>JARFIY010000111.1:6025357-7288571 GCA_036346155.1 Sinelater perroti | reverse complement strand
ATCTTAATTACAAAGAGCTAATTGAAAGACAAACCTTGTAATCTAATTAAGGCGAAATCGAGGTTAAGTTTAGAGATTGGATTATTTGTTTGCCTTTCTATTTATTTATTTGTTTTTCTGTTTATTTAACTACAACATGAAATATGAATATCATATAAAGTAAAAAATAGATTTATTTGGAAAGATAAAGATTAAAACAAGAAGAAGACAGCTGACAAATATTTTAGGAAGTGGGCTATATGTCTGTCTGTATATTTTACTATAAATAGTCGGAAGATCCAGAGAGTTAATTGAAGAGTGAATCTTATATCCCGCAGGAAACAAATTTCAGTTGAGGTAATTTTAGAGATATTAGCCTGTCTGCCTGTTTATTCATTCGTCAAAGATTATAGATAGTTAAAACACGAATCTTGCAATCCAAAAAGAGAGAGGTAGTGGATAATTCTACAGATTGCGTTATTTGTCTTCCTGTCTATTTGTCTATATGTGTAGTCAATGTTAACTCATTAATGGACTAAACCTCAATAGCATACAAAGACCAAGAGTATAGAAAATTCGTTAAAGGAAAACCTTGTAATTTGAGTAAGGCGAAATCAAAGTTCACTTTGAAAAAATTGTTGTTCGTTTATTTGTTAATTTGTCTATCAATTTAAAAATGGATAAAGTCTCAACTACTTATAAAGCGAAAGAGTTTATAGATCTTGTTGAAAGTCTTGTTATCCATCTGTTAGTCAACGACAACTTGAAAATGGTCTGAAAAGTTAATAGCATGTAAAGTGAAGTAGTAGAGTTAGTTGAAAGACGAATATACAATGAGAAAAGGGCACGGTTATGGATAATATGTAGACTGGGTTATCCGTTTGTCTGCTTATTTGTTTCTTTTTTGTGTCAGTCAATGGCAAATGGAATATTGTTTGAAATCTCAGTGGATTACAAAGTGGGTGAGTAGAAGGACGAATACTGAAAAAGGCAAAGTCATGGGTTTCTGTCCATCTATATATTAATTTTTGTCTGTTTAGTCAATGGAAACTTAAAAACCGTATTAGCATATAAAAAGTACGGGGAGTTAGTTGAGAGACGAACCTGTAAGTCAAAGAGAACCGAAAGACCGAAGAGGGTAATTGTAAAGATTGCATTATTTGTCTGTCTATCTATACATTTATCCGTCTAAAAATCGTCTAAAATCTCAACCCATAAAGTCAGAGTATATGAAAGTTGGTTTAAAGTCAAATATTGTAACACCAATAAATTTATTTGTCTATCTGTTTATTTAACGACAACTTAAAAATGATCTAAAATTTCACTAAGGTTATATAGCCAGATAGTTAACAGGATCGTTATTATTTGTTTCTCTATGTATTTAATCACTTGACTGTCTACTTAGTCAACAATAAACTTAAAACTGTCTCAAATTTCAAAAGCATTTAAGGTCAAAGAATAGCGAGAGTTGCGTGCAAGCCACGAAGAAGGAAGGATCATGGGTAATTTTAGAGATTACGTTACCCTTTTGCTCATTTGTTTTTGGCAGTCTGTTTAGTCAACAACAATTTAAAAATAGTCTGAAATTTCAGTAGCATATAAACTCGAAGAATTAAGGGAGTTAGTTAAAGGATAACTCGAACAACGCGAGATTAAGGATAATTTTAGAGGTTGCGTTATTTGTCTGTCGTTCAATTTGCTTTTCTGTTTGTCTGTTTGGTCAGTGACAACTTAAAAATTGGTTGAAATCTCATTAGCATATAAACTCAAAAAGTACAATGAGTTAGTTAAAGTACCAGATTTTGTAAGCAGAAGAATGCGGGATTATGAATAATTTTAGAGATTGCATTGGTTATCTGTCTGTCTACTTGCTCTTTTTGTCTGTCTGTTTAGTCAACGACAACTTAGAAATAGTTTGGAATCTCGATAACGTACAAAGTCAAAGAGTAAAGAAGTTAATTGAAACTTAATTTTAGATATTACGTTGTCTGTCTGTTTAGTCAAAGACAATGAAATTGTCAGAAGTCTCAGTATCATATAAAGTCAAAAAGTACAGGGTGGCAGAAATCTTGCAATATGAAGAAGGCGTAGTCATGTGTGATTGCATTAGTTCTTTGGGTATATTTTTTTATTTGTTTGTCAGTTCATTCAACTTGGACATTATTTGAAATCTCAAAGTTAAAGAGTAAAGACAGTCTTGAAGAAGGAGGGATCACGTACAATTTTATAGTTTGCGTTAATCGTCTGTTTAGTCAGGTTGCCCATTTGTCTATTTTTTAGTCAACGACAACTTACTTGCAGGAGAGGTGAAAAAGTACAAAGAGTATAAAGACAAACTTCTATTCCGAAGAAGGCGAGATTATCAGTAATCTTCCGATTGCATTTATCTTTTTGACCACCAAGTCCGAGTTGAAAAGTTAAAAGACAAAATTTGTAACCTTAAGTGGGTGTAACCATGGGTAATTTGTAGATTGTATTTTATGTTTGCCAATTTATTTACCACTTTAATTAACTTTAATAGTGCTTCAGATCAAAAAATCAGAGTACTCAAGTCTTATAATTAAAAAACGATATTATAAAAAACTATGGATAAACTTTTAGGGAATTTGCTACCGGTTGATTGTTCATTTATTTGTTTATTTAACCAACAAGATCTTAAAATGAATTCACAGTTCAATAGCGTTTAAAGAAGAAAGTTGAGGGCCTCAAGATTGCGAGATATAACTTTTGAATATTACATTTCTATGGTGTTCTAATATTTTCTTTCTTATTTATTGTAGTCGTTTATTCTTCCTTTATTTTTTTGTGCTTGCTACTGTATCTTGTTTTATATTTCAATTTTATTTTAATTACAGTTGGTTTTGTTTGTTGAATTTTACAACTACCATTTCCATGGGCATCACTTTTATCCATTGAGACGTAGTAACTGTTGTTCTAGAGTTTCTGTTGGTCATGAGAGAAATTGGCTGCAAAGGGCTCATTCTGTAAGTTAAATTCAGAAACCACTTTGCTGAAAATCACAGTGGGAAGTTTTTTAAAATGCATTATGGCGCTGCATGGGTTTAAGATCGGTTTTTAGTTTCAAACTTTAGCAGATATAGTCCTCATCGCTTTCAAAAACTTGAACCAATGGTTTGAATAGTTAGAATCGATAAAAAGCGATTCCGTGGCGACGACGAATAACTATCAAAGATCAGAAGAACAAGCTTCTTCTATCTTTGTCTTACTGTCTGCTTAAAACGCTCCAAACACCCGAGCTTGCCATTGATGTAGCTTGTAGTATCCTATTCAGCAGTTCCTTCAAAGAGACTTTATTGACTGCTTTCTTTCCTTTGAGTATCATAATTCTTGACTGATGATTTAAGATTAATAAATATCTGGATCGTCCATTTTGACTTGCATCTTGTTGAAACTATTTGCCGCTTTTTCAAAGTTTTAAATGTCAGTTTAGTTCCTTAAACGACTAAACTTTTACTAATGTTTAATGAAAGAGTGCTAAGTCTTATAATTTTCCCACAATGTTTGTTTACTTAAATATAGATAAAAGTATGAAAGAGATTGTTACACCAAGTTAGATTTTTATATCAAATAAACAATTGAAGGACACTCCAATGATTCTCTAATCTCATCTATCTAAATTTTGCTCTAGAGCATCACTTCAACTGGAATAGCTAACTGAAATAAGTAGGACAATAAAAAGTGAGAAACTATTGTTTTACACACTTAAACGCCCCACATACTCATCCCACTCTACTTTATTTGATAATTAATTAGTTTGTTATGCGATAACTTGTATTAAACAGTTTATACGCTTGCGATACATCCTGGTAACCAATAAGAGTAATGGGCATGCGCCACTGAGGACGACTTTGTTGGCCAAGTCAGTTAGTCGCCAATGAGTAAGCACAGAGACTGAGCGAGTAGAGTAGCAAATCTTTATCAAAGTTTGTGCAAAGCTGAAATATTTGTTCACGAAACTATTCAGATGATTCAGAAGACAAACGATTTGGAGATGGTTGGAAATCTGTTAAAAGTGATCCTCATTCTGAAGAACGAGCAACGAAAAATGTGCACTGGTTACAATCAACAAGGATGGGCTACTGACAGAGAACTAGAATATGAGCTGAGGATTCCAGAATCAAAGTGAGTGAAATTTTTGTCTTCGCGGATTTTATTCCAGAACAGAAGGAACATCGTGTCACAGATAATTTACTCAGATCACTGAATTAAATTTCCTCGAAAAGTCAAAAACCAAAGATGATACGTGGGTTCACAATGACGATCCGGAAACAAAGCCTCAGTTAGAAATTTACTTTAATCCGCCAATATTGGAAACAATGACAACAATATTAACAATTTTAGAATTTTTCTTCTTCTGATTGTTGCACACTTTTGTTAAACAATAATATCTTAATATCTACCCATCTTGGCTAAAAACATAATCTAATTCGTAGAGATGCGTCTTCATTTCGATTGTTATCGCTGCTAATCGGCTGAGATCGACTGGCATAGCATCATCGAGCAGCAACGTGAGAGATACGGAATATACAGGAATAGTTAACAAATTAATAATTTTCAAAAGTTACTCAAACAATTTTTCTTACAAGAGCACCAAAGGCAGTAAGAAGCTGACCAACTGTACGATAGGAACTTCAGACTGCATAAAGATATTTAGGAATTTGTACTTTTATATTGATAAGTTAATTAGGGCAACGTTTAAAGACGCAACTAGTCACAAGATATTCAATAATTTCTTAATTGGAATTAAAAATGATATAAAACCTATAAAAATTAATTAAAATAAAATTAGTTCGCTGATAGCGTCTTTGTGATACGGGAGGCATTCAAATATGATGAAGAATTGTGAAGAACTATGTTTCAATATGCTATCGATTCATATCTAGTTTACCATTTGTTCCTTTTTTTTTCTCTTTTCCAATTCATAGAATGGTGGTTTCCCCCTAGGTTCAAAATCTTTCCTCTTTCTATTCTCTTTTATTTTGTTTTTACCAGTTATTTGACCTTGATTTTTTATACTTAGCCATATTAAATGTAGTACTAATTGTTACTTTTTATGATTTGTTCTGTACTATCTTTTTCAGTTTTGTACTTCTAAAGCTCTTAATTCATCTTCTCGTTTTCTTATTATTTCTAGGGTTAGCACTTTGTTTTTTCTAGTGGTACGTTTATTCTACATAATTCCATTTATTTATTCTTCCTTGTCTTATTTATTTTCTCTTCAATTTTCATCTTGTTAGAGCGGTCTTTATACTTATTTGTATTTTTAAGCACTCGAATTGTTCTTCTTCTTTAGTGTTAGTATATCTGCATGTATTCTCACTTTGATATGTTTACTTTTTCATGTTCTTTTTTGTTTCATTCTATTTTATAGCATATTTCTTAGTTTTTTCATTTTTTTAGATCACTAGTCTTGTAATACTTTTCTTCAAAGTATTTGATACTTGGATAAACTTGCTTCAACATCTTTCTGCACCCTTTTTCATACAGAACATTACCAACCGAAAAGATCGTTTATAATTCTGTCATACATGTGATATTTATTGTGCGTTGAGTTTCCTTTGTCTTTCAGATTTACTAACTTCATTTATTTTCTCTATTATTTGCTAATAATAGGTATATGACACTACTTATGTTCAACTATCATCTATTTTTGCCTCTAAAGTGTTATATTTAGCACTTTAGAAAGCTACTACTATTGTACGTTCGGTTTACGTAATTTGAAGTCGGCTCCACCCGGTGTGACGGCAACGTGACGGAAAAGAGCATTATAATTTTAGAAGTCTGATAATTCCTTTGACACTAATGTTGTTTCGTTGTAATTTGTATTGTGCAGTTAAAAATGCAGCCCCATAAAATAATTATTTTGGTTCTCTTTCCGTTACTCTTTTTCCCGTTCCGCTTTGAACTTAAGAATTCAAATTGAAGCTAACGTTGTCCTATATTTTCTTTAATTTTATGCTTTATTACATTATATTAAAAATCATATTGCTAATAGTCGCCAGCGTGGTTGCGCGTTTGAAGCGCGGGTTGCAGTGCGGACAGACCTAGGTTTACTTGCTACATCGCCCCGCACCAGAGATGGTGCGCGACGACCCGGCACAGTGGTGAACATATGAGAACCTTAATCTTTCAATTCGTAGGCTGTGCTCCCGCGCCAGGCGTTAGAATCTTGTCATGATATTGCTTATATTGTTATTATGTTGATATGAAATTAATGTATTTGTTTTTGTTAGCTTTTATTCTTTATTTCTTCCGAAGATATCAAAATATGCCCCATCGTCATTAGTAATCTTCAAGTAACTCGTCAGTCTTGGCTGTGCAAAATTTGAATTCAAAAAAATTATCCGACTATTGATGCAGCTCTTTGGTCAAATTTTGGCAAGATCGAACACTTTTGCTGAGTTGTCCGAATAACATATAGTTGTGCATTCTAATTCTTTTAGCAGCATCTTAAAATTTCTAATTCTAAGGGGGCAGTATTTGTTTTGGTGTTTTGATGTCCACTAATTTTCGCGCTTAATAATGGCATAAAGATATCGCTTTTAATTATCATGATGGAATCAAATAATCGATAAAACAGCAACAAAGCGCCAGCTTCCGAACAAAACCGGAGGTCGTTAATTGACAGAGCGTGACGTACCCATTGGTTTAGTTTTGACACACAACTTAGGTAGTGTATGTGCACAGTGCTATGTACAATCTCACTCTTATAGTTGATCGCGATAAACAACCGTCCCAGGCGGATAGCTAGAAAACTATGAACCGTCGATAAAAACGGACTAAATTCTATACTGTGGTCTATGAATCGATATCAAATACAGAGTAACACTTGCAACCTTCCCTTGTTAGTTCAGATGCTACAAAACTCAGTCACCGGCTGAACACGACATCAATAGGTGGTTGAGAAGCTAACAAATGAACTTAAACATTCCTACCACTAACTCTAATCTTGGTCTTGGTTTTGACTAAACTTTTTAACTTGTGCTTTTTGATTTCCTTATTTCTGATGATTCAGATAATTTTTATCCTTACTAAATTCCGATTCATATTTTTCTATTTTTTATACTCCTTTCTTCTTCTTCTCCGTCTTGTGCTGTTTGATTAATTGTTGGCACATAAATCTTCTGCTTTGTATTGCATATATGAAATTTTAGGGATGAGCTTATTCGGTATGTATAAGTGATATCATTCCGGCCGACTTTTTGAGCAAGATAATTAACTTGTATTTTGAACTTAGTATATTAAAACGAGCGTCACGTTGCAGTAACACCTGAAAGTTTTTTGTATAAGGGCCAAACGGTAGTAAGTTTATCGTGGTAGATATGAACAACACTGTTTTTTTTTCTGAAAATGAATCTTCATTTATTGCTTTTTCTCCTTATAAAATCGTCAAGCACAGCCATTTTCTGATTTTTCAATTTTATTTGTACATTTATTACCAGTATAGCCTAGATGTTCAGGTGCAAATGGACTATAGTTCGGTTATGAGCGCAGATGACTGGAGATGATCTATTCAGCCACTAAAAATAATCAGTGGGGGCAAATATATAAAAGCTTCAACCTTTCAGTTCGCAGGCCATGCTTCCACGCGAAGCGCAAGGTCTCATCATTATTATACACTTTATTCACGGTTATCAAACAAATAATCGTTATTCCCATCTATTTAAAGAAGAAATCAAAATTTTCTGTCCGAAAGCCTACGTGTTGACCTCGCAGATTTTTGTTAGATAAAATTTCTATTTTGGTGTTCGTGTTTTTGAAAAAAAATTATTTTTAAATAAAGAAGAACTTTTCCTCATTTATTTAATGTTTTTCTTAAATTCGTTTTGGGCTTCGTAGATGTTCTCATTGTTGCTGTTCTTCACGCTTCGCAAAATCGAAAGAGACATCATTAAATTTTCATAATTACTTTGTGACTTAATTAAGCTTTGCAACCTTATATTTTAACAATTGTTAAATAGATTTCTCACGATTTCACTTTTGATTATTTCTTCTGCGCTCTAGGATCATTAAATACTCGAGAATGACATAGGAGTTAGACATTTTAGTAAGCATTGTGCCACAATAAAATTGCTCATCACATCAAGTGGAAAGAAAATATGAAAAATTAATGAAAACACCAAGTAAACTAACAAAAATCAATTCTTTCCCCTTTTTTGTTAATAGGACCTAGTTTTTTTTTATTTCATGCTTATTTTACAATCTACTCTTTAATTGAGTGATAAGTAAATGGTAGAATATTACATGTCATGTGGGGAATATAGCCAGTGCTATTCTCCCGAATAATTAATGTTATGGTTGTGGAAGCTAGTGGATGAGGTCCTGTGGCCAATTTCGCTGGAGTCTGCGGACAATTGGACAGCTGATCGATGAGGTCGTTTTCGTGCCCTACGAGCTGGTGGTGGTAGGTGGTGGCTAGTGTCTGGATTTCATATGCAACAGTTGGGATGTTCAATCTGTGTGGAGGGTATTGTTCCGAATGTACTAAGGCGCGTTAGTAATCAGGCGGAGAATTTTAGAAAACCGCTGCAGCCCCAAAGTTGTACCCCATAGGTCCATATGGGTTTTAATATGGTCTTGTATAGAAGGAGTTTGTTTGTGAGGGAAAGTTGAGAGCGGGGCCCAGCAACCAGTACATTTTCTTAAGTTTTAGATCGAGTTGCTTTCTTTTGGTTTTAATATGGGTGCTTCAAGTGAGTTTTGCGTCGAGATGCAGTTTTCAGGGGAAGGGGGTATCATGGAATCTGGCTTGTGGGCAGATTGCTCGTCTGGTGGTAAAAGTTATTTGGGCGGATTTTTCAGTATTAATTGATACCCTCCAATGATTGGTCCAGTCCTGTAGTAGGTCCAAAAGGTGCTGAAGGCGATCAGTTGCAACCTGCGGTGTTTCACTAGCTACTAGAATAGCCGTGTCGTCCGCGAATGTGGCAATCACTGTGTCATGTGTGGTTGGCAGGTCGGAAGTGTAAAGTAGGTAGAGGAGTGGCCCCAGTACACGCCTTGCGGGACTCCTGATGTAATGTGGTGGCACTCAGAGACTATGTTATTGATTTTGACTTGGAATAGCCGGTCTGCCAGGTATTATTTAAATAGCAAATAGAGCTGGCTTGGAAAGTGAAGTTTAATTTTGTACAACAGTCCCTGGTGCCATACCTTGTCGAACGCCTGCTATATGTCTAGGAGTGCAGTCGTACAGACCTTTCTGGTTTCAAGGCATTCCATTATTTGAGTGACGATTCGGTGACCTTGATGTATCGTCGAGTGGTGCTCACGAAAACCGAATTGATAGGATGGTATGATTTGGTCGAGGTCAACTGTACCTTTGATTCGTTTAAGTACTAGTCTTTCAAATGTCTTGGATAGGAGAGGAAGAAGACTTATTGATCGATAGGAAGAGGCTTGGTGAGATGGTTTTCCAGGCTTAGCCATCATTATAATTTGAGCGAACTTCCATTACATCGGAAAGTAGGTTAAGCGTAGTATGCTATTATAGATGGTGGTGATAAATAGTATTGTCTTGCGTGGGAGGTGGTGTAATAGTTCTCCTACTATGAGGTCGTATCCGGAAGCTTTTCGTTTATTGGTGTGTATTAGCTCATGACGGAGTTCAGCTGGAGAGAATGGTGCGATGGGTAAATGAAGTTGACGAGGGGCGTCCAGGAAGAGTCGATTTCGTTGCTGTCGTGATTCCCTTGGGGGGGGGGGGGAGTCATAAATACATCGGCTAGATATGCTCCGAATGTATCTGCCTTCTCTTTATCAGTTCTGGTCCAGCTATTGTCGGATGTTTTGATGGGTCGTAGTGCTACGATTGTTTGAGTTTCTTCGTTGCCTTCCATAGAGTTTGGTCGTCTGGAGAGAATTTAGATAGGTAATCGTTGAATGAGTCATTGCGAACTTCCAGTAAGACATTGTGCAAGCGGTGGACAAGTCTGTTATAGGAGGTTCCGTCCTGTCGGGTTTGTGTTCGCTGCCACTGTTTTCGAGCTCTGCGTTTTTTAGCTATAAGGTCTCGGATATGACGAGGAATGTTATTTGCTTCAGGATTGGTAGTTTTAGGAGCAGGAGTAGCTAGCCAGGCAGCTGCTTGGAGCATAGTGGTCAAGTACTGAGTAGCGACATCGAGATCCTGAGTGTCCTGAATTCGAATAGCCAAGTTGAGGTTTTCATCTAGGCAGTTTGTAAATTGATCCCAGTCTGTATATTTACTGTAGATTCTTGGAGGCGGTTCTTTAGCGATTATGGTGGTGCCAAGAGTAACAATGACTGGAGAATGGTCGGTAAATAAATCTTGATTTGATTCTGCCTTAGTGTAGGTGTGTGCTATTCCGTTTGGACTGCGTAATTTAGTAAATCGGGGAGTTTATTCGGATCACTGGGCCAACAAGTGGGTTCTCCAGTTGAGATGTATCCAAAGTTGTTGTTTTGTATTGTTCGTAAAAGGTTGCGTTCTTTTGGGTTGATTAGTCTCGACCCCAGGCTGTATTCTTTGCGTTCCAGTCGCCTTCTGCTATGAACTTGTTTCCTAGCAATCTAAAGAACTCTTCATATTCATCAGATGAGATGGAATGTCGTGGAGGACTGTAAACTGCTGCTACAACAAGTGGATATGGAAGGGTGTGGACTTGTAATTTATGGTGAACTATAGTGTTTTTGACAATTACTGCTGCCCCGCCGTGGGCCGTTCCATCTGGGTGATTGGCATAATAAATACTGTAGTAAGGAATTTTTAGAAATGTTCTTGTTGTTGCATGCGTTTCTGAGATGAGCATTATATCTATGTGTTGTAGTTGTGGAAAGGTAAAAATTTCAGGAACATGGTTTGTGATGCCGTTGGCGCTCCAGAGTGCAATGCGTAGTGAATTAGTCATTTTGAAGCTTTTATTTATGACTGTAGAGAGCATGTTTAAGATCATCGTATTTTGGCTTAAGAGTTGGGAAAACATTGTTTTGAATTCGATGAGAAAATTTGAGAACGTGTAATAGGACTTAGTTGAAACTAAACTGCATTTGACTAAATAGTGATATTGCCAAAAGACTTGAGATATATATTGTAGCAAAGTTAAACCAATGGGCACTCTATGCTCTGTCGATTAACAACACCCGGTGTCCTTCGGAAGCTGTCATCTTGCTGATGTCTTCTTTATTGTGGTAGGAGATAAAAAACGATACCTTTGTGCCACCACGAACCATAAAAAGTCTTGTCCAAAAACAAGCATTTACAGCTCCAGCCAGAACGAGAACTGTACCTACAAAATGTTACGCTCTTCGTTTGGTGGGATTTGCTGGACATCATCCGCTTCGTAAAGCACCAGCCGAACTTTGAGTAACTTTAACTTGTCAACCGGTTCTTGGCGAAATCAAGTTCGGACCTTATGCCAACCGATCGCCATTTTTTCCAATCAATTCTCTATAAGGACCTCAATGAGGCATATTTCGTTTATAGTTCAAGGAAAATAAAAATAAACCTACCATAAGTGCAAAATGAATTTTACAATAATGAAGTTGAGGATAAGATAAAAAATTGACTCTAGATTCGTTTACAGAAAAATAAGGAAGAGTAGAGCTTCTTAAAGATCGTAAGCTAGAGACAGTTGCTTACTTAAAAGAAAAGATCGTTAGCAAATCTATGCATGTGGTGCTATTAGAGCACCACTAAAAGTGAAATCTGCTAATAGCGTGCAATTCATTTATCTTTGATTAGAAACTCCTCACTGGTTAATTAATGAGATGTAATTTACCGCGCTTGAATGCTCTTTGAAAGAGAAGGGAAACTCGACATGATACATACCATGTGGACTTTTTGTTAAAAAAATTACATCTTACTCTTCCAGCCAAAGGGTGTGTTTTAAACAATCGGGAGTAACTAATAATTTCACAATTGTCAATAAACGAAACTGAAAATCGTGAGAATTAGAAAAAAACATTACTATACGAGGCTTGAGTATTAAATAATTTGATTATTCTTTGTACATTTTCTATGGTTTTATAACATTGAGAAGGATAGGAATTGATATACATTTAATATAAAAATGAACTACATAATTTAAACATGAAATAATCCAAACTTGTGATGAAATCTAGATTTTTCCAAAATTTTCCCATATACAGGAGAAATCTCGATCACATAAACCAAAAAGGTCAAGCAGTTAATTACTATCTAGAGAGAAAGGTATGTACCAACGTCTGCCAAGAAGATCCACTCAAATTTTTCTCGCAAAATAACTTGACGATATGCGCTATATTCTGTTAGGTGTTTTGGCAACGCAATCTCTATTGAGACATCCAACGTACCTTAATTTTTTGCTCCTTAAAATCAATTTTATACTAAAAGCAATATATTTCAGGTCTGTAGACGTGGTGAAAATAACAGCGATAGAACTCATGAGTGTGTTGCTGAAAGTACAGTACTGTTTCTTATAGAGGAAGGTAAAATATTATTTGATTATTTTCTAGCTAGATTTTCACTTGAATGGTTTTTTTGTCAAAAATATTATATGAAATTGAAGACCTCAAAACATCTTAATTCATTACCAAAAAAATTACAGTTTCAACAAGATGATGTTACTGCTCAAAAATTCAATCAGCGATCTGATCAAAAGTATTCAGACACATTAATAAGGAATGAATCCACCTTTTGCTTCTGCGACAACCTTAACTCTATAAGGGAGGCTTCAGTTCGTTGTCGAAACGTCTCTAGAGAAACTGCAGCCACCCCTAAGCCTTTCCATCAGTCTGTCACATAGTGAAGCGTAAATCGTCACTCTAAACTACACATTCCCAGTTATTTACAGTCCAGTGGTGTCGTTCTTTACACCACTTCAAGCTTAGGTTTTATAGTAAAAATGTTTAGCTTGTTGTTTAGCTAATTCTCTTCTTCTCTTATGGTGCTGTTTGGACAATACTAGCACTATACGGTTCATGGATTTCACAACATGACGTGACTACATTCTTCAACGTAACCTACTCGCCTATGGTTTAGATATAATTGGGTCTTCAAGTTTTTTACAAATACACAGTAATAGATGACCTGAACAAATTGAGAAGCTTTGATATGTCTCTAATCAATTTGGTGCTCATATAGTAACCGATATTAAATCACTCTAATGACTTACCCATTCTGCTCACACTGCTTTACATCTATTAATCAGATCATATCGACTTCTAAACTTAGAGATTAACAAAACTAAATGGAATAAATGTAAAGAGGCCACCTAACTTCTAGAAGTCCCTGTATCAGGGCCATTAATAATTCTAAAGGAAAAACAAAGTTAATACAAGCTTAGGCATAAAATTTGCCATTTTGTGTGTATGGATGGACCCGGATTCGATCTTGAGCGCAGATGCCTGGCGGGTGATCTGCCCACTCACTAAAAATAATTGAGTACCCGTGTTCACTTTAAACAGAGGGTAATAAGACGCGACAACAGGAAGCCTTAACTTTCTAGTTCGTAGGCCATGCTCCCTCGTGGAATATAAAACCTGGCTTTTATTAGATTAATTTACTTGTCTGTTGTAAAAACGGATGTAATTTGGGAAATCAGTTAAAGGGCATTTTAAAAATTGTTTAATGAAATATTTTAGTGACTTACTGCTAATGCATTAATCATCTGCTAACTTCTGTTCTAAATAAAATAAGGGTAAGGGTGAAATCAAATCAGTGCTCATTCACATCGAAAACAATGACAGCTAATTAAAGAGCTAAAAACTGCTGCGTGATGCTGCACATTCTACAACAGATAAGGCGCAAGTATTCCAAAAGCGTGACTCACCCCCTTGCGTTACTTTTCGCACGACATTCCAGACCGTTTTATAATGCATGAGTGGCGCGTGGGTTGTAACATTTCCAAACCATCTATGTGCATGCAAAGTAAATTTATTTTTAGCCTCCCTTGTGTTATGTGAAATTAAGTAATGAAATGCGACTGGCATGTAGGCTTTTTGGAAAAGTCTAGATTATTCTATTCGTACAGGGTAGGGCAACATTTTCTCCTTAATTTCAAAAAAAGGGTGCGGAGCGAAGGGAGGGGGAAGCAGTTTTATTAGACGCAGGTAGCAGCCAACATGCGGACGAACAAAGTTTTTGCTGTCGGAACAATAACTTTGTTGTAGCCGCATAAGGTGCTTTTTGCCCTCCCGCTCCCCTATTTTGCATTGGGCTTTCGTTCCTGATTGAAAATTTTATTGCAAGTAGGGAATTTTAGAAATACTGGTCCTGTAGCAAAAAAAGACCTCGGGATGCGCGAACACCAATCAATGCAGTAAGACATTCCGTTTCGCAGTCTCCGAGGCGATCTGCGCGCAAACATGTCATGACTTTACTTGTTTAGTCGTACTGCTTGGCAAATTTTGAAATAGCCACGGCGAATGTGTCATTACTTGGTGCGCGGTGAGTTAACTTGGCACATTACCCCTTACTTTTTTGAGAGGGAAGATCCAATGTGTTACTGTCACTTTCAATCCGATATGCAAAAATAACATGGCAATTTTGCGCATCGAATCCAACAGCTAGAGTTTGCCTCCAAGTACTGCATTAAATGTTTCCTGGAGGACTCGTCTCTTAATGGGGTGACGTCGCTTAGTCAGTCCACTTAGCGGATCTCGCCCCTGTGACAGTTCTATGGGAACAAATTTTGCAGTTCTGCAGTTTGCCATGTAAAAATAAAATTTGTGTGCCTCATCATTTTTTGAGAAAATGCTCATGGCTACTTTAGATCAACATGCAAGGTTTAATAATTAGGGTAAATTGTTTTACCACTCTAAGCAAACTTTTCAATTTTGGAAACCGACAGAACTGACAGCTAAATTTGCAAAATGAGGTAACTGCGGAATTAATTGAAACCTTAGCTCTTCTAAGTATTTGATCAGAATGATCTCTTGGAAACCTTAAGATGGTTTTTACCTTCTTTGGCGCGCTTTCACCTCTCGTTATTTACTGTTTGGGCTGTTACTTGCCTATGGTATGCAGTGGTGGCTTTATGTTTCGTACAGGATAACGAATCGTCTAAAAAAGAGTGCCAAAAATTGCGGCACCCTTCGTGCAAGTAGATTTTTATATACAAGGATAGTATACACTCATTCATCTACGATGCCTACTATGTCAGCTATTTTGCAATTTATTTTATATCATAAACTTTTTCGAATACATCCGTTGTGGTGACTTGGGTATTCAGAATAGGCTTTATCTTCCATACATTTTTAAATTTATTTATCCAAAGATAGTCTTTAATGAGAATACAGAGTTTCCATAAACTTCATCCAGTTCATCTTAATCCGAACAGCTTTCCACTTTTTCACTTCACAAAACTCACAGTTTGTCATTTTTCTGCTAATTTGCGTAGTATCCAAATCAATCATCTCTTGCAGAGCATACAGTTTCTAAACGTATGGTCCAAACTCTTCCGTCTGGAAATTCTAGATAAGACCATGATTTATAGCCCAAAAAATTTAGCTTTGATCCTAAGGAGAGTCAATTTGCATACCTTGGAAATTAAATGTTGACGCTTAATTGTTCTACAAACTTCCACCAGTTATATTAAACAATTAAATTATACCATACCAAAAAATGTTTACGATTACACTCTGGTGTCCTTCAGGGAGTGTACTTGGCCCGTATTATAATCTATATATACCTCCAACTACAAGAACAATGGTAGCTACTTTTGCTGACAACACAGCAAGTTTGCAACAACATCATCTAAGCATCTTTAGGATTACATTCATATAACCTTCACTACCAGACTCCATATACGTCCACCACTTACTTTCTATAATTAACAAATTCTGCACACTAATACAGCCATGTGTAGTAGCGCCCAAAAATCTATTGACTCCCCTGTTTTCGCGAGCTTCGATTCAAGGCCATTTTATTTCTTGTCAAAACAGATTTTGTTTATTCATATTATATTCTGCTGGATACCCTCCCAAGCCGCTTTAAATTGGGCGAGCTTTTCCTCCGCGTTCGATGTTTGCGGATTCATCAGACTTCTCTCCAATTCATCCCACAGGTTCTCAAAGATGTTGACATCAAGATTCGTCCACAGAGTGGCGATGAAACCAATTCATGACTCTTGCTCTGATGTTTGAATCATTATCTTACTGGCATGTGAAAGCCATACCGTAAGTATGGCGTGCTCCAAAATTCCTTCATACATTGACGGTCCATGATGCCCTGTATACTCCCCCACAACCAACTCTGTGCTTGATCGTTGGAAAAATATATCTCACATCGCACAGGATGCCTACGTGGCACCTTAAATACTTTACTTCATCCATGCCAAACATATGGAATTTCGATTAGTCTTCTCTTAGTCTGGGCGCGTCTACCCTAGACGGCGTTCCGCCCACTCCACTCTCGCGACACTATTCTTTAGGGAGACCTACGATTTCTTTGAGCAACAGCGGTCGTACAACACAGCAGTAACCGGCTTCTAATAGTATGGGTTAACGAAAGGAAATTTACTTTCGAGCCCAGTTCTTGAGAAATGTCGGCTGCAGTGAGGCGGGGATTCTCGCGCGACATGCAAACAATGTTTCGATCAGTGAGTCTGGTGGTGATTTTGAGTCTCGCTGAGAAATAGCTTGCCTGATCTATTTGGAGAGTATGGTCAGCCACAGCCCGTTCTGTTTGCCTTCTTGCTGATACACTGTCAGGTTACGGCTTCCGAGGCTCCATCCCGTTTTGTAAAATAGTTTTAAGTTGAAAAAAAATGGCGAATTATCATCATGATATATTCAGGCATCTGAGATTTACTAGATCATACTCAGATGTGATAACCTGATACCTGATATTGTGATGACACAAAATATACATAGTGTTCGGTAGCAAGATAGGATTAGCGCCCA
The DNA here is from genome assembly GCA_036346155.1 of Sinelater perroti. Taxonomy (NCBI): domain Eukaryota; kingdom Metazoa; phylum Arthropoda; class Insecta; order Coleoptera; family Elateridae; genus Sinelater; species Sinelater perroti. The sequence continues at coordinate 7,271,726 of JARFIY010000111.1, read as the reverse complement.
AATATCTTCATGGAGTCCTTAATCAACATAATGAACGTAGACTCAACAAATTTAAACCATCTGATCTTGCCCTCTCTCTCCTTCCCCCAATCTTTCTCTCTTCCTCTCTCAAAATCAAATAAGGAGGTACGTAAAATGTACTTTGGCAGAGCAATATTATAGAACTAGAGTTTTTCTTTTAATGTACTTTAACAGGGATATGGGCCCAGTAGTGGACCTCATGTCCAATTCACCGATGAAATCTCATTCTGAAGATTTCTTAACGTACCCAATTTTGCATGGCTTGGTGAGTCCTTGGGAGATGTTTGTAAACCTTGGCTCTATAGGAAAAAGTCACACAGAGCTGATTGGTCAAGTGATGTCACCGCGTTGAAATATTAAGCGCCCAGAAAACATCTCTCATATCACGTGGAGATGTATGCCTTTATCCTAACGGTCAAGATTCGATTCAAATAGTTGTTAAATCATTTCCACCTATGGATCAGAAATGACAGTAACACGTCTTCATAAAAGTAAGGGCCAAAAACCTCCACCATTGCTCATCGCACACCAAACAGCGATACGTTCGCTGTGGAGAAGTCTTCCGTAAATATTTGTAGGTTGTCGTTACTCCAATAAGAACAATTTTGTGTATGAATGCTTCCCAAGATGTTTCCAGGAGTTTTTTCCAATCACATTGGAAAAGTTCCTGGATAACAAACGTCTTGTATAGACAAAAACGAAGGTCTTAGTGCAAAATTCGCCGCACAATACAACTAGACAAGTGAAAACTATATGTTGGTGCACATATTGTCTCGGACATTGCGTTGATGTATTTTGCTATTTGCATACATAGTAGTCAGTACTTTTAGAGTTTCTTCTCCCTCTTGTGGTTATCAATATTAGCTATTCTGTCCTCGGCCAATCTCGCCAGTTTTATATAGTTATGGTATTGTAACTAAATCGACTATGATTGGTGAGATATATTGTTGTCTCGCTCTCCTTGACTCTTTCTTCTACAATATTTTTCAATAAAACATTGTGTTTAAGGATATGTCCGATTAACATATTCTTCTTTGTATTTCTTTAATTGTCATGTCCATTTCATCTAGTGTTTTTCATAAGTCTTGTTGCCGCTACTACTGTGTCGCCGGTATACCTTATAGTGTATTTTCACTCCCGTTTTAAGTTTCTCATATAATTTGCTGCATAAGTACATTAAAGAGACTGCTAAAAAGCAAGTATCCTTATAATGTTTTATAATTCCGTCTATTCAGTAAACCATACTAATCAATATTTTACAATCATAAGATATTACAGTTATAGTACGATAATCTTTGCAGTACCTGAGCTATATTTTCTTTGGTATGGGATTTATCTTGGTCATCGTAAAGTCTTTAAGCATGTTTCCTAATGGTAGAGTTTTCTGTAATACTTTTATCCATGGTTTTTAATTTTAGATATTTGATCTATACCTGGTGCTTCATTTCTCTTTAAATCTTGGACTGCTTGGTTATATTTATCATTGTCATCGCCATTGTCCAACTGATGTTCTAATTCTAAATCGATTTTATCTCTTTTGTTGTCGTGTACAGTTCTTTTAAATATCTGTACCATCTCTTGGTTCAAAAAAGTGTTTCTCTATTCATCTTCAACACCTGGTAATTTTTTTTGCTCGCCGAAAATGTTTTTGTTTGTTGAGTCAGCTTGTTTGCATTTTATATCCATAATTTTTTCGCTACCTTACACTTTATTAGTCCTTTTTTTAATTCTGTATAGGTTTTTTCCTTCATCTGTTTTTAAATTTTTGAGTTTTTTCTTTTTTTTATCATATTTATAATCTCATCGATATGTGCTTGTGATCCCTCATTGGCTTCATAGTTATCCTTTTTTTAGAATATCCCAACGATATTCAACGTCATTTTCTATTTGTATATAAAATTTCATCAAGTTTATCGTTACACTGTTCTTGTATGTTATAATCTTTTAATTGATCTGTTTGCCATTTAACTTTTTCCTTTTCTACATTTTCTTAAATGTTAGATTGCATCAAGTTGCGTCAGCTTTTAATCTCTCTCTTACTATTATATAGTCAATTTAGTATCTTCTGTCACTTGACATCTTCCACGTATATCTTCAGTGTAGATGATGTTTGAAAATTGTGTTCGATCCCGCAAAATTGGACAGGACGGCATCCCCTTTCGTCCCTTCGCCCTAAACTATGTTTCCATACTATCCATTTTTCAGAACTTCTTCCTACAATAGCATTGCAATCCACCATCAGAATCATATTTTGGTCACTTTTAACATACCTTATAATTTCCTCTATTCGGGCGTAGATTTCTTCTTTTCGTTGGATTTCTATTACGGTCGTATCGATCGAAGTGTCTGTCACTACTTTTTGTCCTAAGAACTCCAACACCAGCTTGACCATTTCGCGCAATCGTATTTATATGTTATTGTTGGACCATATATTTCCTTCATTTAACCATCTCAGCTTGCTTATTCCTAGTATATCGAGTTGGTTTTGTGTCATTTCTTATTTTACCTTTTCAAGTTTACCACATTAGTATTCTAATCTTCAATGTACCATTTCTTTTAATTTTCGATTGTCGTTATCTTCTGCAGTTGTCCCTACCCGGAGATCCCAACGGGGGACATTCTTATCTCCGAAATTAATGAAGATGTCACAATTTTACTTTGAATTGACTTTCTTGGGAAATAGCGATCGTTCCTTCTTGTCTTTTGCCTCCCTCGACTATTTTGTAATCGTCATTTTATTTGGTTATCCCGTCGGCACAAGAATGCACTACAGAAAGGTGAGTCTAATATTTTGAAAATAGAAGATCTGTTTATTCCTATAGAACATGTTGAATACTAAGGATCTCACGAGGCAAAACGTCCTGACTTCCCGTCGAATTAAATTACGTTCGTTACCCTCAGACTTCTTGCTTCATAAATTTTCTTTGAAATTGGAGGGGGAGTTTCGGTCCACCTTGTATAAATTAATCAAGTCAAAACTGTGTCAATGGATCACTCTTAGTAAATTACTTTATATGTAATGCCATTTGATTATTGTTTTTTTTAACAAAGTGTAATTTATTAAATAGTTAGAATAAAAACTTTATTTACAAGATTAAGTTGTTAAAACTGCATTTTTTTGCAAAGAAATTCCAACCTTACTGCGAAATAAAGGATTGAATTTTTTTAAGTTCTAATAATTAGGTCAAGTCAATTAACGTACTTATGGAGATTGTTTTTTCTATAGATTTTAATATTTTTTAGAATTTTTAGTCAATAACTTTCTATCTATAGCATATGGCGTAAATGTTAAACATCAGCTGCGGTGTCCGAGTGGTTAAGGAGATGGACTTGAAATCCATTGGGTTCTACCCGCACAGGTTCGAATCCTGTCCGCAGCGTTCTCTTTTCATCTTACTTTTTATATATTATAAATATCTCCTATTACATTGTCTTGACAAATTGTTATACGTTTTTGTAAAAATAAAATTTGCAAGTCCATAAAATATTTAACCCTTAACTACAGACGTCAAATTATAGGAACGTTATTACAGACCACCGGTAATTTTTACCGGTTATACTGAATTTATAAAATTTTTGTATAGTAATTAACAAATTAATTTAATATATATTTGCTATATTCTTTTGGGTATTTAGATCTGGTAAAAGCTGTAAAACTCTCGAGTTTAATAAAACCACAAGTTTTATAAGAAAAATATATTCAATGAACCTTTTTTTAATAATTTTTTTATGTTGTAAAAGAACGATTATAAAAAACATTTAAACAAAACAAAAATTCAACTTAAAGTATAACATATTCAGATAAAAAAATACAGCATTACGAAAGAAAAAATACATTTGCAAAAAACCTGCAAAAGGTAAAATAATTGAAAAATCAAGTCGCACACTCCTTGCAAATTCTCTCGGTGCATTGCAAACATATGGGAGTTTTACATATTACGCATATATGTGTTGTTTTTCTTTCTTTGTTAGCTGGGCACCTCCTGCAGGTTGTTCTTTTAGTATTGGAAGATTGAGTGGTTTCCTAATATGGAGTTTCCATTTTGAGTATACGCTGCAAGGAAAACCGGATTTCACGGGGAAGGCGCGCATTTTGAAATCTGCGTTTCATTTCTGGTTGTACCATCATTGCTAATTGTTTCGAAAAATCATAGCGGTCCATTTTTTGATTATCTCGATGTGATTGATGCGCGATAAAGGAATTCACAGATGCTATATCTACCACGCTATAGAAAATAATCATTGGCCAACGACGAGTCCTGCAACTACAGCAATAAATACTGCACTTTTGATCTAGACTATCTACACCTCCTTTTGTTAAATTGTAATATTCAATTATCTCTGGCTTGCCAGTTTGAACATCGTTGTCTTTATTATGAAGCATTGAGGAAACAAGCAATACAACTTTGCTTTTTTTGGGGGACATAGGACAATAATGTCATGTTACTTGTAAATTTGTTTTTGTCTTGTCGACAAAAACGAAGCCGGAATTTCTGCTTTATTTTTCTTCAATGTCCCAACGAAGGTAAGATTTTTAGTTTTCAACACATTTATTAGTCCTATAGATGAAAATCAATTATCAGCGGTAATATTACGATTGGCGCTATAAATAGGCTTGCAAGTTTTAGCACAGCCTGTGTAGGCTTTGAATATATCTTTTCCTCCTCACTGAGATCATATCCATCTGAATCTTTTCCGCAGTAAATATAAGAATTAAGGAGGTATCCCGTCCTTGCATCGGTTAACGCCATAATCTTTAGTCCGTATTTGGCTGACTTGAGAGGCATGTACATTTTAAACTTACATCTACTGCGAAATGCAACCAGCATCTCATCTACACAAACATCTTCACCAACACTGTATACAGATTGACAGTTTGCGATAAATGTGTTAAGTACTTCTGATATGGCAGCCGATGGACCTTTTTTATCCGTTCGTTTCTGGTTTCCGCAGCATCAAACCTTAGACAAGAAAGAACTACTTGAAATCGGTTGCTACTTGTTACACATCTAAAAATATCTCGGCCACTTCCATCCGTAGCAAAAATTGATCGAATATTTTCGTGGTTGGATTTGAATATCGAAGTTAATATCAGTAATCCTAGGAAGGATTTCAATTCTACAAGATCTAACTCACGCAGATCAGTCATTTGCGTTATTTTTATATCTCTTCCTTGTTTCCACAACTTTTGCATTGGTTGAAAGAAATGAATTGTATATTATCAAAACAATTCCAGTTCAGGATCAGAGTATGCTGTATTTCTAAGGCCTGGGCACTTGACAATGATGTTATGTTGCAATGTTCTAGTATGTTTAGGCACTGCAGGATGTTTCGACCTATTAAATACGGTTTACCATCAGAATTAACTGGTTTCAACAGCTTCTCAGATTGTCATTTTCTCTCTATTCTAATTCGTTCATCCACTCTCCATATAATCATCACCTGAATCTAAATCACTTATATCAGAATTAATTTCTTCAACAGCTTCTTCAAAATGTTTTTCTCCAGTTACTACTTCTTTCATCCATTTTTATATTCTATAACAAAAACACAAAACAATAATATAAATAAAAACAACTATAATCCAATTTAATTATAACATGAATTAAAAAATATTTACGTCAACGCAACCTCCGGTAACTTTTACCGGTTACGAATTATAAGTAGCGATAAATCAGCCAAATTTCACCACACGCAGTCGACACTTCGGCTATCAAAGTAATACTGAGCGCCGAAAAGGCACGTTAAAGTATAAGTGCGTAAATAAAGGGAATCCCCCCAAACCGAAAAATTAAAACTGCTGACCGGTAAAAAATACCGGTAGTCTGTGGTTAAGGGTTAAACTTCAAATAAAGTTTCGCAATGTCTTTTTTTTTATTGAGTTATTTAGTTTAAAATCTGCCAAATAAATGAGGCATTTAGTAATTAATATAATTATCTAAATGACTTGTGGGATCTTGTCTACAATAGGAATTTCCCTTTATAACATTCTTAGAATAGCTAGGTATTCTTGACTATTAACTATACTAACCTAAAACTAAGTTCACAATATTAATATTGTTGTATGTTATATGAAAGTCAGCAGATTAAACTATTCTAATCTGTTGGGTAGGTCCGAGGGTTTAAATCTTTTTAACCTCCGCACTTCACCATTATTGTTTATTAAGTTACTTGCTAATTCATTTGGATGTGCACTGAGTTTATCGCGATAGGTGGCACTCACTTTTGTAATTAACTCGTTGACCGAACTTATTTGGAGATCGCGTCTTCTCACCTCATTAGGCACATACCAGGGTGCGTCAATAATTGCTCTTAGCACTTTAGCCTGAAACCGTCTGATAATATCGATTGTGGAGTTAGCTGCAGCGCCCCAAAGTTGTAGGCCATATGTCCACACTGGTCTCAATATTGCTTTGTACAGTAGAATTTTATTGGTTGTCGATAACTTTGATCTTCGACCTAATAGCCAGTACATGGATCTGTATTTCAACCCCAGTTGTTTTCTCTTTGCCCAGACATGTTGTTTCCACGTGAGACGTCGATCGAGGTGAATACCAAGGTATTTGACCGTTTCTTGTTGTGGGATCTGTTGTCCGTTTAAACTAACTGGTGGGCATGTTTCACGTTTTAGCGTAAACGTAACGTGAGCGGATTTTGACTCGTTTGCTCTGATGCGCCATTTCTTTAGCCAGTCTTGTACCTTTTCAAGGTGGATTTGTAATCTGTGTGAAGCTGTTCGAGAGTCAGGGTGTGTCGATAAGATGGCGGTGTCATCCGCATATGTAGCTATTGTTGTTGACCCGGTAGTCGGAATGTCTGCCGTGTACAACAGATATAGCAAAGGGCCAAGAACACTGCCCTGTGGAACACCGGAGTTTATGTTGTACAGTCTGGTGGAGTCTCCTTGGAGTTTAACGGAATAGTATCTGTTAAGTAAATATGACTTGATCACTTGATACAGGTCAGCGGGAAAAATATTTTTTAATTTAAAAAGTAATCCTTCGTGCCAGACCTTATCAAAGGCCTGGCTGACGTCTAGAAACACTGCGGAGCAGTAGCTTTTGCCTGCAAGAGCTTTATTTATTAGTTCTACTATCCTGTGGACCTGCTCGATTGTACCGTGTTGTTCGCGGAAGCCAAACTGGTGTAGAGGCAATAAATTGTTGTTCTTAAGTATTGGTTGAAGTCTGATCAGAAATAGTTTCTCAAACACTTTGGAGAGAAGAGGCAGTAGACTTATTGGCCTGTATGAAGCGACCTCTTCTGGTGGTTTTTCGGGTTTTGGGATATATGGTGGCAACCTTCCACTGCTCAGGAAAATACCCTAGTCTGAGAACTGCGTTGAAGATCTTGGTGAGTAGTGTAATACCTTTTTCTGGTAACTCTTTAAGAACCTTGCCTGTTATCAGGTCATAGCCTGGTGCTTTGTTGTTTTTTAAGTTTTGAATTACCGTTGTTACTTCCTTTTTACTAAAAGGTTTACATGGAAGACTCATTTGAAATTGGTGGATTTGGTTTTCTTCTTCTAGTGTAATTTCGGCTGGGTAAGGTACAAAAACTTTTTCTAGGTGACTGGCAAATGTGAGGGCTTTATCTGAAGTAGTTCTTGCCCATGTTCCATCTACTTTACGGAGAGGTGGAATGTGCTGTATAGACCTTTTTTTCAATTTCCTAGTGGCTTTCCACAGCGAATAGTCGGACGCTTCAGTGGGAGATAAATTCTCCAGATAATGTTGTATTGCTTGGTTTTTTAAGTTTTTTAGTAATTGTTTGAGTTCAGTTGCAGCCCTGTTTAGATTTTGTTTATCAATCGGCTCTCTAGTGGTTTGCCATCGGCGTCTCAGTCTCCTTTTTTCGGCAACTTTCTTTTTGACTAGAACTGGACAGTGGATGATTGGTTTTGTTTCTAGCCACTCGGTGTAGCTTCCCAGGCAGATTCCTGTATAGTTTGAGTAATATGTTCGACTGCGTCTCTGAGATTTTCTTCTGTTTGTAATGGTACGTCTAGTTGCAATGCTTCATTGACTCTAGTTTTAAAATAGTTCCAGTCGGTCTTTTTGTTGAGAAGTGACGGTGGTTTTTCAATATGCAGTACTTGTGTACCAAGGGTGATGAGAACAGGTGAATGGTCAGACGATAGGTCCAAGCAAGTTTTAGCTTGAAGGTAATTCATACTTATATTTTTAACAGTGCAGAAATCCAGAAGGTCTGGCAGTTTGTCTGGGTCAGAGGGCCAGTAGGTTGGTTCGCCAGTAGTGAGAGGGCTCAGGTTGTTTGCGTTTATGGCTTTCAACAGTTCTCTTCCGTTCGTAGTTGTCACTCTTGCACCCCAGTATATATTCTTCGCATTAAAATCTCCCCCAGCAATGAAGCGATGTCCAAGGGTATTTAAGTAGTGGCTGTACTGATCTTGTTTGTTTGCGTGTCTCGGGGGGCAATAAGCCGCTGACAGAGTTACCGGTCCTAGCCAATCTTCAATTACGATAGTGGTGGCTTGGAGGTGTGGTTCAGGGTATTTATTTACTTCATGATGTTTTAATGATCTTATAATAATGGCAGTTCCTGCATGTGCAGTTCCATCAGGGTGTGGTGTGACATATATGGAGTAATTGTGTATTTTTAAATAGCTTCGTGCAGTATAATGTGTTTCGGAAATTAGTATGACATCGATATGGTGTTGTTGAATAAATGTTGTAATTTCGGGTCCATGTTGTTGTAGGCCATTTGCGTTCCAGAGTGCGATCTTAAGAAATTGAGCCATTATGATAGTTTTGTGACGAGAGTTGTTAGTATGTTTAACATTGTTGACATTTGTTCCATAAGGCTTTTCATCATTTGTTTCAGTTCGGACATTTCATTAGATTGATGGTAGGGTGGTGCTAATGGCTGCTGATGATTTGTATTTGTGAGTTGTGCTTGGTGAGCTCTGCCACTGACTATTTGGGCATGTGTTACACCCGGTTGGATTAGTGAGGATTGTCCCCTGTTGGTTATTTGTTTTGTTCTGAGAGCAGGGAATGTTTTCTGTTGTAATTGTTTATATATTTCGCAACCTTTATAGTTTGCCGGGTGATTCCCACTGCAATTAACATTGTATGGTTAGGTGGTTACCTGCACACTTGACACAACGAGGACTTCTGTTGCAGAAGTTTTTAGTGTGTCCTAACCTTTGACACTTAGTACATTGGGGTATTTCTTTTTTTGGCCGGGGTGGTTCAAATTTAACTATTGAGTGTAACAATCTGTCTATGTTATATATGTCTTTATTGTTTGGTGCTGGTTTCAATTCGACGTAGAATAGTGGGAGTGCTATTTTCAACTCTCCTTTACGTTCTCGGATGTTAGAGATATTTGTTACTGTATGTTTGTGTTCTTCAATAGCTTTTTTAATTGTGACTGTATCGGTTGAAGGATGAATGTTTCGCAAGACAACTCTGAAGCTACGTTCTTGTCTGTTTTTGTAGGTATGGAATTCTGTCTTTTTCTCTGCTAGGGCGTTGATTATTGACGTGTATTTTTCAGAAGTTTTTGGCCGTATATTTATCTCGTGCAATGTGTTTAAAAATATTTAATAAAATAATTTATCTGGAGCACAAAATGCAAAAGTAGCGTAACCTAGTGGTGAAATGCTGAAGCTTACTGCGATAGTAATTTGCTGTTTGGTTTACCAACTAATCAATTTCGCTTTAGTGATTACTTATTAGCTACAGTTTCAGTGGTTAAAACTTTTAGAAATTTCATCAAAAAATAAATTAATGCATTTTGTTCCAGTGAGTCTAAAATTTAGGGAATGTCATCGACATACATGGAATACTGGGAAAGTTTTGTAATTGCTTAAGTGGTAACAAATTCAAGCGTGTTAATTGAAAAGAGCAAATGTATTTAACAATTTTTTAATGCATATCCGTGTGTCATTTATTGGTAAAAATAAATGTGGGAATTAAAATAAATTTAGAAAATTTAACGTTCAATACTTACTCTTAAATGTAGACTGCATGATGAATTATAAGGAGAAATAGCTTACGTCAGACAGTTTACTACTCTAAAAAGGTCATTGAGGGTACAATAATTTATATTTCACAAACATTTGACTAGCTGATTATGAGCACGGAAGATACTGACCTTGTAGAGCTATAAAGAAAGCCATCTTGGTCTTGCTGATGCAAACTAAAGACTTGAAAAACCCCTGTTATGAGTTGGTAAGAAAAAAACGCCAACAGTCCTTAAATGATTTTCTATAACCACTGATAAACTTTATGGTTGTCTGAAATACTACAGTGAAAAGTACACCAACAAGCCACAACTATTTTGTAAATATGCAAGAGGGTTTCTCAAAACACAACGTGCACAGTTGGGGATCAGAGAAGAAAGCTGCTCAACAAAACTGACACAGATTGAGAGACCTAACAGAAAGGTAGTAATGGATTTGTTCACTGCATAATAAAGTCACAAAACTCTGTACCCTTACATTGCACACTCACTCAAAAGATGCATAGAATAATCATTGTTACTAAAGCACATCATTTTTACAGCACTAAACGACCCCTACCTGGTAATGAACACCCAGCGCTTGGAGGAGGGCCACAGCGACTACTTGGCGACGCTGATCCCAACCGACTTCGAGCACCTCTCCTCACCGCACGAGTATGTGAACGACGCATATATTCAGCTCGCGCTTGGCTGAAGACCCCGTGTTCAACTTTGACGTCGACTCCGACAGGAAGCACAAGAACAGCAATGGGGAGGCAGCCTCGGGGACGGAACTGCTGCCGATGTTGTACACGAGGAGCGAGTTAGAGTGCGAAACGCCCCATTCCACGGGCTCCCCCTTTAGCTATTCCAACCCGACCTACCACATTCCACCCAGCATCAAGGAAATGACCAGCGTAGACATAGTGAAGTCGGCAGACAACTACATCTACATGCCGCAGAGCAAAAGTGCCATAAAGAATGACAGCAGTGTATAGTGCTAGGGATTGGGAACAAATAAAGGTGTAAGAAGTAATGTCTGTCATTACTTCATTGTATAGAATTAGACAGTACGGATGTATAAAAATAGTGAACTTCTATATAGACCTCGATTATAGTTATATATATTATAAGGATAACATGACCTGTTTGTAGTGTAATAAGAAAGTCTTCACAAACATGTAGAAAGCAAGATGTTAAAATAAACTTAAGCGAAAGCGTAATGTAAGGCAAGGTGTTGATATCTTCGATTTTGTTTTCGAAGCTCCACATCTTGTTCAGATTCTAAAAAATCACTTCTAAAGTAAGCTTATGTGATTCCATTATTTCTTTAATTTTATCTTTCTCTCACCAATAATTTGAGCCATAATGTCAATAAGTGACCTGGATGCTTGCTTCGACAAATCAAGTGCTTTTAAGGATTTTTTCAATGAAAATCATCAATAATACTGAATTTATGTATGTAGACTTGTATTACGTGTAAGAAAAATTGATTGCGATCCCTAGTAATGTACTTAATAAGGATTTATCTCTTACGTTTTGTGTTTAGTTTTTGTGTATATGTGTATTGTGTATATGTGTAAATGAAAAAATTACCAAATAAAATGCTGTTCGTAACTACTTTTTTTTTTCTAGTATAAAATAAAAAATTCTGTTACCTCAAAGCAAGTTAATATAGAACAGATATGAATAAATCACTTTAGCAGATTAAATTAAAAAAAGATTATTAAAAAACGTTGAAATCATGTTAACTACTGCCATATAGTTGGGGCGATAAATCTTATATAAATATTCCTCTAATTTTACATGCTATTCAGAGGTAGTACTTTAGCTCAGTACAGTAAGCACTTGCTTACCACTACACAAAACAAGAGTTCTATTCTGCCCAACTCCAAAATACTTTTTTTAAAATTTCTTAAAATCGTAAAATATATACTAAAATAATATAGCAAAGTTAAAAAATAAATAAATTATTAGCAAAAATTAAAATTATTTAAAGAAAATAATTTTAATAGTAGTTAATAAGATATGCAATAGATGGCGTCGCAACTTAAATTATATAAATTTACAAATTCATAAATCACAACAGAAACATAAAAATTATTAAAAGTGTATCAATTTATTTATACATGTATTTATATATTACATAATTAGAAACAATATATATTATTTGTATTTCAATAATTTGAATTTTTATTTTTATTATAAAATACAGATTACTGTAATAGCGATAAAATGCCGTCTCCTTATGCTCCTGCTACCCTGATACAAATTTTCATTTTTGCCCGAAAATCGTTGCGTTATAGCGCATTTTGCGCGAAAATCGCCCTTATGTACAGCCAAAATTTGCTAGAGAATTAGACCCGGATTTCTACCAGGATCGCAGAAGCGCAAGGAGATCGTTTATCGGCCGCTGCAGAAAATCCGAGCGCTCATGTATTGATTTTTAATTTTGCTCCGCTACGCATAAAACGATCTCTTCGCGCTCCTGTGATCCTGATAGAAATCTCGTTCAAATTCGCTAGCAGATTTTGGGCGTATATAAGGGCGATTTTCGTTCAAAATGCGCTCGCTAAGACGCCATCTCCTCATGCTGCTGCAATCTTCATAAAAAATCTTCATTTTTACTCGAAAATCGCCCTTATGTACAGCCAAAATTTGCTAGAGAATTAGACCCGGATTTCTACCAGGATCGCAGAAGCGCAAGGAGATCGTTTATCCGCCGCTGCAGAAAATCCGAGCGCTCATGTATTGATTTTTAATTTTGCTCCGCTACGCATACAAAGATCTCTTCGCGCTCCTGTGATCCTGATAGAAATCTCGTTCTAATTCGCTAGCAGATTTTGGGCGTATATAAGGGCGATTTTCGCTCAAAATGCGCTCGCTAAGACGCCATCTCTTCATGCTGCTGCAATCTTCATAAAAAATCTTCATTTTTGCCCGAAAATCGCCCTTATGTACAGCCATAATTTGCTAGAGAATTAGACCCGGATTTCTACCAGGATCGCAGAAGCGCAAGGAGATCGTTTATCAGCCGCTGCAGAAAATCCGAGCGCTCATGTATTGATTTTTAATTTTGCTCCGCTACGCATAAAACGATCTCTTCGCGCTCCTGTGATCCTGATAGAAATCTCGTTCTAATTCGCTAGCAGATTTTGGGCGTATATAAGGGCGATTTTCGCTCAAAATGCGCTCGCTAAGACGCCATCTCCTCATGCTGCTGCAATCTTCATAAAAAATCTTCATTTTTGCCCGAAAATCGCCCTTATGTACAGCCAAAATTTGCTGGAGGATTAGACCCGAATTTCTACCAGGATCGCAGAAGCGCAAGGAGATCGTTTATCGGCCGCTGCAGAAACTCCGAGCGCTCATGTATTGATTTTAAATTTTGCTCCGCTACGCATAAAACGATCTCTTCGCGCTCCTGTGATCCTGATAGAAATCTCGTTCTAATTCGCTGGCAGATTTTGGGCGTACATAAGGGCGATTTTCGCTCAAAATGCGCTCGCTAAGACGCCATCTCCTCATGCTGCTGCAATCTTCATAAAAAATCTTCATTTTTGCCCGAAAATCGCCCTTATGTACAGCCAAAATTTGCTAGAGAATTAGACCCGGATTTCTACCAGGATCGCAGAAGCGCAAGGAGATCGTTTATCCGCCGCTGCAGAAAATCCGAGCGCTCATGTATTGATTTTTAATTTTGCTCCGCTACGCATAAAACGATCTCTTCGCGCTCCTGTGATCCTGATAGAAATCTCGTTCTAATTCGCTAGCAGATTTTGGGCGTATATAAGGGCGATTTTCGCTCAAAATGCGCTCGCTAAGACGCCATCTCTTCATGCTGCTGCAATCTTCATAAAAAATCTTCATTTTTGCCCGAAAATCGCCCTTATGTACAGCCAAAATTTGCTAGAGAATTAGACCCGGATTTCTACCAGGATCGCAGAAGCGCAAGGAGATCGTTTATCGGCCGCTGCAGAAAATCCGAGCGCTCATGTATTGATTTTTAATTTTGCTCCGCTACGCATAAAACGATCTCTTCGCGCTCCTGTGATCCTGATAGAAATCTCGTTCTAATTCGCTAGCAGATTTTGGGCGTATATAAGGACGATTTTCGCTCAAAATGCGTGAAAATTAACCTGAAGTCGGATGTACATGAAGAAACTAAATTAAATGAACATTATTTTTTATCTAACATAGAAATATTGTTAACAAATAATTACGAAACTGTTTTTTGAGAAAAAGACACTTTATGAAACCGGGAGTTGAACCACGGATACCTGGACAGGAATCAATTGTCATAACCACTATACCAAACTGTCCCATATAGATTGTTTTTCACATCATGAACTCTTTCGTAAAAAAAAATTTAAAAATAAAATTTATTTTATAATTTATATTAATAACTGATAGTTCATTTCAATATTCCATAAATAATTTTATACATTACGATACTGCAAATTAACTAAATTAGCTATTTAATACAAATACCTAATTTTAAGCAATCAAACTTACCTTAAAAATTACTAAAGTTCTATTAAGATTTTAGATCTTTGAAATTATTAGAAATATGCAAAATATGTTTATTATTAAAGTATAATTTAGAATACAGTTCTAATTAATAATAATTTTTAATGTCCACTTTGTGCTGCCAGTCATTAACTATATTAAATGTTATTTTTTTAAAATAAATGTTTAAATGTAATAAATTATTATTCAGTAATTTAATTGTAATGTTTATTTGTTTGTTATATTTAAAACAGAAATTAATAATAATTACAGATATCTATCATCTTTATTCTGGCATTTTTGAACAGATTACATTTGAAATATTTAAGGTACAACTTATTTGAGGCTATTATATTTATAAAATTGCACATTTTATTCTATATTTAACATTTATAACACGTTAGATATTTTATATCTGTAGAAAGATTTTTAATATTCAAAAATTAATTTTGCTTGGCTTAGTTGGGCTATTGTAGTACAGATGGCGTGGCAACAATAATATTATTGATGTGTTTATCAGCATTATTATATTTAAAGTAATGATAATATAAAAAACATATATTCTTTACACAAATACAATTTAGTTTGTTGTTTTTGTGTCTTAATCTTGAGCGCTTCTTTGTGCCGCCATATATAAGAATTTTGTTAAAATATTTATTTTTAGTGATACACATTTTTTATTCCAATAAATTAATAATTTTTTCTGTTATAAATAATATAATTATTTAAACCAAATAAATTATGATATAAAATATTTGTGTAAATCTATATGGTGTTTGAAATAAATTTAATGCAACTTATTCGCAGATTGTTATAGTAAAACACAAAATTGAAAAATAATGTACTTTATTTCACAATTGACATTAACAAAATATAGGTTATAGCTGTATAGTATTTTAAAATACAAAAAAAAATTAAACTAAAACATTTCCGTTAGAGCTATTGTAGTACAGATGGCGCTATAACAATTAATTTTCTTATGCTAAACGTGAATTATAATAAAATTTTGACAGTCTAAAGTAAGGAAAAGATAAAAAATACATTTATTTCAAAAGTACAATTAATGCTATTGTTTTATAAACTAATTACAAGGTCAGCTTTGTGTTGCCGTTTATTCGAGTCTTTATAAAATAAATACAAAACGGTTTTGATATAAATTTACAATAAAATATTTTTCATTGTAAATTTACATATTTTAAATAAAATTATTCTAATTTGTCGCTGCCATCTATGAACAGTTTGGTTAATTTTCTACAAAGTTTTAGATTCCTGTAATAAATAAAAGTGATTACAGATATTTTAATTTTTCACAAAATAAAATAAGATTACATTTATTAAATACAGTCAACATTAGTAATAATACATAAACAAATTATTTTTATTCCTTCATGTAATTGAAACTTAAAAAACTTAAGATGGAAGGCGCAGTACTTTGTTACATGAAATTATCTTACATTCGTTACTTTCTTCTAGAATATATAGATATATTAAACCATATTGTATAAACATTGTACTAATCTCAACGAATTTTAGTACTTTTTGAGTACTGTATTCGAGTGTTATTTGTACATGTGTGAAAATTATCGATTTTTATGTATAGTAGGGATCAGAAAACGTCCATAGCATGATACATCACAACCGGTAATAAGAATAAAGTAGCGCAATTTTCTGCACTTTAAAAGTCCAGGAGCGTGTGTACCAATCCTCAGTATCCTGCAACTACTACAAGCAATTGGTAGATTTACTGGTTTATACTTAAAAATAAGATGTATATCAGTACATTTGTGGAGAGGAAGTCATAGAAAGTACTCTTCATATGCTTCCTGGTGTCAGAAGTGCCAGGTGATTTTCTTGAGATTGTTCTCCCAAGTCTAAGTCAACTCTTGCAATGTTAACAAGAATTAGCTGATACTTAATTATCATTTTAAAAGATATAGAAAGGAATTGAAGTAATGGTATTTTAAAAGTTTGTTCGCCGTGGAACTTTATCAAAATATATGGTGATATGTTATCAGTATTGCAGATTTATGATTTAATTATAATCATAATCATAAACATCTTGTTAAAACTGGTTTTAATTTACACTGTAACCAGTAGAATGATCTCTGCGTATTGGTGGCACCTCACACAATAATCAAAAACGGAATACTGGAAAACTCTACATTATAACTCTGCGCAAGATTTGAATGTTAATAGATGTTTGAAGGGAACGACTCTTCTTTCTGGTGATTTCTGGAGTTCCATAGACGAATTTTTAATCTAGAAGAGGCTTTGAGATTGGGACGCCCATCCTAGTATTCCACAGAAGAGAAATGGCAAGAAAATACTCTAGTTCTATTGGTAGATGAAAGATTATTTAAACAACCTTATACTAAAATTCTATACAACCACCTTCAAGCCAGAAGATGGATCCCACGATATGTTCAAATAGCTTGAAAGTGGACTATCTCGCGATGTCAACAGCATCATAAAAAATGACTGGCCCATTGACAAGCACTTTCTAATGGTGTGGGATAATCATCACACCCTCAGTGTCTCCAAATCCTTGGTGAAAGGTGGTTTAGCGTGCAGAGCCTATCCTGTGATGGAAAACATTTCCTAGTCTTGTTTTGCTGCTTTAAACTTTAGAATCACACCCTTACTTTTCGCGCATGATTGCGTCAAAATCTACTACTAAATAATTCCATGACCGTTGCGGTGTGTTCTAGAGCGTTTGTTTATGTAAAATCTTTATCCAAGTGCCAATCTGTCTATCCGTACTTATGATTTCGGTAAAACCCATGAACGTTCTGTATGAATTTTTGTACTAAGATATCTAAGACAACTAACCATCGTCACCTATTCAGATTTCATTATCTTCCAAGGCATTGCGTACTAGTTAAATTAATACCACACTAATATGCCTTTTCCTGTACGTTTATACATATATATTTTGTTCTATGTTGGCATATTGCAAAGCTGACTAAAAATAAAAATAGGAAAGTAACAGATTAACATCTCTTAAACACCAGATTCCTTAAAGTTCTGAAATTGACATAACCATTTTTGACCATAGAAATAGGCATGTAAGCATTGTGAATAGTAACACCATATTGTTAAAAATCACCGTTCTAAAGGTTGTTTTGTAGAAAGCTCTTCAAAATAAAAAAGGTATACCAAACCTTAAAGAAATTTAATTAATTTATTAGAGTTGGACAATAGAGAACTTCATATACTTACATTCTTCAAACTTTGGTTTTTAAAATGAGTGGTAACTTAGCCTTTTTGCAGGTCGAATACTAAAGGCGACTAACCATACATTTTCTATTTTCTAGTCCCTCCCCTCTCTCTTTTTCTCTTCTTTTCTCTCCCCTCCTTCCTCTCCCTTCTACCAATTGCTCACCCCCCTTTCCTCGCGTCTCTCTTCTTTTTCTCCTCTTTCACTCTCTCGATTCTCTTTATTCTCCTCTATTACTATGTTTATCTCTTTTTCCCTTTCATTTTTATTTTTTTATAGCTTCGTTTTGACCATTACTTTCATCTATATATTTATCATCTCCAAATTCTGTGTCAAATTTACCTTATTTGAGATTCAATTCCATATTCTTATTTTATTATTTAAGTTAGTCTGGCTTTGGCTCTAGCCAATTATCAGGTCCTCTTGATGGTAAAGTGCTTGACCGAAGACTACACCAAGAAGCAAACCATTGATGTAGTTTTTCTTGGTATCATCAAAACAATTGATAACGTGTGGTTATGCACTGATACGCAAGA
The DNA here is from genome assembly GCA_036346155.1 of Sinelater perroti. NCBI lineage: Eukaryota > Metazoa > Arthropoda > Insecta > Coleoptera > Elateridae > Sinelater > Sinelater perroti. Next base: position 7,253,474 of record JARFIY010000111.1, on the reverse strand, counting down.
TGACCTCGATCACAAACTCACTGCTGGCGGTGTAGCTTTTGTTTTGTTTTTTCCGGAAGAAGATTTCGACTCAAATACAGTGAAATGAGATTATTAGAGATGCGATTTAAAACCGGCGTCCCACAAGGTTCTTTTTGTCCCCGATACGATATAACATCTAAGACACCCGACGCCCACTACAACACGATTTTACTATACAAACGACACAATGCATCCACTTCTTTAGTAACCTTGTGAGTACAAAAGGAACTGCATCTCTTGCAAGAATAGTACAGTAAGTGAAGAATGAGAAATAACCTAGAGAAGGGCTCGGCGGGCCACTTCACTGACGAGGCAATTTGAAAACTTCAACATCTTTGAAAGTAAGAAAGAAGAGAAAACGAAATATATCGGAGTAACTCTGAACAGAAAACTGATTTGGAGGGCTCACTTCGATTGGATGGTAAACAAAGCAAAGGCGGCAAGATCTCCACTCGGTTTTCTCTTCCATCCTCAGAGCTGAATATCCACCCAGAATGCAAGATAATATACGCAGCTCAAATTGAAAGCTAGCTGAGCTGCAAAGACCCATATAGACAAGTTCTAAGTCATTTATCTGAGTTTCACAATCTATCGTCATGGTTTATATAAAACCACGACCTTCCGTGACACCCGAAAGTCTCTATAGTCTCTATAATCGATTTATATGTACCATCAGTACCTACTCTAAATCGATTAAGAGAAGTGCTAGATCTGGAGATTTTTGATTACGCTTTTGAATTGTCAATGTAAAAAATAGTTGTCCAAAAATTTGCATCTTGTTAACCAGATTGATGTTTGGTCTAATCACAGAATTAAACCAAACAGAGCCGTTTTCGGTAGTACCTTCCATGGGAAAGATCTGTTTGGTCCGCTTTCTTACGCTTCTTTATATTATACAAAGATTTATTGTTAATGAGTTGACGCAAAACGCGATACTGTCGACTTATGTGGATTACTAACACCTACGTCAGGTCAAACCAAGAGAAGTGAGGTTAGGAGCTGAACCTAGAGACCTCTGATTTCGTTAGTGAAGCCAATATCAGTCCAAAAAATGGTTGCTCAGAAGTTGCATGCTGTTAAACAGGTTGATATATTTACATTGTGCAAAGATTGTTCGTTACTGATTTGACGCAAAAGGCGACACTGTCGGCTTTTATTGACCATTAACACCTACATCAGGTCATACCAAGAGAAGTCAGATTTCGTTAGTGAAATCAATGTCAGTCTAAAAATGGTTGCCCGTAAGTTGCATGCTGTTAAACAGATTGATAATTGGTCTAATCACAGATTTAAACCAAACAGAACCGTCTGTGATACTCTTAAGGAAATAGGTCTGTTTGGCCATTGCAATGAGGACTATCAACTGGAGGCGGTTAGTCTTTGAAATGAACTTAAGATCCAGTCCTTTTTACGCTTTGTGCAAAGATTTTTCATTAACGATTTGACGCAAAACGCGATGCTGTAGACTTATATGGAGCACTAACACTTACATCAGATCATACCAAGAGAAGCTAAATTAGGAAGTGAACCTAGGCACCTCTGTTTTCCTTAGTGAAGCCAATCCCAGTTTAAAAATTGGTTGCCCAAAGGTTGCATCTTGTTAGACAAATCAATATTTGGTTTAATCATAGAATTACACCAAACAGAACCGTCTTCTGTGATACCCTTCATGTGGGAGGTCTGTTTCGTCATTGTAGTGAGGACTGTACACTGGAGACAGTTAATCCTTAAGATAAATTTAAGGTCCGGTCCTTTTTACTCTTATTTACATTGTGTAAAGATTTTTCGTTAACGATTTGACACAAAACACAACACTGTCAACTTATATGGACTACTAACACCTACGCCAGGTCATATCAAGAGAAATGAGATTAGGAGCTGGAGCTAGCGATCTTTGATTTCCTTGGTGAAGCCAATGTCAGTCTAAAGGTTTCCCAAAAATTGCATTCTATTAAACAAATTGATATTTGGTCTAATCACAGAATTACACTAAACGTAATCGTCGTCTATGATATCCTTTAAGAGAATGGACTGTTGGTCATTGCAATAAGGGCTCTCAGCTGGAAACGGTTAATACTTAGGATAAATTTGTGGTCCGTTTATTTTTACTCTTATTTACATTGTGCAAAGATTTTTCGACAATAGCAAAACGCGACACTGTCGGTTTATATCAAACCCTAACACCTACGATAGGTGGTACCAAAAAAAGTGAGGCTAAGAGCTGGACCTATGAACCTCTAGTTTCGTTAGTGAAGTCAATGGGAGTCTAAAAAAGTGTTTCCCAAAAATTGCATCCTGTTAAACAGATTAATCACAGAATTACACCAAAGAGAACTATCTTCTGTAATACCCTTTAGGTGTGGAAGGTCTGTTTGGTCATTGCAATGAAGACTATCAACTGGAGACGGTTAATCCTTAAGTTCAATTTAAGGTCCGGTCCTTTTTACGCTTATTTGCAGTGTGCAAATTTTTCGTTAGCGATTTGACGCAAAACGCACCCTGTCGTTTTGTATGGTCCACTAACACCTACTTCAGGTCATATCAAGATAAGTTACATTAAGAGGTGCACCTAGGGATCACTGTTTTCTTTAGTAAAGCCAGTGTCAGCCTAAAAAATTTGTTGCCCAAAAGCTGCATCCTGTTAAACAGATTGATATTTGGTCTAACCACAGAATTAAACCAAAACAAAACCGTTGTCTGCGATAGCCTTCGGGGAATAGGTCTGTTTGGTCATTGCAGTCGGAACTCTGAACTAGAGACGGTTAATCTTTGGGATGTATTTAAGGGCGAGTCCTTTTTATGCTTATTTACATTATGTAAAGATTTTTCACTAACGATTTGAAGCAAAACACGACATTGTCGACTTGTATTGACCATTAACACCTACATCAGGTCATACCAAGAGAAGTCAGATTAGGAGCTGGAGCTAAGGACCTCTGATTTCGTTAGTGAAGTTAATGTCAGTCTGAAAAAAGGTTGCCCTAAAACTGCATCTTGTTAAACAGACTGATATTTGGTCTAATCACAGAATTAAACCAAAACAAAACCGTCGTCTGTGATAGCCTTCGGGGAATAGGTCTGTTTGGCCATTGCAGTCGGGACTCTGAACTGGAGACGGTTAATCTTTGGGATGTATTTAAGGTCCAGTCCTTGTTACACTTATTTGCATGATACAAAGGTTTTTCGTTAATGAGTTGACGCAAAACGCGACACTTGTCTACGTCATACAGCGGTGACGTCACGGCTGCAGGTATGTCACGTGGGGTCGAATATCGAATTTATCCTGTGGGACTCTTTACACCGTTCCCTTCCTAACCATTCCCGCGCTGCCTGCTTTGATTTGACCCGCCGCCGGGTTAATCTGGCCGCTCCTAGCGCCCGCGCTCGATACCCCCTTCCGCGCGCCGGGATCGCCCTGCCGGAACAGACGCGGCGGCATGCGGCCTGCTGCATTTTTCGGGATCATCCCCCTGTGCGAAAATGCGAGCCCGAGAACCGATAAATTATCATCGGCTGCCGGGCTGCGCATGCGGCCGGAGCGCGGAGGTCCGGGTTGTTGGCATATCCCCGAAAGCTATTTTTAGACACGGGTTCATGCAAATACCGTGCAATCAGCGCTATTTGGCCGGCATTCCACATAACGGCAAGGTTATCAATCCCATAAAAAATTTTATCGCTTTTATTATTGTGGACGGAATGCTATCGATGCCGATATTTGGAGCAAAAATAAAACGCCAATGTATTGTAGCCCTCTCTTTTGTTTTTATGATCCTTTAATAACGTAGTATAATCCTGACGAATGCGTTCGCCTTGCAAAGTAACTCTGGAGATAATAAAGCACTGAAATGTAATCCTCCCTGTCTCTCCCATTCCGCATTATCTTTATTGGTTATCAAAATTGCTTTCTGGGATGAAATAGAGGCTTTGATACGTTATAGGAGGTTACTACGTTATAAATTAACAGGGATGAATAATCATCTAAAGGATGATAATCTCAAGTCAAGGTGAAGAACGCATTGGTGTTAGAAGATTAATATGAAATCCTATTTTTGACCAAGGAACTCTACCGTACATTTTGACCAAAATGAGATTAACTCAAACTTACTTCATTTTGACTTTGAGGTCGAAAATGAACTAAAAGAAAAGAGTGGTAAAGTTTCATCTGGATTCGATCCACTACTTGTTTGCAGTTTTTCCTCCGTTCACCAACAGACGAGAATTTTGATACAGATGAAGAGATCAACGATCGTAAACGATAATCTTAGAGAAGTGTGAAAATAAAGAGAGAAAAAAAAGTCTTGGGGAGAAACGAAGGCAAGAGGTATTACGCTATTTTCTGGAACAATAAATCTACGCAATGAAATAGAGGCAAATGGATATAAAGCCAACACATCAAGAAAATATCAAATGTACCTAAAGGAGATGTAAAAACATTACATACACAAAGCAAATGTAAAAAGTAATTTCAAAAAAATATGATCAAGAAAAGACTGAATGTGGTGATGAAGGTAAAGATAATAGGAAAAGGGAAAAGAATGTGAAAATAATAGTAAACAAGAAACCAATATGAATACAAAGAAGCAAAGATAAAAATTAGGTAAATATGAAAATGGAGAAGAAGAAGTAAAAATAAAAACGGGAAATAACAGTAAAGAACTGACGGTCTAAAAGCCAAATCATGAATATTTTTGTACTAAAAAATAAAAACAAAAAAAGATCAAATTCATCTGAGGGAATGTTGAAATTGAAGATTGTCCAATCAAATACTAATTTTAGAAAGATTAATATAGCAATAATAAATCTAAAAGCAAACAAAAATCTAATATATGAAGGAGCAACGAGAGTGCAGATAAAATGTCTAGAATTAAAACCATAAAACAAACAGGAAAAAAAAATTTTAGTTACAAAGCCAAGAAAAGCACACCAAGTTTAGAAGCTGACGAAGCAGAAGATAAAATAGAAAAAATGCAACTAAAAAGAGATAAGCAGGAGAAGTAAAAGTAGTCAAAAGGGAATTAATTAAGGAAAGGCATGAACACGCCGTTGGAAATATAAAAAGTGAAGAGTAGCACAATGTATTTCGATTAAAAAACGATAAACATAAAGCTTTGTTGAAGAAAGTTTGCGTCATTAAATATTTAAAATTAAGAAATACAAAACTGCTGCAAAACATAACAAATAGTCACAATATAATACGCGAAAGAAAACAAAAACAAAGAGATAAAGAAAATAAAGAAATAAAAGAGTAACAAATCTTAACGTTGAAGCAAAAGAAAATAAACTATAAATAAAAAGAAGAAGTAAAATAGTGAAGAAAGCTATAAAGCTATAAAATAAAGAAGAGTATCTAAGTCAAAGACGATAAATCTGCAAATGTATAAATGCAACAAGAAATAAAGCTAAATAAATATAAAATAACTGCAAGGTATAATAAAGAATCTTAATGTATAATAATCAAATAAATAAAGAAATTGGCGAGAGCGCAAATAAATTATCTAGAAAAACTAAAATAACAAAACAAAGATGTAGCAGAAGAAAACCGAAACCATCAAACAAAGAAGATACAACACAGTTTAAATATCAAAGCAAAAGAAGATAAAACAAAAAATGCAACTAGAAAGAGGTAATCAGGGAAGAAGAGAATAAGACAAAGAAAGACAGGACAAAATCGACTAAACTGGCAGAAGAAAGAATAAGATATAGTAAAGTTTAAATAGATAAACATATGAGTACTGCAAATTATAATGCAGAATCTTATTGTAACTCTTAAATGCGAAATAAATAAATAAATTGTCGAAAGCACTAAACTATAAAACCAAAGCAACAAATCAAAAGAGTAGTAGAAGAAAAATAAAATCCACAAACTGAAAAAAGTATTAAAAACCACAAAAGCTTAAACACTGAAGAAAGACCAGTTAAAAAAGAAGAAAGACAATTAAAAAGGATAATCAGGGCAGATAAAAATAAATAAAAAAGAACGTATCACGGATAGAAAGTCGATAAACATGGAAATATTCAAATACAAGAAGGAATAAAGGTTTGGTAAAGAGAGTATAAGATATTAAAGGTTTAGTAAATAAAAGTACTACGAATATAAAGAAAAAAATTAAATAAATAAAAAAGTAGTGAAAAAGTTAAAGCCTCAAAGAAAAAAGAATATAAAAAGCACAACAAAATTTAGAGAAGATAAACTAAAAGAACTACAACTTAAAGGAAATGATCAAAAGTGCTACACCAACACAGAAAGAAATAGAAGTAAGAAAAATTACGTGAACATGCTATAGATGGAAAGATTAATAGTAAAGGAGAGCAGTGCAACGTATGTCAGATAAAAAATAAATATAATAATATATAAATAAAATAAGAAATACACGTTTGATAAAGGAAGCACATACTATTAATCATAAATGTCATTCTAAAATATATAAAAAATATAATATTAAATATAAAAACAAATAAAGAGTAAAATTCAATAGAATATTAATCACTCCAAATATAATCCAACCTAAGGAACAAAAGAATGATCTGCTCATAACCCTCTCTATATGTGATTCTTAAAGGCCTGTTTGTTTGTCCATTCATTGGGACAAACTGGACAAATTGTACCCGGAACAGGAGTTACAAATTTTGGAACTTATTTTTGGATCCTAGGATATACAAAATTCCAAGTCACCACAGTCCTTTAAATACACTGAGAGGAGGGGGGAGTAGATTATTTTGAAATTAAGAGTTAAAATCGGAATAGGATAGAATATCGATCATTCCATACATAATCTATTCCCCAATATTCTAGGGAGAAAAGGATTAAAAAAATGATCTGTCCATGACCCCTTTCTATATGTGATACTTTGAAGGCTTGTTCGTTTGTCCATTCATTCGAACAAATTGCTACTCATAAATGGAGTTAGGAATTTTAGAGCTTGTTTTTGAATCTTAGAATACACAAAATGCCAATTCACCAGGTACTTTAAATACACTTAAAGGGGGGGGGGGGGTAATATTTTTGAATTCGCAGTTATGAGTGAAATATGAAGAAGTAGAGGTAACTCCCCAATATTCTAGAGGAACAAGAACAAAAAAGGTGATCTGTCCATGATCCTTTTTATATGAGATACTTTGAAGGTCACTTTATCCATTTATTCGGACAAATTGCTACTCGGAATAGGAGTTAGGAATTTGGGAACTTGTTTTTGAATCTTAGAATACACAAATTTCAGCTCACCTTTAAATACATTACGAAGGGGGTGGGGGTGGAAGTTATTTTGAAATTAGCAGTTAAGAGCGAAATAGGCTAGAGTATCGGTCACACCCAATATAATCCATTCCTCGATATTCTAGGGAAAAAAAGACAAAAAAAACCTGTCCATGACCTCTTCCTACATGTGATACTTTGAAGGCTGGTATTTCGAGATTAGGAGTTAAGAGCGAAATACGAGAGTATCGATCTCTCCAAATATGATCTACGCCTCCAATATTCTAGGGGAATGAAAATAAAAAGGCATCGCGCTCTATTTCCGTCACTGTTTAATATTCGCGGTGGTGTTTGCCGAAGGCAAATAGGATTGAGCCGCACTGATCACCACACCTAGTTACACTGAAATGCGCTTTCACCGAAGTAATTACGCATCGATTTTCGAATATTTTACAACAGGGCGCGTTAATAATGAATGCGCGAGTTTAGATTAGGAGCATTAAGTTAGTAGGACAAACAGCTCTTAGGGAAGTCAAAAAAATTTAAAAAGTTGTAGTGCAACAGAGATGGCGGCATTTGTTAATTTGTTGTTTTATTGTTTAACGCAGGCTGTTAATATCGTGGTTGTTTCGACTATATGCAACTGCAGCACAAATTTGGGCACGCTTATCAAAACCAAAAAAAAACGCCAAGGCACGGCGCATGCGCCAAGCGAGGCGCGCTGCCTATCGAGCGAAAGGCCGCAGTCGTTCAGCAGCCCGCGTGCTGTACGTTGTGTTGCCTAATGTTTTTTGGCCGGTGGGCGTTCCGACAATGTTTTTGACAATACAAACTTCCGTCTTTTTCTCTCGCGAAGCAATACCCTCACTCCATCCCCCGGACTCCACTTTGTGCCAAAATAATTAATTTGGTGCGACTCCTCGCGCATGTGATTTTCGTTGCACTGGCGTTCTCCTATTAGCAATAACTTTACCGTAGGTAAGTCGTGCGCCGCTAAAGAGGCATCGATTTTTTATTGCCGCTTTGCGCGAAATCTCACTGGGTCCCTTGCAGAGCCTCAGGATGCCGCAAGGGCCAGCCACCAACCCCTTCATGAAGCCCTTCGTGGTGCTGGCGCTGCCCGGAATGTACTTGTTCTACAAGTACAACCAGTACAGAAGGCGGAAGAAAGAAAACGCGAAGAGACGACTGACGGAGAGGGAACTCCAGCACTTAAACAATAAAATCGTAAGTTCCTTACAAACCACCCTAGTTGTTGACAGTATGAAAGAAAACCTTCAAAGCACATACTTCGTTTGATGGTACTTCAAACACAACACCTCTTTGTCTATTGTTCGACCCATTCAGACTCTTCTCATTAAACGATGAAAACCTTTGTTCGCTATTTCTCTTGAATTAAAAAAATCTCTGGTCTACTTAAAAACTCTAATTCAGAAACTCGTGTGGTACATAATGAACTAATCCCTAACGATTGTAACGCGTTTGTCCGCGTAGGAACTCAACTGGATCGTCTGGGAGAGCCTCTGCCCCGGCTGAGACTCAATTTGTCGGAAGATATCCAAAGCAAGTTTCTCCCTCTTTTCCAACGTTAGCATCGACTTCTCCAGCAGCCTCACTTCCTGCCTAGTAAGCTTGGGCACCCCATAGTTGTGGACGACGCCTCCGGGTCCAAATTTAACAGTGGTCACCAAGTTGCTAAAAGGAGCGGCGTTATAGCGTTGCACTCCACGCGATCGGGCGCTTTATTGATTTTTAATGTCATTGTCCTTATTCTAGTTTCGTTATGATCTCACCTGCAGTTGCTGAGAATGCTCTGTCGGACGAAGGCAGCGCAGAGCGCCCTGTCGTCCCCGCACAGCCCAATTCCCATCGTAGTGACCATCTGATTGATGGCATGAGCTTCGCTCAAAGGCGAGAACTCGATCTCGCAGGGGGTGGGAGTCTTCGACGGGACCAGCTCGTTGATGTTCTTCATCTTCTCGTACAGGATTTCGCAGTCCTTGGGCGCAACCTGCTCGGGGATGGCTCTCGAGAACAGGGGCACCACGCAATCGATGTCCGGTCCGCCCAGGAGGGGCACATGGACGCTCAGCGGGTCGAGGTCTTGGTAGCGCGCAGTGAGGCTATTTATCCTAGTCTGCAAATCAAGTCAGCTGCCTTGTTCTTTGTTGTTATCAACTACCTGAGTTAACGCGGCCGATCCGATGATCCTCGCTGGGTGGTACCAGTGGGTTTTCTTGAAGACCGCGTTGACCAGCGGTAGGGTGCACGCGGTGGCGACACGCACACCGCAATCAGCGCTTTGGGGGAGTATCTGGAACACGCTTCCCCTAATTCCATCAGTCGTTCGGCTTCCATCCGCAATTTGACCTCGGTGGTTGCATTTGCAGGGCTTTTGTCCAGCCCCATGATGAGAACTATGTCGGCGCGCTGAAACATACTCGAATTACGCAGATTTAAATGTCATGGTGGGTTTTACCTTGAGGCATCTGGGCAGGCCTTCCTTGCCATGGTAGGGTCTCACGTCGCACCTCGTGTCGAGGTGTTTCAGATCGGCTGTAATTCCCAGGACGTCGTTGCTGCCGTGGAGGTAAATTTGAGACACCACGGGGTTCTGCTTGAGGAGGAAGGCTGTCGCTTCTCCAGCTGGGGTATCTACCCCTAGAATGCTGACGCGCACGTACTTTTGGCGGAAACTGTCATCTGTGTTCGCAGGCTTCGATAGCAGTGATGCTGTAGAAGAATTGGTGAAACTATTGCGAGAACATCCAACTCATGTTTATACCAAAACCCAATCGTTGGGTAAAGATATGGGAGACATAAGCGTTCCGAAGAACCGCATTTGCTGTCCTTAAACACATGATAATTTACTCAAAATTTGATGTGAGGTAAATGACGACAATTTTGACAATATTTTGACGGGAACCGACTTAATGACTAGAATGCTTTCAACTATAGCGAATCGTCATCCACATATGACAGGCGGAAATTAAAAACAGCCTCGCGCGCGACCTTGGTATGGCAGCTTTAATTGTGAGATTGCGTGAACCGCTCCCGCTTTCCACCGACAACACGTTCTTCTCTTGTCTTCGAGCACGCGATTTTTTATCTTCCTCGGTAACAAGTTCACCCAATTTTCAGTCGCATTACTCTCTAAACGGGGCCCGATAATCGTGCAGCAAAGCCGGCATCCGGCCGCGGATCGGCTTTCAAGTTCAACAGGTGAGAATTAATTTCATCCGGAATTAATTACAGTAATAATTTAATACTTCGCATGACATCGCGAATTTTCTTCGCTTATTTAATGGAAGCATTTAGCAAATTACGCCGTGGATTAGCGTTTGCTTAACAACCGCGCCTAAGTGCGCGTTGCTGTAATTGCGGGGAGGCGCAGCCTTTGCGCCTAAATGGCATGTTAGCGCTTTTTGCCTAATGTAATTAGACTGCTTTTACCCAGGGGCCGGGATCACGGGAACGTAATTCAGCGAAATTACGAAATCTCGAAATCGGTCCTTCGAGCCAAATAAAAAAATGTTGATCGGTAGGCGTAAATACACTGCGACACAAAAAGACGTAAGACAGTAAGAGATCATGTTAATAGAATGAGCAGCTGTACGGCAAATATCGTTTCTGTGTCATCTTTTGGTTCGACTAAATAGAATGGTATATTAGATATATTTCTTGACTGCAGCAGGCTGGCTAGAAATTTTAAAAATTTCTCTCCAAGACTAAACATTCTAGCTTACCAAGACCAAAGACCTTCAACTGATTTGGGATAATCAGTTCGGATTCTGCCACCGCTCACCAACACCTCCGAGTGCTAGAAAAAAATTATGAAAGTTTCGCCAAGAAATAGACTATCGCCGCAATCTTCTTTGTTGTGGCCAAAACCTTCGACGAGCTCCTTTCTAAGATGACTTCCTATCCAAGCCGATGTCCCCCAATGCTCCGTTTTCTTCCTGGAGTTGTTTAGGGAATTTCAAAAAAAGTTTGTTTTATTATATCATTCAATACCATTATTCGAGCCAGAGCTACTTCAAAAAGTCGATATCATTTATAATGTATTACAATTCGCATCTTGTTCTTGAAGAGTGTATTATTAAAGGTTGCTATGAGCTACACCTGGGTGGTTTTGGCCTTTTGGACCAGCCCAGAACCCTACTGAGTCGTCCACAGTTGTTTTGGAAGAAGATCTAATTGAATTGATTTCCAAAAGGTATTGATCATAGACTTTGGCTAATATTTATGCGCCTTTCTCTTGAGAAGTGATTCCATCACACAAAACATCTAATCAAATCATGACTGAAGCTAAGTGATAGTTTTTTCTAACCTACAAATTTTCAATCAGAGGTCTTAGGGTCATGTCTGGGCGGTTTTGGCCTGATAGACTAGTGTAGAATCTTATTGGGTCATCCATGGTTGATTTTGGAAAAAGGTCCAGTTGAATTGATATTCAAGACGCATTACTAGCAGACTTTGGCCATGTTGGTTCATTTTTCTTTGAAAATATGATTTTATCATACAAAGCACCTGACCAAATCATGACTGAAGCTGAGTGGTAGTCTTTTTTACTGCAAAATCAATCGCTTGCTAGCGTGATTGTGACTGTAGAATTCTACTGGATTATTTACAGATTATTTTGGAATAGGGTCTAGTTGACTAGGTTTCCAAGAAACCGCTGTCGATGATGCAACTGATATGGTCCTTCTTGTCTGGTTGCAAATGCAGGATCATATTTGGTAACGTAAAGTTATCTAGAGTGGTTTCCAAGTCATTATTGTGACAACTTGGATAACCAAGAGTCGTTTTCGAGTCGGCGTTTTTCATGGTTCTGCCTTCTCTAACATTATTTAGAAGTATTTGAAAACATCTCTGTTTTTAATGGTAATTTCGCTGATTTAATTATCCCTACGCATAACAATAGAATTTTTATTCAAAATAATTGTCTTTGGTTTAATATAGGCCTCAAGATCGCCCATCAATAGTAGTACGTACTTTGTTAATTGGAAAATTGATTACTGCTCGGGCTACAACAGACCACAGTGTGTTTTTGTGGCAAAATGGACCACAACTTGCCATCAAAAGAGTTTTAAATCTGGGCTGTTAGAGTCATATCTGAGCGGGTTATCAATGGCTTGTTTTTTTAAAAGAGGATGCAGTTGAATGGGTTCACTGTGGCTTCAAAGAGGCATTATTAATAGACTTAGGTCGATGTTTTACGCATTTTCCGAAAAATATAAATCAGTGGCCTTGTGATACAACACATCTGACCAAAACACAACTAATGTTATGCTTTGGCTTTTTTCGACCTAAATAACTGTTTGCATCATGTAGCCAGATCAATAAAGCGATTTACCTCAAAAAGGTTCTTTGTGGATGTTTTTCATGTTTATTACTTAATTTATTTTTTAACTAAAAAAGGGGTTAGAAATTTTGAAATTTTGCCTTTAAGATTGGAGACATTCAAGTGGTTTTGGAGAGGCAGTTTGGATTTCGCACCGATCACAGAAGGCTTTACCACGAAGCAGACATCACCGCAGGCTGAGGCCTTGAACCAGGTGTAAAGGCTTACCTTTAAGACGGCTTGGTCAGAAGTTCAGGATCAATTTTCGAAAGGCGTTTACGAGCCTTTGTTCTTCAAGGATCCGCTTAGTTTGTGCCATTGTTCAACACATCAACGACGCCCTTTACGATGACCATGCAGAGGGCGTGTCCAGGAGCGGCAGGTAGATAATAGCAGTTAAGTCTACTGTCCTATTTTTCATCAAGGTCAGAGAAAGTTGCTATAGTCTCACAATTTTCGTCTACAGATATTCCTGAGAAAAGAAACAATGAGTGTTACTAAGGCGAAGGCGATTGTTATCATAATCTCCCCATATGCTTTCCATTTGTGAGTCATCTACCGCGGTTGTGGAAGAGAGTGTAGTTGAATGAGTTCACGATGCCTTTTAAGAAGTATTGTTAATAAACTTTGGACGATGTTTCACGCATTTTCCTAAAAATATAAATCGGCGGGCTGTTCTACAACACACCTAACCAAACCATGACGAATGTTGAGTTGTGGCCTTTTTCGATCCGTGAGAGTAGTCCAGAGTGAGGTAACTATAGTCCTCAAAGCAGTTCCCTGTGAATGCTTTCCATGTTTATTGATGAATTTATGAGGATATTTAATTTGTTTGACTTGGGAAAGGGTTAAATATTTTAAAATTTTGCCATTGAGACTCGAAGAATTCTAATTTATTAAGATTGAAGCCATTCAAGTGATGAAAATCACGAAACAGGTCATCACCACAGACCAAGGCCTCTAATTGGATGTGGCACAGCGGGCGTAACTTTAAGATGGATTTAACAACCACTCCATTGTCAATGGTTTAACTAATATGGTCCTTCCTGTGTTGATGGCCTGAAGTCATCTAGAGTCTAGAATTTTGTCCCTAGTGTGATTTAAGAGAATTTGAAAACGTTCGCAATGAATATAAAATACTTTACCCACAACATAATTTCATCTAGTCGCTTTATTTACGCATCAGAAATCTCCGAAATGTCGGGTATATTTTCTTTTGGGGTATGTTTTGTGCCACACCAAGTGATTTAAATCTAAAGGGGCTGTTAGAACTACTTCTGGGTGGTTTCAGCCTCCCAGGCCGACTGTTTACTATGTTTTGTTAGTAGAGTTCGGCCAATGTTTCAACGCATTTTTTCCAGAAATATAAATCGGTGACCCTATTATACAATATACCTGACCAAACCATAACTAATGTTAGGTTGTGGCCTTTTTCGTCCAGATTAATAAAGCGATATACCTCAAAGACGTACTTCCTGAATGTTTTTCATGTTTATTAATGGATTTATGATAAGTCTGTGAAAGTTTGTTCCATGCGTGTATCTCTCTTTTTAACTTACTTGGAGAACTTTGTTTTTGACACAAAAACTTTTAAATTTAAAAGTAACTTGTCACAACATAGAGCTTTGGCCCGATTCTAAAGAATAAGTTTGATCATTTTACCACCAACTTCTTCGAGTCGCGGGGGAATTACGGAAGGTTTAAACAACACTTTAACGTGACTAAGACCTTCATGAAGGTATGGCACAGGGGACGTATCTTCATAGTGGCTTCAACATGCATTTTCTTGCGGAGAATGTAACTGAACCTCTCTTTTCTATCCGGTTCAAAATTTAGAATTAAGTTTAATAGAGTAAAGTTTTGGAAGAAGCGTCTCCACGGTGATGTTCCTTAATATTCTATTTTATTCTTGGTGTTGTTCAATCTTATGTCAGGGACACACCGATGACACCATTTACAACGATGGCTCAATACACAGATGGTTTGTTCAGATAGAGCTGAACCAAACTGAATAATAGTGCAGCAGGTGGAGACCACAACTTGCAATCTAAAAGGTTCTAAATTGAGGCTACGTCTGGGTGGAATGACCTTTTGGACTTGAGCAGAATCATGCATGGGTTATTCACAGCTGGTTTTGTAAGAAGATGTTGCTGAATCGGTTTATGATGGCTTTCAAAAGTCACATTTTCATATATGAATCAGTAACTCCATGATACAACACACACATGACCGAATCATAACTAATGTTGAGATCCGTCCAAAGTGTAGCTATTTTATCATACAGCCAGATTAATATATATATTTTCCATGAATTTATACGAATATTTAATTTATTTGACTTAGAAACAGGTTAGAAATTTTGAAATTCTCTATAAAGGACTAAGCAAATTTTTATTTATTAAGATTGAAGACATTTAAGTGATTCTGTCCACTTCACAATCGACCAACTTCAAAAAGCTTTACTATCGCAGATCAAGGTCTTCAACAAAGTGTTTAGGTTTATCTTCAGAAAGGCTTTATGTGTAATTGACCCGGTCTTTCTTGATCGACCGGAAATTTAGAATCAATTTTCTCCCGAGCCGACATTCTTTAAGGATCCGCTTAGTCCCTGCTGTTGTTCTGCCTTTACATCTGAGACACATCGACGATGCTTTTTACGATGATCACCCAGGCACAGAGTGTCCAGGAAAAGCTAGGCCAAATTGAAAAATTGTGGGACAGGTGAACAATAGGAGTTAAATCCGAAAAGAATATTGGAGTCCTATTCTTCAACAAGATCAGAAAAATTTGTACCAACTTCAATAAACCCAGAATTTTCTGCAGGAGACACCTTGGAGAAAAGAGACACCTTAGCTTGGAAGAAGCTTACCTGGAAGTTTCACCTGGGATAAGTGGTTATTAAACTGAAGGCAGCAAGACGAGCTCAAAAGCCAGTTGCCTTCATCCTCCCAATGACGACGTATGCTTGGCTTATGTGAGTCGTTGATTGTGAAAGAGAGTGTAGTTGAATGGGTTGACCATGGCCTTCAAGAGGCATTGGTAGTAGATTTTAGCTTACGTTGGACGCCTTTTTTTCCAAAAATATAAATCAATAGCCTCATCATACAACACACCTGACCAAAACATGACTGATGATAAGTTTTAGCACAATAAACTTTTTCTTCGAGATGACTTCAGCGTCGCTTCCACTACCAAACTGTTTTTTTTATTCGGCTGGATATTCAAGATCGATTTCTGAGTCAGAGTTCACTCTGTTCACAACTATCGCCCAATACCCGCAAACACCTGGACCAAACTGAAAAATGGCGCTTTGACCAACTTTGATAACTCCAGAATTTTTAACTGAAGATACCGCGAAGAAAGGCGACACTATCTTAGAGCTTACTAAGAAGCCAGTTGTCATCATTCGGCCAATGATGCCTATTTGGTGTGAAGGTACGCGACGAAGACATACGTGAACAAATCTTCAGTCAGGCTCTCATGGCCATCTTACTAATGATTCCAGAACAATATGTGGTCGTTTATCACCCTTGAAGGCCCTGGAAACCCAATCATTTGTGGTTTCCACAATTACGAGCTAGACAGAACTGCTTGCCATAAGCGCCCCAAAATTTGGCATAGAAGCGGCCTAAACTAATGGAGGCCATCGCAAAAATGGGGTTAGAGACTTGAACTTAAGGACCTCCAACAATTTCAACGAAATTAACGTTGTAGTAGCCTGAGAGTCTCTGGCTTTCCCTAAACTGCACTCTAAGCATCCCTTCTTTGCATTTCTCATATTTTTTAGTTATGTTGTATCTGGTTTTTCTATGAATTCTACGTATTTTGGGGCTGTAATTTTGACTTTAAGTTTATTATCTGGCAGATGGTGCTGAAAGTTACAAATTGCTTGTCATATAGATGAGCGTGACCAGATCAGACAAAGATAGTAAATTTTCGATGCTCTTTCAAAGGGGCCAAATAAAAATTGAGTTAACTGGAATGTTGTCATATTTATGAGCTTAAAAACTACTTAAAAGTTTAAAAATATTTTTTTACTTGCTATATTAATATTCCAGAAACATTCCAGCAGATTTGTCTAGTTGAATGGGAAAACACCTTAGTCAGGATTATGGGTATGCACGGCAGCATCTATCATTAATTTCGTATTCTGCCACCGGCCTGTGATTTCCAGAACTTCGGAAGCTTCTCACGTAAGCAGTTCGCTAACCCACACTAACCTTGACTAACATAATGGACCCAACACTTTTGTTTTCATCTTGCTTAATCACTTCTTGTTACCTCTAGTTTAGCAACTTAAAAATTGTCGAAAAGGGTGTCTCATTAAGTGTATAATGGCGACGACTCGATAAAGGCGAGCAGCGACAGACAATGGTTGGAAGGGTTCAATAGAACAACTTGAACAAGACGAATTACTTCTGCAGCGAACAATCTTGGCTGTCTGCTGAAAGCGGCGGGGAAATAGTTGAAGTTCTCATTAAAGCATTGTCTGCGAAGTGACATCAATGGAAACGGGGGAAATTGCGCATAATGTGCTTTCGTTTGCTTTTGTTTCATTCAATCAATTTGACATGCTTGAACTTTGTAATTATGTAAGGTCACATACATTTTTGACTGGCCTGGTATAATATAAAGTTGCCGCTTAAATTTTTTATTAAGAATTCTAAGTGAAGCAACGAAAAAGCGTAATAGGCGCATTCTTCTTTATTCATCAGCTACCGTTCCGTTAAAGAATTAAGTTTATTGACTTCATGTCTCTTTCTTGATCTTTTGGCGATTTAGAGTATGGACTGTAGGTGTTGGTTGTTAAGAAGTAATTACCTGTGAAGCTGCAAAAGAACTGTAGACAGTTTTTATAAAAAAATTAAATTTTATTTGTTTGGGGATGGGTGGGGGTAGATTTGAAGTGTCTTTGTACTAACACGTTTTGAGTACTTCATTCTCCTGATAATTGTTTTTTTTATACTCAATTTTGTTGTTAATGGGCACAACATGCAAAACTGGAGCGCAGACAATCCGCGCCTGACCGTTGTGACTCTTCTCCTACAGCAAAAGTAATCATTTGGTCTGTAATTGCTGATTTGTTATTATTTAAGGTAAGATTGATGCCTTTACAACCTGCTCTGTTAAAGTTTTATTACGTGCATAAGTTTGGTTTGGATTTTCTAATCAAATTTTGCTCGAAATAATTTTACATTACTTGAAACACTTTTTGGTGTGGCAGTTGGGCAACCAATTATACCTCTTGTGTCCAGATAAATTGCACGGCAGTGCCGGAATGACAACTAAAATTTCAATAAGCAAGCTCACGTCTTTTGTACGTAAATTAAACCGGAGCTACAACAAAATTACAAGTCATCTTCCTATACCTCTTGTTCGCTGCAAAGCCCATGTAAGCTTCGGCGATAAACCCGCATCGCTTCAAAGAACCTCCTTGCATGATTCCGCACGTTGTCGCAGGGAAGCCGAGCGGGTTCCTTACGGACTCTGCATACAACCTCCACGAAAACCTATGACTGCAGCCCCCTAAGAAACAATAAAATAACGTACTGTGGTTTACGATTATTCAATTTCTAAGAGTAATCGACTCCGATTTTTCGTTGATTTTCTAGAACACCAACGATGTAGTCTTTTCGTTTTGGCCTTGAGGGTGGTAAATAAAAAAGAACTTGCCAAACTCCTCGATGGTTTTTGACTCTGCCAGGGCCCCGATCAAGCAGGGGGGCTGGTAGAAGGTGCCTCCATTAGGATAAAAGTCGGCGTCCCCCAGAGACACAGGCATGCCAAAAACGCCTCCGTCTGTATGGATGACATCCACAAAGTCAGCATCCCCTTTGGATAGCGTTTGGGACGAGTCTGAAGTATTCTTTTCAAGTTAAAGTCTTACAACCTCCCATAGTAGGGCGAACCGTTTAGAGGAAACAAAGGGAAGGCCGGATCCAGCCCTGTGATCCTAGGAATTCTGTGGGAAGGGCGAAGGCTTTTGCCCGCGAACCCCGCCACGTGCGCCCCCAGACTCAACCCAATCAGGTGGATCTTCGAGAAGGGCAACTCTCCAGTGTCACTGTAGAATCTTATGAAATCTGCTAAGATTTCGCCCACTATTTTTGTGTGCTCGACCGCTTGGACGTACCAAGGAAACGGGCACAGCCCCGCCCAGTGGACTAAGATGACGTTGTAGTATTCATCGCGGCTTAAGTAGGCTGAAGGTGGTGAAAGTTATGGGACTATGGTGGTTGTGCCTTGTGAGGTTACCATCGCGAATTAATCTGCCGCTCGATCCTAGGCCGTGTTCGCCAAAACCATGGATGAAAAAGACCGTAGGAAAACTGTTGTTGAACCCGCTAGCTCTGATTTTACCCAGCCTTTTTTCGGTGTCCAACCGGACGACGTTGCCTGTTTCGGAGGTTAGGTAGAAGTGAATGAAATCTTCTGGGTTTTCAATTGGGCAGCAATATGTGCAGTTACCACGCGGTTTTATGCTGTACATCATTTCCGCCGTGCCTATAGAACAAGACCATAAATATCATTGAGGGGGGGGGGGCGTCACAAAATTAAATTTAATTTTTTATCTGTGTAGTCGTCAACCGCTTGTGTTATTGACGTTCATTATTATCTGGCTTGTTCCTACATTCATCTGCTGAATTTAAACTATGAAAATAGCAAAGATCTCAAATGCAATTTTTCGTCTTTTTACCAACTCTCAAACTATAAAAAGACGTCAGCGTTACCAAATCTTGCCACTCGAGCCTTGCACGTGTTTTTACTAGGGTGTAGCTTTCCCGTACTAGCTCGGGTGAAAAAGACATCCATCACGTGAACCACTCTACCAACGACGTCCTCCTTTGGAATCGGCCTGACTTCGTTTTCCTCATTTTTCAAAATTCCGGGCCGAAATCTGGCAGAGACGTGTTGCACCAGAAAAACACTAAAAACGGCGACTTTTACCCTCATCGATCGTGCACTGCAAAAATTGCATGTTAAAAAGCATGGGGACTAATCTTAGTTACCAAAGGAATGCACCGTTTTGAAGCTCGGGCGTCACGAAATAGAGTGACGGCTGGTACTCTAAACTTTTCTGGCCTTTATGAGCAGATCACAGGTTACATATTATGTATTACTGGACGGAACTGCTCGCTTTAATTAATCGTCGGCCCCAAGGTGAGAAGACTTGAAAAACTACAAGCGAGACCTGCTATGTTTTCTTAAAATGTCAACTTAAAAGTATAATTGATGCTGAGCATAAATCACGTAATTTGATTCATTTTGCTGTTCATGAACATTTGGTTTGCTAGGGTCGAGTTTGTCTGGAAAAAGTGTGGGTTCAGCGGGAATCGATCCAGCTCGACTTGTGATTGCAACTTTAAACCCGCACCCCCACGACATTTGCTTTTTTTTGTTTTCACTACAGTTGTGCAATTTACAAAATACTGCAGGAAATTACGGAGATGATAAAGGAATTAAAAGCAGTTATGTTAGATGGTAATTGGTGATATTAAAAATGAGCTAATCCAAAGCTAAAACCATATCTTTTTCAATTCATACTGTCATCAAAAGTTCATTAAAAATAAAAAAATCCATTTGTATGCGCCAACAAGGTCAAATAGTAAGACGCCGAAAAAAGTGTTCAATGTTTGTATGACCTCACCATAAAATAGATACGATAAATTGGTGTGTGGAATCAATCCTAAATAGTATGCAACCCGCTTAGCTTATGGTTAAGAATCTAAATTAAATAATTGTTGCGTCTGTTTTTTAACAATTTTATAATTTACACCCCCGTCCATTATTTCCAATTGTTTATGTCCTCTTTCACTGGCATATCAGGCTTTAAACTTTTAAACTTCTGTATTTAATTGAAAAGATCAATATTTCGGAGATTTGGTCATGAAACAATAATGAAGGTTTAAAAAAAATCTACGTCTTGTAATAATACGAGACGAGTAAGTCTTATCGACAACAGAGCAATTTTAACACAACTTGAACAAGTTGCTTCGAAATAAAGTCCAGATTTTGGTAATTTCAAGTAATTTATTTATAGACAGAAAGTGCGTAGGACAGGACGACCAAGGTATAGAAAAAGAGATAAAGGCTAACATCATAGTAGTTGTAGCTTTTAACTAGTTGATAGGAGCGATTGCGCCTTAAATGACATATGGTGCCTATCCATAAGATACAAATAACTATACACAAGAATGATCTGTATTTTTTAAATTTTAACGGCACTACGGGTGTAAGAAGTTTTCACAAGAAAGATGCAACAAAAAAGCGGGAGAGAAATTAAAAGTTTTTTTTAAAAGGCAAAGAACTATTAGAACAGTAAAAAATGGTACCAGTAATGATAAACTGAAGAGTAACCTCGCAGAAATGGTGGGGGATATAAAAGGTTTGCTTACTGGTGACCTCAGTTCGCGATGATTCTAGAATATTGTGGGGCAGCTGGCTTTGCGAGCGTTCTAAGGCTACTTTCATCTGAGATACATCAGCGGTAGTTGCCAAGCCATCAACTCCTTATGATCGGTCACGTACGGAAAAAAGCTGAAAGTTAAACTGGAGCATGTAGAAAAGAGCTGGAATGATTAAAATCGATCAATTCTAGAATAGCGCTGATTACTCTGAGCTCTGACTCAGTAGCTGCATCAGACGGCCAATTTTATTCGTCAACAATGGATCGCTTGAATCACTGAAATGTGTCAACAATTCTTAATGATCAGGCGGCGGTTTTTAAAGGTCCCAGCCTCTGATTAACTTTGATTGCTCTAGTTTAAAGTACGAAACTTAAATACATTTTAAGTGCTAGCGGTATAATGGGTGAATAAGAAATAGGATAAATGCATCACAGATTGGATTTTCTTTCTTATAACCTAAATTATATTGAAATACTTGATACTGAAAATACCCCTCACTCTATAAACAACCCAAAGAAAAAGTTTTCATGTTGAATATTTACTTGTTCGTTTGAATGGTTCTATTCAATGAATGGTCTTCACTTCTTCCACCAATTTTTATATAAAATCTAGTACAGTCTCAACTAAAACAACTGCCCTGTTGCTCAAGTGTTAGCGCTTGAAGTGCTCATTGAAAGACTCATGGTGGTAGGAACGAGGCCGTTCTTTTCGTAGATAAGCTGAGTTGGGTAGGAATCGTGATGTTTTGGGATTACTCATATGGATTTCATCAAATAGATTTTGACCTTCGGCACAAACTCTTGAATGGTGATTTTAACAGATTGCGGGATAGAGCAACTACAGATTTGGGCATGCTTATAGCTCTGATAGCGGTGACACTGCTCAACAGTCTTCTTTTTGTACCTAAGAAAACTTGCAGTACAAAGAAATGGAATACCTATTAATTAATTTGCCCCCAAAACATAAAATTTAATTGTTAGGCGAATTTGATCACTATCCCTATTCGGAGGGGTTTTTCCTTAGAGTAGTAGATGAGCGTAGTATAATATACTGCCCATATTCATATGTCGTGTAATTCCTCAGAAATCAAAAACCATCAAATGTTAGGTTCTTATAGAGTTTAGATGTGCCCCTTTACCTCTAAAAGTTCTGATTGATTTAATAGGTAGGACCATCGTAGTAAATGTGCACATTACAACCCTCACCTTCATGGCTGCAAACTGATTGCAAATGAGGATCAGTTCTCAAGATTTGATAAGGTTTAGTCACACTCGTTAGAATTTTGTTGTACTGCTCCTCTGGGAATGTTGACTTTCCATGGGAATAGAATTTGTTCTAATCGCAACGACGCTCTCACTTGAAGTACTAAGAGCGAGTAAGAGTCGTGTAGTGGTATTATCGTTCTGAAGTAGAAGTTATCTCCAGCATTATGGCAAGTGGTCACATCCTTCCTCAGAGGAATGAACCTTTACATCAAGTAGGGATAGAACAGAAGCTGCTGACATCCGGAGTCCCCCATCTTTGTTAATATATTCATGAGTTTCTGCCCAATCAAGAACATGAAGACGAAGTCCCGCACCAACGATCTCAGTAATCGTAAATCTATTGCGGGAGACGATAAATTAACTTGAGAATTGCTTTCGTACATGAATTCAATTTGCACAATTTGTGCTGATTGTAGCCTAGACAATAATCTAGAAACATTGGTTGACTGATACGGGGGAAGTCGAACATCTTAAATGAAGAATGACGCCGCTCCTAAATGTTGCACCCTGAGGATTGATTACTAACAATAATGATGATCGGAAGGTACATGAGCTTAAGAGCCACTATCACTCCAAAGTTGCTGCTAAATTATTCATCTAAATACTTCTACTCAATACCCTCCCGTAAGAGGGATCTAAGAGAACTCTGTTTACCGAAGTTAGTTGCCTCAACTCAAAGAGCTAACGTAACTTCAAACTTCGATTGAAGGAAACATTTGAGTAGAAAAATGGAAAGACTCCAAGAAATACAAGAGGAAGAAGAATCAATAAATAAAGCCTGGCTCAAGTATGGATAGGGATGAAAACAGGGAGAACTAGAAAAATTTTACATTAGAAGAAATTATATCTTTCAAGAAGCTACACTAGCTTAAAGTTTAAGGGATAGAGAAGAGGAGGACAGAATTGAAATAAAAGTAAAGATAAGAAATACTTGGAAAACAGAAGAAAAAATAACGCATATGTGGAGAAAAGCTAAAAATAGGTATCATAGAACAAGATATATGATATCTTCCCAGAAACGTAGGATTAGAGACATTATGATGAATATACCAACATCAACAGTGAAAGAGAATAAATTTGCCAAGAACAAGTAGAAAGTTATAATAGTGCCAATTTATAAAAAAGTACCTATAATTGTAATATTTGCAGATATAACATTATAAGAGTCCAAGATTTGATTTATACAATAAGACAACTCAACTCGGTTAAAGATCATATATCCTGAAAT
The DNA here is from genome assembly GCA_036346155.1 of Sinelater perroti. Lineage (NCBI taxonomy): Eukaryota > Metazoa > Arthropoda > Insecta > Coleoptera > Elateridae > Sinelater > Sinelater perroti. Next base: position 7,230,016 of record JARFIY010000111.1, on the reverse strand, counting down.
CCATATGTTCCATGATAGATGATAATACGGTTCTTCATGACTTTAGTCTCATGTAAAAACACTTATCTCAGTTCTAGTGTATTTATTTCTCTTTTCATTTTCAAATTTGCTCCTAAGTGTCGCGAGTGTGAGTCTTGTTAAGTTTGCGGTGTTTTCTCGCAATATCTTTACTAAAGCCAGTGTAAGTCGTAACTACCAATAAGTTCCAGGTAGTTGCAGAGATAGGTCGATATGACAACGACTCCCAAGAAAGGGAAAGACGACAGCCCAATTAGGAAGAGGGGGAAGGCAGGGTCGAGAAGATTTGCAACATCATGACTAATGGAGCGACGCACAGCAAAGAACTGCGAGATTGTTAACGGGATTTGAAATAAGCAAAAACCCCTGGAAGCAAATGAACGAATTTGGCGACATAACCGAGAAGTCGAAAATTTGGCAGAGCGGATCGAGGAGACTTTTGAAGGCGCCAAGAAAATAAAGACAAGGCCAAGAAGAAAAGCGGTGCTTCATGAGCATCTTGTTCTCTAAAAGGGCAAAGTCGGACGATAAGCTCGAAAAGAGCGGGAAGATGAAGGAAGTGACGTATCGAAAGCGGAAGGCGAAAGACTACTAAGATGGTACCAATAACATACCAGCTAAAGTCGCACAGATTTACCAAGCGACAGACAGCAATTTGTATAGCAGTGTGTGGGTGTTTGTATGACATTGAGTCGTTTGACCAAGGTAACAGACGCATCATATTTATATACTTCAATGTATTGAAAGAACGTGTTTAAGAATAATCGTGTTATGAACTCCAAGCAAGCTTCCAGAGTGTTGTATGGCAACCGATTGTGTTAAGTATCCCACTTGAGAACCGTTACTATCCTTATCATTTGTAACTGTGTAGGGACTATCGTGAGCCGGTTTTCTTACTAGAGAAAAATTTTGTCATTGATTTTTACAACAGACCACTACCATTATGCGTTTCCTGTAGTCACTTCTCTTCATAAATAAAACAACCTTTAACTAGGATAACACCATCAACCTAGACAACAGTTTGTAGTAAGGAAGAATTCCCACTTACTGATTAAAGTTTATCATCAGCAACGGTTTAGCATCGATGTCGGGATTAGGATTAATGAGACACCCTGCCTTTGATGCTTGAAGAAGTGGTTGACTAACACAACAGTGTTACCACTCGACAGATGGGTTGCATAAATTCATACTGTCACTTGAAAAGCATAGTGGATACTAAGCGAGTTCTTGATGTATGATTGATTTAATGATTCAGTACAGAAAACTTACAGGTACATGATCATATAAACTTTCTTGTTTCTTTTCTTACTGTACATTAACTTAGAGAAAGCTTAAAGAATAAAGAAATGAAGCAAAATATTAGAGCAGATAAGAGCTAATGCAAATATACTATTTACATAGTAAGAATAAGATACAATCTGAAAAGGGGAGCACTTCGAAATACATACCAAATCCAATGTAAATTTGTGTAATTTAGAGTGGAACAAGTGAAATTAATGAACTGGCATAAGCAAGTGATGTGGTAAATAAGTTCGTTACGTAACTTACCAGGATATTTTGAAGACTCTTGCCTTCTGGCTGAAGAACATAAAATTTATATCATACTCTTCAACTAATTGACTATTATGACATCCTGTAGCGTTTTCTTGCAATGTCAGGTAGTTTTATTGTAGTGACCAATATGATAAGACACTGAAATTTGGTAGAACTAACGCGCTACTACTGAGTTCTTAACAGTTGAAGTTTGTCAGGCCATCGACATTCACCGATAAATCGCTTATGTGATGTCAGCGCTGTTAAGCTATGGGTTGGAAAAATCTAGCAACAACAAATATATATAATCAGATTCGACTTGAAAGTCGCGGATTAACAACAACACAAACGGTCTTGTGCTAATTGTCACATGAAGCAGATTATTGTTTGAATTGTTGGAATTTATCTTGAGCGAGCAAGCGCTTGGTTTTGTAAAAAAGTAATCTCACTTCTCCATAGAAGGCAGTAATTAATCTCCAGTTTGTAGTCGAGTCATTGTGCGTTGTGGATTTGCAGCTATCTGACGGCTGGCCTAGACTCTCTCTCTAGAGATAATGGAAAACTTGTGTTCACTTCGGATAAGGGATTAAAGATGGTACTTGGAGACTGGGCAGTGAGGGCGAGCATATAGGACTGGTTAGAAAGAGCCAACACTTTTAAAAACACCCTTGTAAATATCTGTCCAACAAAAATAGAAAGGAAAAGGTTAAAAATATTATTATATGAGGGCCCTGAACATCTAGGATTTCTTTGTTGATCTTCTTGCACTCCTTTGCTTTTGTTGTGTATTGCCAATTAAATAATGCGAAAAATGGACTTCAAACGAATCGACTGCTTCGAACTATGGTGCTGGCAAAGATTACTCAGAGTGTCATGGACGGAGAAAAGAACTAATGTGTCCATCATTGAAGAAATCCGAGATCTTGCAAGATTATCCAAACCCATCTAGACCGCCGGGACGATCACCAAAAAGGTGGATGGACCAGATCAAAGATATCACCAGTCATACTATCGAACAGGCTACAAAAACAGCCCGAAACAGAAGTCGATAACGAGATATAGAAAAAAAAGCATGCAGGGTTACGACGAAGAAGAAGAAGTTGCCCATTACTTCTTTTCATATCCTCTTCTATGTCATCAAACCACTCTCTTTTTGGCCGCGCTCTTTCTCTACCGTTTTCTATCTCTAACAGTAAGCACTCTTTGATCTTCCATTCTTAGAACATAACCGACCTATCTTTGTTCTTTTACTGTCGCTAATATATTAGACTCTGCATATAAGACTTGTATTTCTTGGTTGGTGTTTCTTCTTCACTCCTTTTGCCACTATAGATACCTCATAGTATTCTTCCTTGTCATACCATTAACTTTTGGAGCTTACGTTTATTATCGGTCCACTTTCGCTAGTATAACTTACCGTTGGTCGTATTACACTCTTGTATATTCTTAGTTTCTCTTACGTAATTTCTTATATCAGTTATTGCATTTTCCTGTGTAACTGTTCTGTCCCATATTTGAAGGACTCTGCTAGTATTTTATTTTTCCTTTTTCTTTTATGTTTCTATAACTCCCTGTATTCCTTCTTTATTCTAGTGGATCTATTTATTCCCCTACCTGTCCTATTTCTTCCTCTTGCATATCATTTTCTCTGATGCTCAATTCTTCCATAAAATATTATTTTCATCTTTCTGCTACTTTTTCCTCCTCCAATTAGGTTTGCACACTAGCATCTTGTTTTATAAAAAGGCAAAGCCGAACGAGGAGCTCGAAAAAAGCAGAGAGATGAAGGAAGTGGCCGAGAAAGTAGTTGGTGAAAATCCCGCTCCCTAAGCTGCTGGCGGACTGAAAGCGAAATGAGAAAATATTACCAAACAAACCGGTCAAAGCCAAAACTTGGTTGAGCCAACGAAGCGCTTCGAAACTAAGCAAAAGGTAGAGACTTACTTCTCTAAACAAATTTGTCAGTTTCTTATTATTGTAACTTTCCTCTACTTTCCTTGCATATTATTCTCTATTTTTTTGTTTATATACTTGTTTTACTGTTCTTTACTATTCATATATTTTTTTATTTTTATGAACTTTGTCATTTGACATAATGAGTCACTCTTTTGCCCTTCTCGCCAGTACTTTGCTATATTTTTGATCTCCTCTCTGCACATTATTAAGTAATTTTCTTCTTTATTTTATGAATAAAGTTTTCTTTTATTTCCTCTTATTGTAAAATGTTTATTTTAAATATATTTTCTTTAATTTCCTCCTTATATACTTTAGGTTTTTCTTGTTTGAGGTTTACTTTTACTAGATAGTGACCAAAGTCGACACCCGCTCCTTTGTAGTTTATTACATCTAAAATATGATGCTTGGGTTTTCTCTATTAACACATGGTCGGTTTGGTTTGCTGTTGTGCCCTTTGGTGTTCTCTAAGTCTGTTTGTAAATATCCCTGTGAATGAAACATATACTTGTAGTTTGAATGTTTCTCCTAGTAACATACACTACCAGTTTTTGCTCCTTTTTGTAGTTATACAAACTCTATTTTTCTATTATTATCATGTACTTTTCTTCCCTCTCTAAGTTCAAATTAAACTTCTCCGTTGTAATATTTAAATCATAACTTGCCTCTTTATTGAGATCTTTTAAAAATCCATAAAGCTAGTCCTTTCTTCTTCTTTGTCATTTGAAAGTGCATGTGCGCTGATCACCGTCAGTACACACATTGCCTTTTAATGGTTTGAAGTCAATTACTGTTTTCTTACAGGTTTGCTCACTACAAAGCCCGTTTCCATAATTCTGTTCTCCCCTCTGCTGTTAAGTGGAACCTTCAATATTCTCTTTTTTTCACAGTTTATTGGCATCCTTATCTCCCGCCTATATTATGGCGAGTTTTTTCGTTTTATTTTCGGTTAATAGCTACTGATTTGATCTTGTCATATTATTATCTTTCTCTCTTTACTTAATAGTGTGTGCTTCTTTAATTCTTCGGCATTTGTTTCTTGTATTAAAAACTGCTTTACTCCTTCTTTGATATTTTCTTCTTCGAGGTGGGTACCTTTCATTACTATATTCTTTTTTCTTTTTGTTTTCACTATAGTTTTTTCCCCGTTTACTATTATTTGTTTTAATTCTGTTTTCTTCCATTACTTTCCTTATTTATTTTCTGTATTCATCGTAATTCATTTTTATTTGGCTTTATCTCATCTGTACCTTCTCCCTTTATAGGTGAGTCTTCTTTAATTTTTCAAGGACATTGGGCTTTTCTTCTTTTGTCCAAATTGAATCTTTTGTTATTATTTGCATCACTATAGTACTTTTGCATTTCCATTTTGGTCTTCGTCCAAGGTTATTTTTATCATCAGAACTTTCTAATCTCTACCTTTCCTCATTATTTTTTACAGTTATTTACACTTTTTGACGTTATATTACCAGAATTTAATTTCTCTTTCTTTTTTCTCGCTTTACGCTTAAATTCAGTAAATTAAAGGTTGTTAAATTAAGGAAAATTCAAACAATACACGTAATAATCAAACAGAAACAAACGAAATGAAAGAAAATATATGCGACTTTGGTAAAAGAAATGAAACTGAGGCAAACAAGAAACATTCTTTAAATACTACATTAAACTAAGGAAAAATTTACGAAAAAATTAATGAAGAAACGGAAGTAGCTTCGCAAATTCCATTGCGCCATAATATCCCTAACCAGAAAGAAGTTAAAACTCGTTTTAACATATTGGTATTTTTGAAATTATTAATAGAGAAAGAAAATTAATAGGAAAAAAATCAAAAGCTAGAGATCTTTGATGATCTACTTCTTTGTTAAGAATGAAAAATTTAAAATTACAGAGCCAAGTGAAAAATGAAATTTTCCTAATCCAAAACTCGGATAACCTTCTACTTGCGTAGTTCAAAAACTTTTCTACGTTACTATGTATCTTTATGTTGTTTACCTTGCTCGAAATTGAACAAAGGATATTTTTAACTATTTAGAACTCGACCGATGAATAAATTATCTGTGAACGCAGGCAAATTAAGGACAAAGTGGAGTTTTGGCCCATTCAGCGATCGAAAGCATTTGTAACAATTTCGTGCGTAATTTTAAAAAACACTTTTCACCTATGCCCTTAATTAAGTATTAAATCAGGACATGATGCAATAGAGATGAATTTTAAAAACGGTGACATAACTGGCATTTTAATTGAATTCGTGAGGTCGGTGAGAACGATTGCATAAGTGCTGAGCTCGTTATTTGCTAATGATCTCAAAGTCGAAAACTAAACAACAAAGCCAACTTATCCTGAGAATTTCCACCTAACGTACAGGAAATGGGCAAAATGATTGAAAGAAAATGACTGCTCACTTTCATCAATTCGCTGCGGAACTATTGATTTCAAGAACTGCATACAAGTCTTGTTTAAAAAGTAATCGATCAAACTCAAACATGTAACTCTGTTTCATTTTTATTGGAAATTATAGTCCAATAACTTCGCAGCTCCAATTTAAAAGCGTGTAACTACGTGGGCGAATCAAATATAAATCGTAATTATTTTTCTTTAATTTATTGAAGCGTTATAAAAATACCAAATACAAAGTTGTTTTTCTACTTCCTAACTTACAAGGTAACATACTTTCACGCAAGTGAATTTTCTGTAATCTCTTTTAGAGTACTCGTCAGAGCAGCCTGAACATTTTAACAGTTTCAAAATGGTATCCTCTCAAGCCGGGGAAGCAAAAACTATAGAGAGATTATGGCCGCGATTTATTTTGCAAGAATCTTTCTCTCACGCAGCAGCACCAGTCTGTCCGGATGGATGAACTCCTTATGGACAATACCTATAGAGTCAAAAAGGCAGTGAACATCGCATTCATCTTTGATTTGCTCATTCGAACTTTGAGGAGATTCGGTAGTGTGCGGCTCAGAGTTTTGTCTTCTCGTTTCCGGGTCGTCCTCAAAGACCCCACGTTTTATCGCCAGTCACCACTTTCTCCAAAAAGTCAGGCTCATTTCTCACGCCGCCCAAAAGTTCACAAGAGATCTATACACGTTTTTCTTTAGTTCGTTGGTCAAAACTATGGGAACCGGTTTGGTACAAACTTTCCGCATCTGCAAGTCCGCCGTGACGACTGCAGAATGGATTTTGAAAGTCCAAATGCGTTCATCTTATCCGCATTATCCAAAGTGTGAGATGTTAATGAGCTCTTTATGCTTAATACCACCTAAACATTTGTGCTTTCGGTAAATCGCCCTTCTTGTAGACTGTTTTGTCATAGTGAGCGTCTTGGTTGCAAATTTTTTAGTTTACCGCACAATTTTATCGCATATCACTGATTGACACTGCGCTGCATTTTCACCCGTAAGGCGACAATCAAACAGTTGTTCGTTTCGAAAGCCATTCTCAGTCTGTAAAGGCTCATGGGTCGGACCGCTTACCTGACATCCACCAACCGTCAGGCCCGAATACTCTACTCCCCGATCCTTCTGCTTGGACCAAGAAAATTACTCATTACTTTTCGAACGTACCTTGTAGAAACGCATTTTCCGACATACATGTAGTTTTGTGATTTTGTTATTGTAAAATTAAGGTGGTTATCACTTCACGAACACTTTGACAGAAAATAGTAAGTCTTTCAAGTGCTTCTAGTGATCCAAACAGAGAGATAAGTCCAGACTGCAGATAGGATGTTTCAGTATAGACCAGAACAAATCGTTTGGTGAGATGTATGGAGTAGACATTTTTATAAAACAGATCGACATTTCAAGTCACTTGAGCACGGCTGTAGGTTTTTTTAAAATCAAAAGCAATTTCTACAACTGTTAACCGGCGCCCATCCTCGAGTAGGCGGCGAACAATGCTCTGGTCCTAGGACGATATTGGTGACCTTCAATTTCAACTGCTACTCGTCCTCCCAAATATTGTTTATGATAAAAGCATTTATTCTACTCTTAATGGTATGCGAAGAAAGAAGACTCACAACGATTTTGGTCGTTACTCCAGTGATTGGGGCTCCAGAACTCAATAAAAATGAAGAAAAATCATAAACTGCAAAGCAAAAACCAAAATCTAAAAGCTTTTAATCGCACGCTCTATGACTTGGAGAGCATATCGCTACTCAAAACATTTTTCCGTTCCGAAAATCCACAGGAAAAAAGGAAACCCATAATGATTTTAAAGGTTCGTTCTGCAACTTAAAAGGCATAGTGCAATTGAAAACATTTTTCAAAAAGTTTTAAGAGCAATAAAACTCGCAAGAATCCTCATGAAGACTATTTGTTAACACAACCCGAAGAAAAGAAAGAAATTGAAGAAAAATTTGCTGAAATATAAGAAAACTTTTAAATGCATGTTCCATGACTTGAAGAAATATCACCACTTAAAACATTTTTGCACATCCAAACGTTCCGGAAAGAAAGAGAATCGACAACGATCTTCTGAAGGAAAGGAAAATAAAAAAGCACAAACTAAAAAGATACCTTTGAAATGCCCGTTTTATGATTTTTAGGGTATATATATTGCCACTCAAAAACATTTTTCTACTTCAAGAGCTCTGGAAAGAAAGGAAATCCACATCGATTTTAATCAAGATTTTAATGATGAACAGTCTGGAGGAAATAAATCGAGAAAAGCTGTAAATCACAAAGCCGAAACACAAAAAATTTCATCAGTTATTTTGCATTACCAGAAGTTCCGTTTAAAAAGAGAACTCACAACGATTCACAATAACACTATGGAAGAGAAAAATAACTACAAACCACAAAACAAAATACAAAACACAAGAATCTTTTAAACGCACTTTCTATAAATTGGAGGGTGTATTGTTATTTTTTCCTTACTGTTCCCGATGTGTTCCAGTGGAAAAGAGAAGAAATAAAAAGCCACAAACTAAAACCTGAAACCCAAGAAGCTTTCAAACGCATTGTTTCATGACTTAGAGGTCATATTGTCATTTAAACTCCTAAAAACTCAGGGAAAAGTAAACTCTCACTGCGATGATGCCCCAAATGAGAAAAAAATGAAAACAAAAGACTTTAAAATGTTCCAGGATTTGGAGTACCGGAAGAAAGAAAACCCAAACAATCCTAATTAGGATTCTATTTATAAATACTCTGAGAAAAAATTAAAGGAAAGATGTAAAACCAAAACAAATTCAAAAGTCGCCACGTTTTTAAATTCACCTGACATAGATTGCGGGGCGTTTTTTCCATCCCTAAAGCTTCTGTAAAGAGAAAAACCTGATTTTACTCCAGTAATTAAAGAGTTTGGAAGAGAAAAAGAAATCGATCCACAAACCCATTGCCTAAACCTAGGAAGCTTTTAAATTCACGTTCTATGGCTTGAGGGGCGTATCGTAACTCAAAGTCTTTTTTCAAAAATTTGAAGTTATAAAGCACAAACCAAAGCCGAAATACAAGAAAATTTTTAAATGTACGGTCCATGACTCGGAGAGCACATCGCCACTTAAAGTTTTTTTTTACTCCCAGAGATTCTGAAAAGAAAGACAACACACAACGATCCTCATCGATACTTCAATGATGAATGCTCTGGAGAATAAAAAAAATTTAAAAAAAACATCAATCAAAAGAGAAACCCAGAAGAGTTTTTAAACGCACATCTTATCTAAACGCTCACAACGATCTTCATCAAAATTGTATTGATGAATATCTTGAGGAAAAATTGAAGAAAACTGAGATACAACAAAATGTTTAAATACATGTTCTATCACTATCATCGAATAATTTTTATTAACAAAAGATTTAAATAGAAAAGAAACTCACAACGATCCTGATTAACACTTGAAAAATTATTAAAAAACTACAAACCAAAATCCAAAGTCCAAGAAACTTTTGAACGCCTTTTAAAAGCTCCGGACAGAAAGAAACCTACAATGATCTTAATCAAAATTTTATTGATTGAAACTCCGAAGAAAGGAAATTGAAGACAAGTAAAAGCAAAGACATTCTGAATGAACTCCGGAGGAAAAAAATAAGAAAAGCTATAAATATTGTTTTCGTGATTTGGGAGTAGCATTTTGCTTGAAGCTTGAAATAGAAACAGTACTCGCAGAAAAAATAACTACAAACCGCAAATCAAACTCCAAAACCCAAAAAACTTTTTGACGCACCTTACATGAGTTGGAGGGCGTATTGTATTTTTAAGCATTTGTTACTCTTAAAAGCTCCAAGAAAAAAGGAAACTCTAGGAGTCCTGATCCAACACTCTAGTAATGAAAACCCCCATAGAAGAAAGAAAACCCACAATTATTTTGGTAGAGATTCTATTAATAAACGTTCTGGAGAAAAGAAAAGCATTCCAAAACCTTAAACCCAAGAAACTTTAAAACGCACGTTTTATGGCTTGGAGCGTATCACCATTTAAATCATTTTTCAACTTCTAACGTTCTGGAAAGGAAAGGAACCCACAACAAATCTAATTGGCACTTCAGTGCCCTGAAGGAAGAAAAATTATGAAAAAAACAAATCAAAACCAAAACTTGAAATCCAAAAAGCTTTTAAGAGCTCATTCCATAAAATGTTTCTAAATTTTTCACCCACCAAAAGCCCCGAGAAGATTTTGATAGAGATTCTATTGATAAACATTCTGGAGGAAAGGAACAAATTAAAATCCGCAAGCCGTAAATCAACAGTCGAAACTCAAAAGGTATATTGCCACTCAAAGCATTTTTATACTTCCAAAATCTCATGATTGGAGTAATAAAATAGAGTGAGAAGGCGTCAAATAGAAACGAATAGAGGAAGAGTAAAAGTAAAGTATGAATTGTTTCTTTTGGGATATGATCCAAGAAGCTTGGAATGCGGGTGACGACTGCACTTCTATAAAAACAAGAAGCAGTTAGGAAGCCCTTGAATGAGGTTACGACCCTTTATGATCCCTAAAACCAAGGAGGCCCGTGCTATAATTTAGCCAATTGTATAATTACCTTGCAATCACAGGTAATAAGCCAGCCAAGAATTAATTACTGCTCGCGGTGCGTTTGGAAAAAGGCAGGGACTTAGCGCAACCGAGCGTAGTAGCGGGACCCAGCGTGGCAATTCGCGTAGAATACGGAGGGCTCCGCCCCTTTTCGCACGCACACAAGCCATAATTCATAATTGGCCGGCTTATGTTGATGAATTGAAGGATCTGCTTCTTGGTATACTTTTTCTATGTGACATATTTCGGTGATATTTATTTCCTTCGAAACTTTTTTTAATTTAGTTAAAACTTGACGAATAATCTGCGTTATTGAGCGACACTCTAATTATTTTGATGACAAAATTAATTGCCTAATTTAAAAAAATGTAAGGTTAATCTTTCCTCCTGGTGGAATCCTGTATATCGCATTAATATTTTGCTCGATAAATACAGACCGTTAGCTATGCACCTTAATGGTCTCTTTGCTACCCTATTTGCTTCTAATAGGCAATGGGCCGTCCTAATTTGGTTCTCCTCTTACAGGATAAATTACTAAACAAGCTGGAGGAGAGCGAGCCGGAGCTGGCCTCGTGTCCAGAGGAAGAGGTAGGTGCATTCGCAGACGAATTAACCCAATGACTCTTCGATGTCCTCGCATTCCAGTGCGTGATCTGCATCAACGCGAAGGCCACGATGCAGACGGCGCCCTGCGGGCACCAGGTGGTGTGCCGCAAGTGCTTCGTGAAGACGATCCAGATCGCCGTCTCGCAGCGGCTGCTTCCACTACGCTGTGTCATCTGCCGTGCTAAAATCCTTAGGCTTAAGGTGAATGTCGCGCGGGCCGCCCTGACCAAAGCTAACAGATTTTTCCTAGACCGGTCCTGTGCTTCCGACGTCGGCCAGCGGGTACTCCGTGAACTCGCGGGCGTCTTCCGTTCCGCAGTCCGACAGCCTGTACAGCGTGAGCAGCGGCGGCTCGACCGTGTCCTCCAGCTCGTGTGCTTCCGACAGCAGCGGCTCGTGCTGCGGCGGCCACTGCCTGGGGGCCTACCCACGGCAGCCCACCACCGGCGCCCTGCGGCGCTCGCAGCAGCACGCCATGAAGATCCGCCTGCAGGAGTACTGCCACCCCGAGAGGAGCAACATCAACAGGCTGCCGCCCATTAAGGAGTCGCCTTATTCCGGGAGCCCCAGCCACGCGGCGGCTCCTGCGTCGACCAGGATAAGGTACTTTTTGTTCCTCAGCGGATCTAGAAGTTTAAAAACAGTTGAACTATGGGAGGGGACGGTTTAGATACTTTTTTCCATGTTTTTCACTTGAAACTCAATCACACACCTCACACTATTCCTTGACATCACTCAACCTTCCTCTTCATAGAAGACTATAAAAAAATGATACATATAATATTGGATAGACTATCTATCCTCAATTGCGGAACATACAATGTCTGTTAGACATGAAGGCAAAATTATTACGATGTTTCCTTGTCGATCAAAAAGGAGACATGACTGTTTTCGCCACCACATACTCTCCGATATTCAGTTTGATTTAAGTTTGGGATCAACGGCATCCCATTTCTTCTGAATCTTCATCTTCTCGTTATCAGTCAGTGTCTTCTATTCCTGAATACTTTGTGCATAGCTTCCTGAATTTATGGATTGTGGTTTCAGGGTAAGTTTTTTCCTCTTCTGTTCACTGCAGCATTGGTCAGAATCATTTTGAGATTTTGGCAGTAGAAAAATGCTTTGAGTGACGATTTACCTTTTGGGTTTCGACTGTTGGTTTACGGTTTGAGGATTTTCTTTATTTTTTCCTTTCCTCCAGACTGTTTATCAGTGGAACCTCTATCTATCTTCTTGGAGCTTTTGGTAGTGGAAAAATGGTTCGAGTGAACGATATGCTCCAAGTCATAAAACGAGCGCTTAAAAGCTTTAAGGTTTCAGGTTTTGGTTTTGTTTTGGTTTTTTTAAATTTCTTCTCCCCTAAAGAGTCTTCACCACTAAATTATCATTTATAATTAGTTTGGGGTTCCTTTCCTCCTAAAGCTTTAGAAGTGGAAAAATGCTTCGAACGGCGATGTGCCCTCCAAGTTATGAAACATGCATTTAATTAAAAGCTTCTTAGGTTTTATGGTCTTGACTGAAGTTTTTTTTCATTTTTTTCCTCTTTCAGAACATTCATTATTGGAATGTTTATTAACAGGACTACTCGGAAATTCGATAGAAAAATTCTTAAAGATACAATACACCCACCAACTCATGGAAGGTGATTTTAAAAGTTTCTTGGATTTTAAAGTTCGGTTTGTTGTTTGTAATTATTTTTTCCCTTTCTATTCAGAGCTTTTGATAGTGCAAAAATGCTCCGAATTATAATATGTTACCAAATTATGAAACTGCATTTAAAAATTTTGTTGATTTGGATTTTGCCGTTTTTCACAGCTTTCCTTCATTTTTTGCTCCGGAGTATTCATCAATAGAATCTTGATTAAGACCGTTTCTTCTCGAAGCTTTTGGATTGCAAAAATGCTTTGAGTTGCCGTCCAGCTCATAAAACGTGCGTTTAAAAGCTTCTTTGGTGCCAGATTTTCGTTTTAGTTTTTTTAAATTATTTTTACTCCAAAGTATTGATCGCTGTGCATTATTTTTTATTTCGGATCTTTAAAAGTAGAAAAATGTTTTGAGTAACGTCAAACTCTCCAAGTCTTGGAACGCGCATTTAAAAGTCAGGTTCAGTTTCGTTCTAAAGCTTTAGGAATGGAAAAATGTTTCAAACTGATGATCTGCCCCCGTCTATTAAAAGTGCGTTTAAAAGCTTCTTGGGTTTTTACTTTTGTTTTTGCTTTACATCTTTTATTTAGTTTTTTCTAGAGTATAATAGAATCTTGATTAGAATTGTTGTGAGTTCTTTCTTATTGGATTTTTTAGTAGTGGAAATATGGTTCTAGTGGACAATGTGTCAAGTCATGAAGTATGCATTTCAAAGCTTCTTGGGTTTAAGGTTTTGGTTTGTAGTTTTTCTTCATTTTTTTCTTTCTTCCAGCGCATTCATCACTGGAGTATTGATCAGGACTTCTGGGAGTTTCCTTTCTTCTCGGAGCTTTTAGGAGTAGTAAAATACTTTAAATGACAATACACCCTGAAATTCATGGAAGATACGTTTAAAAGTTTCTTGATTTTTGGATTTTGGCTTTTGATTTGTAGTTTTTATTTTACTGTGAGTTTCTTTTCTACTCAAAGCTTAGAGTAAAATAAAAATGCTTTAAGTGACAATATGGTCCCAAGTCATGGAATGTAATTTTAAAAATTGTGTTTGTTTTGGCTCATAGTTTTCTTAAATTTCTTTCTCCAGATTGTTTATCAATAAAAACATGATTAAGATTCCTGGAGCTTTCGGGAGCGGAAAAATGCTTTCAGCGGCGATATGACCTCTAAGGAGCGTTTAAAAGATTCTTGGGTTTTGGCTTTTGACTTGTGGTTTGTGATTTTTCTTCATTTTTATTATTCTACAGACAATTAAGCATTACGGTGGGTTCCTTTCTTTGAAGGGTTTTGAGAGTAGAAAAATACTTTTAGTAGTCATATGCCCCTCAAGTCATGAAGCATGCGTTTGGGAGCCTCTTGAGTTTTGATTTTTGGTCTGTGGTTTGTAACTTTTTTTCGTCTTTTTTTCCTCCAGGGTATTCCCCATTGGAGTGACAATGGGGATCAATTTTAAATTTCTTTCTTCCAGGAGCTTTTTGGAATATAAAAATGTTTTAAATGGCAGTCTATCATCCCAAGTTATCAAAAACATGCTTCAGAAGCTTTTTGAGTTTCGGGTTTTGGCTAGTGCTTTTCTTCGATTTTTCTCTCTTCCAGAGCATTATTTACTGGAGTATTGTTGGGATCATTATAAGTTTCAATTCTTCCCGAAGCTTCTGGAAATGATCAAATACTTTAAATGACAATATACCCTTCAAATTTGTAAAAGTTTTGACGTTTGGGCTGTAGTTTGTGGCTTGTCTTCACCTCCAGGGTGTTTATCATTGAAATCGTTATAAACTCCCTTTCTTCCCTAAGCTTCTGCAAATGTAAAATATTTCCACTGATGATATGCTTTCCAAGTCGAAAACATACAAATATTTTTTATATATTTGGCTTTTGGTTTGCTTTTATTTATTTTTTTCTCCAGAGTATTTATCAATAGAATCTTGAGCAAGATAATTGGTTTCTTATCTTTCTGGTTGTATTTGGGAATTGAAAAATGCTTCTAGTAACATACTCATGATTTTGGTTTGTGGTTTGTAGTTATTTTTCAATTTTTTTCCTTCTACAAAGTGTTCGTCACTGAGTGTTAATTAAGAACGCTGAAGTTTGTTTTCTTCTCCAAGTTTCTGGTGGTGAAAAAATGCTTTAACTAATATGTTTCCTAAGTCATGAAATGTGTGTTTAAAAGATTCTTTGGTTTAGGTTTTCGGTTTGTGGGTTATAGTTCTTCTGTTTCTCGTTTCTCCAGGGTATTTATTACTGAGGTGTCGACCAAAATCGCTGTTGCTTTTTTCTATGCGGATATTTTAGTAGTGCAAAAATGCTTTGAGTGATGACACGTCTTCTAAGTCATAGAACATGCGCTTAAATGTTTCTCGGATGTTTGTTGACTTTTTAAGTCTTTTCTCCACCCCAGAACTTTATTTATTAGAGTATTAGTCGAATAGTTGTAGATTTCATTTCACTCCCGAAACTTTTGGGAGTAGAAAAATTATATGAGTGGCGGGATATCCTCCAATTCATGGAATGTATTTTTAGAAGGTTCTTGGTTTTTTGGTTTTTAACTTGTGATTTGTAGCCTCTTTTAAGATTTTTTCTCTCCCCCAGAGCATTATTGGTCAGAGGCGTTGTGAATTGTGAATCTTTCTTTACGGCCTTTTTGGCATAGAAATCTTATTTAAGTAGCGATATAACCTATAAATTATTCTTTCTAATTTCCAGCTTTCTTCTCTTGTCTATTGTGAGCTTCGCATCTCAAAAATAGTTTGCCCGTTATGTTTAACTATTTTTGTGTTTCACATATGGTTTTTTTACTTCTGAAGAATTCTTTATTCTATAATTCATATCAAATGTTTTTGTGGAAACTCTTCACTTGCTCTTATTTATTTCGGCACCATTTTCTTGTACCGTACTGTATCTTGCAGGTATCAACTTGGTGAGCTATCTACAAATATTTATAGGAAATAAACTTTTTCCGGGCAGCGTCCGAGATCTGTTGTATCAATATGTTTGACCATTTGATAATTATTTAGTACCTTGACGCACTTGGAACAATTATTTTATACAAATGGTTGTAGTACGAAATGTTCATTATAACTTGAGCATTTCCTCGCAACCCCTACTTACAATCTTGTCAAGTTTGGAGTTTTTGATTTGCTTTAGCAAGCTCGCTAATTGTTCTATAGGAACGGGTTTTTTACTTCTTTTAAAACCCTTTTAGCTCCATTTCGAATCGATATTTCTTATTTCACCAATTTCTCTAATAATCAAATTGCCACTATTCTTTTCTCTTATTTTTAAGAGACTCAACAAGCATAATTATATGGTATGGTTAGTTATACATGATGTAAGGTTACGTACATGCTAATTGCACGGTTTGTTTAGTTAATTGAAACGTGTTTGATTGAAGAAATAATTTAGCTTATTACTACCTTAATTAAGTTATAATTACAATAACTTTGTAAATCCATATAGAATCTTCCATACACAAACGAATTGCTTCTATTAAAATGAAGTAAATAGGGAAATAATTTCAAAACGCACGTCAGCTAAGTCAGTTGAAGGAAAAATAGTCAAAACAACAATTAGGAGTGAATTCTAATGGAATAACTTCTTAGATGTACATAGATTTTATGTGGGTAAATCAAATTTAAATAATATTTTTATTGTTGAACTTCATTGTTGACGTGAGCTACTTTTTTACATACCCTGCACGCTTTAACTCGTTTTGACTTTAGTGGATGTTTGCCAATCCATACTTGATCATTTCAATTCGCCACGTTTTTGACCACTCTGTAGCTACTATTATAATTAACATCCTCTTTGGCAAATATCAGTCCTACAATAGACTCGCATTTTTGTACAGCACTCAATCCTATGTTGATAGTGTAATTGCAACGCATATGCGTTACATTTTCGACCTCGCTTTGTCCTTATCTGTGTTAACATTGCCTTTCATTATGCCATGTCACTGAATCCTGGCCGTTCAGTAATCGCGAAATTACTAATGAAACGATGTAAAAGGGCAACGGTTCATGCCATACTAGCCTACACGTACGCGCGCTTTCATCATCCAATAGCAACATTCCAGCGTTGCCATTTGAGCAGTGGAATAGAACGATCTCGTTTAAATTTTATTCGCTAATTGTATCGGTATTATGAAAATCAATTTCTGATTCTTCTCGACTACACATGGCTGGATTTTGATAATTCAAAATAAAGAAATTTTCTGTACAAAAACTGATTTATATGTCAGCACAATATGGAACAGAGTTAAATAAACATTGTACTCTTAGAGAACATGTAGTGGCGTGGAAATGATTGCAATCAAAACAAATATAATTAAGAAACTTAAAACAAGACTCATAATATGCTATAAAAAATAACAAATCTGAAACACCGTTTTGGTACTACAGAAAAGAATGGTAGCAAAGAATAAATTTGTAATTTTGAAACTCTTCTTATTAAGGGGAGGTTCTCATCTAGCGACCCAAAAATTACATGATTTTTTCGATTTTTTTTTTCATGGAAGGAAGTAAATAAAGCACTCAAGTTTTTTTGTAATTATTTAGTATGTATTCAAGTATGTTTAAAAATTTTTATAGCGCTAAATATCGAATAGTTAATTGTTTATTTACATGTAAACACAGTCGCCTAAAAAAAGGTACCTAAGCGGGCGGCACTGTAGCGCAAATATCATCTGAAATCAAAAAATGAATTTTTTTTGTAAAATATATGACATTTACAGGATCTTGAACCTATCCAACTAAGGAAAAGCCAAAAATTAAAAAAATGCCAGACTTTCAAAAAAAAAATTTTTTTCGTCCATATTTCGGCTCTTAAAAATGCTATAAAAAAATAATAACAATAGTTGTCTGCGATTAGGTTCAGGATCAGCTTTAAAATAAAAAAATAGCGATATATGCAGTAGTTTTTGAGATATCATGCCGCCCACTTTGAAAAATGTGGTTTCGAGAAAAACGCGTTTAAAGTTTCGGTACACGAACTGCTTGTATTCGGAGCACGTGGCCGACTAATGCTACACGCTCTAACGGTCGATATTAGTGTATAGCCACATCTGGTGGCACTCGAGGTAGCTATAAATACCATGGTCACCCATGGTATGGGGTCCCAAAGGTGGGAAATTCAAAAATATTACGGAAAAAAATTAATTTTGTCAAAACGGTTTTCAGAAGCGTATTCTACGGGAAATTTACTAACTTTTTAAGCAAAAAATCGATTTTTTTGCCGAGCTTGATGAGAACCTCCCTTAAAGAAACATTTGGTCTGCAAACAAAATCAACATAAAAACAATTTTTGAAAAACAACTGATAAGATTTTGTAGACGAAATCAAAAGACCAAAGAGCCTCGGATAATTATGCCAAAAGAAAAACAAGATACGGAATGACATTGAAAAGACTGAAAATTTTAAAATTAATCAATTTTTCCTTCGAAATGAAACCAAATACAATAATTTGACAATAATTTGGTTTAAGTTAAAGAATAGAGAATTTTAAAGGATTAAAATAAATAAGTCAAGGGGAGTTTCAGAAGATACATTTGATTAATTTATACTCGGAGATATATATACTTTGAATGACAAGAAGATAACAGACGGAAGAAGAATTTTGGAAACCATACGGTTAGATAAAATGGATAATAAAAAAATAAAAAAAGTTTTTTTAGGATTATAAAACGATATTCTATATGACAAGTGATGATTAGCAAACCAATACGAAAAAAAATGTTTTTGCCATTTGCTACTGCAAGGAACAAAGTAAAGGTCCTCAAATATTCAGTACACAATGGAATATTGTCAAATATCTGTAGTTACCGAAGTCTGTAGTGATTAATATCAACAATTACATTACGAAAAGAAGAGGATCGAGCAAACCTGTCGTGATGCCAAGTAATTATGGTAAAGAGCTTTAGGTGACAACTATTTAACTTGAACTTGATAGGGTTCCCTACCTTCACCAAAAATTCTAAGAACTGATATTCCTACAAATTGCAATATATTGTTTCATAATTTTAGAAAAGTTATCAACCACCTCTACTACAATGTCTTCATCCAAGAATATCTGTTTTCCTGGATTACTCCAATCCTGAACATCTCTCACAGCTAGAGATGTTTCCCCTACACGCTGTAGCAATGGTGGAAGTCAATGGCTTCAAAACTGTAAGAATTATGGTCATGTTTTTTTATCTAGCTATTCACTAGTGCAGAAAATTTTAGGTCCTTTCCACAAATAACCAAAGGCAGACTTGATAGTAGGTTTTTCCCTGGTATTGTTCTCTGACCCGTTTGTTCTTAATCGCCACCTTGACTTCATTTATATAATCTTTTATTGTTTTTTATTTTATTTATTTATTTATGTAATCTTCTCTTATACATACCAATAACACCTTGATTCATCAACTACATATCCAAAAAGTAGAGAACTTTTGTGTATCACTTCCTTCTGCTACCTGAACAGTTCTGCTACTAAATAAACATTTGTTAAGGGACTGGAAGGTACTTCATTGCCACACACCTTCCATTGGACACTTCTAAACTGCTTCGTCTAACTCCTTCAGACTACTAATCTTAAGATTCTCAAGAGTTGTTGCAATACCAGACCTACTTGAATATCCCTCAATAGAATTCTTGAGAACATATTCTCTATGCCTTTTTCATGCATTTCCAATTGTTTGATCAACTCAAGTTTTTGTACTGCAGCTAAATTGGCCCTTCCCGCATTTTTTCTTTTCCTACAAACGGCATGATTATAGAAAAATTTGAGCAATAATCTCTGTAACACATAAAAAGTATCAAACATGACGGGACAAGGTTGGTTCCATTGATGCAAACACAGTAAGGGCCTGCGCCAACTAACGGCGGCTATTGCCTTGTGTCGTCACAACACTGTGACTTTAAAACTAAAAAATACTAGATCTGCTCTCTTGGCTTTGTTTATCAAAACTCGTATGGCAGGCACCTTAACAGGATTTGGTGTGATTCTTGTGGATGTGTAATAAATGGATTAGGGAACTGAGAACTAGAAGAACATTTTTTAAATTCATTTAGACAATAAAATGTGTCTTCTCTTTGTGGTCTCTCCTTCATTAGCTGCTTCTGTCCTGTGCTAATCCTTGTATATAGCCTAGTCTTTATGTTTTGTGTTATACTGGGTTAATTATACAGATGCATCACTTCCTTGTTTGTCTCTTTCTTCGCTATGTGTTTTTGGTAACATCTTTCTCGCCAAAACTTCCGCTCTACTTTGCTCACTTTTGATGTATGCCCTCGTCTAACATTAGGGTTAGATAGTCGTCATATACTAGATATTCTAGACAATCTAGTTGAACAGGATGGGTGACATTGGACGGCCCTGTCTCACTCCCTCCCTCACATCGAAACTCTTCGATATTACCACAATGTACCTGACTTTACTTTTAGTATGTTCTAATGTCATTTTCCCAGATCTTTCCGATTGTTTCCATTACTTGATGTTGTAACACTTTCTCTTCCATAGTCGATAAATTCTATGTGTATGTTGTTATCGCCTAGCGTTTTTCTGTTTCTTTTTGTGTTATTTCCATTATTTCTTTCTTTTGGTGTTCCAATTGTGTCTCTTGGTTACTACAACCTCTTCTTCCATTTCTTTACCTTCCTCGTCATTTAAAAATGTTCTTCCGATTTTTGCTGTTAATTTGCTGTTTTCTATTAAATTTCCTTCTTTGTCTTTACTTACTTACTTACTTCCTCTTCTCCCATTGTACCTCACGGTGTTGGGAATTTGAGTCATTGTTTGAAAGATTATCTATCTTTTGCAAGGGTTCGGATTTGTGTTAAGGTCTGTCCTCCTTTCTCTTGTAAGAGATGTGATGTTTTACGTTCCAAATCTTGTCCTATTTTTCTCCTGTCGTCTTCGTTCTGACCGTCCGGTTCCGAGGCTCATAGTGATTCATTTCACAAAGCGCGGATGATTAGCCCAGCCGCATCAGCCCCGTTATCTCGCGGCAACTGGTATCAGGTTATACCCCCTGATGCTGGGTCGCCAGAGCCCCGTCTGTTATATAGCAGGGTGTACCGGGCAGGTTAGTTGCCACTCGTGCAGGTGGGGTTGACAGTTGGGCCTTAGTTCTTAGTGCACCCCTTACACCCCTCTTTATCTTTAATTTAGATATATAATTTTTCTGGTTTGTTTCCTTTAGCTTTTTTTCCTCTTTAGCGTACTGTGCTTTTTCATGTCCTTTTCTTTTAGTTTTTTTCTGGACAACCTTTTCTTCTCTTTTTGTCGAGCCATTCATACATTTTTTGTCGAAGTTTTTTTGAAATTCAACTTGAACCTCTTTCTTATCAACACTTCAACTTTATCTTTTCTTGTTATACTCCTGCTTTCTTTTTTGTATATTTCTACTTCTTATTTTAATTCGATCAAGACATGATTAATCTGATCTTTCCATTCAATATGTCCTTTCTGTAAAAATATATGTGTACAATTTTTAGTTCTATTTTATTGCTGCACTACCAAACAGTTTTTGGTTTTAGACTCCAAATTTGATATGGTCTTTACATGTATGATAGTTGACACGTTATTGAGCAAAAACTGTCTGAAGATAACGGATAGATCATCGAATTGATTAATCTTGTGTTATCAAAACAATATTTTTGTAGTTTTGGAAGAGAAATCACCTCTGAGAAAATAAACAACTACATTTTGGTTGACACTCTTAAAGATCGAAACTGAAACGTCACAGATGACGTCAACCCATAAATAATCGCTACTTACAGTAAATGACGTCAGTATTCCTCACTACTATCCCCATACAATACTTTGTTATAGAAGATACTTAGCTGCGGACAAAATGTTGAGTTTCTAAATTCAGAAAATGGCCTACGAAGATTTCAAGCATAATAAAAAACAGAAAAATGAGAAACTGATTGAATGATGCAAAAACAATAAATGAACTTGACCATTTGAAATATCATTTATCTCTTCTCTTAGCATTAAAACAAGGTAGGAATGTTCCACGATATGCCGGGCATATACGTTTTTATTAAAAAATGGTGTAAAAATGGCCGAGTGGTCTAAGGCTTATGTCGCAGTCCAGTTACTAACTAAAATTTTCATTTATTTTTTCAGTTTAATTTTATGACAACCTGTGTATCACAAATTTGCAACACACTGTAATCCGTTTTGACAGATTCTCCAACCCAAAAACGACGTGACAAAGCAAACGTCATTTTGATGTCTTAAAAGTTGGCTTCACAGCACATACGTCATTTTAAATTTAGTTATCGACCACATAACCATAAGTGTTGAAATAGTATATCGCCAAACGTTGCCTTAATATTTACCAAGTTAAACTCATATTACTGGTAATATTGAGGTGCAATTACAAAGCGTTAGTTTTTCCGCCGCGTATCCCGCCAGCCGACCGCTGCGCTGCGGCTATCGCCCGACACGGTGAGCATTTTCGGGGCCACCCGGAAATACATGAATGAAAAAGCGACGGACAGACGAACAGACAGACTGTACACAATAGGCTTTTTTTATATTTATAAAAGTCTAAAATTGAAAAGAACATACGGGGCTTGTCAGTAAGTAATTTGCAGATGGTATTAAAAAATTATATTTATCGTTTGAAAAAATGCTGATCTTCGTGTACAACAATTTTTTGTTTCCAAAGAAGTTTTATTTTTTGTTTTGGTAGCTATTGTTACGTTGTTGCTTAAGCCGTAAATAAGTCGACTATAATTTTTGCTCTACATTATACGAGGATAAATCAGAAATAAACTGGAATTTTTTTCACACAGCGCTAGGTGAATAGAACAGAGTGGGGTTATTGAGCTTTGCAGATAGGGATGTCTGCGGAAGATTTTCCCGTACGATTAGTCAATGTCAGAACAAAAGTTGCCTTAGTCGGTTGCACAGAAGATTATTATCAATTTCTCACGACATCGGTCCGAAATTTTAAGGAATTTCGAGGACGATAATTTTAAGAAGACTCAAACACATCTCAGTTTTTTGAGACGAGTAGGTGTTGGAAATAAAGGTTACTGACCTGTCCTGAAAACTAGTGTGACTAAGGAGAACCTTTCTAAATAGCTCCTGTCAACGTTCATACAAAGTAAAATTTGCACATTGCTTAAAAACACGAAAATTCCCAATCGGAGACGTTATCTTGCTTTGCGGCAACGTCCCATATAAGTGCCCAAACGCAACCAAAATGGAGAATTTGTTGTGAATTACACCGAAAACCCCTTTTTACTATTCGAAGTCATACGGCTCTAAAATTCACCATCCGGTTAGAGAGTAACGCTAACATATAGTTTAAATACAATAACCATAGCAATCTGGTACGACTTCTTACCAACTTGCATAGGTTGTGCTTTTCTCAATAATTCCAATTTGTGGCTTAGGTGCGCCCAGAAGATCGTCACGCAGCTAGAGACTGTCCCCTTTTTGGGCAAAAAGAAAGAGTACAAATACGAGAAGCTGACGCAGGAGGACGACGACGTCAACAGCACCGACCAG
Organism: Sinelater perroti; assembly: GCA_036346155.1. NCBI lineage: Eukaryota > Metazoa > Arthropoda > Insecta > Coleoptera > Elateridae > Sinelater > Sinelater perroti. The sequence continues at coordinate 7,206,787 of JARFIY010000111.1, read as the reverse complement.
AGCGAAGACCAGAAGAAGAAGAAGTGGTGGTCCGAGTCGCGATGGAATGAGCAGAGCAGAAGCGAGGAGCGGAACGACAACAAAAAGAACGAGCTGGTGGAGAAGCAGATGGAGCTGCGGGACAAGCAGAAGAAGATCCGCTTCACGACGAGCACCGCGGACGACACCAAAGAGGCGAAGAAGGAGATCAAATAAGCCAGCTATCTTACTCTTCTTAACCGCATATAACGTTGCTAACATGATGTTATCTCTCTTGTGGTAGGTTAAACGGTGTTTAGATTTTAGATTAGTTTTGAAAGGCTTGACTTTTACATAACTTTTTATTGTTAAGTGAAAAAGATTTTTATAGATACATATGTACATTGTTCTCGTATATGTAGTTATACTACGATGGTTCCATCCAGGCGTTGCAAATTAAAATTTTTATAATCAGGAGGTCGCTCTGGTTTGTCGTTTTTACTCGATTTATTTTGCAAGCTGTGATTTGAAATGGTTCTTACCACTAGACTTCTAGATCTCCACATTTCGTTGTTTTGATTGTAATCTAGCGAGTCAATGTTTAGATTCAAGTCAATTCTTTTTGTAGTCACGTTGTTACATTGTCAGTCTCTATATCTATGCGTACTGTTCTAGTTTTGCAGAAGACGCATTTCTCGAAGCAACTTCAGCAAATGCGCCTTTGACCGATCCAAAATTATTGGTCACCCTGTACATACCAGCGCCGACTACGTTGCGATTCTTATGAACGTAGTAATAGTGTACATATCTAGCCCACGCGGACATCGGATAATCAAAAATAGACACGCAAGCTCAAAAATATAGTACAACCAGATAGCCGTTGTACAGGATGACCGTGAAAAGTTGGCAATAATTAGTAATCAAAGTTAGATATACGTATAAATGACAAATATTTTAATGATGTTTATGCAGTCGTGTATCATAGAACTTTAATTTTATATACTAGGTAGTCGTACTGTAAAATACATGTAACTCCGTACAGGGTGCTTGAAAATTATGAGTCAATGCGGCGGTGCTGCGGGAGAGCTAATAAATTCAACGGCAAATAATTTTGATCATCCTGTATTATTAAAGCTATCTTACAAATGATGTTAATAACAATGTCACTTTAACGATATACTTATGATAAAAGGAAAATAAATTTTGTTGTTGATGCCGGCGCTTTTCATGCGGCACTTCGATTGTGGCAGGCGTTGTACCTTTCGGCCCACATCCTTCCGAATTCGTTTCTGTCGAGCGGCGAGTCGCATATGACGCCTCCGTTGAAATTGATCATGGAATAGTCGTTGCAATTCACTTGGCCGTCCCCATTACAGTCCTGCAATGTGTGCGTGTAGCATTCTCAAGCTGCCTCCCTATAGCGACAAATAGCTATAGCTTAAACAGACAAAGACTAGTTCTCTCGAAGTTTAATTCGTAAATTACCAGAAAAATGGGAGAAAGCGACGGTCAGTACTTTGATTGAAGTGCTCTTTCATTTGACTTATTAAATAAAGGATTACTTACAGAAGCTCCAAGCTTACCTTTCCGTATTTTGCTAGATAATTCTTTACGATCTTCTGCGCGCAGTTGTAGTTCAATGCGCAGTCCTCGTAAGCTGTCGATGCGAATAAAATATGGGTTGTTGGTTGCTGGTTTGCACACAGAAAAGCACAACTAACCTCCAACTCGCTCGACTTCGTCTTCGGGGAGAATTACTTTACCTGCGTCCACCCAGTAGATCCTCCCGATTTTAAAGGGCCCGCAGTATCCGCTCTGGCATCCAAAAGTGAGGTTGCACCCAGTTGCAGCAGCGCATAAGCATGTTAGGCAAGAGTCGTCTATGTTGGATATAAATAGAGCTGAAAAATTAAAAATTTAGTACCGGGGGTCATCTTAACCACTAGAGGGTACGGATGGAAAGAAAGGTGTATGCTAATATCAGACCAAGGCACAAAGACAAAGAAATAAAAAATATTTAAAGTACAAACGGGCATTAGAATAGCCCATAGTCTGAACAAACGGTCGCTAAATGTGTCAAACAGTAGAAAGAATATACAATTTGATAGAAGAAATAAAAGAAAGCTTGTATTTACAAAAGAAGGTTGATATGTTAAGCTCTTAATCAACATTCTCTATAACTTAAACATCAATCAGGAAAAAAACAAAAACCATAAGCTCCAAAAATCCTCATCTAGTTGTTCGGTTGTTTGTTTGTGTTGTGGTAAGCTAAATGATCTATATATAAATGTTCATTTAAACTATAAACCAACAGCGCAAATTTTCCACTCAATAGGCTATTCTTTGATAATATTTTTATAGTTATGCTTCAGGGCGTAAGTACAAGAAAAAACTCTTCTATGTCTGGATAGTAATGCAGGTCCTAGAAAACGACACCAAAAACAAAGAAGCACAAACGACCAAAAAATCCACTTATCCCTTATCAAAAAGTTTACTGGAGGAAGTTAAGGTATAAATGCTTCAATAGAAGAAATCTCAAATTTTAAAAAAGAGACTAGTGTAAACTATCATGTGAGTAAAACAAAAAAGACAGTAAGAAAAAATCTACGACAGAATAACTGAAGCTAATAGTGCGAAAAGTATCATGGAGGACGAAACATAAAATTGAATAAGATAAAACAGTGGAAGATTCTAAACAGAAAAAACAACTGACAACTCTAGATTAAAGAGACCTTCGTAAAGGCAATCTCTAGTAATATTGGATAGTCTTGAACGAAACTAAGAAGAAAGATGAAGAAACTTCAATAAGGATGGTTAGACACTCCTCAGATTCTAGAGTTCTCCTCACATCTGCGCTAATAATGAAGCATCACTTAACATCCAGAATAGAAGAAGCATTAAAGCCTTCTCCATAGTGGTTAAAATTCATTAAATTGGATTGGTGATGGTTTGGAATTTTAAATTTAATCTTTTCTTTACAAAACTTATAGGCAGATACAAAGGAGAAGAAGGAAAAAAGATGGGGGTTATGATTAGATTGGAGCCCAGTAATTTTTGAGACCATAAAATGATTATAGAGCAGAATCTAATAAAAATGTCCAATCAAACAAGATATGATTGGACAAACTAAACTTTAAGTAATTTTCTACTCTTTCTGAAATCAAAATTTAAAAATCTTTTATTTTGGTTTTCACTATCGCTAGTTTTTGTAAAACCTCAACAGTAGGATGACAAAAGATAAATTGCGCTAATAATTCATCTTGGAAAAAACTCGAACAGCACATAAAGAGACTAAAAGATTCTAACTGGAGGGCAAAATAAAAAGTGGAACATTGAAAGATAAAAATAAGTTAACTATAAGGGGAAAATGTCCCCAAAATGAAGAAAACATTTTTATTATATAATAAAGCCATTAATAAAGTAATTTTAAAAGACCAAAATTAAGAACCAAGATACAAAAAAATGAAAATTCCAAGAAAATTAGAAAAATGGAAAACGGACCAACATGTATATATTGGCATATAACAAGCAGTGAATTCCAAAACAGTAAAAAAGAATAGGAAAAAATAAAGCAACAAACGAAATATGCTTTCCGGAAAAATTGCAAGCGAGGAGAAGTAAGAAAAATTATAATAAAAATAAAATTTTACTTTTGTAGGTCACTCAGTTTACAATAAAGTTAACAAGACCAAAGTCTTAAGCCAAGAATTCAAAGAAAATTAACAGTTATAAGCTAAAAGCAAGATATTTGGGGAAAATAAAGAAAATTAAAATAAAGAATGCGTTTATTTATAATAAACCACTAATAATGTAATAAATGTCAAAAGGCTAAAACTAAAACTCAAAACTGCAAGAGAAAGATGCTTCCAAGAATGGACAAAAACAAAAATTTGAATAAAAATATTTTTTGGGTACATAACAGGCCACTAACATTATAGTAAATTTGGAAATATTAAATTTAACAACCGGAGACACAAAAATAAACATTAGGTAGCTCCAAGAGGAAAATTTTTCCAACAATCTTGTAGAAATGGTATTTGAGGAAATTTAAGAAATACAAACCATATTTTTGTTATGTAGCAAATGACTTACAAGACAATAAATTCCAAAATATCAACATTAAAACTGTAACTACACAAACATTAAACGTAACGAGGTACGGGTGGAACATAATTCCAAGAATTTTTTAAGAAATGAATTACAAAAAATCAGCAATATTTTTTTTTAGTTATATAACAAATCATGAATTAGTCAATTTACTTTTAAACCATTAAAACCAAGGGCCAGGGACAAAAAAAAATTAAATTACAACAAAATTATGCTTCCAAAAAATTTGGAAAACCATAATATAGAAAAATTTTAAGTTAAATATTGCCAGTTACGAAAAAAATACCCTTCGAAGATCTTTTGGAAAACTATAATACAGGGAAATTACAAATGACAAACCAATATTTTTTTTATATAACAAGTGACGAATATCAAAAAGTAGAATACAAGAAAAGGCCGCATTTAAAAATCCGTAAAACTAAAGCCCAAAACACGGCTACGAGAAAAAATCGTTCCAAGAATTTTGGAATAACGATAATAGAGGATTTTTAAAAAATATTATATAAAAGGCAGCAATATATTTCAAAAGACTGAAATTAAGAGACAAAAATACAAATAATTTGGTAATTACAAGGAGAAGGGGATTCCAAGAATTTTGGATAAAAGATAATGTATGTAAATTCAGAAAGACAAACTACTAACACATTTTTCTACGTTTTATAACCACTTATAATGCTATAAATCACAAACGTCTAAAATTAGGGCCAAATATACAAAAGCAATAGAAAATTAGATAGTTTCTTCAATAATTTTGTAAAAACTATAATTACAAAAGGACGTTAAAAACAAACCAATACAGAAAATATTAATTGTGTAGCAAATCACCTGTAACCCAATAAATTCCAAAAAATAGGAAGTCAGACTAAAGAAATCAAAGTGACAAACTAGTTAGAGAAAGTTAGGAAAAATAAAACAAAGTGCATAAGAAAAAGAAAAAGTAATTACATAATAAGTCTAGTAACACAACAAATTCAAAACTAGCTACAAAAGGTATGCTTCCAAGAATCTTGGAAGAACGATAGTGCATGAAGAGTAACAAACATATTTTATAGTCACTTACACCGCAATAAAATGCAAAAGCCAAAATTTTAACCCAGGAATACAAAAAAATAAACTTTATGAGTTACAAGTTTTACCAAGAATATTGGAGAAAAATCAAAGTAAGATTAAAGCCACTTAAGAGCCACTAATAGTGTAATACATTTGAAAATATTAAACTTAATAATCAAACACAAAAATTTAAATTGAATTGTATAATAGTAACGTAATTCCAAGAATTTTCATGGTCAAATAATAGATGGGGAATACGAAATACCACTACGCCCCATGTAATTAATATTAAATTGGAGAGGCAGAAGTACGAGAAAGTTAAGTATGTTAAACCACTACGAAAAATTGGAGATAGAAAAAAAAACAGATCTAACGCAATTAATTTGAAATGATTAAGATTGGAAATTAAGGCTACAAAAGACTAATAGTGCTAGCTATAACCTTCTTAGAATTTTGAAAAAAATATAAGGTCCAGACTGAGAAAGACAAATTGATAATCTATTTTCTTATTTATATAAGAAGCTGCTCATTGTGTAATTTGTTTAAAAAAATTAAAGCTTAACTGTGGTGATCCATTAAAAAAATACGCATCTAACAATTTTGGAGGAAAGATAATGCAGAGAAATTAAGAACTACAGCGCAACAATTTGTTTTGGTATATAGCAACCCACTTATAATACAGTAAATTTAAGAAGATTAGAACTTACGATCTAAAACTACAAAAAAATAAAACTAGAGAGCTGCAAGACTATATACGTCCAAGAACTTTGGAGGGACGTTAATGGGGAGAGCAATCAAGACATTTATGTTGCAATAAATTGCAAAAACTAATAGTAAAAAAAGTAAACTACAAGTTAGAAAAAGATGCTTTCAAAAATATTTGAGAAAAAATACGCCACCTACATTATAATTAATTCATGTAGATTAAAATTGACAGCTAAGAACAAAAACGTAACAAAAAAAGAGCGCTTCCAAGAATTTAGAAGGAAAGAAAACGCGAGAGGTTACAAACGACCATAAAATATAATTATTTTAGTTATATTACAATCCAATAATAATGCAACCAATTGCAAAAGACTATAGCGACAAGAACACGCTAATTAGTGATATTAGGCAACATTTACTTAAAAAAGTGGAAGTCAATAAATGCATCCAAATAAATCGCAACGTGCAAATTAGAATTTCTCCTCAAAGTAGTACGTCTAATTCGAAAGGAACACTCGGGCTTGGGCTCAACAGCTCACAGATCGTCGAACCCCAAGAGTAGCGCTCGGGTATCCTGTTTTTGTAAATCAGCGATGCGAGCAGACGAGAAATACAACAACAAGTATTTGCAAGTCTGGTTTTCTGGTTTGTCGGGCAGTATCCGCCGAGACTTCTAGAAAAGTGCGCAAACATTCAGCAGAACAGGGCAACGAAAGCCTGCTCTCTTAAGGATGAGGTCGTCTGCAAAAATACCACTCGGCCGTTACGCAGGAACGAGCCACGCGAAAATTCTCAGGTGTAATCCAATATGCAAATTCGCAGGTGCAGAGACGGAACAGGATGATTAACAGCGGTAGCGCAAGCCGAGAGGTAAAAAATACTCCAGCCGAAATGTCTTGTTTGAAACAAAATTGGCTTAAGAAATTTGTCCAAGACTTCATGAAATTTAATCCAAATGGAATAATGGCCAGTGTATTGGAAACAATTAAGGCAAACGTGACAACCGATGACTAGGTGGAGCAGCAGCAAATGACAATATCGGATTAGATAACAAAAGGGCGAATAAGGCAAAATAGAAAAAAAAACAGAAAAAGGATCGTACAAGTGGTTACAGAATAGGTCATAGTAAATAGAAAAAGAAGACATAATAAAAGCTTTGAGCAAATTGAAAAATGATAATCTGCCTAGGAAGCTGGGATAACAAAGGTACACTTAAAGAATTTACCGAAAGAGAGCATAGAAATATTAAGAAAACCTGTTAACAAAATAATTGAAGAAAAGAAATTTCAAAACGATAGGGATGTGCCAAGATAATATGAATACAAACAAGGGGACAAAAGTGACATAAATAACTACAGCCCCATTAGCCTTAGATCAGCTATGTACAAACCGTTTGCGACCATCATTAAAGAAAAACAATCGACAATTTGTAAATATTAAATCAATAGAAAAATTCCAAGAATACAACAAACTCATTCACTTGCAAAAGCCTTTGGACACCCTCGAACATTACTCAATCTTTCAACCGGTAAATCGACAGGGCGCGACTTCCAAGTAAATCAAAATCATCTGAGAATATATAAACAAGCGAAAGCCAAAATAAATCTAGAAACAGAAAGGGGATATTTTAATCTGGAGAGCGGAGTAATCAGGGCGATCCCTTGTCGCCTTCAGAAATCTACATCGAAAAAGTGTAGAGCAAACGTAGAACGAAAAAATTGCCGAATTTAGGGTTTGCTGATGATATAATCTTATTAGCCGAAAGCAAATCCAATCTAAAAAATATGTTCAAAAAGCTGGGAAAGTAGCAAAGTGAGATTGAAAATAAGTTTGGAGAACTCACCCAACGGCCAATAGAAAAGCAGAGGACATAACTTTTGGCAATAAAACAATGGAATGTGTGGAAGAAATGGTTTATTTCGGCCAACTGACATCCTTCAAAAAAAAAAGAACAGAGAAAGAAGTGCAGAAACAAATAAATTTATCATGATCCCTCAAACACATCCTTAAAAATAAAATTTCTGTATGCCTTAAAAGAAAAGTGGTTGGCCTATGGTGCTCTAACTTGGCCATTAAATAAAAACCTACGCAAAAATTAAAGCAGTTAAAAGTGGAACGATCCGTACTAAACCTAAAAAGATTACAGACATAAGAAACAAATTAGGAACAAGGTGTATATTAGAAGAACGTAAACATCGGAAATGGAATTGGGCAGGACATCTAGGAAGACTGGAAGACAAAATAACAAAATGGGTAACACAAGATAGAAATAGAAGAAGAAATAATAAAAAGAAATTATGGAACTAGTTGGACCAACATGGTGAATAGAGACAAAAAATGAGAAAATATGTAAATAAGGAAAAGGCTTTTGCCCAATTTTGAGATATAGACAGCCCTTAACAATAAATAACAAGATACAAGACCTTGTATGCTCTTTAACCACTTCAAAACGGCGCCTGGAGCCTTACACACTTTTTTCGGCGTCGTTTTCGCTGTTCAAAATATTCTGCAAAGACCTGCGTGGAATCTTGTCCCTTTCAAACGCGATGGCAATAAATCTAGACTCTAAGGTACCCGACATATCTGCGTGATTTGATATTTTGAGAAAAAATTCTGAGCGAGAGTACAATTAACATTGTCTTGGCTTTATGCTGACGTGACCCGCTAAAAGACTTCCATTGGTAAGATTGAGCATTTGTTCCCCCCACATTTCATTTTCAGTTATGACCTTTATGAGAAAATCTAGTTCATTGGTAGTAGTCTAAATCAAAACAGTAGCAACTAAAGCACAGTGTTCTTCTGCCTGGTAACAGCACGTAGTTTACCTTTCGGAATTTCTTACTCATCTACAAAGTAGGACAAAACTTCCTCTCTAAATTTAAAAAAGATTATAAAACGAAGTGTGATACAAGAGTGGGGGAAGTAATTTTGTAAGGCAGAGATAATCAGAAAGTTTTGTTATGAGAAGTTTTTTGCATCTTAACCTCTATTTCTGATTAAAAATTAATTTTATTGTGCGAAATTAACCCGAGAACTACTGGTTTTGTGGTAAAAAAGGGTCAATTTAGAAGGCATTCCATTTTTCAGTTTCCAAGATTTTGCTTCACTTGTCTAGTCGTACTGTACGGCGTATGAGTGCAAAATAGTTGTACAGAAACGTTCCGAAAATCGGCTGGCAAAGTAAGGAAACATCTTGAAAAGCGTGTTACATGACGTTGTTCTCTTTAGCAACGAATTAATAAACAGAACTTTCGTTATTGAAGTGATAACAATCCACGAGATATCCAAGAAAAACCTTTCCACAGCAAGCGTGTCATTGTATGGTGTACGGTAAGTACAGTGTGGTCATAGGTCCTTACTTTTTTGAAAAGAAAGTCCATTATGTCACTGTCACTTTCAATCAATATGTGCATATAATTCGACAATTTTTCACAGCTAATCTCAATGTGCTCCGACTGGAGAACGTTTGGTTCTAACAGAATTGACTCGCAGCCCACACAAAAAGAGCTTCATTCTAAGTGCTACGATGTTTCTTGGTTATCTAATCTGGAAAAGCGACAACGCTGCTTGAGCCAAATTGGAGAAAATATATAAGTTCCATAGTGTTCGGGCGTCTTAAAGATATCTTAGGAGGGCAGTGATATGAAATCAGCAATCAAGTGGAGAAATTCATACACAAATTTCTCTAGAGCCAACTCATATTTTTTTACGAAAGTGACAACAAAATTGTTGGGTTAAATACGAACTATAGAATTGGAGGGAGGGGGGATTCCTGCAGCAAAAATGAGGAAAACCATTTGGCCGATTTGGTCTTTAAAAAACATTGAATCAAAACTTCCAATTCTGTAATTTTACCCCGTCATATACCTTCCATAGTTTTTCTTTATTCAACCTAAAAAATAGGGAGAAGTTTTGTTCTATCCTGTATAAGGTGACAAATTAAAGACAAACCAACGCAAAGTTGACTAAAAATATCCTTAAAAACGTGTTTTGGTATCATAAAGGCGTAGTTTAAAATGTGGGCAAGAGTTGTCTTGTACAAAAATACGCAAGGTTCTAATCAGACGTTTCCTTCTGCAAGATAGTGCTTTATTGTACTTGAGCCAAATTGGAGGAAATGACTGCGCCACACTAACTCTCGTTAGAACTCCTTACAACTATCATCTGTTCAGCCTTATCAAAGATGTTTTGGGAAGCAGCGATATGAAGGCAACAATTGAATGGAGGAATTTATGCACATTTCTCCCACGCCTGTTTCTGAAAGTGGGCAAATGGGGGGGGGGGCTACATCGAAATTGAGAAACATTTATTAACCGATATCCTCTTTAAAACACATTGAAATAAGCCTTTGCAGTTTTATTCTGTAAAAATAAACTTTGTATATTTCCTATCGCTTTTCAACCTAAAAAAGAGGTGAAGGGGATTTTGCCCTATATTAGATATTAGACTGTCAGTTACCGATTTTTTGTAGTGTAGTTCGTTGTTGATCGTTCAGATCCGAATCACAGTCAACAAATTCCCGACTGTCTCTGAATCGTTTACCTTTATTTGTGTTTCATTTATTAGATAGTTTGATTTGATTTGATGCAAATACTGGATCACTACAGCTCATTTACTAGCGTCTTACTTTCAACTAAGCCTAACGGTGCTTCATCCTCATTCAAGCATGGGCATTAAAGTCCAATCTCATCAGAAGACTACCTATAAATCCTATAGACACGCTTTACAGTAGACAAAGTATAATATTGGCGTTCGCAGATCATACAGACATCATAAGTAGGCCAGTTCGAAGTCTGAAAAAAGTAGGACTGCAAATCAATAGCCTGGATATGATAACGTTACTGATATAATAATAAATCAAAAAAGGTACAAAAACCAGCAACTATGTGGGCTCAATCATTAATGAGACCAGTAAATAGGAGAGAAGATATAAGTGCTACTTCGGGTTAAAAAGTGTTATGAAATCCTATGTGCCATTGGTGAAGAATAAAGTGAGAATGTACAAGACAGTAACAAACCAGTGATGATTTACACGGCGGAAACCTGGTGTCTGACAAAAAAAGAGGCGAGATAGCTAGATACGCGGGAAAGAAAAATTCTTTAAAAAACCAAGGTATTGACAAAGAACAAATTAAAAAAAAGATGAAGAAGTAAACGGATAAGGTGGCTTGAACACAATAAAGGAAGTTAAAAAACCCTAAATTGAAACCCAGAAGATAAAAGAAGCAGAGGACAACTCAGACTAAGATAGATAGAGGACTGCAGGACGATTTGGAAAGGCTGGGCGTCACAAGTTGGAGGGATAAGGTAAGGAACCACAGGACATCCTCTAGAGGAAGAGTAAGGGTGCGAGTGCAACTGCTCAGCACTACCACAAAGATGAAGAGAAAACGAGTCCCCCAAGACAGCACAGACCCTTGAAGGACTGGAACGCGACCGACTATCGCGAACCACAAAACGGAAAACTCGAGAAAACCCAAAAGGGAAAGCCCAAGACCTTTGCCTGTTGCACCGTCGAGTATGCACTCGAGTGAGAAACCCACCCGAGCACTGCCGGCGGTCATCCCCAAGAAGACGGCACAAAATACAAATATTGTCCTCAGTCACGTCGGTGATTTTCATTTTGTCCCCCCAAATTGTTTATAGGGAGGTATACACTCAAGTTTTCCTAAGGGTCCTCGTCTGTCTACTCCCTGTCTTTAAATCTCCTCAAGAAACTTGAAAATAATCCGTTACGCAACGCTCCGACATCGTGATACTAAGGAAATTGTAGCGCACCTTACAGGGAAATTCCCGACCTATAATCGCACCCCCTCCATTCGCTTTTGATTGGCCACGTAATACATGAACGATTCGAATTTTAACTGGATAAGGGAGGAAAAATGATTTTTAAGTCCTCTCTGAATGTAAAAAGCTTGACCTGGAATTTTCTTTATGCAACACACCGTTCTTATCAGACTGTTTAACAAACAACAGCAATCGCATACGCCTTATATAATACAGCACTTCATCATTATAGATAACTTACTTAATTTCTTGGAAACCACATCCGCTTTTAAATCCTCTTCGTGATGACCAAAGCTATTTCTAAATGGGCTTACCGGATTCCGATGGTGTTTCTAACGATCTTGTCACAATTGTCATGTTCAGCAAAAATAGTAACACTGGTTTGGTTGGAACTTTCTGCATGATTCTCGCTTTGCTTCGCAAGGCTTCGTAACACTTGGTTGTGATGTTCATCTTCCAAGTCAGCCGCTTATATATATAGATGTTTTTTATAAGGCTGCATTCTATGTTAATACGTAGCGGGTATTCCAGTTAGACTGCATCACGCAATTCCAATAAACAGATAGCAGTTCTCGACTCTCTCACATTTGTTAATTTTGCGCGAAAATCTGAGGCCGTGACGAACAATCCTGTTTTTGTTTACCAAAAACCAGGCTCGCGTTCGGCCGATTTGCATGCGGATCTCACGAGCGCGTAAATGCCAGAAGTGGCCAACAGGATGCGAGGCGCGCAACAAACATAGGCTCAGTAGGCGTGAAAGGTTTATTGAGACATTAGTGCACATAATGGAACTTAGCGATGACTTAAGGAAATAAATACGGCTAGTTGGCAGTCTTGGCTAGCCCTGGAGGTTGCCCACGATCTGCTTGCATTGGTTGTAGCGGTTGGCGTAGAAGTCGGGCAGGCCGCCGCGACACCCATAGCCCCCCAGCTTGTGGATCGCGGCGAAGTCGTCGCAATCGATCTTCCCATCACCGTTGCAGTCCTGAAACGTAACAGACATGATACTGCAACCCAAAAAACGTGGACTAGCGCTTAAAGCTAATGAACATAACATGAAAGTTTCTAAGGCCACCACAACAACGAAGTTGTTGTTACCGGTACTAATCAAAAATCTTCAAACCTTACAGGAAACCAAAAGACGACAACTATATGGGGGAGTGATTTAACCAAGAACCAAAAGGCAACAAAAATGTAGGTAAGAACTCAATGAACTTGATAAAGGTCAAGCGCAAAACCAAACTAAAACATTGACATTCCGATCTCATAATGGCGATCTCTTTTTGATACAAAGACAACAAAAGATGTGATTGTTATTAATATTCGTAAACCATCCTAGTAGCCTCCAAATGATTGATGGGTAACCTTACCAAAGATTGGTAACCTACATCTCATTGCGGATTCACTGAATCAGATCCCCGAATGCTTACGCAACGCGTTTTTACCCGTCAAAGACATTCTGTTGTTGAATATTAACAAGGTGCTTGCCTGCTGGAATTTCTGCATATACCCTTGGACAGCCACGGCGGAGCAGTAGGGGTCATTGGCGCAGCTGGAGTAAGCGACCGGGTCCTCTGGTGGCAGGTTGTTGATCGTAGGCTTGCCGCCGTCGGCCCAGTACGCCCAAGTAATGCTAAACGGTCCGCAAATGTCCCCAGAGCAGCTCTTCGTGATGTTGCACCCAGATATCGCTTCGCAGATGCAGCCCAGGCACGCCTGGCTCACCGGCAGGGCTACTTGCTGGCAGGACACGTCTAGGGCAAAAGAACCATTTAGGGTCAACAAACCAATAGCGATCGCAAAGTCCATCCTATGAATCACAAACGACCTCAAAATTTACATTTCCTCATTAGTCAATAACCAAATAACTGAGATATTAAAAATTCCTGACCAACATTACCAGGAGAAAGTACTGAAATTTAGTTTGGAGGCTCAGCTCTTTATCTCACTATTTTTTACTCAGATCAAATCATCATGATTAGTTTGGACCCGAATAACCAAAAGCATATGGAAATGTCCTTTTCCTTTAAAGGAGAGTCGTTTCAATTGCTGATTAGCATACGAGGACGGCGAAGTAAATATTTGTTGGTCCATGCCACACTGAAGCAGCAACATCTTCCAAAAGGGGTGCCTGGCACGAAAACTTTCCTAAGGCGAACTCGCTGAGAAATGCGGAAACGGGTTGAGGACGGCGGGCAAAAAGACTTACCCACGACGTAGCCGGAGCACACGACGAAAACAGTAAACACAAAGTAGGTGAACATGGTGAACGGCACGCTAACACTCCAACGCCTAGGGACTACTGGCATCCTCCGATCATCTCACTTCTTATATATAGACTTTCAAGTCGGCTGCGCGTTCACGAATAAGGAAAGCCGCGCGCCGGACAGAGACGGAGCGGCGAGCGCGACTTTCGAAACCAAGCGGCAGCTTTTCCAGCGAATCACGCTGCCTTGACCCCGCGCGGCTATTTTCGATTTTATCTCATGCGATCCGCCGATGCCTCTTCGCGTCATTGGTGATGCGATAAGGACGGACGGTTTGTTTACGCCACGCCCGGTGCAGCTTTGAATTGCAAAATGGGCGCCCGCGGCGCGAATTCCAGTTCCGTCTGCAGCGCCGTCATTAGCAGGAATTTCCGCGCATTTGGATTATCGGGGAAAAGAAAATGGGTTGCGGGGGGTTGCGGCAGGGCAAGGTCACGGCGATGAGTTGTTGCTGGGCGAGTTGGTGGATTCTGAAATGGGCGTATAATGAGTTTTGGATAGCGCCAAGTTCTAAAAACAAATTTGGATCAGACTTTCTCTCTCTATGTTTTTCCAACTTTCTTTTTTTTAACAAACATTTTTTGAAAATTTAAATAATTTGGACAGTGCCCAAAGGTTTTTTGCCCTATTTCTCGCAAGATGCCTTTTACACTTTTAATGCTTTTATAACTAAATTTTGCTCTAATCATTTTTTGGCGATTCCAACCGTTTGGGCAGTTGCTAAAAAGTTTGTTTTCATTTTTGCCCAATTTGTTGCGATTGACTTCCAATGATTTTGTCACTGTTTGCTTTATAGTTCCAACTTTCTTCTTTTCCACTTTAATTATTTCTATGCTTTAACATCATTTTTGAAAATTGCAATCATTTGGACAGTGCTATTTCTTGTCTTAATTGTTGCGTAATATTTTTCGTCACTTCTAACACTAAATTTTGACCATCCGCTTTTGTTGGTTACATACTCTTTCAACTTCCTACTACAGTTCTTCTTTTTTTCACTAAACATTTGTTGGTAATTTCACCTGGACAATGGCAAAAATATTTATTGACTTTTAATGCTTTTGTCACCAATTTGGACCACACACAATTTGGCTTATAGTTGCCTTCGAGTCTTTCAATCTTTCCACTTTCCCCTCTATTTTTTTGGAAACTTCAATCATTTGGACAATGCCAAAAGGTTTGTTTTCACTTTTGCCACATTTGTTCCACAATATCTTTCTCGGCTTCCAATGCTTTTGTCACGAAATTTGAACCATACATAGGTTACTTTATAGTTGCTTTCATGCCCCTCGAAGTTTCTTCTTTCTGCTCTGCTTTTGTTAATCTCGAAAGGACATTTTAGGGGGTTTTCAATCGTTTAGACAGTGCTAAAAGATTTGTTGCAAAATATCTTTCTTGACTTGCAATATATTTGTCACCACATTTGGACCATGCACATTTTGCTTTATAGATGCCTTCATAATCTTGGCTTTACAGTTGCTCTGCCAACTTTCTTCCTTATCACTATAATTATTTTTTAACAAACTTTTTTTGCATATTTCAGTCATTTGGACAATGTCAAAAGGTTATTTGCCTTATTTGTTGCGAAATAACTTTTAGTGACTTCTAAGGTTGACACTAAATTTAGACAATACACAGTTGGTTTTATAGTTGCTTTGTCAAGTTTCTTCATTACTACACTAATTATTTTTTTCATATACCTTTTTTGGGCATTTCCATCATTCAGACAATACCAATAGATTCTTTGTTCTATTTATTGCGAGATATCTTTCTTGACTTCTTATGTTGGCATTACATTTGGACTACGCATAGTTGGTTTTATAGTTGCTCTAGATTTTCTTCATTGCCATTTTATTTCTTTTTTTTAATAGACATTTTTTGGAAATTTCAATAATTTGGACAATGCCAAAAAATTTAGTCCTATTGTTGAAAAATAGCTTTTTTGACTTCCTATGGGGTCACTAAATTTAGGGCAAGCAGAGTTAGCTTTATATTTGCCCTGTTAACTTCCTTTATTGCCAGTCCAATTATTTTTTTTTATAAACCTTTTTGGGATTCCATCATTCAATAAGCAGTTTTTGTATCTATTCGTTGCTAGATAGCTTTCTTGGCTTCCTAGGTTGGCATTACAATTTGGACTACGCATAGTTGGTTTTATAGTTGCTCTAGATTTTCTTCTTCCATCTAATTATTTCTTTTTTTAATTTGTTCCTATTTTTTCAAATATTTTGTTGAACTTCAATCTTTGACATTTGGACAATGCCTAAATAATTTTAGTCCTAATTTTTAAAAATCTTTTTGAACTCAATCATCTTAATGGGGTCACTAAATTTAGGCAAGCAGTTAGTTTGATTAGTTGCCCTGTTTTAACTTCCTTTTTCCAGTCCAATTATTGTAATTTTAGAACTTTTTGACATTATTGTTGTTTTTAAATTTCTAATTCGTTGCTAGATAGTTTTATTTCTCCTATGGTTGTACAAATATCTTCCATTGCTTTTAGTTCTTCTGTCAACTATTCTTCTTGCATTAATTATCTTTTGGTAAATGTTCTTGGATCTTTAGTTTTTCTGTTTCTATTTATTTAAAAAATTTTGTTGATTCAATTTATGAGAGTTTGAATTGCACGTTTGCTTTATATTCTTTCAACTTTCTTCCTTTCCGCTCAATTTTTTAATAAATCTTTTTAAATATTTCTTCAATATCTACTATCTATAAATCTTTTTTGACAGATTATTGGTATCAACTTTCCAAATATTGGATTAAAGTTTCACCTGTTTGATGTTTTTAACATTTAGTTTTCTTCTGTTTTTTTAACTCGTTCTTCTAAACCGCCCTATAGGAGCTTAATATTTTTCAACTTCTTCCTAAAAGATAAATGGTAACGTCCAAATTTAGTAAGACACCCAAAAAAATTTATAGTGGGGGGGGGGGGGGTAGATTAAAAAAATATCTGTTATATTCGACTTTTTTTCTTACTTTATATTATTTTTTAAAAGAGGAGGTTGAGTTCTTTCTTCACTCCCGCTCCCTGTTCGTGTCTTGCTCTAATTTTTCATCGTCCCTTATAACACTCTCTCGTGGGGTTATCTGAATTGATATTCAAGCTCGCCTTTATATTGCACAATCCAGTTCTACACGGCCTTGTCTTTATCTGCCATAATTTTTCCATAATAGTAATCTGCGGCATTTTAACTCAATAATATGAAAACGTCTTTTAAACGACATATTTCAAGGATAAATTAAAATCATCTACATTATAAAATATGTAAAATTTGTCCGCTGCGTTCCCTATTATCTTAGCTTCGGCTTTCATTTATTTAAGCTCAACCCCTACCAATCCAAGAGAACTTATTAAATTTCAAATAAAAAATTTGTATACCCTATAGTCTCGATAAGGCTTTTGGTACAAATAATAAATGTTTGGCGCTTCCTTCCTAACGCAGCGTTAATATTTCCTAATATCACTTTGCTGTGTTTAGGGCCATTTAGCAACGAGCAAGCTTAAACATCGTTTCTTTGTTTCCCTTATTTTCACAGGCCTGTTGCTAACATCACCTGCCCGCCTCAAAGGTTAATCGCGATAAATTTAATTATGGAAGTCGCACAAAAATTTGGAAATCGTAACTTCGCCTTCGGCTAATTTGTAATTTTTAATTGGGGCTTAAATTAATAAAGGAAGCAATCAGGGGTTTCCGCTGAAAAGACGTAATGCCGTCCAAGAATTCTGGGCGTTCCTAAACCTTGGAATTAGCCAAAGAAATATTTCGGCTTCTCGAGTGTGTTGCATATGCACCCATAAGTAAGCATCCTGGTCAGACGTCGTAATGTCAAGGTTTCTGCCTTATTTCCTAACGTATCCATCCTGAAATTGGTAAACAAAGGTAGCTGCGCAAGTTTGCGGATTTTTAGTTTTGTCAGGTCGCTGAGACACATTACACCACCTTCGAAGGAATCCGAGGAATGCAACTTAAGCCTCACTATTTACAAAGCCACATTCCGGACTACTATATTGCCAAGGTTGTTAATGTCGCACACTGACTCAAAAAACATTGAGCGCAAAGCAGAATTTTTTACTTTTTCACCTAAATGTCACTTAGTCATTCCAATAACTTTAACAGCTTAGCAAATATATATGTACTTCATAATAAAAATAGACTTAGAGAGAGTAAACAGAAAATAGGATGTGGTTGTAAAAGGAATAGTTATTTATTACCAAGAAAAGCCAATTCTAGAAGAACCCCAGCCAAACTTACATTTTTGTTCAACTCGTCTTGTAGGTTTCTTCGTCTACTTCTTTCCTATCTGACCTATCTTGACCAATTTCTTCTCTTTTTATCTAACATTTTTATTAATAGATCAAAATGGATCCGAAATAAATACAAAACTACCCAAAGAGTAGTAGGGCAAATGAGTCAGAATCCCTTCCTGGATTTGCCTTTGGTAGCTTCATAGATTTTGAGAGAAATAAAAATCTTTGCAATTAGTGGAAATGATTCATACGAAATGATCTAAAGTTAACCCATTTGACAGAACAGGGAGCACAAATAGAAACAGAATGACACAAAGAAATTGTCATCAACCCAAAAAATTTTCAGAGAATCTAAGAGAAAAAAGATGCCATTTATGAGTGTGTAAAGGACCATAAAGCTAATTAAAGATCCAACAATAAGAGTGAAAAATTAGAACTGCTTCAAACTACTGCAAAAACCAAGCAATAAGCTTATAGTTTTGTTTAAAAAAATCGCTAAGGTGTTCGAGGTGCTAACGAAGGGGAAAATCAAGGCAGTTGGTAAGTAAAGACACAAATTAGTATGATGGAGCACAATCAATATAAAGATTTAATGAGAAGTAAAAAATTAGCCAATTTCGAACTGAAAAAACCTCAAAGGCTACATAATAAAATCATGAGGAACAAAGGTGAAAGAAGTACCAGAACACTATTATAAAGAAGCAGATGATCGTCAAGGAAATAAGAAACTATAAATAGGACAATCGTAAGCGATATTGCGCCAAAACAACACAATAAGCTACCTTATATAATGGTAAGGCTCTACACCCCACATAAAGGAGTATGGCCTACAAACTGGAAGATTAAGGCTGCCCAATTGTTGGCCAATTTATAGCCTTAGACAACCGCATTATTACCTTTTATTTGAAATGAACGCAGATAATTGAAACCAGCGACTAACTAAGCCACTTGTCAGGCATCCATTGAACTCTAGTCCGTCCACATCGCAACTCGACCACAAACTAACTAATAAGCTATACCTACTCAGACAAAAAAACTCCAGAAAACAATCCAACAATAGCAAAAGCCTGCACTTAAAAAATATAGAATAGAAAATCAGAATATACAATCATTTATGAGAAACGAAAAAAGCGGGGAAGAAAGAGGGAAGTAATTTTAAAATGGCTGTAGAAACTAAAACTGTAGTTACTAATCAAAAGAAAAATAATAATTCTCGTTGTAGATAAAACAACACAAGATTTAGATGCTAAAAAAGAAACTGAGGAATTGCAAAGAACTGAAGAAGGAAGATAATTTATAGTAGAAGAGGAAGCTTACAAGAATGGGTTTGAAAATTATTTATATAGAACAATTATAGAGAAGAAGGGTGATGTAGGCAGAATATCAAAGTAAGGCATGGCATAATCATCGTCACACACATCCACAGCAATATTTGTCTTAACTAGGAAAGAGAACATCATTAAAGAAAACCTCAGTACTAAGGTACGCAAATAAAAAAACAGAGCACTAGAGAAATAATATTACAGTAATTGTAAATAGAGAGAGACACATGATGGAATGCTATATAGGAGAGGAGCTAAATCTGAATGAGACTTTTTCGTTGTAGTGACATAAATAGTCCTTAAGAGAGTGGAGGGAGAACGAGTCAAAAAAATCATGGCAACTATAGAAAATATAAACATCAAAAATAACGATACCTAAAGAACTGAAAGAAGAAAGATAATTTAGAGTAGAAAAGAAAGCGATCGTGAATAGAGTTTAAAAAATTTATATGGATATTGAACAATTATTAAGAAAAATAAGAGAAGAAGAATAGTATGGGAGGTAAGGTATAATCTCCCTATCCCCAAATATAGCCGAGAAATACAGCAAAATTTGGTTAAACTAGAAAATAAAACGAAATCATTAAAGAAGACCTCAGTACTAAGTATGTAAATGCAGAACTTCAACAGATATAAGTAGCATTCTAGTAATTATAAATAGAGTGAGACACAAAATGTAAAAGGAGATATAAATTTGAGTGACACTTTTAGTAGTAGTTGTAGTGGGAGAGGCAATCCTACTCCTTAAGAGAGTGAAAGAAGAACCACCCAAAAAAATTATGACGACTATAGAAAAGATGCACACCAAAACTCTGATGACATAATCAAATAGAACAATTGAAAATAGAAAAGTCTCAGCAAGACTATGCGATCAAGTTTTGCGTAAAATTCTGAAATTTTATTCCTAAAGTGATTGAAGAAATGCTCCTTTCGTCTTCAGTCCACTAGTGTTACATGGAATTCAAGAATTAAAGGGGGAACGTTGAGGACAAACAAAACATCCTTCAACTTCAGAAACTAAGAGAAGTGTGACTCGAGCAAAAGCTGTTCCATATAGACACCGACATCAAAATTTCAGTTTAGCCTCAAATAAGGATCTATACATGAGAAACTGCTCACAGAAAAAAAATTTCAACACTTCCCTATACATTGGACAGTTGCCAGTAGTCTCTCTAGATTTCTCTTTATTCCTCAAGCTCGAAACCTATCTTTGGGATCGTTGAAAACGTCTAGATAGCTGAGACAAGAGTTTTGAACGGAGTGACAGTAACGCTAGAGTTACACTCGATGTCAAGGATCTTATGTTCTATAATTGTAATTATCAGATATCATGTGTGTATATCCAAAGCAATAGATGAGGACCAAATAGAGTCAAACTAAACAAGAAATGGCTCAGGATTAATCGTGTCGCCGTTTGAAGTAACCAAGATGCTTCTGGACAAAAACAACTAAGGTAATGAAGAGAGCCCTAGCAATATGTAAATTTTGCAAAAATAACCCTAAGAGAAAATCACTTAAAATGTACAGTTAAACAATAATCTAAATGTTAATACCATGGAATAATTTTTGTGAATTGAGAAAAAGTGGAAAATCATGGAAATTTTTGATAATTTGAAATTGCCCTAAAGATAACACAAAATACAATTTGGAGCTATCTAAGAGGTTGATAATTTGATAAACCAACGATTTGAGTCTTAAAGAAAATAAAAAAAAGCTTAAACAAAAAATAATCTAAGACAGTTGACATGTAGCATAGAGCAATAGATTAGAAAAAAGTCCCTCTCTCGACAGAACGAAAATGGTAATACTATCAGGAAGAAATACTTCAAGAATTATGAAAACTCAAGTTCGGCCAACTACCAAGAAGTGTCTTAACCTGACTTGCTAAAATTTCCTCCTTTTCTGTAAAACAGTGGGAAACAGTGCTTGAAAATTTTTCTAGCAAATAAAAATGGTTTTACCACTTATTTTCACTTCTGCCTACCAACCTCAACCATTCCTTTATGTTAAGATTGATACCAACCCAAAGTGTTGCGCAATATTAGTGTCAGTGCTTAGGAATCAGGTTTGTCAATAGTGTTTTCTTCGTGGATGAGGGAAAGGAGCTGTTTGTTAAAATCTCGACAAATCTGTAAAGGAAATTAACGGTTACGCAAGGGCTTTTGGTTTGCTCCCATAGACTGTATCTCTGGGGTGGTTTTGATTTTGGGAATCAGTCCTTTCTGATCTTATTGGTTATGAGGGTAAAAAGATCACTTCGCACATTACGACACTTCTGGGATCTTCTCTTTATTTAAAAGAGAAGATCCTAGAAAAACACAGAGCGTAGTGATATGGAGGCCAGTGTCGAAACAAGTCACATGGACCTTCTTAGGTAGATGATAAAGATCAATCCTTAGCACAGTCCGCAAACAATAATCATCAGCACACGAAAAACACTGAGAGACTATATAAATTCTCCCAGTAAGGTTATTGCTCAATAATGAGAACCTTCCTCACCAATTCAAATCATCTTAAGAAAATACGAATTATTCCGTGCATTTTGCACGCTAAAATTACCAATGGTCCTAACTTAAGATTTTCCTTATCCATGCCATATAGTCACCAGTAAGAGTACTGGATTGGTTTATAAAAAATACTACCCACTCATATATTGCGTAAAGCTCAGATGTACCTATCTGAACTTAACGAGTTCTGGTCATTCCTGCATGTCCTAAGAGATGACACATCACACCTGCCCACTTTCATATCTTGTGAATTAGGTGTACCCTTCTATTCAATATCGATAAAATGCTTCCCAAAAAATTGAAGAGGCTTTGCTACGCTCACTGAGAATGTTTCTTCACCAAAACTCTGTTCATTAAGAATTTGGACTTTTAGAAGAAAGAATTTTGCTAATACCAACATCATTACGTTGAGTACTAAGAGCATCATTTGTATTTTACATACTCCCCCACTTCCCCACAGTACATATGCGATTAACACGACCATCTTTTAGATCAAGTCTATTGCCGCTATTGATAAAAAAGACAATCACACAACTTCATTCCACCTGGTCCAATTTCCATCAACCCTCTGTCACCAAAGATAAGAAGGAAATCGTTGCAATGTGTAACATTCTATCACTGGCTTTTGCACCAAGCAAAGACAAACCGTCACCAAGAGGTTCTTTGGGTAAGTCAAATTTAAATTCCAACGAAATCAAAATATGACAATGGGGCACACAAGATTACTTTTCTATATACTCTCATGCTATCCGATGGTCTTGATCCGGCAAATGGTAGCCTTTTAATGTCACTTTCGCAAAAGTAGCTTGATTCTGGAGTTCTACTCAAATGTTGTTTTCAAACCACTGGCTAGCACAAAACCCCCCACCCCCCCGCCATGGCATCCTTGAAAGAACCAAACAGATGATAGTTAAAAAGACTCAATTAGTAGCTGTAAGGAGGGTCGTCTACTATCATTTGGCTTAAGTAAGGGCGGCGATGTGGTGATGGGTTATCTTTTTTTAAAGAGAGGCATACTTCCGATTGAAATGTGTCTTTTTGGACAAGAGATTAGTTATATCTTTGTGATATTGGCGTTGGTAGGTGGTAAGTTACCATTTCGTGCTCGTTTGGACTCAAGGGTGTAATGATGAAAGCTGCTCTTATCACATCCGTCTCTCTCTTCTTCGTAACGAGCAAGAAGTCTCCAAAGGTCTAAAGGGTCTAAAGGCGTAACCTTCTGTTCATTATTGAGGAAGCGTGAGGTCTATCTTGCAAATCTCTACCAAGATTTTAACACATTTTTAATTGCTCATTAGTGCATACCTCGTCACCCATTTGCCTCAAAAAGCTCAAAAAAGAGTGCGTTACATTTTCGACCTCGCGCCGTCCCGTAGCACATCTCCATCCTAACATCCTAGTGTTCTCATATCGTAGCATGACAAAAATTATCGATTAAAAATTCGCCTACATAATAACCAAAAAATAAACATTGAGAAATTGGTGAAAATCCCACAAAATAGGGTCACAAATACCTTAAGCCAAAGATATTGGATACAAAATAACAGCTTAGTTACATAAAAAATAAAAGGTAAAACAACTAAAAAATAAAAGCGCATGAGATGATGGCGATAAGATAATGATCAGTTCATACACAATTCAGCACGACACCAAATTATCTAAACCAATTGACGTCCTCGGTTCTGCGCAGTTGGGAATCCCAGCTTTCTCAAAACTTTTTCGAATTGTTTCTGCGTAAACAAGTTCTATGTATGTATGCATGATGTAACAACCGATGAAAGAATTCCGACTCGTAAAAAATCAAATAACAAAACGTATATGCTACAATAATTGCATTTTTATGAGCACCTTCTCTGTGAAAAAACGCTAATAACATATAAAAACAAAAGTGCTCAGATTAGACATACAAGGAAACGGCAATAATTATTCGCATTGTAGTTGCGTTTCCTTTTATTGACACCGTTTTCATTATAACAATCACTTCTGTTGTTTGCACCAAATAAGAACTGTGTTAAGTGATTGTTCTTTATTGTTACCAAGCGTCAAAATGCACTGAAGGCTTTCAACATAATAGAGGAACGTTCTGCTTCTGCAAAGAAGTATCAAACAATTCAAGCGTTACGCACGAAAAGTGAGATGCTTATCCACTCACAACCCCAAACAACTTTGAAAACTTATAGTATTGCATAAAAAATACTTATGGACATCTGATAGCAGTATTTAGAAAGTAAGGACTCTTGGACTCAATCATCATTTACTAGTTCGCAAGTATGCAAAGGCATCTTCTTACAAACTTTCTCCTCTTATACTTTTTCCTTATTTGTCTCCTGTCTATTATTTGAACCTAAAAGAGGCACAGACACTAATCGATTTATCATTTTTTATAATAAAATTGATAGAAAAACTTTGGGTTCTTACCTATGATTAGGATAACTATGTCATATGTATAACCTTGAGCATAGTATTCTTTATCATTGAGAATCTTAGTAATAGATCATCAAGTTTTACATAAGGGGGAGAGAACTCGTCCCTATGGACATTCTCTGGTGACACCTACTTTGAAAGATCCTACTCCCAAATCGACTTGTATTTGATAGTCTTTCAACATGATATATTCATTTAAGTTGTCATCAACACCATGTCAGAGAGAGTATTGCCAAAAACTCTTTTATGCCGTGGACAAGGTTATGTAGTGAGGTTTCACATAATTTCTCTGTCTGATAAGCATGTTGGTTGCGATGAAGATTGCCTTTTAGAATACGATCATATATGGTATATACTTGTCTATTCACTTTTCCGACGTCTTTAAACAGAAATACATTAAGCTGATAGATCTGAAGGCCCTTGGTCGATTATACGATTGTTGTCCTGGTTTAGGAATGAAAATTACTTTAGTAAGTCTCCATGCCAGTTTTAAATGTTTTCTTTCTAGGCGCTATCGAAATATCTTAATAAGAGACGACATCAGCAGATATATTCCCTACTTTATCAGGCCCAGGACATTTATAAGGTTGAAAGAACTTAACAGTCCAAAGTACCTTATTGTATGTTATCGCTTTCCTAGTAAACTTCCAATTATCCCCCACAGGTCTTTTTGAAAAGTTGCTTAGCACCGATTTACCCTGTTCTTCTATCAGTAAACCTGGAAAATGCGATTGAATTACTTGTTGGTTTTAAGGTATTTCCAGTTGGAGTAGAGGAATCCTTCGACTGAACCCTATGTAGGCAAGCTGCTTGAGTTGTGTTTTCAACATCTCTGCAGAAATTCCTCCAACAGTCCGTCTTGCCTTTCCCTAGAGCTTTATTGTATTTGGTTAAAAGAAAAGAAATAAATGTCCCGCTCACTCGTACGTTCTCTGTTGAAAAGCTTCCTCGGGTGCTCATCTGACCATACTACCTTTCTGTTACACTACCTTTTGATTACTGGGCAGCTAGTCTCATATGAGGTTAACATAGCCTTATTTATTTGTTCGACCGTTACCACCATGTCCGCAAGGGTTTAGATTTGGATTTTGGCAAGAACTAGGATGTGAATACCTTTTGGGTGTCTGAGCTGCCCCATGCTGTATGTATTGGCATCGCAGCCCGCTAAGAACTGGAGACGGTTGGCCTGGCAGGACGATACAACTTTCATCAGTTCAATGCTTGATGGTAGGTTGACTTCAAACGGAAAGTATATTGAAGATATCACAATTTCACCCGCTTGCTATATTTTTACGGTTGATACGTCCCTAAAACACAGATTGAATGACAATTTGTATTTCATGATGTTTTTACCAAAAATACATGATCTAGACGTATCAAGGGATTTGTTATACTTATATACTAACTTACTCCTAGCTTGACTAAGTCTCACTATTCTATCCCTTACTATTCATGGTTTCTGGATTAGGACTGCATAAAGGATCCTAACCCCAAATATGGCTTCATATCCAGGTCTCTTTTGGCATTTAGTAAAGCTTCCCCAATTAGCATAATCAATGTCCTGTCGTTGGTTTGAGAAAAATTGTTGACCACTCTCCAGTCCCCTGTGCACAGCTCCTTATTCTAGGGTTTTAGTATCTTCTTCTGTGGTTTAACATTAACGGGTTTAGGAGCCCACATAAGCACATTAGCCGCGTTTAGAATTTCCTTAGCCAGGTTCACCTTAAGTTTGGCACCTTTTCACATATTGACGTTGA
This sequence comes from Sinelater perroti, assembly GCA_036346155.1. Classification (NCBI taxonomy): domain Eukaryota; kingdom Metazoa; phylum Arthropoda; class Insecta; order Coleoptera; family Elateridae; genus Sinelater; species Sinelater perroti. The sequence continues at coordinate 7,180,657 of JARFIY010000111.1, read as the reverse complement.
GAGTCTTGGATATGAGCCGTGGCTTAGTTTTTGCAGGAGTGCATTACTAATCCTTTGTTATAGTAGCAGTTGATAAACTGTGGACCTGTGCCCTCTTCACTGGGTTGTATCTGTCCAATTAGTGCTAGCTAAACTTGGTCAACTTTTACCTCCGTTAGTTTACTCTCTCGATATTTTGGTTTCTTTAAGAACATTCTTTTTCTGTTGTTTTGAGCTTGTCTCCTCTATGGTTCTTTCTTGATTAAGTGGGTATTTAATTGTTTTTCTACTTTTTATAAGATCCTTTTCTTTACTATATCTTGACACCCTATGTTTTTTATTTTCTTGACTTAAGTTATTATCTAAGTTATTGTTTGCTGTTTGGCCTCCAATAGCTGCTACCTCAGTGTACATTGTTGCCATTGTTATTATTTATTAATTTTTACTTGCTCGCTATATTCCTAAAACTTCTGTAAAATCAATTATGCAAGATAAAGTCCGTGTTTAGGTAATTTATCGTCTGCTCTTAAGTTTATGTCATCTCTCGTTCGCAGAACCAACCGAAACCCCTAACTCTTTTACTACAACTAAAAATATAAAAACACAGATACGTTTTCTAAGTAACCCTTGTACCACTGTTCTTCGTCCTGCCAAACCATTATATATGCATTTATAATCTACAAGACAGCAGATTTACTAGACATTAGGTTAATAGGAATTAAGCGGAAAAAACCGCTTGATGACTACTATTAATGGTTTACTAACTATTACTCATGCCATGCTTAAGTAGTATGTCCTGTGGGCAATTGCCAACACACTTTTTCCACTCTATCCAACCAACATTTCTTCTCCTACCAATTTCTACAGCCATTCTCCACTTCACTCAACTCGATTAAAGCCAAATTAACACTAACTGTGTCTAACGTAACCAGCTTCTCGACTAACCAAGACCATTTTGCCTGAGTCAAACCACCAAGACTAGTTAGTCCCAAAATAGGTATGTACCCACGTTCAAAGTATCGTGACAGTCATGAAAAATCTCATCAACCCGGTCAATCTGATCTCCGACCTAATGTCGTACGCTAAAGGCGTCAGCATGAAGAGGGTGGGGGCTTAGACTCAGAAATTTTGAACGTCAACGTTAACCCAACACGCAGCCTTTAGCTTTAGCAGTAGTGCTTTGGAAACACTCATAGAAGGCTTTAGGCGTTAGAGGCATAACGAGATGTTTCGATTTCAAACTTATTGAGCACTTCACGAGACCACAAAACTGTTTGTCTCATCTGTTTGTTTGTTAAAAGAAACAAACCATTTTTACTTTCGGATACAGAAGTGTCCAGACACTCTTCCTCTAGCGATAGAATGTCTGTTTGTCGAACTCGAAACATCATCCAAACTAAAATTTCTTCTCTGGGGCCTCCCTATACCACTTGAATATTGTTATATGATAAGGACAATCATCCTCCAACACGAAATTCATTCTTCCTAAACACTGATCAGCACTCAAACCACATACAAAGTTGTAGCGGAATATATCTTGGTATATCACTTTTGCCAAGATAACATTGGACCTTGCCTTAGCGGTTCAATTAATATTTTCTCTTTCTTTCGAGCTGTATAACTGTAGTCTTAGGGGTAGAGTACCATATGTATGGTATAATTTAGTTAGGCAGTTTGGGAAGGAAGAAGATGGCTAGTAATATTAACAATGGCATTCGGTCATCCTCCAGAAATGTGACCATCATACCAAACGATACAGTCATTACCTCATTAGTCATAACGTTACCATGTACTAGTTATCATTTGTTGTATGTACATCATCAAAGATGTTCAACTGGCACATTTTGGACTGTCTGTACTCATAGAGAAGCTTGACTATCTTACCACATTTCCAATAGCTTTCTAAATTTTGTTTCACTTCATACATTTTTTAATATCTTTAATATACAGTTTTCTTTCAGACAATAGAATTACGCAAACACCTTTTTTATAGTTGGTAATTAATATCTATGCCACTGTTAATTAGGATCTGGCTCGAAGGACCAATAGCACCAGCTCGGTTCGCCTTTGAAGATCACATGTTTTTCTATAATGATGCTATCTTACTGACAAACAGCGAAGCTAATTTCATATTATATGGGAAATAATGCACGTTTGCTTTGTGTTATTGCGAAAAAGTGACTCAGTATTCCGGTGCCTAAATATAGCAGTACTAATAAAAATGTTGGCTTTTTAATTATTGATTAGCATCTGCAATAAATGCAAATTGAATAAATCCTTTATTTTACGGTGAAATCTATCTGGCTATGTAAATGCAAACCATTTGAATACAAAGAAACGGACGCGTGATGCATATTTCTCGTTTACGCGCCGATTTGCAGAACAATGCTTAATCATCGCCTGCCCCAAACTTCCTATTAGAATGGATGTTCGTTGCGACACAAGGCTGCCAATAAAACGAAGCATGCGAGATGCGGCTGAACAACAAAGTCGACCTCAGCAGCTTTGATCTCTTAATAAAGTAGCAATGAATTTTTGTTACAATTATTTGCTCCCAAGCTGAAAATTTTTTCGTCCACTTCTGATTTCTTGTAAATTTTTGAAAATATGTTTAAAATAATCCTGCATCACTAATTACTCTTTTACAAATGTGGAGAACGTCTTCAGGGGAAGATTCTTTTATAGCTTGGCAACATGCTTGATGTTTATGTTTCCCTGTTTTAAAGAAACCAAAAGTCTCTTTTTGTGAAAAGCTTCGTGATGATCCTTTAGTCGTTCAAGAGCTCATAAACCAATTGGAACACTACCAACAACTAAATAATATCTAGATCTAGGACACTCCTTCAGTCTTTGGATTGGTTGGAATGTAGTAGCCAACACTTATGGTGTTAATCTAGAAGATTTCAAATTATCTGCAAAACAAGACATTTGGCCAATGAGACCTTAATTGCTACTTTTTACCACCATTTTCCCTCACCTGAAATACTGAATTGATAGTTCCGACAATTTAAATTTCAATGACATATTCGAGTTTATGAACTAACCAATGACACCACTGATCTTCTAGAAGACTGTCAAGAGCTAAAAAGTATCAATATCTAGAGTCATTTTATAACACTATTTCAGACATGGCGAATTAGTTGGGTCATATAGTCCGCGTTATTGGTTTGGGAGATGCTGGATGGATTTAGCCAATAAGACCTTAACTGACTATGGAGCTCAATTTGCTTTTCCGTAGAATCTCTTCCATTACTCTGCTGCAACACTTTGGTCCTTATCAGAATTAATTGGTTCTTACTTTACTCCCAGGCTGAAACTTCTGGCGATTTTAATTTTAATGTCATATTAGAGGCCCCGGTGGTGTTCTAGAAGACCGTCAAGAACTAAAATATATTCTCATCTAGAGTCATTCTAGAATACTGTTCCAGTCTTGACGGATTATTGGGCAGGTAGTAGTCCGCGCTATTGCTTTGGGAGATGCTGGATGAATTATGACGCAAAACATTTGGCCGCTGAGGCCTTGATTGATTCTACATAGCTCAGATTTACTTTTTGACAGAATTTCTTCCATTACTCTGCTGAAAGACTCTGATACTTGTTAGAGTAAATTGCTTGTTACTTTTTCTCCTCAAATGAAACGTCTTTAATGCGATGGTTCTGCCGATTTTAATTTCAATGGCATATCCGAGACCCCGATGATCTAGAAGACCGCCCGAAACTAAAAGTATCCTCATCTAGAGCCATTCTAGATTACTGTTCTAGCCTTGACGGATTATTTGGGAGGTAGTAGTCCGCGCTATTGCTTTGGGTGATGCTGGATGAATTATGACGCAAAAGCTTTGAGCGATGAGACCTTGCTTTTTGATAGAATTTCTTTCATTACCGCTGCCGTTACACTTTAATCCTTGTAAAACTTAATTTACTTTACCTCTCCTTAGTACATAAAACGTCTGAATTGACCATTCTGACTATTTTGTTTTTTATTTTTTAACTATTGCCTTTTTGGACGACCAGAATAGCAGTTTTATGGTAGAAATGACAAACGATATTAGTGTTTATCAAGTTTTGCTTATAGTTGTGGATTGTGGCAAACAAAAATTTTTTGTCAAACGGGTGGTTAAGCTTCCAATCCCACGTTTCTTCAATGGTTTTATGTTTTGTAAAAACATTCTATAAGCAAAACCAAACACAAAACTGCTTCTAGGCAATAAAAATATAATAGAGCACAAAAATAACCTTCCCATCATAAATGAGGCCACTCATCCTGAGCTTAATAATTTTCTTAGTCTAATATTTGCTTTTGCACGAATTTTTAGCCACTTTTCCGATCACTACAAAAATGATTTGTGGCACTTGCTTACCCTGCTTGCACCAAGCTTTCGCCATCTGGGAAACGCCTGTGTGCCAACCGACTTTCCAACGTCAGGCCTTCCTAGAGCAAAACGGTTAGGGGCTTGGACCCAGGTACCGCGTTGGCCAAACTTGACAAGTGAAAGTGCACCGCAAATTTTCCTGCGTGATTATGTCCTGCGTCCTTCCACTCCAAACATAGGTATATATGGACGTTATGCATAAAAACGCTTCGTGACGTTTGCGAACTCGTCCGACAATTACCGAGTCTAAGTCGACAGGGCAGCGCAGCAGTTTTTCGTCATTCTGTTCTGTCTCAATTGGCACGATTCCATACAAACCACATTACAAACGAGCTGCGTCTTAAGCTGTGGTTGGTCAAAAAACATACACAGACAGATACTTAATGGGCGATCAAAATTGAAGATTGCAGACAATTTTCTGACCTTTGGTCCTCGACGACTTTCATTTTCAAGTAAGAGTGACTATTAAACAATTTTTTAAATAATGGAAAAAGGAACAAACATTAAGAGTAACACCAAGAATCCATTTTCAAAGCACAAAACAGACATTAAGAATTATGCAAAAATAGAGGTTGTAGTTAGGTTGGGTTTTACATCCCCCAGTATACTCGCCTGTTAAATAGGTTAGACAATTTACATATAAAAGAAGTAAAAAAAAGTTTCCAATCGCACTCTTACTTACTTTATCTTCTCCCATTTACCTCACGGTGTTGGGGAATCTATGCATTCTGTGTGGGTGATTAGCCTAACGATAGAGGCCCCGTTACCTCGGGGCAACTGGGCCGTACCCTGGCAGAGGCCCTTACAGGGTGCTATCAGCCGGGCCAGCTGAACCCCGGTTATTTTTAGGAGGTGTTACTCCTCCATCACTCCCCAATTCATCCTGGTTTGTGACAGGCAGAGCCTGGGCCCAGTCTTGGACCAGGTTGGCTGGGTTCCAATCGCGCTTTATAACTCAAATTGGAAAAAATACCACTCATGCAATCGCCGCCCTCAACAACGTCGCAGCATTCCTCTCCACCACCACCCCTCCCCATACAAACCATTCGACACGAAAAGTAACAAATGGTGTTGGTTGCAATAATAATTTCCTAATTAAAAATATGCAAAATAGAGAAATGAATTGGAAAAATTCTTTTCACCCTAAAGTAGCCCCCACGTTAGTCGTGAGGACCTTTTTCGGCGTTTGGACAACCTTGGGACGTTGTGCCTTTGTTATTAAAATGACGCACCCACGGCATCTGCGAGTTTCGATTTTACTTTGTGTTCCAAACCCACTCGGCAGTTTTACATACAAATTTTGGTGACCTTGCTCCCGACCACCTTTAACGCCAGCGGTTTTGATCCTGCTGGTTACAATCCGGCAAAATAAATTTCAGTTTAGGCCTGAGAGTAATAATGAGTACTAAAAATGCTGAAGCAACACCCATTACGTGAGCTAAACCGCGAGCTCTAGTAAATATTTAGTATTTTAACGCACTTGAAGGTTATACTACGAGATGTTCGTTATCACTCCTTACAACCTTTTAAAATTAACTTTCTTGAAATGACTTTAGTAAACATTAATAATCAATTCACAAGCCTCGCATTTTGCAGCTTATTTTAAGAGTACAATCTGGCAAAAAACATTAAAAATGCAGCTCGAAAAGACTAAAAAGGGGCAAGAAGGCTCGTAAATGAGTGCTTAAGCAATTAGGGATACGCCGTAAAAACGCTCGCGCGCGCACCCCAGCCCCTTATAAAATTATCGCTTGTTAAAATGTTACAAAACTTACAACACCAAAAGACTATAAAAAGGGCTAAACAGGCTCTATACGAGTATTATAAGCAAACTAAGACACATAATATAAATTACCAAAAAAAATCTAAAACCACAGCTATAAAGTAACCCGCAAATCTTACTTTAAAAGACTATAATATGAAGGGCAACCTTAACACTACCAATTAGTAAATAAAACGTGTCTTGAATACAAGACTTCAAAACTGCTAGTCTTCTGTAGGATACAGCCACAAAAATAAAATACATGTTTTCATTACAAATCCTCCCGAATAGAGAAGGCGACAGTAAAATCTTCTCATCGTTATTTTTACACCGTTACTGCATACACTTTAGGATCAAGATCTGGCGAAAAAAGGTGTAAATATGCCCAACAGCACTAACAGTCCATTAATCTTAGTCTCGAACGTCCCCAGTGACGTTAAAGGCGATATTTCAATGCTCACCCAGGAATTTCTCGAATTCCTAGGTTTCCGCTCGAATGAGCTAAATGCAGTACAAACCCACATTTAAATCGGCGCAAAATGCCTCGGTTTATGAGTTGCAGCTCCAGCCCATCAAATAGACAGGTTTATTCTTTTAGCTGTGCGTCCCAGATTGCGTCATGCACCATGACCTGCTAATACCCATTGTGAAAATAATAAAAATGGCTCAGTGAAGGATACCTTATCGAGAGTTTTTAAGGCCTCGCCCCACTAGTTAAAGATTCGCGCGATTCGACTTAGATCACATAAAGGAAGTTTAAAAACTACCAAAAAATTGTTAAAATAAAAAATCGTATCAATTTTTTCTGGTATTGTTTCTGGTTCTTTTCTTTAATCTTTAAGTCTATTATGTTCATAATACTAGTTTTAAATCTTTTTGTATTCAAATTTTGTTCCTCTCATTTGTTGCTGACTTTCGGCTATCAACAACCTGAAGGCTATCGCCATCTGCTTCCAGACAAGAAACCACTTTTCTTAGGCTTACCTCTGTCTACAACTCTCCCGTTACATAAGTAAACCCTTCTCCCAAAGGCCTAGATGCTACCTTCAAGAACAATGCGGCGGTATTGACATCCCTCGTGGAAGAATCTCAACAGCAGAATGTTGCACAAATTTATCCAACTCCGCAACCTCATGGTAGTAGAACCCTAACAACCCATTCTCCCACGGTCTCCGACTACTTGAACAACATTATCTTCAAGGATATCCCCGTACAGCAAATGGTAGAAAATATAGCGAACTAGATGGTGACCACAATCCAGTTCTACTTACGTTGGTGATTCCTGAAAGAGTGGACAACGTCTATTTTCAGTCTATTACAGTCTCGTGGCCGGCCTTTGCCATCCACCTGAAGCAATTAATAAAATTCATTCTACCATCCATTTTACCAAAGACATTTAAAAGGCAAAACCACCTCCATTCGCTGCGTCCGCTTTGCCACCAACCTCATTCGCATTGAAAACGAGAGACTTTCTGCCTTTGGTGTTGAAAGAACACAGTTAAATGAATAACCGGATGCAATGGAACGTCCGGTGATCTTAGGACCCTGTTAACCTTCGGGAATACTTTTGCAAAACACTACAATATCGCTTGAAGTCACACGACATGGCTGACGTCAGCATCTGCAGATTGGAGGCATTACTATGACACAAATGGTATTGTCTATATCACTAAGAAGGACAAAGCTGAGGCTTTTTCTAATACGTCAATGTAGCCTTAATTACGACGACATCGATCTTGTCCATCTCGACTGCTTTATGGAACATTTTCAGAGACAGGAGTCATCTAGACTCAACTACTTATCAAGAAATCTTCTAGCTTATCCAGATTCCCCCAATAAAGTCATCGCTAATGCTGTACTTCACCGTCTTTTCCTCTAAAGTTACAGATTGATCGGTTTTCTATCGATTATAAAAAAAAACTTGTGGAGCAAGTGATACACAAAAACCAATAGCCGAAAGTCTTCAACTAATTTTGGAAAGTTACTTCCATCAATCAACTACTCCAATTGATGCAACGCATCACTAAAGGTTACATCAAGAAGCAAACTATCAATGTAGTCTTCCTCCTCGTCACCGGGGCCTTCGATAAGGTGTTACATCAAGACTTTGAATTAAGTAGCATAAAGTCATTGGAGAGGTGGCTTCAAGCTAACGTCCCACAAGGCTCCGTCTTGTCCTCCACGATGTACATCTCCATTTGAAACAACGATAGTACACAGACGACATACGAATGGTCGACTCCAAGAAATTGATGTGAAAGTTGAAGGATGTACGTCAACATTGAGAAGAAGTCGACCAAAAAATCCGTTCGCTGACAAGAACACCTAACCGATTCCAAAATATTCAAACAGGAAACACTTTGGAAAGCTAAATTACCTACCTCAAAGTGACCTAAAACAGACCTGAAAAGCTCATGTTAATGAAATGGTCACCAAGGTAAAGAAAGATCGTTTGATTCCATGCTGCGTACTTGGACCCAACCATCAACCCAACATTAAGCTAGTCTTATATAAGCCTATGATCTGTCTTATCATGACGTATGTTGCTCCACTTTGGAGAACGCACGTCAATAAATTCAAGATCACCCAGAATCACACACTAACGTCCGTTTTTGGCGCTTCCTGGTTTGCTAAAAACTATCGTGCCCCAAATTGTTCAAAATCTCTATCTCTACAATGTCCGTGGTCAATCAACCACCTGTGACCTCTACAACTGTGAAGTAGACACAAGCGCATTTTAATAATAGTCATAGGTGCTAAATACTTATGAATTCTACTTTATCGGCTGAAATAGGAATACCAAATAAAGTTTTTTACGTGCAACCATTTAAATACATTTCCCTTTGCTTCCACCAGCTGCCACAACAAAAAACATTAGGATCCACTCCACTTCATCCAAACAAAAGGTCCAAGATCTGAAAGTTGTGAGGTGATTTTGTCTTTTAGTGGAGATCATAAGGTACTAGATCCTAACTGCTCAAATTTCTAATTCAGCCCTTTCTTCCCATCTTAATAGAGAGTTTTCATGCTTCTACATCTCCTCCAGTACTTCCCAGATTTGTTACCGTTTTCCCAAATTTTTTTAAGTCTTATTCCTGTTTTGACTTTTTCAACTTGGCCTCTCATTTAAGATTAGTTGTTTATATCTCCCAGCTAAATTAGCAAGATTAAGTTTTACAGCATATCAAGTGATGAACATTTGCAGTCCATGGTTTTAGTTTGTTTTTTGGCTTTCAATCAAACCTTTACTTAATTAATTCTTGTCGCTATGTAAGATGGCGGTATTTTGGCTGTTCTGCAATTGAAAAGGTTTGATTTGACTATAAAATCACTCCAGTCCACAAATAACTTTTCTAAACTATATAACCACTATTGGATGAAAAAGATTTAAAAAAAGAAGATATCAACTCAATTTCTGATGTTTTATAGTTACATAGTCTTCAATACAAAGTCCCCATAATAATGTACTCCACAATTATGGAGAAAAAAGAGCAAGTCATGGAACTTCTAAAGAATTTCTCAAGGTTGTACCTGATCTCATCCATATGATCTGAGTTAACCTCTAGCAACATTCTAATACTATTCAAAACTTTTAGATTACCCCAAATATTCCTATGGCTTACGTTTGCTTCTACGAGTTAGCCCACAACATTTACATTTCTGGGTATTATGTATACATTTCTCAGTTATGGTAACTACTAATCGTTCTAGACTTGAGAAAATTAATCATCACCCAGCCTCTTTTTTTCCTTGAACGTAGGCCTCCCCTAAGATTTTCCATATAATTTTGTTTTGTACTTCATCAACCAGTTATTATTATTCTTTGGACATCGTCCAGCACATGGGTGGTCTTCCACTATCTTCCGTGACACATTCCGTCTTTCATCCTAGCCATATGTCCTTCCCAATTTCATTTTAGGTCACTTATTCTTTCGTTAAAATCTATAGCTTGTGTTCTTTTCAATTCTTCATTTTTTATTATATCACTAAGTATTACTCCAGTTACTGATCTGTTCATTTTTCTTTCAGTTATTCGAAGATTTTTTTGAAATAGTATCAATGTTTCCACTTCATATATCATTACCGAGAGCACACACTGATCAAATTCTCTTCTCTTGAGGTGGATGGGGATGTTACCTTTAAATATGTCTCTTAAAGATCCGTACGCTACCCAGTTTAGTTATCTCGCGATATCATGGTATTGTAACTTAAATATACATATTTTTTGACTATTTTTATGCCTATATCCTATATCCTGAAGACACAAATTTACTCTTAACCAATCTGTTTTTTATCCGAAATATTTCACATTATCTTTAAAGCTGACTGACGATTATTAATCATACAATGAAATTAACATCTCCGTTACTTTAACTGCAACTGGATTTTATTTCAACAGCATCCTCTGAATACTTCAAATAATTCAAACCATCATCCTAAGTGTACATTTCCTATTTTCTAAAAATGTGAGTGGACTGTGTATCGAGTAGATGAAATTCAATATATTGTAACGAGCATTCGTCTCAAATAATAACTAGAAAGATTTCAAAAAATCCTACAAGAACACGAGATCTAATATAGTGAATCCAAGTAAGGCAACGTTATCGAATCGAGTTGTACTTTGGTCTATTAATCGATAGAATCAAACTTACTCTACTACCCTGCAGTTCTTTACCAAACTCTGAAGGCCACAAAATGAGGTCGACGATAATAATTCAGAGTCTAATGGAGATAAATTCTCATATTACCTCTCCCCTCCAAGCATGCCTAAGTAGCAGCAGCTAGGGGGTAGCACGAGAAATATGGAGCGGCTGAAGCCAACATTAAATATTTTGTATTGTTAAGTGGAGTTATAAAGTTCATCCAATAAACCTTATTTTCCTACAAATTAGAGAAATAAAAATGTGCTTGAGCTCTGCTCAAAAAATCATAAATATAGCAAAAAAAGGTATTAACATCAAACAATCAAGTCTTCGTTAACCAAATCAAAAGCAAAATGTACAACACCAAACACCGTGAAGGAATTTTTGAGTTTGATGAAAGGATGATTTGTGGGGGGTGGAAGAAAGCTTTAAGGGCCCTGACCGTATATTCGACTACATAAACAAGAAGAAAAATATTGTCATGGCAAAGCATAAACACTGAACAAAACCAAAAATTGACCTATCGCAGCTCCCATTATTTCGCTTTTGAGCTATTATTTTGTATGTTCCCTTATTGACCACCAAACGCTTGATATTCCATTGGATAGGAATAACAAGTCGGGGTGTTTAACATATAATATGAGAAAGAAAAATCCGAAGATACATGAACTTATGAATTATGTAAACGTAACCTCATTTGGTACTGGATAATCTCCCCAGAATTATTCCCGTGATCTCATCGTGAGGTTTTCCTAAGCAGAATAAACTCAAACAAAAGACATAATTCGTAGAACTCATACATTTATTATTCTTAACGATGGCTAAACATAGAAAGCTCTTAAAGTTAACGATAAATGACACTGTTAATACTGTTTGACGTAATTGGTCTCACACATTTGTACATAAGCATTGTTAAAACACGGTGCACAATGTTAATAGATTGGTATTACTCAAATTTAGAACGTCTCGGCAAAAACATGATGGCCTTTTGATTGAGTTTGGTTTTCGGCCCGGGCTTGATCCGCCCCGACCTCTTAATCCCCACGTACCAACCAAGATGTGCAAACTTTCTGGACAAGTACACGCTGTACGACCCTCGCAGGGACTCTATAAAGACGGTGCCTTCTTCCGAGACGTCTGGCTGCAAACAAAACCGTCTAAGTAAGCTCTCGCCTTAAGGCGTGGCGCAATCACCTCCCCATACAGCCGCCCTTTGCAGTCCATCGCCACGTACAGCTTCGTGAGGCAGCCCTGTATTCGCAAGTGCCCCGGGTGGCCTGCATTGATCAATTCAAGGTGAGCTATTGACAGAGCAGTTAATCGGAATGAATGAGTTCCGGCAGAATACTCACTGTGCAAGTCGTCGTCGTCTCTGGTGCCGCGGACACCGCCGTCTGCAAACACCCCGAGATTGTAGTTGGTCCTGGAGAAAAGCTGCATCCTCGTGCCGAAGATGGGGTTCCCGGGCTTGACGCGGCGCAAATTTCGCCAGGTGTAGCTGCCGCGCGCGGAAGGGTCCGGCGGCCATGTCACGCTCGGGTGAATCTGAGAATTGGAATTCTTCTGGTCCGTGGCCGGCTTGCACCTTTAATAAACACTCGACTTCACCTTAGGAATGCAGTAACGCAACCTCGTTACAATAAAATCATTTATGCTATTGTAACGAATTTCCAAACCCCTATAGTGGCCTTCCAGGAATCCAGCCTCACTGCTTGTGCACATGCGGGGACTCGAATATTCCAGGCGTTTCTTGCAGGCCCCAGATAGGCATAAATATGGGAAGTCAAACGAGTACAACATAAGTAGTATTAATTATTTTGATCGCCTGTAAATAAAATAAATATTTTAAGTAAATTTAAGCGTGTTATTCACCATTGTGGAAAGCAAAAAGGTTACACTATGTAGTCTGTTTCTGGTCACTGACTAAAATAATTACGCCAAACGAAAAAAAGAAACGAATTCCAAGAGCATGACCTTAGTCTTTATATTATACTTGCTCGGTCATCCAAAAAACAAAAAAACTTTGTGGAAACTGTCCTAGAATCAAAATCAATCAAAACAACAAAAAAAAATGCGAAAAGGCCATAAAATCAATTTTTGTGAGCTAAAAACAATTGCTTCTATTACCCCTACCAACAAAAAAAATAGAAAATTGTCTTCGATACTTCAATGTCAGTCACCGATTATTACTTGTGTCTCATGTAATGGTACCCATTGAACTCAAGTATCTAGGCAGTTATCTAACAGATAACAAAAGCTTTTTCTTTCTTTTCTTTCACCTCTGGCTTGTACCCTTTCGGGTGTCGGATTTGGGTTAGGCTTTTCTTATCCATCCACCCATTTCTTTCAATACTTCCTAATTAACGCCATTTTAATCAACTCAGAACTTCAATTCAGAAATTTAAAAACTAAAATATGACCTAGTTAGAGGCTTACATTGGAGAAAATATCACTATTACTCCTATTACAGACAAGTGTAGCCATCATTCTTCTACCGTTGGTTGTAGTCATGTCTCATGGATGGGAGGAAATGTGAAGGAGGAGAACCTTGGTTTAATTATCTTATCCAAGAAGAGACAACCTCAATAAAAAAACCATAAACCATATACTGGGAGACCAGACTAGAAAATGCGTGGCTGCTTCAAAGATCAGTTCTTACTGATCGCTGCTTTGGGTATCAGGCGCACCCCATCTTTTTGGTAGTAATCAGCTCCTTTATAAACTCTAATAGCAGACTCTACACAAAATCAAATCAACTTCAAAGAAAAGTGCGAAGAAACTCTTTAGTGCGCAATTTTGAAGGTTCATTATAGTGGTGGTAAAACTAGCAAAAAGCTCATTAGATATAGAAAATCTAAGTAAAGTCACAAACCCAAGCTATCAGAGACAATTGAAACCTAAAAGTACTCCTTCCACTTCTCAAGTATCAAAAACAAAATCAGGAAAGGTGGCTCAATGGCAAAACCAAAACAGCCACCCATAACCCTAGAAGAAACCTATTCTAAATGGAAACCAACCCCAGACCAAACACAGCAGACTATTATTAAATAAATCTTTAAATATAAGCAAGAGTGTAGTTCATAAGCAGCTATCCACATGTTGAAGTATTATTTGTATTCTTCATGAATGAAGACTCGCCGAAGTAGCTATTGAAGAAAACGCTGCAACTTCTGCTATGAACAGGGGCTAAACTTCAAAGACGTGGCGAAAACCTTCAGAGGAGTGGTGTGTATCTCCAGCGATTTACTACAAATTATGAAAACCATCAAACTACTTGTTGTATGAAAAGGAAAAATAACACTAATAACAAAACGAACATTGGATAAAAGATAGGGAAGTAAGTCACGCATAGTTCGTTGGTTGTACACTGCTATGGTAAGACCTGTGATCAGCTATAGATCGCTAAAACAGAAACCAAATTCTAGATACTTGCCTGCTGATGCATTACAACTCTAATGAAAAGCACCCCCAACTTCAAGCATAGAAATCCTAGTAAATTACCTCCCTCCATTACTGAAAATGGACAGTGATACTGCGCCATCTAGAGAAAACTTTATTAAATATAGACAATATCAGCCAGGAAAACTAATCTGATACACAGACAGTTCCAAAACCGACAGCGGAATTTGTAACTTATACAGATGCGAAGACGCACGGGTATATTAAAAATAAAAAAGCTGGTGTACTTAGGAGAAAAGGATCAGAAACTATTTTTACTGAACCTAAACCGAAGCCGCAATTCGCATTTGGCTAGTTGATTGAATAAATATATCTTATCAAAATCACTGGAACTGGGTAGAATGATTAAAGCTGAGTAAAGAAGTGCTTAGAACTCTATCTCAGAAATTAACAGATGGCACACTACTTGAGCATATAGACTCAGAGTTGGCTTTATAACAAAAAGGATAACACAACCTCTTATTATAAGAAATAGTGATGAAGACATTCACATCTAGGAAGAAACAACTTTTGAAAGACTCTAAGGGAAAAAACATGATGAAAAAGCAATTTACAGTGAATGTTATGGATTGTGACCGATAACAACGTAATTTGGTACACAGCTTGATACCGCTAAGTCATTGCTTTTTGCTGTGTGCCCCACAACATTTAATATTTAATGTGTCAAAATTCGAATGATGCAACATCACCCACACACTTCATTGTGAATATATTGACAATATCACGATATCGTTGTCTCTACCGTCAACAACAAATGTTATTGCACTCTCGTCACCTCATGAATGTTCTTCGTCTCCTTCATCAAAAATTAACCTCAGAATCATTCTGAATCCCCGATCTCCATTTAAAAAGAAGATCTTTAAAGTCGTTGAAAACAGCAAGAATTCATCTTCGTTGATTGGAACTGATGTCGATCTTGATTTCAATTACAACTGATGAGTAATAACCATGAACATTATTCGCACATAATTAACTATCCATATATTTGAAGGTATGAAGAAAAAGGAAACAAAGCAAGTGAAGAACAATAAAAGTACGATTACCATCCCATAACATAGAAGAAACAAAAACCATTATCTGTTGCGTTGGAAGACGCAGCATCCCATCAGACAATCAGAAAACAATACTCAATCAAAAATAGCTAAGTTATAAGGTAATCATTTTATTTTTTTGTATTGTTTATAATCCAATCTTTTTTCCATAAATACAAAACGTAGAAGAAAAGTAGATCTCAAAACGAGAAGCTTCGTGAAATGAAGGAGAAATGTCTTGCCATTTTCAGGAAAAAAGAGCCTTATCTAATTGTCCCCGGTGGTGATCAACAATGGACCATCCTTGTCAACAAGTCTTTTCACTTGCCTAGTCATACTATGCACCAAAAACCAAGACCTTCATTTTCATCCATGTAAGAACGTTGTTTACACTTTCCGAACGTACTTAGTACAATTCTCCGACTTACTCATGATGAATAACGTACAATTAACTTGACTTTCTTCAGATGTCAAGAGACTTCTAGTGGGAAGACTGGGCGAATTTTAGCCCACATTTCATCTTCAATTATGACCTTTATGAAAATCTGGTTCATTGGTAATACACACTTTAGCTTTTGGAATCTCCAAACATATCTACAAGGTGGGACAAAACTCTCGCCCTAATTTCAAAGAAAGATTATGAAGTAAAGGATGGTCCAAAAGTGGTGAAAGTAATTTTATTACATACAGGTAATCGGAAACTTTATTTAGAGTAATCCTTGGAATTGAACATGTGGATTAACAAACATTCGAAACAATTACTGTTGTGGCACTTTCAACTTGCGTCTTGAACCTTTTCATTTATCTAGTCATATTGTACGGTGAATTTTGCACCAAGATCTTCGTTTTCATCCATACAAGTTGATTGTTGTACAGAAACTTTCCGAACCGGATTAGCAAAGCTGGCTGATAAAGAAAAATCTTGAAAAACGTGTCACATGAAGCAGTTTTGCCAGCGAAACGTATCTGCTAATAAACTAAACTGTCCTCATAACCCACGAGATATCCAAGAAAGGCCTCTCTGCAGCAAAAGTGTCATTGTTTGATATGGGGTGTTGTTAAGGTCATTGTCCCTCAGTTTTTTGAGAAGGGGGACCAATGTGTTACTGTCACTCTCAATCTATATGTATCTCAAGACTAACGTTTACAAACATCCTAGAAATCTCCAAGCCCTACGAAATACAATTCGTTTATAGATTAGGCGTACTCTTCAAGAGAGTTAACTTTTATACCTAGTTCTTTCACACATGACTCTTTTCCGCATAAACTTAGACGCCAAAAACCTTTCGGCCAAATTTTTTCTCTACCTATTGCATCAGTCTTTATTGTTTATCATCTGAAGTCACTACTTAGTGTCATCTGGATCAGTTTGTCATCAAACTGTAGAAAATATAATTTACAGAACGTAGAATTAACTGAGAATACCAAAATAAAACAAATATCAGACACATAGCTAAGGTAAAAGTGAATGTTTTATAACACTATACATACATATACCACCATCATACACCACCATATATCATATGAAATGTCTTCTTATGTTAAATCCACTACGGAGGTCATACAGTCCTTCACTTGGATCTCTATGGAAGACAACACAAAAAGACTGTATAAAGAAATAAGGACATTAGTAAAATAGCGCAGTGAAATGTAAAAACACTACTCAAGAGTGGAAAATCGAAAAAGGAAAATCTAAATATCGGTATTATGTGCATAAGCGAAATAAGATGGCCACAATCCACACTCCACTTCTGGAGTGGAAAACAGTCATTCGTACCAAATCTATACCAGAAGAGATAGCAGGAGATCTGGAAACAAGGTGACATATTACAAACAATACAACAAAACATTAAAAAAAGACCTGTTAACTCAGTGATAATACAAGTGTATATACCCACAAGTCATACTTAATTTAGTAATACCTTAATTAAGTAAAACAATAAAGGAAATGCCAGGCGATGAAAACTTAATGATTACTGGGGACTGGAATGCTGTACTAGAAGAGGGAGAAACAGAAAATGTGGTAGCAAAGTATGGTCTAAGAAAGAGAAATGATAGAGGAGAAAGACTAATGGAATTTTGCATACAACACCACGTTCGAAGGCGCTACACTTGAAAAATGCTGGACGACATCAAATAAATTACATATTAGTCAAGCAAAGGTTACAGACAGCGACCACAATATGGTTAAGATGAAACACCACATTAAACTGAAAAATATAAAGAAATAAAACGAAGAGGTACTACAAAAAGTAACAAATGAAATTAAAATAGATCAAGAAATAGCAACGACACGAGGATGAATATGAAACGAGGTATTACATAAGGATTAAATGAAGTACTGGGAAAAGATACCCATCGCTGCAGAAAATCCTGGACAACTGAAGAAGTAATAGAACTCATTGCAGAGAGACGAAAACATAAAAACAATAACACAGATACAAACCAACCTGTAAATTTTAGCCAATTTGGTCGCTTACTTGTTGTTTGACAATCGTTTGTATCAGTTAATGTCAGTGCTTTTGTAAAAATGGAAAAATCGAATACCGTGCCGTAATTAAGGACTTGCATTTGGAAGCCAATGCACCTACGCAAATTAAAGTCGAGTTAGACGCCATTTACGGAGACTCTGTCCCATGACTTGCCACCTTAAAAAAGAGAGCTGGATTGTACCAGCTTAGCTAATGATAAGCGTTCGGGGCGGCCAACAACTGTGATCTCCACCAATAACATCGAAAACGTTCACCAAACCATACTAGACGACCGTCGAATCAAGGTTAGCGAGATAGCAAAGGCTGTGAGCATATCGAAAGAATACGTTTGTCATATACTGACTGAAGAATTGGGCATGAGAAAGCTGCCCGCGCGTTGGGTCCCGCACTCGGTCACTTTGAACAAAAAATTCATTCAAATGAACATTTCCAAAGCCCTACTTAAGCGGTTTCAGCAAAACGAGTCAAACTTTTTGTGTCAATTTATCACTGTCAATGAAACTTGGGTCCACTATTACACTCCTGAGACAAAGAAACAGTCAAAACAGTGGAGTACGAAAGGCGAACCTTCTCCAAAAAAAGGCAAAGACTGTTTCATCAGCCGGGAAGGTGGTGGAAAATGTTTTTTTGAGATGGTCAGGGAATTCTCTTCATCAACTACCTAGAAAAAGGAAAAACAATAACGGATTAGTACTACGAATCGTTATTGGACCAGGTGAAGGTAGCAGTTGCTGAAAAATGACCCCATTTAAAACGGAAGAACAACTGATTGACGTATTGCAGTTTGAATTGATTGACCACCCAGCATATTCACCAGATCTGCCCCTCAGCGACTATTTCCTGTTTCCTAAGCTCAAAGTTTAGCTCGGCGAACAGAGATTTTTATCATACGAAGATGCCATCGCAACCCTTTTGCAAACCAAGACGTCAACTATTTGAATGGGTTAAAGAGGTTGGAGCATCGCTGAAAAAAGTGCATCGACTTAAACGAAGACTATGTTGAAAAATATAATTGAATTTGACAAAAAAAAACTTGTTCCTATATTAGGCTCAAAACTTTCCAGACTACCCATGTGTCTTGCTAGACGTAAAAGAGGTTTTATACACATTTTGTGTGGTGTATTACTTTGTATGACTGAATTGTGGACCACTGGTCCACAAGATAAAAGAAAGATTGAAGCTTTTGAACAATGGTGTTTATGGAAGGATGATGAAAATTAGCTGCACGGATATGGATACTAACAACGAAATACTGGAAGGGCTGAAGAAAAAAAGACATGTAAAGAGATAGAGAAAAGACTATACCAGCTAATTAGACACATTAAGGAAACAATTATAGAAAGAAAAATAACAATGGAACGTTCACGCTACCGATATATCAAACAAATTATAGACAACGTGGACACGAGTAATTATGAAGAAATGAAAAGAGAAGCTGGAAGAAGACCTAGAGACAGGCGTACATGTATCACAACGAAAAATTTTTAGGGCAAAAATGTAGGCCAATGACGACAACACGATAAATAAAACTGGTGCTGCAAGATACATCATATAAAGAGTAATTTTACGAACCCTCAAATCAGTTAAATATTGCCAGAACAGTACATTTTCCAATCATCTAAAATAACAACTTATTGGCTTCTGGCTCGTGAATCACTCAAAGAAGTCCATTCCTGTAAACATTCACATCATAACATGAAATACTCGATATTTAGTCGACTGAGGCGCATTTATAAATATCGAACCTTATTTATAGAAGCATTTGAAATTTACCAATGCATGTCCCGCTTGTTCCGGCCTGAAGGGGCCCCATCAGGCTCGGCTTGGGCATCGTCGCTGTCGGTGCTCGAACTGTCTTCGGCGCTTGGCTCTTCGTCCATCGCTTTCGGTGAAGGAAACTCAGAGAAGTCGTTCAGCAAAAGCAACCAACCGCAACTTCAGATCTTCAGATGTTTCATACGCGCAATTAAACTTGCTTTCATCATGAGGGACGCAGATAGAGGCGCAATGGACCCATAAGCGTGCTCTTGCGAGTTCTAACTCGGAGTGCTTCTAATTCATAAAGTTCGCGCTATTAATAGAACGCGTTACGTGTAGGCGCTTTAATATTTTATCCAGTCAAAGGGAACTGCCTGTCTAACACCGTTTATTGAGTGCATCGCTATTAATAGTATCAAGTATATAAACGAAAAGTTGAGATTAAACTTATTTAGACTCCCTATTTCTAACTGGCACAGCTTTTTTTTTTAGAGTAAACACAAAAATAATCAATGAAACGACTGCACTAAATTACATAAATTACGACCATAACTGTATATACAATAAAGTTTCTAACCTAAAAATTGGAACCTAATAGGGTCTTGTACTTAAAGCAATGGCAGATGATATAGAAAATGTAATTATTATAAATATCTTTAGTACTAAAATTTTAACGACGAATATTGTAGATCCCTTCCATTACGGTGAAAGAGCCGCTCGATCTGGTCAGATTGAGTTTAGATGAGCGAATCTACGTTAAGATGCGTAACGACCGAGAGCTTCGTGGTCGCCTACATGTAATCACAGCACGAATTTGCTTTGTTTGGTAATAATAGGGCATATTATTACAGGCGTACGACCAGCACATGAACATGGTCTTGAGTGATGCGGAAGAAACTATCACAACTGTGGAAATCGACGAAGAGACGTATGAAGAGGTGTACCGCACAACCAAGCGGAACATTGCCATGCTGTTCGTGCGGGGAGATGGAGTCATTTTGGTGTCTCCGCCCATAAGAACTGCTTAGGCTTACGATTAGTATTTAATTGGATTTTTTTACAATATTAGTGTTCAAGTACATAATTGTGCCGAGTAAAAAATAAAACAAAATTTGCCATACAATCTGATAAACAAAAGACGGTCTATTAGTTATCGTGGCAGCTTTTTGATTTATAATCTAAGAGAAGACATACTACTGTGTACAAATATAACCCGGAATTTTTAATTTAAACTGCGGGCATTTCGTTGGGCACAAACCTTTTTAGTTTTAAGTTGGTAGAACGACTACTGACATCTGTGTCAAATTTTAGGTTAATATCTTAATTAGTTGAAGAGTGAAGCTCGTTTTCGTAAACAACCAAAATTAACTTTTTCGAATTTTACCATGTCAGAAAATAATCACCAAAGAAGTTCGATTAAATTTTGTGTTAGAAATGATATTTCTGCTGTGGAAACGCTCAGAATGTTACAAAAAGCCTTCGGTGAACAGGCTATGTCTAAACACAAGTATACGAATGGCATAAAATGTTCAAAGAGGGTCGTGAAGGCGTTGAAGACGAACCACATCAAAGACGTCCAAGAACATCAACTGACGAACGCACGTCGCGAAAATTAAGTAATTGGTGCTCCAAAATCGTCGACTGCCAACTAGAGAGCTTGCTGACATCGTTGGCATTTCAAATGGATCAGTCAACACCATTTTGAAGGAAGTTTTGTGCCTCAAAAAAGTCAAATCTCGTTTGGTTCCAAAAATATAGATTTTTAAGAATAAATAAATTTCAAAAATTATAACAAAATTCCGGGTTATATTTATACACAGTAGTATTGAGGAATAATATAGAGGCAATTACTCTCTTGAATTGATTTTCATGTAAAAAGTCTTTACAATGGTTAATGTACCAGTAAATAAATGCTCGGACAGCTATATCATCTCTGACACTTTAAACGAAGACTTTGTAGCGAGATAAACACTCAGTTTTGACCTTTGAATTAATCATTGAGTACTACTATACCCTCAAATTCAAGACCAAATTGAGTTATGATTTGTACACAGTAGATCTGGCATAACATAGACCAATTACATCCAAGAATATAGAATTCAAGAAAAGTTTATATTTGATCAACTGTCACAATATTAAAATCATGTTCGAAAGTTTGAATACAAAGACTTTTAAGGAAGAGGAGTTTAAGATACTTACGGAAACCACAGTCTTCACCATGAGAGTAATAATAAGCTACAAATCAACTTTGCTGCATGAAAATGAGTAGCGCATGTTATCAGGAACCAAATAAACTACTTCCTGATAGACAAGACTCGGGGATCAGCTGTCCTAAACATCAGTCATAAAGAAGTAGATTTTATCTAGCGTTCAATGAATAAAAATTAAACTAGCATAGGATGTCTCTTCTTGATTGCTTGACAATCGGCAACCAAGAAAGACCAAAAATTGGTATGGTGAAAAATGTGAGAAGACATTGGAAAAAGAAAAAATAACCTATAGAAAAAGAAACTTAATGAAGAGAAGATAAACAGGCTAGAATAGTGAGATCCGAGACGAAAGACAACACTGGTAGGAAGAGCAATTTCCACAAAGATAAATAGTAAGCCATTAAATCCAACAGACAATACTGCATACTATGAACCAGAAGTCAGTTTTCTACATGGGATATTGAACAAAATCCTTTGAGAACTCATCAAACATGGCAAAGAAGAACTTGAGTTGAAGTTCCGCCAAATGTTGAAGATATGGGAAAAAAGAGATGCTGGAGACAAAATGATTTGTAATAAACCTGCAAAGAGAAGTGGCGAAGCAGTCTCCCAAATTTGAGAACCCTCTAGTTGACCTTTGACCAATCAGTTTCAAAATCACTAGCAAAGAGCCTTTTTGGTTACCTGTCGATTGGTGAAAACAGAATTTGGAAATTCCCAGCCGTTTTCGAGTTATTGCTCGAACGGACGGGCAGACAGACGGACAACATGAAGTTAGAAAGTGACTCCGCTTAGTTTCGCCACTTAATAACTAGAGGGATTTTACCTCCTCTATATTGCGCACACGCTACTAAGCAAAATTATCGCCTATCTACATAGAGGAAATGCTGAAAGAGAAAAAAGAGATGCTGGAGACGAGATACTTTGTGATAACTACGGAGGAATTTATTTTCTCAATATTGCCTACACACTACTGAGCAGAATTATCACCTCCCTACATAGACTAGATGCTGGAAGACTATAAATACAAGTCAGCAACACAGCTTGACTTTGAACTAAACCGTCATCAGAATTAGAGAAGTATTATGAATGCATCATAAACATACACCAGTTCTTTATTGTCTTTAAACGGCCCTATGACAGTTTCTATAAGAACTAACTGCATGAGATCATGTCAGAGTTTCGAATACCTAAAAAATTAACCCCATTAAGATAATCGGAAAAAACACGCCACAGTTCAGTTACAGGACAAGCTGTCGCAAGTGTCAGGTTGAATGGGAACTAAAAGCTGAGAGAGATCTAACTTCAATTCTTCTCTTCAATTTACGCCTAGAAAAAGGTATGTGGGAAAGTTCTGATGAGAATTAAAACACTTTGAAATGAGGACAAAAAAAAATTGAATTAAACATTAACCACATTACGGACATGCTGAATAAGTAGGATAAAAAATCAGTCGGGAACCTGGATTCAACCGTCATAGACCAAAATGACATCAGTGTGAAAATCAAAACGCGAGTGATCACAGAAAACAAGAGCTATTTTGATTCGCTCTCCATACCAAGATCCTTCAAGCTGTCTATAAAATTAAAGGTAAGAATTTGCATTTATAATATTTACATACTGTGCTTAAACTTACATCACAAAACAATGAGGAATTTTTAAGTAATAAGAAAGGAAGGTCATGCAAAAAAATTTTGAACCACTCCAAGTACATCTACAATCAACAGAACGCCCTCGACCTAGAACTGGATATTATAACGATCATGAAGTCAAGACGTTTGTAGTGGATAAAAGATAGAGAAGATGAACCGAACAGAGACGCCAAAAATGTATGTTGAAAAGCTGGATGGGGAGAAAAAGATGGGAAAACTAAGGAACCGATTGATAGATGGAAGAAAATTTTCAAAAGATGGGTAGAGGGCAGAATGGAACAAAATTGTGGTGGAGATCAATGGCTGTAGCACAATTTTGTCAGCAAACGATCTAATGTCGCAACAAAAAGGTCAAAAATTTTCAACATCCAATAAGATTATTAATACAATTAAGAAAACAAAAATGTGGGGAAAAAAGGGCATACCTTGAGGCGAAGAGAGAACAAGTGAGCCCAAAACACTATTTTATAGCTTGATGTTTAAGATGATTGTGGTGTAAGCGTTATTCTTATCCAATAAAAATGCAAAAACTCATAAGCGATAATTTCTAAGTGAGCAAAGTTGAGGCAAAATGATTTCGAATCCAGAAGAGACTAAATAGTATTTAGATTTCATAAACCTGTAAAAAGCTTTCTATAGAAAAAAATCTGAATAGCAGTGGAATAAGGAATAACAAGAACGTGTAATACCGTAAAGGAAACTCTACAGTGGTGCGAAATCGTAACGGTCACTTCCGGTTGCCGTTAACCGATTTGGCTGAAAATCAATCCCATGAAAGGTACTGACCTAAGTTGTGTGCATGCCAAGTTTTAAGTGAATCCGTTGAATAGAACGGAAGTTATCTTGTCTACAGACAGACAGTATGATAATCTCATTAACTTTTTACTATAAGCTCCGCTGTAAAAAGTTAACGAGAATGGTGTAAAACCATAAATGAAACTTTCTACAGCGGTGTGGCGAATTAGCGAGAGGTGAAACTAATGTTCCTTATGACGTCTGCTTTCGAATGAGGTATCACATGACATATGTTATGTGATGGAAAAAAGTTTGACTTTACCGTTGACCTCTTGTCCTTTGGCC
Source organism: Sinelater perroti (assembly GCA_036346155.1). Lineage (NCBI taxonomy): Eukaryota > Metazoa > Arthropoda > Insecta > Coleoptera > Elateridae > Sinelater > Sinelater perroti. Next base: position 7,156,218 of record JARFIY010000111.1, on the reverse strand, counting down.
GATTTGGCTGAAATTAAATAGCGAAGAAGGTATTGACCTAGGGTATATGTATGCCAAGTTTGAAGTGAATCCGATGATTATAACGGAAATTATCGTGTCTCCAGACAGACACCATGTTAAAATCATTAACTTTCGCCTATAGAGTTCCGCTGTCGAAAGTTAATAAACATATGATAAAGGTCATCATAGTGTAAATGGTTTAAGATGCGTATTTGTAGTTAATTTAGAAATTTTCATAACATCTGAGGGGTTATCGCTATTTTTTGACATAACAACCTTCTTGGTCAATGATTATCAACTTCGGCTTTCAGAGAGCTCCAAAATGAATCACACAGGGCAGAAATTGCATAATGCCACCCTCAAGTTTTTGCACAATAATTTTGTGTAAATGTGTATAGATGGAAATTAAAAATTGTCCTCCAGATAAGCCCTAAATAGTATCTTAAGGATTGAACATTTGAGAAATTGGAAAATAGAATATCTCAATCTAAATATTTTCTAAGGTCCAAACATTCTAAGATCTTCCAGTTCTACTTCATCTCTAGATTTGAAAACTGACATCTAAAGGTCACAACCAACAGATATAAAGGAGCATGGAACTACAAGTTGTTTAGCAGTGCACGACAAACTCGCCAATCACAGAACTTAGTGGCCGAGTGTGATCTAATTGTCGCATGAACAGAAAATTGATCAAAAACACTTTAAACCTTCTCAATTTGTCCAAGTCAGCTGTTAGTGACGGGATGTAAAATGAAACCATGGTCAAGTAAGGTACTTGTAATGACAGAGAGAGGATACTTTATGCTACAAAACGTGGTTCACTAAATCATTAGTTATCACATGAAAAAACCTTACAATGCTACTGAATGTAACAATAAAAAGAAAATGAAATTCTATGGTCAAACAGTCGCCCGCGGTCTAAAAATTTCAGCAATACTGTAAAGAATACCATCACTGGACTATGGAAAATTGAAAAAAAAGAGTAGTTTTGAATGATAAATCACGCGTTACCCTTTGCTAGTCTGATAAGATTTGAGTGCCAAGAATGTCTGGAGAACGACCTACCAGAATGTGTTACCAACAGTGAAATTTGGAAAAGGTGGTGTTTTTCATAAAATGGAATAAATCATCTCGTCTAAACAGGGAAGTGTACAAAGAATATTTTGAAAATTTTTTCCTGTTGTCAATGTGACAAAATTCGGTGACGTCAGTTGCCTATAACAGCATGACGATCCTCTCATCATAAAGCAGTCTAAGGAAATTATTTGAAACAATATTACATAAATAACTAGCCCAGAACCTGACTTAAACCCTACGGAACACCTTTGGGACAAATTAGAGCACCAGCTTCACTCAAGACCATGACTCACATTGCACATAACTCCAACAAAAATGAGCTATAACTTCTAAGGAAGCATTCCAACACGTAGGGTTATTAGTGAAACAAAGAGTGTACCCCACCCCAACCCACTCTCTGTTAATGTTAATCACTGGAACCTATGGCACAAGGTAAGTCTGATAATATATCTGCATAGGAATACAATTTTCTACTCCAAAATAACGAAGACTATATGAGAAGGTCTGCATTGCAAGTTATAATCTATTATATTGCATTCATTATAAAAAATTCAAAGGTTTCTTTATCATACCTTGCATACATAAAAATTTATACATACGCAACAACACCTACTCAAGAGAATTTTAAACATCTAAAAGAATTTATCAAAGATACAAACAGGGTAGTGTCTATACAAAAGATTATGCTTTGTACTATGAATTTTATTTACTTCCATTAAATATGACTCTGAATTAGTCATTAATATATAATGAGGTACACTATGCTAATATTATTAAATATATTAGGTACAATTATACACTTAGACCCAAAGCCGTTCCAATGGGGTCGTTACAAAAACGCTCTCAATGCGATCAACACAATCCTCAGTTCGTGCTCGCAGGCAACCGGTCCGCCGGTCAAGTTACATTAGCGAATATAAAATTTCGGTACCTAATCGTAATCAATTCCATGTCCTTAGTGGCTATGCTACAGAGCAGTAAACATTGGTGCAAGTTCTCCGACTACGGATAGCATACATTTATTGAAACGATTGCGATTGCCAAGCCCACGGACATACAAACTGCTAGAAAAGTATAAACGCTTTGCATTGTCGAAATTAAATGCATTACATGTCTAATTTCTAATACTGCATTTCAAGGGATGCTTGCATCGCTCATGTCCCACTGCGCTCGCAGCAGGAGCACGAGTCGCATAAACGACGAGTATTGATCATTAACATTATTGTTCATTATTACTTGAAAACAAGCTGGTATCAAGTATCGCTTCGCGTCCGGAATAGTACACCGGTAGAGAATTCTCATGAAACATCAAAAACATTTTTGATTTTCTGAGCAATCTGTGATGACCTCATTAGTCTACAAAAGAGTTCCTTGCCCCAAAGCCGATTGTTTTGATATACATTTCTAAATTTGATTAAATTGTCAGCAATTAAAGTGTCAGCCATTGGGCCAAAATTCTCCAAAATCAAATTATGGGTTTCTTTTTATTGAGTCATTTTATCGAGTCATTTCAACAGCAAGGCTTTTTTCTACAAAATCGCTAGGATTTTGTCCGATCAAAAATAAGAAAAATCGTAAACCCATCTGCTGCACTGCCAATAACCGTTCTGAAAAGATTTTTCTCATGTGTGGTAGGGCATCAAGCAATTTATTGCTAAAACTATTGAAAATAAATTATAAAATTATACAAGTATAATTTTCTGTGCGCCCAGAAATGGTATTTGGAATGTTAAAATTGTAAACAAAGCAGTAGACAAGGCCGACGACAACTGTCGCTATGCTAGTCTTTCAAATGACATATTCAGCAAAAATAGATAAAAATCAATTACAAAATATATAATCATTTAGAAATCAACGTTTTTAAATATAGAGTTGTAATTTGAAGAAAAAAGTCGCAAAACTTTTTGTAGACATAACGGATACAAATGTGAAATCTGTTCAAGGTAGGGAGCTGAACAAATTTGTTTATGAAAATTCTCTATAACCAGAAAAGTGAAGTATTGGTTACTCGAGTTTAAGCAAAAGAAGTTTCTCTTTTTGTTTGTGACTAGCTCTGAAATATAAAACAACTAAAATCAAACTCAAAAATCCCAATACTTCCCCTTCTCCCTGTTCACAAAAAAAATAAAATATGTGAAACTGCCAAGTATTTTCTCAACCTTTGCCAACTGTACATTCGTTGTTAATAGATCTGGCTAGCCGTGCTAGCCTTGCGCTGGTGTCACGCGGACGTCTCGTTCTCGCCCCATCCTTCGCTGTCACACTCGGACTCGCTCGCCGAGTCGGAATCACTGAACTCGACAGCAACACGCCGCGCCAGGATGCTCGCAACGTCATGCAGGCCATTGCCACGTTCCACCTCTTTCTGCTCGATCTTCTCCACCTTGCGCAGCTTGATGCCGTCACGTATTGCTTTGAGTAAATCATTGCGGGGGTCAGCCATAGGCGGCGGCACTTGCTTTGAGACGGGCCTATCTTTTGCAGGCGTCAGTTTTGGTGGTGATGAGCTTATGATCTTTGACAAGTCACCGTTTAAGAGTGACGGGCTAAGAGGACCATTCGCAGTAAGAGGCATAGGAGGTGGGGGTGGTGGAGGGGGTGCTTGAACTGGTGTGGCCTGTTTCGGTGGAGAACTTTGCTTAGGTACAGGTGGTGGCGGAGGGAGTTCTTGTTGCGAGGGTTCTGGCGTCATTTGATGCGAATGCGGGCTGTTGGATCGTGAATTGCTTTGCTGTCTAGACAAAATATGAGCTGCAACTCCATTTGGAGGCGACACTGCGGTTTCTGGTGGCGGAGGAGGTGGTGGTAATGCATCCCTGCCGGTCGACATACTCCTGCCTCTGGTTGGAGTATTTGCTGTTGGTGTAGAAGTATTGCTAGGCGGCGCTGGTGGCGGCTGACTTGGTCTAATTTTACCGCTACGTGTTGGTGTACTAGTCTGATAGAATTGCTCAGTGTTGGGTACATGTTGTGAAGTATTGTACAGTCCCTGCTGATAAGGATTTTCGTCGTAAGGTGGATAAATAGGAGATTGCAGCCCATCAGGAACTTCATGCTGATAAGAGCGCCGCAATTCAATGGAATTGGGCCTTGGAGGTCTCCTATCAACCGTCAAATTCTCCTGTTCATATTGCTGTGTAGCAGCAACCACCGGCGCACTATATTGGATATTCTGTGGCATTATGTACTCGCCATGGCCCACAGCAATCTGTCTTTGGCGCTCGCGCGTATTATGTGGCTGCCGCACCCTCTTCTTGTGACGACCACCTTGACCTCCATCAGCACGAGGCCTATGCGGCTTCTTACCCTTATCGTGCATCATTCGTTCTGTATCTTTCAGCATTTCTTGCCGCCACAGTTCAAAAAAGTAGTTCGGATCAGTATAAAACTTCAGACCATCCTTGCCATCGTCTCGATAGCAATTGAGCTTGTCGAGAGGAGGCGGTCGGTCACACGCCTGATACGTCTCGAGCATCGCAGTGGGCATGGTCGCCCGCGAAAAGATCTGCTGATCAAAGACGACGGCACTTTTGAACGCCTTGCGCATGTGGATGTCTTGCAAAGAGACTTCCTCGCCCGTACTGTCCAGCTGTGTTACCTTGATGGCTAGCCGATCTATGCGGGCCTGCAGTGAGTTTGAGCGATCGGACAGCTGCTGGGCGTCTCGCGTTAGCTCGCCGAAAATGTCTTCAGCATGCCGGGACAACGATGACAGCTGGCGCACTGTGTTGGCCAATGTTCCATTAGTTACAGCCTCCAATTCGGAGGGCAAGGGAAAGTCATCCGGAATTGTGCCCCGCGACACGTACACCGGCTCTATGCACCGTTTTGGGAGCGGCATGCTGGCTGGTGTTCAGAACAGCGCCTCACTGCCACCTAATTGACAAAGCAAGTTGAATTGGCGTAGACCTGCAATCAAAATTATATTTAAAAATCACACCCCTGGGTGGCATGAAATTAAATTAAATAAAAACTAGTGTTTATATTATTTAAATTTATTAAATGAAAGGAGACAAAGTGCCACAACGTTTATTTAATATAAAATAAGGCAAACTACAATGAAATTTTAGAGGAATTATAACTCTTCCACATTGCTCTTGACAATCTTCTAAATGATCTGAAACTTGACAAACCCCAAAACAGGCAGCCGCAGTTGATTTTTCCAAATAACTAACTAATGAAACGCGATCCAGCCCTCGTATTCCTTCTTACCTCGTTAGACCTTGAAAAGATTAAAGCATTCACAATCACAGAGATGTAAGTTAAGAGGAGATGTGGTGGCTGCATGCAAGTCTTTTCTTTTCATTAAACAGCTCCTTAGAAGCAGCACAGTATTGTCACCCCATTCACTGATGTAAAGAGCAAGAAAATTTTTATATATTGCAACAATCATAACAACACAGTTCAGAGTTTTCATGCTGTCTATAAACCTTACATGATTCTTGATTGTTAGGAGACACCTGACAATTGCTTACGGTGGTGGTAGTCATGAAGATTATCATTCAGCACAGCAACTCTGATTTATCATCTTTTTTTGCATTCAAAGTTTGTGCTTCAAAACGATTCCTTTCGTTATCTTAGGAAACCTAAACTTCTCAGAGACTCATTCCTTGGCAGTCAACTAAACATTGTTTCACGAATTCAATTCTTCCTTTTTTGTTAAATAAAGGCACCTTCAAACTATTCTTTGTTATCGGTCTGTCCTTTCACAAAAACATGTACCAGTGCTGCCCCCTAGTTGAGGTATGCAATCCATTATATCAAACTAGAATTCTTGAACTACAGATAAAGTAGGTTAAATTAAAAATATGTGCACGCATTGCTACCAAAAAATACATACAGCGACCCAATCTGACATGAAAGCATAGATATTAAATGCTATTCTATAGAAGATCCTGTTGTAAACATTATTCTATTGCAGCCACACGATGAAAAAGAACTTAACCCATAAAATTTCTTGCATGTACCATTAGACTGCCATTGGTCCTCTGACCACTACCGAGGAAGACCAAAAATCCTAAGAGATTGCTCACTACATCTGATGGCTCACAAAGAAATCCGCATTTGTGTGTCGTCTAGTGTCCCTAGTATCAATGGAGAATGCAAACCATCTTATGGGTGAAAACAGAAGATATTCTGCTGCATGTGCTACTACATGTTTCTGGACGGTGAGGATATCATTGATTGAATTCGTGCCCTTCGGACAAAGTTGAGATTCCGCGTCGCCCATAACCTTCCCAGTGTTTGTGTTCTCTCATGCTCCCACTACTTCCAACAGCAATGCACAGTTCAATCGCAATAATCTGGGTGGACGCTATTTTAATGGAACGACCACTATGTCTTTCCTATTCTCCCTCTCAAACTGCAAGTTGTTCATATTAGTGTGTTAAATGAGTAGTAAAGTATGTTACAATACTCACTGAAATTCATTTTATAAGAATACTGATTATACTGCACACAATTTACATCGTTCACGCTATTAAAGCTAAAGCACTTTGGCACGCCTCCGTGCAACACTTCAATGGTGTTGTATACCAACTTTCACCTCTTTTGGATTTGTTCTGGATGCAATACTTTTTATCCCAATGAATGTACTTTGTTTATCACATTTTGGTGTTAAATTTTAGTTGTAAATTAGCTTAACAATTACAAGTTTCGATCTCTTTATCATTTATCAAATATTAGCAAATATATGTAGTTTAAAGTTAAACTCATTTATTGAACTCCACATAGACTTTAAAAAAACTATAACTAATTTAATGGCTCAGGTTCAGCTTGGTGGACGAAAAACTCGAACATAGAGTGTCAAAAAAGTGAACTAATCATACTAAGTCTGTGAAAAAGAATTTCGCTGATGAAATAATGAAATAGACCTGTCCATCATTTGTTTGAAATATAGGATTATTAAGATGTAGATAACCTCCTGTGAGTCAACAAAATAGCACTTTCAACCCTCAGCAACTTGCGATAATTGAGAAAGACAATCTGCTTCAACTTGTCTTAATATCCCCTCCTCCTCTTTCCATCTATATTATTTGATCTCTCTTATCCAACTCTTGCTCTTTTCAGGCTGCCCCGATGGCAGTAGGCAACAACTTTCTCTTCTTTCATCCCAGAAGAGACTTCCCAATAATAATAAACCAAGTGATAAGAATAAAACACATGTATGGTCCTTTGCAGTGCACAAAAGCTTTATGCTGCTAAAGCACAAAGGTGCAAATGAGAAACAGCGGTACGAAAAAAGAAGGGCTACAGAAAAAAAAACCTATGGAGCAGAGATTCAAACTCCCAATCATTAGCCAGTGACTTCAATAAAAAACTAGATTGAAATGTGAAATCAAGTTTGAGACTAGAAAAAATCCCTTCGAAGAAGAGTAAGACACAAAGCACTCCACCACCAAGGCCAAGATTGTACTTGCTGCATAATAACAAACAAGTCATACTGACTGATGACGCAGACAAGAAAGTAGAAGGAAACGACAATCTGTTCTCTAAAAGTAAAAGAAAGAAAGAAGAGAACAAAGCTTACATACAACAATAAACCTGCAGAAAATTATGAGAAGCATACCGAGTACAAAGACAGAGACATAAAAGACAATACAAACGGTGCACCATATATCTCCCACAAACATGAGAAAATGTTAGGGCTATAGTTGCATAATAGAAGAAGAAAATGAAGCACAAAAAGAGGAATAAGTACCAAAACAAGACTGTAGGAAGCAAGTGAATAAGAAATAGTAAGCGGGACAAGTTCCGAACGAAAACATCCGCCATGGGGCAGATCAAAAGGCTAAAAATATTTAGAGTATGTACAACGACTATAACTCAGATAATGTGCAATGAAAATGATACTACACCAAGAAGCAGTCATATCATATATTCAAGTCAACATTTAACAATATTGATAGTAACAACATTTTAATTGTACTAGATACATTAATCACAAAGAGTAAAACAGCATAGTTAACAATGCTATATATCCAAACAACTATAGGCATAAGCCAGGATATAGTGAAGGAAATGGTAGATATAGTGCTAAGAGATGTAGAGCTACGGATTCAGCTATATACACCAGGAAGTAATAAAGAAGCCAAAAAGAGGACTTTTAAGCCGTGAAGCTTTTTGAACAGCCAATCTCAAAGCCCCTAAAAAATACTGAAGCTAATAAAGAGCTAGAATCACTGTAATGTGACTATAGAAGAGAGCAAAAAATCTGTCACAGAAACGGCTAATATAGTAGTCACTTAAGAGTGAAAAATGTATCACTATATTAGAAATGTAACATGCAGCTATCTGAGACGAGTATGTCGTTAGAGATAACAGGAAGGTGATGAAAATCAACAGCAGATTGCCACAGGGATCGGTATTTAAGAACCATCCTGTGAAATATGACGTATGATGATGTCATCCGTATGAACTGCAAGAAACAATTGGCGAACGACTTAGCATTAATAGCGAACAAAGATAAAGCTGTTAAAAAATGTAAATAAAACTCTGACCATCGTGACAAGGGCTGGCCTTATTGGCGAAGACATCTGTCCTATCTAGTCTATTCTGACCATCTCTTGCTATTTTTCCATCCGAATTTGCAGCATATGTAGAATGAGATCGACAGCTACAACAGTGGTACAAACAGGAGATAGGTTAGAAGATATAAAAATGAAAATAAGGAACTAAAAATGTACTCTGAGAAAGACATCAAAGACGAAGCAGTGCATAAATAGGAAGAAAGGTAACAGCAGTGGAGGCCGTTCAACGTACAGATTGATGTATGATATAAAAAGGCAGATCGAAAATAGCACGAAGACCTGAATTATCACAATCCATTTTGACAAGACACAAGTATTTAGAGAAATATATCTGCATAGGTTTAATATCATAGAAACAGACAGAAGTATCTACTGTCTAGAATACGGCACGATGAAACATGCGGTGTTCCGGTACATCATTCTGGTGCTAGAAGCAAATGAGACAATTTTTAATCTTTTTGCCCTAATATTGCAAAAAAGGTTAGGTTGGAGCACGTCAAGCAAAGGTAGATTATAGTAGATTTAAACGGATTAGGTCAAGTCAAGTCAGATCTGATACTAAATCTTTCTCCTTCTCACTGCCTCCGTGTCGCTTATCTCTATGTGATAAAAAACTCACTAGTAGCTGATTGGTAATGTCCGTGTAGGCTTACATGCGCACCCCCTCAACTCACATCAGAGCAGTCTTTCGTCCACAAAAGGAGAAAAGTATAATTATATGGATTTTTCCATAAACCTTAAAATGGTCAGGGTGATAAGGTTGGGTATTTAGGTTTCCATGGCAAACTTTGAAAAGTAAATAAACAATCGGCTTGTTCTATTCAAGGAAAGGTGTAGAAGCCAGTCACACACTCCAAGTTACCTTAATCTAGACAAAAACGAGTATATAACATAAGTAGTGAGTGAATAAAAAAATAAAAAGATAAACAAACAGATAGTGACAGTAGAAATAAGTCCGATAAAATATTCCCATTTTGTTTGACAAAAGAGAAAAAAGGAAACCCCAGATCTATGACCAGAAGAAACTGAGGAAGGAAAAATATCTCGCCTTCCATGACAACATTATAAGGATAACCATTGTTTGCATCATTAACTGTCCACATCTTTGAAAGTATGGGGAAAGGGCGAAAAAAATGAAGAACGGGACAATTATCATTCCGTTTCACAAACTAAACAAGGAATGGTGTTCTCAAATACTTGGAAAGATATTCAACAGCATCCCAACAGTTAAACAGAAAACGATACTCCATCGAAAAAAGTTAAGTCAAATGTGGTTTATATGATCATCAAAGAGAAATATCTTACCATTTTCAAGGAGGCAAAAGAGCATCAACTAATTGTGATGTTAACAAGTCTTTCCCCAAGCTTTCCTCCATCACAATTTTCTCCGTCTCAATTTCTCATTTAGAATTGGAGGAAAGAATCGCATTATATGTCGGAAATTAACCAGGTGTGTTTTCCTCCGATTTGGTCACGAGAAGAGGACAATGCTGTTTAGTTTATGTTGAAATTCCAGTAACTCATTCCAATGGCACTCTGTCACACCAAGTCATCAATACTGACCAAATCAGCATTAATCTGGAAGTTGCCTCGGGTCGCAAGGCAGATTTGATCTTCAAGTTGAACATTGTAGCCAATACCTCCCCCATCATGAATAAGACAAATATTATGGGAGTACTTTCACAACTTTTTTCATTAATCCAAAGGCGATCGGATTGCTTCAACATCTAGATCTCTTTTTCAATTGACAATTCAAGCATTTTGTGAGGAGGTTCCAAGATTACATTAGAAGTTCTGATCAAATATTCCTTCTTTAAGGCAGGATATTCTAGAGAAGCTTTCCCGATTTGAAACTCCTCTGTTTGTTTCCTAAGAACCTTCAAAAACTATCAAAAGGACATCGAAAGCAAGCAATGCAATGCAATGTTTAGAACACTTTTTCCGCTATTGTTAAAAGATATTATTTGATACTCCATATCTCACATGTCTTAGGCCACATGCCAAAAAGCAAGTATTTATCACCCAGCAATATCAAGCTGTGTATCAAACTTCATAATGATCGGTGCGTAACTCCATGACATTAAAAAACATTCAAAACCAAATGATGACGCCTAATATAGCTTTGCAGACGTATGAAAGTATTTTTACAAAGCAAGCTAGACCATTTTGGCATACTTGGGTATTAAGGAAAAGAAGAATCACAAGATATTTGTATGCAGTAAGAACAATAATTAAGGATCATTCTAAGCTAATACCTTTTACATTAAAACATACAGTTGGACAAGAAAAATTGAGTCAAAGGCAATTAGTTCTAAGGAAACTGGAAGAAACATCCAAATGTGACAAATTAATAAGAACAAGACGATGTTTAGCAAATAGTAGTTTGAGAAGTAAATATATAACATCTGATGAAAGAAGACTTGATGGCACGAAAAGAAAACTCGTAATCTGAAGTAAAGCTATTGAAGGACTATGGCTGACTATTCTGAAAAAAGGAACGGAAGAAATCCAAGTCATCTGCGATCTTTTAAAAAGGCAAGAAAGAGATGAAAAACGGAAGAATCCTCAAATCTTTCGAATTTAACATCATATTGTGAAGAGAAAAGCTACGGAGCTAGATCTAGACTAGACTTATTAGATATGTTAAAGAGCTAGTGACACTTCAAGTTGAACAAACTAATACACCAACCAAACGACCTTCCAACACACAACAGAACTTGAAATAATTCATAAGCCTAGATTCGGAAGAAATGAATATAAGCAGGAACTTAATTTTGATCAGTACTCTTATTGGATAATGAATTGTGTCCTAATTAAACATAATTAAAATAGAGCCAAAACAAGCTTACAGGAAAAACATTAAAAACAATACTTAAACCAACGCTGTAATCGGTAAGGAAGTGGGGGAGGGGGAGTAGGACGGAGAAATAGTGACAGGGAGAAAGCAACATTTGGAATAATTGACTTTCTAAGACTAATAGAGAACATTATCTGATATCCAGTGATGCTGGACACATTTTCTCATATGACATGACAAGATACCAAAACCAAATAAGATATACAGATAAACAAGGATGATTATTGCTTTAAAGAGGGCAAGTTTCTATTATGATGGCATTCACAAGCTGCCTAGCATGACAGAAAGCCACATCTAACAACAATAAAGGATATTTTCGATTCTCATCCTACTTTACTTGCGCTTCAATAAACCTACTTAAAAACCGCACAAAACTAATTCGCACACTCTCTACAACGCCCTTGAAATATTAAAACAATATACAGGGCAGCCCGATTTTAATCGCAAACAATTGAAATTTCCGGACCAACTAATTTCAAGACAAAAAACTTAAAATTTACTTTGACATCGTTATCCATGCAAACATATGTTGATAACAGTCTCAAGAGTCTTGTTTACATACTACTTTTAAAATTGCCCGAAACAATCCCAAGTCTTTTAGGCCATTTCCGGGTGCGATACATCGCATGATTTTACTTTAATAAAAAGCATAGAAACAGCTGGGGCACAATTAAATTGGAGTAAAAATAAACCACACTTTACGTTCTACTTGAGCTCGATACACATTCCATATGGAAAAAGCATAGTCCACATCCTGTAGCTTCACATTTGGTGTTTTGTTTTGTTACAGAATCGACATGCAACGTCGCAAAAACAAACGGCAGGCGAGATCGTCGACTGTCTCTAAGTGCTGTCGTAATCAATTAAACAAATACATGTATGGGTGCGATAATGGGGTTAGATAAAAAGGAAACCGTGACTAAGTGGGAAGTCTGGCGGCAACTCTCGGTTCTGTCATCCCGCTGACAGGAAGCCCAGCCGAAATCGTCCGCACGCGTGCGATCAAAAAGCGCAAAAATCGACGTGCTCCCGCTGCTGGCACCGTTATTAACGGCCGCCGCTCTCGCGCTCGCAACGCGGAATGTGGCACTCAAGGTCCAGCGCCCCACGATCGACTTTCACGTGCCCCGATCTGCGTTCTTTTCGCTTTCTTCGCCGCACTGGCGCGCTATTATCATAATTAGATAAGTCGCCTGTCCATATTGACAGGGCCCGCGCAGTCCACGCCCAGCGCGCCGCCCTGGACGTTTAAATGCCAGCGCCGCACTGCGCGCCCCACGTCGCGCGGACAACAAACTCGCGACGCTACGCACCTTGTCGCACTGCCCGGCACGCATGTTGCTGCAGGGGACGGGGTCGGCTCCCGGGGCGCTCCGGCGGGGGCAGCGTCGCTGGAACACCCTGCCGTGCAGTCACAACTATGACAAACGCAATGTCGGCACTGTTGCAAGCCGTACGGAACTAACTGTAATAATTGCGATCGAAGACACCAGCCGGTCGCGAAGCGCTCGGTTGGCTGCACTGCGCGGCGTTGCCTAATTCCCCACATTACGCAGAATTAACTAATTAACGCGAATTATTTTCTTTTACTCTCTGAATATAATTTAAAGCGCAAAATTTGATTAAAACCCGCACATTGCAATGATAAGAAGCCAAAGCGGTGCATTCTTAAAAATACAGAAATAAAATTCTGTCATTTTTTCTGAAAATGGCGACGTGATGTACCGGGTGTTGCAAATTATGTGCCACAGTTTGCTTCATAAATATTTTCTACGCGGATTAAAAACGAGCCATCCCGATACTTATTGTTCAGTCAGGCTGGAATTTTTATAGCTACGCTTAAGATACGTATATTCGGGCTCTATAAAATAGAGAAAAAATGAATTTTAAGGTTTATTAAAAATACCGTTCCTACATCGAATTGTAGGAGCATGCGCAATCGGTTATTCTTGCAACTTACATTTGTTGTGCCCATAATCTAGAAAATGTAAAGCGATAATAATTAAACGCAGAATTATTACTTTTTAAAATGTTTTTGCTCAATTAACTAATTGAATTTTCTGTGCCACTCTTGTAATTTAAAATTCTCCCGAGTCGAGCAGTAAACCACTACAATTGTGCGAGTTACTGCTTCTTTTCTCTATAACATACACATGCAACTTCAAATTTCCAAACATTGAAGAATTTTTATTGGTGAAACGTTTGGTACATTTATGAATATCACCAAGTAGGTATAGACCAACACCAAAATATTATTACTGTTGCTTTCAAGACTGATGTAATTGATGGTTCAACATTCCTATACAGAGTGTCATGGTATTTCCCCTAACAAATATTGTAGCTGATTAAAATTTACTTTATGGATAGAATATTGCCTGTCCTAAACCAGGATGAGAAAAGAGGAGGGGGAGGAGTAACAACCCCGTTAAAAAAACTGGGTTTAGCTGACCTGGCTAAAAGCACCCAGTAAGAGACCCAAACTTAGGGTTACAGGTAGTCATGTAGTCAACAATCTTGGAGACAGAGGAGGATCCTTATTTAATTAGGGCACAGCAGCGCCTGTCTTATAATGAGCGGCTGCAAGCAGCGCCTGTTTCCCATAAGCGACTAGAGAAGAAAGTGGCGTTAGGTCTGCAACCTAGCACATGAAATTTTACCAAATAAACAAAATGAAAAATTCCTCAAGAAAGAACAATCCTGGGATACTTGAAATCTCAAAGAGAGGGAGCCCCATTGGGTACAGGGGGACATCCCAAACGTACAAAAAAAGAGAATAAACAAGATAAAAGACATAAAGAAACTAAATTAAGATATTGGAACGTCCAAAGAATATGAAGTATTCCAAGAATTGAAATCTTATAATATCAACAAGGCAGTTCTTAGGGACAAGAAAGTGAAACAAAAGACGATTACGTTCAACTATATAGTGGGGTCAAAAAACACAGAAGAGCAAAAGCTAGAGTCTATAGCTATCAGACTCAAGTGGTTAAAACATATCAAAAACTGAACAGCAATAAGCTTCTTCTTCTTCTTTATCATACGCGCTTGTGACCTAAAGCGTCAGACCGGTTACCTCAATTCACTTCTCTCAGTCTTTTCGATCTCGAGCACCTATTTTTCACCGGTCGTCGTGCAGTGTTCCGTTCTGGTCCAAAGCTTCCCAAATTACTTTAAACGATTTTAGGGGTGGTTAGCCCGACGACGAGCCCTATTTAACCTCGAGGGCCGGTTTATACCCACCAGCACTGGGTCGCCAGAGCCTCGTCAGTTTCTAGCAGGGTGCACCACGTGCAGGTGAGGTTGGCTTTTGGGTTGGCTAAATGTTCAGGCGCCATCACCCCTTACACCCCTAACAGCAATAAACAAACGGATAATTACAGTTGAATTAAAGTTGTCACGACATCTTATTTATATTATAGGTGTATATGCTCCAAATGATCATGCCAATGTAAAATTAAAAGAAGGATTCTTCGAACAACCGTCAAACTTATTAAGAAAAATAGAAACCGGGGAGGAGAGAGAAATGGAATGAAATAGATGGCTTATTAGGAAGCTCCAAGTTGGAAGCAGCTTAGAAAACAATCAAAAACTTGGAAAACCGCATTTATTAGTTCCTTGCATAAAAAGGTGATAAAAGACCAACTACAGAGGCATTCGTGTCATATCACCTAGAAGTAGACTGTAATGTAGAATATTATGTGGAAGAATCGAACAACAGACAGAAGAATTAGAAGAGCAAAGCGGGTTCAGACCTGGGAAATCTTGTATTGTTAAACTATTTGTATAGAAAAAAGTTTTTATGAATAATACAATAATAGTGAGAATGATAGTATAGTGACATAGTAGTCAAAAAGAAACTATTTATGATTTTCTTTAATAAAATAAGAAGGGCATCAATGGTATTACGGTTATAAATTCAAAGTAATATTTAACAATGTTTAATAAGATACACTGGTTGCTTCATTAGCTTTGAACTAAACAAAAGCTGTTAGGCTTCCAGTTTCTTCATCGACTTCTTTATGATCCAGAAAGCACTTCAAGCTTCTCTGAGCATTTACTTCATAACTTTTTTTTTATATTAAATGTTGGTTTAATGAGCCTCTTAGCACTTCCCATATTTCCTCTTTATTTCTTCTTCCAAAACTGTCTTCATCAGTGTACATATTTATTAGTAAATAAAATTTCCTTGTATTACTTTGGTTGCTCTCGATCTTGATGTGTCATGAGATGCTGAGGTAGCTGCGAGTACTGATGAAATATTTGTTGACACATTTGGATTAATAGGACTAATTCCTTTCCTTCAAATACACCAATTTTGAAGCCACAGAAACCATGAGTCAACTCCATGATTTTCACAATTGGTTTAAGAGTTGGTAATGTTAACTTTAATGGTAGACTTCTCAATACGATTCCCATTCCTGCTGTTTTGCCTATTCTGAAAATCCAATATTTTATCCCAGGTTTTGCCCACTTGTAACATTTAGATGATCAAGTTTTTTCGTCACCTATCAATGTCATCCTTCGCTTTTTCATCTTTACTGTTTACGCCTTGTTTAAATTCGTTTTGTTCATTTATCTGCTCTCTTTATTTAGAACTAACTGTACCTATTTCAGGATCATCTATTTATGTTTGGCAAGGTGGTACTTCACTTCATAAAAAATAAACATATTGCTTACAAGCCCATGCTTGTTGGTTTAGACCCATTAACAAATAATAACTCTTTTGAACTTCAGTAAATCTTCTCTTCTGAATATTTATTCAGCAATTATCTTCAAATCTAATTGTTCTTCTCTAAACCTCCTTTTCCCCATTGCAAACTCCTTGTGTTTCACTGATTAACTTGTCAAATATTTGAAATGATGAAACTTACTTTACATATTGAAATTCTTTACTTTTTTTGGCCATCTCTGTATAGCTGTGTGTTGCATGTATATAATTCCTTCTAAGTACTCTCTTTTATGGTCCTTTCAAAGCGCCAGATAGACCTTTTTTGGTTATTGCTACCACCATCAACTGAACATAATTAAGTTCCCCACAATTTAGAAATAAGACTCCCATAATCAAAAAAAATTCTCAAAATACTTAGTACCGTCTTAGAGTAACTTAATTCTTTCATCTGTTATTTTATTGCCTTATCATCGAGTACGGAATATAAAATACAAAGTAATGACTTCTCGCTCAAAATTTCCATTACCATCGAGTCTGAAGATGGCGGCCAAAAGAAGTTCAATCGAAAAAATCCTGCCGCACAAAAAAAAATTAAAATTAGGAAAAACTGGTAAATTATAAAAAACTTCATATCATTATAAGGTCCTTATAATTTATTGAAAACCGTTTCCTTCACCAATTTTAACTCGACATTCCTACCTCAAATCAGCTAAGAACTATAATGAAACAAAACAGCAATTATAAAAGCCAACTTTTTACTGATTAATAGTTACACAGTTACTTGCTATTAATGAGTATTCAATAGGGGATTCCCTCCCGCCGCCTATACAAAATTCACGTTATACATTATAACTCCTCGTCTAGATGCAATATGCAATTTTACTAAAACACTGAATGAGTGTACAGGTTCACAACGCAAGTTCGAAGTCAACGAAACATCCAAGGCGGTCTCACGATACAAAGAAATGAGTCGGCCGCTGTGTGCTTGCTGGCAAAATAATCGGCGTTACCGTGGTGACTAACATAATCGTATTCAGATATCGGCAAAAAATGCACAACGGAGTCGGCATGCACTTTTCAACGATGTTACACAGTACAAGTATACTTTAAGATTACAAAATTACAACAATTTTTACTAGAGATACATAGTATCAACTTATAATGACAAAAAAATTACTTTCATTATATAAAAACCGCAGTCCTTAAAATAAGAAGCAATTCCCTCTTCAATATGAAGTTTACTCGAGTGCCCTACGACTGTTTGATTCACTTAACTAACGACATAGTCCTACATACTAGCTACCTACCGATTCCCGGAATAAAATCCTCAAACATATACTTACGGTCTCATAAGTAAATGGAAGATATTCCAGCAATAATCAAGACACAAAATAGACATACAATTAATAGACGAGCCGGAACTCTGTGTCCAGCTCAATAAGTTCGTGCTCAACTAAGCAATCCGTACAACAATTTAATACCAATAACAGTCACGATATATTTTAGCTGGACAGATCAATGTCAGTATAGTGCATAATCTAAAACAATTACAAAAATACATTCAAGCAACAACTAATAACAAAAACAAGAGAAAAACAATATAAAAGGTTATTTATAGCATTCTCAATAATAAAAACACCTATTATACATAACTCATCACAAAAATGTTTTGTTACTCCTTTAATACACGCACAGCAATCACTTTGCCGGAAACATCGCCAAGATGGCTGCACAAATTTTTTGAGGATTCGTTTCGTCGGGATACAGCTGCATAGCTTGTGTCACTTGTTCCTCAGGAAAAATCGCAGACAAGTGATAGTGCAGCTTCAGCCGGGCGTCTTCCTGAATATTGGATGCTATGCTGGTTCCGCCGCTCTGCGTCCAATGTGGAGGGTACACGTTCAGTTGCGGGTCAGAGCAACTGGAAATGCGTTGCATGTGTCTATGCGGCGTGTGGGTGCTCGGCAACCAAGGACGGTATGAATCAGGAGCCGAAGCGATGCGTGTCACATGCTGATGCAACTCCCAATTGGGATGATTAGGTGGAATAAAAGGCGACTGCAGCTGAGGTTGGGGCTGGGTCTGGGGTTGTGGTAAAGGTGAACCCTGCTGTTGCAGTGGTGGCACAAATCGCATGCGTGCGAGTCTGGGATCATTGTTAGGATTAAGCGTCAGCTGCCTCTGCAGCTTCTTATGCAGATTTTCTGCCGGCTGAAGAGCTGCTATGTTCATGTAGGAAGTCCCGACATTATCCACGCTTCTGCTTTTTGACACTACCGTGTGCTGCACCTCCTTTGCAGGGGGGACGTTAGAGCGCGTTCGGCCCAGCGGCGTTTTGCGAATCTCCCCCTCGCGAGCTTGAAGGTGCCTTTGTGCGTGCTCAGATAATCGCTCAGTGACGCTTTTATGTGGCAAAGGTCCTCTTTCAGGGTGGTGGTATTTGCATTTGTTTCCGTATGTGCATTTTTTTGCATATGGGCATGGTGGTGGTGGATCACCCTTTTTGGGTTGGCAACGCAAGAAGTTATCGAGCGTAGGCCCAGAACGGCCCAGAGGATCATCTGGAGGCATAAATCGGTCATTCACAAATGAATACATGAGAATACGCTCCTCCACGACTTTTCGAAACTCGTTACTTTCTTGCACCAAGTCTCTGTAGTTATCATTGCTGACAACTATACCGTCCACCTCTGAAGCCAATTTTAGAATATAGCGATCGTCATAACATACCATGCGTTTGCCACCGACTAGCCTTGATGGTGTAAATACGAGCATGCGCTCCTTCTCTAGCTCAGCTAGGATTTCTTGGTCACGGATGGGATTGTCAGGCCGTGGCGCTTCTTTGCGCCATTTGGGCACGAAAACAGTGATATCTTTGTGCCCACGAGCCTTAAACCAGTCCACACATATTTTTATGCCCCGGCATGAGAAAATCTCTTTGTTGCCGTGACTGCAAGTAAAGAAAAACAGTGAATGATTCCATGTTGTATTTCATTTACGTTACCTCATGGCTACGTTGCTTCCATCAATGACAATTTCTCGCAAGTGCTGTCCCGATGCTGGCTCGTTGTGAAACTCTGCGGTGATATCTGGCGGCCCCTCGGTGGGGCTACTGTCGCAGGACGAACTGCCGCGCTGCGCACCCAACTTAATAAGCTCTGCGAGGAGCTCATTTTGTGCAGGAGACGGGCCTAGCTTTTGCAGTGCTGCTTGCACCAACTTCTCTGTGTAGCCCAGCTTCAATGCAAACTCCACTCTGAAAGACAGGCCTTTAATACATCAACAATTTTATGGGAGAGTTTAGCAGAACATGGACTTACTGGCACTAGCCTACCCATCAAATTTGCACATCTATGCCATTAAGGATGGTTTACAATTTTTGATTTCTATTTTAGTTGATAATTCGACTTTAAATCAGTAAATCTATTCTATTATTGCTTCGGGTCTTCAAAAAGAAAAAGTAGAAATCATATATACCGTGTATAGTTTCAGATTGTATCTATAGCTATCTAAAAAACGATTTGCAGCTGTTTCACCCCCTACTTTTTGAATTCATGTAATTCTGTACACTTGTCGTTACTCAATTTTTTTTTTTGATTTGTTAAGCTATAGCCAAACAACTTTTATTGGCATTAAAAAAATACATTGCAAATAAGAATAAATTGATCCCTAGAGCACTAATACAGACTCTATAGACAACAAAGATTACTGACAAAACCTTTTGAAGCAACACTCATAAACCTATGCACAAAAGCTAATGTAAACTGGCTATCTCTAAATCAACTGTTTAGAAAAAGCTGACGATATTTACATGTCTTCATCGTTGGATGTTGTTCAACATCACACATTCTTCAGTGAGGTTCGCTCTTTCAAATTCAACATCAACATTGGTATATTCACTTCTTTTGTAGAGACCCAGACACCAGTAAGAAAGTCTGTTTAAGGCAAGCGGGAGAAAGATTATCCTTCTCATCTCTCCCCAATTACCTAAGTCAAACTAGGGACGTTTTCAGAAAGATGTTTTCTAAAAACCAAAGCTTATATTTTATCATACAGATGTATTCGTCACTGAATTCAAAAAGTATGTGTGTCTGTTGCCGTGTTTTCGGTTTGGATCAGTTCTGATCGACTACGTTTAATAATACTCGGCTGTGTTCGGTTTTAATCGCTTTTTCCATTATGGCAACGCTAAGTCGTGTATTCTCCGATATTATTGCAATGCAAATTGTGCTAAGAAAAATCAGAAGTCTAATTGAATTATTTGAAGGGAAGTCAGAAGATTAAAATTAGTTCTATGAGCTTTATTTTTTTAAATGCAACTTTCCATTCATTTCTGTTAATACAATGATAATTCCCCAATAATAAGACTACTGAATCGCTGTACAAAAATCTATGGAAAGTGGTTGTACAACCTAGCAGTTAGATTTCAAACTAAATTAATCTTGATTTGAGTTGCACTTCGATGATTTAAAAAGGCCATCTCCATTCACCAGGTCTAAGTTAATCTAACTAAATCAAAACTACTCAGCACGTGATTGGGTTACCGTACTCGTGCTGCACGAATGCAGTATCGACACCGTAAAATACCGTATTCATTCATTTTGCGAAACTACGATTAAAAAAAAAGTCTATAAAGTTGAATCAACTCATCTATAAAATCAGATGCGTTGAAAGGAAAAGAGCAGTCTAGAAAGACCCAGAAATATTACATTGCAAGGCGTTTGTACGCTCGACATTGCTGCCTTACATACAATTCAAACAAAAGTCTACGTCCGATGAGCTGTGGTGTCAATCTGTCGTCATCGCCGTTGTTATGGCCGCTTGCGCGCCGCGGCTACAACCATGCAACTTCCCAGAATTTTGTATGTGTTGCTGTTAATTACATCACCTGCTACCTGTGCATCGTGAGAGTCTGCACATCCATGCATCTCATTATCGGAGCGTTTTTTTAAATGTTCGCTTCACCTTTCAGCAGCGAATGAAAACAAACCACATAACTTCAACAGGTGCCGCATGGCGCGCTAGTTATTTAAATCCGCTTGGTAAACCCGACTCCAACTCCTACCGCAGGAGCTACCGCCTCCGGCCAGCATAAGCATAACAGTTGCGGTTTTCTTACGAAAAATTACAAATAGCTCAGAAGTCTTAATTGGAACCTCCCTCCTACAGACGCTTAACGGCGCTAATATATCTGCGGACGGACCCTACTTAGGTGCCTGCCAGCCCGGTAACTTTTTCCTTTGGAAAATTATTGAGTGACCTCGAGTATGGACCAAATGAGACATCTAGAGAAAACTAATTTTTGACTAATCACAGAGGTCAAATAAATTATGCTAAAATAAAAGGACTGATAATATCACTCATCTTGCATCAAAACGGAAGAATTCCAAAAAAAGGTACCAGGTGAGAGGCATAATTTTCACACTTTATAACAAAGAGATCTTTAACTTCAATTATCCCATAACTCGTTTGTTTCTTTTATAACAAGAGTAAGGTTGATAAATTTAGGCAGTCGTTGACATCTCTACACAGCTAGGAGAGAGGGAGGAAGAGAGCAAGTGCGCGGCTCTTCGTTATTAAAATTTTCTTACTTTCTCTTCTCCCTTATACTTTACGGCGTCGGGGTTTTAAGACTACTTTTGAATATTGTTCTGTCTTGTGAGTAGCTTGGTTTGTTCTAAAGTCATCCTTCTCTTTGTGGCTTTAATGTTGTCTCTACAAGTGCTTCTAAGTATTCCTCGAGGTCTTTTTCTTTCACATTTCATACCATAATGCTCGTTTGGGATATTTCGCGTCGGTCATTCTATTCAGGTGTCCATACCATTGGAGCTGTTTTTACAAGTAGTTTTAGATCTATCCCTTTCCGAACGCCTCTTGTTTTTCCAACCAACTTCCTAAGATATCTCATTTCAGATAGTGTTATCTTCTATCTGACTATCCGGCATTATCCAAGACTTTACTACATATTTATTCTATTTCTTATTTATTTGCGTATTTTCCCATTGATATTTCACTCCTCGATATTCTAGTTGTTGAACATTAATAGTGTTCTATCTATTTGTCTCAAAATGTGTTCGCTCCTTCTTACTTCAATTACTTTACTTTTTTCTACAATTATCCTAACACCTTTTTCTTCTAATTTCTCCTTCCATATTAGTGCTTCCTCTGCAGTTGCCCTTGACTTGATACAAGTAAGATGTCAACGTACGAAACGCAAGAAAAATCGAATCGTTTCTTAATATCGATTGGAAGTGATAGTAGCACATTGACATCACTCCCCAAAAATGTATGGATTAATGACCTCAAGTTTACTCACCACACACCAGTGACATGTTCGCTGTAGAGAAACGTTTCACGGATATCTCGTAGGTAATTATCACTCCAATGGCAAAGTTTTATTTATTAACATATTTTGACAAGGTGTTTTCACACTTTTGTTAATTACGTTCGAGAAGTTTCTATACCATCTTACATGGATGAAAACGAAGGTATTGGTGCAAAATCAGCCGTATAGTACAACTAGACAAGCGAAGAACAACGGCATGTTTGCACACAGATCACTTCAGAGGTTGCAAAATGAAACTTCTTACTTCATCAATGTTTTCCAGTGTACGCGCAGTCCAATGTCTTTGCCTTCCCTTACTCACTATAGACCCACCATTTTAAACATCCGCAACAAAATCAATTTTCAATCGAAGCACAAGTTAAAAGTGTCACAGAAGAATCATTGACCTCGATGTTCGTTTATGTATAACAAGAACCCTCTGGGCAAAACATCACAACCACCTACGTCTAATGAAATAACTTTATAGCCTTCTTTTGAAATTAGACAAACAAAAATTCCTCACCCTGCATTAACGTCATTGAGGGGAATGATGGTTTAAAACCACATAGTTCTAACCGAAGATAATGGCATTGCGGAAAGATAAAAAGGGTATGTAGAGGATCTACATAGAGATTAATCTCCTGAAGGGCTATTAATAAACGATGATGACAAAGGACTACCAAAAATAGAAGCAGAATTTAACTATCTAATAATAAAGCTCTGAATATTGACAAAAAAGCTGGAGACGTTACCAAATGGCTAAACTAAGAAACTTTACTCTTAATATTTGACGTCGTTAAAATTATTTACGTGACGAGATTAAGCGGCAACTCTGATGAGGTGTGTTTACATTTGAACGAGTGTAGGCATAGAAATAGCGAATATCAGATATAACAGAACCCGGAAAAGAGAAAAGAAAAGGATCCAGTAAAACATCGAGTTAATCAGAATTTAGTACAAAGGATTAAGATTATGGACGAAAATTGCATGAACTAGATACAATTAAAATTTAACAGTAATGCACTGTTCATCACACCAGTGGTAAGCTAGGCAACATAAGGTAACATAAATTCAAAATTGGAAGACAGAAATACAAAAATTCTCATGAACGACTAAAAACGAAAACAAAATAAATTACGACCAAAAGAAGAGAAGTGATGAAAAGTATACAAAGAAGCCTTCAAGAGAAGCAAGAAGATGAAGCAGATACCAAAAAAATAATAAACAAAATCAGGGTAAATTAAACATGATGGAAATATTAACGGTGGATAAACTAAAATAAATTAGAAAAAGCACAAAGAAATAATAAAATCCAAAATGGGAAATGAACAGATAAAAAGTAAAAATTAAGAGAAAGGAATGGATAAATTATTTAGCTAATAGAATATCAGAAAACTTTGGAACTTATAAAAAAGAAACGAAAAAACTGGAAATCAGAAGCTTTTTTACAAAGTATTAAAATCATTATGGAAATAACAAACTCAGGACACCACATTAAAAATAAAAATGGCGAAATAATAACAGACGGAAAAAAGATAATGGCTAGGTGGAAGAAATATTTTGAAGAGCTACTAGGTGCAAGACAGAAAGAAGAAAACAAGCTCAGAAAACAGAAGATAATGAAGATTTAATAACCAGATAGGAGCTACGCTACAAGACATAAAAAGCAGAAAATGGGAAAGCCTCAGGGGAAGAAAAAATAAAGGAATAGAAATATTACTAGAGATATCTAATAAGGTATGGACAGGCAGACAGCGTTAATATTCCCCATAGACAAAGGAGGAGATAACAAAAATTGCAGTAACTACAGAGTAACGGCATTAAGAACGACCACAAAGATATTTGAAAATATCATAGAGAGAAAAGTTAGGCTAATAGTGAAGAATGCCCTGAAAGAATCACATTGCAGTTTGGAGAAAGAAAGAAACACACAAGACCATACACAAGAGACAAAGAGTGCTATTAGTCTTCATTGACTTTCGATAAAGTCCAAAAAAAAAAACTATGGAATATGTTAAAGGAAAGAGGAATTAGTAATAAAATTATATACATCTAAACTATGAAAATTGCGTTAACAAAATTATCTATAAGAAACCAGAAACATTTATTACGAAAGATGTCTTAAGACAAGAGGAGGGCCGAGTCCATTGTTATTTATAATATTTCTACATCAGTTATAGTATTTTACGTAGAATAGACATTTCAGAAGGGGTTTTTGCGGACGACATAGTAATGACATAGTAATAATAGCAAGAAGTGAGAAGGAACTGAAAAAGAAGTTAAAAATTTGGAATAAAGTTTTGGAAGAAAATGGGATGAAGCTAAATAAAATTTTTAAAAAATATTGATAGTGGGAGAAGAGCAAGAAGAGTTGAACATAACGGTCGATGGAGTCAAATTAGAGTAAGCAAAATCTTTCCAAAACCTAGGAGTAAAAATAGAAAGCAACGAAAGTAGAAAAAACCTTAAAATTATATTATGCAATGAACAGCAAGTTTATAAATAAGAGGAAAATTTTAAAGGAGACAAAGATGGCCGCTTACTGAAAAACAGAAGAGTAAGATACATGTTGTTGAAATTAAATACCATAGTAAAAGGAATTACAAAACAGAATAAGAAATATTCAGACATTAGAAGAGAGCTAGAGGTACAATACGTACTAGATTTCATTGAAAGGCGACAGTTGAGCTTGTATAGATTAGAAGGAACAAGACCGGTTAAATAGCTATGGGAAGCAAAAATCCAGAATAGGAAGAAGATGTAGGAAGACCCAGACAAGGTGAGACAAGCTGATGGAAAGAATATTGGAGAAGGGAACACCATTATATGGTAAAATATATCGAAGATTGAGGCAAAAATTGGAAATATACTAACAGAAGTTCAGTTCAGATTTAGTAAAAACAAGGGAAACCATTCTAGCATTTAGACTAATTATTGAAAAATGTATCGAAAAGAATAAAATATATATATATCGCTTTCATGGGTGCTGAAAAAGCATTTGACAACGTGAAAGAAAACATACTTTTTAAGTTTGAAAAAGTTCGGTGTCGACGACTGTAAGGATACACATTTATATTTCTAATTCCTATAAAAGTCAAAAGAGAATAATACCGATTAATGATGAAGAAAGAGAAATACAGATAAAAAAGGCGTCAGACAAGAGATTTATCTTCTCTTTTTCAATTTGTACACCCAGAAGGCAATTGATGAAGTTAATGATCAACATATACGGAGAAAAAATTAAAATTTACGTTTCGCCTTATCCTTCAACAGTAAAGATGAAATAGGACAGACCTTCAATATAGTGGAAAAGTTAATGAAAACGAAATATAACTTAAAATTTAATAGAAAAAAGACCAATCATGATATTTGAAAGATCAACATACAAAAACCAAGACACATTCTTCTCCGGGAAGGAATTATGAAAACAATTATAGAAGGAAAAAGAACAAGGGAACATCCAAGCCACGGATATATCAAACAAATTATAGACAACGTGGACACGAATGATTATGAAGAAATGAAGGGAGCAGCTGGGAGAAAACAAGAATGGAAACACGCGTCAAACCAATCAAAAGACTGAAGACCTAGAGGGAGAGAGAGAAAGTTGAATAGTCAATTTGACAATCCTATGCAATTTCGCTCGTTCTGATTCACTGTGCAGTTTGCGGATGTAGTTAACGTCTATTTTAAGCCGCTCTTCCAGCAACACATCCCGCAGTGCCGTCAGATTTGCTGGAGGGCTCCAGTAAATGTTTGACTCATCATTCCAGATGGCGCAGACTTAAATCTGGAAGACCAATCTCGACCGTGGCAAAGATTTGTCCCGTCTTAGACCCAAGTTACGATTCTCACCATTTAAAATTAATTTCCCGCACCGTTAAACGATTAGCCGAAAGGACTGCGCAGTCTAATTATAGTGGTTGCAGCATGGACTCACCTAGCGGTATACCCAGGGGAAGTGTCGGGCGTCGACTGCACGTACTCTGCGTATTCGGCCGCCAGAGTGTCGCTGGTGGTCCTGGAGACATCCTGGTGCTTCGCGGGCGGATCGGCCTCGTAGTCCGAGTCATAGCTGGAGTCCTCGCCCGCTACGGCTCCGGCGCAACCTTCGCGGCATATGTCATCTACATATTTCTGCAACAGAAATTGGAATTATCGCAATTATCTCGCTGGAAGCTTCTTGCGGCAATAAGAGACCATCACCGACAGCGCCGTGCTCAGGAAGGACGCGCTACATCTGGCCCGTGCATGTGCGCGAAGGGAACAACAAACACCAGAGCGATCGGCTATTAATTGATTTCCGATGGCGATCCGGAACCACGTCGACGGCTAGAACTTCTCCGCCGGGGAGGCCAAAGCGGAAGCCGCCCCACGCGAACATCGGAGACCCAGGAAACCGCGGCGGCGCGAGCGGCGCCAGAATCAGGCCACTCCAGTAGTAAACAACGAGGTGGCACATCGGCGGCCGTCAACGCGGCGATAACGCGCCCGAAATAAGGATCCAAAGTCTCACCTCTGTGGTAACTGTCATATCTCGCCGCCGACCATCACAACCGGATCTCTATGTGCGAGCTGAAAATGCTCGGCTCGCTCGCTCACCAGAACGCCAGCCTCACATCCTGGTTCATTTCGACGGCGAATGTCCTTAGAGCGACGCGCGCGCGCTGGTCACAACTCGTACGGGGGCCGCTCGGCGGGCCTTCCTGCGTGGTCCGCGAGCGCGCCGAAAACTGCTCGAATTCCGGCGGCGCGTGACCGGGACCTACTTCGAGAGAAAAGAGAAAGCACGGCTGGTGAGGGTACGCGGCCATTTTTTATGGTGCACGCGTCGCGCTCATTAGTGGACCGAGACACCCATATGCTGCCGAGAAATTCGGCCGGATCCGGGAGCGCCGCCACGAATGCCCCAGCCCAGTTTCCCTGGGCGCACTCGCCGCACAAACAATGAAAAGTCGAATGTTGTGTCTGGGAAAACGGCGGCGACGTGCGTCACTAGAAAAACCTACCACCCAGACGTCACCTACAGGGTTCATCGATTTAAATTGTAAACTAATCGCTGGACTCCTAAACCGAACCTTCTCTTCATTCAGACACTGCTAAAATAACTTCTATGGCAACCCACGTCTTTAAACCCACAGCACACAGCTATGAGGCTCGCATTTTAAACCAGAACCTAGCGAAAAGCCAACAGAAATCTTAGTACTACTTGAAAAATAAACTACTTAAAAAAAATTCAGGACTTTGTCATTTTCACTATCTTGCTCCATTGTTCCCCGTCATCGATTATCTCTTTCTTTCTAATTTCCTATCTCCAGTTTTCTTAGGTCGTTTTCTACCTGTTCCTTCCTTTTCGCCCCCCCCCTACCCTCGGGTCTTGGTTTTGTTGGTGTCCATTCTGTTAGAATCCTACCTGAATTTTCCTCGACTTTTCTCATGGTATGGCCGTACTATTTAATTCTTTTCACCTTAATTGTACTATGTTCTCATGACTTAGTATTTCATCAATTTCAAAAATGAACAATGGTCTTGTTCTTCTATCCATATTCTGTAACTGTTTCGATCTCTTGCCATTCTCCTAACTTCATTGATGTTTTGAGTTTATCACTGGTTGTTGGTTTAGACCGACTCTTATTGTATCTCTCTTCGTTTTTCCCAGTACTTTACGCAGTTGCTTCATTTCAGATGCTGTTAGTTCTGATTTATGTTTGTCAAGCATCGTCGACGTCTCCGATCTATATAGTATAGAAACTTATATAATCTTTACTTTGATGCTTAGCTCTTCTTTTCCTATTATAGTGTTGTTTATATGGTAATATAGTCTTCTTCTATCCATCCGTCCTTGTTTATTATTGTTCTAAGGAATTCGTACTTATCCACATATTCTATTCGTTCATCTTCTATATTAATTGGTATTCGATCATCTCTTCTGGTGCTTTTATTGATGTTTATTGCCATTCCGTTTTCCTCCTGGTTGCGCTTCCATAAGTTAAGTTATATTGCAATTGATTGAAATTTTCTGCTTGTCTGTCTGACTTGATTATGCTGTTCATATTTATTTAGCTTTATTACCCCTATTATATTTTTGTTTAAGCATTTAAATTATCCTTAAAAATTTTAGTATTGTCTGCAATTCCTTTCGTGTCCTCCATATTTGGTGTCTTGGCACTAGGTATATCTCTATTTTTGTCTTTTATTATCTCTATTACTATTCTAATCGTACATATGTGGTCTTGTGCTTGTCTTCCTGGTCCAAATACAGCTTGTTCTTCCTCCAGTTTGTCTGCTATTGCGTTTCGTAATCTTTTCTCTATAATTTTGAGGTATGAGTGATAGGTATATTAACCCAATATTTGAACTTTTTACCTTTTTATATTTTATTAATTCTTTCCCTTGGTCTTGAATTTTTTTGAAAAGTCTTCTACATAAACTTTTGTCCATTTTAGAATTACGATACATCGTTCTAACTTTCTCATTCAGCTGTAGACCACTTTCCTATTCTACTTCCTTTATTCCATGTATTTATTCCATCCTCTTCTCTTGTTTCAGTTGGTGATTTTCGCTTTCTCAATTGTTAGTTTTCTTATTTAATTTTATTTATTTCTCTCGTTATTGTATCTATCTTGTTTTCGATTCCTTCTTCCCGTTCTTATATTCTGTCTAATTTTTTATTTCTCTTCTAACATTTTATGCATCTTTTATTTCTACCCGCTGTCTTTAGGCACTTTTTAGAAAATCTACATCGCTTTTCCTCCGCAGCTGCGCGTTGTTTACACTGTTATTATCTCTTATCAGATGTTCTTTTTTCACACCAGTTTCTGGGTGATCTAGTCCATTTCCTTTTGTATTTACAATACTTTACTTCTGTCCTGTTTACGTAAATTCATCTTTTCCACTTTTTTCTTCCGTATAACTTCGCTTTAATCACTACTCCTTAGTTTTAGTTGTAGGACCAAGACGTTCATTATTCGGAAACACATTTAACCCCCACCCTCAGCTCGGCTACAACCCTTTGAAATACAACTTCCTTGAATAGCTTTTTACGTTCTGAAATTTCAGACTCCTTTCACAGGGCTTTGGTGGTGTACGTCGTACAACCTGCTTTTCACTTCAAAAGTTATAACAAGAAGTGCAGAGTCTGTAGATGAGCTACGGGAGATGGAATACGTTCCCAATTACCACAACTGCAATCATAACATCAGGAGAATAAAAAAAGTAATGAAGGGGAATGCTCCTTATATAAAAAAAAACACTGTACGCCAATACATAATGGTATTTTCAAAAGTTTCAATAAAAAGCTCATTTCAGTTTTCAACGGCTCAAACCAGTTGTAATCACAAGGGTGAGCATCAGAAAAATAACCTCATGTCTTGACGCTCTCACACCTTTTTCTGGCACATCGGAAATCCGTTTGGGATCACACAGCTTACGAGTATTTGTTTGGGTTCTTGGAAGGACTCTAAGTAACTGTGTTCTTCTTCCGAATCGGTAAATATGACAATATTATCAGCAAACTTTCGATGGTTTAAACGCCCTCCTTTGTCCAATACGGTAAGCCTGAAAGTAAACCTGAACAAAACGAAGATAATGCGCCCTGAAGGACCAGAACTAACAATAAGAGGATCTATATAGAAAATGTTGCAACATATGCATACCTGGGACAAATAATTATATCAATGGATAAAGAAAACAAAAAGAAGAAGGTTGGCCTGTCTTCCCTGTCATCATCTATGATGACAAAATAAATAACAAGGAAACTGCAAGTTACACAGTAGACCATAGAACAGTAAAAGACAAAAAGAAAAACTAAGGGACCCCAATAAAATGAAAGCGACAGACGTGCTTAAAAAGTGATGCAGGTAAAATGGGACTTCGCTGGTCATGTTGTAAGAGTAAAAGACAATAGATGGAAAGATAATACAATGGAGACTATTGGTGGAGAGAAGAAGCATAGAAGCAAGATGGGTTTATGCTACCGAAAGAATCGCTAGTCTACAGAGCTTTAAAAAATAGAGATAGACAATGGAGACCTGTGCTCAAAATTGGATGCAAGAAGACTAGAAAAAAGTGGTATGCGCAAAAACCCATCCAAATGACCTAATAGACTGTTTTTAGTGCTGTTTTTCAGTCGATTTTTCACATTCACAGGTCCAGGTTGAGTTCAAAGTGTTTGACTTTAATTACT
Organism: Sinelater perroti; assembly: GCA_036346155.1. Lineage (NCBI taxonomy): Eukaryota > Metazoa > Arthropoda > Insecta > Coleoptera > Elateridae > Sinelater > Sinelater perroti. The sequence goes on along the minus strand of JARFIY010000111.1, from coordinate 7,125,576 downwards.
TGGAAGATTTGAAAACCATTCAAAGTAACTGGGCGGACAGCTATCGCGCTTGACTGTGAATGTGATATACATGGATTTACTTTCGTTAACCTTTATTCGCCATAATTCGAGTTTGCTAAGATGGTTCCTATAGGTTTGTAGATGCACTAACGTAGTTGTGATGCGACTCCATTATTGTGGTATCGTCTACAAAACTTGCCGTTGTTACGAGTCTAGTTAGAAAGTCCACCGTATATATTAAGTATAGAATTGGACCGAGGATGCTCCTCTGCGGGACATCAGAACTTATTGGACAAAAATCAGTGGTATTTAATGTAAAAGTATCTGTTTGCAAAGTAAGACTTTAGAAGAGAATACATAGGAAGTGGGAGTCATAATTTGCTGAGCAGTACTGTTCCTGCTCTAGGTATTATTTGGTTAACTAATCTGTGGATTGATCTGTGCCCCATTCTCAACACCAATCGATGTTTAGGCAGCAGCTTTTTTTGTATCTATAATTGGTTGTACTCCATTTAAAAGTAAGTGGCTTACTGGTCTGTAAGATTTGATTTCTGGCAATTTTCCACTGCCTGGAGAAGTAATTATTTCGTATAATAACACTGAATATTTGGGTTATGGCTATGAAACTCTTTTGAGTACATTCTCATAGCATTTTGCCCGTGATTAAATCATACCCTAAAGCCTTTTTGAAAATGACAGATTCTAGTTGACCTTTTGTTATTTTCCTTATTGGATCTGATTTGGCGTCTTCAAAAATTTGTCTTCTTCTTCATCTTGGGTATTCGTTGTGGAAGAATAAGGTTGCAATTCTGCAGTGAGATGTTCCAAGAAAAATTCTTTGCTTTTTGTTGATTAGTTTTAGTCCCAATTCCATCTTTATATTTTACTTTCTTTTAATTTTTCAACCACACTTGTAGTGAATGTCACTATAGTGTTGGAGTTTGGTCGGAATTAAGTTGCCACCAGGGTTGTAGGATTATTTTGGTAACATTTAAACCTTTGGTAACGCAAAAATCCACTATATCTGTTATTTTGTCTATCCAGTGGATAACCCAGTTAGGTTTTTTTGTACTACGTTTAAGAGTTCTGCCTTTTGTTGTTGGACCACCAAATAAAACTGTTAAACCTGGACATTTTGCTTCAAAAAAGGAGGACCGTACCATAAATAAAAATGGACGATCTCTGTGAAGGTAATGGTTTTTCCAAGAAGCGGCCATATTGAAAAAAATTGGGAATTTAATCAATCAATTTGTTACATAATATAAATGTTTAAGGTGTTACAAAAGAAATCCCAAAAATGGTTAGATAACCCTAAAACATTCACCAAACATGAAGGTACTGATAAGTTCAATAATACAAAAATGTTGACCCCGATCCTGAAAGGACGCCAATCATTTCTCATTGAAAAATTTCATTATTTGATCGTATGCTGGCTTTCGTGATAAGCTGCGAAAGCCTAGAAACATTTGTTTGACCACAATTTATTCCCCCCCCCCCCCCCCCCCCAAATTAGTTTTAGTATATTACGAATATTTTAATTGAATTCTGAATAGGTAGATATCGTAATTAAAACAAAATAATGAAAAATTAAGCTGTAAAATCCACCACTTGGAAGGGTTCAAAATTTTCTAAAATGAGTTTTTCCTAGTTCGCTACAATGTCTACCAAGATTGGGGGTTTTCGTCTTTTTCCCATAAAAATATTTAATTGCAGCCGCGGTGCAGTGCGGACGTGCTGCCGGAACAAAGAGTGGGATAAGGTGATCGCGTATCACGCTAATGAAAAACAGTTCGAGCAAAGTGAGTTTTTATCGCGTCATTTGTTGACGTTTGTTTATGTTTTGAGCAGCACGCGCGCTTAGAGATGTTTGTTTATCTCCGGAGCGTCTTCTAACGATTTATTTGTTATTGAATTGAGGAATTTCTACCGCCGTACTCCATGTCTCTGGTTACTAACGAGTCGAGTTCATGCACAAACAGAATGTTTACTCATCCATAATTTCATTTTATGGTTGGTTCAGTAATAGTACAAGCATAACCTCTGAGTTTTATGCTAATTCGGAAATACCATATGTGGGCACCTGCAAAACAAAAAAATCCAACTTCCAAATTACGTAACCAAAAATTATGGCCATCACGAATTACTTCAAGCAGTTCTGCGGGTCGAATTTACTAGAAACACTAAATAAAGGTAATTGTTTAGTACCTTGACGCACTTGGAGCAGTTATTTTATAGAAGTGGTTAGTAGTACGAAAATGTTCCACATCCTTTACAACTCGCCTACAACTCTGCATGCCTTGTCAGAACCCTTTGAAGTGCGACTGCGATGAGTCTTTTTGGAGGCTCGCGCCCTAATTTGCATATAAAGGCCTTTCTAACTGCTCTTACGGCCCTTTAAAGTTGAGTATTTTCACATACAACACTTTGGCAGGCGGCTGTGGTGGGCGCGCCACAAAAACTTGGGCTGGCGCACCCCAGCCGCCTGCCAGATTGTCATGTAACAGGGGATACAGACATTACAGACAAGCTACGAAGATTGGAATGTATTCCATGAATGATGACGAATATTTCTATAAAATAACTTCTTCAAGTGCGTCAAGATATTGAACAGTAACCAAAAAAATTCAACATCGACAACTTATTCAGTTATACAACCGTAACGACCGAATAAAATGAACCCAGTCACCACAGTTACAAATGAATACCAGATCAACCGATCAACCACAAAGTTACAAAAATGTTTGTTGGGTCTCAGATTCCTTCAACCTCACCAATGAGTCGTAAATGTAGACAAAAAGGAACGAAGACAAGATACAGTAGCAAAATTGTGTATCATAATAGAAATGACAATCCCTACAATTCTGATGAAATAATCGTTACGTTCCAACGTTAACGCGGAATGCTTGAATAATCAAACATGTAAAAGATATTACGAATACGCACTCGTAAGAAAACTACTGAAATTAGAGAAAGGTCAGCCGTGTTTCCCCTTGTAAAAAAACCTAATCGAAGCAATCAGGCGTGGAACGTGCGATAAAAGTAGCCGTTTTCAAATCGGTAGGTCATTAGGAAAAAATTACTACTGGATAACCTTGAAAAAATACCAGGATGTACTTAAGTGGCTTGTTAATGTGAGAGCGGAGAAAACTATTCCATGGTCCGTCCCAACATTTGGCGTTATTCAGTTTTCCGTTCTATCGCTTTGTCCTTCCTTATCGGTGTTTAGAGGAAGCCCACCACCCTACCACCACGCCTTTTTTGCGCGACAAAAAAATTCGTTCCAAGCAAAAATATGAAGTGAGCAAATTAATTCCGCGTTGTTGTCACAATTTAACTTCTCCAAAATAGACAGGAAGAGATCATGAAGGTGAAAACATTCTAAATTTAAATTATGAATTAGGTGGCGATCCGAACGTACCGCTGAAATCGACGAGTTGCTATTGGTAGCAATCTGGCATGGCTATCTAATCAGATTTAACAATTCGTTACACACAGCACCTCCAACCCTTCTTGCCCTATCTCACAGAGTCAAACCTTCTTGAACTTGAACATGTGCTAGAAATTGTCGTTTGAACCAATTAGAAGATTAAGAGCTTAACAGAGACAAAACCGGCATGATAACAGGAAAAATTTACTATTAATTGTCCCCCATGTGAACATGATAGACAACAAACAATTCTTCAACATTTTTTTAAAAATTAATTTCAGAAGTTCAAAAAACAAATTATGTTTAGTCTATTAAGACACTTCGTATGCGACCCCCAAATTGATAGACTTTGCCTATTTAGCGTAGAGGCATTCAATAATGTACTTGTAGCATGGCTAAATAAAAATAAATCACCTACAACCCTAAATGCAAAAGTTTTATTAATCAATGACATAGAATGTAAGCCTCAAAATTTATGGTAAGGTGTGATGAAAACAGACCTGTCAACTAGATCAATGTAAGAAAACTTCCACGACAACACCATGCACTACAAACATCCAATTCTATGCTCGTTGAGCTCCATTTTCATCATTTTAATCTGATATAATTCAAAACCAAACAAAATAAATTCTTTCAAGATGAAATAACACACCAAATGGTATAGTTCATTCCAGGAGGTCATTGAACACCATTTAGTATTATAAATTATGATAAATGATACCAAACATCATTTTCGGCAAGGTAAGCTATGGAAATCCTTTATTGATATCATTGATCAAAATCAATATGGCAGATACTGCTACACTTCTAGTCAAATATACAACTTTGAAAAGGCAGGCTTTTTGTTGCCACGTGCCCAATACGTCAATATCAGCAAAGAAAAAATATTGCACAGAAGCTATGAAAGATATTCAGACTGAGTCAATTGCATTAAGTGAACATTGGATTAGATTAAAATACTTTCAAAATGTCTTCTTTTGCTCCTGATCACAGCTGTCGAGAGCTTCAAAATTTAGTCTACAAACAGACATATTGGACATGTAGTATGAGGGAAAAAAAGGACGAGCAGACAAAAGCAGAATTTTCTATTTTTAAAAATACCTATTTTTGAAACAGAAAAACAAATAAAGAAAGAACCATAATAAATCCTCACAAAGACGATTTGGACACCTATGACGTTTTCCAAAGTTCCAAGTGACACTCGATGTGATTATAGACGAACAGGTTAAGTTGGCTAAAGACAACGGACTTTCTTCATTCGATTTTCACTTTTTTATTTAAAACTTAATCAAAACTTTGGAAAAGTGCATACGGAAAGAATAAATGAACCAATCGGAAAACGTCGCATAAATTGGTCAAACATAGTTGATTTGGTGTACCCTATAAAACCGTACCCCAAGACAAAATTTCTAACAAAGCTTTGGAATTGAGCAAATTTATCCACGGCAGATTTCTCATTTCCAATGGGCGCCATTTTAAAAAACAATTTAAAAAAATCCAAAAGAACAACCTCTGAAAAGTTTTGCAGTAGATTTAGGACCGTCGTCCCTGTAATTTCAAAAGGGCTTCTAATTTCCAATTGCCATTTTCTTGCTACACATTCGTTATCCTTTGGTTCGATCCCCCGGCAAAATTTTTCAAAAATTCTAAAACCAACTGACAAATATCCAGCAAAGCAATGGGCTTCTACCCAATCATTATAAAATAAGGCAAATGAAGTAAAAAATGGCAGAAAAATTATCCAAAAAGGTCGCCTTAATATGCACCACAACTTTTTTCATCAATCAAAAATGATTTTTAGAAGTTTAAAGATAAGTGAACTCTCTTTTAGATATCACCATAACTCCTAGTCTAGACAAGGGCTTGTGATAAAGTTAAAGTTGATCAAAGTCCAAATAAACAACCACAACAGATATAAAAAATCTGATAAAGATATTACTACCTGTGACATACCAAGTTGATAACAGGTTTACTGTAAAAACAAATTTACTGATACCTCTATTGTTTTCCTATTAAAAAAAAAAAAATTACTTCGCACTACTTGGCTTTTCCTTAATCTGCTTCCTTCGTCATTATGTTCTATAAACCTGACTTAATTGTTAAACTTCCATACTTCATATACCCATAGACTTCTCTCACTAACGCATTTATCATCTAAATTAATTTCTTACAGTATACATTTTACACATTTCTTTTATTGTGATGACTCGTGACTTCTGCTGATAATGTCCTGTATGCTTTTGCAATACACATCACTATTTTTGCCGTGGTCTATGATTTACATGTATAACACTCTTCCAAATGGTTCGAAGGTGTAATATTTCTGAATTGATCTGTGGATCTATGGGAATTATACGATATTATAACCTTTAACCATTAAAGAATTCAGTAGCAAAGTCTGTTCTCTTTAGCATTATCTCAATATGTTTCTTCTTCAAACGTTGCTTCAATTTTCCGCTTTGCCTTCTATGATTGCAGTACTTGGCATTTTTTAAACATTGAGCGAGACTAACTCAATTTGCGGGTTGTAATTATTTCGAAGATATATCAGTGTCATGACCAAAGCATACTAGCTCTACACGATATGATGTTTCTATGATAATTGCATCCTTGCAAAACCTGAATAACTTGTCTTTTTCTAATTCCACACGCCTATCAAAGAAGTAATTCGCAACCCCTTTGTGTAAGACGGAAAACCCCCTCTTTATACTGTTTATACTGTTTTCTTTGAAATAGTTTCAATATTTTTCCCATCACACTCACAAGACACAATATTTTGTATTTTGCACGTTACCTTTCCTTTTACCTAAATTGCGAAATATGCAATGATTTTCTCATCATCTCTGACTGTTGTGTATTTCACTTGCAAAAAGGAGTCCTCGGCTATTTTATTGACCAAAATTTTCGTCATAATACTTCATAGAATTTGTATATTCTTTTCCACGGGTCCCCATCCCGCCCTTTCAATGTATTTGACCTAGTAAATAGCCAATTTTTTATTCCATTTTTTGAAGCGCATGGTTTCGCATCGGAATTACAGAAGAATTATAGAAGAACGGTCCACTGTCGTGCATAAACGTTGCGTATTTTTGTGCGATAGGCGACTTTTACCTTCATTTTCCATATTTTCTTATTTCTTCATTTCGTTCGTTTAAGAAAACAATGAAAACTACACCTTTGTGACATCAAAAACATGTTGACAAGAAACTTCCCCGTAATGAATTACATTTTTCGTTCGTTATCTTACACGGAGTAGGGAAAAAGTCCCTCTCCTTTTTATGTTGAAGTTGTAGTCTGAAGTTCTTCATTGCTTTTTCTAATATGGGCCGAAGAATACGCCTGATTTCTTTGTATTTTGCAATTCGTGAGATTTGGAGAGTTCTAGGGCAATGTTGGTAAACATCAGCCTTGAAATATCTCGATAGCAAGTTACACCATGAGCGAACTAGCCAAGCAACGTCAGCATGGTGACACCGAGGTTCGGTGCGAAAAATTGTGGAATCATTTCCCCATACTGATTGGAAACGACAGTAACACATTGATCTCCTTCCTAAAAAAAAATAAAGGCCAATGACCCCAACTTTGTTTGCCACACACCAAATTATCTGTGGAGAAGTTTATCATAGATATCTCATAGGTTATCACTCCAATAATGAATAGTTTTATTTATTAATGCATTCTGACATCCAAGCGATTTTCCCAATCATGTTCACAAAGTTCCTCCACAATAACCATCTCATATGTATGGAAACGAAGGTCTTCTAACAAAAATCATAGTACAGTACGACTAGAACGGTGAAAAGCAAGGGTGCCAATCTTCTTCAAAGACAGCAAAATAGAACGTTTTACTGCATCGATAATTTCCGGTTTTCGCGTACCCAAGGTCTTCCCCCTACCCTTTTCACTACAGAATCGGTATCTCTAAAGTTCCCTACCTACAACGAAGTCGATTTTTGATCGGAAATAGAGGCACGAAAAGCACGCTGTGCGGCTCAATTCAGTCTGCCCCAAATGAATGCTTTGAGAGGTAAAGTGTTCTGATGACTAGACTCTTCCATACAAAACTTTCACAATACCTAAGTCTAATAAACCTGCAAAGCTTGCAACGCATAGCGAAGTGGCGAAGCAGTCTCCCAAATTTGAGAACCCCCTAGTTGATCTTTGACCAATAAAGTTTCAAAATCACTAACTCCGCTTCGCTTCGCCACTTAATAAAATCACACCTAAATCCTTCATAACCTAATTAGGCAGAGAGTGTTGCCCCACTCTGTAAGTTGGTCAGTTTAGACTTGAGGAAAAATTGTGATGATGGTCGAAAATCTTATCACATGTCTCTATTCACAATTCACATTGCTCCCTAAATCACATTTTGTTACCGTGTAAAGTTCGCTCGTCAAAAGTTTGTTCATAATTCAGAGAAATTAAATTTTTGGAGTGTAAGATTCTTAATTGACCCTGGCTTATACAGAAATACAGATAGGTAGAGCTATGGTTATTGAATCTTAAAGTTGAATAGAAGTCGATTTGAAAATCCTGTGCAATTTCGCTTGTTCTGATTCACTGTGCAGTTTACGAATATAGTTAACGTCTATTTTAAGCCGCTCTTACAGCAACACGTCCCGCAGTGCTATCAAATTTGCTGGAGGGCTCCAGTCAATGTTTGACTCATATATCGCAGACTTTAAAATCAAAAAGATTTGCTTCGCCTTAGATCCAAGCAATAAAGACTGAAACACGATAAGAATCTAAGATCTGAGATTATCATTATCTGCGCTTCTTTGGCATTTAAAATTAATTCCCTACATCGTTAAACGATTAGTCGGAAGAACTGCGCAATCATTATATTATCTTCCTCTGTTTTCATTCGGATGTATTTTTCCAGGTGTCTTTTTTCTCTTTTACTCGACTCCCACGTCGTTCCACCATTTGCCCTCTTTGCTATGGATTGCGTCTAATTACTTTTATCCACTAATGAGTACTGCATTCTTGAATTTATTCCCATTGTCAATTCTTCATCTTGTTTTAAACTCTCAAATGTTTTCTTTAGAGACCCCTTTCTCGCATTCATCAAGAGCTTTCAGTTTGATTTCCTATATATCTTTAGCCGGTTTTCTGATATTAGTATGTGCTACTATCAGTCTATGCCTGGAATTTCTGAATTCTCCAAATGACTGCTAACCGCAAAATACAGAATTACTAAAGTTAAAGCTGTTTATTCAATGATTTGACAAATAGCCGAAGAAATAAACGTTCAAGGCCTTATTATATATAGACCTTTGATAGAAGATAAAATAAAAAGACAACGCCTGGCTGTTTTAATTTTCCCTCGAATTGCTGTTGATCGACGAAAAATGTTAGTTACTAAAACCGAAAGTGGTTTGTCCGGAAAATATAGAGCCATATAATTCAGGATGGAGAAAAACTCCCCTTCTTCAGATGGAACACGAAAAAAACAGTAGGAAGTATACAAAATTTATTTTTACAGGGTACTAACTACAGAACTAGAAGCTTTATTTCAAGGTGTCTTAAAAAGACATTGAAGTCGTAGTTTAAAGTTTATTATTCTTTCCAATGTATGTTGAGGAATACGACCAATTTCGTAAGATTTGGGAAGTCCTAGGACGATGTTTTAAGTCTCAGTCATAAGAAAAAGTCGGAAAAGCGGATTGACCAAATGGAATATTAGGCAGCACTTGGGGCGAAACTCTTATAAAGGCTATGCCTCCATCCCGTTGGAACCAAACGTTTTCCAGTTGAAGTTTTCACATATCGATTGGAAGTAATAGTAACACACTCGCCTCCCTCATCAAAAGAGGAAAGACACATGATCTCAACTTTATCACCGCGCACTAAACAGTAACATGTTCACTGCAGAAGAATTTTTCATGGATATCATCTTGTGGATTATCACTCCAATAATAAGTTTTGTTTCCACATTTTTCCAGACATTTTTGATAATCATATTAGAGAAGTTCCTATACAACCACCATATTTTATGGATGAAAGCGAAGGTCTTGGTGCAAAATTTGCCGTGCAGTACGATTAGACAAATGAAGAGCAACGGCATGTTTGCATGCAGATCACCTAGGAGGCGGCAAATGGCGCGTATTACTATGTCAATGTTTTCCATTGTTCGCGCAGTCCAAGGTCTTTCTCGTTACTGAACCAGTATTCACAACAAAATTTATTTTCAATCAAAGCATAAATTGAAAGTCGCGAAAGTCAATGTTCCGAATGTCCACGACATGTTGGCTATTAACGGCTTCTCTAGACAAAACTTAACGACTACCTCCGTCTAACAAAATCACTTCCTTCACCCTAGAACCACCCTCCATTTCGCAACCTTCTTTTGAAATTTGCCAGATTTTTGCTTCACTCTGTATTTTGGTCGTTTAGACGTGAGAGAGAATGGGGTATAGGTTGAAAGCCTCATCATATCCCTGTCTTTCTTTGAAATATTTCAAGTCACATAATCTTTAGTTTAGAACAATGCCAACACATTTTTTTATTGTTAACTGGGCACCACCATTACCAATATCTGCTTCAACGCAAATTGCGTCTGTTGTCAGAACCGTTTGCCCTCAATAATCTGAGAATTCGAGCAGCCTTTGGTTCGGTTGAACAAGCTGACATCTTATGTCGTGTAAACACCTGGCTTCTCGATAACGTGTCTCTACCGAACTGTCAACGTAATCTGGGCAACATATGTTGCGTTTTTTGCTATATGAATGAATGACACACCATACTGGTTACTTAGTCACCAAAACGATGTGGAAGGGCAACCACCAATATTAAACCAATCTCCTTTAAATTTGACTATCCCATGTATTTTAATAGAAGGAATTTTACCTGTTGCGCATTATTGCGTGCCTGACGATTGTTTTGCATTTTATTTCATTCCGAGAAATCTAAAAGGTTTTATGCCCATTAAATGATGGGTTTACCCACCAAATATTTTGCTCTAAAAGAGAAGAACGCACGTTCGATTTTAATCCAAATTCATTTATTCATAATTAAGACACAACTTATCAGAACGCTTAATGGAATGGTTAAGTTGTTCTCCCAAACAAAAAGAATTATTGTAGCACCTCATTAAGAAACCAGCGAAGATGGCCATTTACGGTTGTGTTAGCATTTACAGTTTTGGTACTTTCAGCTTGTTTATAAGGAATTTTGATGCTTAGCATCTATTAGAAACTTATGAAAAACTTTACATCTGTGTAAACTCGGTAGTTTATTTTCTGTAAGTAGGATATGGAATTTTGAATTCCACTAGATGTCGTTTAATGTAAGTCTAAAACTTGCAATTGCTAAGTCAGTTTGACAACCCTGGAACTGTGACAAAAAATTGACGATCAAAACTGCCATTTCGGTGCCATTTTTTATAATAAATCATCACGACAGCATCCGCTTTGCGAGTAATTCAATATGAAGGGCTTTGGTGGAGAGGCGGCCGCCAGCCCGCACGCTTTTCGAAAATCGGTTATCTAAATTCGGCCTTGGCAACAATGCAACATGACATAATCGCGCGGCGAACGTAAACGCCGCGATAATGGGGCCCGAAACGCCGCCGCCAAGGATGGGCCCAAAGGCCGCCTCGCCTCTTGGCCCAGTTGCGCCGAAACAGGAACCCCGGCCGCGGCGGCGGCCCAGAGGGTAAGCAGTGGGTCAAGATGGCGGTTCAGCGACCGGCCCGCCGGTCCATACACGACCCGACCCGGATCTCCGCCTGACGTCACGAGGCCACCGCTAATGGCTCACGGAGGCAGGAGGCAGACACGGCAAGGCAGGACCGTATACGACGAATGCTGGGCGCCCACTCGCTCCGGCCGGTCAGGTGGCATTTTATCGGAGGAGAGAATGAACTACACCGACAAGCAAAAGCATCGAAAGATCTAAACTTTACTACCACAATTTTCTCACTGAAGATGACGTCAATAATGGCCGAAATCCACCTTGCTAATCCTTAAGGTAAACAGGTGAGAATCACGATATGAAGGACGTTCCTCCTCAAAACAAAGTTCGCATATGTATGAGGCACTACCTTAAGTTTTTGAATAATTCGCATTTATAACTGTCGGTTCAGAAAAGGCAACCCGGTTCCTTGACACCTAACGTCATCTGACCTAACGCCTCTGCATTACCTTTTTTTTAAGGACGTAAGACGTGAATAGTTTATATGGCGATGATTCTCAAAACTTAGTGCGTATTCCTCTACTCCTCTTGTGCTCCCTTTAAGGAAGAAAGCGAAAACTGGTGAAAGAAAAGATAGACAGGTCGAAGAATAACTAAAAGCAGAGTTAGGTGCACTCTCTAGATGAAGTAATCGAATTTAATTACCCCACACCTACGAGTTTCACCTCTGACCTCAATATTAATTTTGGAGATTGTAGTCCTTTTGGAGAGAAGGGGAATAAAATTAGGACACAAAAGACGAGACGAAATTTTGCATATCTCGAGGGTGGAGAATCACAACAACATTGCAAAATTGCTAGCCGTTTTTAAATTGGGAGAAAAGGGAGAGACAGCTGAACGAGTAGACATTCAGTGGTTATACACGAATAAACCTTCTGGTCCATTAATACACAGAAGACCTATGAATGATGTAATTGCAAATGAAAACATTTTTGCTAAAACTTGCTATTAGAGCATGAAGGAAAACCAAATGATCTTCTTCTTCTTTTCAGCACTCAAAGAAGACAAAGCGTAACGATAGAAAATGGACTGGACAACAGAAAACAATCGGGTGTACTTTCAAGTAGCTTATAGAAAATGTCAATGTCTGGATGGTGGGCTTGGACCAATTCAAGATCAAACTAACCTCAAAATGATTTCGGACAAGCCTTGGCTTTACAAAACCTCGGAAAATTGGGCATACCACTTGCCGAAAAACATGGAGGGAAAAACTTGTCAATTTTTTTCAAAACCATAAACGTGAGACGTATCCACCAGTATATCCAAAAATAAACCAAACGAGAAGATACAACATTTACAACATAAGTATGTTCTATTCGAGAGCTTATCTCCTAAGAAAGAAATTTGCCTTGACAAGGTTCGTTTTAGTTTGTTGCAATTAAAAAACCCTTCTAGTAAACAGAACGTATCGAAACCAAAAACGTGATAACACCACATTCTTTTCGGGTGATTTGCCGCTAGAGGGCGTCTCTTAGAGTCTTAAATCTGGGACAGGAGATATAGTGTAAATAACGTGATGTATCTGTAGATTTTTAAATTCTACAATATTTCACATTAACTCCAAATTAGCCCCAGGGGTTCAAAGAAATCGGTACGAATCATACTTGCGTAACAAAATTTGGGGTCAAAATGGATTCATTTTCACTACACCTTTTTTGTATTGTGGAAACAATAAACGTTTCTTCAGATCCACAAACGATATGGTCAAAAATCAGTGCCCTTTATCATCAAAATTACTCCAAAAACAATATTTAGTGTAGTAACACTAATGCAATCTATAATCTTTTGACGGCAATGACCAACAATTGTGATAAAATCGCACTTTTGTCATTGTGACCTTAGCTTGCTCGCTGAGATGAAAATAATCTAGCATAAGACCAATACAGACAACCCTAAATGTCATGACATTTGGGAGTCAGAGAAAAAAGTTTTTGAAAATGTCCAAAGATCTGAAAACCTCTTCGGAATAATTTGAAAAATCGAGCAAAATAATTACAAGGGCTAGTTCTGTGACTCTCAAAAAGATTGATATAAATCTAAAAGCCAACTGAGAGTCAATAGAACTTATGGGGTCTCCTTACGTCAAGGGACAAGTCAAAGGCTTACTGGACAGCGCTTAAAAATTTCCAAATGACATGGACATTGTCGGAAATAATTGTAAAATGAAACACTAGAGAAAAGTCAAACAGCGACCAGGATAGTTATAAAGTCCAGATAAATGTTTCTCTAGAACCAGACCCCGACAAGATTGATATAGATCTTCTAGGCGTCAATAGGATCTTTAAGAGTCATTGGAATTTATGGAGTCGATTGAAGTCAACGGACACAATTCAGGAATTTCCTAGTTTTTTAAAACCTCTAAATGAGAGAGAGACATTAAAGAGAAATAGGAATGGTTATAAAAGCAAGTTTCTCTAGAATCGAAACTTCCAAAAGTATTGATAAAGATCTCCTCGATGCACAACAAATTTTTAAGATAGTCGGTGAAATTAATCAATGGTCAATGAACAAATCAGGGCTTACAGTACAGTTCTGAAAGATTCCAAAGACGTGAAAAGCTCTTAAGGAATAACTTTGAAACATACAACACCAAGATGTTAAAAAGCGAGCAGATTGGTTGGAGCTCAATAGTTCCCTACATCTAGAACCTCCAAAAGGATTGATATGGATCTGCTGGAGGTTAACGGGACTTTCAAGATGGTTAATGGAATGAATTGGATCAATCGAATCAATTGAGTCAATGAACAAGTCAGAGCCTTACAATCCTTTTTTTTTGAAAATTTACAAATGACGTAAAAATTTCTCCAGAAATAATTTTGCAGTACTGGGAAGACGTCGAAAAACAAACAGTCAAAGGTTTCTTTAAGTCCGCAACCCTCAAGAGGATTGATATAGATAGATCTACTAGATATATGGATAGATTTCCGAAGTCTAAAAATTATGAGGTGAATTGAAGTCAACGGATATGTCAGGGGCTTACTATACGGGTTTTATGAATTTCCAAATCAGATGAATATTGCTCAAGGTATAGATTGGAAAAAAACATTAGAGAGACGCTAAAAAGTGAGCAAAACGATTAAAAAATCCAATTATGCCTTTCTCTAGGTTCGGAACCCCCGAACCAATCAATAAAGATCTCTTAATATCAATGGAGTTATCAGGAAAGCCAATAGAAGTTTTGGGATTGATTGGGATCAACGGGCAGGATAGCGGCTTACAGTAGCTTTGCAAAATTTTACGCAGTGATCTGAAAATTTCTCCCGGAATAATTTTAAAATGAAACTACACTAGAGAGACGTTATCAAAGCGATCAGGGTCGCTATAAAAGATATTTAAACGTTCTTCTAGATCAGAAACCCCCAAGAGTATGAAATTCATGGAATCGATTGGGGTCGCCGGACAAGTTGGAAGCTTGCAAGCAATTCGGTCTTGGAAATATTCAAATAACGTGAATACTTCTCAAAGTGTAATTATAAAGTAAATCTACACTAGGGAGCGATCAGGATGGTTACAAAAGCTAGTCAAACGTTTCTCTATATCCGGAAACTCCAAAAGAAATCATATAGATTTTCTATGTCAATAGAATTTTCAAGGGCCTTACTGCACAGACTAAAAAATTTCTTTCAAAATAAAATATCACTAAAAACACGGCATTAAAGCGAGCAGGATGATTACATAAAGCTATCGAATTGTTCCTCTAGACCCCAAGTTCCCAACAAGGTCGATGTATATTTCCCCAGTGTCAATAGAATTTTGAAGTAACTCGATTAAATCTATGGGGTAGATTGGGGTCAACGGACAAATGGAGGCTTTATAACGCTATTTTTAAAATGTCCAAATAAAGCGAAAATTATGAAATAAAGCAACATTAGAGGGATGCCAAAATGCAGACAGAATGGTTAAAAAAGCTAGTCAAACGTTCCTATCAAGAGAGTTAAATGAATTTATGGAGTCGAATGGGGTCACGGGACAGTCCGAAGGTCACAGTTCAATTTTGAAAATTTTAAAATAAAAGGATACTTCAAAAGCGAGCAGTCAAACATTCCTTTAGATTGAACATCCCCAAAAGGATTGATTAAATCTCCTACATGTCAATAGAAATTTCAACAGAGTTGAAGGGGGTCGAGGAATAATTTTGAAATTTGGAACAATACTCGAGAGATGTCAAAAAACGATCAGGATGGTTACTAAAGCCAGTTAAATGTTTCTCTAAATCCGAGCCCCTAACAGGTTTGATATAGATTTGCTAGATGTCGATGGAAATAGAGAAAGTCGATGAAATTTACGGGGTCAATTGGGGTGAGCAGACAAGTCAAGCTTACCATAGTGTTTGATAATTTCTAAATACCAGGAAAATTTCTTCAGGACTGATTTCTAGATAAAACAACACTAGGAAGATATCATTGAAGCCAGCGGGATTATTACATAAAGCTATCGTAAAATCTTTCCTTAGACCCGAAACTTCCAATAAGTGTCGATACAATTTTGGAAAAACACAACGAAATATATGAGGTCAATTGAAGTCAAACGAGCAAGATGGTTACAAAAACCTGTCAAACGTTCCTTTCGAGAGAGTTTATGGGATCAACGGACAAGTCTGAAGCTCACAGATTAATTTTGAAAATATCTAAATGACGTAAATATTTCTCTAGGAATAATTTTAAAACAATGCAACAATAGGGAAGAGTTCAAAAAGCGAACAGGGTGGTTACAAAATCCTGTCAAACGTTCCTCTAAATCCAGAATCCCCAGACGGACTGATATAAATCGCCTAGATGCCAATAGAAATTTCAACAAGATTAATGAAATACGAAGGATCAATTGAGGCCAAAGGAATTATTTTAGAGGCTTACCGAACAGTTTTTGAAAATTTCCAAATAGCGTGACAATATCTCCCAAGAGTAATTTTGAAATAAAACAACACCAGGGGGTTGTCGAAAAGTCAGTCAAACGTTTCTCTGGGTGCAGAATTCCTGGATCTCATCTCCTAAATATCAACATCATTTTCAAGAGAGTCAATGAAATTCATAGGGTCCATTGGGGGGCAGCAGACAAATCAGAGGCTTGCTGTACCCTTTTGGAAATTTTCAAATAACTTTTCCTTTAGGAATAATTTTGAGGTAAGAGCGAGCCAATGGTTACAAAAAGCCAGTTAAATGTTCCTTTAGATCCAGAATCCAAAACAGAATCGATATAGATCTCCTAAATGTTAACGACGTTTATGGGATCGATTGGGGCCAATGAAAAAAAAGAAGACCAAGTCTATTGGCAGTCTACAAGAACAAATTAATGTCTACATTTCTCTTACCGGTCGCACCGCATCAAAGAGGGACACCGGTAACTAAGTATATGCATCCCCTGACCCTCAATGGTTCTCAAAAAAATGTCAAAAAACACTGCTTCTTCCCCCTCATTTTTAAAAAATATTCGAAATATTTTTGAATTTTACAAAATATTTTTTTTGAATCGCCCCCTTTAAACGTGATAAATCTTCAATTTGCTGTTATATAAAATGTTTAAAACTAAAACCCGTCTATTGTTCTTTTGACCTTGAAAAAATACTATTTGATACTCTAATCGGACATTTCAGAAACATATTTTGTAAAATTCAAACAAATTTTGAACATTTCCAAAAATCAATGGCTAGCGCGGCAGAATTTTTTAGCTATTTTCTAAGAACCTTTGAGGATTAAAGAATCCCTCTTTTGATGCAGTGCGGCCATCTTACACATCTTTTTTCATTTAATCTAAGTTTCATCAAGTATGAATATAATTAAATCCACTATTGTTCTTCCAAGTAAAGATTATTGCATTGGATTGTTCATACCCATACATCAGCGATACCATACGTTGACAACTCAAATTATTGACGCTACCTTCACGTACAAAATCGCCATATTGGAAAAATTTGAAGGAGAGTTGTAGAACATAGTTCAGTAGCATCAAGTTACCCGAATTGGCCTTTTCTGTGAACCTAAATTAAGTGATGAAAAATGGCAGAACATCGTCATCCTAAAGATTATTTCGTCTGTGCATCGATTTTATTAATTCCTCATGATCCAATTAATGGTTTTTTTTTTTTTAGAAAAATAAATCCATTTCCTATCGTAGTTTAAGATTAGATAAACAAAAACACTTATCGTGGAGATACTGAAGGAGTCCTTAACAAGTGTCAGGCAAGAGTCAGTTTACGTGACACCCACAGCTCGTCTGATCTTTCCGAAGAGTTTGAAAACTGCCAATTGAAAACGTTATGATGTTAACAGTCACACATATGGCCGTCGTTTGAAAAGTCTTGCGCCTTGTGCAAGATACAGCAGCAGTGGTCTCAGCTACAAATCCAGAGCATTCACATTCCTCGATGTCACGTATCGCATTAAGTTGGCTTATGAAGACTGATGACGTCACGACATCTTTGAGCGCCAATTCGGAGAGTGGCCCGTTTATTAAGTTCTTTCGAAAAAGCCAATTGTCAACTAGCTGAAAACTCGAGACTTAACGGTTACTAGATTTTTCTTGTATTCGCAAAAACAGAAGGTATCAAAACAAGAGTAATCAAAAATAGGATTTGCTGAATGTACTTATTGGGTTAAAGGTTGATGAATAAAGAAGGGAAACGACTAATGAGAGGACTTGTTTCAACAAACTGCGTTACAATGTGTGGAAAAAGCTATCGAGTTCTTAAATCAGCGAATCTGCCACAAAAATAAAACGGAGACTAAAATAGTCTTGTGATTCCTCTGCTTTATTGTGTGCCCATTAGCATAATTCCATGTAATCAGTTGTGGTCTAATAACGCCAAAAAGAAGAGCCGCAGGGTGTCCTCAAGTGCAGATAACGATCGAGCCACTGAGAATGGTAGCAGGGCCCTCTAACCGCAAAGATAAACCCAGCAAAAAGCAAGGCTCGGCCGTCATCCCGCGCGGCGTGCTGCCGAATGACGTGAGCACGGAAAACGGCGATCATTGTTGTCTAATCCGTTATAAGTCGCCTGGACCAGGATGCGCCTTTTTATAAATTTTAACCTTCAAAATGGCGCCTTTCACTGCAGGCGTGAATAGGTGATTTCCCATTCAGCACCGCGGCGAGGCACAAGTGGTGGACACAGATATGCGAGCGCATGAATGGCATTTCAAATGCGCGGCGCAAATTGCAGCCGTCACCTTTTACTGGAAAAAAGACTACAAACACCAGGTCGCTCTAAACAATGCAAAGTGACATCAATCATCACCTTGGACCCGCAGCACTTGCTGACGGCCCTGTACAATTCCAAAACTCGATTGTCGCTGGTGCAGAGAAGCTCGACCTAAAGATGCAAACGGGAGGCCGAGCGGACCGGGCGGCCACAGCGCACGAGCTGCGCTATAAATAGTCAATTTTAGGGTAGCGCGATGTTGTGGTGCTCTAAGAAAGTAAAAGCAGGTCCCCGATCCGGTTGGGCCGCATCCGCGTCCGGCAGCGTTTCTAGCCGCGTCCCCGTTTCGGAAAGTAGGCGAGCGCCGCATCCTACCTGCAACCTGCTCACGAAGTCGGGGCTGGGCTTGCGGTCCGCGGCGCCCGGGACGGTGTAGTTGACGTCGAAGCTGGTGAGCCCGTCGCCAGAGTGCTCCTGCACGCTCGCCTCAGTGAGGAACGCCGAGAACAGCACCGAAATTCTGCTCAGGTTCTCCTTCAGAAATGGTGTGCACGCGGACTTGATAAACACCGTACCCACACTCGGAGCGGACATTTTTCCGTTGGCCCATGCTTACATAGTTATTAGAGCGCGCTCGCGGAGGGCTCGCTGAAGGTGCCGCGGCTCACGTCACAACTGTAGCGACCGCACGGTGTTGTTGTCGCTTTGACATTTCACAATCACTGGCGCCGCCATTTTGCGTCTTGGCTGCCGCCAGCGACGTGCTGCGGATAATTCGCGAACTACACCAAACGGCGACAAATATAACCTGGGTTCTTTACGAGGGCCAAGCACAAGAAAACCTCATATTCATCGATAAATGTACACAAATATTTTCCATGAAGTTCTCCAATGCTTTCTGCAAAAAAAAAAACTTTAAATTATGTATACGTCCACCCTTCATTACAAACTAATTGGAGTTGTTAAACTTGATTATCATTGAACTAAGATTCTAATAAGTTTGCTATGATTTAGAGTTAAAATTACTAACAAACCCAAAATAATGCAAGCTGTTGCCATGACACTACAATGCGCAATACGTTGTAAAATTATTAATATACAGGTTGTTACAACTGATGAGAGACAAAAAAATGCATTGAAACTGGGAGCATCTAAAAAAATTAAATAAAAAACGTATATAAACCGATCAACTAAGTATTTTTATGAATGTTGTCAATAGTTACATTCTCCAATTTAGACTACTACAAAATGTTTCAGCAGAACAATAACTTTAAATGTACATATTAAAAAATTTGTATCGAACAAAAACACTGAGTTTAAAATTTCAAAGGAGAATGAATAAAAAAGATGCAAAAGAAGACGCGCAGATCGAGTGGAGACATGACAGAAAAGATAAGTTAAAAAGACAAAACAAAAGATGTTGTGACGTAAAAAGACAAAACCAGAACTTAACACGCAAAGAAGGACTAAATGTGATAAGAACAACTAAACTTAATATAATTGAAATAGGCGGAACAAAACAAAGGCGTAATGCAAGGAGGTGAAACAAAGGATAACCTGAATTGGGTTAAACCAAGGCGAATTAAGCTAAGCGAAACAGAGACGAAACAAACAAAAACACAACCAAGCTGAGGCGAGAAGATAATACGAAACATAGCGAGCTGAGCTAAACCGACCAAAACGTAGCCCAGCTGCAATAAAACGAGACAAGATGTAGCCTGCCAAAACAAAGTGAAAGAAGATAAGACTAGAACAAAATTGGGCAAAGTAAAGTCAATTTAACCTGAATGAGGCCGACCTAAAATGAAATTAGGCAAACATAGCAGGACTTAACATAGTGAAGCAAGGCGAGACAAAAGGGCCTAACTGAATCAAGACAACCCAAAAAGGTACACAATCAAACTGAACCGTAACATCACATGGCGAAATAAGAGCAGAGTGGAACAAAAGATAATCAACCCGAGCCGAAGCAATGTTGTGGCGTGGCTTAGAATGTCGAGACGAGAGTTATATTAGACAAAGAAAAATCGAACTGAACAAAACGTAACTGGATTAGGCGAATCAGAATCAAACCACCTGAACTAGCCGAACTAAGACGAAATGAAACAAAATGTAGCGTCGTGTGACATGATAAAGCGGTACATTGAGACAGAGCTAAGACAAAGTGTGATGTGGCGAGGTGATCAAAGCGAAAAGGAAAACGTGCCCAGGTAAAACAAAATAAGACAAAGTGTGGCGTGACATAGCCGAGTGAAACAATACAAGACGACAACAGATTCGGGTTGAGCTAGTCGAGCTAAGACAAAATCAAGCAAAACATATCTTGACGTGGCATGATGAACTGAGATGAAACAAAAGGAGCCTAACTTAACCAAGCCAACTCGATCCAATCCTAACCGAATCAAAACGAACTGAGGCAAAACAATACAAGGTGAGAAGGAAACAAAGCTGAACCGAGTCGAAACAATGCTGCGGCACGAGCTAAAGTGTTGAAACAAACGCAACAAGATCAGAGACACGTTGGATAAATAAGACGCGAGCCGAATGAAACGTACCCCAACATAAGACCTAAACAGGGTCACGTTGAACCGGATCCAAGCTGGTTTGAACAAAGCGATTTCAAATCGAACTGAACATATCCAAGCTAATGCGAAATGAGACAAACAACGTAGCCGTAACATAGTGAAGTGAAGCGAGATGAGACAAACAAAAACCGAATTGAACCAAGCCAACTCGCAAAACAAACCAAAGTGTGATAAGGCGTGAGCAAAGTTGAACCAAACAAAACAAGACAAGTTGTGACATTCCATAGCAAATAAAACCAACCTGAATATAGCCAAACTAATAAGACGAAATGAGGCAAACGTAGAGTAGTATGGCGAAGTAAAACGGCAAAAAAAGACGAATCGAACCACGCTAAAGAGAACAATGCTATAGCATGGCCTAGTGAATAAAACAAAACTAGACAATAACAGCGTTGGTTTACCTTAACCCTGTTCTTATCTCGTTTTTCTTCACTTTACTAAGCTAGCATTGTTTCTGTTCAAATTGGTTACGTCTCGTTCAGATTAATCATTATCTTCCACGCCATCGCAATGTTTTGTCTTCGTCTGGCTACATTTCGTTCGGCTCGGCTCTCCTGGATGACGCTGAACATTGATGTCGTTCGAAGCAACAAGAACGCTTTAGATGAGCGAGAATATACCGGAAAAAAAGGAGATAGAGAACAAATTAAGGCAAGGTGAGGTGAAACAGAATAGTAAAATATGGCGGAAGACCTAAACCAAGTTATAGTAGCAGGAGCCGAAACAAAACAAGGTATGCCGTGGAAAAAGGACAGAGCAAAACCAAGCCATATTGAACTGAGCCAAACAGAGTAAAGCTGACCTGAAGAAAAAGCAAAGTAGAGCCGAGCCGATTCTGGGATCGGTACCAGACAAAGTGAAATCGGACTATTGGTCTATAAGTTAGAGCAACCAAACTCTCCACACAACATTCACATACAAATTACATAGTGAAAAAGCGAAAGGATCAACGATAAACCAGATGTGATCATAGAGACGTGTAGCACGCTGGTAGTAATACTGTCTGAATAAAAAACGTTGGACACTGAAGTGTAGAAAGAGGGGAGGGGGGTTAAATTATATTACAAATTGTGTTGGTTGTAACTGAACATTGAATTCTGTCTGTCTGTCGGTCCGTCACAAAATTTGAGATTTAATAAAATTTGAAAATGGATTATTTTAGGAAATTTTACGCTAATTTCGAATTCAAAATTAAAAAATTTCTATCTCGAATGATTTTCGAGATATTCGACTTCGAATTTCGGGAAAATTTTCGACATTACGATTTTAAATGTGAATCTTATAGGAAATTTTACGCTGAATTCGAAAATGAAGTCGAAAAAATTCTGTCGAATAATTTTCGAGATATTTGATTTCGAATTTTCCCGAAATTCGAAATCGAAATCGAAAGGTCTTTTTAAGTTCGTTCTGGGATTGCTTACAGAGCAATCTCTTCGCCGGCCCCATGTTTGTATATAAGTTTGTTTACGTAACAACACTGTGCAAAGTGTGGAGAAGCAATCATTTATAACTTGAATAGAAACGGACCAAAGTGTGATTCTTGTGGCGCTCCTGAAGTTGCTGCAAAAATAAGAAATCCCCTATTTTCGCTTAATATTATCCATTCACACAATAATTAGTAAGCAATCTCAACAAATTATCACTGAATTCACATCTATTCGGTTTTGCAATCAATGTTAACAGTTGATCTTGTTGAAAGACTCAAATAGTCCTGTATTGAGTGTAGATTACAATGCTAACTTTTGGGCCCTTTTCATTAAGTCATGTTGCAAAGCAAGGTAAGGACTTTTAAGGACAACTATAGCAGATTTTTGTGATTGGTCTATAATTGATAAGATCTGTCTTGTTACCAGATTGGGGCAATTTCTAAGAATTAGCAAATATCCTGGTAGACTAATTTATTAAATGCTACATTTAGAAGTAGTATATATTATATACATATGTACATATTTTATATATATATATATATATATATATATATATATATATATATATATATATATATATAGACTTCTAAAAATATATATATATTAATAAGTGAAGATCATTTTCTTGATACATTGTTGGGTTAGAAACAGTTCTGCTTTCTCGTTATAGAGCAATACAACTCAAGGAAGATGTAATAGTCAACATATCTTTAACATTCAGACCTTCAGAAGATTCAGTCGCATTATAATGGGATTAAAATTTATAATAGAGAAATTGATACCATTACACTTCAAGTGTCCCAAAGGAAAATTCCACAACTAAAGATGGACAGTAAACTATCTTGCAGTTCCGAGTGTTCAATCACAGATCCTGAGTACTGCAAGAAACAGACCAATATTAAACCGAATTAAACCTAGTAGATTTCCAAATAATGTATTTAGTCCAATATCTATTAGTTTTGATTATTGTAAACTGTGCTGACCCAATATTAGAAATTAGATATTCCAATATTTCAGATGAAATTCCTCAACATCCTTTCAGATTCTGATAAATTCAAAGCAGTGACTTAGGAGGCACATAAACACAGCCTACTATGATGTGATAGAACCCATCAGATGCCAGCTAATAACACTGTGATACAAGTTTTGAAAGGGAATTTTTAAAATGGAGGGACAAAGAAAAACAAAACTACAATAGAGCAGTGTGAAGCAAGGTAGAAAAAGATGGAAAGATATCAGACAAGAGATGGTTGTTTAATCCACTATAATTATTTTGCAATTAATAACCAGTCACTCCTAACAAAAGCCCTGCATTTGAGAATAATTTTGAAGTTTTTGTTCATTTCTACTGATAGGCTGCCATTAATATGCAAAAGCCTTGCTCGACAAGACCAAACTATCGGTTGATAGTTTGACAATAGAATATGAATGCCCAATGAACTGGTTCTTTACCCCCACTCCTTCGTAAATAAAATATCCTATGAAAACCTAAAATTACTATCATTAACATTACCTACTTAATATTTGTTTGTACAATTTTATTTTCCATTAAAACAAAAATCTATCGGATAGATGAAAACTTTAGCAGTAAGCTCTATATAAGTATTGTGTAACATTACTGTGGAAAAAAAAATATGCAATGAAAAAATTTGTATTATCTTTATTCATAACAATATAAAGTAGTCACTTTTTCTTCTTCAACAGAACATCCTCAGTCATAGGCTCTATGATGGTTCCCATCTTGGTGGTCAACGTAGGCCGAATCAAGCGGCGATACGCCGTTTCTGGCACGAAAGTGTTGCTTATAGGCGCTCGAATGCTGGCTTCAAAATCCTTAACCTTCTTGAAGGGGAATGGCACCTCGGAAACCATGTGTGGCTTCACACATCGGTTGGCCTTCTCGTTGATGATGAGGTGCCTTTTGTTATCATCCCTGCGCTTGAACTCCTTTGGAAACTTCAGTATGAAGCGCTTGCTCTTGAGCTTAGACATTTTCACGCCCGCTCCGCCCCAGGAACCCCAGCCAGGCAGAGCCAAATTAACATCCTGCGGCTTGTCCTTGTTGATCTCCGCCTGCTTATCCTTGCTAAACTCCTCGACTACATCATCATCTTGAAAAGCTTCCATTATCGTGTCCCTCTGATCAGTATGCTCTTCGTCGTCGTCCACCATGAGCATGTCGGGGATTTCTGTGTCCAAGTTGACAGGCTTTACTTTAATTATGTCAGTGGGATCAATATTCTTGACAGGTTCTTTGCTTTGACTAGCAGAAGGGCCAACTTGCAACATAGCCTCTAATTTGGTTAGGTCAGTTCCGCTATCTTGAAATTTAGAAGAATCGTTGCAGTTCTCAAGCAGTTCCTCGTCAAGCTCGGGATGCCTTGCTTGAGGGGAGAAACTTAGAGCTGCTAACCCAGACTGGCTTTGTTTTAACTTAGATTTGCCTGACTTTTTGTTACGTTTAGATTCTTTGTGGTTAACTTGCTGATCAAGTTCCTTTTGCACTTTGTCAAGTTTAGTTTTCAAATTCTTTCGTAGGGTTTTATCAAGATTTTCAATAATGTCATCATCGGTATTTTCTTTATCTTCTGCAACTGAACTAATTTCCCAGCTTGTGGTCCCTACAGAAATTTTCCTTTTTCTTTTTGGTTGAGTTTTCTTTGTATTTGAAGTACTTCTCTCCGATTCAGAATCTTTTGGTTTCTTTTCTGTTGCTGTCTGCTGCATTATTTTGTATTCTATTTCTTCTCCCAACTTTTTACTAACCTGAGTTGTTTTACCTACATCATTACTGCTAACATTCCTTTGTTAACATTTTCCCAAAATTTTCTGTAACCACTAATAAAGTCCTGAACCTCACCAGATACTTTGTTAGGACTAGTCCACGGATTATTACTGTCTGCTGTTTTTGGTGTCTTACTTTCGTCTACCTCTCCTTCAGATTCAGAATCATTATTCGGCTTCGTTTTCAGTGTGAGGTCACGGCTAAGTGCTAGCTGCTGAGCTAAAACCTGCCTGGTCTAAGAACAAGCCCAAATTCAATAACATGCGTTATAAATTTAAAAAAATTGACTTACATGTTTGTCATATTTCGCTTGTACTTGCTTATTGCGTGCCCATTTGCCTGTACTGCGGTGCCTTAAGCTGGCCCTCTCCTCGGCTCTCACTTTCTCAATTTGCTCAAGTTTCCTCAAAGCAGCAGCTGGATCAGTCTGCTGCAGCAGTTCAAACTCCTTCAACTGGCTCTTTATTCTCTCGCGCCGCTGTATGCGGTGATACTTCTTGCTTTTAATCTTACTCTGGCGCCGAGCCTTTGCCTCCTTGTAGCTTTGCAGAGCTCGCATTTTGGCCATTTCTTTACGCCGCTCTTGCATCTCCTGCAAGCTCATAGGGTACTCGGCATCTTTTTCCAGATTAAAAACCTCGACTTTTGGTTCTAGCGCTTCCAGGTCTTTTTGGAGATCACTCTTCAGCCGAAAATCAAAAGGTTTGCTTGGGTCGCTCAGCTTGACTTGTGGGAGTGGAAATGATAACCTAGCTGAAGCCCGATTTGAGGTCACGACTGCGTCCCAGCGGCTTAGCTGTTTCTGAGCATTCCTGAACGCTACAGAACGCTTAATGCGGTCTGCCTGCGGCTTTTCCAGCGGCTTCGAGAGCGTCTTGGCCTTGCGCCGGGCCTTGTTCACCTTCGTCCGGATGTCCACATGCTTGGCTCGCTTCTTCAGGATCTCCGTGAGTTCGTTCACGTGAACCTCCCCCAAGTTCCCGGCTC
Organism: Sinelater perroti; assembly: GCA_036346155.1. Lineage (NCBI taxonomy): Eukaryota > Metazoa > Arthropoda > Insecta > Coleoptera > Elateridae > Sinelater > Sinelater perroti. The sequence continues at coordinate 7,099,535 of JARFIY010000111.1, read as the reverse complement.
CCGACTTGACTAGGTTGAACTCGGAAACTTGGAGCGTGGGCTCGGTGCGACTCGGCTTGTCCACAAGAAGCCTTTTACTCAAGTTTAAAACGTCGTTCACGAACTCTGCTTTCGCATTAGAAGTTTTACGGTGTTTCGCTTCCTTCGTCATTTTAAACGAAATTACGAACACATTGGGACAGTTAAAATTATAGGTTAGAATCAAAATGCAATGGTGCCAATTGTTTTAAAGCTGTGCACTAATTATAAGAATTTTTATATTATATATCTATAAAAGTACTTTGTTAAATTTTAAAAAAATCGGAAAACACAAAATTGCACAATTTGTCTTATAATAAATCTTAAATATTTTTTTGTTGATACACGACACATCTAACTTCATACTGAAGCATTACACTGTGATTGGCCCATTTCCTACATGCGCAAAAGTATACAGACATAAATTCAAAACCGTAGCAATCGTAAAATGAGTAATTTGCGTCTTCAAAAACGTCTCGCTGCCGCTGTGAAGCGCTGCGGCAAGAAAAAGATATGGTTAGACCCCAACGAGTCGGCCGACATAGCCAACGCGAACTCGCGCCAGAACATCCGTAACCTGATTCGTAACGGTATTATCATCCGCAAGCCGGTGGCGATCCATTCCAAGTACAGAGTCCGCAAGAACAAGGAAGCTAGACTTAAGGGACGCCACTGCGGCTTCGGTAAGCGCAAAGGCACCACCGAAGCGCGCACCCGCGCAAACTGTTGTGGACGCGACGCATGCAGGTGCTGCGTCGTCTGCTCAAAAAATTTCGGGATGCAAAGAAGATCGACAAGCACATGCACAACAAATTGTACTTGCAAGTGAAGGGCAATATGTTTCGCAACAAGCGCGTCCTAATGGAGTACATCTTCAGGAAGAAGACCGAGATGACGCGCGCAAAACTGCTTGCCGACCAGCGGATGCCTATCGGCGCCGGGCAAAGCAAGCACGCAAGCGTCGACAAGAACGCATCGAATTGAAGAAGGCAGAAGCACAAATGTACGAGGAGGGCAGCAAGAAATGAATTTGTGACAGTTCAAAATAAACTGATTTAATATTTTAAACGTTTATTATTTTCAAGTTGCATATTGAAACTTACAGATACATTAAAGACAATTTGTGTACCTAGAAAGCTAATAAAGCCCAACGCATGGCCATAATTTCTAACGAATCAGACTTCAAATACTCAAGATCTTCCTGCTATTAATACCGTTTAAGCATCTTTTGTTTGGATGTACTTGATCAAGTCGACCACTCTGTTGGAATAACCGTACTCGTTGTCGTACCACGAGATCAGCTTAACAAAGTTGTCATTCAAAGAAATTCCAGCAGAGGCATCAAAAATGGACGAATGGTTGTCCCCGATAAAATCTGAAGACACGACTTCTTCATCGGTGTATCCCAAGATGCCTTTGAGAGGACCTTCCGAAGCTTCTTTTACTTTAGCTTTAATATCTGCATAGCTCGCTCCCTTTCCAAGACGAACCTAGAGATCATTGAACATATATTTTAAATATGTCGTGCCAACGACAATTCATTTACTAACCGTTAAATCAACGACAGATACGTTGGGCACAGGCACACGGAAAGCCATCCCAGTAAGCTTTCCGTTTAACTGAGGAATGACCTTACCAACAGCCTTGGCAGCTCCCGTAGAGGCAGGGATGATGTTCTGGCCAGCACCACGGCCGTCACGCCACAGCTTTCCAGAGGGCCCATCCACGGTCTTTTGAGTGGCAGTAACGGCATGCACTGTGGTCATCAAGCCCTCAACGATTTCAAAGTTGTCATTGATCACCTTAGCCAGAGGAGCCAAACAATTGGTGGTGCAAGAAGCATTAGAGATAACCTACAATCCAATCATTAATTTAGTGCGGCAAATTTAAAAACAAAAAGTGAATATAATCCACCTTGAAACTAGGATCATACGCATCCAAGTTAACGCCCACAACAAACATAGGAGCATCAGCCGAAGGGGCAGAAATAATAACTTTCTTGGCACCACCCTCCAAGTGAGCGGAAGCCTTCTCGGTTGTGGTGAAAACGCCAGTGGATTCCACGACGTATTCTGCGCCAGCCTTCGCCCAGGGAATGGCCTAAATGTTGATACAGTTAGTACAAATTAATCAAGCTGAGGCTTCTGTATGTACTTTAGGATCGCGCTCCTGGAAGACTGCAATCTTGTTGCCGTTCACGACGAGGCAGCCATCAGCAGCCTTGACTTCGCCCTTGAAGCGGCCATGGGTGGAGTCAAACTTGAACAGGTAGACCATGTAGTCGAGCCCGATGAAGGGGTCGTTCACGGCCACGACTTGGGCCCCCTTGTCCAGCGCAGCGCGCAGCACGAGACGGCCGATGCGGCCAAATCCGTTGATTCCGATCTTAGACATCGTTGAATATCTGAAACAACCGTGCAACCTTAGAGACGGCAATTTTTTCAGATTGTGAAATGAAGGTCACACAGGTCAAATTTAATCGCGAGACCAGCTTTGTACAACCGGCACCAAATTTGCGTTTTAGCGTGTCGGAACAAGTAATACACAAATTAGATTCTCCGAGCACGGCCTATCGCAAGCATAACCGATTTCAGCTAGGGCTTTGCCAGCCGGCATTTTCATTACACAACCTTGCCCAAGATAATCTTCTACCAGTACCGCAAACTAAAATCCAAAACAAGCTGTGCCGCAAATAATTGAAGCAATCAACGATTTACGTATCAATAGGAAAATAATTACCAGGCTTTTTAACTTGCTGCGAGACACCACCTCCTCTCAACAGAGCTGCTACGGTTAAAGTGTCACTTGAAGGGCAAACCCCTGTTTAAAAAGCATTTCCTCGTCACGTGACGACCAAAATTGCGCTGACTGCGCACAAATCGAGCCGGGTTTCGCTGAAAACTATAAAATACAAATAATTATAAGAGAAAAACCGTAGTGTTAAGTGCAATGTTTACTTCCCGTACTTCCCCAAATTTAATGTTTGTCGTTTTTCATTTGTTATGATCGACGATTGTTTTTTTTCGTAATTTGAAATTAGCGCGCCCACATGGATGGTGTCGTGGGCTCGCGTGATCAGGACGAGATACGAAACGCTTCGGAGTCGCATCTAAATTTGGGTTTTTGAATTTTATAAGAATAGATCATTATCGTTAGACTGCCTATATAATTTAAGAAACTTTTTTGATTCAAGTCGTGAGAGTAGTGATGTGTGTAAATGATGGCTTCCACCTTCTTTTGTTAACACTATAGACGTTGGACAATAGCTGCTGAATACAGGATGCAAGTTATTTCCACAGAAAATATCATATCATAAAATTTACATTGAATAAAACAGAGAAATATTTATCGAGGCACTGATATGTGGTTATCTGATAATAAAATTAGTTAAAAGCTGTATATTGCGGAATAAGTTCAATAAAGACTTTTTAATTTCACCGTGCCAAAATTGCTGGTGGTATTTTTGAGTACACCAAAAATCATCAAAACCCAAAAAAATATTCGGTTTATCCATAGACACACAGTAATTGCAATTAGTACTGGAAGTTCAAGTATTTCAAGCGAAATTGCATCAAGTAAACCTATAGAAAAGAGATCAAGTCTCGTGGATTAATGTAGATGCCTCTAGAAGCAAGAAGAAGTACACAAGTTGTAGACTACAAGATAGATTGCACATACCAAAGGTGTTTAACAGAGGCTTTGTTGATACTTTTGGCTTCAGCTATCGAAGGTTCTAAATGCTAAGATCGGACATGAAAAGAGAAAGGGCCATTTCAGAAAAAGAAAATCTGCAAGGCAAAACAAATTGGAATGGATAGATAAGCTCAGATCAGTTAAAGCAAGGAGTAGACAGCAAATTACAACTAGTAAATAATTATAAAAAGGGTGGAAAAAGATGGACTACAAAAAATTTAAGAAAAAGAAAAAAGGAAGTACATTGAAGCTGTAGAAATGAAAGTAGTAGAACATAAAGAAAAGAAGACGCGTGCAAGAGGAGTGGGACGCGCTAAAAGAAATCCTCATTAGGAACTAAAACACCAAAAGGTAATAAAGAGTGGTATGACGAAGAATGCAAGGAATTCGTAGAGGAAAGAAGACACTCAAGACTCAGATTACTCCAGAGCTAACTAAAGGAACAATAAAAATGCTACAAAAAGAAAAGACAAAATTTAAGACAATAAAGACAAGTTTAACCAGCGGCAATAAGAAATAAAAAAGGTATGTGTTGAAAGAAATAAAATTTTAAAAGCATGGGAAAACATTGTGAGAGATTTCAATAGAGCAATCCCAAAATGTAAATGAAGAAAGAACAAAAAACCTAGAGAAGAAGAATTGTAAACTGTCGTCCAAGAATTAAAAGCCGCAAAAGTTCAAGATCAGATGAAATCGAGGTAGAACTCAAAAATGTAGAGAGGAAGATTCTACAAGTTTATCCTAGTAATATAGGAGAGGAAGGAGTTGCTTAAGAGGTGGTATAAAGCTATTATATGCACCGTGTGTAGAAAATATCAAATTGGGGAGCCTAATCAAAGCAACCTTAACAAATACATTCCAAACACCTAACATATGAGCGGTTAAAGTCGGCCGTAGACGAAGACCGATATCAGCCCACACCACAATCGTCGAACCCGATAAGACCGATGAAATTTTAACCGTGAACAGAAATATTAAATGAAATAAAAAAAAGAAACTCGACAATTTAAACCAAATTGGTCACAATATTAACAAAAGTAGCGAAATTTAAAAAGAAAAGAAAACACTTTTACTATGGGTGAAGCGGATGGAACAGAAAAAAAGGGAAAAAAAATAATTATATATAATTAGAAAGAGTTGAAGACAAAAAAAAGATTATGAGAGAGAAAAAATGCTACAAGGTGCAGAAGTGTACCTTCATGAGGACAGAACCTACAATGAACGCAGAATGCAAAACAAAATGACAGCAGTAGAAAGAAAAAAACAGTAAAAAGTAGTTTACAAACTGTGAATCGAGGGACAGCTCTAGAAATGGAAAAGTAACATAAGAAAACAAATTATTCTAATTATAGAAGAAAAAAGGCAGTACGCTTTGGAAATGAACAATTAAAAAAAATAAGTATGACTAAAAGAAGAAACGCAACAAAGAAATAAATAGTTCAAGATTGGAATTAGCGGTAGGAAAAATACAAGAAATATCGAGGGAAATAAATAGGTATAAAATTGATATCTTAGCGCCCCAAGAAATAAGACAAAGGAAAATTTTCAAAGATTTTACAAAAAAAAGGCAAAAACGGCGTGAGTTCTATGGTGAGAGGAAAACTAGAGTCAAAGTAACACACGTCAAAGCAATAAACGGAAGAATATCCGACTTAAGCTAACATATCGATAATAAATAGATTCGCACCCACTGAAGAAGCAAGCAGAGGAAAAGTCGGAATTATATAATAGAGAAAATTTATCTAGAAATGACATATTGATAGTAATAGGAGATTTCAACGAAAAGATCAGAAAGGAAAAAGGTAATGCAGATGTAACAAGAAAAGAAACCATCCACGTGACCACGAATGAGAACGGAACCTGGAACGAGACCTGGATGTTACCAGGCAAAACAGATGGATCCTAAATAGACCACATGTAAATCTCAAGAAAATGGACAGGCATTACGTAAGATTTAATATCATTCAGATGCCAAACGCCGATATGGACCACATACTGGTAGTATTAGCAACAATAAGAAGAAAAATACTGAAAAACAAAAGGTGACAAAATAAGTAGCGCGTGAAGTATTAACAAACTAAACACGGAAGAGGTAAAGAAATAATTTAACGCGGCAATAGAAAATAAACTGGGAAAACAAGAGGAAGAAGACAGACAGACAAGTAGTTTGACTAAAAAAATACCAAAGGATAAATAAAAAAGACAAAAATGGCTACAAATACGAACAGACGAGGGCAAAAACGAGTACAAAAGAATAAAATAAGAAACTTCAAAACTACTTACAAAAAAAGTCGGACTATACACAGGTGCTAGAAGAAAATAACAGAGACAACAGAAACTCTTTTAATATATTAAGTTACAGTTGGTAATAAGAAAATAATCACTAAGATCACGAAAAAAGATTGTGAAGACGCACTTCACAAAGTTGTACAATAGTCCTACAGAAACAGAAGTATATGAAGAGATCAAAGATACCGAAGAAGAAGCACCGACCTATGAAGAGTTTACAGAAGTAGTAAAGCAATTAAAAATAAACAAAGCAACTGGGCCAGATGAAATCAGCTATAAACTTAGTCAAAAATGGAAGAGAAAAATTACTAAAAAAGCTATACAAGTTAATAATAAAAATATGGAGAGAAGAGAGAATACCAACAGATTAGAGAAATGTTAAAAAAAAGAGATCCAACAGAATGCATAAATTACAGGTCCATTATGCTGGTAAGTATAACACAAAATATTAACAACAATTAAAAATAAAATAATTAAATACATGGAGGAGCAGGATTTAGAAAGCATAAATCAACGAATAGACATTTCGACACAAATTTTTGAAAAAAGATACGAACATGAGATCAACTACACATCATATTTAGACTTCCAGCAGGCCTTTGACAGTGTATATACTACTCATAAATGAAATGAAGAACATGAACATACCAGAGAAATTAATTAAACTAATGACAATGGAAAAACAAAAGATGGGGATACAAGAAATGTCAACGTAAACACAATAGTAAGACAAGCCTCCCCATAATCCTCTTCAACATTGCTCTAGATGACGTGATAAAAGACTTGGAACTCCACAAGTCAATTACACAAAGCTCAATTCAGGTTATAGGATATAAAGATACAACGTTGATAGTAAGAAACAAACGAAATCTTGAAAAAGCATTTTCCTTCTTCTTTATCTTTTCGTTGTGCCTTTGTGAGTGTCAGAACTTAAGATTCGTCTTCTTTTAACCATTTCTTCCATCTCACTCTTGCTTGCTAGTATTTTAGATTCTTACATTATTTTTCCTTTTTGTTCTCCTATTCTGTACTATTTCTTGGATACATGTCTTTTGTGGTTTGCCCTTTCTTCGCTTTTTGTCATTTCACATTTCTAGAATTTTCCTTGGTGGTCTATTCAGGTCCATTCTTGCTAGGTGTTCATACCATTCCATTTGTTCCATCTTCTGTATAATTGGTTTTTATTTTAGGATATTTATCTCTTCGTTTCTTCCTCTATCATACTTTGTTTTCCCTATAATTTTCTCAAATATTTCATTTCTATTGCATTAATTTTGATCTTTTGGTTTTGTTGGGCATATAACAATACTGGTATTGTTAGTGTTGTACACTGTCAATTTAGTTTTGTTTTCTATTTCCCGAAAAAGCATTTTTAAAACTAGTAAAAGAAGCTGAAGATGGGTCTAAGCATGAAAAAAAAATTATATGTTGAAGACCACACAGCACTACATAACTGAAGATAAATTATAAGCTACAGAGAGTAGAATACTTTAAATATCTAAGGATAACTGAAAATGCAACAACTCGGAGATAATCAGAGTAAAAGTGGGAAACTAGTGTTTTTAAATTTAGGATTCTTTCCTTGATGAAATGACATAAAAGTCTCTTTTTTATTCCAAAAGCAAAGTGGGTGTACTATTTACATGTTGTTTTGTTATCTTTTCTCCACATGCATTGCCTCTCTCCTGCACATTTCCTAATCGACACAACCAGCGGCATCAAAACATCAATTGTAATTCAAAATCACCACGAGCTTCCACGAAATTTTTGGTGCAACGAAACTGAAAAAAAAATTATGAACTGGCAACATACGTCACACAGCACTCTAAACCTACAGATCTTTCGCATTAAAATAATGAACAAAATTATTATCTAACATTTAATAAAAATATTTATAAAATCATTACAGAGAGAACTTCTAACAGTTTGTATTGTGTAACATTCGTTCAGTCGTTTTTCTTAGTGATAGATCTCAATCTGCTGAGGATGACTTCCCCAACGTCTTTGAGATCGCCGTTATCATCTATGTCTGAAAAGAAACTGTTGCAGCAAAGCTAAACAATAAAATTCAATTACCATCATAATAGATAATTTCGCACAAGTCGCGGCATTCCTCGTCGATGCGGATCAGGTGGCGGAGGGTCATGTAGAAGTTCAGAAGTATCTCTTTGCAGTGCCGTTTATACATCACTGCAAGCATTCAAAAGCATCACATTAAGCTCAAAACAAGCAGAGATGGCATACTTCCAAAGGGGGTGTTCTGCATCATCAGCTCCCTGAGTGTCATCACGGGCGTCGCGTATTCTGCGGTCACGTATTTCTTCCCGCCCGTCACCGTTCTGATTTTATACACCGTGTTCTTGTAGCTGCGACCTTTCACACCGGCTCTGTTCAGCGCTTTGCTCTCCAACTCCTACAGGAACATAAGTACAAGAAGATCTCAACTCTCCTGTAAGATAAAATTACAATATTTCCTAATACAACACCACTCAAGCCTTTTTTGAGAAGGAAAGGGTATTTTCTCCATCATTGAAATCTCTCATTATGTCAGCATATAAAACAAGCCAAGCAAAACCAACTGAAAAGGAGAGAATAGGAATATATTTAGAAATCCTTGAGGCCAACAGATTATGAGTAGTAGAGAAAACTACTTTCATTCAAACTTCCTTTGGCAGACAGTGAAATTGAAGTTTGTATTTATGATGCTCTTCGTAACTTGAACGAGACTGATTTTAGCTTAATGAATTTATTGCTAATATAAAAATGCATGAAATACATTTGAATAATAAAAATCTATGGAAAGTAATTAAAATGATGCCTTATTTTAGAGATAGTATATGCATGTATCGGTAGATATCTATAATTCCACACGGGAAGTTGATGTGTCCTCACTACAACCGCGCGTGTTCTGAGCACGAGATGTGTTAAAGGAACAAATGGTTACAAAAACATCCGCTTTAAAAGCTCCAAATAATCTCCAAATAACACCTTACCTGATCCAAAGTTTCAAAAAAGCTTCAATGACATTGAATATTGCAAGAATCTGCTCTTCACCAGAAGTCAAAATGGGATAAACATGGATGATAAAAATAGACCAGCAATAAAATGAAAATAAACTAAGGACGCAGATCTTCAGGTTAACCTAAGAGAAGTAGAAGCATACCATGATCCGACACTAAAAACCTGCTAAACCAGCCCAAGTTTGCAATTAGAAACCAATGTCATCATCCTCTAAGTGACATGTTGAAGTCAAAGAGATCTTAGTGTAAATCATTTGCGATGGAAGTAATAGTAAGAGCATGTAGAAGCTAAGAATATGCGAAAGAAACACTAAAAGACATATTTGAATTGGTATGCAAAGTAAAACATAATTTCAAGTTAACGTTATAAGAGTGATAATTAAAAGTAACAAGCTAAAAGGGGTAGCACATGTCTAAAGATGTGACCAGATTTGCAATAAAGCCTCAGAGAGACATAAACAGAAAACCGACTAAACAAAAAGGAAAAAATATATGTAGATAAAACATTTGTGAGCAGACTCTACTTTAGTCGATTATCAACTTTAGGTGATTTTTTGACTTATGACCTAACACACTGACCAACAGAAAATTCACTCAAATTGCTGTTATCATCCAGAAGTGACACACAAAAAGATAGGTGGAAGAACATTCAGAAATATACACTGCACTTTTTGCTTCTAAAATAAAAACGAATCCATTCGTGATTATTCACCAACTACAAAAAGCACCCTCTATGAGAACCTCAATGAACATTAACATTAAAGACCAACAGCCACGCAAGAAAGGCGTGGCTAGGCATTTAAAGAGGATTAAAAATATGTTGAGTATTGTGAGCCGTTAAAGTGGGAGACACATCATGACTGACTGCTGTCAACAATTCGTCAATTTAAACAACGCTTTGAAAGAAAATAGGTCATTACTGGTCAGAACTCAAGCTAAATACTTCAATATGAACAGAAAATGGCCCCTTCACATTATGTAACTGATATACATTTCAAAGAGATGAGAAGCAAACGTAATACTAATTGTTATTCCAGTAAAAATCCAAATCGAGTGATTCTGACACCTTATGAAGATTAACAACACTAAAGAGAAACATGGGGCCGGCGAAGAGATTGCTCTGTAAGCAATCCCAGAACGAACTTAAAAAAACTTTCGATTTCGATTTCGAATTTCGGGACAATTCGAAATCGAATATCTGGAAAATTATTCGACATAGAATTTTTTCTTCATTTTCGAATTCAGCGTAAAATTTCCTATAAGAATCACATTTAAAATCGTAATGTCGAAAAATTTCCCGAAATTCGAAGTCGAATATCTCGAAAACTATTCGACATAGAATTTTTTCGATTTCATTATTGAAATCAGCGTAAAATTTTCTTTAAGAATTACTCATGAAATCGCAATGTCGAAATTTTCCCGAAATTCGAAGTCGAATATCTCGAAAACTATTCGAGATAGAAACTTTTTGATTTCGATTTTGAAATCAGCGTAAAATTTCCTATAAGAATCCATTTTAAAATTTTAAAAAATCCATAATTTTGTGACAGCGACAGACAGACCGATAGACATATAGAATTCAGTAACGAACTTTTTAAGTTCGTTGAAAATAAGAATACATCTAGCAACACAAAGAATGACAAAACAACTGATTGACTTAGAAACTTTAAAATTTAGAAACTCTAGTCATAGATAAAAGTATCTGAAGATGGCGAAAAATAACTGAATTATTTCTAAAAATTTTTTAGAGGTCTAAAAGGTGGGGAATGGAGATGTGTAAGTTTGCGTGTGTTTGGTGCAACTTAATGTAAAATTTTAGAGCAAAGCCATGGTGAATTCCCAACTTGCAACATAGCAGAGTTCCTTCCTACAGTAACATTTTAAAACGACAGGGGTTTTAGTAAACATAAAAGTCCTATTTGTACCACAAAAAAAAAACGTCGTAGTATAACAATGTAAATAGAATATAAATATCTACCAAAACCACAAGAAGAATTTTACAAAAAATCTTCAAGTCACTTAAGAAACAAAACAACTTCAGATTGTTCTTTTAATCTTGGGGAATAAAGTAGCAATATAAAATATGTTGATAACATCAGGCAAAGCGCGCCTACCAGATATGTAAATAAACAAAACTTCTGATATTGGACTAATGTAGTACCATGAAAAATATCTTCACAACATCACAGTGCTGGTGTGGTGTGGTATTTTCAGATTTAATCTAATGGATTGTTGGTAATTCAAAACCAGCTAGCAGATTTTGCTCATTTGAGTTTCATCAGGATGGTACTATACCATACATTCCAGCCAGCAGGAGTGTTTGAAACGATATTTATTGTTTATAGCACAATGATCTTATTACTCATAATCCATTCCCTCAAAGAGAATACGTCATAGAATCAAAGTATCAGAGGCTTTAAAAAATTCCAGAAGGGGAAAGAAGATGAGCCTCCTCAAAATAATAGACATCTACCACAATTGGTCAAAAACGGTAGATTACAGTGATTAGGACACTTAGGAAGAATGGGAGACTCAAGAGTCCTGAATAATATTGCTTGGAAAAATTTAAAAGGACCAAGGGAAAGCGGAAAGATCGATGAAAAAATGGTGGGAAGAAGTTTAAGAATATTTACTAGACAGGGGAATAACCAAATAGAGAAAGTACTCAAAGAACAGAGAAGAACGGAAGAAAATAACGCAAAGAGTCTAAAGGTTTGTGAATGCGTAAGATATATACCACAATTAGTAATTAAACTTGGTTTAGTTGTTCCACTAGAAGACAATAATGCTTTATACTATTAAATTAGTCTCTGCAAATTTTCTGGAACAACCATATGTAACTTATAAATCAGTGGCCGCCATTTTTTCCAACAGTGAGTCATCGCTTTTAAGAATGCTAAATGCATTCTGAACCAATCGTTTCTCCATAAGATATATTTTAAATGTAAAAAAACACAAATCAGGGGCAAATCAAAAACACCAAAATCGTTAAATGAAGAATCAAAAAAGGATACTGACAAATCACCTACAAACATAATCTCAGAATAAACGGAAGCGCCCATAGCAAATGCACAAACTATTACACAGAAGAATCTGGTGATACGATGGACCAAACCCAAGAAAAAATTGAAGGTACAATAAATGAAAAAAAAAACAATTTGGCTCCTGATTCTCAAGATAATAAAGATAAACCTGAAAAACGGAACTTTTAAGGTCGCCCATATTCAATTCAGATGACAAAAGCTGCCAGAAGATACAAAAGACACAAATCAATCAGCTGATTATTCCGGTAAACAAGCAGCTAACGTTTATTACCAAAATCAATGTAGAGGTTGAGAATATTTTGACGTTTTGATCGCTTAAGATATCTCATCACCTGAGACGGTTGCAAAATCGCCCGTCTCACATAAAGCTGAAAGTTCCTTTGATAAGCAACCGAAGAAGAAATCAAGCCCTCTAGCCATGCTATATGATCAGCTTATTAAACTTGCCGATGACAACTTTCTAAACTTGACTTTGCTACTGCAATATCTTTACGAGTATTAAGGAGTTAAAAAAGCAGCAAAAGCAGAAGAAGGAAACAGGAGGTTCCAAAAAAATCAATAAATTAGTACTCACAGAGAACTCAAATTTCATGAAGGAAGAAAAAAGACCGAGGTTTGTCAAGAATTACTGCAAAATACCGATGTCAACAGTTTTCTCAAGAAATTCACCACAGCATCAAATTAGAACTTTGTATTCATTACATATATAGCAATATTAAGAATCTGAAAAGGTTTTAGAAAATATTTCATGTTATTGTTGAGCAAGTCTTTATCTGCTACTAAAAAGGCTAAAAAAAAACCAACACTACAAGAATGTTGTTTAGCATAAGAATACCTTCGTGGTTTAGAAAACATAATGAAACAAATTTGTATAATCAACTTGGAAAACCAAAAATATGGCGTCTTTAATAACGTCAAACTAATAAAAAAAAATAAAATAAAATCAAACTAAAACGAAAATCTGACAATTTAAAGGTTTAATCATTCTATTTGAGATGCAAGAAAATTAAGGCACAACTCGGCCAGGAAAACTAAAAACATCGAACATATTGGAACCAATGGATCCTCTGGACATGATGGTATCAAACCATAAGATTTCATTACAGAAATTAACGCCACCTCATACTGGTCTACGGGCCCAACACAAGCAACACGCCAAATCTAAAAATGCGAGCGTGCACTTTTTCAAACAATACGACATTTGAAGAAAGTTCACACGCCACACACCAGTTAAGTGATAATAAAAGTTGTTTGCTTGTAGACATTTCTGATGGACTTTGAGCATAACTTTAATTAGCAATAAACGCTAAGGAAATCTCAGACATAAGTACTTATAGAACTGCTAGAAAATGTAACTATCGTGGGATTAAAATAATTCATTCATATGTTCTACACTGAAACTTCATCAATTTGTATATTCCACCAACAGTCATCATAATTCAGAACAGGAAGGTTGCCACAAGAGCATCAATTCTTTGGTGTTATGTTTAATAATCTCTGCAAATGAAGTCGTAATAGCAAGCAACTGGTTGAAACTGGTGGCCAGTTTCCCCATGGTTACCTTTTGTTCCAAGTGAACACAAGTACTCAATTATTTTTAGTGATTAAGTGAGCTACCCTCTCAAACATTTGCAGGCTAAGATCAAAGTCAATCCACACCACTGCACCTTAATTGGCCAACTATGAACAGCTAAATAGATAAAAGTGCAAGCAAGGAGATCAGTCGGTGTGCGCAAATTTCTTATCTGGTGATTACAAAGATTTGAACTCATTCCACTTAATGATTTGCAATGTGAGTTACCAAAGATCAATGTAAGCCATATCAGACTATCAGAATTCTACACAATTTGGCCATTCAACTAGTATTGTTATAAGCAATTTAAAGACCCAAGTTTTGACCTCATCTTTGGCCTAAATTTGAGCGATGTTTGAAATCTATACTGCCTACAAACACTACAGAGATATATTATCACACTAAGATACTGACACAATAGTAAAACCTAATCAGTACATTACTAAATGGTCTTTTGCCAATAGGATTAAGTACAAATTTAAAGCAAAAAAATTCACTTAAAAATCGCACTCACCTCGCACACCTCAACGGATGGAGAAAACTCGTTCTCCAATTTTGGTGGGCAGTACTGAGACAGTGGTATCAATATAAAGAGCTTATAGACATCAAACTTGATGTTGTGGGAGCTCTCATAATCCTGCTGGAACTCGCGCAGGTTCTTGTCATGTTGAAGTCCCGAATTCCGCAGAACAATGCGTAAATACCCATTATAGAACGAATGTGCCATACCTGAACCATAATCGCAACCTTGTAGCTCATTAAACTGCAGTGCTGTGTTCAGCGGACTCTGTTCCTATTTGTCACATTTATTAGTACCAATCAGCTTCAATATAAACGCAAGGCACAAGATTACCAGTTTGATAATACGACGCAACAGCAACATGCTGATTATAATAAAAATCACACTTGGGTAATCTCTTAACACTACATGCAGCGGATCTTGTTTTGTTGCTAGTCCAATTATAGTCAAAATCAAACTTGCTACTACAGCAACCGTGATACAGTACCAATGGAACACATCGCACAGCAAAAGTGCTACTTGATTATTGTAGCGTGATAACAAATGTTTGCGTTCTTCCAGCACATAACAAATGCGCATTATAATCTCTACAAATCCTAGCATTGCAAACATGAAGGGCACCGCATTAACTGAAAACAAAAGAGTGAATGGGAGAGGGGAAACAGTTGTCAGTTGCTATACCCAGGTATAAGATTTTATCACCCGGTTGCAAAACGCTTGCCCCTAGAAAGGAATCGTTTAATTTTTGGAGGTTTAACAGGATGATTATATTGTATTACATAACAGTGATACAAACGCTACAAATGCAATTGCAATTTTGTCCAGGCAGTCGCGTTCTCGAGCGATGTTTGAGGGAAAGGCCAGCCCTTTGGCCGTTTCCCTCACAATCCTTAGCTGTAAAGTTAAGAATTAGCAACGTTTTGGCCATAATTTGTACTTACCGATTTTTGGGACCTCATAACTTAATTATCAAATATTTGTTTAAACAGTCAATTCATCTAGTTTTATATACGATCGAACTCCTTATCAATCATTTCTCGGAATAATTTTCGAGAAAACTCACTGGTTTTGTATTGCTTATGCAGTTTACCACCAGTGACGTCGCACAATTTGATGGTGGTAAAAGAGTTAATTATCTTTTAGAACTGTACACTCATGATGAATAGTTTTATCATTCATAAGCACATATTTTTAAAAGCCAGAACTTTGAAATTCCCACGTAATTTTTCTAGATTTTATAATTTATAAATTAAAAAAATGCATAATTACATTAATAAAAAAGACTGTTAGTAGTAATAAGAATGATAAGCATTTTTGTTGCGCCACTGCTTTCATTATATAAAAAAGCGTTGGTAGCGGATAAAATGAGAACTAAACCATTGGATAATTCTATTTGAAGGTGTACGGTGTACGCGTGTACGTCATTTGTTTATGTCATTGTTCACTTACTAATATACAAATGGCTGCACTCATCAGTCATCGGCGGCTAATGATGGAAGATTTTTCGATTAATATCACAAAAATCGATTAAGAATACCCAACGTACGCGATTATTTTAATTCAAATGCGTAAATCAAAATAGCAGTCATTCGGGAATACCTACTGAATACCGCCAATTTGTCACGAGCACACTAAAAATTTGAAGTGTACTTCAGCAGCACGTGCCCTTCGGCGATGGTGGCATACAAATTGGCCGTTTAGTCATTTCGTAAATTTTCACTGCAGAATGTCGACCGCCCAGGCACGCCGGGAGGCCCGCATGCGGAAAATCCTCGAAAATTCCGAGAGCCGCCTTCAGAGGATACTGAACAACGACAATACTGCAGGTGCGATCCAACCTGTGGTCGAACTCAAGTCAAGGTCATGTGTTGCAGATCAGAATTGCTGCAGCTATTTGAAGGAAATGCCCAGCGACAGTGTGAAGGATGCCACCAACCCACCGACGGCAGTGCCAAGTTACAACAAACCAGAGTTCCCCAAAAAGCGGGCCTCATACCAGGTAAACAAGTCGCAGGACTCGAGCCACACCAACGATTTTAGGACTATCTATCAAAATCCAGCACCCGACAATGCAGAGTCGGCCACAGAAGTGGAATTTAGGAACTTTAGTGAGCAAAAGCCTTCCCTGCGCAACTGGATTATTGTCCTCCTAGCGGTGTTTGTGCGCTACATACTGCTTGTAAACGAGCAGTACTTGCCGCTCGTGCGGATCGACTTTCTGGTGAAGTACCACGCTAATAAAATCTTCATGCCCTTCGTGATGTTTGAAATAACGGAGTTTGCGTTCTTCCGTCCGTTTACGCCCCAGAGCGGCCTGCTAAACGTGCTGTTCATGTTGAACTTGCGGATAAGCGTCGAGCGGTGCAAAGCATTCTCACGGTCACGAGGATCGGCTGGCGGATGATGCAGGATTTTATGATATACTTCTTCGCTTTCATTTTATTTGACCAGATGATCATCTTTGCTCTGGGCGAAGGGGACTGATGTATGCAAAATTAACGATGGTGTGCCTTAGATGTCTCGTATTATTATTGTTTTGGGCAGGAAATAAAGGTGATGCAATGTAACTATAAGATGAATGGTGCGTTCTACATTTTTGTACAGACTGTTAATGTAGCTGGTTTATTTTGACTAGTCTATTTTTTAATTGTGGTAATTCACAGAGTTGATAAGTTGTTATTTGTTTAAAAAAATACAAACAAATGACCATCATAAAAATGACTATCATTGTTGAGGTGATGTAGCATACAGGGTCTTGCAAAATTGTTTACGAACAGTTTGGTTTATGGGTTTTTAAAGCACATTAAAATCAATGAGTGCCGTTATTACTTACTTAATATAACAAAAAAACATTCCGATATCAAAACAGTAATAGTGACAGTTATACCATTGTCACGATGATGTAACATAAGATTTTGCAAATTATTTACATATATAATGCCCAAAAAGTTTCTAATCACTGATCGGTCAGCAATTCGTTTTTCTGTTGCAGTCGACAATTTGTCTCGTCTGTTTCACTTGTTTTGACAGTAGCAAAAATTCATAGATCTTGACCATAGTTTATATCTGCAGTCTTCTGCCATGTCATACACGGTGCATATCCAATACTAGTCTTTTTTTTAATTCTTTGTCTACTCGGGTTTCTTGTCATGTTCCTACAAGGGTAACTAACTGTAGAATTCTGAAACCTGTGGAGGACAACATAATCCTTGTATTCAGGATGACATGGTGATATAACAATAAGTAGAAAGCTGCAATTATGAACAAATATAAAGTATATATAATGAAGGATGAATGCATAATGTTGCAATAGATATGAATGTTAATAAATCACTTATTCTTCTGGCGATCTATGAAAGTCTGAGATTTAACTGTCAGTGGTTTTCATTTGTTTAAATACCTTAAGAGTATTAAAGAATCGAGAAATTCATGACATGAAGTACCATAATAATTGTTCAGTTCTTTTTATAGCAGCAGCACCAGCTTATTTATCGAGCAGGGCAGTGTTGTCATTGTCTTAATCTCAAAGTGCCATTTCAAAACAAATGAATGGCACACTTGGTATTTCAATATTTTTAAATGTAACTTTTTGGTGATACTTCAGATAAGAATTATATATCTGGATGGATGTTACTGGGACCTCACACTTTAGTGTGGTGTATCCTTGCTTATAGGCTCAATAATTTGTCTCAGGTATATCCATTGGAATTTATGTCAATAGCCAATTGTACAAAATTGCCAATAGACCTTGCAAGATTTTTTCTTTTATCAACAAATAGCAAACTCTGATGCTCATATGTCTGATTTTTTTAGTGACTGGCCTTGATTGGTTTGAGATGTGATTGAATTCGTTTATTTTGTGCTCTATCAAAGACCTGAAAAGGTCAACATCAGCGAGAACCAAATTAAGGCTGAAACAATGGTAACGTTTACTGCATTTGGCTATGCAAGGATGATTTACACAGGTTTATATTTCTTAGAAGCAACCTGTAGTATTGTGTGTTGGTCATAACAAACATAGGAAAAGTTAGAAATTGTCTCTCGGCTTTCATAAAAGCTGTTTCAACATGAAAGACAGGAGTATTTCAATTCCAGTCATTTATAGATTGATAACAAAAGAACGTCATTTTATAATCAGGCTGCTTGTCGGCCAGAGATAAAATTATGGCCTCCATTTTGCACTTAAGTGAGTCCAGGTTCGTCTTGTATCAGACAGTTCAAAAGCCCCAAAATCCAAAAATTCAATTGTTGAACTTACTGTGCTCTAAACGGAACAACACAATATTAGATTTGGATGTAAACTTGATCAGACTGTCATAAGAACTCCTGGTGAGATATATAAAACATTCATAAAAGGTGAAAACACAATCAAAACACACTATTTGATATTTCCCACTGTTATTCACGCTATCATGGTTTTTGAATGGTTGAGTACAGGTTGCGTGAAATGTACATCAGAGTTCAAATAAAATGTTTTTTCTTAAGTAACTAAAACCATGATACTAAATTCAGTTCACACACTACTCAGGTGACGATTAAAAAAAACAGCCGTTTTTGTCCATTAGTGTATTCAGAAGGTTATAGAACAGTTAAAGCGTGTGGAAGGGTTACGTTTTGTACATAACCTCAACAAATATTTATCGAGCAAATATGAACACCTCGGTGATCTTGAGCTCGTCACAACAGAAGAAAGCGTTGTCCGCCAAAAAGAAGTCCAAAAAAGTGACGATTAAGAATGTGCTAGCCACCCCTTATTCAAATTACTGGTGAGTAACCGGCTATTCATTCTGTAATCGCAGGAGCTGTTTTTGAATTTCGATTAGGCCGCTGCTGAACGACGAAGACGCCAGTTCGCTAAAGCAGCTCCTCAGCGAGCAGCTCACCAGAATAAAGCCGCCAAAAGTAAGCGTGCCATGGAAGGAGCTGAAAGATGTGCCTCGAGAAAACAGAAAGGTGGCCCGCCGGAACTATGCCAACGTCCAATTGGAAGTGGAGCAGAAATATACCAAGTGAGTTGTATCACATGTCAGTTCTCACCTTAGAGGTCGGTATTTTAGATCTGAAATTGCAATGGGGATCAACGAGGTTACCAAAATGGTGGAAAGAGGTACAGCGAACTCGGTCTTGATATCCGATGACGTTAATCCGCACCTCATGGTGAAACACATTCTGGATATGGCTGTTTTGGGGAACATTCCTGTTGTTGTGGTTTCCAGCTTGAAGAGCTTGCTGAAGGAAAGGACTGGCATTACGAGTGCGGTGGTTGCTTTTGTGGTAAAGTCAGATGATTCTAAGTATTGGACGATTGACCAGAAAATACGGGAGCTGCATGCCAATTATCCTGCACCATCGAATCATATCAATTATCATAGACAAAACAGTGCACCTGCGACGATTCTGAATATTTGAAAGAGACTGATGTCGCTGACGATAAAATGGAGGAAAAACAGTTGCGTGATTTGCATTTGCATAGAAAGTCCAAGTTGAAGAGGGTTTTCATTCCTAAACTGTCATGCGAGCGGAAATCTGTTTTTAATACGACAATAGAGAGTGGCGAATTCTTGGCACTTGATAATCCAAGTGACAAGTCTAGTATAAATCATGTACAGCTTAAAGTTAAGACTAAAGTTAGTTACAAGTCGCTGATAGTAAAGCGGATAAAAAATAATCAGCATAGGGAAAAGAAGAAAATTGATAGATTGAAAGGAACATTGTGAAAAATTTTATAATTGTTGAATATATGGCGAAAATAAAAGTTGAACAAAGCAAAAAATGTTGTTTAAAATCTGTAATAAACGAATCGCAGTTTAATCTGATGCATATATAACCAGCTCATCTGCAATGCAGATGAGAATACTTGTATGCTGCATAGTTGGGCCATAAGTTCACACCATTTCAAAATTTCTCTGATGTAATAATAGTTCCTTGTAACAGGCCTTGGAGGCTCTATGGGGTTGTAACAGGATAGGTCTGCTACAATTAGAGCCTATGGTACACAAGGCGCTACGTACAGACCGCCTATTATTACCCCAGAGTTTGACCTCCAGGTACTCATTTATTGCAGCCTGAATCGAGCTGGGCCGTAAAAATGCCAGCGATTGAATTGGTGGAACGGGATTCGAACCCGCAACTCTTAGTTTCGTAGTCTAGAAAATTTCTCTAATACATCACAAAACTATGTTCATAGATGTCTTAAAAAACCAAAGCTTAGAGAGGGGTGATTTCAGAGAATGCTATTAGGAGTAGACAAAAGAAGAAGTTGCATCATTTCTAAAAGCCTCGGATACAAAAATGATAGCAGCAAATCAGAAGATATAAGAGAATGATAATATTTATTTTATAATTTATAGGTATATGTAACATGGATATAGTTGCTATAACACCAGCGCAGTGCTACTGCAGTACGAGACAAAGTAGT
The DNA here is from genome assembly GCA_036346155.1 of Sinelater perroti. Taxonomy (NCBI): domain Eukaryota; kingdom Metazoa; phylum Arthropoda; class Insecta; order Coleoptera; family Elateridae; genus Sinelater; species Sinelater perroti. The sequence goes on along the minus strand of JARFIY010000111.1, from coordinate 7,078,960 downwards.
AGCTGCGCAAATGTGATGATATGAGGGAGGGAATAAAATTACAACAAAAAGGATAAAAATAAAAATCAGGAATATTAGGAAGTCAAAAAGTGTAAACATCTGGGAGTTATATTTAGTGATGGGAATAGGGAACTTGATATGAGAGACAAAATAGTAGCAGCAAATAGAGCCTTTTATGTCAATAAGATATTATTAAAAAGTAAATTTATTTAAAAAAAAACAAGAATTTACAACCAAGGCCAATAGCAATGTATGGAGCAGAAATTATGCCGATGGAGAAAGAAGAAGAAAAATTAAGAGATAATCGAACAATACTAGGACCAGTGTAAATTGCAGATAAAGAGTGCAGAAGAAGAATGAACCATAAGCTAGCACAAGAGGTGGGAGTGGATATTACTAGGAAAATAAAACAACAGAGAGTGAAAGAGAAAAAAGAGACGAAAGTCAAGATGGTTGGATGAAGTAAAACATGACTTACAAAATATAGGAGTTGAGGATGTGAAAGAGAAAGTCGAGGACAGAAAATTATGAAACAAAACAAGCCAGCAAACTAGATGAAGACTGGACAGGGACTGATGGACCCTAAAAGGATCCAGAAAGTTTCTAAGAAGGGGCAAAACCTCTACATGGGGTGTTAAGCCATTTATTAATTCATTCAATGTGATGATAGCAACTTAGGTTACTGTTAAGCAATGAAAATGCCAAAATACCTCAGCAAACAGGTCACCAGAGTAAAGTAACAAAAAATAATCATATACTGAACTAAAAAAAGCACAAAGGAAACAAGAAATATTTTAGGATGACGATTAAGAGATCATGTCCACAGACGAGATACTGGTGAAGAGATGATTACATAAGTTTTTTGAAGTTCGTGGGATACTTGGATATAGTTGGTTCTGTTATTGCTAAAATTGATCTGAGGGTGTCATAAGCAACAATAAACAGTAATGAATGCAAACATTGAGATTTGAAGTAATTTTGAAGTGCACATTAAGTCCATTAAGAATCTTATGCATTATTGATAGGAATAGTCAGATGATAACTTAAGTAGCGTTTATGGAAATCCTGCTCATGGAGGAAAGAAGAAACAGGGAGATGGCTATTAATATGCAAGATGCTACCGTCATCAACAGATAACAGTGAACAAATGATACTGAAATCTTGAAAAAAGTTTGATATTGAACCTTTACAGTGAAGTTCAAAATATCATATTAAGTGAACCTTTGATCGCATTTCATCAGAGTAAAAGACCATAACAATTTTTTGACGCCTTTGGTTATTTAGCTGACATTAACGAGTTACCTGTACTTTTTCACTATGCGGGGATGTCACAAAAATTTCTCTAATACATATATTTTCATACACACTGAAAGGTGAATTATAAATTCTTGCATCTTGATTTTCCTCTATGCGTAAAAATCTTAATGTAACTGGGCGAGTCCCATTTTTACCGTTGTATTTAATTCATTCTAACCATCTAATCATACAGAAGGAAAATGTTCCATTTGTTTAACCGTTTCAACCGAGTTTATTATCCTCTCAACGTATTTCTCAGGAAGCTGACATTTCGCACCAGGCTCTTCAGATTTGGAATCTTAATTTCTTCAGCTTAATTTTTGTATTTGGAGAACAGTTAGTATTAGTCTGTCTACATCTTCATCTAAAAAGAATCTTTGACTTTATTGTGAACATGACCATGTGTCATCAAAAATTTATATTAAGGTGCAACAGCCACTTTCAATAATTGTGGGGAGAGGGCACATCATCGCAAGAAATTCTTTAATAGAGATGGAATGACTAGTATGTTTTCATGAGATAACATTGCCTTTTCCAGTGTGTTATAGGATGCAGGCTTTTTTATAAAGCTGAAACAGGCCCCAAATTTGCTTTAATGAAAACCGGAATTAAAGTCTTCCTTAACTTCGCGACCTACATCAAAGGAGGTTTTAGTTTGAAGAAATGGACCAACCTTTCAGAAAAAAAATTTACAGCAAAATGGGTTAAGGTTGTTAAAAATGAGGATTGTTTGATGATAGTGTACTACGTTTTTTAGTGGGGAATTTCTAATCAACAAATATGTATCATGTACAGTAGTCATCTTTGCTGGTTTGTAGGTTGAATTAGGTTAGTTTCTCATGCTTCAGGGTTGCTCCTTTATTATGAGAGCTTTTTGTTACACACTTTCTGAAAAATGGTGCTGCTGATTGCCTTCCCCTTCTCATTTTAGTTCTTCTAAAACAATCCAAATGATTTTGCAACTGGTCTACAACTCCAAACATTGAGTTTTCATATCCAAGCTGTCTTATATTTCTAAAAAATTAATTAACTAACAGCGGTGAAATTTATGAGAACATGTGGGCGTCAAGAAAGCTGGACGACTGCTTCAAACTGACTATTATGCCGCAAATGAAGTTTGAAGGTATAATGGTTGTGATGAAGACAACTCAATCAGGTAGATTGGTGAAAATTCTTGTTTAAGCATGATGGTGCACTCGTCCATACAGCACAATCAAAGTGCAAAATTAATTGAAACGTCTGCTGTGAATTTCAGTTCTGCACTGGTGACACAACAGCTGTTTTACAACCTGCCATGCATTCTAAGTGAAAAATTTCATAAATAAGCGATTATTTTTTGGTACAATGGCATGAATATCAATTTTAAAGATCGAAGTGATATCCTGACAAAAATTTGGATTTATGCAAAATCTATTGTACAACAAAAATAGGTTTAACTATTGTCATTTGAGACTACTAGATAGAACCCTTACCGTAATGACCGAGGTAATTGAATTGGCTGGAGATCAGGAAATCATAAGAGCACATGCCATGACGAGCATGACGGTTTCGTGACTCGTCCTCCCCCCAAACCAAACTTTTTTTTACTTCTCAAGGAAATTAGCACAATTCATTTGATATGTTTGACTAAAAAATAGATGCCCCTAGTAGATATCTTGCGAGTTAAATGTTTGTACAATTTTTTTGACACGTCTACAAACATTTATATTGTCTACATTTTATACAAACGTAATTCTACTTAAAATATATAGTACCATGTATACATAGATTCTTTGTATAATTGCGTACAATTGACAGGACAACAACAGCACACAGTCAGCAGTTATTAGGACCGCAAATGCAAATACTGAACAATAGGACTATGTAGTGGTACTTGCGCAGACTTAAACGTTTCTCTTCTCTTCTTTCGTGCATCGAAGCGGCTGCTCTTCGCCTGCCTCTTCACTATTACGTTTATTCCATTTTTGCTCATCACCAGAACCAAATAGCCCATACACCATAATCTCTATCACGTACAATACGATCGTTATCCAGAATATTATTCTCCAAGATGCGATCGATGGCTGAAATAAAAATGGTTAGTCAAGTAAGTGGCTAGCATTTAAATTCATACATCAGCTTCGGTGAGCTTTCCGACGAAGATGGGCACTATAATTCCCGGAATGGTGGCGCAGGAATTGGTGATTGCCATGAGAGTACCGGCGAAGTTGGGGGCGATGTCGATATGGTTGGAGAGGAAGCCGCAGAACATGCCACCCACCGACGTAACGGCCAACGTCATGAGCACGGTGGCGACGGTGCGCATGCACCCGATGTAGCACAGCGCCACGAAGCAGATCAGCGGCACAATGCTGGCTATCAAGGTCGCGATCTTGCGCGCGGTCGTCGTCGTGATGAGTTTCTTGGAGCGCAGGGTGTCCAGCGTTTTGCTCAGCACCATGCTGAACAGCCACATGGTCAGGAACGGTATGGCGCTGAGGACGGCGTTCTCAGCGATCTTGAACTTCAGCACGCTCTTCATGTAGTTCGGCAGCTCGATGAGCACCATGTACCAGCCCCAGTTCGAGCACGTGTGCGCCACCAGGATGGCCAGGAAGGCCGGGGACGTCGCTATGGCCTTCCACGGGATGGGAGGCTTTTTATCCTAAACACAAGTTAAGACCAAGTTAAATTGAGTATACAAATAAATTGTTTTTATCAAAACTGTTGTGTAGAATTTTCTCTTCACTTCCTGACTTTCTTTGTCACAAAAATTGATCTTGAAAAACTTTCAATTCGGTAGTTCCTTAATATATGACGTTCGAGATGATTTTACTAGGAATAAGATGTCAATAACATACTTTTAAGTGACAATTCGTAAAACCCTTCTTATAAATCTAGTCTGATAAAATTTGTTCTTTGAAAACTATGACCAAGAAGATTTCTGACAAGTGTGAAGCACCTTGGTTCAGTCTCAGTCTTCTTCATGTGACCTACTGTAGAAGATGGTTAGTCGTAAGTTAGTCTCTGTGAAAATTTTTTAGGCACTACTATTGACCTTATAGGTATAGGGACCATGAATATATAGATTCCCACAGTTTAAAAGCTGTTATAAAGATCTTGAGTACATTTATGTGGTAAACATGCCTCCTTATGAGTCACAACGCCAAAGGGAGATCTTAGTTTCTTGTTGCCTTTGCAGGCCATTTCCAGACTGGTAGCATGATCATCATGATAGTGCATCTTGTACAAGACGGTTCTGTTTTGACTCGATAATTGGATGTGAGAATAGACCGTGGAGACCATTGCTGATGTTTTCAGTTTGAATCATCTCATCAGCATTGGTATTCTAATGAAGTATAGAACTGCCAATCTCTTTTTAGTATCAATAGCTATTTTTCACTTGTACAAGTCTTCAAGTTACTCTTTACACTACCAAGGGATGCTTATCTTATCCACTAGGAGACGCCATGCAATTTTTTGCTTTTTCATTTCCTGAGATAAAACATTTAAATAGTATAAGAAAAGGCGTGAAACCATTTTTCAAGTTTTAAAGGAAGACCGGTCACCTCAACTGGAAGACCAAGAAGAGAACGCAATTCACCGTTTAATTTTTGTTTTCTATTATGCAATAGATGGCGTTTTTTAAAATCTGCTTTCTGACCTAGGGGTGAACTCGAATTAACTTTTGTCTTCCTATTGGGTGATATAAGGAACATTTAGATATCATAGAGGAGACAAAAACCTATTTCCCAGATAGGAAGAACGTTCCAAGCAACAATATCAATTTGGACTAATATTTCAGTCTCGTCGGAGATGTGATAAGTGCACCTTATTGTTGCTTTCACTTACGTTTACAAAGACAATTTTGATTAGGTCCTAACGCAACCTTATGTCAAAATAATGAAAATTGCTCCAAATTGCCGATTTTTGCAATTCAAGGTTGCTTAACTGTAGTTTCTTTATTAATTAAATTAAAACAGATCATTCTGAATTCTCTTCATGCCGAATTGAATTTCGTTTAAAAAATTCGGAGAAGTCTAAACGGGACGTGTAGCAAGGTTAATGTGTGTGGGAGAGTACAGGACATGTGTGTTGCACTAAAAGGAAAGTTATTGAGCCTAGAATACCTAGTATACCCACGCAAGTAGATCAGATGTGATGCCACATAATGCTCGGGCACAGTGAGTATATTAAGGTCATACGTACTTCCGAGTCGTGTCCACCACCTCCAGCCGCATTCAAAGAAGAAACGATGAATTCTCTCTCTTCTTCGCTGATGAACGTTTGCTGCTCCGGCGAGTCTGCTATCAAGAAGAACCATAGAACCAACCACAAAGCCGCGACTGCGCCTTCTATGTAAAATATCGCCTCCCATCCCAACCCTGACGCAATAATTCCAGTTATCAGGGTGAATATCTGCAAGGCACAAGTTAAACAGCATGCCAAAGTAGACTGCCCTCACTACTTACCACAGTGCCCAGGGCGGTTCCGGCGTATACGATGCTGCTCATCACGCTGCGCTCGGTAGGGGGCGCCCACTTCGCCAGCATCACGTGCATGGCCGGGAAGGTGACGCCGCCGCCGATGCCCTCGGCGATCCGCATCACCAAGAACAGGCCGTAGTGGCATTTCGCGGCTACCGGCGACAGAATGGTACCGAACACGTTGATCGCCACCGAGAAGAACATGACCCACTTGGCGCTGAACAACTCGGCCACGCGCCCGCCCGGGATCTGCGCCACGATGTAGCCCCAGAAGTAGGAGCTCTTGAGCGCCCCCTGCACGGTACCGGACCAGGCGAAAGGGCCGTCCTAGAACAGTGAGGCAAAGTGTAGCCGCCCGGCCTTGGGAAGTGCGTTTGGAGCTTAATATAGCGACTAACCCCTTTGTCAAAGGTCACGAAAATAAATTAGGTCTTCACATACGGGTATAAATCACAGCTTCTGGATTAAAATGGATCGTAAACAAGATGGTCTAATTTGTATTAACAAGTATATCGACCTTTGAATTGTTTGGGGCAACTTAACAGCCCGCATACTTCGCTTTGCTGAAGGCATATGCATAGATCTTCATTGGTTTAATCAAACGCTGCTTATTAATATACAAAGTCAAAAAACGCGGGGTATGTTTCAAACATTAAATCAAAATCACACTATTAAATGGTGTGGTGAAGTTTTCTAGGTGTATGACGCCCCCTGTTTGGGTAATTTAGATCCAATAAAAAAGAGAATGTTTGGAAATAGGAAAATTCACAACATCTAATTAAGCAGAACGACAAAGTACATGCAAGTAATAGAGTTGACCTTGTGAGAGATTGAATCACGTTTTGATCGACAGTTTCACTTGCTAAAAAGGGATCAAAATTGGACAAAAATATCAAAATGACATTTTAGAGAGAAATAAAGCTTCTTCAGTCCGTAATGGAACTTTAGTCATAAGTCTAGACTTCTTTGGAAAAGCCCATATTTAAACATCTTGAGAAGTAATTCTGTGTTGCTACTCACAGAAGTTTGAATCAGCTTAAGTCATCTTGGTCTAAGTTTAGGAAGATTAGTCAATTAAAGTTCATGTCTTATTATTCGTGGTCTATTCAAAATATATTAAGTTATATAATAGGACAATTAAATGGTATTTGGGTGACAGTTGGTAAGATCAATCTTCTACATATAGTTATGTGAAAGGTATTTTCGTTGAGGGTATCAAGAAGAAACAAAAATAATACTCTGTTGAATTTTCACGACAAAAGAAAAGGTAAAGAGAACTATATTGTCTTTGGGCCCAAATAAAAAAAGCATTGTCGACATATCTTATCTACTACAAATTAACTATGGGTAAATGAGGCGAGACATTTGTTTATTAGAGATAGGGCACTATCGTTGTGGACTGACTTCAGTAAATGTAGAATTTCAGGAATTGATAACGCCAAAGTCAGTAATAATATTTTTTATATAAAGGTTCTGAAAATTCCTGGTTTCCAAATCTAGCAGCTAAAGTATACATTGAAGGAAAATTGAAAATATTTGAGTAATACCGAATTCCTGAATATTAAAAAAAAGTAAGGTTTCATTATTTTATAAGGTTTAGTACGAAACTGTAAGTCGAGAATGATGATTGAAATATAAATTTAATTTAGATTTTCAGGTTGATGAAAATTATTTAATGTTAAAATAATCATCCTTTATTAATAAAAAAATAAAATTCGAAATTTGATCAAATTTGAAAATTAAAAAAATGGGCAAATGAATTTTTTATTCAGCGTTGTCAATGAACAAAGGTTGAACGTTCACGCTGCCAAAGTAGGCTACATTAAAAGAAAACTAATTTTGGCAGTCTTTAAAAATTACGGAAAAATTTATTTCAAGTCAAAAAATCAAAATTTTGATTTTCATATTTTAACATCTATCTTTTATCAGTATTATTTATTGTAGTAATATAAACTAATAAAAGATACATATTTTGTATTTGTCGAGAGTAAACCAATTTTTATCAAATTTAAAATACAAATTTTGAAATTCAGATATCAAAGGAAAACATTAACATTAGATCAAAGTAAAAAGTCAAAACTATGATTTTTAATTTATTTTTTCTAAAAAAAAACATTTGGTAATATTAACTAATGAAGTCCGAATATTTAGTGTTTTTGGTAGTATTCTAGATAATTTAAAAAATTAAACAAATTTTGATTAAATCAAAATCAAAAAAAAGGCTCAAAAGCTTAATTTTTTAAATATTCTACTATAACAGAATAACTTTAAAAATGATAACAGAAAAATCAAAATTTTCCTTTTTTCCATTGTCACATTTCAAATTTTCATCTTATTTATTATTTTCCAAAAATATATAAGTATTTTTCAAGAGTATTCTAAAAATATTAATTTTCTTCTGTTCTTCTTTGAAAGAACATTAAGTGACATTAATTACTAAAGACAGTATCTTTTCATTTTCCGATTGTAATAAAAAAAGATCAAAACAAGAAAAAATGTTTCTAACAGCAAAATCATAGCAAAAAAATCGAATTTTCCTGTTTGTCATTAATCTCGCATTTCGTTTTTAATGAAAGATATTTAGAAACATTGATTAAATTTTAAATCAAATTCAAATTTTCATCTTTCTAATTTTTTCCGAAAATATGTAAGAATATTATGGAAATAGTAACTTCTTTTCTTCTTTAAAAGATTATTAAATGATATTAATTAAGGCAGAATATTTCCCGATTTCCGAGTGTGATAAAAAAAATTATCTAAACATCAGGCGAGTTTTCAACAAATTTAAATACCCACGAAAAATTATTGACTTAATTTATTAATATTATATATTGCAAAACCAAATCTTGTGATGATAATGGTAGTAAAGTTTACATCAGTTTTAACCCACTTGAAAAGTTATAGCAAAAATCAAAAATTAGATTTGAATTTTCTATCAAAACAATACATTTTGTGTAATTATTTACTAAAGATGATTTTAAAGAGTAACAGAAAAAAATATTAAACTAATTTTGGTCAATTCAAAAACCAAATATCAAAAATCTTAATAAAAGTAAGTTTGGTAAATCAAAATAATTTTTGATTTACCAAACTTCCATTAAACGTTAAATAATTAATTAAGGCTGATTATTTTAAGCTTGTAGCATTGTGCATGAAGACGTTAAACTAATTGCAATTTTCCACAAAATGCGAAAAATCAAAATTTTGGTTTTCTAAATTCAACTTTTAAAAGCAAAGCACCAAATCGGAGTTTTAATTTAAAAAAAAAAATAATATTAAAGGTCGAAAATTTGGTACCTTTAAGAGTAATCCAAAAACATTAATTTCAGTAATTAAACCAAAATTTTCTATTGAAGACAAACAGCAAGAGATATTAATTGACAAAACTTTTTTCCCAAAATTACTGCAGGAGCAATAAAAATTTAAACCAATTTTGACCAAACCTAAAGGTCAAAATATTGATTTTTAAATTTTTTTGATGTAATACATTTAGTGGTATTAATTATTCAGTATACATATATTATAATATCCATAAATAATGATTGGAGTAAAAAAGAAAGAGTAATACAGAAAATACTTAGAAATACAGCAAAAGAAGAAAGAGAAAGAGGGAAAGGTATCAAAGTGAGGTCCCAAAAATCGAACCAAGAGAAGGAGAAGTTAAAAACAATCAATATGGAAAACTGATAGTACGGGAACGGAACAAAGAACCATAAATAAAGACATGGCGAGAAAAAGGAGGATGAAAACAGGATATGTATTGTTACAGGAAAAAACATTATAAACGTAAAGGGAAACAAAGAGAAGGTAATGATGGCAACGTGGGTACTAACGAAGAAGGTGCGGTATTATAACTAAATAAGGAGTGTAAAAAGTACAAGCTGGATATAATATCCATCCAAAAACAGAAGGGAAATGTAATGGTGGAACTACAAGATAATTCATTTTTAATAGTGAAGGGGACAATAGAATAACTGGCGTAGGCTTCTTACTTAACAAAGGACTAACAAGAACATTAATAGAATTTAAATCAACGACAAGAAGAATAACGCACATTCATATGATAAGGTGGCTAGAGAACAAGTGTTACAAGCATTAAAAGAGAGGGACATACGAGATAAAATAATTAAAATGATAGACCTCACCCTACTCTGGACAGAATGTAGGGTAAAAATTAAAAAAAGTTTAAAGTATATGAGTTGGATGGAAGAAGATTTTGTAGAAGAAGAATAAAAATAGCCACAGAAGAAGGAGAGAGTTAAGAGTTTCAAGTATATAGGAGCAATATTCAAAAGACAACCGGACTTAAGGGAAGACATAAGAGCAAGAATTACAACAGGAAATAGATGCGTGGGAGCATTAAATCCAGTATTAAGAAACGAAGAAATATCAAGAAAACTGAACGCATGTACAAAACAGTAATGAGACCCATAGTAATATTAGAAGTGAGGTATGGACATTGAAAAAAGAAAAAGTATGGAGAATTGAAGTATGGGAAAGAAAGGTTCTGAGAAAAATCTTCGGAGGAAGGCATATGAAAAAGAAGAACAAATAATGGATGGGACATATATTAAGGCTGATGGCCTATAGAACCGCGAAAATGGTATGTATAGCACATGCGGAAGGAGGCGATTAGGCAAACCAAGACAAAGATGGACAAAAAAAGTGAAAGAAAACTAAATATAACATAATGGAAGGAAAAAGCAAGAGGCAGAAGAAGATTTTGGACTAAACCCTGGCCCAACTAGGCCTGTAGAGCTACTCTATATTATTATTCAAAGTTAAAAAACGTTTCATGTTTCTGTTAGTAAATAATTCCCTTGTGAGAGCGTGGTCTAGGATGTGGAAGATCAAAACTTCCACCACCTTTCACTGTCTGGTTGCGGTACACCGTTTCTGATATTATGGGGCGATATGGAAAGCATCACACCTTAAATGACCGCGTTATTACTCTTAGACTACCCACCAAACATCCGAGACCAGGATTGAACACAACTCCGTCAGTACCGCAACCAAGACTCTTTAAGCACAAAATGGTTAATTTTATAGTAATAAAAAACATTAAATCAAATTTGGACAATTTAAAAATTTTGATTTTTTTTCAAAAACAAAGTTAAAATTTACTTTTTTAAATTTGGTTTTATTAGGATTGGATTTTTTATCAACAGTGAGTAGTAGTTACCTCAGTGCGGCCACCTGCAGTGGCATTCGCCTCAACGCAGTCGTCATCCAGCGGGGGTGGCTGTGCAGCATAGTCCTCAGCGCCCTTCGCAGATAAGTTAGAGGGCAGCCCAGCCGGCAGCAGCGGCGCCTCTAAGTGCTCATGAGCCGTCGCTTCCACCAACGCCGAGTTGTTGACCATGCTCACCATGGCAACGCTCAGATTTACCTTGAGGCCGTATACGATCGCCATCCCCACGGACCCCAGCACGGCCAGCACGTAGCGCGCCGCTATGATTTCTGAAAAGACACCTGTCAGCCCACATCCGATGATCGCAACAAGTGCCAGACCTGATGAACGCTTTTTTGTGGACGAGATTTATCTCGAGTCCGCTTATCAAGAAATTTTTGATAACGAAACGTGCAAAGAAAAACGTACTTGATGTGAACTTTCGAGTTGTCTAACAAAAAGTCGAAGTTCCGTAAAATACTTACTGGTGCAAGCGCCGCCCCGGGTCGGGACTCCTTCGCCCATTTTGAGACCAGAATTCTGCAAAGCGACAAAATTTTTATTTAGAACCATCGACACGTTCTCGTGCATGTCTGCACGTAGCAAGTTGGACGGTGCGTCATGTGCATTTCCTTTGATATTTAGGTGAAATCGCAACTGTGATGGCGCAACATGATCTAATAACAACGATAAATAACAGTTAATTAGTTGTGCAAAAGTGGAATGTTCAAATAGAATTTTATTGCGAGAAGTAGAAGACAAATGACACCTGTAGCTCAAACTAAACAGCGAAAATGCTGTTGTAACAAACAAATTCGAAACGACGTTCGTGTTTTGTTTAAAATAATCGCATTGAAATAAGTTCGAACTACCAATTGTTTTCCGATCGACATCAAACTAAAAAAAAAAGTCAAGTGGTTATGAACATCACCCCAAAGCGAATTAAAGCACAGATTATGGATTTTAAATTGAAACTGCCGGAAGCAATATGCAGGGAAAATTCGAAATCCCGACTCGAAATTTCGCATTTCACAGCGCGCAAGCGAAGAAGCGGCGAGCAGGGACGTTTTAGTCAGAAACCATGCAAAAAGCGGGAAATCAGAGGGTACTTACAGAACACCGCCGAAGTGCAGCAGGAACGCCGCGCGTCTGCCAAGGTGACTCGCGCGTGCCGCCGTGCTCTTCCGATCGACCGCATCCCTCCTCGCTCGGTCTTCCTGAGCGTCTTGCGCCTGCGGCCACCCTGCTGCCCAGGATTTAAAAATAAGTTGGCGGCAGCGGTTGCCACAGCCGCGATTTTATTTTTGCGTTGCTGGTGAATGAAGGAGCGCAGCGGCGCCGCGTGATCTCGACCTTTTGGGCCTTTGGTGCCCCGACACGAGCAATATGGCGCTAAAACGAAATACTGCGAAAACAGTTCAAATACATTTAGACTATTTTGATGCAGCGAAGTTCCGTCTATTTTTATCCTTTTATTTGTTATAATATTAAAAAATGCGTACACAATATCCGAACAAACTGAATGTTCGATGTGTATGTTGTGTTTCCTACAATTTACATAAATTCTACAACATAACGAGGAGCATTTCAATACTTCTCTTGTTTGACTCTAAATTAAATTATTGTAATTGATCTACCACCAATGAGGAGATAACGCCCCCCCCCCCCACTCACTTTTTGATACCATTTTCGTCAAGAAACGCGAGTTGGTCCTGAAACCATTTGCGAACAAATTTCTCTACTTGTTTTCAAACTGCTAACCGCCCATCATATTGTTATCGGGTTCGAACAGATGATAGTATATAGATTCAAGTCCAGTTTGGCTCGAGTTAACGTGTAGTTCGCCTTTTTCTACAATATGTGACTTTCACCTTCACCCCCAGATCGCAATTGCATCGGCATTAATTGTGCTCAGTTCGGCCAAGAAATCAGTAAAAGCTACACTTTTGCCATTCCAAAAAGCTTAGCAAACAGCTTCGCTTTGGCTTTGGTGGATGCACGTCCATCTTTTGTTCACCACTCCGTAGTTGCAAAACTAGACAGATGGGTCCAGCATTACGAAGGAGAAATAGAAGGGAAGAACATCAAAACGCAGACCATAGGCGAAAAGTCATCTCAAGATAAAATAATCAATGCATAGAGAAGTTAAAAAACAATAAAAGTCCAAAGGAAAATGGAATCTCTGCAGAATGGACTAGTGTACTGAGAAGAATTGGTCAGTTGGAAAAAAAAGAAACGGTTATATACCTCATACATAAGAAAGGAGAGAAAACTTTCCAATAATTATGTTGGGATAGCACTACAAGATATGTTTTATAAGACAGTAGCAACAAAAATGAGAAATATACTACATAAAATATAAAAAGAAGAATTAGACAAACGTCAAAGTTGTTTCAGGATGGAAAGATCTTTATAATGAGACAAATACGTACAAAATCTAAGACCTCACATAATATATTTATTGATTTTAAGAAAGAAACATTGGAAATACTAAGAGTGCCTAGAAAACTAAATAAATTAATTAAAGTTACCTTGCTAAACCACCAATAAAATGTGTTTGATAATTAAGCACAATTAGAACGAACTCAATAAAAAAAACAAAAAAACAAAACAGAGCTGTGTAAACTATATATTTAGCACAAATAACAAAAATGTCAGCGTGATTTTGCTTCCTTAGCCAGATGTATTGGAGCACCGCGGACGGGTGCGGAACAACAAAAGGCAATGGACAACGCGCAATCGGGATGTATAGGGGTGGACAAGCGGACAAAGCAAGGTTGCGGGTAGAGATGAGATTAGGGACAACGGAGATTTAGAGATGTGCACCAAACAAAATGACTATAGAAGAAACTATAGTTAAAAAAATTGGAGTGAGGAGCTGATGAAAACAGGGAGACCCTAGAGATAACAATAAGAAAACGTGAAATACAAGAAAATGGACCAATGTACAACAATAAACGGCAACAAACGTGTAGCCTACGCAGATAACATAGCGATAATAACGCTTAAGAAGTGGGAGCATAAAGCAAACTGTTAACGAGAATAAAACAAAGCACATAGAAATAAAACCAACAAATGAAATGGAAGACAGTAGAGAAAGTAACACAGTTCAAGCATCTCGGAGTGACCAAGAAACAGAAATAAACAAAATATTAGCAAAATGCAGCAGAGTAGTAGCGGCGCTTGCAAGCTTAATGAAGTCAAAAAAATTATGTAGAAAATCAACAGGACGACTGTATTATGGGTGCGAAACTTAGACTCCTAACAAGCACAAAGAGATAAGACTAAAAATGTGGGATAGGGAAATATAGAAAACGAATAGAAGTAGAGGGTGCGGATAGAGAAGAAGAACTAATCGAGAAATCGCGAAACTATATAAAAAGCAGACATTAGGCACACAGAGCAAGTATGGAGATTAAAATGAATAGATTATGTTGCAAAATGCCTAGAAATAGATTGGACCCAGAAATAAGATGGTTGACAACAGTGGAGGAAGATTTGTTACCCGTGGGAATAGATAGGTGACAAACAGAACTAAGAACTCTAAGTACTCATGTCAAAATATCCATATTATATGCACTGTATTGACAAATTCAACTCGAGGTCCAGTTATGTTTGTGTATGAGAGTCAAAGTAAGTTACAGCTATAGTGACATGAAATAAAATTAATCTATAATGGTGATACACATATGGGTTAGACTTGACATATGAAAAACCTAAACCAATGCTAAAAACAAAAGAATGGCGAAGTCAATAGCTTTAGGTCGAAAAAGTTTACAAGGAAAAAATGGCCGAATTGAAGCAAATAGACATCAAAAGGCGGAAAATGTATAGGCGAAAAAGAAAGGGGGTTTCTTGCATCGCATTGTTACTGGAGGATGAAAAGTGGATATATTTCGATAGTCTCACACAAAAATCGACGCCGAAACTGAACATTCATGAAAATAATGTATTTGGTGGAACCAAACTGAGTCAAACGATCGCTAGCGACCTCTTTCAACCACAACTTAAATCGAGCATTACCCCACCCACTATATTCAGCAGGCATAGCCCTTTTCAACCACCACTTATTTTGATTCATGGAATACGTGCTTACACAGCAGTACTTTTGTTCGTATACAGATATCCAAAATTGGACCATCTCAAAAGGCGAATAGTATTTATTGGCACTTTGGTTTTCTTACACGTACCTATGATGTCACCAGATGAAATTACTGGAACACACAGAAACCAAGGCAGTGATGAACGAAGCGGTTTCTTTGGGAGGAGCGAGTGACTACTCAGACATTTATACGAGATCATAAACTTTGTGTAGGACCACAACATCGAGTCGCAGAATTGGAGTTTAACGGCAAGAATTCTACTAAAAAAAGCAAAAGCGGAGGTCGTCCGGAAAATGTGCGAAAGGTATACATTATCTGGTATATGTCCGACTTAATAACAAAAAATAACAGAAATTACATTCGATACACTGACGGAAGCACATCATCATCTATGAGGACTTGAAGATTACAAAGCTTTCTGCACGATGAGTTGCCGCTCATCAGAAGTAGAAGCATGTGAAATATGCCAACAGTTGCTGCAGTTGCACAGCGTAGATCTGGAAACGTTTTTGAGCGTTTTTGGCTCTGGTGTGAGACGACGGAAAAAACACTAGTTTATGGAACGCCTGAGCCAGCGTGGTCCCATGCTTGAGGAGGCTGCGGACGGAATTGAGAATGACATCAAAGGCTGATTCTGGCAGGTAGCCTGCCAGTTTCTTAAAATAATTGTACTTGATATGAACAATATATTTATGGCCGTCACCAAAAGCGACGCCGAACGCGCTTCCGCATCAGAGATGGTGCGACGACCAAACGAGCAAACGACTACGACCCTTAACCTCTCAGTTCGCAAACCGCTTCCCCCCTTATAGTCGCACCACCTTTTAACGACCTTATTTGACTGAAAACGTGCTTAAGAACCAGACTGGTTTATTCTACACATTAAAATTGGTACCATTACAAAGTCACTAGTACTCCTTATATTACTATTTGGAAAAGTTTTTTCATTTATTGGGTGATCCCTGGAAATTAACAACTCAGGATCCAAAAATGAAGACAGGTTTCTTTGGAAATTTACTACTAGCATTTAATGATATAACTTTGTGATTTATGGCCAAAATTGTGCAGAAGCATCTTGAGGGTTTGCGGTTCGCGTTTTCACCTTTTTAACAACAATTAAATTCTAATTCAACCAATAGAATACTGAAATTTCTTTCCTCACTATTGCACACTAACCGTTCATTAACCGGGAGTTTCCAGGGAAAGGGAATGTTTCCTAATAGCAGTCACAGTTTACTATGAAAATCGAAGACTATCAAGTATCTTACTACCGCGGGAGTTTGCAGATGTATTCATTAATCTCTTTGCTTGAAAGTTGTGTGTACACACGATAGACGTGGATTTTTCTTTTAATTATGAAGATCACACCTAGACACTCCTCAACATTTGTGTATCGACTGGGCACCACTTCTACTAATAGCCATTTGGGGGGATATTTCATTACATTTCAACCGTCAGTAATCTTCAGTAGCGTTTGTTTCGCTGTTGTTAGCGCAAGTGTGACGCATTTTTGACCTCGCTTCTAGCTGTACCCAAAAATATGTTATTTGAGAACATAGCTTTTTGGTAAACCCTCTCTAGCGAACTTTCGACGTAGTTTGGACAGAATAAGAGTTTGTCTTAACGTTTTGCTTTATGAAAAACAAATTACAAAACACATCAGTGAAAATACATTTTAAAGGGGGTTCGGGAAAAACACTAAAAGCGCATAAGGAAATGTTTACGGAGTAAAAGGAACAGGATAAAGATGTTAAAAATACACGGTAGAAAAGAAGATCGGCAAAACAAGTGTGTCAGAAGAAGAAGAGAGATTACGTGGAGATAAAACTATAAAAAAAGAAAATAAACAGGGGCGACAAAATATATGAAAAAAAAAACAGGTGGGTTCTGTATTACTAAAGAGAAATAGAGCCATAACACAAGAAAAAACAAGATAAAAAAGAGAAACATCAGACAAACCACAATCGAAAGGCCATCTGAATAAGATACAATCAACGTACTAAGGGACTTTTTTGATGTAGTGACCTGACCTTTAAAGTGATTATTACGTGACCTCTAACGTAAATTCTAATGGTGCCCCATACTCTATTTTTTTTAGACTAATTTGGCATCTGGCACCAATTTCGATACATTAAGCTGCTGCTGAATCATCATGCCTCTAGTAATCAAGAACATATACTTTTTCTGGACGATCGAAAATGCCTGAATTCCAACCAAGTGTTGCTTTATCACTTCAATATAAAGAAAACTGCTGCTGAATCATCAAATGCCTGTAGGAGAAACATTTATAGGGAAAGGAGCATAATCAGAAACATACAGTGAATATATTTTGATGGACGACCAAAAATCGATGAAGAAATTATAGGATGAAGATTCATTTAAGCTGTTAAAACCGAGGTCAAACGATCACTAGCAACCTCTTTCAACAACAATTATCAGTTTGAACACACTATTGAAGATCCAGAATACGTCAAAAGCCCCTTGGAAGTGCTTGGCTGGGATGTATTACTCCCACCCGCTGTTGCCCTTTTTAACCATCACTTATTTATATCAATGGCACGCATTTGTAATACAGCATTTGCGGTTATATAAAAGATGCCCAAAAGTAGGTCTCTCAATAGATCATCTCAAAAAATAATTCGTTCTTTTAAAGATAAATAAGTAACTTATCAGAAATATGGAAGAAACCCATAGCTAACGATAACCAACGATAGATGAGTTTTTTCATTTTACTTGTTGAATAAATGCTTATGCTTTATAAAAATCAGAAAATTTTGAATACTACTGAAATAAGGATTCTTCGGGAGACAAAGCATAGCTAATAAGAAGGTTAAGATCAAGTAACCTTGGTACACCATTCTTCTAATTCTAATGCATTATATTAAATTAAATTAAATGACACAGTCAAGGCGAAAACTGCTGGAAATAGCAGAGATGAGAATATTAAGAAGAATTACGCAAAATACTATAAGACGCCGAGTAAGGAGTGATGAAGTTAGAAGGAAATGCAACACCAATAGAATAAACGAATGGACGCTGAACATAAAAAAGGAATGGTACAAACCATATAATAGCATGGCAGAAAACAAGTTAGTCAAGACAGAGATAAATCACCATCGGGTCGAAGAAATACGGCCCACGCAAAAGATAAAGTGACATCATGTAAAAGCACAAACCTATCAATTAAACAGGCAGAATTGCCTACTAAGAAGAAAAAGAAGAAAAAAATATAAGCTATATCTACAAAATATTAAGACCTTCAAAAATGATTGGCACTCTGATTTCGTTGTAGATTAAAATACGAGCTCACTGCGTATACGAAGATATACTTTGGACATACATATTCGCGTGAAAACACAGCGCCGAGTCGCAGAGTTTCGATACAGTGACTGACACATGCCACATCCATGAAAATTTCAAAATGATAGAAGTATGTACACGATGGATTCCCCATACTCTCCTCACCGCTCAGCTAGAAACACGAGATATGCCAGCAGTTGCTATAGCTGTACAGCGTGGATCAGAAGACGTCCCTCAAGTGTTTGGTCACAGCAGACCAATAGTGAATCTGGTACGAGATGTCGGAAGAAGTATTAGTCTACCGAATGGCAGAACATTGGAAATTCTTGTCCTTAGAAACCACGACCGACATTGTTTATTCCAAAACAAATGCTTATTTTTTATCAGGGGGGGCGGGGCGGGGACTGTTGATTGATTAACTACCCTCTGTCCGGTAAGAGCGATTTACTGAAACGACTCTGATGATATATTTAGGAACGCCAATTTATTGTCAACTTGACAATACGCGATTACATGTCAATCAAAGCTTTCGGATGTACCCTACCGCCTGACATTACGTGGATGTTCCTTTTAGCGCATGAAAGAAGCAGTGCGCGGTAAGAAGTTCTCTCTCAATGAACGAGCTTCAGTCGGCTGTCCACAAGTAATGTGCCACATCCATAAAATGATTTACATTGGCTTTACGGAAACTACCAGAATGGTGACAAAAGTTCATTGGACATTGAAGAGAAATACCTTTAACGAAATGTGCACTAGTAAAGGATTACTGAGGAGAAACCCATTGTAGTGCCAATAATTTTAAAATGTACTTGAGAAACACAGATGAGTGACAACTAGTCACATTTGAAAGTTTCAAGTTAACATTAACAACTGAAAGTGGAATAGCTTTTTGGTGGTAGGTGTCGCAAAAACGCCAATAGAACAGTACAATTTTACGAATGGTTTTGTTGATTCAAAGACAATGGGGAGTCAACTGAGGAGAATTTTAAGAGTGGAGAGACACCACCATATTCAAAAAAAGTGTGAAATGTGATCTGAAAAATGTTGGAACGGGAACTGGACGTGCCCATGTCTCTTCGTGTCATTTTGTCAATTTTTGGACTACCAAAATCTAGTCCTTGAACATCCATATCATTTGCCCTATCGAGTTCCCTGAGATAATTTTGTATACTCTTGCTGGTCATTAAGGTACAAAGATCACTAAATGCATTATTGCTTCTCTTGATTTCTCATTAACTCTGGAGATAAAAGAACTATTTTGTAACGCAGACAGGATTTTAGCCAAACAGATAAATGTTCTTAAATAAACGGGGAGGAATCGATTCTTAGGCACAATTTTCCAAATGCTGATCACTCGCGTACTTGATAGTATGAAAACAATTGAGCATGCCCAAGGCCCTATTAGAGGTAACACTGCCCAATGGTTGTTGCAGAATGATGAAAATCTGATAACCCTAGCAAGTGGAGCGTTTTACTGAACCAGTTCATATTCAGAAACATGATGGTTATTCCACACTTCTTATGAATAGATATGGTTGATATTGCTAAATAACGAAGGTTGTGCTTTACTTAGTCATCACTTTAAGTCACCAATACTCTTTATCATGATTTATTCATGAGTGCAAAGTATTAGTGCAGAAGGATTTTGAAGGTTTGGGTGTCCTAGTTTCATCCTTTTGCTCTCTTGCCTGATAGTCTTCAATCTCGTCAATTGGTTTGTTGCACGACTGCCTTCCAATTTTGTCTATGCTACGTTAATCTCTTTAAACTTGTACATGTGAAGAAATTCATATATCATACTATCTGATGTATACTACTGTAATCTTTACCTTTCCGTCATTGTTTTTTTTTAGTATGTATATGTTCTGGTCGTGTGTCTCTTCTTTTGATTATATTCTTCTAAAGGATTCATCTTTCTTGTATTCTTCACAATACTTCTTACTTGCCGGCTTGATCTACTCATCTAACCTTTACCATTCCTTAAAAGCTGGTAGCTCCACCTTTGTTTACTTTGAGCAGCAAGTCTTGTTTATTGGTTTTCAGGACCGCTTGTACATCTATTTTTAAACTGCTAACATTCGCTTAGTTGTTCTTTTTTGTTGGTCATTTCTTTGTATTCTACGTTTCAAGTACGCCGGAATTAGGGTTATTATTTTTTCCACCGTACCTTCCGAGAGGTCGCCTTGTAAAACCTTTTTCGTTCTAATTACGCCCAGGTCCTCCGGGAGCAGTAATACTTTTCAAGTTTTTATTTTCGATATACTGATGGTGAAGAACAACGTGTACACCAGTTACTTTTTCAATTTTAAATCCATTTCCCAGCGTGAAGCTGGTGACTTAGGTTAGGCCGTGGATCTCCCCTCTTTCTGGATTATCTCTCGACAATTCATCAAACCGAGGAACTTGTCCGTGATTGCTTTGAATAATGTGTTTTCTTTTGCGTTAGCGATATTTATTAGTAATGCCAGATCTTCAGCATTGTTCCTCAGAGCATTTCCATATTCAATGTTGGTTCTGCTAAACATATCGTCCGGCCATTTATCTTCTAGGTATTCCTTGATATCTTCGAACTCTTTGCAGCTAGCAGCTAGCTACTGCATTTCTGCAGCTCCTGCTGGTTCTTTAACTGTGCTATTAATTCGTGTAATTTTTATGTTTTTCTTGGGATGGTTCTGTTGCATGCCTCCCCTGACTTTTACCATCTCTCACTGTGGATACATTTTTTGCTGGCGTTCTCTTTCCTTTTTTTTCACCACGAATGAGTGTACGTTTCCATGTTGTTTTCTACCTTCTCTTCTTTCTCGTTCGACTTTTCATTTCCTCTTTAGGTTGGATCGTCTTACTGATGGATCGTGTACCTCTTCGCGTATGTAGTGTCTCGTTTCAGTTGTTTTCTAAATCCGGACTTAGTCGCTCGCCGGGGTTGAGGGTTTGAACCAGCCAGTTGCTGTCGATCGAATGGACTCTGGCTCCTTGATCTCTTCGACCGGTACTGGGGTTTCGAGTCCCTGCACCATAAAATTTGCCATATTTTTGCTTATGTTTCCTGGTCTTTCCCAGAGCCTGCATTTTATCCTTTTATCAGTCCTCTTCGCACAGGGGACGTGCTGTGCGAGATCAAGCATGTCCTAGTCATCTCCAAGTCGTTTCCATGCCTATCCGCCTGGGTTGGTTACCCGGTCTCGGAAGAGCATTTTTCTAATTGAAGTTTACTCTTCTAGATCCGTTCTGTTCAGCGTTACCGGGGTCCATCTCTTGGAAGGTGTGATTTTCTTCACCATGCACAAGAATCTTGGGTGACATAATAAGTTACGCATCATTTAACTTCAGCAGATGTTGCCCCGAATTTGTTATTTCTAAATTACTTCTCCGTCTTTTGTTGCCGTGCTCTATAAATATCAAAAACTTTTAATGTTTTGAAGTTGTTTTCCTGCTTGAGAGACCGTTGCCTGTCGTTTTATCTTAGTTTTCGATTTATTTATTTTCATGTTGTAGCCTTTCAAATTTTTCTTTCTAGTTTTCGGCTAACAGTGCTGCATCGTGTGCATATCTCAACATACCTATTCTCTTTTCTTGTGTTTTGATTCCTAATCTTTTTCTGAATCGATTCAATGCGTCTTATATATAAGCATTAAACAGCAGTAGCGGCAAACCACAGTTCTGCCAAACAACTTCCCTCATTTTTTGTTCTTTTTGTAATTGGCTATCGGAGATAATTGCCCTCTGTTCCTTATAGAAGGCACCTACTATTTTTATGTATACTTTTTTCGGGTCCCAATTTTTGATAATACTTCGAATAATTTCGACCATCTGGCATTATCTATGACTTTTTTTATATTTATAAATGCAATACATATCCTTTTCCTTTTCTCAATAGTTATTGTGTTAGTAAGCGTAGTGCTAGAAGATTTTCATCCTTTCTAAGAATGACAAAGTTCTTTTATAAGCGATAAAATATCGAAATTTCCTTCCCTACTATTATACAGGGTCTGTATTTTAAGTAATGAGAATAAATCCACAAAAAAATTATTACAGATATCACTACAAAACTTTAGTAGTCTTCAAAGTATGCTCCTCGAGCGTCAACACACTTCTGCAGGCGAGTTTTCCACGCTTCGTACGCTCCCTGAAAGTCGGCAACTGAAACATCCTTCAGAGCACGCGTGCAAGCCGCTTTGACAGCATCCAAGGTTCCGTGGTGGCGTCCTTTGGGGGTGGTTTTCAAAGATCCAACTTTCATCCCCGGTAATGATATTCTCAAAAACAGGGTTTTCTTTAATGCGTTCCTCACGGTTTTGCATTTGCTCGCTCGTCAAAATTTTCTGGACGAGGTTGGCGCAAATCTTCCTCATCCTAAGATTCTCGACGATGATTTTGCGAACAACATTTATAAAACCATTATAAGACGAATACTTAAATGCCGGTCCGAGTTCAGCAAATCTCACACACGTTGTTCGCTGTCTCCAGTTCTTGAGGGCGACTTGTGCGGGGTTCGTCCTCCACGCTCTCCCGGCCTTCTTTGAACATTTTGTGCCACCTAAGAACTTGAGCTTGTGATAAGCTTTCACTGCCGTACGCTTGCCGAATCATTACCAGCGTTGATGCACCAGATTTTCCAAGGCGAGCACAAAATTTGATTGCGTAACGCTGTTCAATGCTTTGCTGCATTTTAAGCTTGCACACACTTCTTTGCAGACGTCCGCGCCGCGCGTGATCATGCCTCAAGGGCAGCCAGCAGGTGACTGCCGCTTGAAGCGTATTCAAGGTCAAATCCCCCTCTACCGACTCCAACTGATTCCAATGGCCTCTGACGTATATTCGCGTCAGGACAAAAATATTCTCATTACTTAAAATACAAACCCTGTACATGAACGGGCTATTTTAATATAGAGCTCTGGATAGTTCTAGATGAACAGGATTTACTTTGAGTACCAAAGATTATTAAGTATCATTCTACCACTACAGTTTGCACGTAAATTCATCATATATATACAATAGTCAAGAATTTTCCTTTTAACCAAACAAATCAAACGTTCAGTTTTTCTAGTGTTTAGTGACGTTAAAGACAAAAATTATGGTACAACAGCTAGTTTCAACCAATATTTTCCCCGTATAATTATAAACACTTGAGCTTTTGTCGGTAATGGAAAAAATTACCAAAAGTAATATGCTCAAAGGCCTCAAAAAGCCACAGGGAAGATTACTTATCCTTATATTAACACAGATACTGGCATCCCTTAAGGAAAGAAGTAAAGGTGGATTAGGTCTAAGTAGAGGTTTCTGACAACAAGAGTTCTCTAGCCCTCTTCTTATTTTCATAAAACCAATAATTATATTTAGGAGTACGGAAATGGGATAAAGGGTCATTATTGACTAGACAATAACGTGGAGATCTACAACAGACTAATTTTGCCAATAGCGGAAAATAAATATGTTGGAATCACATCATTGCATATCAGCTAAGTCAGACTAAGAGGGCAAATCAAATATAAGCAAGAATTATCTGTTTTAAATATATTGAAGCATCAAATAATATAAACTTACAAAACTATTTTTTAGATAATCTTCTGACCTGTAAACATATTTATTCCAACGGATTTATAGGTTTTTGATGCCGTTATAGTGAAATGATGGTGGTTATGATACCAGTACATGACGCAGTCCCTTCTGTTTCTTTTAGTAATCCAAATAAATGAATAAATAAAATATGAATCATAAAATTAGAAACCTAATGGATAGAGATGACATTATCAGATTTATAAAAACTCAAAGGTTAAAGTGGTTCGGACGTCTTCCGAGAGAGAGTCTGATGTCATTATAAGAAAAATAAACTGCAAACCCATGGGAACTGGATCTTGATTTTTCAAAATTATTTCTTAATTAAATCATCTAAATGAAGCTTAGAATAAATGGTAATAAAATGGGAGAAACTCGGCTAGAATTCTACACGTTTTATATTGGTGAGCTATTAATAGTGATTTGCTTTGACTGTCTCATCTGATTTTAGTAGTTCATCCAAAATTCACTAAAAGTATAGTCAAACTACAGTTAGTGTCATTGGTTGGCTTAGGTACATCTATAATTTGGTCACTTAAAGTTCTCGCCTATCTGGGTGGCTTGATGTTACAAAGATCAAAGAACGAAACATTGAACATGTAACAGGCCTGGAGACCCAAACATCTGTTTGTTGGACGAACAAATGAAAGTTTGCTACTTAGTAGCGGTTACTAGCATTTCAATTAAGGTAGATCACTTCATTTTGCATAATAAACTACATATTAAAAAACTTTGAGCAAAATGAGTGCCACACATTGGCTCACATCAAAGCAAAAGTGAATTCATATGGGAACATCAGCCCACTGCAATTATTTAAGAAGAATCAAACAGTTGTGTAAGGTGTTTCGCAAACATGATTGAAAATGAAGCAGCAATCCAAATAGTTTACCTATTGTATGAGTTGGATGTAATTGGAAAAGGACAAAAAGCGTACCCTGCTAGAATGAATGGTGATGTTAGTTTTTTGGAATGCAAAAGAAATTCTCCTGGTTGACTGAGAGGCTAAAGACATCAATCACAAGATGTTTTTATTTCACAAACAGTATGTCTATTTCCCTTCTGAATCCTTCCCAAATGATGAGAAATGACCACACTGCATTTCTATTTATTTTTCAAATAATGCCAACAGCTTTTTCCCATTTCAAATTTTGAGTTTTGCCACAAAAATCAAAATTACATTATGAAGTCTCTGGCATTACCTTTTTACACATTACTCCATTTTTACCCCAACCACCATAAATTAGTTTTGCTACACACATATGAGCTTATTCATACCAGTTGCCAAATCACAAAGTCGGCTCTCTGAAGCTGCCAAAGAATTTGAAATACTTTCACTTGAATTGTTTGGGTATGGTTAAATTTCCTGAAAGAACTGCTCCTAGACCATTTTATTTAACCATGTTAATACAAGGTTCACTATATATAAATATATTAGACTGCTTCTAGCACTAAATTAAAAAAAAATACATGCAGTGGAAAACAATATCAACCACGCCAGGCTCACAATCACAGCCTCGTTCCATATTTTTTCCGTCGTGTAATATCTATAAAACAGGTACTGTTTCTTACCATATGGCTCAACATTGAACTATTTGCCCATGACACCTCTTAATTAGTACTGACCAAAGGAATGTTGCAGACTGAACAACATGTTTTATCAATACTAATAATAACCCAGGACCAATGCTACACAATTTTCTTAAATGAAATTTAAGAATGTGCCACTAACCTACTAAATTCTTGAATTGTCTACATTAAATAAACTGTGCAACAATAAATTATTGTTAAGAAATTTAAATAGCGAGCTTTGTTTAAATATGGGATTTAAGTTCCTAGACCAATCATTGTTGCTAGGCTTATCAGCCCGTTTTTATTTGCAACCCTGTATCTAAGTTCAGCAGCTGCTTGCAGAGCTCATAAGTAGAGAACGAAACGGCCACCATTGGAATGGCGCGCATGTAGTTGATCGACATCCCCCTATACAGCCCCTTCGTGATGCCATGCTCCGTGTAGATGTGTTTCAGCGTGGAGAACATGCTGTGAGCGAAATGCTTGGTTTCAGGGTTCATCAGCGCCAGCTGCATACGGCGCCGGGTGACGTCCAGCGGATAGCTGAAACTCTGGGCGATTGCCCCAGCCAGGCCACCGCAGATGAGCTTGGCCGGGATGGAGAGCACCAGGCCGCCGGTATTCTTCTTGCACGGGTTGCAGGTCACCGTGGGCAAGTACTTCATGCAACCGTACTTAAGGTACTCGAAGCAGAAGAAAGACAGCCCGGCGTACGGCACCATACCCACAAGCGTCGGCGTGAAGCCGCGGTACAGGGCACGGGCGCCGCCCTCTTCCTTGAAGATGGTGGACGCGGCATGCACTATGCCAGAGTAAACGTGTTCGCCGCTTATCTACAAAGAGAAATCCAGTATTATTTAATCAACCTTTGCAACCAAGTGGTGGGGAACAAATGAAGGTAAGGTGATGAAATGATCGGGTTAGGGTAGAACCAGAGCGAGTGATTAACCCTTGGAGGTATCACAAATAGTAAAGCTGTGGGTGGTGATCGTCAATGAGGCGGGGGAGGGGGGAGATAGAGAAGGAGGAAGAGAATGGAATACTGCTTATCTTGGGAACGAATAATTGATTGGTTAAAATAGAATTTCAACATATTAATAATTGTTTGCGAGAGAGATGGACGAATAGACATTAGAAAAAAGGCTAGGTGTATCTATTAAAAGATTTACAAGATTTTTAGTACTTCAAAAATGTATTACCGTTATTGTTAGGATATTTGATCTTCATGCTTGAATTTTAATTTTTAATTCAATGTCTGATAGCAAATACAAACTGTTGATGAATTCACATCTTTCACAAGCACATCACAACAAACTTGAATGTTCTAATAGATTTGGCTTTAATATCAAAATGACGTTTCTGACTATTGCATTATGTAAGACTGCAAAAATACGTAAACAATAAAATCAAAGCTCGTCTTTTCCTTCTGCCCTGCTTACATCAAGGACACAAGAAAACAAAACCCAAACGCCAGTTCTTAGCATCAAAATCACATATGTTGGTGACATTTGCTGATTGCCACAGTGACAATCTCCTGTAGTTAGAACGCTAAGTCAATTGTCATGTGATAACGGTTTAGTTGTCAGACGCGAAGCAACCAGAGACCGGCAATGGGCAAAGTGATTCTGTAACATGAAACCTGTAATGCTACGTCAACTACCTAAATAAACATGAGCATAATGTAGACGTGTTGCTAAATGGCCGTACATTTCTTGTCCTTTCATTTGTATATTTCAATTTTTTTACCTACACTCGTATTCTCATATGTCGCTTGACTGACAACTGATTTAATATTGCTTTCTATGGAATTACAGAACATCACAGAGCCATCTTATGTTGTGGACACATACTCTGAATGCACAGCTTCCTTGAGACATACATTTTGTGATACCATCCCTTACTTAAAAAAAATCGTTGCCATAACTTATGCCCCAACTATCACATTTAAAACTAAGTTACACTTAATTCACGACAACCCCCCTTCCCAATTTCTTGTAAAATAAGAAAATCATAAACTTTTTTCTTCCAGTTTAACGCTTCACCGTAATTCTAATGTAATAAATGACAGATAGGGTTATTCCTTCGTAAATCATTCCGCTTCTAGTGTCCATAAAAAGATTCGTGTTTTGTGTAAATTGCTAACTAGTCAGTTAACATCTAACTGTGTCGAGATTCTCCCGTTTCGCCCTACTTTTCGTCACTACGTACCGTTCTACGGAAGTATTAATGTAGTTGTTTACCACTTTGCCTATCAATAGTCGTAACGTGCGCGTCATTCAATGGCGACAGAAAACACTCGCCACTTATTAATAACGTAACGCGCCCGCGTGTGTTTTTATGTCTTTTGTAGGTTTTTAGATGATTAGACAAGTGATATAAAAATAGATTAGTCGTTGGCAATACCATGATCACCAAAGGAATTATATAGTTTTCAAGGTCATACATCCTCATTGTTCTCAATTTAAAGAGTGCTAACATCGTTTAGATCGTCATTAGGATTTATTATTGTTTCACCAAAATCCCTATTTTTATAAAATGAAATTTTATCTATCCCATGTATTGTCTTCTTTTTCAGGTTTTTTCCTTATTTCTTCTCTCTAGCTTATATATCCACTACACATCATTAGTAAATGTTCTTTGATTCAATAATGTCAAAAGTATTTACTCTTGTATAAACTTCTTTATATATCCCTCCCCCTTCACTCATCTACTAATAGATTTTGTGTGGTTTTCCTTACTCCATCAATTGATTTGTCTCAACGAACCTCATCTCGCTCATGTTTCATATATGTGATGAATGTGACAAGCATCACTTATATGGCTGTGAGGTCTGAAAGAAGTATACCAATTGTATGGTCTTGTTTCACAGGTTTTAGTACCTGAATTCATAATTGCTGCAGTCAAAGTACACTGTTAGCAACAAAGAGCAACGTAAATGATGCAGGGAAAGAGATAAACCTTCATTTTATTAACTACCGAAAGCGTGCTAACGCTTAAGAGGTAGTTAATGACATTACAATCCCGCCTGTCCTCACGATAACTCAAAAACTAAAGATCTGATTGACACCAAATTTGATACACAAGTACTTCAGACCAAAACAAAGCATGAGTTCGATTTTCAGCAAAATGGGGAAACGAACGATTATTTGATTTTTTTTATTCAATCGAACTCGAGTTCGTTTTTTGATTCATTCGACAAGCACAGCGCAATCCTCAGTCATCTATGCATAACTAAGCTATGGAATTATTCATCCATCGTGTTAGTTACAACTTTCGGTAGTTGCAAATTTGGGTTTACACTCTTCTCGTTTCATGTGAATGTCCAACCATATATAAATTAGGCTAAACATTTTTCCCATGTGTTCTATATTTACTAAAATTAACCTCTCCAGATTATAACTTATTCAAAGTTTCGCTTAAATAGCTAAGAAACACTAAGATCAACAAACTTTTTTTCGAAAAAGCATCGAGACTTAGTTGTAATGCTCAATAGATGATAGAACTTGGTTTGAATATTTAAATCCTACAATTGGTTGTGGACTTCATAAGATCACCCATGGTGTACCTTATTCAGAAAACCTATTTTTGAGATGGAGCAATAGAGCATTTCAATATACACTGTAAAGTCATCAGAAATAGTTCTTTCATTAAAAAACTTTTTACCTATCATTACACATATCGCCTTTGAAACAATCAAAGCATAAAACTCTATAAAGGTCTTTGATCTGTTGGAATGTGATTTTAATAATCACTGCTTGGTATGTCACCAGTTATATTAGTACAAAGCACATTGCCATTAGACTCTAGGACAATGGAAGAACATCTTTTGGAGCAATGAATCGTGTTACTAGTTGTGGTAGACCAGTATGGTAAATGGATGGTAAGCATTACTTCTAAAACTGTACAGTTTAGAAGAAGAGCTGAAACGAGCACGTGATCTTATTTTTCTTTGTATGGTTTTGGTCCACTGGTTTCAATATCTGGACCTATAAATTTCAAGGCTCATGGATCGATTTTGAATAATTTGATACTATTCAAACAGGGCCAAATTAAAAAATAAAACCTACAACTAAATCGTCGTAAAATTCCACATTTCTAAAATTATTAATTTCAAGTCAATTATTATGGGCCGTAATAAAACCAATACTTTATTTGGGAATGTTGCAAAGGCTATTTCCTACGCAAGCGAGTTTAATTGCTAATTAAATTAAGCGTTAATAACATACAATAACTTAGTTTTGACCTTTGGCTGTTCGCATTGCTTTTTTATGGCAAATCTGTAGAAACAAATATCGCAAGACGTAACATTTATTTCTGTTATATTCAAGGAAGAACATCCGAGTTAAAGTTCGAAAAATATAAATTAATAGAAGTGTACTATTAAAATGGTAGCGAGTAGACACTTTCTGCATTCCTGGCAGAGACAGTTCCACTTCAGGAAAGCGCCCTGCCTACGTAATCCATGGTTTTTTCTCGCATCTCATATATTACCGGAGAAACCACAGCTAACCTTAATTCTATCCACCCCAAATCAATCCTACCTACATCCTCACAACACTCGTCAACACATCTGACAAACGTGGCATTTTAATGCTAAATTTCTCCCTTGAAAATGCCAAATTTCAAAACTCAAATTCAAGGCGGGTAGAGTCAGAAGACCACAATCCCACACCGACAATAGGTCAGTGCCTCAAGGATTCTGGGGGAGGCAAGAAATTGGCAAAAAACACACAAAACTTATGACAGTCGCCTACAACTGCAGAACACTGAAAACTAATGACCAGCTATAAGACTTAGAAAATTAATTGGTGGCTAATCGGCCTCTCAAAAGTTAGAACAACAGGAGAAAATCTTAATATATTGAAGTCAGGTAACACATATCATAAGAACATGATACGGAGATTCAGATATGAGTGAACTTTACAATTAGTTGATTGTGTCAGAAATATATCAGACAGGGTTGTATACTTAAACATCAAACTCTCAGAGAAAGAGAAGATTGAGGTAAATTAAGTATATGCAGCAACATTCACCCACAACGATAAAGATACGATATAAAAACATAAAAATATCAAAAAAGATAACAAATGTATCCAGAACATCATAACGGGTGATTTTCAATGCTATACTGGAACGCCAACAAAACGCACATGAAGAATACACAAGCAAAAACAACAAAAAGCCCCAAAGACAATGGATCAGCCTACGCGGAAAAACTAAAAACCAAATGGATTTCATACTATCATCCTCTAAAAAACTTACACAAGATATGACAGCCCGGAATACTTTCAACACGGGCAGCGACTATAGAATGGCCAGATCAGGGATAAATGCTAACAAGACAAATAGTAGAAAAGATACATGAAATAGAAAAAGACTTCCATACATATAAGCCAAATTCAAAACAAGAAGAAACCCTACGGAATTATATACGTAACAAAAAAGTCTCTGGTAATCTTAACAAGATGACAGAAACTAGCAATGAAAAAAGCTGTAAAGAAAATAACAAAAGAAGAAAACAAATAAGGAAAAGAAAATATGAAAATCAAAGAAGAAAATAGATGAACAAAGACAACTACATCGAATATAGACGAATAAAAAAAAGGCAAGAGCAATAATTAGGAAGGACTTAGAAGAACATTATACAAAAGTGGTAACAACAGTTATAGAGAAAAACAAGAAGTTGCAATGTTCGAGAAGAAAAGAAGAGAGTAACTAAATCATTGCGCTAACGGAGACGGTATAATACAGATAACACGAAAATATTACGAAGATGTATACACCACACAAATAAAACAACCATCACAAGAGACAAAAGATATAATAATGAACGTGAGGTCGGAGAATATACCAGAGAAAGACAACGAGGAAATCCTCTGGCCTAAAATACCTTAAAAACAGCAAGGCACCAGGAGAAGACGTAATTCTGGGCGAAATGATTAAAGAACCAAAAAACTGGGACTGAAACAACTGTTCAACAGCTGTTTAGAACAGCACGACATACTGAACACCTGGATCTACATGATAATAGAGATATTATTCAAGAAACGAGATAAGACCCATTTGAAAAATTATCGACCAATAAGCTTACTATCCAAGTCTACAAGCTGTTTATAAGAATAACAGCAAACTGGTTAGAGAGCAAATTACATAACTATCAACTTGTTGAAACAGGCAGAATTCCGCAAAGGAAAAAGAAATTCTGGAGAAAGCAACAGAATACAACTTTCAGGTACATATGGCCTTTGTGGATTAGGAAAAGGCTTTCGACTTTGTAGAACATTGGGCCATAGTGTATAAACTGGATAAAGCAGAAAGACTGTCGTTATACAAACCTAATGGAAAAAAAAATATCAAAAATCAACAGCTACAATAAGATACCATGAAGACTCCGACAAGACAGAGATTATCAGGGGAATACCTTATTCGCCCTGGTCTCGGTAGGAGTTTTTAAAGAACTAGACTGGAACAAGGGAGGGATCAATATCAATGGTGAAGGCTCTTACATTTAAGATATGCGGACCATGATCGCTGAGACGAAAATCAGATAAGGAAAATGCTGCAAGAACTAAAAATGAACCTAGACAAAACGAAAATAATGAGCCGACCACAGGTACATATCACAATAAATGGAAAACAAGTAAACGTTGAACGTTAAAGACTATACATACTTAGAACAACAAATAATAATGGAAAAAAATCAAAATAGAAAAAAGAAGATTAGGATTGAAAAATTGGCGCAGATTATAAAAGACACACATCTCAGAACGAAAATATTCGATCAATGTGTGCTACCGGTCATCACTCAGGGACCACAGACATAGAACATCAGACAAAAAATAACAAACAAAGGGCTTTCGAAATATCAATTAAGGCGTTACATCAAGAGATAGACCCCGGAATGAATGGATCAGACGAAACACTAAAGTCACTGATATGATAAAAACAATTACTAAACTAAAATGTGAGTATGCAAAACTTGTTGCTGGAATACAGGACAATCAGTGGACTAGTAAGATCATCTGATGGAGACCTTGGACAGAGGAAAGAAAAAGAGAGAAACTGACAATTCGATGGTATGACGACATTAACATAGTAGCAGAATTAAGTTGGATAGAGGCGACGCAGAACAGGGAGAAAGATCGGAGCAAGAGGGAGGCCTATGCTCGATACTGGGCTAATGATAATTATGATGACGTACTATAAAGAACTATCACTTAAGGAGAAGAATGTCAATCATAATTAATTACGTGGCACTTTCCGCATTTTAAACCAAAATGCTGCTGGTGTATTAATCAGAACCTTGTAGAGTATATTTTTGCAGCTACAGTTGTCAGTCTAGACTTTATCATTTGCACTTAATTGCCAGTTCAGATTTCGAGTGAAGTTCAAACATTGTTTTTGTGATGTCATTTCTATTTCTCCGCCTAAAATCGTGTTGTGGACTTTGCTTATGGATTAAGAAATAAAATTATTAAAACCATTATGGGATAATTGCCATTCAATCTAAATCAGACTCAAAGAAAACAACTCGAAGCGGCATTTCAAAGCAAATCTGTAACCTTATATTAGTTTAATCTGTATTGTTTGATTAATATAAGCAGCTAAATGCGGTCTTCCTCAAAAGCACATCGAACATTAATAAAGTCCGACTACTTATTTTGAAACGTTTAAGGGAGACCAGAGGTCGAAAGCCGACAGTTGCCATGTTTCGACTTGAAGTGCTGTAACTAACTCTGTTTTATCTGATGAAAACCGTATCTCAATATTCCACTTAGTCGTTGTAAATTGCAACTGTTTGTGTCTAGAAATGTTAGTGTGTGTGAAGTTATGTTTCAAACGGGGACATGACACCTTAGGCTAGACCCAAAAAATAAGAACGTGGAAAACTTTCTAAAATGGCCACAGA
This sequence comes from Sinelater perroti, assembly GCA_036346155.1. Classification (NCBI taxonomy): domain Eukaryota; kingdom Metazoa; phylum Arthropoda; class Insecta; order Coleoptera; family Elateridae; genus Sinelater; species Sinelater perroti. Next base: position 7,045,591 of record JARFIY010000111.1, on the reverse strand, counting down.
TAGAGCGATGACGATGCTCGTCCAAGGTGACCGTTAATATCCGAAATGGTTTTGAGACTCAATAAAAGAAAACTGGCTAGCAGAACTGCACAGCATCTAAAAGGAAACATCCCAGAAGAATTTTGAAGAGTGGAAAAAATATAACAAAGATTAATGTTTTTTTAGTAAATTCAGAGTAACCCAATATATTTCTAATAAGTATTTAACAACAACACAATGGGGTTCCCAATAGATCTAATTAAGTGTATCGAACGTGACAATTCTAAATGGTAAACTACCGCCTTTGGTACAAATACCACATTGTTGTTAACATTTAAAAGTCCACTCGTGGCAAAGATGCATAGTTATTATAACAGCTCTATTTGATGTATGTGAAGAAAAAATCTTATAATCACTTTTTCCAGCTAACAAAATCTAGATCTTCAATCATCTGGGACCGCCTTTTTTAAGTTCAGCAGCTCAATTTAAAATGACCTTTTCACAATATTTAAAGGATTTAACATGCAAAACAGCAAGGTCACTAAATTGGCAAACTTTATGCTAAAGAACGTACCATAAAACAGAGAAATGTTTTTTTTGGCGTCACTTACGTGGTGTTGACGAAGAAGTAGGTGTTTTGTGACATGGTGGTAGATTGTTTCTTTAGTCTGATCAATTAGTACTGAAACTGAAGAGGATGTGACAAGATTGTTCATTTTTCAGTTATAAGTATATTACTGATACAATAATCAAAATAATTGCAGCGTTAACTTCTATGCATTGAGGGAGAAGTTACAATGAGTGACAGACGCAATTTATATGCTTTATGAAAATACTGCGTCACCGCCTGTGAGCATGTGTCACAGTAGCGCGTTCTTACGGCAACGGCTTACATCATTTGCAGATGACAAGAGCAAGGTCTTTGGTAACAACACATAATTAATGGCGATTCGTTGCCCCGTTGTTTTCCAAGACGTCTAGAGCTATGTACCGACAATGTGCGCTGCTAACAACGTGGATCGTATCATATTGTTACTCCAACATTTGGCAATGTAATAAAGTGCACTATAAGTTAATTATGAGAACCTAATTTCTACAATGAGGAAAAGAAAGGGAGAAAGACATAAATAGACAGAAATTGGAGTAGAAAGGAGAGAAAGAATGGAGAAAGGGAAAAAGAAGAGACATGATATACGGCAGATGGGGAGAAAGGAAAAGAGGCAAATAGGAAAAGAAAGAAAAAGGGGAGTTTCTAAATTAAAGACAACGAGTTTTGTTTGCACGTTTTCATAAAGAGTGATTTACGGAAATATCATTGCGATGTGAAACTATTCATTGAAACTTACCAAACGTTGAGACAAGTTTACGATGATTAATCTGTGTTCGGTGTTATAAATAGTTTAATAGCTTGAAGTGGTCGGGAATTATGTACGAAAAATCAAATGACCAAATCTCCAGCCTCTCTATTCCCCTAACCTAGCATCACCTGACTTTCTCATGTTCCTCAAATCGATATCAATACTACAATACATAAGGAGAAAGTGAAACGAATTCGCCATAGTCAGTGAAAGAAAAGATATCCTAAAGAAATCATTTAAGTCAGAATTTCTCGTACTACCAATATACTAGATTTTTTTAGTCAATATATTAAAGGTAACACTAATCTATCACGTGGATGTAAATATACTTGTCATTATTTTTTACATCAAAATAGACTATATTCATACCCTCGCTCCCTAAGTGGTTCAAATATGACCGGGACTGATTTTATTTTACGAAAAAAAAAACTTACCAACCACATACTTGCACATGTCAGTCTTCAGCTACCTTCCAGAGTCAAGACATTTCTTTCAAGGTTCTGATGCCTTTTTTAAAAAAGGATTTTGATTGGTAGCGGATCCACTCCCGAACAGTCTAGATGACGACATCATTGTCTACAAACCGCATGCCTTGCAAGTCTGATTTGAGTCTTCCAAACAGGTACAAATCACTTGAGGGCAAATCAGGATTGCACGGCGGATGTGGCAAAAGTTTTCATTTTCCGGGAGTTTTCTATTGTTGTTTTAGCCGTATAAGGACGTGCATTATATTGAAGGAAGGCTACCCGCTTTACACCTGTCTTCCACTTGGATAGGATCTTTTCCTTTACGTCTGTTACCAGAAGATTTGAGTAATAAGCTGCATCGACTGTTCTGGCATCCGCCGGAAAGTCTACATGGATAACCCCCTACCATTCCCAAAAGAACGTTGCCATCATTTTCCTACCGAACGGCTCCTCCGCGCTCTCTTGGGTTTGGAAGAACCGGTATGCCGCCAGCCACTCGCGTGATAACTGCTGCGACTCGGGAATGAAGTAGTGCACCCACATTTCATTGGTGGTCACTATAAGATTTCAAAAATGCATGACCTTCGTCTTCAAGCTGCTGTAGAAGACCACCGACAGCTTGCATGCGCACCATTTTGTTCACGTGCGTCAAATTGCGTGGTACACACCGTGCATTCACCTTGCGATAATGCAGGTTTTTCACTATGTCTTCTACACTACCAACACTGATAGATAACATCGCTCCAAATTCCTTGATAATGCTGCGCCTATTCTCAGGAATAAGCGTGTCTGCACGATCAATGTTTGGCTCGGTAACGGATGTTCGCGGCCGACGATCATGCGGTTCATTCTCCACACGCTCTTTGCCCTATCTAAAGCACATCTTCCCCATACTATTGTTGGAGTCTGTGGTGAATTTCAACGGATGGGATGTTTTTTCCAACGAGGAATTTGATCACAGTACGTTGTTCAACGCTTTGCAGTACCTTCTGTTCGCTGATCACTCTAGCAACTCTCAAACAGGATTGAACCGGTTCTAACCCGAGCAGGAGGGAAGGTGGAGGTTGTAGTTACAGTCTCTCAAGATGGCACACCTGCTGCGCAGTGCAGCTTGCTTACGCACAATTTAGTCCCGGTCATATTTGAACCACCTTGTATTAGTCGACCTATTGCAAATTCTAAATCCGGTATTTAAGGGCAGTTTTAAGAATTTATTTTTATTTAATAAAACAAACAAAACAAAAACAATAAATTTATAAACAAACAAAATATATTACCCCATCCGCCAGGCATCAGAGAGAACCGGGAATGAACCCGCCCCACAACCACGGGATCACACTGGCTTTTAAATTAAAGTTACATGTCGATACTTCAATTTAGCGTACTATTGTTACCTTGAGATGATTGGTTTAGTCTCCATACATTAATCTCGCAACAAACGTTTTCACCCAACGGACTTGTAAAGATCTGGCATAGATAAAAACAACTTTCAGTTGTGTGGTTTCTTGAATAAACAAAAATTCAATTATAACAACGGCCAGATGATTGAAATATTCCTAACTAATAAATTGGCCCAATATTCTCAAAATGTTTGTTTTCAACAGGATGGGGTTACTGTCCATATTGAAAAGGTTGACATTAGCTTTTTCATAAATCAACTCATGTCCTATAAAAATATAACACTGAGTGCTGTTAAAGCCCAAACAATGAAATTTAAAAAGCATTGTGGAATACTAAATCCTAATGGAAGAAAATAGAACTAGAACATAATAAGATTGATAAACGTATCACGAGATTGGAACTGAAGCTCCGTTCGTGTAATAAACATACCATAGGCAGTTTTTGTCAAAGGATCAAGATTTGAAGGTCAGACTGCTTATTAGAGCTACGAAATTTTTTTACAATCATAGGTGTTTCGCTTTAAATCGTGTAACATTGTTCACAAGCCTAGACTTATTATTCATATGCTAGTTTAATATATGTGTTTTTTTTAATATTTCAAAAATCATTATAAATACAAAATGATTTTTTTACCATGTAGTGACACGAACTTACTCTTATCCTGAAATTGTGGGTTTAGAATATGCAACAGGTCTACTAATAAATCAAATGGTGATCTACCGTAGCTGATGATCTCCAGAAAATCGTCACTGGCTGATTAGGCCTCGTCGCCTTTGTAGAAAACAAACGTAATATTATAAAGGTGTTCTGCTAAAAATATCTTTCTCTCTCTTTCTTTCTCTCCCCTCTATATTGAGTTCTACAATCGACGCCCCCAATTTAGGCTGCAAGTGAGGACCATATTTAAATCCTGATGAATAAAAGTAGCATTTTGAGAAGTGGCCCAGGACAATCACCTCAGATATTTAAATAAGCATTGAACAAAGCACGGTTCTTTCATTCTAAGCATCAAAGGTGGGCGCTTGTATTCTAACAATTAGCAAAGATTCTTAAAACTGGCTCAAAGCTCTGCGATTACTTGGAACAATCAGGAAGACCGATACTCTTCACTTATAATATTGTTGTAATTACAGCAAAAACCTTTCCGTACTACAGGTAAAGCAAAGTAGAATTGAATGTTTAATTCTCCCTTTTTTGTCGAGTCAAAAAGCGGTTACAGCTGTTTATCAAGTTTACCTGAATGGTATGCAACCGGTTTGACAAGGGTCGAAGTGCCAATGTTACACTACAATGATCACCTGATGATACGTCACGTCCACCCTGCCAACCAACTAATAAGTATGGTCATTGTTTCGAAGTATACATCTAATTCACTGAACATGACATAATACTTTTGGAATTTAAATTATCCAATCATTGTAGCTATATATTTGGGTTTTTAAGTGAACATTAATGGAATCGATAGAGTAATAATTTTTCTTTTTTTATTAATTGAACCCTCAAAAATATGCAGTCAAATTTTCGAAATCGACAAAATCGCAAGCAGTCTGATAGCTGCCAGACCGGCAAAACATACAGCGCTGAGAAAAGAAAGGCCAGCCTAATCGCTGTACTATTGTCCTGGTCGCTACCTGCTCCTTTATCCATGCGAATTCTTTCCGGAGTATTCAACGAACACTTTATTTTAAAAGAAATTTTTAGCCTTTAAAGCAAACTCTTGATAAATTGTTTTGCCCAAAAGCACATTTTTGAAGTTTGCGAAAAGGCTTTCCACACTTTAGACTACATCAGAAAAACAGAGCTTACCCTTGTTTTACATTGCATCCAGATATCCAGGATTTTAATATATAGTTGCAATTGTCATTTGTAAATATTGTGCGTCTTATTCTGTTTTCCCAAAATGCTTTTTGTTGTTTCACGATGGGTGGGATAACAGAGAATTGTGTTGTTGTCCTAGCTTTACATACGTGTCAAATAAAACAAAGTACTCTATGTTTGTATATCGGGCTATAAAATTATTTACTGAGAATGAAGATGTCAAGGGTCATCTAGAAGGCAATGTTCAGTGTGAAGTTGTATTATTTGTTCAAGATATTTTTTGCGGTTTAACGATGGAGTGGAGTGGTAAGAGAATACCGTATTGCCGTCGTAGCATTACATAAGTGTTAAAATTGTTTGTCATTGATTATCAAAGATCCGGAAGACCATATTCTATGTGGACTGTTTGGGTGGTCGAATTAAACGAAATCCTCTTCTTCCAGTTCGAAACCCTGTTGATGTTACGGACCGAATAGGAAAAATTCTCAATAAACACAAGGTGGAAACCACCTATACCACTACCACCAAGATACGGAATTTGCTTAGACCACCCAAAGATACAAGAAACCCAAGGATACACCAGGGGTATATTGCATACTTGTGAGCAAGTCCACATTGGGACTAGGGGCTGAACAATTACCACTAGGATAAAGGAACACAAACGTCATCAAGGACTTAATCAACTCGAAAAATCGGCAGTTGCTGAACATGCTTTGGAAAATCCTTACCACCAGATTAAATTCGGGAAACACAAGTTTTGTCCAATTTTAGGTATTATTACTCGAGATTATATAGACAGGCGGTGGAGATTTATAAATATAAAAATAATTTTAATAGGGACGACGGATTCAATCTACCTAAACCTTGGTTTATCGCTCTTAAGGAGCAAAAAACAGACCGTGATACGGTAAAAGGGCGAGTGACGTCAGAAAATGCCAAAATATTACCTGCAATGACCCGATTGACGTCAACAGCTAACCCGATTGCGTTATCTACCATCCTGGTGACGTCAACAACGGTCCTCCAAACCCTATGGAATACAGTAGGTCACGAAATCAAGCGTATTCTTTAGCACATGTTGAAGAAATTAATGAAGAACTTTAGAATGGAAAGTTCAACAGTGCATCGAAAATGAGAGGCATTACTTAGTTGATATCCTCTTTAAAATATTGAAATAAAACTTATCTAGTTCTGTAGTTATACCCTGTAAAAATAAATTTGTATATTATCTATTGTTTTTTATTTATTTAACCTAAAAAATAAAAAGGACTTTTTATCCCACCCTGTTTATAATGAGCTAATAGTCACAACGCCAATTGATAACCTCTATATTCTAGTGCTCAACCTTTGGCTGCAGTGATAATTGGAATTCAAATGTTTTGTTGACCTATCCTAATTGCAAGACAATATGGTGTGATCTTGGACCTTAACAAAGTTAGCAATGGACTTTGCAAGAAAATTCCTTACGTAATTACATATTTACTTGACTCTAATTACATAAGAAACATATCAAGAATTACATTTGCAATTTTAAACAAAAGCCTGTCAAGAGTAGTGATGGACTATGCGCACTCAAACCAAAAGATTTGTAAAACAGCTCCCATCTTGCAAGTGTTTTATAATCAGGATCGGACCGTTGGAAAACCGGCCGACGCATTGTCTGGGAATTCAATAAGCCCGCATTAAAATGAGCCATTAGAATTCAGTAGAGGTGCCAGCGACGTGCAATTGCAGCTTGGGAATTATAGGAGACGAGGACGTCTTTTCGGAAATCATTCACCCTGCCACGCCCCTTTCAATTAATACCCAATTGGGCCCTGTTAACTATCGTAAAAGTTGCGCCGCGTGATACCCTGCTTGCGATAAATTATCTCTTACCATGACCCACTCGGACTACAAACTTCCGAGTCTTCGACTGTTTGCTACTCATTTCCAGGAACAAACAGAAATCGCAGTTTATCAAAACTATGGAGCTGCATGTTGTTCGAACGAAGTCCAGGGTATGTCCATGCAATATGGCGGAAAGAAAATTTTCTGATTAAAAACTGAAGCGGAAATAGAGAGCTATCAAAAAGAGCAAAGTATAAGGCTTCGTTCCGCAAAATGCCTTTAGGTTTCAACTTTCTAGAATGACTTCAGGCGTATTTGTTCGGCCTTGACCAAACTACCTACTTTATATACATGAAACAAGTTATTAACTCAATATTTCGCTATGTAATTAGTATCATTTCAAGCACAGTTTAAGGTTGTAACAACTAAACTGAAAGAACAAATTATTGCGAACAGCTTGGAGAGTAGCTGAAATAACTGCCCCCCCCCCCTCAATATATGAAGAGCTCGGAAAATTGCTATATTAAAGGTGATATGATAACTAATTCAACAAGACGCCTTCATTTGGTGGAGGTGGAAGAATTTCAAACTTTGGTTCATTGTCGCGGTAAAACACCACTACCTTTTGGCCATTTCAGGAGGTCTTTCCGCGATCGCTGTCTTCAATCTTTCTAAAAGTGCTGTATGGTATTCTTTAATAATGGCTTCCCCTTCTCAAGGTAGCTAATCAAAACAATTCAAAAAAAGAGACCCATCCCCTATTCATCCCGTGCAATCCACCCTATGAGTGGCTGTTTCATTAGATTCTTCTTAAAGACTTCCAAACAGTCTGCTGGTGTTCGCACACGGATTCGCTTTTGCTTTAAAGTGAGCAAGCGGAACCCATCTTAAACAAAGCTTTTCGTGTGTCATTCATTGTGCAAAATGAAATAAACTCGTTCAGTTTAGATGCCCATGGTCCGCTAACTGCACAATTTCAATTATCTGTCTGCCGAAACCATCTCATGGTTTTTTCCGATGATTTCTGGTGTGACAGTTGTTTAAATCCTTCAGATACGTCTTCGACACCTGTCCTGCACGCTTGAACTCATTTACCCTAGGTCGAACCACGCTATAGAAAGGGCATGAGTCAAAAGAGTCTAAAAGAGAAAGACTTAAAGCAATATCTGGAATATTATGGTAAATGATAATCTTTTGTTTGAAGACTTACAGAAACAGAAGCAAAGAGAAATTTTTCCAAAATCACAACACAAAGATGAAACAAGAGGGGGATAATAAACTAAAATCGCAAGGTCACCCTCAAGATGCTCTTCCAAAAATATGTATAAAGAAATATGAGCAGCGTTAAGGATATCGATTAGGTGGTGTTCCTCATTGTGATATTCTGAAATTCTCCATTACTTTTTCCAAGTTGAGTTGAGGAATAGACCTGGTTTCTTGATGTATTGCATTTCGTAGGGTTTGAAGAATTCTAGGGCGATGTTTGCGAATCTCGTCTTTGATATATACTCACATGAAGGTCAAATGGGGCGAAGCGATGTCACCGCGTTGAGATATGAGATGCTCAGGAAACATCTTGCTCAGTATCTGGAGCGAGTTCTTGTTGTGTGATCCGTGGTTTTGCCTTGTTGGGAACCAAACATTTTTCAGTTTGTTTATCGAGATGAAAAAATGTTGAATTATTTCCATATGTCGATTTGTAAGTAACAGCAATACATTGACTTCCCTCCTCAGAATGGTAAGAGCAAACGAACTCCATTTTACTCAGCGTACACCAAACAGTGACACGTTCGTTATGAAGAGGCCTTTCATGGAAATCTCGTGAATTATTAACACTCCAATAACAAAAGTTTTATTTAATAACGCATCTGAACAAGTGGAAATGCGCCTCGTCGTTAAAGAAAGCAAACGCGTTATTTGGAACGCTTTCCAATATTTCTGAACGATTTTGTCAATTACATTCAGAAACTTTCTGTACAACAACCATCTCATGTGGTTAAAAACGACGGTCTTAGTACAGAATTCGCCATATTGTAAGACTACTCAAGTGAGGAGCAACGGCAACGGCAACGGCAACTTTGTGCACATATCGCTTTGAAAACTGCAAATTGAAACTTCGAGGTCTTTCTTTTTATTTTCTCACTACATAACCAATACTTCTGAAGTTCCTTCGATTAGTAATGCAGGCCTAAAGCGTATGTAGAAACTACGACAAAAAGAACATTGTGCAGCTACAACAGTCATTGTTTCCAATGTTGGCTATTAAAAGCTCTTCTAAATGAAACTTCCCGACTACCTCCATCTAATATAATCACTTCCCTTACCCTCTGACTACCGCTCGCGTATGTCTCCCGTAAAAATGAGGGGGGAATTTTGCCTCACCCTGTATAAAACCTCAAAGATCAAATTTTGACATTCATGCTTTGAATTATTTACTTATGTATATAAACGTCAGAAGTTTGTCTGGTGGATGACATCACTTGTCTTTAACATAACAACGCAATATAATGGGTGTTGTAATTTTTTGGCAGGCAATTTGTTTTAAAAGTAAGTTAATACACGATTTATATTAAAAAGAACATTACTGATACAAACTGAGAGAAGGCCAAAAATAAAATGATTTGGTATTTTCAGGATTTCAAACGATTATTGGTAATTATAAGTACAAAGAATTTATTCATAATAGCCACAGTTAGCTTTTTGAGCCAAACAGTTATGTACATTGCTCAGAAAGTTCTTAACTGGTAACCATTAGGGATCTCTTTAAAAAAATATTGTAATGCCTTTTGAGCAAAACCATGCTCCATAAAACTATTCATAATTTATAATCCAAAGCATTAGTATTGGGCTACCAGAAGGTCAATTGTCTACCTTTAACCTTTGCCTTATAGGATGGTGCAGTCTTACTGGAAGGTGTAAGGTTCACCTTGGAAGAACGTGTGATTCAGAGGTTTCATCAACATTTTCTGTTGGTCGATAACAGCCGAAGTTTTAACCCCTCTACAAAAAGGAACACCAGTTACTCCATCACATCATTACAGCAGCTTGATGATGGTTTTTCGGAACGTCTGGCATATCTCTTTGGACAACTTAACAGACATCCTGTCGTTCTGGAAAATTCTGTACCGTAAAAATGTTTTCGTCCTTAAACAGAACACCCAATTTTCTCTCCTGTTTTTTTTTCAAAGCATCTGTCTTTTGTTAACAGCTTTTCGAAGTCTTGTTTGATAACACTGAAGTTTTAGAAATTCACATCTCTCAAGACATAATATTTTGCTTTAGAAGAGGATTTCGTTTAATTCAGTCACTTATAACTTCGACTGCCTGAACAATCTACATTAAACAGGGTTCTCCAGATCTTTGATGATCAGACATTTCCAGTCTTCTTAAACAATTCTATAGTGTGATATACTTCATTCTATTTTATACTTACGTAACTTCACTCCATTGTTAAACTGCAAAAAATATCTTGAGGAAACAATAAAATTTCTATATTTAACAACTGACAATCGCAACAATCCTTGATGGTTTCAGCCTCAGTCAGCAATTTTATAGCCCGATATACATAAGCATTTTGTCTTATTTGACACTTACGTAACGTTACATTCTCTACCATCCCATTCCGTTATTAAACACCACAAAACATTTTGAAAAAACACTTGGAAATGGGCTTTGTTGGTAAAAAAGCAACTGCGTCATGTGGCACGCTTTCCAAGATGTTTCTGCACATTTTCAGGCAACTATGCCAATCATGGAGAGTTCCTGCATAAGAAAAAGTCTGTACTTATGCTTGGTTACAACAGTCATTCTTCGACAGCAAAAGCTCTCTGTTCGTGTTGGCTTCTAACTGACTTCCCCCATTCTCAGACCAGTCTTTGCTTCATAACCTTCCTTTGAAATTAAGAAGAGTTTTGCCCCAGCCTGTATAAGGGTTGAGTGCATGCTTTACCCCAACCAAAGCTTGTCTGCGGTGGATGCGCACGTGTATTCCAATCTATTGAATCCTCCTTAGGTAGATATTAAAGCAGTTGAGGATTACTAAGAAATTTTTCACGCTTTCACTGCCATCAGTCTTTCTTTCAATCCTCGAGGAGTTCAAACATAACTCAACCTAGCCTGCTTGACAACTAAATTCAATGCAACCTTGGCATGAGTTTTATAAATCAGATTCCAAAATGGTCATCCAAATATAGACTACATAAGCTCATTGCAGATAAGCTATAAATAATATAGAACACCCGTTTGGTGTGTTGAACCTGAGCCGAACTACATCTATTATATTGATATGTCTAATGCGGTTGTTGCTTTTATTCGACAGTCATGTTAAAAGGTCATGCAGAAATGTGTCGGAAAATAATCTCCATCTTCTCAGCAACAAAAGTTGGGTTTGATGAAATAATCCACTTACACTATCATGTATGTAATATGATTAGATATAAGCTTAAATTGGTTTTGCATTAATTGATTAATTTAAACAGTAAATAACCTTTAAGGGAAAGCGATAAGCTCTCTTGAATTATCAAGTATACAGATAGATAGAAATAGAACTATTTCAAATTTTCAAGGTCAAAAACATCAGAAATTTGCGGCGATCTCGCATAAAATTTCACCTAAAACCTGTGGTCTTGAAGTATGCACCGATAACAAGGTTGAAATCTATTTTTACGTCATCAAATGACGCACATTTGACTTTTGTTACATTTTGTTCATGTATATTAAGCTATTTTTTGTAAGGGAAATATGAGGTGACGCAAACTGGATAAGATCAGTTGACGCAAAGTCAAGGTCAAGCCATGTTCATCTCATCACTTAGAGCATATTACTCTTTTCTCAATTGTGTGCGAAATAAGTTCAACAGGTGATTTTTATAATTGGTCTTGACATACCTGGAAGGCAAGCCGAGCCCGAATTGTGTCTAATGGATAGGTCAGCGTGACAGCCGTGAGTCCAGCACAGCTCCAGCAATGAATTTGTCAGCATGGGACGTCTGCCCGAAAATCCCATCGAAGAAGCGCTTGTAAATCTCAAACGAAGTGAACTGCGTGGCGGCATAAGGAAAGATGCGGACCATCTGCGCTCCGTTGCCCTTATATAAAGCCATAGGTGACTCGTTTTTAATAATGTCCCGCAGTCCACTAACAACCCCATTCCGTTCATGGTGCCTGTTGTGTGCCTGCAGCAGGATTTTGATCCGATCCAGAGGAGCCACTGCAGTTTTCGATACCATTCCAGCGACACCTGCAAGAAGCAACAGTTCTCAGACCCTCTTTTACGATAGTAGCAAGACAACCGGCAACACTAACCTCCAGCTGCCAAGCTCTTTGTAATGAACTCCAAGTTTTTGCTTTCCGCCTGTTTAAAAGCCATGTTGTGTGGTTTCAACCTTCTGAATTTCACCAAAGGCCGTGAAACAAGTGGATGGCACCACACACTTTCACTGCACGCATGGCTTCAAGCCTCAGGTCATCCTGTGATGGGAGAAAACACTTTCCTTGATTAATATGCACGGACGCCTCCAACGCAGATATTGGTGTCGCCCGTGAAATTTTAATGGTTGTGCCGCGATTTCATTCAACGGTGCCCAAGCACAATGGGCTGCATAAAGAAATCAATTACCGAGCGGCAGCTAAATCATAATTTTTGGAGGGCAACGCTAAAATTGATTGGCGAAGCGAAATATTTCTGGAACTCGTTAAAAATAAAGATTCGCGGAAATTCCGCGTTGGTGCCGCTTGCAAGGTTATGCTCTAATCTCAATACTACCTTAATTGGGTACGTGCTTGTCGATCGCACGGAGATAATTCAGCATTCAATTTCGACCGGATGGCTTACTCTCTCAACAGCATTTCACGCAACTGAAATCTCTGTGCCGCACATTCAATTTAACCGCGGTCGCTTCCACCTCCATGATTTTCTAACTTTGCTACAGACGTAGGCAGTCCAATTATACAGGGTGCTTCAGAAAAACCGACAAAACTACATATGCGTGTGTTACAATTATGTTTTCCTACCGTAACTACCCTAATTTTGCAATTATTGTTAGATATTTAATTCAGTTAGTTACTTTTGTTTCATCTACGTTTTAAAAATAATTAAACCTTTTTTAATCTCTGATTAATATGTAAGAACTTGTATATTGTAACAAGGAGAATTGTACCAACAGAAATAGCAAAATCTGCGCATGTGCATTTTCGGAACCCTAACCTGAAATCTCTTTTTTTCAACGCGTTGATCTTATAAATGAAACCGTCACAGTATTCTCCTTGACCCAATCGACCTTTCAGGCCCACAGCGATGTTGGGGCAGAGCAGAATATTAAAATTCGTCGGCTGCCTGGGCAGCTACAGAAACCTCCTGGCGGGCAGGTGAAACCGGGACGCCCAGCCGTTATTTACTTTCTAATGCCGTCTAATCTTTCCGTAGAGTGGCCCCCGGTGTCCAGCAGCAGAGCTCCAGTTTGAGGACGGACGGTAAAGCCAAGGCGGAAAAAGTGGACGTTCCAGAAGGTCCCAAGCGGCCGCTGACCCCCTTTTTCCGCTTCTTGGCAGATCAGCGCCAGCTGGTACAGAAGCAGCACCCCGACTGGAAGGTGATTGAAATCACAAAGCAATGTGCAGAAAACTGGAAAAAAGCCAGTGAAGATTTGAAGAAAAGGTACAAGCAAGAGTACAACGAGAATTTGGAATTGTTCATTCAGAAACAACAGGACTTCCAAGAGTCGCTCACCGAGGACCAAAGAAAAGCCATTGTTTTGACTAAACAGAAGGAGAAACTTAGCAAGAAGAGGCGTAAAATGAGAAAGGTAATAATATCTGTACAATTATATATGTTGAGTTGCGAAAAGTAAATATTACAGAGATATCGTGAAACAGGGAAACCAAAACGACCGACCGGGAGTTTTATATATTTTATAAAGGAAAAACAAGCCCTTCCAGAAAACAGTCATCTGAAACTGCTAGAAGTGATTAGTAAGTATAGAGATGAGTGGTGGGAATTGTCAGAAGGAGCTAAAGAAAAGTATATCAACATGAATAAAGGCGACAAAGATAGGTACCACAAAGAGATGTTGGAGTGGGAAGCAAAAATGGTAAAGGAAGGTAATCTAGATGTTGTGCGGAAAGAGAGTAAATCTCTCTTGCCTCCTAATGCTCAGCAGAAGGTTAAAGCGAGTTTGAAAGCGCATGCGAAATTAGATGAGAATAAAAAAGTTTTGTTACCTCCGCCAATACCGCTGTCCACAAAAAAGGCACAAGGGAAAAATCCCAAGAAATCGCACAGTGATCCTACCGATGCATAGGGGGACGGGTGTCCTTGCTCTATCACGTCCGCCACGAGTGGGGACACGGGTGACACTTTTACCAACAAAACAATTGCTTCGTGCGAGGAATCTCCTACTATGCCAAAAAAAGTTGAAGAGAACAATGAAAAATCACAAAAGCAGTTGTTCAAAGAGAGGGCGGACAATAAACTGTCGGTACAAGCAAATGAGAATATTGATAGTGCAGCGACAGTGAAACGGAGTTTTGTAAGGAAATGGTGGGATAAATTTAAGACATGAGTTTTATACCTGCATTCTTTTTACCTTTAGTAAGTTTTGCGTTGTGCATTTATAAGTTTAAAATTACAAAATATGATTTGTATGTCGTAACGCTATGGTGTCTTATTTTTTATCTTTAGTTTTGTATTTTTACACGAAGCAAGAACAATTTTGTTATATTTTCAAAACATGATAGAACTAGGATTACCAATTATAAATGAATGCTCTCGCTCTATTAAAATGCAAAATTACTTTGAGAATACAAAATTAATGGAAATTTTGCACAACAACGTATACAGGATGGGGTGAAACCCCCTCCTATAGAATTAGATGTTTTATTTCAATGGTTTTTAAAGGGATTATTGGCCAAGTGATGTCTCATTTTTTTAATGCAATGTTTAAGACTAACTCTATGTTAGAGAATACTCTTAAATTTTTTTAACATCATATTCCATAAGACTTGGAGGGTCTTACTTAGGGCAATACCTGTAAACTTCAACCTTGAGCTATACCCATGAAGCTAAGATCTACTGAACGGGCCACTGCGATGAAAGATTAGGCGCTCGGAAAACATCTTTACGGTTAATGACCCCAATTAACAAGTTTGCTATAGGTTGTTATCACTCCAAGTTTTGTTTATTAATGCATTTTGAGAAGTGTAAATGGGCTTCATCGGTAAAGAAAACAACTGCGTTACAGGCCACGCTTTTCAAAGCAATTTTGCTAATTTGTTTGGAATGTTCTGGTATAACAACAATTTTGTATGGATGGAAATGAAGGTTTCGGTGCAAAATTTGCCACCAGTACTAAACAGTGAAGAGCATTGGCATATTCGTGCATTATGAGGTCTTTTGCCTCTCTTCACTACAGAACCACTAATTCTGCAATTCCTTACCCACAACAAACGAACAAAAGCCTGAATGTACATTGAAAGTGCTTCAGAACAACATGTTGTGCGAACACAACAGAATAATTATTCTAAATACATGCTCTGACGGTAAAAGTTCTCTATTGGTTCGTCCATGATATTTTAGCTACTAGGCAAACTTTCCCAACTACCTACAACAGCACTATAGTATTACTATGGTAATATGGTGGCAATTTTGCCACTACCCAACAATTTGGTAGTTGCTTTAAAGATTCAATTTAGTCGCATTTGTTACTATGCGTTGCATGATTAGTCTTCACTACACCATAACTTTACTTCCACTGTAAAAGAAGAAAACAACATTTTCTTTAATACCAATGATAAGGCTTGCAGAATCAGCAGTCTTCAGCTATTGCTCAAAATGTAACTTTCCCACTGAATCAATAGAGGCTCAGTGTGTAGCTCTATCAGGAGTCTTGGCTGTGCACTCACTTGCTTACTTAATGGTGTAAGAGGCTGCAAGGACCTTGCCCTTTTTGGGTTTTTAAGACTTCCTGTTTTGTGTTTTGCGATAGTCATTCATGTCTCAACCTGTCATGGGGGGAGTCATTTTCTCTCCATCTTTATGGTTAGTGCTGAGCAGTTGCATTCATACACTTACTGTTTGCTTCTTATTTCTCCTCTAGAAATGGCTTTTATTATATATTTTTTCCAATCCCTGCAGTTCTTTGCCTTTTCTCTCCATCTTGTGACGCCCAGCTTTTTAAAATTGTTTTGCACTTTCTCCAACTATTGCGGTCGTTCTTTGCTTCTTTTATCTTCTTGGAGGTTTTTAACTTCTTTAGAGGATTTATTTCGTCAACGTGTTCAAATCAGCTCATCCTTTTGTTTCTGATTTCAGCGGAAATACTTGGTTTTCCATATCTTGCTTTCAGTTCTCAGGTTTGTTAATATACGCCAGGTTTTGTTCACACTTACCGGGCCATAGATTTTCCTTGCCTCTTTTTTTGTCAGGCACCAAGTTTCCGCCGCGTAAATCATCACTGGTTTTATTACTGTCTTTATTCTTCACTGATAGTACCTTTATAACACGTTTTGACCCGAAGTAGCACTTATTGCCCTCTACTATTTGCGCGTTTACCCTCTCTTCTATTTCATTGCTCTCATTAATAATTGAGTCCAGACACTTGAAGTTGCTCGTTCTTTCGTATCTTTGATAAGCCTATATATCCTTTGGTATCTCTGGTCTTCTATATTTTACCAGTTCTATTGATAATTGGTCTTCTCATGGGACTGTATAATTTTTTTGTGCTTTTAATATAGTTTCCACTTTTTCTCTCATAGCTGGATCTACTCTATCTTCTGCTCACCCGCTTTCCTATCATTGTTCTGCCTCCTTTTCACTATTTTCTTAGTTTAACATTCTTGCCAACTTCTCAGAATTTTTGCTTTATTCCCTATTAGTATTCATACTTCGTCTTTATTCCTTTGCTGTTTTACCTCTTTGTAGAACTTTATAATGTTGTTTATGGCTCTACTTACTTCTATTTCTTCTAGTATGCTCTGTTTATGCTTTTCTCATTTTTCTTCTGTATGTTGCGTTTGGTATTCTTTTTTCTTTCAAATCTTGTATCAATTCTTTTGTCGCGTCTTTTAACATTTTTATCCTTGCTTCATTTTGATTTCTAATCGCCTGCTTAGACTCCTCGTCAAACCAGTTATTTCGTTTCAGCTTTTTGCAGTTTACTATTTTTTATAACATTCCAATTTTCTTTGTCTTGTTTATTATGGGTCGCGTGTTGTTTTCATTGTTCCTGTTCTTGTAACTTCTTTTCTATGCCTTCAATGTATTTAGTTTTAGTTTCTGTATTCTTTAATAGGTTCTCGGTATTAAATTGCCTATTACTAATGCGTTTCTTTTCCCTTTCTTGAATGATTCTGTGCCTGTGGCCTTTGCCAAATTTAGAGATTCAATTTAAAATTAGCCATATCTTATCTCCTTTGATTACTTGATGAAATCAGGCAACATACAGTGGCTGTATTTGTAGCACGATTCTTTTCTAATTAAGATTGGTGATTATAGGATTATTTATCTGAAAGTTTTCAATGATCATGTGCAAGGCTCTGGTCGTTTTATTTGTTACTGTCTGTTGTTAGTCCAGCGCTATGGTGTATTACCATCCCTACTGATAATTTTGTCACTATTTTTAAACCATCAATGAAGGTTTGCTCATATTACATTACTTATGCTAACTATCCATGTTAAAGTGAGTTTAGGATTGATAAAGCTACGGGGCTGTAAACTCCAAATCTTTGAGACTTTCAAAAGCGTTGAAATTCTTTAATAGTCCCTCATTAAAAGATATGTCTTTTTTTGTTATTGTAATATGTGTATCTAGTGCAGTTTTTCAATTTTTCCAATCTTGCATTGTTTCTCAATGTCTAGTTACATGTAGTAAAGTACAAAAGTACTTTTCATCTAAATGTGCTTTCCTTATACTTCTATATTTTTTATTACAATTTTTTTCTATTGACTTCCCTCCCACTTTACAGAGTATTAGAATTTTGCAATCTGAATCAGATGACAGCACTTTAGAAAAGGATAAAGTTTCCCATGTTAAGCGACTTTACTGCATTTAACTAATCTTAATGAAAAAAAAAAACACCAAAATGCAATGGTTGCTTATCGAGGACTGAATTGGAAAAGCCAACTCTGTTGACCAATCAGAAAAGGGTACATCAATTTCAGAGTTGGAGGAATTGCTGGCGATTTTTTTGTGATTTTGAGGATGAAATTGCATTTCTTTTTGTTGAAGACCGGAAATTAATACTTTTTAACTATTTGTTTCCTAAAGTTCGAATTGATTTTATAGGGCTTGACTCATAGAATATTATTGAAATGACACCCATTATGATCAATAATCTTTATTTGTTAAAATGAAAGAAGGCTTTTAATAAAGTGTCCTAGAACTTAAAAGAATGTTTAATGCTAAGTCATTGCTGCAAAATTTGAGTGTTTGCAAGCCTTTTGATGAAAAAATACCATGGCTAGCGTAATGAGGTAAGGATGACCAGTCATGTTTTTCACTTAGACTTCCAACGTTTTAGTTAACAGAAACGTAGCCAAAAAACTCAAAATAAAAGAATTACAACTTAATGATAATCAAAATTATTAATAGTATAATAGTAAATAGATCGGAGTGCTTTCATGGCCAGTGTTATGGCGCATTGTGTGGTTGAATGTTGGGTTATTAGGGCCTGGTCGGAGTTCGGAAACTTCCAAGAATTTTAGATTTTCTTCTGAAGATATCCGCTGCAATTGTGGATGAAACGTCAGGAGTTTCAGAACTCTGACCACGGCCTTATAACCCAAGAACCAATCACATGATGCACCAATATAATGTTAATATAAAATCAGATTAATCTATTTGATCATACAGAATAATAAGAAAACAATTGATATGCCATATTAATTTGGATATCGAGTTAAGATAATCTAAAAACTGACAAACGATTTCTTTTGTTTGATTGTTTAATTTTGGATGCACAGTTTTAAGTAATGTTCTGTTTTAAAAACATATGTCGAGTTATTTGATATTGACGTAAGGCCAAAAGTCGTTTCCGTCTTGGTAGAAGCTCAATGTTTTTTTTTAAATGTTCAACTCCAGAATACGCTCAGGATGGTCTAAATGTTGACAATACATGTTAAATGGTCCTGTAATGCTGCTGATTGCGCCTATTAGACACAATGTGAAAGAGTCTTGTTTTGAAGCTGTTCAGGGTTAACGTTTGAAGGCTGATTAATCTTGATGAGGTGTGTTAAGACTTCTACAGTAAAAAATGGGTGAGCTATGCTTGGGCCCGTGTTTTGGAAAGCTCAGCATAGTTATATTTTTATTTTGACATAATTGGCGTAATTGGAAGCTCATGAGTTTTTAACAAATATAAATTCCTCCAAGCAACCATTGGAGATCCAAAATTTTTGAAAGCTTGTGACAAGTATCTCTATCAATCTTATAGTTCTGTTCAAGTCATAGTTGTAGAGACCACTGACTTGGATTTCCATAGCTCAGGACGTTAATGTATTACAGAGTAACGCATTAAGAACTAAATGCCATACCAGCATTATAATATAGGATTGTGTTTTAGGCTATCAAAAATTGTCCTGAGAGCTTGTTTACTTTGTTTTGTATCTCCATACAGTGAAATTTTGACCGATGATATGAATAGGGATTGTCAAGTTTCCAGCTCCTTCTCTCTTCGTCCTTGGTGACCTGACCAAGGAGATTGTTGTTCTTGTACTTTGATGTTGGTTTTACTGAAAAATTTAGAGATTTCCGAATCTAGCTAGCAATCTCAGTCTTGTTAACGTAGATATGGGTGAGTCATATAAACCGCCTTTGTACCACTTTACAGAGGAATGAACATCAGCTGTTCATGACAAATACCTCTATTAATCTTATAGTTGTAAAAACTATGTATAATTTTTCACAAACCATAGAAGCGCTAAATCAAATCGTAGAGCCCGAATTTGGATAATCTCGAGTTTGTGTGCGTTTTTGCGACCCCCAATTGGAAGTTATTTCGTCTGTGAATGGGTCTTTTCGTACAGAGGACAGGACCACTAATTTTTCAGGGTTGATATTTATTTCTGATCTGCCTTGTCAATATTCTAAAAGTCCAATTTGTCTAGTTAATCACTGGGAATAGTTCCAATGAGTTGAACAACACTGCTGGGTCAACTTGAATCTTTTTGCAGATAGGAGAAAGTGAACGAACTAGACAATTGGTAGCAGGATTGCAGGTAAGGTCAACTTATAGACCAATTCATATATCTTCTTGAAGGCCTTGATCACGTTGAGGAAGTCTATACCTCTGTTTTGTTTCTTGATGTAGCCTTTAGTGACGCGTTTCTCTATCCAGGAGCTGGTGAATGGTGAAGCGGCCAAAGCGGAAAACTGGCCCATAAAATTTTGGATTCTTTTTCCTAGATTACAAACTAGTTTTCTATCAATCATGAGAAGGCCTGTGAGCAAGACAACAAACAAATACTTGGGACAGCAGACAAAGACTTCAAAGAAGATTTAGTTTGACTTCCACTTTGGCTACTTCACCACTCACCAGATCCTCTGGATGAAGATCGCATCACTAATGATTAGATTAAGAAGCAAACCAGGGCTGTAGTCTCCCTCAACGTGACCAAGTCCTTCAAGTTGTCGCATCGTGAACTATTGCAGAAAATGGCCTGAACTGCAATCCTATTATCAATGGTCTATTTTGTCATTTCTTTTATCTGGAAGAAAATTCTAGTTTTCCCTGTCATTCTACATCATTTGCACGACAGATGAAGTATAAACATCAACCTTTACAATAATCAACGATCCTGTTCTTCACACCAAAAAGCGTCTTCTCATGTGAGACAACTTTCAGTTTGGGATTTGATCACAAAAACGCACACAAACTCCAGATTATCCAAGACCAGCCTCTACGATTGAGCTTTGGTACTTCATGGTTTGTAAGAAACTATGCATGACCTTTACAACTATAAAGTTAATAGAAGCACTCGTCACAAGCGCCTGGCGATGGCGACAGGGCTGAGGTTAGGAGCTGGACACAGAGTCCTCTGAATTTATTAGTGAAGTCAACGTCAACATCAAAGTATAACAGCGACAACATTCTTAGCCAAATTGTCGAAGAAGGAGATTAGGGGCTGGAAACAGCAACCATATACCATGCCATCAAAGTCAAAATTCCAGATGCAAATATACACGCGAACAAATTCTAGGTGGTCGAGAATTGAATTTTCAATCTATTTTTAAAACTGATTAGGGTGCGAAAACGCTTTCGTCATGTGCGTCAAGGTATTAAACAATTACGGGAAAAAATATTTGAAAAATTTTGAATTTATTTGATTATTGCACCAAAATTGTAAAAAAAAATATTTTAAATGTGTACCAAACCAAGTGCTTTGCAAATTTTAGTCCTAATAGCCCATCACCAAAAATTCTGAACGACACTCACCACCTGTACTTTCGTCTCCAAACATTTCCTTGAGAAATTTTTTCAGTCTTGCACACGATAGTTAAGGGCACATACCCCAAGAACTTCTTCCACGCATCGTCAACGACTTTTCTATTTACCACAAAGCACCAACGTTCGTTCTCGCGTTTATTTTCCGACATTTGCAGCACAACTGGCGAAAAATAAGCTTAGGGGCTTCGACGGGTATATTAGAGCACGAAAAAAACCTGGTGTACTAAAACATCTTGCATAAACCTACTGGGCTGACCTGCCAACTTGTGCGACGATAGAAATTTATTTTTTGCGTATAAAAACTGGAACCCATGTAGTTTGATAGCAAAAAATGTTACAGATGAAATAAATAGAACATTTTTGGAAGAAAGTAGCCACCAGACGTTATATCCCTCTTCCCCACAGTTTATTTTTTTAGCTTCCAACATTGTCTCAAGCGGGCTTTCGTCTAAAGTATATGTACAAATGGTTCCTCACTCCCACTCACTTATAAACACGTTTTTCCACCAACTCTTACTTTACACGTTTCTAAAGGGGTTGATTACTCGTATCAGGCGCCTCCTTTTCTATCTTGTTTTATTTTATTGCAGTTTTTGTGAGTGAAGACAGATCTTTATCTGTTGGCTATGTTGCATTTTGCTTTTTTCGTAGTTTTCCAACGGTCACTTCCAAAAATTAAATTTTTTAACCAAAAAGCAACTTATTATTGGTGTTCTCAAAAATCCGGTAGTTGTATTTTTAAGGACAACAAACACTTTGATCTATTATGGACAGAAAATAAGCAGCAGGTCCAGTTGAGCACTGGAAATGGATAGGTTTTGATTATGTGTTCTGTTATAATTTGCAAGGTTTTTCTAAAATCTCTTTATTCAGAAATGTGGTTGAATAGCTGGTTATGAGAAAGATAAGAGCAAGTTGAGTTTCTGCGTTGATTAGGTGCCTGTTCTTCGTATTAACGAAGAGATTGATGTGCGACAAGAAGCCTATTTCCAGGATAAGTTTTTCGACCTTGATGAGCGCAGAGAACAATGGGTTTGCTTATCTGATGGAAGGAACAACGGAGGTCGATGTCTACGATCTTAAGCTTTTTGCCATAGATGTTCATGGGAGAACTTACCTTCAATAAAATCCAGGTAAGTGGCTGGTAGAATAAAGATGTACACTTTCGATGAAAAAATACCATGGCTAGGGTAATGAGGTAAGGATGACCAGTCATGTTTTTCACTTAAACTTCCAACGTTTTAGTTAACAGAAACGTAGCCAAAAACTTTCGTGTCTACCAAATGTTAGTTTGTCTATGATGAAAAGGTAAATGTAATTGGTTAAGTTAAGAAACTATATGAACATACATTAGTGGTACTAACACTATCCCTTATGGGAATTGGAACAAATGTGTGGACTATGGGATAACGTGGTGAAACGTGAGCAAGGTCTACAGTTATTTAAGTTCACCAACAAAAAAATGCATTCTCAGAGATCTTTGACTTAATGTTGAAGTGAAATGAGAGTTAGATTTTGAATTTGGAATTAGGGTGATACCAGTGATACAGAATGCACAATTTGATTCAACTCGTCTGAAGCAAAGATTCAGTAGTGTGCACTATAGTAGTAAAATCTTGAGAGTGACGCAAGCGACTCCTGCAATGATTATTGTTAGGTTATGGAGGAAGCATTTGTTCTGTGCAGCTTTTTTCATTAGTGAGTATCGCCATGGTTGAAGTTTACAATTGCTATAACTTTCAGACGTTTATTTGAGAAGAATCAACATTTTTGAACCAAAAAGCGGCTTCTATTATTTTTGCACCCAAAAATTGGAATTTGGAATAATTAAAAAAAATAATCAACTGTTTGGTTATTAACATATTAAATTCTCAACAAAACGTGAAATGCAAAAATCTTGTACACAGTAGTCGCTTGGTCAGTTACCAGATCTTCCCACAGCTTCCATTAGAAGTTTTTCAAAAATTGATTCTCTCAGATTAGACATGTTAATTCCCTTTTTTGTTCCTTCATCTTGATAAATGAAGATGAAGGTATATTATTATTGTTTAACTTAATAAAATATCAAAACTCTGCATTGCTATAAACCTGCAAATATTCTGAGACTGATATTATTATTTTCTGTTTTAAATAACGAAGAGCAGTTTTGTTAAAGGCGTCAACACTTTGGGTCATTTAGGACAAAGGCTATTTATTTGTTGTTTCTAAGTTTAATATTGGAAAACTTCATTGTGGTAATCACAAATACAACATTCTTGAAATTACTACGCATTTTGGATGTGTATTTCAAAGAAAAAGACATATTTGGTCTTTCTCTAACGAATTTCAAATGGTTAATTAAAATTCTTATATTGCCTTCTGTGATCTGATTTTCAAGGAGTTCAGATTTTTACGGTTTTCAAGCAGGATTTTGTTTGTATTTAATTGATGTGTATGACTGACTGCTCAACTGTTTCAAAAATGAAAACATCATCTTAGTGGTTCCTTTAATTTGGGGTCCATATAAGACCAATACGGAGGATGTTCGAATACCCTCCATATCTATTGTGCTACAACTCCTTTACAGAGACAACAATGTGAGGCAATGTGTGACTATCATGCAAGACAGTTGATTTATGTAATTTCGAATACTACAATTTCCTTCATATCGCAAGATGAAGATAATGTTCTAAATGGTATTCTGCATAGATTTACAATACAGTACTGGGATTCTGGCTTTCAGTTTTGAAGAATGTTAAAAAAAGACTTTTAAATGTGATTTCGAACGGGGCGGTCGTGTAAAAATTGCGCGGAAGAAAACCTTGGTATTGAGGAATCTAAAAACCAACTAAAAGTGTGAAAGTGAGTAGAAGGGCCAAAAGGAAAAGTGCCACAGAGCCCTACAACAAGGAGAATAAGGTAGGACTAGAATTAATTAGATTAAGAACGAAATTAGAGCCGAGAAGCGAACAAGCGCAACAGTGAAAGCGGACACTCGAGGTCAAGCACAAGGCGTGCGACTGCCGATAAGAGATAACCGAACGACGACCGGGCGGGTATTGTAAACAAAGCACGGATCAGTAACAAGGATAGTAACACAACAAACAAACGAAGCTTGGGGACGGCAAGAAGCGGGCGACGTCCTTCGCGGAGTAGATCCGGGGCGGCCCCTTATCGCGCCGCACGCAAGCATTAATTACGGAAACTGGCCCGGGCTCACACATACTATCACGTCAAGAATATTGCGGGAACCTGAATTTACAAGCAATAATGAAATATAAAGAAGGAAATAAAATCAGAAATGACAGAACTAGCAATAATAGGTACAACTCTACAAGCCATACAAAACCAACTAATGGAAATGAACGAGGACATCAGGAAAAGTGTAGAAAGCAGCGATAGAAACAACGGAGAAATAAAACAATTACGGGAAGCACTAGAAAACAGAGAAAAACTAATTGGAAAACAAGAAATCGAAATCAGCAAACTGCAAGAAACGGTTAATAAACAAGAAAAAAGAATACACAATATGGAGAAAGAGTGGGAAAAGAGGAATGTTGTATGCTATGGAGTAGAGGAGGACCAAGAGGAGACGCCAGAAAATACTAAGAGGAAATTTATAGAGCTGATGAATAATCTAAAGGTGGTGGTAAACGCAGAAACAGGAGTGGAAAAAGTTACAAGACTAGGAGAGTACAGAGAGAACAAAAAGAGACCTATACTAGCGACACTAACAAATTGGAATGCTAAGATGGAAATATTCAAAAATGCAAAAAAATTAAAAGGAACAACGATCTGGATCAGTAATGACCTAACAAAAAGGAACAAGATGAGAAGAAAATCCTAACACAACATTTAAGGAATGCCAAGGAAAAGGATACAGGGCAAGAATATGGAGAAATAAACTAATAGTAAATAACGAGGCATATGAAATAGAGGAATTAAACCATAAATGAGAAACCGGAGAAACAGAAATTGAAGTAATACAAAGCACAGTAGAAAACGAAACAGAAGAAAACAAGAAAAGAAACAGATCCACCGATGATGAGGAAACAAATTTTAATAAAGGCGCAGTACCAAAAAAGAAAAACTACATGCAAACCATCTTAGCCCCAATGAGGACTGAAAGAACAGAGAAAGGAGACGAAGAACATAAAAGAACACTCAGGAACATTACTAAAACAGGAAGGGAACATCATACCCCAAAAACCTATAGAAGGGACAGGAACTGGACGGCTCAAGCGATGACGGATGATAACGAAAAAGGACAATCAACAAACACCGAGGAAACAATAAAGCAAACAATAAACACTACACCAAAGATAACAAATAAATTGAAACAACAACAACAGCAAATTAATATAGGAACATGGAACGTGACATCCCTAAATGGAAAGGAAGAAGAAATAATAGATGAAATGAAGCAAAGGAAAATACAAATTATGGGACTAAGTGAAACAAAAAAACACGGGAAGGGATATAAACAACTAAACGAAGGATATACACTATACTACTCAGGAAACACAACAGAAACAAGAGCTAAAGGAGGAGTTGGAATAGTAGTAACCGACGAAATTAATCAAAGAATATTGAACTGGAAAGCAATAAACCCAAGAATAATAACTCGAGAAATAGAATTAGAAACAAAACTAGCAATAACACAAATCTATGCTCCAATCCAAGGAACGGAAGAAGAAGAGTTAGAAAGATATTATAACGAGCTACAAGAAACATTAGATGAATTAAGAGAAACGTATGAAAACATACTAATAATAGGAGACTGGAATTCCAGAATTGGAAGAGACAAAAACGAGGGATTAGGGACCGTAGGAAACTATGGAGAAACAGAAAGGAATAGTAATGGAGAAAAAATGCTACAATTTTGCATATCAAATGAATTAAGAATAGGCAATACATTCTACAAACAAGAAATAAACTACACATTCGAAACAATAGAAAGAAGAGCGAAAAGCCATATAGATTACATCGTATATACAAGACAAATGGAAACACTGATCCAAAATGTTAAAATAATCAAAAATGCAGAATTAAGTACACAACACAAATTAGTAACGGCTAGAATAACAATAAAACTACCCCAAGCAGAAGAAGTAAAAAAGTATAGGAGAATAAAGATATGGGAACTACAGAATGATGAAACTAGGAGAAAATACCAGGAAAAACTACAACAAAGACTAGAACAATTCGAAGAACGAAAGAAAGAAATGACGATAAATGATATTTGGAACACACTCAAAGACGAAGCTATTCAGACGGCAAAAGAAGTATGTGGGGAAAAGACAGTACAACAACATACAGAAAGAACAAAATGGTGGAATAATGAGGTAAAATAGAAAATAAACAACAAAAAGTTACCCTGCTAGAAATACCAATTAGCAAAGAAAGACGAAGATAAGGAAGAATACACAAGAAGAAGGAATGAAGCAAAGAATGAAGTAAAGAAAGCAAAAACCCAGAGCTGGGAAACATTCGGGAAAGAAATCCAAGAAAAATACAAAAACAATAAAAGGAACTTCTGGAACATAATAAAATCATTGAAAACAAAGAGAAATAAAAACATAAAACTAGTTAAAGATCACACAGGAAAAATTAGTTCGAACCAGAAAGAAAATATAGAAACATGGAGAAAATACTTTGAAAACAAATTGCAAAACACCACATCAAACACAAGAAGAAATGGAAGAACACGAAGAAGAGGTAGAAACAGAACAAGACGAAATAACATACATCGAAGTGTCAAATGCAATCAAAGAACTACGAACAGGAAAAGCTAATGGACCAGATGAGCTTGCGCCAGAAATGATAAAATGGGGAGGAACAAAACTAACGGAATGGATGACAGACCTAATAAAAAGGATATGGAAAAACAACGAAATACCAAAAGACTGGGAGAGAAACACAATAATTCCAATACATAAGAAGGAAAAGAAAACGATTGTGATAATTATAGAGCGATATGTCTGGCATCAGTTGCAATAAAATATACAGTAAAATATTAGAAAAGCGACTAAGAGAAGAAATAGGAGACAAAATAGAAGACGAACAAGGAGGCTTTAGAGCAGCTAGACAAACAACGGACCATATCAGTGTCATAAGAAAACTAATAGAAGATAGAATAGCAACAAATACACAACTATTCCTAACGTTCATGGATCTGAAAGCGGCTTTCGACACGGTTAACCGAAACAAAATATGGCACTGCCTGGAACAGCAACAAGTCACAAAACAATTGAGGAGTGCATTAAAGAGCATATATAAAAACGTCACAGGAATCATCCAAATAAATGGGATGAAATCAGAACCATTCAAAATAGAAACGGGATTAAAACAAGGTGATTCGCTAAGCCCGTTACTCTTTATTATATACATAGATCGAATAATGAAAAACTGTCTAGCAAAAACCCCAAAAACTATAATAGGATATAAAGACATGAATCCAATAAAATAGAAGCACTCATATATGCAGATGATATCGTTTTGATAACAGATACAACCACAAAATGCAAAAATCAATAGACATATGGACATCAGAACTGGAGAAGATGGAAATGAAGATTAACGAAAACAAAACAAAAGTAATGCAAGTCACAAGGAAAAAAGAAGAAAACATCCACCTAACATGTAAAGGAAATCAACTAGAAGAAGTAACAGTATTCGAATATCTAGGATCAATAATCAGTAACGATGGCAAAATAGAAATGGAAGTGGCTAACAAAGCTAGAAAAGCGACCAATATGTATTATACAATAAACCAAACAATATTAGGAAAAGGGAAGTAGGAATAAGCACAAAACAAATGGTATACAACACAGTAGTAGCACCAACATTACTATACTCAATAGAGGCGCTAACAACTTTACCAGAACATAAAAGAAAATTAACTACTGTAGAAATGAAATTCCTCAGAAAAATACAAGGAGTTACTAGACTAGACAGAATAAAAACGAAACGATATATAACGAACTCAAATAAGAAAGATAACGAACAAAATAGAAAAGAAACAATTAAATTGGCAAGCACATATTATAAGAATGGAGCCCGAAAGAACAACGAAAAAAATATCTACAATCAAAAACAACACACAAGAAGGCACCGGGAAGACCACGGAAAACGTTAACTAACATAGTCCAAGACATAACAAAAAAACATGACACTACACTTGAGGAACTACAAAAAATTGCAAGAAATCGAAATCAATGGAAAAAGTGGGTCCTAGAACACTACCCGACACCTTAATGGTGCAAGGGATGATGAAAAAGAAGAAGAAGAAGAAGAATGTTAAAACGAAAGGAAACTAATTTTACTGTAAATGATGCATTGATTTTAGAGTGGATTCTAAAAATTTGAGAATCATCCATTACTATCAATAGGTGTGACACAGAAATTATTTAACTTTTAGACTAGCCATTTAGAAATTAGGGGAAATAAAACCAAAAAATTCAGAAAGCCTGCTAGCCCTCTTTTTCTATTTAACCAAGACATGCTCTACCAAGACTTGCTAGAAAGCCATGTTCACATCTTTGATAACCCTACAGGAACATTGCATAAGTGAGCGATGAACAAAGGTAGATGATTTTAAAAACTATACATAATACATAATTTTGCTCAGCCGATTGTGACAGTGGCTTCTGGGGGAGAGAGGACTTCGAACAGTCAAAACTGAAAGTATGGCGGCGCTGGAAGGCATAGAAGAAAGGTAATGTGTCATTTGTGCTGTACTATGAGTGCAGTTTTGGACTAAACAGAAAACCATGGAAGCAGACGATCATGAGCAGCGATAGACAACAGGTTTTTTTAGAGAGAGAGAGAGTAACTGACTACTAAGGACATCAATTATTGCCTTATTATGTGGAAATGCAGAACAGTGTTTTGCTTTATATCCATCTAAGTTCAAATGTACCTGTGTTGAGAAGACAAAAGCAGCAGGAGTCCAACAAATGTATGCAAGCGAGCGTCCGACTTGATGGGCGAATGCAGCTATTACAGAATTTTGCATGCATGGGTTTTTCATACTCTCGTGTGAAGTTTTTGAAGATATACCAACAGTTGCTACAACTGTACAGTGTGGATTTAGAGACGTTCTTTAAGTGTTCGTAAGCAGATGAATTATGGAATGGCAGCACTTGAGGTATTATCCCTAGATGTCACGGCTTCTAAATGGCAAATGTTTTTCGAAATTAGGAAGGGATTTTGCTTCAACATGACAAGTCGTCACATCGTTGTCACTCTGCAGGCTCTCAGGTACATCTTGTTGCTTCATGCCTCATATTTGCCAGGTCTTGTGTCAAGCAATTAGGCTCTGATGCAATAAAAGAGACAGTATGTGGTACAAAGTTCTCCTTCAATGGCAAGCTTCAGTTGGCTGTGCATATGTGGTACTGTGACA
Organism: Sinelater perroti; assembly: GCA_036346155.1. Taxonomy (NCBI): domain Eukaryota; kingdom Metazoa; phylum Arthropoda; class Insecta; order Coleoptera; family Elateridae; genus Sinelater; species Sinelater perroti. The sequence continues at coordinate 7,015,914 of JARFIY010000111.1, read as the reverse complement.
CATCTCAAGAACCAGAACAATGGCAAAGGTGTAGACATTGGAAGAGACTACCTTCAGTAAAATATGTACATATTTCTTCTTTATAAACAAGCAAAGAGTAGTAGCAGATTAAACAAGAACCAAGTCTTGATAAAATCAATAATGGGAATGATGCTTGAGAACTTTAACCAAATTTTTCATGACAACAAATATTATGTTTTATCTCTTCTATTGTATAGTTCAATTACGCTCTATAAATCTAAAGTGACAATTAGGTATCACTTAATTATAGTTAATATTGCAAGAGTTGACTTGGACGTAGGAGAACAATATCAAGAAAATCATCTGTCACTTCTGACACCAGAAAGCATATGAAGGTCACTTTCTATGACTTTCTCTCCACAAATGTACCGATATCAAACGTACATCTTATTTTTAAGTATAAACCAGTAAATTTACCAATTGTTTGTAATAGTTGCATGATACGTACTGAGGATTGGTACACAGTAGCAATCCTCCTGGACTTTTAAATTACAGAAAATTGCGCTACTTTATTTTTATTGTCGGTTGTGATGTGAGTCATGCTATGGATGTTTTCTGATCCCTAGTATACATAAAAATCGATAATCTTCACACATGTACAAAGAACACTAGCATACAATACACAAAAAGTACCCAAATTCGTTGAGATTAGTCACAGTGAAGTCATGAGAAGAAGGTATTGTAAGATAATTTCATGTAACTTAAGTTCTTTGAATTTCAATTATGTGGAATAAAAACAATTTGTGTGTGTAATATTATTAATGTTGATTTTATTTAATAAATATATTTGAAATATTTTTAAAAGCTAATGTTAATTATATTTTATTAATAAATTATATATTTTGTGCAAAAATAAAGACACCTGTAAAAACTGTAAGTTTATATTATAGGAATCTAGAACACTGCAGAAAGTTAACCAAACTGTTCATGGATGACAGCAACAAATTACAATTTGTTTTAAGATATATAAATTTACAATAAAACTGTTTAATATTAATTTATTGTAAGTTTATATCAAAGCTGCTTTTTTAGACTTGAATATTTTTATTTTATTAAGACTCGAATAGACATCAAGACTAAGGTGATCTTGAAATTTGTTTGTAAAAACAGTAGCAGTAATTGTACTTTTGCAATAAATATGTTTTTTATTTTTTCCTAACTTAAGCGTATCAAAATTTTAATATAATTAGCATAAAATTGTTATAGCGCCATTTGTACTACAATAGCAGCAATGTAAATTTTTTAGTTTATTTTTTTATATTTTAAAGTACTATGTAGCCAAAAACTTCCCAACATGTTAATGTTAGTTGTGAAATAAAGTGCATTATTTTTCAATGTTGTGTTTTATTATAACAATCTCCGAATAAGTAGTATTAAATTTATTTAAAACACTGAATAGAATTAAACAAATATTTTTAATCATAATTTATTTGGTTTGAATAATTATATTATTAATATGAGAAAAAATTATTAATTTATTGTAATAATAAGACTGTATCTTTAAAAATACATATTTAATTAAAATTCTTATATATGGCAGCATAAAAAGCTCTTAAGATTATGACACAAAAACATTAAATTAAATTGTATTTGTGTAATAAGTATGTTTTTATATTACCATTAACTTAAAAATATTGAAATTTGAATAAAATTATGTTTATAAATACCACAAAGAATTGTGATTGCTGCGCCATCTGCAGCACAACTAAGGTAATAATTAATTTTAAATATTGAAAAATCTTTATACAGTTATAAACTACTAACGTGTTGTTAATGTTGAATATATAATAAAATTTGCAATTTTGTAAATATAAAGGTCTGAAAATAAGTTGTACTACAGATATTTGAAATACGAACTCTTCATAAATGCCAGAATATCGCTGACAGATTTCTGTAATTATAATTAATTTCCGTTATAAATATAACAAACAAACATAACGATTAAATTACTGAATAATAATTTATTGCAATTATAAATTTAGTTAAAAAATTGTCATTAAATGTAGTTAATTAATACTAGCCTAGATAGCAACACAATAAGGATATTAAAAATAATTAATAATTGGAATAGTATTCTAAATTACACTTTAATAATAAACATATTTTGCATATTTCTATTAATTTAAAAAAACTAAAATTTTTGTATAACTTTAGTGATTTTTAAAGTAAGTTTTATTAATTAAAATCTGATATGTGTATTAAAATAACTAATATGTTTAATTTGCGATAACGCAATATTTAAAGTTATATATAAAATGTTAAAATTAATAATAAATTATTAATATTAATTATAAAATATATTCTATTTTTAAAATAAATAATTTTACGAAAATCTTCATAATATGAAAGTAAAATTGTATGTGACAGTTTAGTGTAGTGGTTACGACGATTGCTTCAAGTTCGGACTTCTGGCGTTCTAGTCCCCGTTAGGGCAATATAGTTTTACTCGTATAAAACAGTTCCATTAATTACATATAACAATATTTTAATGTTAAATAAAAAATAATATTCATTTAATTTGACTTTTTATCATTGATGACAATGGTAGCTTAGCTATCAGGAGCACAGAAGGCTTAGAAGATCCCCCTCCCCCATATAATAGGACAGTTGAAATTAGGACAAGCTGCAGCAAAATAGGAAAAGAGACTCAAATATTTGAAATTCCCACCAAATTCGAAACTGAAAACCTCCTCGCGCTTCTGTGATCCTGATAGAAATCCGGGTCTAGTTCTCTAGCAAATTTTGGCTGTATATAAGGGCGATTTTCGGGCAAAAATGAAGATTTTTTATGAGGATCGCAGCAGCATGAGGAGATGGCGTCTTAGCGAGCGCATTTTGAGCGAAAATCGCCCTTATATACGCCCAAAATCTGCTAGCGAATTAGAACGAGATTTCTATCAGGATCACAGGAGCGCGAAGAGATCGTTTTATGCGTAGCGGAGCAAAATTAAAAATCAATACATGAGCGCTCGGATTTTCTGCAGCGGCCGATAAACGATCTCCTTGCGCTTCTGCGATCCTGGTAGAAATCCGGGTCTAATTCTCTAGCAAATTTTGGCTGTACATAAGGGCGATTTTCGGGCAAAAATGAAGATTTTTTATGAAGATCGCAGCAGCATGAGAAGATGGCGTCTTAGCGAGCGCATTTTGAGCGAAAATCGCCCTTATATACGCCCAAAATCTGCTAGCGAATTAGAACGAGATTTCTATCAGGATCACAGGAGCGCGAAGAGATCGTTTTATGCGTAGCGGAGCAAAATTAAAAATCAATACATGAGCGCTCGGATTTTCTGCAGCGGCCGATAAACGATCTCCTTGCGCTTCTGCGATCCTGGTAGAAATCCGGGTCTAATTCTCTAGCAAATTTTGGCTGTACATAAGGGCGATTTTCGGCAAAATGAAGATTTTTATGAAGATGCAGCAGCATGAGGAGATGGCGTCTTAGCGAGCGCATTTTGAGCGAAAATCGCCCTTATATACGCCCAAAATCTGCTAGCGAATTAGAACGAGATTTCTATCAGGATCACAGGAGCGCGAAGAGATCGTTTTATGCGTAGCGGAGCAAAATTAAAATCAATACATGAGCGCTCGGATTTTCTGCAGCGGCGATAAACGATCTCCTTGCGCTTCTGCGATCCTGGTAGAAATCCGGGTCTAATTCTCTAGCAAATTTTGGCTGTACATAAGGGCGATTTTCGGGCAAAATGAAGATTTTTTATGAAGATTGCAGCAGCATGAGGAGATGGCGTCTTAGCGAGCGCATTTTGAACGAAAATCGCCCTTATATACGCCCAAAATCTGCTAGCGAATTAGAACGAGATTTCTATGAGGATCACAGGAGCGCGAAGAGATCGTTTTATGCGTAGCGGAGCAAAATTAAAAATCAATACATGAGCGCTCGGATTTTCTGCAGCGGCCGATAAACGATCTCCTTGCGCTTCTGCGATCCTGGTAGAAATCCGGGTCTAATTCTCTAGCAAATTTTGGCTGTACATAAGGGCGATTTTCGAGTAAAAATGAAGATTTTTTATGAAGATTGCAGCAGCATGAGGAGATGGCGTCTTAGCGAGCGCATTTTGAACGAAAATCGCCCTTATATACGCCCAAAATCTGCTAGCGAATTAGAACGAGATTTCTATCAGGATCACAGGAGCGCGAAGAGATCGTTTTATGCGTAGCGGAGCAAAATTAAAAATCAATACATGAGCGCTCGGATTTTCTGCAGCGGCTGATAAACGATCTCCTTGCGCTTCTGCGATCCTGGTAGAAATCCTGGTCTAATTCTCTAGCAAATTTTAGCTGTACATAAGGGCGATTTTCGGGCAAAAATGAAGATTTTTTATGAAGATCGCAGCAGCATGAGGAGATGGCGTCTTAGCGAGCGCATTTTGAGCGAAAATCGCCCTTATATACGCCCAAAATCTGCTAGCGAATTAGAACGAGATTTCTATCAGGATCACAGGAGCGCGAAGAGATCGTTTTATGCGTAGCGGAGCAAAATTAAAATCAATACATGAGCGCTCGGATTTTCTGCAGCGGCGATAAACGATCTCCTTGCGCTTCTGCGATCCTGGTAGAAATCCGGGTCTAATTCTCTAGCAAATTTTGGCTGTACATAAGGGCGATTTTCGAGTAAAAATGAAGATTTTTTATGAAGATTGCAGCAGCATGAGGAGATGGCGTCTTAGTGAGCGCATTTTGAGCGAAAATCGCCCTTATATACGCCCAAAATCTGCCAGCGAATTAGAACGAGATTTCTATCAGGATCACAGGAGCGCGAAGAGATCGTTTTATGCGTAGAGGAGCAAAATTTAAAATCAATACATGAGCCCTCGGATTTTCTGCAGCGGCTTATAAACGATCTCCTTGCGCTTCTGCGATCCTGGTAGAAATCCGGGTCTAATTCTCTAGCAAATTTTAGTTGTACATAAGGGCGATTTTCGGGCAAAAATGAAGATTTTTTATGAGGATCGCAGCAGCATGAGGAGATGGCGTCTTAGCGAGCGCATTTTGAGCGAAAATCGCCCTTATATACGCCCAAAATCTGCCAGCGAATTAGAACGAGATTTCTATCAGGATCACAGGAGCGCGAAGAGATCGTTTTATGCGTAGCGGAGCAAAATTTAAAATCAATACATGAGCGCTCGGATTTTCTGCAGCGGCCGATAAACGATCTCCTTGCGCTTCTGCGATCCTGGTAGAAATCCGGGTCTAATTCTCTAGCAAATTTTGGCTGTACATAAGGGCGATTTTCGGGCAAAAATAAAGATTTTTTATGAAGATCGCAGCAGCATGAGGAGATGGCGTCTTAGCGAGCGCATTTTGAGCGAAAATCGCCCTTATATACGCCCAAAATCTGCTAGCGAATTAGAACGAGATTTCTATCAGGATCACAGGAGCGCGAAGAGATCGTTTTATGCGTAGCGGAGCAAAATTAAAAATCAATACATGAGCGCTCGGATTTTCTGCAGCGGCCGATAAACGATCTCCTTGCGCTTCTGCGATCCTGGTAGAAATCCGGGTCTAATTCTCTAGCAAATTTTGGCTGTACATAAGGGCGATTTTCGGGCAAAATGAAGATTTTTATGAAGATCGCAGCAGCATGAGGAGATGGCGTCTTAGCGAGCGCATTTTGAGCGAAAATCGCCCTTATATACGCCCAAAATCTGCTAGCGAATTAGAACGAGATTTCTATCAGGATCACAGGAGCGCGAAGAGATCGTTTTATGCGTAGCGGAGCAAAATTAAAATCAATACATGAGCGCTCGGATTTTCTGCAGCGGCGATAAACGATCTCCTTGCGCTTCTGCGATCCTGGTAGAAATCCGGGTCTAATTCTCTAGCAAATTTTGGCTGTACATAAGGGCGATTTTCGGGCAAAATGAAGATTTTTATGAAGATCGCAGCAGCATGAGGAGATGGCGTCTTAGCGAGCGCATTTTGAGCGAAAATCGCCCTTATATACGCCCAAAATCTGCTAGCGAATTAGAACGAGAATTCTATCAGGATCACAGGAGCGCGAAGAGATCGTTTTATGCGTAGCGGAGCAAAATTAAAAATCAATACATGAGCGCTCGGATTTTCTGCAGCGGCTGATAAACGATCTCCTTGCGCTTCTGCGATCCTGGTAGAAATTCGGGTCGAATTCTCTAGCAAATTTTGGGTGTACACAAGGGTGATTTTCGCGCAAAATGCGCTACAACGCAACGATTTTCGGGCAAAAATGAAAATTTGTATCAGGGTAGCAGGAGCATAAGGAGACGGCATTTTATCGCTATTACAGGAATCTGTATTTTATAATAAAAATTAAAATTCAAATTATTGAAATACAAATAATATATATTGTTTCTAATTATGTAATATATAAATACATGTATAAATAAATTGATACACTTTTAATAATTTTTATGTTTCTGTTGTGATTTATTAATTTGCAAATTTATATAATTTAAGTTGCGACGCCATCTATTGCATATCTTATTAACTACTATTAAAATTATTTTCTTTAAATAATTTTAATTCTTGCTAATAATTTATTTATTTTTTAACTTTGCTATATTATTTTAGTATATAATTTACGATTTTAAGAAATTTTAAAAAAAGTATTTTGGAGTTGGGCAGAATAGAACTCTTGTTTTCTGTAGTGGTAAGCAAGTGCCTACTGTACTGAGCTAAAGTACTACCTCTGAATAGAACATAAAATTAGAGGAATATTTATATAAAATTATCGCCCCAACTATATGGCAGTAGTTAACATGATTTCAACGTTTTTTAATAATCTTTTTTTAATTTAATCTGCTAAAGTGATTTATTCATATCTGTTCTATATTAACTTGCTTTGAGGTAACAGAATTTTTTATTTTATACTAGAAAAAAAACAAGAGCAGTTACAAACAACATTTTATTTGATAATTCTTTGATTTATACTATAATTATTTATAAACAAAAAGTAAACACAAAACGTAAAGGATAAATTCTTATCAAGTACATCACTAAGATCGTAATCAATTTTTCTTACACGTAATACAATTCTACACCTATAAATTGAGTATTACTGAAGATTTTCATTGAAAAACTTCCTAAAAGTACTTGATTTATCGAAGAAAACATCCAGGTCACTTAATGACATTATGGCACAAATGATTGGTGAGAGAAAGATGAAATTAAATAAATAATGGAATCACATACAGAAGCTTACTTTAGAACGGATTTTTTAGAATCTGAACAAGGTGTGGAGCTTCGAAAACAAAAAAATCGAAGATATCAACACCTTGCTTTACATTATACTTTGGCCTAAGTTATTTTAATATCTTATTCTCTACATGTTTGTAAAGACTCTTTTATTACACTACAAACAGGTCACGTTATCCTTATTATATATATAACTATAATCTAGGTCTACATAGAAGTTCATTCTTTTTACACTTCCGTACTGTCTAATTATATATTTGTGTATATTACCGCAATAAAATAATGACAGACATTACATGTTGTCTGCCGATTTCACTATGTCCACGCTGGTCTTCTCCTTTATGCTGGGTAGAATGTAGTAGGTTAGCACTCTGACTAGCTCCTCGTGTACAACATCGGCAGCAGCTCCGTCCCCGAGGCTGCCTCCCGGTTGCTGTTCCTGTGCTTCCTGTCGGAGTCGACGTCAAAGCTGAACACGGGGTCTTCAGCCAAGCGCAGGTTGAATATGTGTGAAGACTTCATGCACATGTAGCCGGGGATGTTCGTGGGGTTCCGACTTGCTCTGACGTGGATTTTGTCGTTCACATACTCGTGCGATGAGGAGAGGTGCTCAAAGTCGGGCGAGCTTAGCATCGCCAAGTAGACGCTGCGGTCCTCTTCCAAGCGCTGGGTGTTCATTACTAGGCAAGGGTCGTTTAGGTCAACATAGTGCTGTAAAAATGATGTGCTTTAGTAACGATAATTATTCTATGCAACCTTTGATTGAGTGTGCAGTGAAAGGGCAAACACACTGCTGCATGCTAAGCTGAACCTCCATCTATATTTGTTATTATATTTGTTATAGTTCTTTAAAATCTACAGTTTTGTGACTTTATTATTCAGTGAACAAATCCATACTACTGATTTCAAAACATTTCTGTCAGGTCTCTCAAGCTTTGTCTGTTTTGTTGAGCAGCTTTCTTCTCTGATCCCCATCTGTACTTGTGTTTTGAGAAATCCTCTCGCATATTTACAAAATAGTTGTGGCCTGTTGGTGTATTTTTCAAATCACATTCACTATATTATTCCAGACAATTATAAAGTTTATCAGTGGTTATAGAAAATCATTTAAAGTCTGTTGGCCTTTTTTTCTTACAAAGTCATAACAGAAGAAGATGACTTTCTTTACGGCTCTACAAAGTCGGTATCTGCCGTACTCATAATCAGGTGGTCAGATGTTTGTGAAATTTAAAACATTCTACCCTCAATGATCTTCTTTAAAGTAGTAAACTATCTGGCTTAAGCTATTTCTCCTTATAATTCATCGAGCGGTTGACATTGAAAAGTAACGTTAAATTTTCTTAATTTATTTTTACTTTATATATTTACTAATAAATGACACATGTATAACAGGAGGATTAGAGTGGGGCAGTATTTGGTGCTGGTGATTGGTTGTTTGGTTTGGAAAGCTGCTTTCTCTTTGTCAGTGGATACTCTCTTCTTTTCTATTTAGTTATGACAAGGTACTTTCCTCTTCTCTGGGTGATTTAATACAGACACAATGGAAGAAGTCCATATCACTTCTAATGTAGATTTGTCGCTTCTTGAAGAGTAGATTGAACGATTGCTTCATGTTATTAGTCGTGGTTTGAAATTGTATGAAAAAAAGTGGCCTTGAAGATAAGACATGAGGTATCTGGCAGGTTTGACTATTTTATTCTGAAATGTATAAGGCCTCCACTTGAATTTTAAAGAATAGCAAACAATTTGATCAATCATGAACTGGAAGTTTCAATTACGTATTCTGTGGTAATTCACAGTCTTCCAAGTTAGAAATAGGGTTGAACAGCTGGCTGGACTCTTGCACCAGTGCTTGCTATTGTGGAAGAATAGCAGAGTATACAAGTTGAGTTTTTACATTAAAGAGATACCTGTTCTTTACATCAATGAAGAGACTGATATGTGACAAGAAGTCTTTCTAGCAAAGGTTCTTCTTTGGCTAACACAAAGAATGATTCATCTTATATGGTAGAAGCAGTGGAGTTTGATGTCCCCACAATCTTAAGCTTTCACTGTAGGTGTCCATGGGAGAGCGAAATTTTATCCCGATTTACTGTGCACATGCGTGTTTGTAGATCAGTTCACAAAAAAATCGCTCTAACAATCAACATTAGAAAATTTAATATCAGAGTTAATAAGAAGGGTGTAAATCCAAATTTGCAGCTACCGAAAGAACGTAATTTTTTTGCTGAAAGTCGAACTCGTGCTTTGTTTGGTCTGAAGTACTGTGTACCAAATTTGGTGTCAATCAGAGCTTTAGTTTTCGAGTTATCATGATGACAGGCGCACACAGATGGGATTGTAATCTCACTAACTACTTCTTAAGCGTTAGTACACTTTCGTAAGTTAATAAGGCCAAAATAAAGTCAACAAAGTATGTTCTAAGAGATATTAGCAAACAAGAATTAGACTGTCTAGAGGCAACCTGCTACAATAAGTAATGTGGATTTTAGAAAAAAGAACACAACGCCTTTAGTTATTTAGATGCAAATATTCAAAAACTTATTTTGATGACGTTTAGAGTTCAGTAAAATTAAAAGGAGTGTGGCAGTTTCCAATTATGTTTTTAGAGAGAATTTTTGTAGTACGAAGAAGTCACGTTCCTTTGTAATATACCAGCAAGTTCACAACTTTTTGTATGGATAAGCCCGAGTTCGATCCCAGGCTCCAATATCTGCCGGGTAGACTAGTGAGACACTACAAATAATTGAGCATAGAATACAATACTAAGCACTTCCTTCATTGCCACATATTATATCATGACCAAAGATACGGAAGTCTTGACTAGCAAGTTTACATATCATACACCCTGGCACTGCTATTCACAGCCACGTTTCAGAGTCGTAAGTACACTATCACTACATACTGCAGCAAGTAGTTTCCAAGAGAGGCACGACTTGGAACAGCAAGAAGCTCAAAAATTAAAAAGTTTAAAATTAGGCACAATTAGCTTAAAGTTTTTTTATAATACAGTATTTGGCAGTTTTTAAACAAAATAAACGCGAAAAGTTTGTTTAACTTTTATTTGCAATAAATGTCTGAGATAAGGTACATAAAGTTAATGTATGCACATTGCAAAAAGAGAACACTTATAAAAAAATATTAGGTACTAACGTGTTACAACTGCAATAAAAGCTTTCTAAGACAGAAAGAGGGGAGAAGGGAGTACACTGGATCGACTCATCTATATACGTATTTCGGTTCACAGGCGCCATGAGTACTGTACAATTTCATCAGAATACTATACACTATAGAACTACGAAGGCCATTTACTTGAGAATTTTTGGTGTGGGCGAAACAACGCAGCACGGTGCGCGACGAGAAGGGAATCCCCGCCTGTTTGCCTCTCAACTGCGAGCATCACAAGATCTGTATGTACACACTTATGCATCGAATTTTGTAGAAAATACTAACATAATAATACCTTAACAGCTCGTTAAGCGGGACAGCAGACAGAAATACTTAAAAAATAAAGAACCCTGCACTGCTCTAACAATAAAACTCTTTAATACTACCATCTTACTCCTTCAGAAATTAAAGTAAGACATACAAAACTATAAATACTTTGTTATGTACACTTTAGTAAATAACTTAGTTTTGAAAAACACTTTAATTTTTGGGGAATGTTAACTTTGGTATCATTTTGTTGGTAATTGTAATAAACTTAACGTAAAATATTAATAAATAGGGCATTCTATTTTAAAAAGATAATAATCAAGCTGGTGAAGTACACTCGGAATTCCATAGAAGGGTTGGGAATATCACAAAATGAAAAAGGGAAAACGTTTCGCAGACTTCAAGAACAGGTCTGTGCGTGCAGATTTGAAACGTGTGCAACATTAATTGACAACAATTTCCGTCATCTACCTACACACTTGTTTAGGCTACTATTTTAAAATACAAAATCAAAGTAATTCTTACACAACCGAACTGAACAATTTCAAAATTAGGGCACACAAACGCATAGCTTATCTAACAACCAATTACTGTGCACATATTCGTCATACATATGTTAGTAGTAACGTAAATATGATGCAAACTATTTAGAAAAAACAAAAAACGGAAAGTAACGGAAAGATTTGCTTTCAATTGACTACAGTATTATCGCTGCTCCTGCTAACTATAAAGGAGAGGCTTCTCCGTTCGGACTGTAATCTTTCAGGAGCTCCCGCAGTCGCAAGATCTCTTTGGTGGCAATAGCCAAGTCCCCTTGCAAGGTCATCTCCTTCTCCCGTAGCCTCTTTATGTCTCTCTGGCAATTCTACAACACCAAAGCGTGTATATCTCTCTGACATCCTAGCAGTTGCAATACTTACAACATTCTGCTTCAACAAGTCAAGCTTGTCGCATTTAAGCCGCGTCACCTCCTGGATAAGAGATTCATTATTAACGGTTATGCACATCGGCCTTTCCTGACATACACTGCAAGCCTTGGCAGCTGTCTCAGCGCTGGACATGCTTTCCAGCCCAGTGTCGCTGTCGATGTAGCCACCGGCTAGATGCTCCAAGTCTTCGCTGGTCAGGGAGGAGTCGTCGCTTGCTTCGGACATAGCAGGACGCGCGTGCGCATGTGCTGTCAAGTCCGGAGAGGAAGCTGTAGAGGAATTGCCGCTTTTCTTGCCGTTAGAAATAATGGAACTTTTAGATAAGGAACGTCCACTCTGAAAGCACAACAAAACATTGAAACTGCCGTCATTTCAAACATGACATTCAACTTACAGATGGAGTTGATTCTGAAATCGTAGGCTGGCTGGACTTCTTGAACAGCTTCTCATGCCCCTGCGAGCTGGAGAGGTTGTTGTCGATGCTCTGGCTGGATTTTACGCGAGCACTCCAAGCCTTCTTGACTGTGTCTATGAAGCGAGAGCCTGGGCCCGAGTCGCTCTTGGGCGTACCTGGGACGATGTTTCCGTTGCCGCCGAGGAACTCACAGGTCTTTTCCCGAAGATCATCCGTGAGCGATTGCAGCAGAGACGTGCGCGTGCGCAACTCCAGCTTGGCGAACTTATCCGCCTTGTAGCAGGCGTTCTCAGCGTTGATCAGCTTGGTGAGAAGGAATTCCTTGAATTCAGGTCCAGGGCGGAACACCGCTGGCGTCGGGAGCGTGGGGCCAAAGAATGGAACGTCGTCGCGCGCCGTTACGCTAACTTTGTACCTGCAAATGAGAGAGGTGATTAAGGCTTGGACTAGGTAGATGAAAACAAAACATTGCTATTTATATTATAAAAAGGTCTATTTAGCTGTTTGTCTATGAAAGCCAATTGATCAGCTCTATATTTCAGTTACGGAGTTTGCCAAAAGATTTTTATGGAAAACAAAGTGCACACATGTCCAAAAACATCTTAATGTATGCCTTGTGCGCCATGAGTAGTCTTTTTCTAGATCATTATTGGATGATCAAAACTTCAGTATAGCTGAGTGGTTAATTCGCTTGGTTGTAGTGCAAACAGATTCAGGTCCAATCCTGGACTCAGATGCCAAAAGGTTAAGGCTCCCATTCTTTTGGTCCTCACTGTCCGGCCATGGTGCACCATTTCTGTTCAAAGTATTTAAAGTGAACACGGATTAAACCCAGGTTTATTTACAATAAAATGTGGCGTTCTGTTTAAACTAACTCTTAGGAATTCTCCAATGTTCAGATTGATTATCCGTTTATCCCATTAGCGATGTGACTTGTAATTCATTTCACATCCAGTCTCCCGAAAACGTAAATCGGTGTTTCAAAATAGTAAAACATTGGTTTGCTGAGACAGCAGTTTCATGTTTTTGCCAGTTTTTATTCATTTTTCTTGAGATTTCAAACAACTTTAATGAAAAACATCCCTTGGTGTTGAGTTATCATGTCACTCGTTGATTCAACATCACCGAATTTTAATGACTTCAATGCAAAGAAATTCTTTTATCCACTGGTGGAGTTCTGCTTTGTTGTTAAACTCCTATTCTCCTTGCAAAGTGTTGTTTAGGATAGAAATGACTTTTGGGTAAGTTTCTTCCACTGTTTCCTCTCCAGGAACTTTTTTTTCCAATTTCTGTCCAGTTGATATAATCTTTCTGGACACATCTACATTCCATCTTGTCCTCTAGAATGCAATTACGTTGGTATTTCTTCTCTGTTCAACCACAGTACATGAACCATTCACATCATTCAGTTTGCCCTTGCCACTTTCACTGGTTGGGATTGATTAAAAACTGTTCCCTTCTCACCTCCCATTAACTTTCTTTCCTCTAAATATTTCCTTGAGCACACCATTTCTTCTCATCTTCCAAATGTCCATACATCACTCCCAATAGAGCTAAAACTTTGTAGTTTCCAAAATCTGTCTTTGTAGCTTTTTTAAAAATGTGACAAATGAGAGCCTGTCACTACTGTTTTGGCAGTTTCACTTCCTCATACTATCCTCAACAAGCCTATATCTTCTGTTGTATTTTGACTCCTCCATACTTAACCAGCTCTGTTTGTATTCCATTATCTTTTGTACACTTGTTGTTCTTCGTACTATCAATTATAGCTAATAACTTTGATCTTCTTGGTCCACTGCTGTTTACTCGATTATTTCCTGTAGATACTAAGGTTCATCTTCACCACTGTTTAAAAGCTTCCTAAAGCAGTTACTTCAACTTTCAACCACTTTATGTGGGTCATTTGTCTATACACCATACTCTTATCTTGGGAACTTTCTCTGATTTTATTGACCACTTGGTAAAAATGCTTTACCTTTTAATTCTAAAATTGCCTTCATTTTCTATCGGCTTACTTGTAATTGTAGTTTGTTTCGTTTCCTTATCAAACCAATCATTTTCAATCTCATTATCCTCTTTTGAAAGTCTCCCTGCAGTTTCTTTGATGGCTCTTCTTATATTTATTCACTTCTTATCTATCTCTATTTTTTGCTCATTCCGTGTCTGCTTTTTCACTTTTTCACAGATTTGTTTTTGCTATCCATCCTTTGCCAAACAGCCTATTTTCACTTCTTAACTCTTCTTGGTATTATTTATAGTATATGGTGAATTTGGTTAACCATCTTTTTAAAGGAGTCTATATACCTTTATACATATTTCTTTTCAAAATATGTGCTCATAACCCTCATGTCCCTGCTCCTTGTCAACTCTATCGACAATCTACCATTTCATTTTGTTTAGATATTTGCCATGGTCGCCCATAAATATTTTTTCACTTTCAACTTGGGCTTTTACATCACCTAGCTTAACTTTCAGGTCATATTGTGGCATATTATCCAATTATGTCCCTAATATTTAGCAAAACTACTCTTTTACACCCATATCTGCAATCTTTGTAGGTGCATAAAAATTGATAAAACGACTTTTGGTACCTGTCTCTGATTCTTAGTCCCGATATCCTTTCTGAAACAGACAAGGATCTTTAGGACTCAATGAAGTTATTCCCGATAGTTTATTATCACCCTATTAAAGAAAGTCTTCCACCTGCGCTGTTTCTCTTCCTTTCTATTTAGTTTCTTGTTATGCTACTCTATCGCCTTCTACCTTAGTTCTCTCCCTGGATTTTCAATGTTGTTTTCTGTTATTACTCAGAACTTAACACCATTATTGAAGCTGTTTAGTATTGTTTAACTATGTTTCTGTCCTGTTATAAATGACAGTCTTTGCCTTGTCATTCCAATCGTAGGAATGTAGCTGAACAACTGCTTCAAAGTAAACTCGCTTATTTCGGCAATACTTACGCATCTTCGTTTTCAAGGCCTTCAGTCTCACTATTTTGGTATTTATTTTCTCGGCTTGTCTGGTTTATATTTTCTGAATTTGGTCAGCATAAAGTTAACCTTGAGCTGATCTCGATTGCCTGGTCAGAGAGACTGATTTTCGAGTTCTAAAAATTGATCAAGGATTTCAAGAAATACAAAGCGTTCCAACTGTTAATGAAAGCTTTGGATTGCCCGAGTTGTACTATTCACATTGCAATCCTGCAATTTCTTTTCGGTTAAGGATTTAAAAAAGAATCTTCGGGGTACGAAGATCCCTTTACAAGACTTCAGAAGGAATTTTTCAAGGAAAAATGTTTAAATGAATATACAAGACAATGATTTACAATAGTTTAAAAAAATGACATACATTAGTAGAGATGAACAAGCAAGTGTCTTTCATGTTCAACTATAGATAGTAGTTCTCATCCGTCACCATGATCACAATAAGTTAGGGTGGAAATAAATTCAGTTCCAATGAAGAGGTGCAATAGGTACTGCATAAAGTGATTCAGACACATCAAGAAAAAAATTAATTTTATAGTAACCTTCACAATTTGTAAGTGCAACACAACAAGGTTCTGTAGTATATTTGTTAAACTAACTATAAATAATAGTAAGTATCTTACTGTGATAATACCAACTAGTCCAGACCTGTCAACAATGTTGTATTGTCACAAAATATTTTTATATCAATTGCCAATTGAGTTTTTCTTTTCCACTTAATGATAAAGATAACCCAATGCTATCAATTTAAGCTGGAGACAGGCATATGAACAATCAGACAATATGATTAAAAATGGTAAAATATAGTGCTGGGGCAACAGCCAAATAAATTGGACTCTATCGTTGGGTCACCTGTCAATGCTAATTAACTGGTTATCTATAAGATAAGGTCCGCAGAATTATTTGATACAACCAACAAAGTCAGGACGCCAACATTGAAATCTATGATTGTGCAACAACAAAGGAAAAGGTGGAAGAAGTAAATGTCCTTCCCCAAAAACAATCTCCTACATTTGTCAGATCAACTGCTCATTTTGAATGAGTGAATCAACCATCTATAGCATGATGATGCATTCGAAGATACAAAGTCCAAATTCAACAGCCATCAAGTTTTGAATACAAAATTTTATCTCACTAGGGCTCCCCAAGTCTCCAAACGATTCAACAAAATGGTGGAATTTGGAATTAGGAGCAAATTTGAAGTTATAGGGAAGACTACAAACTGATTAGGAAAATAATAACATCAGTGACTCCCCCTCAGTAATCTATCTTCCGCGCGAATTCCACCATTTTCAACAAGCCATTTTCATCGATGTATGTAGATTCATATTTCAAAGTAATTGGTACCGCAACCTGTCGTACTTATCAAATCAGAAAACTCTGACGGCAGCCCAGTCTCCAACTCCAGCGTTTTTCTTGCACACGCCGCAAAAGTGAAGGTAAGCGTAGCCCGCACATTTCGGCATGTGTATGCAGCGGCGCGGCGCTACTTTTACAAACTTGTTCACCTTTCACGGAAATTAATTAGATATCAACCGACAGCCGCAAAAAATCACCAATGCACAGCATTAACTTTTACTAAACGTTGCGTAACGGCGATATTGGAAAACGCGCATCGTTTTTGCGAAGTTTCTCCACTGGTTAGGGCAACTTCTAAATGGTCAAGTGCTGTGTGACGGCTTTCACCAATTTTGAAGAGCTCTTAACGATGAAAAATCGAGTGCGGGATATTTATGAAAACATCTAAAATTTTAAAGCTTCATTCTTGTCTAGACTCGATAAGAAACCTTCAAGTTAAGTCAGGTAAATGAGACAGCTCAAATGATGTACCATCTTGTCATGTTTTTCTCGTTGAACGTCCTCATAGTAAAAAAACACACCAAAGGGTAACAATTTTTTTTAAATTTTTCGGAATTTTCAATGGACCAACAAAAAATACCTTAATAAAATTATGGTTATTACTCACCTAGTGTTTGAAGAGTTGGGCTCCACAACCTGCACGACAATGAAGGTGTGCAGGAAGTGCGAGGCAATCATGTCTGGCGAAAATGGCGTGTTGGATTCCTGAAAGACGATGGCCACGATGTCATTCCCTATGTGCCTCTTCCTCTGCAGCTGCTGCGGGTCGCTCTCCGTGTACGGCAGCAAAGTCGACACGTGGAACATGATCTCCCGCTCCTTGAAAATCTCGTAGATGGCCTGGTCGCCCGTGTGGCCGTTCTGGATGTCCAGCCGCCCCGGTAACCCTTGTGGTCCTTCAGCTGTATCCTGCGGCCCAACAGCGACAGGAACTCGTCGAAGGCCGAGCTGGTCTCGTTGTTGCAGAAGAGCTCTTCCTCGGCCGTCTGCCCGAACTTCTGGTAGAGCACGCCGAACTTGAAGTTGGTCACTAGCACGTGTTCGTCGTAGTTCGCGATGAGCTGCGAGGCCTTCGGGCACAGCACCGGCGTGAAGTTGTCCACGTTCAGCTGCTCGTTCAGAAGTTTGGCCATCCTGGCCGGGCTCGGCGTGGAGCCCAGACAGGACGTGGGCACGATCTCGTGCATGGTCCCCGTCCGCAGCCTCAGCAGGATCCTCGTGTGCTCCTGGTTGGCGACGTTCTCGGTTTTCACGGAGAGTAAGACGGGACCTAGAGTTTCGTCTTGTCCGATGAGGTTGGAATGCTCCTGGAACACAAAAGCGCAACTTCAGAACTTCCAGAGATATTAAACAACAAAATAGAGGACGGTCATTCAATTTCTTATATTATAATGGTGCCGTTCTGTGCCCTGCGTAGAAGCATGGCCTGCGAATTGGGAGCTTAGGGCTCCCATTGTTCACCCTCACTACCCGGTCGTCGCGCCTTATTCGAAATAAACGCAGGTACTCAATTATTTTTAGCCATTGAGTGGGCCACCTGTCCGGTATTAAGCCTAAGATTGACCTCGGATTCGTCGTATCTTCGAAAAAATACACATTATTCACATATCTGTGCGACCAAGATCTCAAAGCATACCATCGCCAAAGGAGTTTATAAAGGGAAAAGGCACAAAGAATCGCCGGAGGAATCAAAAAGTGTGAGAAAAATGTAGTGGCTTTTAAAGGAAGTTGTAAAACCAAGAGAACTCCAGAAAAAGCAGGAACCGATGTGGGTATAAACATACCTAAGGGAAATCAAGATGTTGAAAAAAGTGAAGACGGAGATAAAAGAAGTGAAAAACTAATGCGGCGAATATAAAACAGCAATAAAAACTACTAGCGTTATATGCAAGTGAAACCTAAATTTTGAGAGCAGAAGACATTAAAAATTGAAAATTTGAAAAGAAAAATACTAAGGATGATTTATTGAGACGTAAAAAGGGTGAAATGTGGTAAAAAACAAACCAAGAACTCCAACACCTGTATAAAAACCCCTTTAGCACCGCAATAAACAAGCAAACCAAAGTCAAGTGGCTAGCCCGTGTATTACGAATGGAGGACAGAAGAGTACCAAGGGACGTTACATTCGAAAAGATGTATGAAAAACAAGAAAAGGAAGACCCAAGAGAGCATGGAAGGAGTGTGTCGAAGAAGAGTTACGAGAACTAAAAATTACTGACTGGGAAGCACAGGCTACGGATAGAAGAAATGGAAAAGTAATAGAAAAAGCTAAGTCTCAAAAGCCTTTTAACTTGTGTCATGTAGGCATGTGTTACACCAATAAAGTATGTGGTCTGTAGAACTGTTACAACCAAAGATGTTTTTCCACAATCTAGAGACTTAAACGAGATCATGATTAACACAGGTGTTATCATTATTCAGAAAGATCTCTGAGTAGTTTGAGGTAGGATATCGAATATATGAAACATTTTCCATAGTAGTGGGTTTGTGCAGGATTAGTGTTAAGGTTGTTGTGTCTTCAGAGCTTCAGTCTTTGGTAGCAGAAAGCGTGGTGTCTCAACAATATCAAGCTAATGTTAATATAATACAAACAGGAATGAGAACGAATGTAATGCGCATGCGTGATTTAAAAGGATTCACTGGTTGGGTCAGTTGGGAATTAGACGCTGGTGAGTGACTACATATGGTATGTGATGTCGCACCATTCGTCCGTAGAAACTATTCGGGTGATTCAGAAGGCTTTCGGGAACGATAAAATCAATGGAACATCGTCGCACTTGTCGCCCTGGACTTTTTGCTATTTCTAAAATCGCCTTTAAAAAAAGAAGAAAGCCCAGATCGTCGATGAGATTCAGACTAGGCAATTATCCCCAATTCCAATACAGGACTTTGCAGAATGTTTTGAATAGTTGAAATGACGATGGAAGAAGTGTGTAGGACATTGAAGGAATCTGATGATATGTACCACGACACATTCAGGAACTTTTTCTTTCTAATTAATAAAAAAATTTGAGAGCTTCCCCACTCCAAATTTTCAAGGTACCGACAACTGCACTGAATTATCAGGACCAAGGTGTGTGCCTGAAGCGCAATAAGACAACTGAGAGTTAACCCCCGCCATTCCAATAAAACAGTGCAAGAAGCAATCTGGTCCACATGCTCCGAAAGTATTTGTTCACAGGAGGCTGTTAGCTCCGCAAAGCGAGGGAAGATAGCGCCTAATTACGCGTCCCATTGTCTCTCACCTGGGAATGGGAACTTTCTCATGTTATTTAAAACGCGCGGAACAATGCGACAGGAGAAACAGCTACCTCGCGCCGACTGTCATCTTCCGAGTTGGAGATATTCCACTGCTGTAGAAGTGAAAAACCCGCAGAAAACGGATCAGGCCGCAAAGCTCGAACGGCGACGCGCTGCTATTAATAGTGTCTTCCCCACACATTTCTAGCCTGCAATCTTCGTCCAGCTGCTCAGGAAGACAAAAAAGCTACGAATTCCAACTGAAATAAGTATGGTGATTGGAGTGCAATTTCAGTAGAAGAGAGGTCACATTTGTTTGTATCAAGCAATCGATTTTTTGTAACCGAGGTGCTTTCCGGTTCCAGCTCACTGCACCGCAATATCAGTCAGTAGTCTAATCTGCATAAATAAGGCACGAGTAGCAAACTTTCGAAGTTTAGGAGGCTCCTTCCTTTTCCTGCTTAAACTGAGTTCCTTGTGCAGCCGTAAAGTAGGTGAAATGTTCGATTTCCCTCCGGCGAGAACGCCATGCATAAAAAATAATCAAGATGCCGCATAACATGACGGCATAACTGTCCTAGCAGCAACACAATAGGCGCAATTCATATGCGTGAGTAAGCCAATCGGCGTGCGTCTGAAAAACAAGTGCCTATCGAAAGCCCGCGATCACAACAGGACGGCTGCGTTATTTAACAGTTCGGGGAATATCGAATCATGGTTACGTGGCGCGCATCCGAATTCGGAATTCTAGACGCCGTTCGAGCGCGCGTCCCTTTCGCCGTTTGTTTTTGAATCGGCGATCCGGTTCTGCCTAGCAAACGTGACTAGAAGAGGCCCGTATAGCAACAATGGGTAGGGCTACACACAATGAGCCTTTATTTTTCCGCCAACTTCGCGCCCACGCCTCGCTCCCATTTGGTGCGCTGTTAACCGCCCGCATTGTCAATCGCGTTCGACTACTAATTGCGTGACGCCCTGTATACATGCTTGGCGCCGAAGCCGCATTTTAAAGTCAGTTGAACTCTCTGAACAACATTTTATCTGTTCCTTACATACGACACCACCAAGCACTCAACGTAAAATTATTCTGTTTTACTATTAAATAATGTATATACAGGGTGTGTAAATACAATCATGTCAAATTAAACCACGCATAGAAAGCGTTCCTTTGTTTCACTTTAGCTATGGCTGTCGTCTGAATATTGCACCATTGAAGATCCTCCTGATGATTACGATCTATTGTAATTAGTAGTACCAAAAGAACCAACCTCAAATGTTTCCTTGTTCAATTGTTTATGTTGCAATAAAATTTTTTTTAGCTTGGTTAAATCTCAGCCCTTAATTGGGAAACTTCTACACCTGCCATGGCCCATGAACCACCGAATTGGTTGATTTTTGGATTTAATTTCCTAAATGACATATTGGCACCCATCTCCGTCCTTCTTTTCCCCAAATCCGACAAAAAATACCCAAAAGCGACATCTTCCTGCTAATACCCTACTTCTGGAGAGACCTGGGAAATCTAACTTATTAGATTTCATTACCGGGCTACTTCTACTTCATACATAAGAAATCTAGCTAATTATTTCCAATATGCCTGTGAGTTGTAAAACGATATTACCTCCGGAGGGTAGGGCAGACAGCTCGGAATCTCGCAATGCTAAGTCAGTCAGTTCCAAGAGGGGATGGGAAGGGGGGGTATATTCACATTTAAACAACCAACATGATATAATACAACAAAAAAACAAATAGAAAATATAGAGACGGAAAACGATTAGAGCTATAGAAAGCACATATGAAAAAATTAAAGATGGACATAGTAAGGCTAATATCCCAATGCTGGAGAGACCTGGGAGATCTAACTTATTAGGTTTCATTACCGGCCAAAAGACCGGAGAAAGGAGGAGGGCTGTGGAGTTGGGCCAGCTACCTCACACATAAAAAAACTAGCGAATTGCTTCCAATACGTCTGTGAATTGTAAAACGATATTACCCGAGGCAAGTAGGGCCGACAGCTCGGAATTTCGCACTATCAAGTCAATCAGCCCCCAAGAAGAGGAAGAGAATAGAGGGGGCAAAGATTCAAATGTAAAGAAAAATATTGAGACGGAAAAGAATCGTAGCTGTAGGAAACAGAGATCAAAAATAAAAGTTAGACATAGCAAGACCCAGCGAGACCAGAAGAAAGGTATAGGCAACGAAAATAGATAAGTATTAGCATATTTGAAGTAAAGTATCGAACCATCAAAATGCCAAAAGGGGACCATTTATACTATCCATAATAAGAAAAACATGGAGAAGTATATCATCATATTGAAATAATACCAACTAACAACTATTATAAGCGTATATGCAATGACTCATAATGCTGGACACTAGAAAAATGATGTTTTCCTTGAAAAACTAACAGCTATTGCAGATGGTATACCAAACCATAAAGAAGCAAACATAATAGACGACATAAATTGTAGTAGGAAGAAAAATACTGACCTAGTGGGATGTTTTTAAACGATAATGGAAATTGATTTCTGCAGAGAACACAAATATATGGTTGTGAACACATTGTGTCAACATAATACGAGACGTGAGGGTTTATCGACAACCTCATGTGAAAAAAGATTACCACCATCTTTTTTTTTGTTCGGCCACTTTACCAAATTTTCACTACCATTCACTACTAGCATTTGTTGAGAAGGAACAGTCTTCGACTACTGTAAAAAAGATACAGAAAAAAACAAACGATTAATTCACTGGACCAATACAGACATAAAAAATAAGCAGACAATCAGAACTCTCTTCTGTATTGACAATTCGCTGTAGAGGTACCAATTGGTTTCTTCCCCAAGATCTCGACCATGACACAACCTGCTTTAGTTTACTCTAAAAGATTTTCAATATATTCTAGAAGAGGATGTACACAACTTCATCATAACGATTTTACAGGTCAATTTTAAGATATGAATCGCAATAGATACGTTCTTAAATTTCCCATATCAGACTTACTGAGGACCTTGGGATTAAACGAAACATTTGCATGGTTGCTAAATTTCCTTACGAATTCTACAGGTAGGTTATTCTGGGCGAATTTCATCTCTTCATAAATTATCCAACTTGCCAAGAATTATAGCAACAGGTATGACTTGGCCAAGAAATATTTCGTTTGGCCTTCGCTGAAAAGGCTGTTAGCACGTAAGCCAAAGTACCCATTTTGTGCCAATGAACCAAAGTCTAGCGTCATACGTCTAGTGCAACTGGCTCGTTGCCATCATCTCAACGATTTTCAGATGCTGTCGAAAGCGACAGTAATGACTCTATTATTTGAGTGGAATATCATATTGTGCATTTCCACTTCGTCATTATATTTTTTTCTTTTTCTGTTCCACCTCTACATAAATTAATTGGTCTGTTTGTAACAATCTCTTCCAACATTTTTTTAAAGTCGGTCTTACTGCATGATTTATTTTATCCCTTCCACCATAATAGCCAAGTAGCTTATTATATTCATTACTTATACGTTCTATTATATGATTGTTAATCAATAATATAAAACGTTTGTCGCTTTTAAAACAAAACAATATATCAAGAAAGGGTATAAATACTTAGAGGAGGAGAGAGAGACGGAAAAAGAGGAGGAGGAGAAAGAAGTAGTACAAGAAGGAGAGGTGGATGAAGACGAAACATTGTGATGTTAGGCTGATAATAAAAAGATCGAAAGACGTCACTGCTCCCTCGATTTAACTAACAGATAATGTGGTGATAAATTTAGTCATGTATCATTTTAACACTTGCTGAGATGACATCCGAACATCAATGTGGATTTTTGTTCAGAAATAGTTATATACAATAGTAATATATTAAGTTTTGTTCATCATCTCTATCTACAAATAAGTTGGGCTTGAATAATCGTGGAACATCAGTACCCCAAGAAAAAATTTCTCAGAAGGGTCCCTGGCATGATACTTAAAAAAAAGGTCACCTGGTTACAATGGTCCCCAACTCTTAATTCAGATTTGGATAAAACATTTGTTGTTAAACTACCAAGAAGCAAATCAATGTTACTTTGTTTTCGAGTGATCAAAACCATGACCATGGTATAAACTTGAACTTTCTGGGCAGCCCTTTATATTATTTTGATTCTGTGTCACATCTATGTGAAGTTCATTGATACCAACGCTTGGTGTCAACTGCTCCTGATTCCAATATTTGCTCTATTTTACACGAAAAATAAGAGACCATCTAAATCATCCATACAGAAGGGATGGTTCAAAAGAATCGTATTGAAGAAAAGTGGGGTCCCTAAACATAGTTCCTATTTCGTCATTGCATTCTATATTATAGTAGAAAATCTGGAAGACATATTTTTGTGACAACAATGGAAATTAGGGCACTTGAAAATCAGATACAACCAATGGAAGTCCTCCAGAAGGGCCAATATCTTAAGCACAGTCTTGGTCTTGGTCTTACATAATATATAATACCCCCTGGACCTTGGTTAGGTTAATCTTATTTTATTTCTGTGATCATTTAGTTGATTTCAATTTACTAACCACCCCTAAAGAGTAACTTCATCTCCCCAAGAAGTGTGGTTTATTCTTGAAGTTTTCAAATATTGTTTTGACGACCAACCACGCTCTGCCCAAATTTGCACTGCAAATTGAGCTGTTCTCCATTGTTTTTCTCAATGGATCTACATGAAAGAAAAATTATGTGCAGACATTTAGCGAGAGAGTCATGAAAGACCATTATCAATTAATCCACCCTAATCAATGATTACCTAAGTAGACAGATGGTAACGCTTGGGCAATGAAGAATCGATTTCTCTTTTCTAAATCAAAATTAAGTTTTGAGCAAAATCTTCATTGTACCATGCACACGTCACGTCTTCCAGCTTAGAAACGTTAACTAATCGATTGTTTATCTGATTAGTCGATTACTTAACCGATTGAAACGAAAACAACTGCTGGATGGCGCGCAGCCCGCGCTCGAGGTTATCAGACCAAAAAGCTTAGTTCAACAAACCAGAAGA
The DNA here is from genome assembly GCA_036346155.1 of Sinelater perroti. Taxonomy (NCBI): domain Eukaryota; kingdom Metazoa; phylum Arthropoda; class Insecta; order Coleoptera; family Elateridae; genus Sinelater; species Sinelater perroti. The sequence goes on along the minus strand of JARFIY010000111.1, from coordinate 6,991,314 downwards.
GCTGCCGTCGCATTAAAACGCGAAGAGCCGCGCTGACAATTTGGTCAGGCTGCGCGTTATAAATAAATCTCCAGAGAGAAACGAACCATTGTCTGCATAGTTCGCCAGCAGGATGTGAGCACAGCCGTGGTTGTGGGCCGGCCGCGTGAAAGATCAGCAGAACACCGATTTGCGTTTTCTTTTCGAAAGCGATCGCTGCGGCGCTCTTCGGTTTCCAAACGCTGGACCAAAAAAGGCGGACCATTACAGCAGAACAACTATCACTTCGCGCCGGCGGTATCAGGGCTTATAATTAGATCCGATCGAAAGTTGCGTAGACAGTCGCGCTTGCAATGAAATTGCTGCATAGGTGCGGTTGGAAATCAAGAGAAAGCCAGTCTAAAAATACAAATTAGTAGGAGTGAATTTGTCCTGCTATCTGCGATTTTCTAGATCTTGTCACTTGTTCTTCTTTTGCCCAATTACAAACCAACGTTCGATTTTAGTCATCTCATCTACCAGCAATAATTTCATCATTTATGACGAACTATAAAGGACCAGAAAGAAAAAGAAACTTTCTGAGAAATATATCACTCCCCAATTAGTCGTTAAGGGATAATCTCGTAGAAAATAAGAACAAACAGCACCTAGTCACCATAAAATGAGTTTGGGTACAAAATTCCAGAAAAAAGCCATCGGCCTGTATCAAGAGAATCATTCCTTTCAATCCCTGTACATTCGATGGTAAGGACCAACTTACCTAACCGCAAATCAAATTTTCACTAAAAAAGAAAATTCTCAATCTGTGCTCGATTTTTTCTCATTTGACCAACTTCCATAAATGATCCTGAATAGCCGCAACGTTAAGAATCAACAGTGTCTTAATTTTGCTCTAAAAAAATAAGGTCAAATCTGTAAAATAACCAATAGAAGAAAGATCATCCAAAAATTGGATACAGAGAAACAAGAACCAGGAATATTTACATAAGTGACATGAGACAATTGTATAAAGAGAACTATTTTTCAAGATTGCAATTAAAAGCGATGAGATGAAAGGAGATAGCTAGACTTACATCAGAAGAAAAGCTTTCCCATCAAAACAAAGAAACGCAGAGGTTGCGAAGAATGAGAAGTTCCACAGGTCTAAGTATTTGGACAATTTTTATAAGTATGGACTATATACTAGTATGGACAGCACAATATCTTTAAAAGATTTATTATGGAAAAAGATGATCAACTAATAACACATCAGGCAGCGCATCAATAACATATAAGAAAGACATAACAATTTCATATGTTAAATCGTGATAGTGTAACAGAAGAGTCAGTAAAGTGTAAAATTTGGACAAAAAAGTTGAAAATATTGGCCTAGAAGTAAATGGCGACAAAAATGGAAATGGAGTGTGTGTTAACATAAATTCGAAAGCTAACACTGCTATATCTTCCATGGAGGACCAAAATATAAATAGGGGACTTAAATTACCGAATGCAAAAGGTCACCAACAGCGTTTTAAGTAAACTCCATGCATCTTTTGACCGTACCATACAATTGGACCATAAATAAATTCCTGTAGTCCACATTAGAAATAATTTAGAGAAAATTTGATGCATTAGTATGGAATACACAAATGTCTAATGCAACCAAAAAGACTTTGATAAAGTGTAAAGTCTTTGCCCCAAGTACAGTATGGGCACGCCTTATGACGCTATGGTTTCGAGCGACCTCGGTCTAGTGGAGAACAGTTTCTCCATTTTGATGGTATTATACGCGATGACTTTAAAGTATTCGCTATCGACATCTGTGTATCAATCTGTTAAAGATCTCTACATCTTTGTCCAGTTGATAATGAATTTTGGACTTCAAATTCGAGTGCGAAATCAATTCATAAACTTCTCCTCTATCTCTTCTCGCTCCTTGCCATTTTTCCATATTTTCTTGGACTGGTTCCTCTATATTCTTCGAGGAATTGTTCTTTTTCTCATCCATCTTACTTATATGGTCCTCCAAACTTTATGTCACAAAGCCTGCTTGTTTGTTTTCTTTATATAGCTCGCGATTTCATCGTCTTCTCTACTGATTCTTCTCGAAACGTTTCTTCTGGTAACTTATAAAGTTATTAAAGTCTAAACTATTCTCTCTGGCAGAAGTCTCTCCTCAAGATTCTTTTTCCCATATGTAACCAATTGTGCCAATGCAAAGCAGATATTGGCTTTCGACATATCAAGAAATAATCGCCCCTACTACTTAAAAAACTGCTCGTCTGAAATGTTACAGTTCCTATTGTTCTTCTGAAGCATCATTATCTTCCATGATTTTTTGAAGGACGGGTGGTGTAATGCTGGTTGACGTGATCCCGACAGTACGGTAGAGATGTCGCGTAAGTGCAGTAAAGTAGTACAGTCATATTAAAATGGGGCAACTCTGAGAGTTTGGATTGCCACAAAACCAAGTGTCTCTACCATGTATGTGCAGAACTTTCAAAACAGAAGCTAGTGATATGTGCGAATGATACCACTAAAAGAACGCTTAGCCACCTTTAGTACACAAAGGATAAATAAAGTGCGAAAAACCCGTAGTCAGTGTACGTACCCTTCTCTAGTTTTGTAGGGCAAAACAGAGACCCCGCCTACCTTTAACACTCCTGCGCGGAACATGAAAGCAATCAGAAGCAACTACTACAAGTCTCGCTCATCATCCTCTAAGGCATGTAGTACCAAAAAGAGCTATTGATACTGTTCAAGGTGAGACACCTGACTTCCACAAAAGCATTTTACAGACTTCATGAGACGCACCTTTACATGGCTACCGATTTCCAAGGGATCAGCCAATAGATGGAAACGGGCAGTACATCTTATCACTACCTAATCGTTACCTTCCTAGAAGCCTCCCTGAATAATAACATGAGAAGTCTTAGTGATTTTCAGTGATAAGCTATTTAAGGAAAATTTCATCCAGAAGTATCAATAATTTTCATGGCCAAAATGCATGGAGCTGGTTAGTTTCTGTTGTGCAAATTTTATAACTGTGTAACATCATAGGAACAATACTATCAGATAGTATTATCCATGTTAGAGATTCGGAGCAAGCTCAATTTTGTTATCCTGCTGACTCACAATTAATTAATTGACAGACTTTGGTAAGGATATTTCGTTATCTATTTGTGGAAAACAAATTGCCCCGTCTCATTACCCATTTATGGCAAAGACCTAGTACCCACTGAGTCACCAATCTTGTTCGCATGGAGAAGAGAAGAAATCTTCTGCTTTCAGAATTAAAATTGTGTGAGAGCTTGCGCAGTGGTCTGATAAGTTAAGAGTGCTTTGGGGGAATCCCCGACTTGTTCGTCAATTCATCTAGAGATCAACAGAAATTTTAATAGACAACCTCCCTTAAAGCTCACTAATCAAGGAGAGAACAGCACCAACCATATTGCCATAAAAAATTTAAACTAAGGAGTGCTAAAGCTGATATCTGGGTGATAAAACGCACCAATTTTATTTCAGACGTTTCAAAATGATTGGCACTTCCTCTCAAAATGCACACATGTGGAGAATTATAGTGTCACCTGATGCCACAAGATGGCGTTGATAGAACGCACAAAAGGAAAGAGTGAGTTATGTGTGCAGTACCGTGAGTGAAAACCATGGAAGCAGACAAACATGGACAGTGATGAAGGACGAGGTTCTTTGAAAGAAGACAGTAACTGTTTTGAAAAACTGTATTTCGATGGATATTGGAATTCAAAAGCAGGACGTCCGGCTAACGTGTGTAATTCACAATAGGACTATCTCGTGGAACCTTGCATACTATTATCCATAAAGACTTGAAGATGACAAAGGTCTGTTCACAATGAGCTCCTTATACTCTCAACGTCTAGTAAAAGTGCGTGAAAGTATGCCAACAGTTGCTGTAACTGTGTAGAATGGATTCGGAGACGTTCTATAGTGATCACAGCAGATAAGTCATGGTTCCGACATGAGACGCTGGAAAAAAAAACGCCAGTCTGTGGAATGGCAGGAGGGTGCGATTAGTTTGGGCATAGGTTACTAGGTGTGTGTGGGAATGCAGCACTAAGTCTCACAACTGCATTTCGCTGGATATAGAAGTTAAAAGGTGACAAGCACTGTGTTATAAAAGGTAAAAACAGAGAACTTCTCTGGTAAATATGCGCAAACCACACATCCAATGCGTCCAACCTGACAAAGGAAAACAGACGAATCACATTTGATGCACTGGAGGATGAAACAGGTCTGTCTCGCGGAAGTTTCCATACTATCATCCATGAGAACAAAGGTTTGTGCACAAAAGGTCTTCATACTCTCAATGCCCAACAGAAGTGTGACGACATGTCAACAGTTATTGTGGTAGTACACCATGGATCCGGAAACGTTCTTTAATGTTTGGTAATATTAGACGAATTGTGGTTCTGGAATGAGTGGATGTATGGAAGGGCAGCACGGCTGAGATTGTTGTCCAAATTCAAATGGCGACTGTCTTTTGGAATCGGGTTGGAATTCTGTTGTTGGATTGGTTATCTATCCGTGAGAGCAATACTAGTGAGCGATACCGCGACTCCGCCAACATATTCAGTAACGTCACCAATGGTAACAGAGACACGGCACGGCTATATATCATTCGCCACCCTGTTGCTATATTTCAGACTCATCAGCACCCAATTTTCGGTGAATATTTCGTTGAGCAGCTACGCTCTGTTTGACTCAATAAAAGAGACAGTACGTGGTAAGAAGTTCTCTTCCACTAATGAGCTTCAGTCGGCTGTCCACAAGTGGTGTCGTGCTACAACCAAAAAATCATTTGCAGCAGCTTCACAGAGTTCATAGACATTTAAGGGGAATACTCTACTTTTTCTTAATAAAATATTAGTCAGGAGAAAACAATTTTTAAACTCTACAAGTAATATAAAATTAGTAGGCAGAAGTGAGAGTGGGCGACAAAATCAGTTAATTCAAATTAGTTCTAATTAAGCAGAACATCTTTTTTATTAATCTTAGAATATATAAAGGTGGGTCAACAAGTAAATGGTAAAGATAGAGCGAAGTAGATATTTTAGTTCCAAAGCTTTAATAGAATTTGTTACCTAAATATGCCTGTTAACAAATCAAAATTTCAATTATTATATTTTAAAAAAACTAACAAAAAGAAACAATGAAGAGATAAACTAACATTTTTCCGAAAAATGTAGTTAAAAAATATTTTTTTTTTATTTTTTGAGCTTCCAATTTAACATCAACACTTTCCATTTTATGATAGAACTAGTTGTTGGCATTTAAGAAATATTAAAGTGCGCTCACTCTATAGTATTTTCACAGCGGCGCAACCTACTGTGGCTTAAACAACACAAAGTTTAATGCCATGGACTTTGCTTTATTAGACTACACCTGTACTCTGCTCAGGGCCGTCACGGCATTAATAAGTGAACGCAACCACGGACTGGAATTCCTCAAACACCTTAAAATAACTTAGCAGACGGTTATAAATAGGAACTACGTTATACAACGCAGAAGAAACTTTTCTTCGAGTAACAGTGCCATAAAGACAGTCGTAAACCGTTTTAGCGCGATGATATCGAACAAGGCTGTGTAGTCTGCGGCTTGGGGAGTTCGAAGGAGTGTAAAGTAGGTAATTTGTAGCTCTAAGGGGGTGGGCTCAAAAAAGTCTGAACGTAACGCTGGCGCTTCACTTTATTCAAATCTTATAAAGCTGACCTTGTTAAGATTTGATTGATAGATGACGCCACTTCATGCTTTTGAAGAATTTTTTGGTCGTCTTTCCTTCCAGACTTCTCAATGGACTTATCTAGATATTGAATATAAAAGGAGGTTGTAATTTTGAAGCGCGACTTCTTTGGGTGTCTTTGTACTCTCGCGAGATGAACTGCTTATAACATTCGTTTACAACCCTTCTAGCTTCTTTTACTACCCTTTGGTGGTGTATTTTTTGCAACCTATTTTGACAGACCATAATCTGGTAGACGGCTGGGGTGCACGCGCGGGTCGCCTACTAGATTGTCGCAGCTTCACAAGACTGTAAAAAGTGAGCTATGAGGGTTTTAAACGATCTGTAGATGAAAGAAGAGAAACACTTCGAAATAATTCATAAGAAACAATTCATAAGAAACAATTCATAAGCTTACTTAGAGTATTCAAAAACCCTAAACTTCAAAGGGTTGTAATATTTTCATACCACAACCATTAAAAAAACTGCTTCAAGTGCGTCAGTGTATTAAACAATGATCTGTTTTAGGTAGGGCAAAATATGTCGGCTTTAATTTCATTTCGAATTTCTGAGGAAGAAACTGAGCCCTTAGTTGGATTTCGTAGCTACATCAAAGCCTTGCTGATTGGACGGATTATGATGTAGGTACAACAACTTCCAGGACATTAATCAAAGTGGATCTCTGGGAACGGAATGAGAGCAGGCCGGGGCTGGAGCAACGGCAGTGCGTTTCGCAACATTTTTGTCTTTGTGTAATGGAAACCGCGACTGGGTGCGCGCGTAGCCGGAGCCTTCATGGCCATGGTCGCTGAACCGACACGATACACGGGAACATAAGAGCTGTGGAAGGTGGTTGTGCATCGCTGCGCGGACAAGGACTTCGCCAGCAACTGGAGAACAGCCGACGCAGAAATTAAGACTTTTGGGGCTGGGAAACTGAGCTGCTAGACCAGAGAAAGTAACGATGCGGCTGCTGCGGAGGCCATCGATTTTCTCCAACATAAAAAACCATGCCGTCTGTCGAAGAAAGTCTATAATCAAAGGCGCTTTAATTAAGTTGCACTCGGCTTGACCCACATCTCTGCAGATTTTCCACCGGCAAGACTCCTTTGGAAGTTCAATGAATGCCGCGCTAGTTACCTTAGCGGTCCTTAATGGCACATTATAGCTACAAAATGGCGCCGCAATTACGAAAAATAATTGGTTCCGCTGGGATCCTCAACCGGAAACATCAGCGCCGCTTTATTCGATCGGAGCTTAATGCTGGTGTTTGGTCGTTATACAACGGTTTCCTAGCCATTAGCACCTGTAATTGCGTGCGAATTTATATTCCGCTCCAAATCTCGACAAAATCTACGTCTGTTCAGTAATTTTTATTTCTAAAGCTGAAAGGTTGTGCTTCTCATTTTAATTTTCTCCAATTAACGCTTGGGTTGCCGTCTGAAAGCACTAAAGCTGCCCGTCTAAAAGTGTCACACAGTTACACGTGCTCTGCAGATTTGGTGGCCTCGTCAGCAGACATGCAACCCTTTTTTGAGTTTTAAAAGTGCTGGGTGACGTACTAAATGAGGATAAGGCACATGGGACATGGGAAAGTGACTTAGAATTGTCCCATTTAGTGTGACTGGATAAAACAAACCAGAAACGAAAGAAAAGTTAGAGGTGAATTTTGGAAGAAAAACTGGAGCATCTTGAGGTCAACTCCAGTAAGATGCGTGGGTAGATAAACAATTGAGTAGGTAATGGCTAATGTAAGATAAGGAGTAAACATCGACAAAATCAATGGAATCGAAATTTTCTACAAGATGACACCGACCAAAACAATAAAGTTCCAGAAGAGAAAACACCATCCAAAAGTGTTGGGAGAGCAAAGAATAACCTGGGTAGGTCATAAAACCTACACAAATGTGAAAAGTTGCAAATAAAATGCCCAATAAAATGAAAAATGTGTTTCTCCCGATGCAACCAAAACACGCTAGATGATCAAAATTTTGAAGAGCCTTAACAGGAAGAACCCCCAATTAAAATATAATGAATATTTTACTGGGATGATTAAATTGGCACAATACACACTTTCGGACAACGAAAACACTACGAGAAAAAACAACTAACAAGTAGAGAAACCTTCAAATTTCTTATGTTGGGTTTTCACCCAACGAAAACATCAATAAGTTAAAGACAAATACAAAAAGAGTAGAAGAGAAAGTATGGAAAAGGAATGGGAACGGAATAGATGATCAAAGGAGACGCAGCCAAAACTGTAAGGACTACAGGGCTGATGCTCTAAACAAGTAGCATGACTAACAAACAAAATAGTGATGGAAGATTGACTTTAGAACTGTAAAATTTATAACAGCAATTTTCGAATTCAAAAAAATAGTTTTCTAAACCCGAGTGTCTGCTACAAAAGACAACGTTTGATACTTCATTAGTACTAACACCATACCGAATTTCCTCGCTGGTTGGTTTATCGCCAATAGCTTTGTCCACATATTACTTAGGGTTAAAATAGAGCCGGCATATCCAGTTTATTTTTTTGGATAATTTGTTATATAGTTTCTAAAGCTTTTTAAAAGAGGCATGAAATATAGGAGAAGGAAAATAAGAAACCAACCAAAGTCACATTCAACGATAGTTTTCCAAGGAGATTTGGTATCGCGTTTTTTAGAATACCTCAAATATTTAAGGCTAGAGTAATGCATAAATTAAAAAACCCAATTTCTAAGGTCATTTGAAGAGACTCATTTCAAAAGAAATAGTGTACTTCTTCATTTTAGTTGATAATCACACAGATTATTATGTTTGAAGATATATGCAACCTGGCATAATTTGCAATGAACTATAACGTTCTGCGTCCATTAGCCCTGATACATCTTTTATTGCTAATTGGGGCTTTGCCTAAATGCGTCATGTTAAAAGACCTCTCTATCCAGTTGCTGAGAAAAGTACAATCGTTCTATTCTCCACTAAGTAATTTCGTTGGTATAGCCGGGACACTAAAAAAACAAAATATATGGAATCTGGAAAGGCCACGTGTAAGGGCAGATAACAAAAAAAAAAAAAAAATTAACCAAGCAGACCCTAAGTTCTATGTTCATCCCCAGAACCAGCTCTTCTTTCAAAACAAGTTAATCTTACATGATTACGCTCTGAATTAAATTATGAACTGTATGGTTCTGATGTTCAAAAGGTCGTCCATAATTTAGAATGGTCAATGGCAAGCATGTAGTAATATAAGTTTGCGTTTCCCCTAGAAATTTATATCATACTGTATCATCTGAGATGGACAGAGGCGTTCCAAAATCTAAATTATTTGTAAAGAAGAAGTTGGAGATTAGAGGCCAAATTCAGAAACCCTCAGACATGCCAATATCGCCAATGCCTTTTAGTAGATAGTTGAACTTTTGTCGTAGACCCTTCAATTTTCAAGAAACATTATATTTACTGGAGAATCAACAGTTACTTAAGATGGAATTAATAATACTATTAATAGAGACTGTAAATGAAACCCTAACCACCTTCAACAGAGGTTTCCTGTGATCGCTTGTATCTCAATTTATTGGGTCGCGTTTTTATTTACTCGTCTTATGGTAAGAGAGAGACTCCATCAGTAAAAGGAGTAGTGATATCTCTACGACAAAAGAAAAGCAGTAGGTGGAACCTAATTATATTCCTTAGACATGCCACAACCACCAAATTAGCCAGTAGAATCTGCAAGCTATAGTTGCCACAATTGACTTCAATATTTTACAAGTTTTTATAGAAAATGATAATTTTTTAGCCCTACTAATCCTTCAAAACCACCAACAAGGTAAAAGACGTTCAATATCGAAACGTTCTCCATTAGATCAATCAAACATAAATCGGAATTTCTTTTTTACGCATCGTGAAGTCAAAGCAGAGGAGCGCGGCTTCCTAGTGCTGTAGGTAGGATGCTTCAAGGAGAATCTCTCTGTAGAGTATCTCAACTTCCACTTCCTTAGTTAGTATCACGATATCAGAACAATAGAATAAAAAAAAAACCTCGCGTGTTCTGCAATGGCTTATTATCAAGTAAAACTTTCCAAACTTTTAAAGACTTAAGGGACTTATTGAGGACAACATCTTTAAGAAGACTAAAGTATATAGTGACAATTTTTGATAGAACCATAAACAGTTGAAAATGAAGTTTTACAACGAATTACGATTGGTGTAAGTGGACTAATTTCCCCATGACTTGTTCCAAGCCAGGCTGAGAAAGGAGGAGGGATAGAAAAGTAACAACCTTTCTAAAAAAAAGGAGTGGGTAGTAGTCGGGGCTACTAACGTGAGATTTCCGTGAAAATCCCCCACCCCCACCCCTTATGTCGTACGGAGGGCCGGAGACATTTTGACTGGTTTGTTTGTCACTTTCAACCTTCCTCTGTTGAATGCTGCCCTCCCCGTTGTCCTCCGTCCAGTAGTCTTCTAGTATTAGCTGTTTTGGTGTCGCTCATAATTTTGGAATGACACTCAGTATTCGTACCCAACTTAAAGACGTTTTCATGACAAAAACCTGAGTTTATTGGCCGGTAACAACAATAAAATACCAAGCTGGACATCGAACCAATCCCCCCCCCTCGATATAACACGCGGAACGCAAGAACAAAAAATTGAGATGGATAATGAAATATCCCTAAGAAAAGAAACATTCTTCAAATTAAAAATTTATAGTACAGGTTAGGAGAATGACCAAATGGACCAAAACAGTTACATAAAATGGATAGAATACTCAACGCTATATGAGTGGACTATACTGGAGCAGCAAAAATGCAATTAAATATATATGAAGAATTATATAACGCTACTCACCAGTCCGAGGACCTAACCTTTTATCACTAACGAAAATATCTCTGAAGGGGGATCGGAAAAAGGAGTCACCAATGAGGATGGAATAAAAATTGGATACCTTCTCTTTTCATATGATTCGATTTCCCAGATGTCGAAACACAAGCGACGACCTAGAGGCATGTATGCGAAGCAACATGTAATTCTTGCAGCTCTTACTGCTTTTCGAACGTGAGCACGATTCGCACAATTTTTGCACGCAAACCCGACGCTAATTATTAGTCAATCTGAAACCTGCCCTTTTCGCGAATTCGAGCCAACATACTAACCTTATGACATGCTTTGTAGACGGCGACAGTTCCGGACGTATCCTCCAAAGATTGTTTATTGACGGCGTAAATTATTATCACCAAGTTTTTCAAGACAAAGAGCGTAAACGGTCCGAAATTTTGAAAATACTTGAGACACAGTTCAGGGACATCATCCTTAGAAACAGAAGTGTAAGCGTGGTATAAACAATTTTTGAAGGGACGAGAAACAGTTGAAAATAAAAGTCGCCAATGTTATCCAAGAACCGGCGTAGTGAGGAGAATATTTGCAGTGATTTGTCGACGACTTTGTTGTCGAGCGTTTCACCTTCATTTTACGATAGCTGAATTGTCGAACGGACCTTGTCACAAGTTGACTATCAAAACACCTTGAAGCGTGTGTACTAAGTAACAGGCAATTCTTGTAGCTCGTACTTCTTTTCGAACGCGACCACGATTTGGGCGCCCCTTGCACTAATTATTGGCCAACCCGAAACCTGTCCTTTTCGTGAATTCGAACGTCCTGATCTTCTGACACACCCTGTAGAGGGCGCCACTTCTCGGCTTCGTCCCCCAAAGATTGTTCAACGACGGCGTAGATTATTAAGGCCATCAAGTTCTTCAAGACAAAGAGCGTAAAACGGTCCGAAATTTTGAGAAGGCTTGAGATACAGTTTGAGGATAACACCCTTAAGAAGAGTCAAGTGCGCGCATGATATAAACACTTTAGAGGGGACGAGACGCGGTTGAAAATGAGGGCCACCAATGTTTCTCAACAGCCAGCGCGCTAAGGTGAATATTCCCATTGATTTGACGACGAGTTTGCTGTCGAAGCGTTTTACCTTCATTTTTTGATAGTGGGATCAACAAACTACCTAATAGTTGGGAAAAATATGTTTCTAAGCCAGGAAATTGCGCAGAAACGTAATTTTCTAGGCCTTTTATTGATATTTCGATAAATTTAAAAAATACAGTTTTATTCATAGTCGTATTTAGTAAGTATGAGGTGTACCTTCGACATATATGGACAAACGATGTCATGGAGAAGGTTGGTTCCTTCTTCTTTAAACACGCTGTTTTATTTCATCTAGTTGTTGTAGCAGTTAGACGCGACTGCCTCGCACTACTCTAACAGTTCATAATACAAATTGATGACAAAGACTTAAGACTCTTATGTTTGGATTTACCATACACAACCTACGTTTATGGTTTGTAAAGGCTTATAAATGCTTCTGCAAAGCGCAGTATCGTTCAATCGCTTGTTGCTGACACTAAACTTATAGATAACATTTACACAAATGCAACCATGACGGTTAAACTACACGAAGAAACGAAACCTATTTACAGTTGTCCTAGAACAGGCTTTTTAAAACGCTCAAGTGGGATACAAAAGGGTTATCAAAAGACGGGGAGCAGCTAAATCATCTCCTTTTCGCAGTCGACGTAGTCTTAATATCGGATGATGTACGAGAAATCAGGACAATGAAAACTGACGGAGAGTTGGTTTAGAAATAAAGGCTGGTAAAACAAAGATTATGATGAACTTACTATCTAGTGCGAAACCAAAACTGAAGGCTCTAGACATATAACCGAAAAATATGTATATTTAGGTCAGGAAATCATGATATCGCGATATAACCAAACTGCTGGATTACAGCGGCGAATAAATATAAGCTGGGTAACATACGGATGCTTAAGTACTTATTTAAAGGTAATATCCATATCCATATCCACCTCAACAGAAAGGTATTTGAGCAGCGAGTGCTCCCAGTAATGACAGATAGAGCAGAAGTTCACAACGACTTCAAAAACACCAGAAAAACTTCAAACAATTCAAAGAAAAATGAAAAAATCAATAATTGGACTAACACTTAGGGATAGAATTAAGAAGAACAACACAAGTTGCAGATGTTACTGAAAGAATAAGTAACCTCACATGGAATTGGGCAGGATAAAGGATGGTAGGTGAACAATGAAGATGCTGGAATGCAGACCAAGAGCTGATAAACAAAGTATAGGAAGACCATCTAAGCGTTCTACTAGCTGGATGAATAAAACAGAAAATAGAATGACACGGAAAATTCTAGGGGATGCATATATTCAATGATGAACGAAAAAAGAAGCTGGGTGATGATGAAAGCGTTAGATGGCGCTTGGCTGTCGAAAGGCTAAATATCAAGAGTTTAAAAGTGCAGAGGGAGGAAACGGTTAAAGTAAAGCACAGAATTAGTTTGCACCCCTTATACATACATAATTGGATTCAAAAACAGAGTCGACTCAATTTATTTAGTTCTTAAATTCACAGGCCGGGGAAACTTTGTTGGTAATACTTTTTTAGGAAACAATTGAATAAGTTATCACGTCCCCGACTAGGGTAAACCGTTCGCCGGAGCGGCGCGTTATTTATGGCGCACAAGTCACCTCTACTCACCCTTCCAACGAAAAATCTCCTGTAGCACTTGGCCGTATCGTCGGTCTCGATCTTTGCCCTCCACGTTCCGTGCGGCACGAAAGGCTGGCCCCGGTGATCGTAGTGGCAGTCGTGGTCGGTGCCATCCACCCAGTAGCCCTTGTCGGGGATGATTATCATGGGGTACGGCGGCGGCCGCGTCAGCGTGTCCTGCAGGAGCCGCTTCGAAGCCGTAGCCTGCTGCGGCGACGCCGGCGGCGTTGGCTGCGAGGGGGTGGCGATCGGGGAGATCTTGAGGTTGTTGTTGGACAGCCTGTCATCGCGGCCGTCCTTATCGCTTTGTCTGGGCGTATTTGACTGAAAGATAAGACGGAATCAGCATGGATGCCGCGCTTCTGGAACTCGATCGGCTGCCTTGCGTTTGATCTGGAAGTCAGACTGCAAGGCAGCCGGGACAAAGCTTTGTAGTTGCACTTTTCGTTAAGAAACAGCAAGTGCAGAGCTTTATCAGCAGAAAGGAGTTTTATATTCAGTGTGTTGCTCACATTTCAGCATTTTGATCGTAATACTTTTTCACAACTTTATTACTGTTCGAAATTTAAGCTTCTGACTTTCCAATCAAAACTTTCAAATTAATTGAAATATCAGACAATGTCGATTGTTTAAGGTCACTAATACAAACCATACAAAATTCTAAAAACTTGGAAGTGGTAGATCATCGACTCCCAAGTCAAGTGATAAGATTTAAGTATGGTGACATTATGCCAATTATGACAAAATATTAAAGTAGCAAATTAAAACAACCATTTATATAGATAAACGACATTTTATATGTGAAAGCGTGGCCACTTGAACTTTTTGTCCAGTCGGTCAAAAACTGATTTGTTTGTGGGAAACAGAGAAAAGATATGTAAATGATCAACAATTGTTGATATATAAACCATTGCTAATAGATTTTTTTTAATAAGACGATTCTAAATTCTCACCTTCTTAAGGTCGCTCGGATTTATAGAAGTTTCCATTAATGGAGACACATGACGTCAGCGGTTAGGTGCCAATGAGTGAACCCATGTAATGTGCACGCCAATCTGCATTAAATTTTGGGCGAAACAGGGGAAAATTTGTTCGCAGAACCTATTCGAACGATTCAGAAGGCTTTCATGAATGATGCAACGAAATCAGCACCAATAAAGGCATAGTACGAACAATTCAGAAATGACTGGGAATTTGTTGAAAGTGATCCAGGTTTTGGAAGCCCAATAGCGAGCAGAACACCACACAGTTCCAGTACTAAAATATGAGCTGAACTGTTATCAGAACAGGAGGAGCATCGTGCTGTAGTTATTGAGGTGCTTCAGACGGCTACCAGCGAATCAAATTTTCTCAAAAAAGCCATAATCGAAAATGAAACTTACGTTCCGGAAATAAAGATTCAGTATTCTCAATAGAAGTCTCTTGGTTCGCCACGTCCGGAGGGGCAGCAAAGTATGCTAAAACTTTGAAGGAGACTGAGGCTACATACAATATTTCTTGAATGTTGTGCCATTTTTATTAAATAGGTACTTTTTTTGTTAATTTATTGTAATATTTTGAATGATAAAGCTTGACCACGTACAGCTAATTAATCTAATCCAAAATAATTTAATTATAAACTCATATAGAAGGATGGAGTAATAATCTGATGGCATGAAGATCATCAAAATTTTATACTCGTTGACAAATAAAAGACACACATGATACAATGCGAGTTACCAAAGTTAATTATTAATAGCCATATTGTGACTAGGTAGGTAGTAAGTTTTGTAAAGTTTGTAATAGTAACACACCCACAAATGGCATATAGTATGGAGAATTCCATCTGGTCAAAACCGAAAACCTTCTCATATTCACTCAACTCATTACGGTTTATAAAAATCATACTATGGACGGGTCGTCCATAAGAAGATGGTGTCGTATGTTGAAAGAAGGAAGACTCAAAGATACGAGTTAACCAAGTGATCATCAAATTTCACGTTCTCTCCTGCATGAGATCGTTACTAATCTTCTTGGTTATCGTAAAATATGTGCCAAATGAGTTCCTATATGTTAAAGGACCAACGCAAAAAACTTATATGGCTGCATCGTGTTTTGATCGCCATTTCATTCTCGCATTTCATTCTTGAAACTAAGCAATAGTCAATGAAGAGGGATAGTAAAAAATTTATGCAGGTACTGTTGAGCTGGAAACTTACGGCTACTGTTGTCTAGAACGGGAAGGGTATCCTTGATTAACTATAAGCTTAGTAAAACAATGGATGTAGACAGGCACTTCAAGACTTTTCAAAGTAAAAATTGTACACTGCTCTAGAATTGCTTTGGCGTTTCCAATGAGATGCTATAGATCATCTGGCATATAGTTGTGATCATCAAATAATTTTCACCTATTTACAAATATAAACCAAATGACTCAAGAGAAACACTGACTCACTTGATGTTTGTCAACCAAGAAAGAGCATATAATACCGCCCCAATAAGTAAACCACTTTATGGGTGTAATAAAAATTTAGAAATACTACTTAAAGTCTTAAACAAAAATGCTCCATGTCCTCTACTCTGTTTAAGGCCGACATTCAAAAAATCGTTACAGAATGGATGCGAAAGTGTTGTCGGGAAAGACTATCTTTATACATTTTTATTTAATGACGACTAGGTCCATGTTACATATAGTAAAGAAGTCCGATGAAAGAATATAATAAATAAGGTTTCAGAGTAAATATGAATAGAACTGAATATCCAGTAGTTGGAGATAAATCTGTAGATACAGAACTAAAAATGGAGTCATAAAGAGACATACAGCAGCCCAATAACTTAATAATATCCTCTGGTCGTCAACCATTCAGTTGAAGTAAACACGAGTCATCCCAGAACGAATGGAGCAGAAGGTTGGCGGTTTACAAACAGAATCGACATAAATTACGGTGGAAATGGATGTCTGAGGCGATCTTGTAGGATCTCAAAATTGGATCACATGAAAAAAATCATAAACTACGTCTTTACTAATAGAAGAAGAAATGGTAAGCCACAAAACATGAGAATATGATAAAAGATGATGATTGAAATGTGAGAAGCAGCTAAGACTGTAAGACCCTCACTGAGATGTAAAAAAGAAAAATATTTAACTTTCTGTAGTGGCCATGTAGAAAAATAAGTTAATGTTTATCATACAAGATGCCTCATAAGTCTACTTCTGTAGACTCTTCAATATTCATGGCTTTGGTGAGCACAAGATATTTCAGATTTCCCAAAATCTTTTGGTGCCGTCGTGGCACGGAACTGTCAAATTGTGAAGAGAAACGTGGAGCAAACGTCATAATTGGGAAGTCTTGATTTTTTTACTTTTATGAAAATTTGGCTAATTTCAAATTAAAAAATTTATTTGATATTTTATAGTTTGATCCAGATATAGTTGACTATCAGAAGCGTCTAGAATGATGAAAGAGTTCAAACACATTACCAGTCAGAAGTGCATCAAAAGAGCTTGACATCAAGGGACCATCTCTGCACCGGACCGTCAAACAAGAAGTGGAACTTTTGGCTTACAAAATCCATCAGCCGTTGAGTGACATCGATAGCAATTTCCCATTCCTTTGACACAAGTGATTGAATCGAAGCAAATCGATTATAGAAAAATATGGTTTACAGATGAATTCCACTATGAAACAGATATTTGTGAACATTTACTATTACCGTATATGGGGGTTGCAAAAACCAGAAGTCATAGCAGTGCGCCTTTTACGCTCGAGCGGATAACACTTTGGTGCCGCATCAGTTACTTTGGCATTGCTGAACTATATTTTCTGGTCGACACAATCACTTAGCAGATATATAAAGAAAAAGTTCTTCGATCATAAGCACGGGTTCAGTCTACCAAACGCAGAAATTATACTTTATGGGATCTAACCAACGATATTGTGTACCACCCGAGTCAAGAATGTGTAGAGAATTCAGAAGTCTTAAAAGAAACAATCACCAAGACGGTTAATTCTTTTCATGAAGAGTAAAAGTGACATTTTGTGATTTTGAACGGTTTACATGTCTGTTGTAGGTTTTTGAATAGGTTTCTCCCGACGGCATAGGCTTTTTAGGCGGGTGTTATAGTCTGGACGACCCTCGTATTATAGTTCATCGGGATCGCAACAGTAATAAAAAGAGAAACGGCTTTAAAACTATAAGCCGTGTGAACCATCATAAAGTCCGGCAAGAGCCGTTAGTCATATATACTGCGCATAGTGCTATGAGATTGTTTCTTAACACGCGTAGATAATACTTCCCTGTTGAAGGAATGAACCGATAAGTGGGGGGAGAAAAGGGACAAGGGTTAGAAGGCTTAAATCTACTCCCGGGTAGTTTAGGAGAGTAAAACGAACCCCCCAAAAAATAATAAATAACTGCATTTCCAAATAATATAATTATCCGGACTCAAACCTCACTGGAAATTCCACCACCACACACACGTTATTCCCGTGCAGCATCTCATCGTCAATTCCACATGTGCGAATCTCCACAAAAAACATTTTCTATCGGGTTTAAAGTAAATAACAGCTCGTAGTTCGCATCCGGAGTATTTGCCGGCCTGCTGAGATACGTAGAACTCAATATGATAGACTAGATCAATAGCAATGCGCCTATACATCGAGGACATCATTGTTGCGTCCACTTATGCCTTGCGCTGGAAAATGGCGTGTGCAATACCCGTGCATGCAGATCTAATCCACTCTCGGTTTTCCGTACAGGTCAGGCGGTGCAGTTAAAGTAAGGTGAAACGCGCCGTGTAGGCTACCTTCGGAAATAATGTAAGCAATAAATAAGAAACTAGCGGTAACTGGATAGGCGCGATCGATTTTCCTATCAGAAAATAGCGTGCTGCTTTTGGAAAACTCGCAAGCCGGCGGAAAGTTCACATGCGCCTCCTTATATTGCCTCAAGGAGCGGATCGACTCCAGGCAATAAATTATGGGAAGGAAAACATTTTTTTTGTAAACACGTAGCCTTCTATTTCTATAACAAAAACAATACTTGGGGCGTTCAAAAATGATCGTCACCACAACTGTTTTTCCACATTAATTTTTTATTGAGAAGTAAGTGTACATTTTATTAAAGGCATTTTCCTTTAATGTCTACGCACTTTTATCATCGTTCCGGCAGCTTCCATAAAGCTGCTGCAAAACATTATTTGGGAGCTAGTACACTTGTGGACAATTGACTGAAGCTCGTTTTTGGAAGAAAACTGTCTTTTCATTACACCGAACAGAGTGCAGTTGCTCAGTCCAAGCTTCAACGAACATGGGGCGTGAGGCAAAATGATATATCTAAGAGTCTCGAGGGTGTTATAAAATTTCTCCAATATAGAAGGTGAAGAATAAAGAATATCTATAACAAAAACTCTTCCAAAGTGTATGTAATATTGTAAAACTGTTAGAAGAACCAGAAAACATTTATTGTGAAGAAAAAAGTTTCATCCTTACGGTTGATAAAAAACCAATAAATTGGTGCTTCCTTATGGTCCAAACAGAAATAGAATTATGAGAACCAGACTTTTCAAATAACTTAATAATATATACCTTATACTAGTTTAAATGATGCCATAAAAATATTTAAAGAAGTACTGAAGCTTCTTGGAACAAAACAAGAGAAAGAAGAGAGAAAAACCTTTCTTAAAATTAGGTACAGTACAACCTTTGGTGCTCAGTCCAAGTAAAGACCACTACAACCATACTCGATTAACTATGCCAAAATCACACCAGAAACAAATTTCAATTTAGACCATAAACTGATACTCACTCCTACGTTATGAAGAGTCATTTTACTGAACATCCGAAAAATGTTAGCCCCACAGTCACCCAAAATAAGAATACGCAACGCAGTAAAAATATAAATATTAAACCAACGGATCAGCTAGAAAGAGATTATTTAGAGAGGGGCGCAAATTCCCTCGTAGGGTACCTATCTGTTTTAGTCAGATATTTTGAGCAAACTTAAGGCACAAATCGGGGACAACATCCTTCCGAATACTCAAGTGTGCGCGCGGCATATACAATTTTTGGACGGAGGAGAAACAGTTGAAAAGGGGATTACCGACATCAACCAAGAAACAGTAAAACTGAGGAGAATATTTGAATTGTTCGCCGTGGATTAATGGTTGCTGTAATTGCTACTGAGGTCGGAATAAACTATAGTGTGTTCAAACAATCATTGCCAACGATCTTGAGATCTCAAAAGGTGTCCCCAACATGGGGTATTCATCTTTTCCCAAAGATCAGATGTGTAAACACCTTCCCTACAGTTCGAACTTGTCGTTTGTTTGAAACACTAAAAAAGCACTCGGTGAGCAGAGATCTGGCGAACGATGTTGCTCTCGAAATGTTCGTGAGCGATTGGTTTTGTCTTTTCATTTTTTCTCACGATAGTGAAATAAAAAAACTGTTATATAAAGAAAATAAGTTTGCATGTTTGCATGTTTTTATTTTTTACTTAAAAAAACAATTTCGATTCACATAGGACGAGGAAAACTTTTTCCTTAATTTAAAGGAAAGCTCATCATTAGACGTAGGTTGTCGGGAAATTTTGCCTAGAGTGGCTCTTGGCAGGCAACATGTCATATACAAACGAATAGAAAGCTTTTGTTGTCGAAACGTACATTCACAACATTGACTCTGTTATAGAAACATGCTTTTCGGACGCGATTTCAATTTGCGCCTTGGTATTCTGTATTAGTTCTATAACAAGGAGAAGAAGACATCGGAGTATGCGAACAATGGAAAACAACAATGCAGTAAGGCGTTCTACTTTGTAGTCTCCGAGGCGATCTGCGCACAAACATGCCGTTGCTCTTTACTTGTCTAATTCTTTTTCATCTATACAAGATACTTGTACAGGAATTTTCCACATACGAAGCATCTTTTCCATTTTGGGGCGTGTTAATAAACAAAACTTTCGTTGTTGGAGTGAAAAGCACTTATCAGATATCCATGAAAAGCCTTTCCATAGCGAATGTGATAAGGAGGGGTCTTCAGTCTTTACTTTTTTGAGGAGAAAAGCCAATGTGTTACTACCATATTCGATAATTCTTGTCAGCACCAAATCTCAATACACTCCAACTGAACAACTTTTGGTTAAAACAAAATACTGAGACAGTCCATCTTTCTTTGGGGATATCTGAAGGTTGTGGTTTACAAACTACAAGCCATACAAAATGCAACACATCATATACTTAGGCATATTTCTTAATATATGTTGGAAATACTAATAAAGAACCCCAGAACACGACTTTAACAGTGCAGCATCCTCTTTAAAACACATTGAAATAAAACTTCCATTTCTGTAGATTTAGTCTGTAATTTACCCATGTATGTTTAAAGCCAAAACATCACTACAAGCTTGCAACGGATCTCCTGAACTGTTCAACATTTCAAACCTCACATCCAGATTAATAAAAATATACAGATAGCTGAAGACAAGACGAATTGCCCAGGAACAAAAACCACTCAATATGTCTCTTCGAACAGACTACAAAGAAGAAATGTTGATCAAGCGGACAAATAAAAAACCTTGTATAACGAAATCGGAAGTTAGAAAGCCATCGGCCAATTATATCACAGCAAATAAATATAAAACTACAAATTTTCTGTCTAATCATACAACAACACAGTGTGATTACCTTCAAAAAATTTAATTTAATTACATGCCACCAAGGAGGTACACCATTTACCCTAAAAATTAAAAAAATTAAATATGTAGTATATTGGACCTTCGAAGTGCCTTCCTTCCGCAATGATCAGATTTCGATAATGTTGCAGATCTTGGAGGAAACTCTTGAACGTCTTTTCTGCAACAGAGTCTAGTTGCACTACCATAACTCCTATAATCCCTCTTCCCCAATCTTCAAAGCGCCTATACTAGTCAAATGCAATACTTCTCAGGGTTGTCTTCGCACGCCATTTTAAGTAAGTTTCAGATACAAAGTTTTCCTTTACTCAGAACGTAATGTTATTTCTTCTTCAACCATTTGGGAAGCAAAAAATCAGAAAAGTCAAGGAAAACAGGTTACAACAAATAGTAGACGTGGGAAAAAAGGGCAAAACAATAGAAAATATGAAAAAAAACGGTATTAAATAGAAGAAAGGGTGGATGGATAAAAAGAACGTAACCCAAAACGGTACAAGAAAGAGTTCTTCAAACATCCCGACAAATATTGAGAAATAACTGCTATCGCTTCTTATATGAACGAGTTTTCTCGTGAAGCTTTCAAAAGTACGAGACCATGCTTGTTTCCATCTCTATTCCTTCCATAAAGAATGTTCAGAAAATTTTGGAAGGATGTACTCGAATTACATAATCTTCCTTTCTCTAAAACAATGGCGAATTAGTGTGGGTTCGTTCCAAAGAAAAAGCACTAGAGATCAAATCCAAAAAATTAACCCAAAAACTAAGTAAATAATTGACAGTTTATATATTTGAACTCTTTCATTAGAAATGCATGTACGAACATAATGGCAAGGTTGATGATATTTAAAGGTAATAGCTCACCCTGTGCTAAGTTATCTCAAAGAAACTTCCATCGTAAACTTCATCTGCTAAACGTACGTATTAAACATATCAATCGCCACCTACACCATAGAAATAGTCTGTAGTAAAGAAGATAATGCAGTTGTGTTAGATTTTTTCACGTACACATTGACAACGAACAGCAATATGGTGGACAAAAATCACGAGGGCGATTATCGGACACATGAGCTGATTATCTTCAACCCCTAGTTAGAAGATCTGGAAAGATGTATCAAAGACAACGTCCGAGAATACCATGGCGTTTTGTTTGGGGACAATAAAACAGAAAATAGGAAGAATACCTATAAAATCGCGCTGTTCAATTCTTCTGCTACAAAAAGGGTTGTTTTCCTTTTTCCATTGTTACTCATACCAATTGTGTAGCGCCAACTTCACTATTTAATCTTTAACGACTATGATACGTGAAAACTGGGGGTAGAGACAGATCGCTCACCTGATTTCCAAGCACTGATTCATAAACTCTAGTACCAAATTGCGCCTGTCAAAACTATTAAATATACCTTCTCCACCTACACCATAGAAACAGTCTGGACTGGAAAAATGATACACACAACATGAGATATGCGAAGAAGATAATTCAGTTATATCAGATTTTCCCCATATGTATTGTGAAAGAACAACACCTCTGGTTGGAAGATCTGGAAAGACGTGTCAAAGATGTCCTAGAATAGCATTGCGCTCTGTTAGGGACAAAAAACAAAAAATGAGGAGATACCTATAACATTGCGGCTGTTTTCCTTTTTCCATTGTTACTCATGCCAATTATGCAACTCAACAGCTGCAAGTAGAGCTAACATCACTATTTAACCTTTAACAGCTGTCAGTATTAATAAGAAACCAAAATAAGTGATTTCCGTTATAGCTTCCGTTGGTGGACAAACTCGATCTAGATACATAGATATGAAAGTCCTTGCACAAATTTACAAATTCACAACCGTTCAGTTAGCAGAGTGCAAACAAAATGGGCTGACAGCCAGCCGGACAGATTGGCATTAAGAAATCAATAAGTGGTGCTATTACGTTTCAGCGCTTAATCAACCTTCAACCTCTCAATCAGACTAATGCTACACTACTCGGTCACGGATCGACCAGATTCCCATAAATAAATTTGTTGGATTTTCGCGTGCTGCGATAGCAGAAAAACAGCTGCTCTGCAACATTATGCTAATAAGAAAGTAACAATTGCGTTGCGTAATGAATTGGTCGAATTAATTTCAGGCCCTGCGTCGAGCAGACGCCAGTTGCTCCTTCTGCGTTAGCTATTGCCTTATCCACTTCTAGTAAGGTCGAGCTGATTACATCACGCCGTGAGCGCGCGTAGCGTGATTTGTGGGTCAACACAAGAGAAACACTGGAAGGGACGTGGCCGGCGAAAAGCCTATGGCGCGCTGGGAAAGGGAAAGTTGGCCTGGAAATTGGCCATTGTCGGCCGGGATTTGCCGCAAGTGACATTTCCACCGAGAGAAGTTTCGAAATGTCGAGGTGTACGCTAATTTTCGTGTTCTTGACATTATAAATGAGATTTAGTTTTTTTTTTGTAAATTTGGCAAAAAAATGTCATTGGGACAATATCTCTTCAATTTGAGGGATGGACAGGATTCTAAATGAAGAGGATCTTTGGTAGAATCAATTGTTAGTACAGCTAAATATTAGAAAGTGGTTGACTATACAAATAATACGTAATAGAACGCCAACAAAACGTTTCCCAAGAGTCTAGACATAAATAGACTTTTAAGGCCAGTGTGATCAATAAAATGGCACAACTACAATAAAATGCAATATCCGCTAGAAAAATCTTTAACATTTGGTTGTCATTGAGCATTGGAATGATGAATAACGTGCATTTGCTGCTGATGACTATTAGAAACGGTTTGAGACATATCAGTTTCTAGAAATTAAGAAGTTGCTGTCTATACTCGCCCAAAATTTGCGATCTTTTCTCTGGAGGGCGTTCTGTGAGTCAAATAAATTTTAGGTGCACCAAAACCTTCCCAAATACACGAAGAAGCATGACAGTAAAAAAGTCATTTCATAGAACTATTAGTCTCTTCCTTTTTGAAGACAAAGGAAATAAGACGAGCGTGAGACTACGCCCACACTGTCGAGGTGTATTAATGAATGCTTTAGGGCGAACTCTCCAAAATTAAATAATACTAACTTGACTAATCTTTCACTTGTTACAATTTGTATCATTTAATTTGTTGTTTTTCCTACTAATGTTCATTTGCTACCAGTTCATTATCTCTGTGGTTTTCAGAATCTTCCCCCTCATATGCAAAAATTTGTTTATAACTATTCAAAGCTTACAACTATCTATTTATAATCGCCAATATTCCCACCGAATTCTGTATTTATCTATCTTAAATGGCCTAGTTACTCTTACGTTTTTGGTGTAGACCCTACACCAAAAACGTAAGAGTAACACTGCCCCCGAAAGGCTGAATATAGAAGAACCAATAGGAAAATATACAAAATTTATATTTCCGAGATAAAACTACTGCAGTTGGAAAGTTTTAAGGAAGATATGGGCATATAGTTCAGATCAACTGACGGCGGCATCGAATGCAAAACTACCCAACAGTATGGGGAAAAATGTCTCTCACGGAATCATGTGTTTGAGTGGTGTAAGCGATTCAGAGAGAGCAGAGAACGCGTGGAGAATGAACCGCATCATTGTCGGCCGCGAACATCCGTCAAAGAGCCAAACACTGATCGTACAGACACGCTTATTCGTGAGTATAGGCGCAGCACTATTAAAAAACTTGGAGCGATGTTACTCATGAGTGTTGATAGTGTAGAAGACATCGTGAAAAAACACCTGCACTATCTCAAGGTGAATGCACGGCGGGTACGACGCACTTCGACGAACGTGAGCAAAATAGTGCGCATGCAGTTGCCAGTCGTCTTCTACAGACGAAGATGATGCACTGTTAAAGTCTATAGTGATCACCGATGAAACGTAGGTGTACTACTTCATTCCGAATCCAGCAGTCATTACGCAGTGGCGGCATACCAGTTCTCCCCAACCCAAAAGAGCACGGAGGAACCGTTTGACAGGAAAGTGATGGCAACGTTCTGGGACTGGCAGGGGTTTATCCGTATAGATTTTTTGACAGAAGAGTCAATGCAGCTTATTACTTAGATACCAACCAAAAAAATATTAAATAATTTTCACATATCAATTGGCTTCCTTCCTCAAAAAAAAAATGTTCAATGACCCGACCAATTTTACTAACTGCACGACAAACAGTGACGCGTTCGCTACGACGATGTTCTCTCATGATGTCTCGTGGATTGTTATCACCCCACTAATAAAAAGTTTTGTTTATTAACACATCTCTACAAGTGCCAATCACGTTCGGAAAATTCCTGCGCAACAATCATCTTCTATGGATGAAAACGAAGGAAAATCAGTAAAATTTGCCATACAATACGACTATATAAGGTCTTCCTTCTTCTTCTCTCTACAGAACCAGTATCTCTGAAGTTCCCCACCCACAACAAAATCGATTATAGATCGGGAACTGTTGCCCAAGGCGCAAGTTGCAAGCGAGTTCAAAAAGCACGTTATAAAGTCACAAGAGAGTAATTGTTCCGAATGTACGACACCAAAAGCTTTCTGTTCGTTGGTCCATGACACGTTGGCTATTAAAGGCATCTCTAGACAAAATTTCCCGACCACATGCGTTTCATGAAATCACTTCCCTTAGGTCACCCTTTGTTTCATAATCTTCCTTTAAAATTAGGGGAAAAGTTTTGATCCCCCCTTTCAAAATTTGGACAAGAGGAATATTCCCAAACGGCAAAAAAGTCGGTATTTCCTAAACATCCACATTCATAAAGTTATAAAAAAGAAGCTAAACAACATTGGACGCGTGAGAGTTGGTCTGCCGATCAATGCAGGCAAAACAAAGACGAGCGCCCCAGCCGAGTGACTGAATCGCCGAGCTTACAAAGCGGCGATGATGTCGAAAGCCATGTCCCGGCTGAAAAATTGGGGCAGCAGAATTAAAACGCGCCGCTTATTTATATTTGTGACCAACGCGGGTGCATCGTGAAAACTGAGCCGGAAACGCGTGTTAATTTAGAACTCCGTGTCACTCGTGGAGTCACGCCATCGCGCTCATCACTCCGCTGTTCATGAATGGAGCGCGCCGGACGTCGATCGAGAGCTTTTGAAACCCGGAAGCGATTGTCCTCAGGTTGGCAATATTTATTGAATCCGGCTGCTTCGTTGCGGCGATTGAAATATGCTCGGGAGGGTTATCGTCCTGCATTCATTACTCTCAATTTGAAGCTTCCATTTGGTCGAGTGTGGGCTCTTCGGTTCGTTTGGTGGCGTTCGAATTTTGGAATTTGACGCGGCGCCCTTGGGACTCCACTAAAAATAGAAGACAACGCTTGTTATTAAAATGTTCAACTCGCACGAGGTGGATTACCCTTGACATTTGCTGATTCAGTGTTTCCACTCTAACCTCGCGACAGAGAATAGAAAACAAGCGACTGCTCCTCGTGCGGAGGCACTCGAGTTGAAAATTGGACGTCTGGAAATTCAGAATATGTCGATGACATTCTTGTTACACTTATGCAACGGCGTAGATACACTTGATGACACACCGGAGCCATAAACACTTCGTTATTACTCACACTTGAAGTGGTGACTTCCCAACACTTTCATAGGTCTGATTTGCAGAAAGCTGTGGCGATAACTTCCACTCGATTTAGAGTGCGCTTGTGCTTACATATAGCTCTCGCAGAAATATTTTAAAAAATATTGGAATCTAAAGCGTGGGGCCCAGGAGCTTTTATTCAAAATAAAAAGAACACCACCCTCGGATTATTACGAAATTCTCAAATCGTACCTAAGAGACGAGCACTTTCTCGTCAAAGACGAAGATGGCCGCACACCCCTATTCCCAATACACGCAAATGTACCAGGGCAGTATGTTGAGTCCATTATTATACCTACTACTATTATACTACTACCGTTCGCACTATGGTAGCCACAATTGCAGACAACACTGAAGTACTTTCTTCTCACATTGAACCCTATATGGCAAGTCACCATCTATAGGTACATCTGCAAGAAATAGAACCCTGGTTCTATAAATGGCGAATCAAGGTAAATTAAAGAAAGTGAGTGCAAGTGACTTAGTCTAAGAAGAGGTATCTGTCTCTCTGTTCTGCTTAACGGCAGATCAGTACCGAAAGACGAACAGATAAAATACTTCGGACTCCACCTAGACAGATACCTGACTTGAAAGAGGCATATATTTACAAAAGAAAAGTATTTGGATCTTAAGATTCTACGTAGAAGACTACCCTTGTTTGTTTTAAATAAGATTTAGATTTTGATGAGAAGACACAAAATAAATTCTGTTGCCTTCAACAACTTTTTTGTATTGCACAGGTCAACCCTTTCCAATTCTGCCCACTTCAATTAGTAAGAGAAGAGGGGCACTTTCGGCCCCAAATAATTGACGGTCGCCCCGACCCTCAGGAGTGCCTTCTTTGGGGCGGCTGAATTGACGTCACCTCATCAGTTAATCATGATTCGATCGCTTGAACAGCCGCAGCCAACTTTTTCGACACTTTGTCGCGGTGAAAGTCAAACTGCATTCTTGCAATCGCTTTCGACAGCGCTCTTGCCGATGGTCGGCGGCGGTTTCTCCTATTTCAATGAAATTCCCATTTGTCTGCCGAGGCGCGCTCACGGTTGCGGCCATTTGCATGGCAGCGCTTCCTAGTGGCCTCTGCAGGCAGAGCGGGTTGCTAAAACTGAAATGGGTTACGTAAACTATTTACATAAGTCCGCTTTATCGACGGTTTATGTTCCGTGTCCGAGTGTTTGGCCAACAGATCCGGATTAATAACTCTGTTTACAATCGGCCGTCTTTGAGCATGTGCTCGGCTCGGTCGTCATTGATCAACCCAATTTAGGTCCAAAGTTCTGACCTGAAGCGATGTAGTCTACTAGTCTCAAGATTTGACCGGAAATTTCCACAATTTACTTATTTTAGATTTTAGAGTCTAATTATCGCAAATGCTACTACTTGTTGGACAAAATCATCAAGGTCAACAAAAACTGAGTTCTTAGGACAAAAGCTTGCTTTGAAATAAAAATCAGCTATCAACACTAATACCTAGAGAGTAGATCATTCTATGATTCACTTAACTCGCGATAATCTTACGAAATCTCACTATTTTTGTTTTTCTGTAGATTGTTAAAAACACACATTACACTTTAGTGTAGAAATCGAAATCCCGTCCACACGTTAAAAACGACACTCAATAGTCGTTGTAAATTGAGAAGTTTAATAAGTGATGGATTGGTTGATATCTGATTGGTATGTTAAGGTCTGTTCATACGAATCTGTTTCAGATGTTCCGTATAGATCGACTCTTACTACCCCGTAAAATTGTTAACGCTACTTAACTCAGGTAAAGCACAGGTATAAAATGACCTTAATGTATATATCCCCATCAATAAAATCTTAAATACGATCTTATCGTTCATCAACATTTGGAAGACCATCTTCGAGTATTGCAAACGTCAAAATAATCTTTTTTGGGGTGCTTTATGGTCTTTTTAATTTTGACCTTTAGATGACTATTGGGCGTATCTCCAGAAGAACACCCAGTCTATCTGGACAGAGAAATCTGTCCACATACACTGGACAGGGAAGCTATAAATCTATCATACGCAATGATCTACCAAGCTTAAACAGCTTAAAACCTGTAACATAGCGGTGAGCATAGGTGGAGTCTGAGCGGCTTAAAACTCATAACACGCCTAAGGCAAAATCATTCCTAGGGTAGTCATGTCCGCGACCAGGAAGTGTGGAGGGGGGGGGGAGTCTTGCCTTAACTAGCTGGACCAAGAGAAGACAACCTCAATAATAAACCTAAATTCCACGGCGGGAGGCCAGACCAAAGAAATGCGTGGCTATCTAGAAGGTCAGTCCCTAATGGCTTCCCATTGAGGCACCGGGCGCACCCCAATGTATATAGCCATTAATGTTTTAATAATGTATATACAGATGACACTTTAACACCAGTAACCAACCTTTCCAACAAGGATGATGAAGCCTAGCTGAATTCATTTAACTTATTCAAGGCCGATATAACCAGGATATAAACTAAACCTCTAAGTTGTAACGGAAACAAAGAAGCGACCATCCGGCGCGCAAAAACAGAAGGCTGTAATGAAAGGGAACCAATACGCTCCAGAAAGCAGCATCTAAAGAAGAACCCTACCGTAGCTGCAAGTTTAGGTGAAACCTCTGGCATACCTTTTGTGAAACGACAGAGGTCAGACGAGACCACTCCGACCCCAAGTAATACCACTGTCAAGAAACCTTGCATTGCTGAAAAGGTCAAAGAGGAGTGAAGGAAAACTTTAAGGATGTTCTTAAAGGAACCATAACTCCCCAAGACTACATAGACAGTAAACTGATAGAGGAAGAAGTCGATCAAGTTAAGACAGCATTAATTGGACATATGCAACCCGGTGAAGAGCACACAGGTCCGCAGTTCATCAGCTGCTGTTATAACAAAGGAACAGTAATATTCTCTTTCAAAAACAAAGAAACTAAATCGTGACTCATATTCAGACTCCTTAGCACAATTTGTGGAAAGGTGCTAAACTTAAGGTAGATCTAGCCAAAGAAATCCCAAATGCAGCTAAAGTGCTTGTGTGAGCTCAAAACTCTTCAGCACCAAACTACAGGAGATCCTAGAACTGTTGAAAACTAGAATAAAGGGCTGCTCACGAGGACCATAGTATATCTGAAGCCAACTGCAGAACGTTGATCATGCTAATTGATCTAATACCATAAGAAACCTAGACATGAAGCCATGTCTGGGGTTAGACAGAATAACATTCAAATGTCTATATGCCCCCAATCCTACTAGTCAGAATGCCTCGGGCTGCTCCAAGCAAACCTCCAGTACAGCAAGAAAGCTACGGCTGTTCCTTGTCGCTTACTATTCGAGGACTCTTGATATAACCTTAATCCACGAACCATGGACAATAAGAGTAAGTTAGTATAATATAATGTTTTAGGGATGCACCAACTATAAAACTACAGCAAGTAAATGATGGTAGTGGGAGTAAAGCATTCCTTTTGAAGTCAACCTACCCCCAGGGATGAAACTAATAAAGTTGTATCGTTCTGCGGGGCAAACCGCCTTTAGTTCTTAGGAGACTGCGATGCCAATGCACATAATGTAGCATGGGGCATCTCAGACACTAACCCCAAAATTATTCACCTCTTAGGCTATGCTAACCTTATATAAGGCTATCTGTAACGGAAAGTTAGTATGGTGGGATAAATACCTGATCACTCTGGAGGCTTTTCAACAGAGCAAAACATACGGATGAATGAGACTTTCATGTCCAGGTTCTAACCAAATACAATAAAGCTATAAGGAATATCAAGACAGACAGTTGGAGGAATTTCTGCAGGGATGTAGAAACACAACCCAAGCAACTCGCCTACATGGAGTTCTGCCGAAGGATTCTTCAACTCCAATTGGAAGCATGTTGAAACCTGTAGATGATTTTACTAACAGTAACAGAAGAACAAGTTAAACAAGATAAATCGGTGCTTAGCAGTTTTCCGAAAGACCTATGGAGGATGATTGGAAGTTTGCTAGGAAAGCGATAACATACAATAAGGTAGTTTGGACTGTTAAGTCCCTTCAACCTTATAAAAGTCCTGGACTTTTCAGCACTTTTGCAGAATCAAATAATATACATTTATAGGACCAGAACCTATTTTTTGTATAGGCAAAAGCAGCATTCGAATAATAACATAAGTGGCTTGATGAAAAAGCAACATGCTTCTCGCTGAGCTGCTACTGAAGGGCAGAGACTAGAGAAGAAAACCTTCTAGCAGGCTAAGTTCCAACATCGTCCACTTAGGACATGTATAGATAAGACAGATAGTACGACTTATAAAAGGTCTCTGTCACCTGAGAAAACATCTATACAGAGGTGATACACTCTGTAGGTAATGAAGAGGAGTAAACAGCACTACATCGTAAAAGAGGCAACTCTCCGGGGATCAACACACACACACACGAGAATATCGTAAAAATTTACTGCGACTTCTAGAATGAACAGAACTTCCTTGAGGGAATTAGGGGTAGCACAAAAACCACAGAGTCGAAGTGTTGAGTCTGGCTCACAACCTAGTCATCAACCCTTTTAATAATAACAAAAGATCATCATACCAACATTACGTCACCGTCTTGGTTGTTACTCACCGTCAGCCTCAAGAAAACAGCAAGAAGCTACGGATTAGAAGTCGCCGTTAGTTCAAGGCTCGCCGAACGGAACCTCCTATTGTACTGTCAGTCGGTGAGTCATCATTCACCTTTCCCTCAGCTAATAATTTAATCGCATTTTTGCTTCTAAACCGGCGAACGCTATGACGAAGCAAAGAACAGGTCGCTCCAGCGGCAGCGGTTTTTGCCGATATTCCTACGTAGGTGTGAGCGCGGCTCTAATAACGTGCTCGCGAGCGGCGCCCTTAATTGGACTTCCGTAATTTATTGTTCAAGCGCACCGTGGGAATGGAAGGAACAGCCCGAGCAGCTAGAAAACCCAAGAGCTGGCGCTAGGCTTAATAAGATTTTTCCTATAGACGCTGGAGTTTAAACGAGTTCATTTAAGCAAAATTGTTGAATTTCAGTTGGATGCTCTCTGCAGTGGCTACATGAGTAAAGTAACTTTCCCAGCTTATCTTCTTGCTGACAATATAATTCATTAATATCTCTTGATCCTTCAAGAACACTGGACCAAAATAGCAGACTTTTTTTGTATAGTAGGTAGCACCACGTAATTTTGCAAAATGAAGAACAGTTCCCAGAGAAATCATACCCTTTTAGTACCTTTTTAAGATAATTGAGAATCAGGTTGAAGAATATTTGGAAGAGCTAAGTCCCTTAGTTGGTCGGTCTTTTTATGTAAGCCATTCCTTAAGTCTTCTTTAAATCGTTCCCAATAGTTTACAACTGTTTTATTGCAAACCCAGTCTTTAAAATTGACCTTCAGACTTACATTCATTATCTTGTGTTCTTGAGCGGATTATAGACAAACACCTTCATTTCCGATTAGTTTATCCCTTTAAAATCTACCACAAGGTACTAAAAATAGAAATGACTCGATCATTAAAAATGATTGAGTACTTATGTTTATTTCGAACAAGGACTTGCCTAAGGCACAATGCATATTATAACACCCCGTATTAGTCAGGACGAACGTACGGGAGCCTTAACCTTCCATATTCCCACGACGAGTTTTAGTCTCACCATTATTGTAGTGTATAAAAAAGAACCGAGTTGGGTTTGGGTTATCTATACATGTTGAGGAGACATCTCTAGAAGAAGAATCTAGTGCATACATAACAGGTGAGAGTCGGTATGCTTTGTTCTTCAATTGCTGTTTCCTGTATGGAGGTTTCATATAGTCAAAACAGTGTCTTGAAACTATCAAAGTTTAATTAATTCACATAGGAAGGGGCATAAGAAAACCTTGTGAATATCATTCGACAATTCTACAAATTAAAGTTTGTAAAATTTGCCTTTTAGGAACGTTAACTGGCAAATCTGGTTCAAGATAACTTTCGGAGTAAGTTTGGTTAAGAACCAAACTAATAACTTCGCTAGAAACGAGCAATTAGTGCATATTATCTAATACACATCACTATCTCTGACTTTCCTCTTTTTCTTTTTTCTCGTTTTCCAATTATGCCCTACAGCATTGGGTCTTCTATTCATTTTCTACAACTGTTTTGGTAGCTTGCCATTCTCCCAACCTCATCGATGTTTTCCCGTTCTTCTTAGCCAGTGCTTTGATGTTTTCGTTCCATTGGATTCGGGCTCTCGCTCTTGTTCTGTTTCCCTCTTCTCCCATTCCATATATTATTTATCAGCCTCCAGGCGAATAAGATGCCCGTACCATTTTAGTTGTTTTTTCTCTATTTCATTTATCACTGGTTGTTGATTTAAATCGTCTCTTATTTTGTTGTTCTTGGTACATTGTCAAGCGCTGTTTTGAAGTCTAGAAATGCCAGGTATATCAATTTCTCTATTCTAATCGTACTTATGTGGTCTTGTGCTTGTTTTCCTGGTCGGAATGTAGCTTGTTCTTCCTCCAGTTTGTCTTCTATTTCGCTTCCTAGTCTTTTCTCTATAATTTTGGGGTATATTTTCAGTACTACAGGTGATAGACATATTCCTCGGTAGTTGTTTCTGCTTATTTATGCAATGGGACTATTATATTTCTCTTCCAGTCTTTCGGTATTTGTTTGCCCTCCCATGCTTGTTGAAAGATTCTTTTCAACAATCTATGTATTACTTCTCCTCTTCTCTTGAGTAGTTCTGGAGTTATTCTCCTGGAGCTTTTCCATTCCGCGCTATTGTTACAGCCATCCTTACTTATTCCGTTATCTCATTTTTCTCTTCTTCGTTTCCAAATTAGAGCGTTTCTAGTCTTTTTTTCTCTTTCGGTTTCTATTTTTATTTCTCGTTCTTGGTCAATTCTTCCTTTTTCTTTAAATATGTTTCTATAGTAATCGCGTGGAGCTTCTAAGCCCCTTCTTTCAAACTTTCCTTGTAGATTTCAGATATTCTTTTTTGTTGCCCTTTAGCCTATTATATTCCAGAAATTTTTCTGGTTTTCTATGTGGTTCTTTTCTATTTTTCTGCCGAACTCTTCTTAGTTTCTCTCTTCGCTTATTTTACGGTTTCCTTCGCTTCATTCCATTTTTGTATGTTCTGTATTTGATCTTTTAAATCTGCTCTAAGCTTCTTTTTTCTTTGATTTTTCATCTCTTCATTGCTCTCTTCTTGTGGCCTCCGTAGTTTATTTGCTTGGTTCGATAGTATGGCTTCCTTAAAGTTATTCCAGTTCCAGGTTCTCTTCTGCTTCTAGTGCGATTAGTTTTAGGTTAAGCGTTCTTTGGTATTCTTCTCCTGTTTGAATGTTTTCTAACGCCGAGATTTTTATGCTTATGTAGTTTTTCTCGTTTCTCTTTTGGGTCCCTTGAGCAATGTATTTGCTATTAGTGGAAAATTTTGCCCCCTTACCACCTTTACGTCCTGTAATGTCATACTTCTAGTTACGGTAATGTGATCTATCATACTTTTGTGTCCTAGAACTTTGACCTCGTAGGTTATTTTGTTTATATAATGTATTCCTTATAAGGGGCTGTTTTTTTATACAGAAGTCTATCATCCTTTCTCCACTGTTATTCGATTATCCTTCTAAATCACATTCTCTCATTGTTCCGTAACCTACTTCCGTACTGTTGCCTATGCGTGCATTCCAAATTCCCCAATATTATGGTGTAGCGATTCTTATTTTGCATTTTATTTAGTGTTCTGTGTAATTCTTCGTAAAACTGATCCTTATTGTTATTAGCGTTTTTCGTTAGAGCATATATTTGTATTACTCTCATTTCCTCTTGTCATGTCCAGTGTGTCATTTTTTTAGTTCGTTGCTCAATATTATACCTACTCCTTATCTTCATCCTATAAGGGTTCCTGAGAGTGACTCCTCATAATGCCAAAAAAATCCTTATACACCAGTGTCTTCAAATCTCCTACATCCAAGTTGGCTGTACACTTAGATAAAACTCCTATTGTACTTCTTCCAATTTTTACTTCACATTAACTAAAATTCACCCACAATATAATTGTGCACAGTTTTTCTCATTACCCCCCCCCCTCCGATACTGCCTATCTAATAGCTGCAATATTCAGTTTTTGTTCCATGGATTAACGGTGCTCCTCTAGATCTACTGCTTTCATCTGACTATTGGATAAGATATGTACACATGGTTCTTTACTTGTACACCTGATTGTGATTGTGATTATAGTAAGATATCGCTCGTCTAAAATCTTATATAAACAAAATGGCGTACGTTGCCCCGTTTCGCTCTTCAACTGGTCCGTATTCGCGCGCTAAGAATTTGTAAAAAACGAGGTGCGCACGGTAACTGTATCGTATGTAGGTGAGTACGACGGTACTACTCCATCACCAGGCACCACTTCTGCTATTCCCATTGCAAATGCTAGCGGGTAACGGCGCGGCCGCGCTCCCAGATGACTGCATTTTTGATAGAACCCACGCTATCGCCAGCGACGGTTTCAGGGAATAAGTCCACTTTGTCAACGCGACAACATACACGGACGCAGAGCCACATATAGAGGCGGCAAAAAGCCGCATCCGGTTGCGATGTGCATTAAACGGCCGCCAGTAACGGAAAGAGCCGGTCTCCTGCGCGCATACGTGCCCATTTTATAGATTAAGGCCCAATAACGTCGCTTAGAGCGGCGGACGGCATCTGCCCAATGTACCGTTGTGGTCACCTTGCAGCCACAAAAATGGGTTAATAGTAAACGAAACGAGCAGCCGCTCGGCTGCAGCGCGGCGCTGTCCACGTTGGATGGAGTCTCATTTGGAGGTACGGCGGGCAGACAAAAATGTATTTGAATACCCGAAAATATTACTAAATAATAAAAAAATATATGTCAAAACATTGAATATTTTAGCCCCTTCTTCATTTCACCATAGCAGTAACTTTCTTCAAGGTCTTCAAAAACAGCCTTTCTAGTCACCTTTTATTTTATATCATTCTTACTAGTCTTGGTTTGGAGATGGAAATTCTGAAGGACAAACACAAATGCGAAACGAACCTAAATCTTTTCTAGATAATCGAAAAGCAAAATACATTTTGGTATTACAAAAATTGCGATTGTATGTTTGATTTTCTCGCCCATCGTCTTAAAGTATCGTTTAAAGTCTATTGAGTTTATTTTACGCTTCAAATCATTCCCTACTGACGTTCAGGTACATGGACACTATTACTGTGATGTGAGAAAGTATGGTATTCATCTCCCAGTTTGCTGTGTAATATGTGAATTGCCCCAATCTTTCTAATATCAAAGTTTCATTCCATAACATAACTTGGCCCGGTTTTGTAATGTGCCCTTCCTGTTTTTATATATACTTACACAAATTGTTTCTGTTGGTGATTATCTGCATTTCATTTTTTGATGACCTTCTCCTAGAACTTCTTCCTCCAGTTCTTGGATGCTATGTTTGTTCGACTACTAATGATCTTTTGAGGTATATTTCCATTGACTATATTTTATTTTTATTTTTTAGTTTCAATGTATCAGGGTTAGTAAATAATCTGTTTAGTTTATTTCGATTCTCCTCCTTCGTTGATGAATGATTTCCGGAGTGCATGGTATAGTTTAACCGTACTTTTTATTTTGCTATTGATTTCTGCTTCAAAGTTGTCTATCGCAATGCGTTCTTTTCTAGTTTTGTTATATATTTACATGTGTTTTTGTTCCTCATGATTGATACTTATACGAAATTTTATCTTCCGAATATCTTGTAGATTTCTTTTGTTATTTGCAAATTGTACTAAGTCGACCTGAATAAGTTTCCTTGACATTTGTATTGTTTATGTTTTGCAGCTTAAAATATACCTTTTGTTTTATTTGTGTATACTTTGACAACGTGATCTATTAGTCTATATGAGAGTGAATTAAATGTAAACGGGAATTACACAAAGGAGAACGCAGCTACCAAGAGTTGTACGTAGGAATGGCTGAAGATTTTCACTATAGAGAACCTCGCACTACCGCTTCTTTAGTTAGAGCAGGAGGTATTTTCGTTCGTTGCGCAACGGATTATTATCATGTAAATGCTTCTAAAATTTAGACAATACAGGGAGAATACCTTCAAGAAGACTCCATTTTTGGGAAGACGAGCAGTTGAAAATGAAAGCGACCGATGTCGCTCCTAAGGACCAGGGTAACTGGAGCAATATTTGCATTGTTCGCTACCTTTTGAGACGTCTTGCTTTACGACAGCCCCCGGCTATGCAGCTGCCCAAACTCGACAAAAAATTGAAAACTACACCGAAACACTCTTCCGGTAATTGCGACTTATCGTCCTGCGATTATCATTTGTCGCATTCCCTAAAGTTTTTTTTTGTAAATTGATCTTAGTATGTTTTGCTGATGAATTATGATGCTCTTTCAAAACTACCTAGAATATAAATATAAATTTGAATTCGTCGCATCACAACAAGGAAAATCGTTGTTATAGAAGAAAAAAGAGTTAGACGATTGGAAATAGAAAAAAATCAATGTGGATATAAAAGTAGATAGTAATCCTACAAATGCGAATGGCAAAATAAAAACTTAAAGTTGAGAAAACTACAAACGTACAAGACTACGGAATAAATATAGATTTTAAACAGACAAACAATTTCTTGGTCTAACAGAGGTAAAGAAGAAAATTAAAAAAAAAGACATTAAATAAATACTCGTAAGATAAAAATCCAGGAAATACAATAAGTATCTAAAACACAATAAAAAGGTCAAAATATAGCCAAAGAAAAAATAGATCTTGGTGAGGAATTTGGAAAGACCCAATCAAAGCTAATAGTCTTAAAAACCTAACTAAAATTTAAAAAACTCATTAAATAATACACTAAAAACCGAAAAATTTATGAAATAAATATAGAAGCGTTTTAAACGTGAAAAACATCCCTTGGGCTAACTCAAAGGCAACAACCGAAATTTAAAGACAAGATATGAAATAATTGCCCCAAGACAAAGATCTTGAGATGTGGGAAGTATCTGGAACTATAGAAAAAGGTCAAAAAATATTTGGGGGAATTTAGAAGAACAACTAAAACAACTAATCGATTCTAAAGAATTTTGAAAAATCCAAATAAAATAAAAAGAAAACTAACAAGGAATGCGTAGTCTGTCCCCAAAGTATTGCCATTAACAAAAAACTGTCCAAATTAGGCACCTTGAAATTCCACACACTTGACCTTGCAGCGATTTTTACACAAATTCGGCCTCTGTTCCCAAATCGTAGCTTTTCGTTTCCGGTTGCAACCTTTTTGAGGAAATTTGGTTAATTGATAGCAATCTGAAGCAAGTCATGACTAAGTAAAAATGATGGCGAGGTCAAATTCTCGTACACTTGAGTTTTCGGAAACTTCGACTCATTTTACCGCTAGTCTACTCATTGCTAGTCTTCCAGAACGCGAATCACTTCAACATCCTTATTAGTAGTGCACTTATTGGATGGTGTCCGCAAGCCTCCTGAATCACGCGAAAGTCATCATCTGTGGATAAATGTTCCAGATTCACACAAACTTTGATGCTCATTCGCTGCTGTACTCGCCCAGTCAATTGAAATGCTATTTTCGAAACAGGCCATATTATGAAAAGATGGATCAAGGTAATCAGGCAATCATAAACTGAGAAACTCGAGGAGGAACAAAACACCAACCTAAGAGGAATACAAAAGCAGCAACTAGGGCGAAATATCATCTGAAATGGTAAAACATGGTGAGAATAAAGAGAGGAATGAAATAAATTGACGATTAGTGGAATTTCGCCACCAAAATCAAAACCACCATAGCTTCGTATTGAAGAGTCGCGGAAAATTTCTTCCTGTGATTCTAAAGCCAAACAATTCGCCATTGAACTGTTCATTGACTTAATAGTAACCGTTCGGTGCTGCTAAATTGACCTTGACGTTCATTGCCTTTGCTCATCTATATATGGAAACAATACGGATCAAGCAAAGAAAAACATTCGGAGGCAGAAATTGGGTGGAAACCACAGCTGAGAAAGAAATAAAGAACCAAAGGGCTTACGCCAAATTCATCTTGTTCTAGTATTTAAACAACAATTTTGTAAAAAAGTAGTAAGGGATGATTTCAATTGAACTTTCCAGTGCCATTCGACTTCGTACAGTTGTGCACACGAAGCAATCGAATAAAATGGACCCAGTCATCGCCACTCCTATCAGCGTGACTATTTTTTCGTAATAGATGGGGCGATTCCACCAAGGTTTGTTGACAACTTTATGAATAACAGTACTAGGAGGTAGTGGTGAAAGTCTTCCCACCCAGCATTTCTAATCTGACGTGGATGAAAGCAACGAACTGTCTGGGTTGATGTCGTTCGTTTATTACAGCTTTGTGACAATATAAAAATTTTTACTAGTAGGCGTTTTGGATTACAAAAACAATCTCGCCCTTCCCCCATTATTGCGGTGTAATAAATGAACCAACAACATCCAGAGCGTTCGCAACGCTCTGTTATTACGAATTATAGCTCCCATGCGAGGCTTTGGTGCGAATTAAAGCCCCCTCAAATAAGCAATACACATAAATGCAGGACTACAATTAAACTTGAACTGTTTTTTAGTCGCGAAGTAAATCAAGCGCAATGTTAACCGAAGATCAAAATTCCATTACCTTCTGAAACTCTGTCGCTCGGGTTGCCTAATTTGTATGCGAAATGAACACGTATCCTGTCGATATAAATTTGGCGGGATGTGGGCGCTAAATTTTGTAGGTATACTGCACTTTTGACTAATTTATGTGGCCGCTGGACAGCATATTAACATCTAATGCTGCTATTAAGAACGTAGTCACGCCTCTGAGAACTCGGGCCCATTTCCTTTCGGAATTCCAATATAGCCCCGCTTGGTGTTACCTGCGTGGCCTATTTTCACCACGACCTAGCTTCAACAGAAAAGCGCAGGTGGAAAGACAGTTTGATCATGGAAGAGTCATTAGGACCATTACCTCGAGTTTTGTTTCAAATTTCATGGATTTTCGAACTTTTAAAAATTTTTATTTTATTTTCCCGATCATCATCCCGAATTTGAATAGAGTTGAGCGGCTAAAATGTAAGCAGTACTCGATTTTGTGTAGTGAGAGCAAATAAAACGAATTGGGTCATCGCTACTGCCGCCAGCTCAAAGAGTGATTCGTTTTTGGCAAAGATCGATTATTGTGTAGCGCGCGCGTGTTATGGTTTACAGAGTTGTAAAGTATCAATGCACAAAAGTTGTGCCTGAAAAGCGTCATTTCAATTTTTTCATTATTCCTTACAGCTTGTCAATGTTATGTTTCACTAGCTCTTGCTTTCTTCTTATCTTTCAATGGTAGCTAAATCTGCTTGTATATGTCTTTTTGAATGCGTCAACTTGTTTTTGACCAAGTTTGTTCCTTTAGCCTATGGTCCATGAGAAATGGAAGTAGAAACATTTGAGTAGACTTTTGGAAACTCCGTTTGGTTTGGTTTTCTCTACGATTGTGTCATGGTGTTCATCTTAAAACTTAAAGAAACGAAAATTTCCGTGCCAGTAGTCATTTCTAGTTTTAAGAGTTTGTTTTTGACTAAGTTTGTTCCTTTAGCCTATGGTCCATGGGAAATTGAAGTAGAAAAACTTGGGTAGACTTTTGGAAACTCCGTTTGGTTTGGTTTTCTCTATGATTGTGTCATGGTGTTCACCTTGAAACTTAATGAAACGCAAACTTTCGTGCCAGTAGTCATCTGTAATTTCAAGAGTTTTTTTCTGAGCAGGTTTGTTCCTTTAGCCTATCATCCATGGGATGTAAAGTTTTGGTAATCTTCATTTTCCCCCCTTTCTCTATTACTGTTTTCTCATTTTTTTTGGATAACTCCACTTGGTTCTTTTCATGTTACTTTTAAATAGTCTCCGTTTGGTTTCCTCTATGAGTGAGTCACGGTTTTTATCTATAAAGCATAATGGAATGGAATGGAAATTTTCGTGTCAGTGGTCATCTCTAGTTTCAAGAGTTTGTTTCTGACCAAGTTTGTTCACCTAGTCTGTCGTCCATAGGACATTAAATCCGAAAAACTTTAGTAGTTTTGGAAATTTTCACTTTTCTACACTTTTTCTGTTACTATATACCCATCTCCGTTTTTTGGAGAACTCTGCTTAGTTCTTCTCATGTTACAACTAAATAACCTCCGTTTGGTTTCCTCTTATGATTATGTTCATGTTTATCATTTTAAAAGCCCAAAGAAATGGAATTTCCGTGTAGGTAATCTATGGCACAGCCCAGGAACCAAAATAATTCATAATAAGTTTACCTATATTATAAGTCATCAAACCCACAGTTTTTGGGATCTCTCAAACCATCCTACAGACCGATAGGTAAAGAAACAAAATATTAAAGCGTTTTTATTAGTAAAAGACAAAAGTCGAGGCATAGTAAAGACGCACTTGAATTATAGAGTACCCTACCCAAGTTAGTTTCAATCTTTTCCATACTTTTAAAACTGCAACTAAAGGTCTCCCAAAATGTCTCTAAGCAGTGTTTCGGGCGATATTTCAGTTTTCAGTTAGGGAAAAATATGGGGAATTATTCTCAATAATCTGATAATAAGGTGTTATCAGAGGGAAAATTGCAACTCATCTATTTTTGGGTTTTTATTGTCTCATAAATCATCGAAACACCTTGGTAATCAGTGCCCATATAGAGTGCAACATCTTGGAGGGGAAGAGGTACATCGACCTTAATATACAATTGGTAAAGAATGAAGGTGAAGATAGAAGCAAAAGAAGTGTTTGTCGAACTGTAGTGTCAAGAGTTGGTTTTGCTCATGAGTCATGACCAAGCGTTTTTTCTTAGTATATTTTTTATTTTGTTTCTCCTATCTTTTTCGATAGTTTTCGTAATTCATTTATCATTTTTATTATACAACCGTCGACAGTTTTCTACAAGCGCGTCCCTTCATATTTGGGGTACGTACCTTGGTCGCCCACCTTACAATATTTTCCCAATAAAATAATAAAATGTCTAACAATAAAAGTAGACTTCTTTGTAGTACCCTTTCCCTATTTCTAATCTGCAGTTTACTAATACCACTTTTATTAGTCTTAGTGTTCTTCTTGGCAACACCTTAAGGCACTTGAACCAGTTATCATCATTTCTCAGGGACAGTATTCCATATCCATCTCCACCTCTGCACCCCCTTTTTTGAATGCCTTTAATCAGCTCTTGAATTGTTTCATAGGAATGATTTGGGGCTGAGCTTCTCTTAGACGACTTATGGGCGGTGGAATGCGTTCCCTGTGTTCCCATTTCTGTAAAATAACTACGAGTGTGTCAAGGTACTACACAATTACCTTCTTCAGAATTCTCTATAGTTTCGTCACAACGTTGCATTTGATTTTTTAGAATGAATACCCATACAATTTTTCACAAGCTGTTGGACTTTCTCTTCCCACATCCTTCCTGGTAATTTTATGTGACTCATCCTTTCTTTTTCTTTCAACAATTTGTAAATAAATCCGTTCGACAGTTTTATAATTCTTGAATTGTTATATTGTTCTTTGACCTTTCTCAATCAAATACACGTTCGTCGGTTTATTCCTGTTCTATTCGTAGATTTGTACTACTTTTTGTCTGCAGATGTGTTGTTGGCCATTATTTCTTCAAAATATTGTAACTATTTAGATTTACGTTTCGATTTCTTCAATGTAATCGATTTGTTGTTCAGGTATTTTATTTCTTCCATTCTTCTTTATCTTATGCTTTTATAGTTTTCTCTGTATCATATTGTGTTTCAAATACAATCAGCGCAATGTTTTGAAAAGACCAAATGCGTAGTTCAATTTATTATCAATTTGCTGCTATGCCTTTTCACTTTGCAGAAAGTTCAGTTGGGCCCTTTAAAACAAAATCTTGAAAAAATTGACAAAGAAAAATGCTATGGTGTTTATAATTAGGACAAACCGAGTGGGTTCGCGAAGTCGAGCAAAAAATGATAAGGAAAACAGGAACCGTTCGGTTATCTGGCGGAAGCGGTGGAGATAGGTTTCGGAGCGTTCAGAGACGTTCCGGCTCTCCTTGAAAGGAGCCTACTGCGCGCAATGTTAATTTCATGTTTGCACGTAGCCCCTTAACACTTATAAAAAGGTGTGCGGTGTTATTGTTATTTAAATGTCGCCAATTCCTTTGCTGAATTCTAAGCAACGGTAAGCTACTTTCTTTGGGGCTTCCAAAACCAAATTAGAGGTAAAGAATGCAGGATAAGTCGGCCACACCCGCTAACTGATTAAGGGAATTGGGGTAGCTGAAGACATACGCGTATGGTAAACTGTAGAAACTCCATATGGTGTGAAGGGTCAGATTTTCCCATCTTTCTGATTTCATAAAAACCAAACATTTCCATAAGTCTTACCAATAGAATATTTCCTTCTTATTTGCGATATTTCTTTAGTTCGCAGTTGAATAACTTAAAAAACGTAAAAGCATCTCTTCTGTTCACAATTGGTTTGGCAAAAAAATATCCTGCTTTTTGACATAGTTCCCTCACAGTTCAATGAACCTGCCGAACTGTTTTTTCCAGATTCATGATTCTTTCACGGAAGTGGGTTTCCTCAAGGTTTTCAAGACTGGTCCAAATGTTTGTCTACACAAGAAAGATTTAAGTTTTGAGCACAGCGGGAGCTAGGTCTTGCAAATGGCTAGACATCATTCAAAGCCTTGATTCAATATATCAAATGCATAGATGTGTTACCGCAGGAGAACAAACCTTTTTTGAGTCTTTTTGCAATGGCTGCCCTCAATTTCTCCTAATGGGGGCGTATTACTATCCAGGAAAATTTCGTTTTGCGTCCCAAAAAACTGACGTAATCTTTTCAGCGGATGATAAAGTCGAATAGTTTTATGGAAAAAACACGAGCCACCAAATGTAAATCAACTTTTTTCATACTTCTCCTTAATTGTATTCCTTTTCAAAAAGAATTAACATTTGTGAACATGTGAATAGTTGCCGTTATCCTCTATGCCTATGTCAACTAAGTAGTTTTATAATTGCCTTACTTTCTTGGTCTATTTGCGAAAAGGGCGTAATGCGTTTAATAATATCTTGATGCAATGTGTCATGAGTATACAACACGTTCTCCCTTTTGGACTACCGTCAAAAGACGAGGTATAAATTTTTGAAAGCCTGTTTTTTCTAATACCCACATATGTTATTTCATCGTTAATTGCGGATACTTTAAATGCCATCTTTTCAGTCATTTCTATGGTTTTCCAGGTGAAAGGTCATTCTGAAGGTTGCTTGCTTGTTTCTTGTTTTAATCGCTTATATCACTCGTAGGTTTGTGTTTAGCTTACTTGTAAGTGGTTTTTAATACTTCTCAAGAGTTTTCCGCAATTTATGTCAATTAAAGTTTGCAACCATACGGTTCAGACGTAGCATAAAATGCTCCATTATAGAGCGGCACAATATTTTTATATGTGTAACTACAAACATTTTATAACAAAAATTAAAATTGTTTAATTTGTACGTGTTTTTTTTTTTAGAATCAGTGAGATGGTATAAACGAACAGCGACCTACCATGTCGTATGGCGATCTTATTGGTTATATGAAGATTATTTTTGAGTTTACTGTCCAATTTTCCTTTTTTCAATATGTATGTATATATATATATGTGATCTAGCTCTGCAGGCCTTAAAGGCCCATGGCTTCTATTTTCTTTATTATCTTTTTCAACTTCTTCTTGTTCCTGGTTAGGTTCTGCCATTCTTTTATCCCCAGTGATCTCAGGTCTTTTTCGCATGCCTCCAGCCAATTCCTCCGTGGCCGTCCTCTCCTTCTTCTCCTTCCTCCTCTGATTAATACCTTTTTTGTCCATCTGTTATCTGCCATTCTGGAAAGGTGGCCCAACCATCGTAATTTAGTTCCCCTAACTTTCTGGCTTATCGTTGGTTTCCAAATTTGTTCTTCTTCCCCATACATTTCCTTGTTCTTTGTTGCGCACAAAGATTTTTCTTAACACTTTACGTTCCCAGACGTACAGTTTCCCCTCTCTCTTGTTCATGATCCAGCACTCACATCCATACAGCTGGTTGTACTACCGATTGATATAAGCCCATGAGATGTTCTTGG
Source organism: Sinelater perroti (assembly GCA_036346155.1). Lineage (NCBI taxonomy): Eukaryota > Metazoa > Arthropoda > Insecta > Coleoptera > Elateridae > Sinelater > Sinelater perroti. Next base: position 6,946,690 of record JARFIY010000111.1, on the reverse strand, counting down.
TTCTAAATTGGTTTTAAAGCGCTCCTACCGATCTACTTCTCCTTGCAATTCTCTTGTCTATTTCTTTACCTCGTCCCCTATACTAGCTACTGTTATGCCTAGATACTTAAACTCTTCGTCCTTTTCGAAAATTTATTCTTTGTGTTGTTCTGTCACGATTTTTATATGCATTTGTTCCCTGGCTCTGTTGTCTTCCATCTCTATGTATTTAGTTTTCTCCTCATTAATATGGAGGCCATACTCTTTTGCTTTCTGTTCAAGAGCCTTGAACATTCTGATGAGTTCATCTTTTGATCTAGCTATAAGCACCACATCGTCTCCATAAGCGAATACTTGATTCTTCCTGTCATATATCATCCCCTGAGTTCTTATTCCGCTCTCTCTAAATATCACTTCTAATATACAGTTAAATAACACCGGTGACAAATGGCCCCCTTGTTTCAGCCCTTTTTTAACCTTGAATTTTTCAGATAGCCTCCCTTCTACCGCAACTTGATTTTCCGTTGTTCTATCAACTTAATTACCTTATTTGGCACTTAGATCATTTTGAGGGCATGATACAGCCGTCCTCTTATAACCGAGGCGTAGACCTGTCTAAAGTCTATGAATAGTATATGTAGATTCAGTTTTTATTCATAGGTACACTTTTGAATCATTTTTCAAACAAAGATTTGATCCGTGGTAGACCTTCCTTTCTTAAAGCCTCCATGGTATTCCCCTTTCTGTTCCGTCACGTAATAATCCAGTCTGATTCCCCTTTTCAATTACTTTTTGCAAACTTTACTTTTGTAAAAATACAATAACGTACATTTGCACTTCATGTATATTTTCACATTTTTCTCTGAAAAAGTTGCAATTCGTATCCCCCCTGGCCTCAGTATCTGTTCTGGAATTTAACCAGCTTGTTGAGGTTCTTTCGCAACGAACGCCGTTAAAGATTTTCAATTGAAGCTAAAGGCCGATTACGCCACGACCGTCTGTCCTTTGGCCGGATCCGCCCATTCTACGGCAAATTTCATGCACATTCTGTAATCCAAGGGAACCGCGGTTGGCACGTAACCCGAATGCGTTGATCCTACCGGCGATTTTTGACCTCGCGGTTGGTGTGCAGGAGCAGATGTTTGTACAACGTTGTGCAATTTGCACATTAGATAATTGAAGTGCCCAAACAGTAGTTAGGCGACTCGGAGTCCGGTAAATGTACTACGACGTTTCAGATGCAAAAAGGTTGCGTCACCACTAAAGGTGTGCAAATTAATTCAGAGTTTGGTTTTAATTGTTTGCGACCTTCGCCAGCAGCGAGTGTTGACATACATGTTACGGTGAAGATCATATGCTTACGCCTTTCTCGTAAGGCAAATAGTCGTGTCGCTATGGTAAGTGTAAATTGGTGTGTGGCTACAATTACGTTCAGTGCGCAACCCGTTTTACACTGCAATTATCTAAATCATGTCCGTGTAAGACAGCGTTTGGTTTAATTGCTAAGAACTGCCATAAAACATCTCCACCCGCTAATGCATGTCAGTTTTAATAATGCAGTTCACTCTAATTCACAATAAGAAAGACGTGGTCTATTTCGACATCTTCCAATTCCAAACATTACAATATAGACTCCTTCTATATATGTTTGTCATTCCTCGTGTTTGCAAATCAAATATAAACCGAAATCTATTTTTAAAAATCCGTGAGATGAACGGAGAGGGGCGGAGCTTCTTTAGTTAATAACACGATACACGATGTTAGAGCAGGGGATACTCTTGTGTTGCGCAACAAATTATTATCTAGTAAAATCGTCCGAAATTTTAAGAAGACCCTGAGCACACTTAAAGATTAAAGAATTTTTTCATAGGGACCATAAGCAATTGAAGATTAAAATAACCGAAGTCATCCGAAGACCAGCGTCAGGTAATCCGAGACGTAGTCTTGCTTTACGATAAAGCCCAAAATTGAAGATTTGTTGTGTATTTTACTGGAACCCCTCCCCAGTCCGAATTAATCGGTCTACCACCAAGATGAGTCTCCTTCTTCTCGTCGAAGACCAAAAAGAGTAACACCTTAAGGTGTGCAAACACCTTCCGAACAATTCGAACTCGTATCTCTACGATTGGCTGGTGTCACAACCATCTTCATTCTATATTAGCGGAATCAAAAAACCACCTCTATGTTTTTAACAGATTTATGAGACACAAGAGGAAATTTTTGCTAAACTGTAGTCTTTTTCTAATATTTGCTCTGCTTCTACATACTACAGCTTTGGAAAGTCGTTTGTATCGTTTTCTATTATGGTTTACAATCATTCCTAAAGTTCTTTTCTTGCGAAGCAATATCAGTATGTTTTATAGTTGATAGTCGATACTTTTTTGGCTACTATGAATGCAAATGTAAAATCGAATACGCCACAGCATAAAACAAACGCGTTGTAAAACCTATAGAAAAAACAAGAGATCGAAGCTTGGAAAAAGGTTGTGGACATAAGCGCAAAAATACCTTGGTGGAATCCAGAAGTAAATACTATAATTTAGAAAAAAAAATAGTTGAAGACCCGAAGACATAAGTATCTAAAAACAGCAGAAAGGTCAAAATAAATTTAAAAAAATAGATCTTAGGAAAATTTAGAAGAAAGTGAGCCAAATATTCAAATAAAATTAAGAAAAATCATGACCGGGAAAGTATTGAACCATATAATATAATAGGTCACAATTACAATAAAAAAATATATGAACTTACAAACGGTACAAGATGCGACAAACATTGTTCTAGCATCAGTTTTCCTAAAAGTATTAATTTGAGACCTCACACACTTGACCTTCTTGGATGGAGCAAACTAAGAGACACTTCTGAGACAATAGAACCTTTGTTTTCATATTGTACCCGTAGACCCACTTTTCATCTCAGGTTATAACGTTTTAAGAAAATCTAGTTAATTGGTAGCGGTCTGAAATAAGTCAATAGCAACTACAACACGATGTTTCATCTGCTTTGATGTCAATAGTAGCAAAATGAACTAAAACATGGATCCTTGGTACTATGCCCTCATTCGTGGTGCACTGCATCATTCCCCAAAGTTGTCTAAATAATTTGAATAGTTTTTGCGGACAGTTTTTCCTTCGCACAAATTCACCTGTATCTAACTCCCATTCACGCATGCACAGTAGAGTCCACTTTCATCGACTGCCAGGTGACATCGCAGCCACGAAAACTTCCACTATAATAACATTGGTAAGAAACACTACTAGAAGTGAAATACAAGAGCAATAAGTGCAGAAAGGCAATAATTATAACAACTATCCAAAATGATAAAATATATGATGAGAGAATAAAAATGTATGGAAGTGACGAATTTCCCATCACCCGCCGCCTGTAGGTAGTTATTTCTTCAATGAAATAATTTTATGACGTGGAATTTTTATCTCCAATCGACTCTTGATGTTTGCAAAAATCCAAAGCACCACCACTCACGGAAAATTCCTTTCTGTGATTCCAAAGCGAAACAATTCATCATTTGATTGTTCATTCACTTAATAATAACCGTCCGGTGCTGCTAAGTTAACCTTGACGTTCATTGCCTTCGCTCATCTATATATGGAAACAATGTGAATCAAGCAACGCAAAAAATCGGAGGCATAAATTAAATCGACATAAACTTATGGAAACCGTAACCGAGAAAGAAATAAAGAATAAAAGATCTTGAGCCAAATTCAAATTGTGATGGTATTTAAACAAAAAATTGGCACTATTCAATTTTTCTTGCTCCTGTCCCTTTTCGGTTCTTTTTCTGCGGGGGGTTTTTGCTTTACCCAAAACTTTATGTGGATTCTGTGCTCTACTCGCTCAGTTATCACAAATGCGACAACCACAGACAGACTACATGTGCTCACTCACCGGTGTTTCCAAACGACGCCTGCACATTATAATCTACTCTCATCGGCTGCCAGCCCACATCGCGGCCACGAAGACTCCCTTTATTATATTAACATCGGTTTTGATATATTGGGGACAGGTTACATTATGAAATATTGGATCAAGGGAATCAAAAACCGTACACTAAGGATTTTAAAAAGAGGAAACATTGTAAGAAGAGAAATAGAAGAACCATAAATTAAACCAGAAAAGTCACAGCCCCGACAAAATATCTAAAATGATAACGAGACAATAAAACGTGGAAATGCGGATTTCCAAAAAACACCTGGATTTGGTAGTACAATAATTTTGTAACTGATGGAATTTCATTTTTATCTATAATCGAGTCTTAAAATCAAAATTATATGAACCATTCATATGAAAGAGTCTCCAAAAATTATTTCATTCATCGACTTGATAATAACTGTTCGATGTTTGGTGTTCATCGTCTTCATCTATCCATGTATGGAAACAAAAATGACAAAAAAATTTGCAGAAAGTAAATGAGGTATAGAAACTACAATCGAGAGAGAAAGGAAGAAAAATCAAAGAATTTATGCCAAATTCCTCATTTTTGAGAATAAATAAAAACAATTAAACTAAAAAGCGTCTAATGTAACGGAAAGACGTAATTTGGTTTTGTGAATATCAACTACTAATTAACCAACATAGATAACTTGTCTAAAGTATGAACGTGCCCGTTGGGCAACGGATTATTATCAAGTAAAACATTCCGAAATTTTAAGAAGACAGTTCAGCGATAACACCCATAATAAAATTAAAAGAAAATTAAGGTCTTCGAGGTCGTCTGAAGACGAGCGTAACTGAAGAGAATCATTTGCCCCATACAGCTGCCCAAACTCGATAAAAACTGAATATTTGCTCTGGAATGTATTGGAACATCCTCTATAGCCCGGACTTATCGTCCCGTCTCCAAGATGACTCCCTTGCTTTCTCGTCGAAGATCAAAAAGAGCAACACCTCAATATGTGCAAACACCCGCCGCCCTACAGTTCGAACTATCGCCCTGCGGTTGTTATTTGTTTGGTCCACTAAAAGAGCACTTGTAGGACAGAGATTTGAGGATGATGTTCCTCTCGAAATGTTCGTGGGAGATTGGCTAGTGTCACAACTACCTTCATTTTATGATAGTGGGATCAGAAATCGTTTTCCTGCCAGAAGGTCATGTAGAAAAATAATCTTGTGTTTGTATTGTATTTTTAAGACGCCTAATTAAAAAAATACAGTTTATATTCGATGTCCCACGTAATGTGAGGATAATTTATGTACATCAAAACACATTAACAATCTCTCTGATAATTATTTCAATTGTTGATATTTGTTTCTAATACAAAAACGAGAAATTTTTGGACGCCAACGACTGAACTCGGAGAACAAGACGCACCCTTTTTGTCTTCTATATCATTAAGGTGTGCCAAGACTGGTAATCTTCTTGCTCGTCGTATTATAAAACATGTCTCGCGATCATAAATTCAAAAACTACGCAAAAGTTGATGGTTGCTTGTAGAGGATGTTCCTGCAGGCAAAGGGGACATTTTTGCCATCACCGCTTAATATGGAGGGCTCTGGCGCACCCCTGTTAAGCCTTCCACGCCTGTAAGAGGGTGCTGGTTTCGTGACCCTCTTTCTCCTCATCTTTGCAAAATATGCCCGAGAGTAGAAAATCGAATAAAAGAAATATTATCTAGACTAGAACGCTCTCCAAATTCCCAAATTACGCAAACTGGAAACAGCTGATAAATCTGGAGGAAACAGATCGCAACTGATTACCAGCCGAGATCCCAATCGCAGCAACTAGAGCATCAATGTCAATTTTTTATTTAAGAATTTAATAGCTCAACCAATTTTATATTTGAACCCAGAAAACTTTTTGGTTATAGTGGAAGTTAAAAGGCGTCTTTGCTAGTTTGAACTACAATTGTTATCACTGTCACAGGAATGCTGCCCAGGGAGTTACCAGATGAAAGCAATCGTATCAAACGTAGTCTCTCTAAATCAACCTCCAAATCAACAACTTAATAGGCAGTTGCTGCTCACGCACTTACTCATAACTAGTAGACACATCGGTCAAACTAGGACAGCATCCTTTCTACTAAAGTGGAACACAACCAAGCGATCTTACTAAAATTACCTACAGCAGATTCACCTGATGTGAATGTGAAAGCTGGAGATGAGATCCGATAGATGTATTGACCCGCAATAATACAATTGGAACAATATTTAATGTAAAACTACCTCCCCTCCAATCATGTTGACGTTCAACCTTTCAAAATATCATCTGGTTTAATGCTTAACGGGCAAAACCATAAATCAGTCAGAAACTACCGGAGATTAGTGTTATGGTGGTGAAAGTGTAATAACTAAAACAACCTACCCAAGAAAATCTTGAGAAACCAAGAAAAGTCCCTATTACGAGCTGAGACAGTCATAACAGACGGTTACTAATATCCTGCTACGACGATAACAAAGCAATGGGTTGGGAATTTCTCTCCTCGAGTGATTCAATATCACTAAAATTGGAGAGATCCAAACTTCATGGCTTCGAACCGGCAAATTATCATTGCAAGAAGGTTGATGCTCATCGTTTTCGATTGTTTTTGAAATAAACAAAAGCAAAAAGGTCATGGTACTGTGGTTGTGGGCTCATAAAATTGATTAGTGAATTTGAGATAATAGAGGGCAACATTAAAGATACAATCAAACATAATTAAAGCGACACTACCAACAGACTCGTTAAATTAAATTGAATTGATAATCAATGTGTGGCTATTTCTTAATAGTTACTCAAATATAATTGCTAATTAAACAATAGTAAGCAATAAAATTGTGTTGCGCAATCAATGTATGAGATTCTGTACATTTAGTAGATTATTTTTTTTAATGGAAGCTCAATTACATGATACAATAAAATTTTAAAATTAAAATAGGCACCTGCAAAGTGGTTCCTTTGGGGAATATGTCGTTCCTCCCTGGCGGCATCTCTTTCCAGCGTAAAACCCCCATGACGGCCTGTCGGACCCACCCCCTTGGCAGTGTATTCCTCTCAGCTTCCGCCAGGGTGCGCATTAAGCCGATCTACGGCGACAAATCCTCAATACGACATTGCATTGGCCGATCCTTGCGTCACCAACAGTCCGCACAAGAAGGCGAGAGAGTCACTGCGAGTCAATAGAAGAGCAGAGCCAGAGAGTTCCCCATTTCGATTAGGCTCCGACGCAGCGCAACCCGGACGAGCTACTGCCGAGTACGCATCGGTTGCACGCGCACCGCCGCGCGATTTCGTACCACCCGCAATCGGTGGGTTCTTCGGCTAATTCACCTCAAGGCGAACATTGAGGCTTTAGCTCGGGACGGAGTCGGAAAATGGGCCGCGTGGCCGGCGCTCGAAAAACTTGCGGAGCGGCGAACTTTGTTCGGTATCGACCAAACGGTGGTTTTTCGCTGGGGCTTCGCACGAACCGAACGCGGACGCGAGCGCCACATCACCTACTAGCAACGGTTTAAAACTGACATGACGTCCGAAAACCGTTCAAGTCCGCCGGCAGCGGAGCGCACCTTTCCCCAAGCCGAGGCGACCAATAGTAGCGGCCGTGAATGGCAGGCGCCAGCTCAAGAAGAACTTGAGCTCGTACTTGTTCGCGGCGCCCGAAGTTTTCGGCCCCTGCGAGAACTCGCTCGGAAAAGGGGCAAGGGATTACCCCGAGCGCGGCGTTATACCGATTCGTTTCCGGGGATAGTTCGCCCCCTGATCGCATTCATCTTTTTGAAAAATTGATTATTGATAGTCCATAAAAAAAGGCATACTACGAGGGAGGTCCGAAAAGTTTGAAAAACAATAATTCTTGGGTTTTATTTGATTTTTGTCTAACGTCTGATTCCCCTATTTTTTTCTAATGCGTTATCCTCAAGACAATAGACCACTTGAGGGCATTACACCCGAATGCTGCCTATAATTGATTCAAAAGTTTTCAGTTTTTACCCTATAGGGTTTGCCGCTTTCTGTTTTTAAGTCTCTCTGCTTCCTGCTTTCCCCCATAGCTGTTCTTATACAGTTTTCCCAAGAAACAGTTCGTCTGCTTCTTTTTCCCTCCCCCTCAGAGACAATCGCGTCAATTTCTTTGTCCATATGTCATTTTGCATCCGTCTCACATCTCCAAAACATTGGAGAGCTCTATTTTCTAATGTTTCATGATTTCATTCTCCTCCGAACTTCCTCGGTTCGTTCTCATATAATTCTGCTGCTCTAATTGTTTCTTACATTTTTCAAAAAATTGGAAAAAGTAAAACATATCCTAGACAAGATCCTAGTGAACAAGAAGACAAAAATCCTGAAAATGGCAAAGAAACTAAAATGAACAGGAATATATATCAATGAAGACTTTCCCAAAGAAATCAAAGAACAGCGGAAACAATAGGGCGCAATAAAATGGAAGTAAAGGCAACGTGGCAAATATAGACTATAATAAACTTGATATAAATGGGACAGCATACAGGTTAGATCAACTAAAACCACGCATAAAAAAGAAAATGAAAAAAAAAGAATATAAAGACCATAGCACAGTACAAGAACATACAGAGAACGGTCACTTGGGAACAAGGCAGTGACAGAGAAAATGTGACAAAAATGATAAAGAGCAGAAGACCAAGGAATGAAAAATGGAATATAAAGCAAGACAACTAAAGTAAAAAGAATGGCCAATAAAACAAACAAACTAAAAAAATAAAGAAATAAACATTGGAATATAGAAAGAAATATGAATGCGGTTCAAAAAGGACAAACACTTAGTGGTATAAGTAAAACCAAAAAGATAGGATCGGGAAAGGTAAGAATAGCAGACAAACAAGGACTGTGCTATTCGGAAGTACAAACCGATCAAAGAACAGTAGAAGAAAAAAAATGAGACTCACAAATAACAAAATTCTGTGCAATATCACTACGGATTTTAACTATTAAAATAGAATTAGAAGAAAGTATAAACATAATACAGATCTACACCCTAGTAGAAGGAATAAAAGAAGATACAGTCAATGATTCCTATACGCAATTACAAGAAAAATAAAGTTTTTATAGAAACAAGCAAGGTAATACAAAATGGAGTTTGGAAGAGCGATGAATGTATCTTAAAGGAGTGATAACTGAGAAGGAAGAAGGAATATGTGGGAGAACCACAATAAAGAAGGTACAGAAAAGAACACTGGTGGAGTGAGGAAATAAGAAGAGAGGCGAGGAAAAAGAAAGAAGCAAATAGGATTAAAAAGAAGATAAGAAAAGCAAAGCAGAATAGAAATAAATCAAACTTTAGATAAAAACAACAGAAACTTCTGGAATAAAAATAAAGCAATGAGAGGAGAGAAAAGGAAAGAGATAAGAGGTATAAAAAGCACAAACAACTGAAAACAACAAACTAAATATTACTTGGAAGGAACATTATGAAGATAAATTTGAAAGAAATGGAGACGAACGGGAGATAAAAAAGAAGAAAGCAGTGTAAACGATAAGAAAGAAAAACAAGTAGATGAAGAAATAACAATAAATAAATTAGAAGGAGACTTGAGAAAAATTGACTAAAGAAAGCATGCGGTAGCGACAATATAAAACCGAAACTAATAAAATAGATGGGAGAAAATAGAAAGGCGTGGATATTGGGATTGTATAAAAAAGCTTGCAAAACAAACAAAATACCAAAGTATTTGAACGACAACTTAATTATCCTAATATATAAAAAAGAAAGAGAAATGAAATGTGGACATTGCAGAGCGATCTTCCTAGCTTCAGTGATACACCAACGATAACATATGTGAGTCATGGATAACACACAAAAAAAGATCGTGGTAACCGCGGCCGAAATGAAACAACTTGGAAAAAGAACGGGTAAAATACGATGGGATAAAGCACAAAATGAAGTAATCAGGGACTATATGAAACAGAAACCCATATTACATTAAGAAAAACAAGAAAAGGTTTAACTGGTTGGGAGTAGAACACACTGGTAAAAAACAATGGAAGCAAAATGAGGATATGAAAGAAGAAAAGGAAGACCCAGAAAAACGTGATCGCAACATGGAGAAGAGATAGGAAAAGCAAAGGGAAGGACGATGAGGGAAATGGAAACTCCGACAACCAAAAGGAGATAACGACAAGAAGAAGATGTTTTTCGTAAATGGCCACATTTCTCCTCCATAGAATACTATGTTTTCAATGAGACTATGAAATATTCTCTTTTGGTGCCTTGACTGATATTACTTCATTGCTTTTGTTGCTTTCTTTCCCATGACAATTTTTTTGTTGATGCCTTTTTCACATATATCTGCTGAGCCCAAATATTTGAATGTTGTTCAAATTTTGATCTCTCAGTTCTCGAATTCTTTAGCAATTCTTTAACATATATTCTATACCTTCTTCATATTGCGCAAACACGATCTCATCGTACGCGAATAGTAGAGAGTGTAAGGTTGGGCTGAGTGTTTTCGTACCACGTTTAGTGCTAGTTCAAATTTTCCTTATCGAATACATAAGGGTGGCGCTATTGCCCTTCCAGAGAATCGAAAACCATTCATCGTATCGAGTCCATTGTTTTAATTGTTTTTTCACTTTTGGTGTCGCATTCAGAAATCAAATAAATATTTGCTAACGTTTCTTGGTCTGGTTTTGCAACAATTCCCCCATACCAAATTGGTTATGTCGATCTTTCAAATCTCACCATATCAGGGGTGTTATCAAGGATTTCATCGGTTTTGTTGTTTTAATGCTACTCGAATTGGAAAATAAAATCAATAAACCCCCAAAATCTCATCTGATCTAAATTTGTTTTTTGATTTCATAGCAATTTTATCTCGTGAGTCTAGTCATTGGGGTGCGTGAATTTTTGGTGTTTTGGGGCGACTACCAATGTATTTTAATATTGAATTTTAGAAGCACGCAATAAAATTCACCGCAATGTCTATTATCCGAACACTGCTCATCCGAACGAGACAAGAACTTTATTGTAGTCGCCGCCCAAAATTTTAAACGGCGTAACTGTTCTTGCCGAAAATCAATTGACACTAGACTTGGGTATACAACGCTTGTAGGTTTACCATTTCAAAATTTTACATATAATCAGTTATCCGGAAAACCAAAATTGGTTTTGATCAAATTCAGGTAAATAACGTTGGTCAAAATTGAGAGAGAATTATTATAGCTCGCAACTCTTTTACCAAGACATTAGGATCAAAAAGAAGAACCAGGAGGACACGATTACGCGTGCGTGACGTTCAAATCTCCCCTGGTCAAGTTTCAATTTGTCGTACTGCGACAAACTCCACTTTCAGATTCTATTATTTAAAAATTAAATTAATAATTAACTCGCACTATCGCATGACAATGGTGTATCTGCACTCGTAGCATCCTTAAATGCAAGTTGTTGCCCGCGCCTTATACATACGGACAGCGAGGGTGGACGTGAAAGCCCTGATCTTGAAGTTCGCCAGCTATACTCCTTTCCACATTTGTACCTCCTATGGGAATTGTTAATGGTCCCAACGCTTTTTCCGAAACAATACGAGTAAAAAGAAGAGAGGAGAAATGTAGTGTGCTTTTGTTTGTCGTAATGCGACGAGCTTGGCTGCCATTATTATTCTCAAATGTAATTAACATTAATAATGGGGTATGTGCACTCGAGTGCTCTCTAAAGTAGCTTGTTTCTTGCTTCCGTTTTACAATTGAACGTATGAAACCCCCACCTTCATGTTCGCAAGCCATACCCTTTCGCGGGTACAAAAAATCACAAAAATGCTCGGAGCACTCATGAATAGTTTTCAACTGACAGCTCACACTGCCGTATCTGCTTGCACTTGCGGCTCTATTGAATACAATTTCTTTACCGTGCTCGGTACTATTGGACAGTGGGGGTAAACATAAAGAAGCTTTGACCTTCCATTCGCAGGCCATACACCCCCACAAAAAATATTCAGGACACTTGTAAAAAATTTTCACCTTCAATTTTAACAAAGTTGACATTTTCGATTCAAGAACAATTTACCAAAAATATTTTAGACTTCTAATTGACTTTATCGTAAAATTGAATGTCGATTTATGCACTGTCAAGGATTTATACAGTTTATGGGCAGACCAGGAAAATTTTAGAACAGCGACTAATGATAAAATGAAAATAAAATAGACGTTACGCAATTTAATAATTAAACTGGCGTTTAATTACTACTAATTTTATATTGTTTATAATATACATTTTCTATTTATACTAATTATTTATAAGTTTATCACGACTTCATTAAAATTAATCACAGTACTGTGTACTTAAAAGTCCAGAAAGTATTACGATGTAAATTTGGGGGTTCCAAAAAAATTCTCAATAAACTTTTTATCTATGTGCATTGTCAAAAATCTATTAAAAAAAATTAAGAACAAAGATAAAACTCATACCATAACAGCTATATTGGTAGTACCAAAATAGCAATTAATGTTTAGCAAGTAACGTATCAAGGCAAAAGAAGTTGTATATACAGAATCAAAAAAAACTTGGGACACTAAAAATAGTGCAGTTCTAGACTTGGATCTTTAACAAAGACTGCTTTATGAGATCAAACTAAATTTTCCTCATAACATTTCAGCTAAACAACAAGTTGCAGTTGCAGACCTAAAGACAATCCATTTCGGTGCTCCACAGGGAACAGCGCTAGGTTCTGTGCTGTTTACTCTCTTAAGAACAGATTTTGCAATGTCAAAAGATATCTTAGTCCTTGAAAATTATCCTAAAAGTGCCTCAGATAATAGTAAAATACTGCACAAGTGACATTTATGATAAAAAATGTTATCCAACATCACCCATCAAAAAAAAAACGTCATAAAGTAACTCATCTAAACATTTAAGGCAATAAAATATGATTCACTCGTTTTAATTCGACTTCACTTAGTTGCAATGTTGGTATACAAACATTGTATTTTTTTATCGTTACAGAGATACTGTAAAAAAAATTGTTGTAAAACGCTGACCACAACAGCCGATGAGTAATGAGGTGGCGAGGTGCCAATTGCGGATGACCAATCCCAGGAAAGGCAGTGTTAAAAAGTCCACAATACACTGGAATTCCAGGATCCCGGAAGCCGCAGCCTCAGATTGGAGCTTCTTCTAGAATTTTCCAGTTCTGCGCGAACAGGATTGTCGTGGCTATTTAGGTTAGTTCCACTTTGTTGTGCCGATTGCTATTTAATGATTGATAAACAAGGTATTGCAAAAACACAAATCTGCAACATACCATCTTCTTTCAACTAAATTTACCGTGTCCCAAAATTCCTGACTTCCATCGAAATCGAAAATCAACCAAGAATTTAACAATTTGTTGGGGAAAATCAATGGTAATAAATGTTTATATCTTGGGTAGTTTCAAAATTTACGGAAAGAAAGTATATATGCCCTAGCCGCTCCAGTTTGCTTAAAAAATTGATGAAGTCGTTCAACAATTGAAAATACTGAAAAAAGCTGAATGAATTTCATTTGACAATCCTTGTTTGAGAAAAAAAGTGCAATCTAAACTAAGAAACATTGAAACGTCTAGCAAGTTCATCTGGACCCCGTTATTTTCATGTTCCTTAAGATTAAAAAGATAAAAGCGACGGGGCTCATAAAGATGCTGTCGAAAAATGACCTGCAACATTTCATTATAACGATGAAAATAGTGCTTGCAAAGCCAAATAACTTATACTACAATTTAAATATTAATCCGATTATTTTATAACCAAGCCTGGTATTTACATGATTTACAAGGAATCTTTGTTGCTGAGATAAAGACGAATTAGAGATTTGTTTTCTATAAAGCCAACTTACATCATCACCACGGTAAAACTTTAATGGGGGACATGGCCTTTGGAACTGAGAGATTAAAACTCTTCGGTAAGCACCGCGACCTAGACTACCGCATTATTACCCCTTGTTCGAAGTGAAAACGGGTACTCAATTTTTTAATAATTGAGTAGGTCACCCACCAATCATCTAAGGCCTAGGATTAAACCCGGACCCGTCCGCCGTAACATACGAAAATGACAAAGGGTACACCAAAAATAAGAATTGAAAATATGAGGGATGTTACAAATATATTGCTTTCGAAAATATATAATGAATTTCATCAGAAATTAACAAAACCATGCAAAGTTCCATCTATCAAAAATCTATATTAGACTTGAAATAATGAGTAATGTTGATATAGTTCGTTGTTAATTGTACCAGAATACATAAAAGCTCAAACTAAACGTTGCGGTGTCTTGAAATTGGTACGAGACTTAGTTTTATTAAATTATTTTTCTCATCTGACTACAGAAGGGTAACCTACATTAGTGACAATAGGTTGCACATGCAACTGTTGTCTTCATCTTCTTGGAGTTTCTGTTGAGGCTTATATTTAGCACGCGTGAGGCTTGTTTAAAAAGTTCAGTAAATTTCAACAATATCTAAACAGTTCGAGAAGCGCCATCTAGCGAGGAGTACACGTCACTGTCAAGGTAAACCCGCTGAGGGCAGTCGAACGTAGGCAATCTGAGAGGAAAAGTCACAGCGCAATGGAGCAATGAGTAAACATCAAGTTTTACTACAAATTGCTGAAAATGGCAACAAATATGCATGAGATGTTGGTGCAAGTGAGCAGAAAATGTGTTTACGACTGAATTCGCCAAATTCTGGAACGAGATCGACGACTGACTACAACTGATGATGTAGGAGTCTTTTACGAAGATTTGGGTAGTCGAAAGAACTCTCCACGGTTATGCCGCATAAGCTGACAGACAAACAGAAAGCAAAACGGATGGAAACTTCGAAAGATCATGTATGGCCAGGATCCATCTTTCCCCCCAATATGCATCTTGCAATCTTCTTTCCTTTTCTATGTCTGAAAAGCGCGATAAAAAGTACGTTGCGGAAGCCTTGACAATCCAAAAACATGTAAAGGCGATTCTAAAATCATTTCCTAAAGGAACTGACAGTTTTCCAGAAGCTTTATGAGCGTTGTCCAAAGTATGTTGTGGAGAATGGCGATTATTTTGAAGACCAATAAAGATAATTGGATCTCAATGGTAATATGGTCCAGATACGCATGCACAAGGTTATCCAAAGATTCTTTGAGAAATGCCACCCAGCACGGAGTACATGTGACTATTGGGGTAAACTCGTTGCGGGCAGTCGAATATAGTCAGTATGAGAGACAGCACAATAGAACGAGTGTATATTTAGTTTTGTTACAAATTAGGGAAAACGGCGACAGAGACGCGAGTGTATAAAGTGTGAAAAAAATGTGTTTACGACTGGTCCGATCTCTTTCGCGATGGAAAAAGAACTATTGAGGATGAACCCTCCTACGAAGGGCGAAGGAATATTCTAAGAAGACTTGGGTAGGCTAATAGTCGATTTATCGTTTATGCCGCTTAAGCTAATAGACGAACAGAAAGCAAAACCGATTGAAACTTTTAAAGAGGCTTCACTACTATGTGTAATTAGGATCCATTTTTCTCCCTTGATATGGCTCCCACATACTTCTCTTCCGTTTTCTGCCCGGAGAACGCCATGGAAAACACGCGTTTTGCGGAAGTGTTGACAATTAAAAAACATGTGACAGCGACTCTACGATCCATTTCGAAAAAGGCCTTTGCTGACAGTTTCCAGAAGCTTTATGAGTGTTATCAATAGTGTGTTGTGAAGAATGGCGGTTAGTTGAAAGTCCCATAAAAGTAATTTGTGTTATCTTCAGTTTTGTTTGTTTTCTAAAACCATTCAGCAAATTTTTAATACGCAATTGGATTGTCTTTAAAGAACTGAAGCTGACGTCCAATTTTCTAGATATAATTCATCAGTTTGTGCGTCTGAGCTAAGGAGCTTTTTATGTTGCAAGGTAACAACAGAGAAGTCATTTATTTCTTACATGGTTATCTTTACTGTTTGGTCTGCGCCAGCCAATCAAAGAAATATCTATATGTTGATTTGATGCACAAAAAGGACACCATCTGCTTTTGTAAACTAAAGAAATATTAATGCACCACTTTTGATTTAGAGTATCTCTTGTAATATGGGGTGCGTAATTAATTATCGGTTCCTAACTTCAATCGATAAAATAAAAAAATTTAAAAAGATGGTCGTTGGATTCTCTATGAATTCATAGTTGAGAAAAGGGGTAGACACTATGATCTTGCTATTTTATTGCTCTCCAAGAAGAAGTATTTTTGATTAAAAGACAATCTGAAACAAAACTTGGGCCCTCTATGAGAATCCAAAGAGGTAAAAGTCTTTGGAAGAAACTCGGAGTAATACATTAAGTCATTTCTAAGCATTCCCATAAGCTGGAAAGGATGCATAAAGATGGCCTTTTGATCCCCACGAATTCATAGTTGAAGACAAGAGTAGACTCTATAATATTGCTATGTAATTGCTCTTTAAGTTCAAAAAGAAAGATTTTTTGACTAAATGGTAATCTGTGACAAAAAATAGACCCTTTACCAGAATTCAAAGGGGTCGAAATCTTGTGAAATAAATCAGAGTAATACGTCAATCCATTTCTAAGCATCCACACAAGCTAAAGAAAATTTATAAGGATGACCCCATAAATTCATAATTGAGAAAAGGAGCAGACACTATGATATTGCTATGTCGTTGCTCTCTAAGTTCAAAAAGAGTTATCTTTTGACTAAATGATAATCTGGGACGAAAAACGGACCCTTTATCAGAATTCAAAGAGGTCCAAGTCTTAGGTTTATCTAGACCAGAATGGTACTGTTACGTATATAATGGGATCAGCGGAGCGTCATACACTATGAGTGGCATTCAACTGAGTTGGGAGATTTTATTACACCCGGTGTTTTAGCCAGGCTTCATCCCTTCAGAGCTTATACCATCATTGCTTCAGATGTTGAGAAAAATCTAGTCGAAGTTATCAACTTCAAACCGCCCTCTTTTTTCCGAATCAAATTCGACATCTATCCAAAAAATGGGGCAAATACAATAAAGCTAGGGTGATTATTTTAAAGGTAAGTGGGCACTTTTTATAAATTTGAGATCATAGTTTAGTGAGAAGATCGAGTTACGTACATGGTAGAGAAATGAAATTTTCTATTACCAATTTGATTGGAATTAATTGAATAAGTGGCGTGAGCCTTGTACAGCTCTGCTAAAACACGACCCCCTGTATTTTTATCTCTACATCTTTACGGCATTGTTTGTTACCCTAAGCTCCGTGTTATGAGTTATTTATAAGGCGACGACAGAAACGCACTGTAGTGAGTAAGCATCTAAAACGTTTTATAGGAGCTGCAGCTACCATAACATTCCGTGATGAAAGGTTGTTTGGTGGAAGACGAGCGGCTACATTTAACGATCGAACGTATTACGCGGGCACTCACGGAAAACGATTTTTGATATAAGTTCAATTCCACAAACCCCTTTCACAATATGTTCATGATTGCTTGTTATATAACGAAGATTATATGCTTCCACACATAGCTCGTACAGAAATATCAAAGTACATTTTAAAAAATGTATTATAGCAACAATTAAACAGAAATATACTTTGATTTTGTATTTTTTAGTAATTACATTCGCTTTTTGCATTTTTCAAATTGCAAAAATCGATAGCTGGTAAAGTGATGATATATTTAATTATAGTATCCTATCGTAGCAAAGCTTTGAATGGGGAAGCATGCTTATCGAGTACTTAAAAAGAGAAGAGAAAACCATAACCACACTTAATACAATGATGGACATGTAATGAATTAAGTAGATTCAATCATTTACCCGTCGACGAACCAGAAGAACAAATTGTTCAACCAAAAGTACTTAAATCATCACTAGTGTGCATTCACATATTAGAAACTTCAACGAAGTGATAAAAACTATAATCAAAGTAATGGTAAAAACTAATACACTACAACCGATCGTCCACTATACGCTTTATACACATCTAAAAGAGGATAATATTGTCCATCATACAAATCACTTCAAAGAAGACCAAGTCTACATAATTGTGATACGAGAAAACAATAGTTGAGTTCCCAAAAAAGAGAATGACATCGCACAGTGTACACACTTTCAATCCTATGGTCATACAAAAATTTACAGCGCAAAACCTTTCAGCTGGGTTAAATGTGGCTGAGGTCATAACTACCTGTAAAAAAACCAAAGACGCACATCACCTAGATGCGCCTGGCCAATTACAACGGATGCTCCTTGTGTAAGGATCTACGGAATGCTGGATCTAAATACACATATAAAATAGTAAGTCACTAAAGTGAGTAATCTCCAAGTGAATAACCCATAGAACATCAACAGCAATGATCAACAAAATAACCAGACAATTCCATTTCATGTTTAATCTATGAGTCAGTAAAAATTACGTGATTATAAACATGATAACTACGGCCATGAGTAAGTCACATAACCATCTAACTAAATTAGATCTAATTTTTTTCAAATCAATTTAATCAACTATTCATGGTGAGTCTGCTATAATAATTAGAAGTGCTGTCCATCACAAACTTCTTACTGTAGGAGCAAATTATAAGCTGCTAAAATATAAGTGAACGTCAAATCCTGCGATATAATCTCAACTGAAGAATACGAGGAACTTTCTTTATTTTATTCGAACAGTATATTTCGAGCTTATCTAAAACAGATTACACAATCTGAAAACTAATTAAAATTACATATAGATGACATATCCACTAGCAAGGATGTAGCGATATCAACACAAGACATATTTACCAACAGGTGCCTCCAAGTGCATATGATTAACAATCCAGTTCATATGCAAACAGAAATGCGAGGAGTTCATCTTGACCAACTACAAGATAACGAGCACAGATCCAAATAAAGAAAGAACCATTGAATATGAAACTAAAATAATTATACTGGCTGTTTGAAAAGAGTTCACAATTCAACCGTTGGATACAGTTAGAAAGTTTCCAATCCAACACGTTGAAGATTATAACTGACACCCCTTGGCATATAACAAACCAGAAGGTCCATAAGGACTTACGTATCCCATACCAAAATATATCACCGAGTCGCAAGTAACTCAACAACTGTAAATGACGTGACCATAGACCTGATCCAACCTGAAGACGACTTAGGTGAACTCAAAAATAGAATTGGACGTACCATTATTGAGTGGTTCCTTTCTTCATGTTCAACGCTGATAACTAATTTCCTTATAACTCTAAATTATGTAGTAAACTGTAAAGATACAGTTCTACATAAAAACAATTACCAAACCATAGAGAGGCTTCTAGAACAAAGATAAACACTAAAACTGGTCGCAACATTTTTTCTATTAATCATGGTTAAATTAAAAAGTAACAGCGAATGACAAAAGCCAAATGCTAATCCAAGAATTAAAAAAAGACCACCAAATTGAGACAGAAACAGAGAGCTTAGCTCCAAAAAAATGTTAAATAAAAGTTTATTCAAGTTGATAAACATCTTCAGCTAAAATATTAAAGTAACTTTTTCTTTTCTTCATAATTCTTCTTTTTCTTGTTATTGACTTTTTATGTTTCTGTCCCTTTGTTTCCTAATTTTGCTTCTTAGCTATCCTGTGACGTGGATAGCCAACAGTCTTTCTATCTCCTTGAAGGTCCATCACCCAATCTACACATGACCATCATAATTTGTAAAATTCTACCTATATACATGACCTCTTATATCCTTTTTCTTCTTCGTATCCATATAACTTCTAGTGCTTCACATATTCTATATTTCAATGTTAGACCGCTTGTTGATCTAAGTGTTTTCATTTTTGTTGATTTTAATGATCTTTTTGTTTTTGTCATATTAACACTAGTTTTCCCATCAAAGGTCATAATGAGTCTAATAAATGTTTTATATATGCGTGTTTCATTATGTACGATCATTTATTTGTTTTCCTAAATGATGCCGCTGAAGGTTGCTAATAATGTTCTTTCTGCTGGTGCTATTGTTTGACTTTTGACTTCATTATTTTTTTCCTAAATCGTAAAATTCCACAACCTGCTATTTTCTTGGATTTCCCACTATTGATCTACAACCAAATGGTTCTTTTTGATACTGTGATTCTGTTAATGAAAAATACTGAAAAAATGAAACCGTCAGTTTTTAAACTTACGATATAACTGTACTACCAATATACTATACCATCTCCATAAATTTAATGGCAAAAAAGAAACAATAAAAACACTAACATACTTATGGAGATAAACTACTGTTCAAAACCTCAAAACACCATTTGTAAGTAAAATACAAATTTCACTAAGTTTGTGAAGTTCAAATATTGCCAGATTAATTGAGTTTATATGTTAATAATACTAAAAATTTATGCAACAACAGAGTATTGTATCTAATTTTCATAAGAAACGCAAACGCAAAATCAAAACAATATTAGTATATCAGAAACAATATAAAATTCTTCATTCGATGAATTTCCTAATTTATAATTGTTCCAATACCACTGCTTACGCTAACAGACAAGTAAAAATGGAATAGAAGGAATCGTGCTACAGAACACCCAAACCCATAAGTTGAAAATAGAAAGAGTTTCTAATTAGGCTTCAGCAGTAGATCTAAAAAATTGATACAAATATGGCCGTGGTCATAGTAGTAATGCAACACGATAGAAGTGTAAGATTATCTTTTTTGCGACGTATGACATTATTCAAAGAGTAGTTTTTAAGATTATGGCAAAATTGAAAACCAATACGTAACTGAATTTTCTCAATGTCTATAGCCATTACTAGTAGTCAGAACAAATGTGGACCTACTAGATTTTGTATTGACTATAGCTCAATAATAATGATTAAAAACCCAAAAATCAATGCTAATTGATGTAAAATATAATGAGAGAATAGCGTTAACACTATATCATGACCATATGGACATCTCATAAAAGGATGTGGAAAGACTGCCTTGTCTTGTAAGTTGGACGAATAAACGTAGAAGAACTAATCGTGAACAAACTCAATCATTCAATCTTAAGATAAGATAAGTCAACTTGAAAATGTTGAAAAACAAACAGCAGACACAGATTTTCAAAATGTTTCACCTGAAAGAGTAAGACAAAGAATCATGAAGTGACCTAAGTCAACAAATTAATATTACCAAACTGCATTATTTTGGAAGAAGTATCGAAAAACAAAGATGGCGTTCAAGTGGCCTGGCACCAAAACAGAAACATTCTACGGCAAAAATGGGGCTCATAGATTTCTGAAAGACACCAAAAAGTCCAGTGAGATATTTTTGAAACATCTGCCAAGAAATTATTCGGAATCGAGTTAGACCACTTTACCAAACATTTGGTCGTTCTCATCGATTCGCCCGAGGACAGTTTAAGTGGTATTATATTCCCCAAACATTGTATCAATTGACACCAAACTGTTCAAAGACGTTCAACCAGACTACCCTAGAAGTGATTCGTTGTAATGTCCGTTCTTCCACTCTAGTGGAAGTTTAATTATATCTACATTCAGCAATTTTCCTTGTTCCAAAATAAAAGTCATATAAAAATGTTGCCTAATGAGTTCTATTAGCAGGATTCCTATTGGACATAATTAAATGGAAAGTAATATGTTAAATTGCAAAGATTTTATTCATATAGATGGAGGGAGGAAGAAAGGGAGGAGAGAGAGAGAAAAGGTGGATAGAAACCCAAAATTTATCAAAGAAGCAGCGATGTTAAAATAAATAGTTCTGGTGCGATGCCCAGCACGAAGAAAATTCTAGGAGAAGAACGAAGATTTAATTTATCATCCTCTAGGACAAACGGAACTGGATAACTTTCACTGAAGTTTGAGGTATGGTTATTGAAAAGGATAATATTTCCCTTGGCATCTAGTGGCTATGAAGAAAAGCTCTCCAAATGAAGAGTACCGATGACGCTTGGAATAATCCCCATCTTTCTGAAAATTAGAAGAAGAAAAAGATTGTTAGAAAATGTCATCGCTGCTAAAGCTTCGGGCACAATTCTATAATTACGCTGTCCCATAGTATGTACAATACGCGTATGGTTGCCTTCTAAAAAGATGAAAAAAATACCTCTAAAGTTAAAAGAAGAGAACCGGGTAAAGTATCATGGCGATGACCTAGAGTACAAAAGACTATCTACTAAAGTCAACGACAAATTTGGTAGAGTTTGAAAAGGCAATGTTGAGGAATGATGGGCAAAGATGAAGCTGAACGACCAAGGAACTATTTGCCTAACCAAAGAGTTTCTCTATGCCCCGGACCTGGATACTTCAGTAGCATTAATTTACATTTCCCATTTGTTACTTTTTCGTGCCTCAACAAAACTAAAATTCTCATTCAGTTAATAGTACGCAATTCGCAGCAAAAACGCAATTGCGCCGCTTATAAAGGTTTTTTGCTGCACGCTAACGATGCTTTGAACACGCCACGAGCGCATTTTTATACCTTAATGCATGTAACAGATTTTAACACGAGGCGATAATTAATTTTACAGGCGCCCGGGACCCGCTCCCGCATCAAAGGCATGGATTTTTATGACAGAAACTGTTTATTTTGAGATTGTTAGCACGTGACAGACGCCGCCGGTTTGTTGAACTTAGGCGAACGGCTCCAAATTGGATATTTTCGAGATTTCATAAATGTGAAAACGTATAACTGCTCTTCAGATTGATCTATCACGAAAGCCAATCAAAATCAATTTTGTCGAGTGAGTGAAATGTTCAGCCGTGCGCACGTAGAGAACTAATAAAGTGGACTTCGTCATCATTACACTCGCCAACTATAACATTTTTTGTACGCACAGTATTGTGTAATGTATGTGATGATAACGTTGCAAGGAATTTATGTGGAAAATTTAGAAATAAATCCACAAATGACGAAGACCAAAAAATGATTAACTACTTTAAATTTTTATCATCCTCTATGCAATGGATTAAAGGAAGAGATCGGGCAATTTCCAAGTCAGATTGGTGGAAATCTAAAAGCTCCAAATATTTTTGCACGTTATGGACTCTACTAATGAACTTGATATTAACTATAGATTATTAGTTATAATTTTGGCCAAACCAGAAAATTGATTCTTGTATTAGGATTTGGGGTGACCACTTTTTTACTGAACAGGTCAAATGTAACTACATGGACAATCAGGTGTTGACTCCTGATAGGAAAAGGAACAAAAAAGTTCAAATGAATATATGTCCAAATGTACAGAGAGTTCCTCATCATTACATAGTGTACGACGCTATGCCATTTACATCTGAGAAATTTAGAGTAGATGTTCAAGACAGCTGGAACTCCAAAATGTGTCGGCCATCTTAAATAAGTAAGGGAGTGTGCGTCAGCAAATGCAGATACAGACATCTATTAGGACATTGATACTATGCAAGTTATTGGTGATGATAAACTTCAGCCATACCAAAGGGATTTTGTTTAATCCACAGATGATTGTTGTGCAAATTGATGTTGTTATCCTTACCAAAGGTTGCTTCATTTATGAAGAAAATTGACGACATCTTGCGCTAGCTAGAGAAAAAAATCTTTTTCTTGGTAGAAACCCTTTGCATACGTTACAAGCTATTACAAATTGGTCATATACAGGATGCTTATAAGATAAATTAAGAAATTTTATAATAAAATCGAACTGCAAATATCTGCTAGATGCCCTTTTCCCTAGTAATAAAATATAGTTAGACTTATTTTCAATCAATTTATTTTGATTAAGACCATTTGAAAGCAGGGTGGGACGTTAAATAGACCAACCCCCTATTCTTACTCCTTCTTGGTCAAAGAAGCTCTAAAAATTGACAAAAATTCCACTTCTTGGGTACTGTACTAGATATAAAGATGCCTCTGTCACTGTTAAGTACCGTAAAATATGCGGCGTTATTGATTGACGAGCAGAAAATAAACGGTGCGCAAAAAATAGATTAGAAAATTACTAGAAAATATTTTGGCTTGACTACTCCTGTAGATGACCGGAAGCCTTTATTAATTATTAATATTTTGTAAATAGCATATCGAGATAAAGTGTAATTAAACGCTTATGTTTGCATTACGTTCAGTCTACTTATATCAATACCATACATAATGTTATCAAAAACAAAACTGTTATTCAATCATTACCTACTCGATAATAAGGGTGTAGTTCTTATGTCATGGCATCCTTCGTTCGGTTTGAAAAAAACCAAACTTTTTTTTTCAAGTTAGCTGCATAGCAGATATTCGGTCAGTTGTTAATAGCAGCGCGTGCGAGCGGACGCGAGTTTTCCCATTAAAATTTTTGAACAACGGTTTTGGTGTTTCGCCCGAGACGTTCCTTGCATGCCATTCCTAGCTTGGAAGAAATCTTTTCACCACCAGCGGACCGAGTGAATTCAGGCGCGCCCCGGTTATGGAAATGGTACGTAAACACCCCTTCCCCGACCTAATAGAAAATTTAACGTTTGCTGTGGGTTAGGTGACTGCAGAGCCCCTCAACTCAACAATTGGTAAGTGGTTTTTTATTTTTCTACTAATAATGGGATGCATGATAAAGGAATAAGGCTGAACATGTCGCTCGCAAATTATTCCCACACTTTCAAAAAGAATAGTTTTTAAAAATTTCATCAATGTGGATATTCAAATGGTCGGTTGTTGGGAATGATTTGCAACAAGAATATGCATTTGTGTAGCGCTACACATAATTGGTGGTACGCATGGGTTACTTACAATTGCAGGTATTAAATATGACATCAAAAATGTGGATATTTAAAGAAGAAATACAACAGTTTTTATGATGTTTTAATTGGAATAGTAATTTAGCTTATAATGTAGCACTTGCAGTTAGGCGGTTATAATCCATACCCCAATAGCTTGACTAGTTGTTTCGTTATTTGCAACCGAATTTTACTGATTTACAATTCATTGTATTATCGAATTTTTTGCGTGGTAGCATATTAACGCGAACGTTTGCAAGCCCTTTCTACAAAATAAATCAATGCTGAGGATTAGGTATAGGCAAAGCAGAAATGGTCCCCCCATAGTATATGTAAAAGAGTCCATCAATCGGTTCCATTATCTTTTTTTTTATGTAAGTAGAACTAGCTTTCAGCTCCATATTCGAATTAGTCGGCCCAAAATAAACTATCTATTATCTGCAAATTATTTTCATTACTGCATCAATGAAACGCTTTTTGGATTCCAAAAATAGTTTTATATTTTTCCATCTGGGCCTCTATTAATTGGTCGACCGTCTCTTCACTCTTATGGGTATTTATCAACCCTAAACCCTCCCTGCAAAGGAGGTCAAAGTTAGTTAAAGCTTAGGTGTAATCACTGCGGAAATGTTTTTCCAATGACTGTAAAAGAACCAACAAATCGGTTCCGTTATCATTTTCTGTGTAATGGTAACTAATCGGACCGAACTGCCCAATCTGTTATCTACAATCCAGTTCTACACAGATAAATCACTGCGTTATCTAAACGCTTTTTGAATTTTGCAAGTTTTCTTGCACATCCCCCATCTGGACCTCTGTCAGTCGGGCGACCGTCTCTGCACGACCGGTACCACTTAGGTGGGAGTGTATCAACCCTGAACGTTCGTAATCCCTCTCTACAAAAGAGGTCGGAGTTCGCTAAGGGTTAGGTATAAGCAGTGCAGTAGTACGGTCTCCTAGTGGACGTTAAAGAACCGGCTGATTGGTCCCGTTATCTTTTTCTACGTGGCTAGGAGCTTTCAGCTCCAAATTCCAATCAATCTCCTTAAACTGGTCGATCTAATATATACAACCCAATTCTACTATGCGAATAATTCATTGCATTTGCAAAACACTTTTTAAATTCGAATGTTTCCTCGCATCTGGATCTCTATGAATTGATAGACCGTCTCTCCACAATAGATACCACTGGCGTGAAAGCAAATTAGTTCTTAAACGTTATTAATTACTCCCTGCAAAGAAGGTTAAAGTTAGTTAAGGGTTAGTATAAGCAGTGCAGAAATGTTCAGTCCTGTTATCTTTTTCTTTGTAATAAATAGCTTCCATCTTCGTTCGGATCAGTCGGCCCAAACTGGCTGATTTCCTATCTATAACGCGCAGAGTGCACTGTATTAACAAAACTTTTTTTTGGATTCCAAAAGCTGTTTCATATTCCCCCTTCTGAATCTGTATCGGTGAAAATGAGTCGAGCCTATCTAAGGATTATATATATGTAGTCGAGAAATTGTCCCTTAATATTAAAAAACCAACTATTCGGTCGCGTTATGGTTTTTTTTTATAATATTTTAGGTTTCCCAGCTTCAAATTTTAATCGGCCCGATCTGGCCGACCTACAACTTAATTTTAATACACGAATAATTCATATATACTAGCATTATCGAAATGCTTTTTGGTTTTGAAAAGTATTTTTACATTCCCCCATCTAGCCATCATTTTATCTCGACAGGTACCACTCGCTTAGGAATGTATCAGTCCTAAACGTTTATAATTTCTGTCATTATTAAAATAAACAGGGTACAAATAGTCTCATAGGCATGAGATCGGTTTTGTAAATCTATTCTCCGTAATTAAGAGTTTTGAACACAGAGTTCGATTCAAATTATACACATACACATATATATTATAACTGCTTCATAACCACCCTACTACCTGTACTCCGATTCCTGTAATCCACCCCAATTTAGACTTTGATTGGTCAGTCGACCGTTCCCTCACGACAGGTACCACTTAGGTGGGAGTGTACCAGCCCTGAACATTTGTAATCCCTCTCTACAAAGGAGGTCGATGTTCTCAAGGGGTTAGGTATAAGCAGTGTTGAAACGGTTGCCTAGTGGCTATAAAGAACCGATCGATTGGTCTTATTTCCTTTCCAAAGTGCATTAGGCCTCCTGGGGATAGCACTTAAAAAAAACGCACAAAATAGCTGTACCTCCAGGGTTGTGTGGAAATCAGCTAATCCCGACATAAATATTTTCTTGTATTTTCAATAATTTTTTACAGTTTTATTTAATTTATTCTTTGCAGATTAGGTATAAATTACACTAAGGTTCCATTACAGTCTGAATTTGGCTAATCGTGCCTAGTGTAAAAAGTTTACTAATGCTTTTATATTTTAATTATTATATTACGCACGCCGTCTGCATGGGCGATAAATTAAACAAAATACTTTTTTAATTTATTAGATCTCCTTTTCATTTTTTTATTATATGCGACAGTAGGATGACAAACTCATATTTTTATAAAGTATTGTTCTGTATATAATAACTGATACGTATTTTAACAAACTAACGTATTATGCGTGTTATAAGCGTTATACGCTGTATCGTGGTGAAGGCCACATCTTTTTATTTAGCGTGATTTGAAACTTGATGGTATTGTTAAACACCTTGTGTATATCATATTCAGGTTATTGATTTAATTGGGTAAGTACTATCAAATAAATGTCTTAAGACTACGTTTGTAGCCACTAGAAAGACATAAACGATTTTAAAAAGAAAAAGATTCAATTTATTGGTGCACCCTATATTTGAATTTATACAAACTTTATTTATGAGACGTGCTTTATTAGATACAGTATACAATATCAGTCTTATATATCTATCTACCACCATTTCAAACACTCTGTGTATTATAGAGAAAATTTGTTTGATAGCATTTGGAAAGTCTTAGGAAATACACGAATAATTGCGATGCTAGTTGTAACACATTGATAACTAAGGTGTGAACGCTCTCAACTTCGTTTTTTCTACCTTTAACTCGCGAAAACTGGTGAAATTTCATTTTTTCTGGTCCAGTTGCCATTATCAAACAAACAAAAAATTTTATCTTTCGCCACTACACCAAAACAGAAAATCCAACAATCAGCAATTTTCCAAGGTATCCGGCACACGAAGAGGATCTTTACGCATCAAGCCAGGTGTGGGAAATGCGGAGCAAATCGCCCAACAAAAACATGGATTAAAACTAAAGAAACTCAACCTAAGTGTGTTTTATGTAGCGGTTCACATTTCTTCAAACTATAAAAGGTGTCGAGTTAAAGAGGAGAAAACTTCCACCAGCACGTCCGAAAGCACCCACACCATAACCAAGTACAACTGCTAATCAACAACGAAAGAAGACACACAATTGTATCAAACGGGCAGCAACCCCCTTCCCCCCAAGGAGATACACCACAAATATCAAACATCGGGAAGTTAAAAAATATTATGATAAAACTAGCTGAGAATATCAAAACAATGTTTAACTTCCTCACAATCATCGTCGCTCAACTAAAATAATAAGACAAATACTCAATATTACAGAATAGAACGTTAATTGCTTGTCAAACCACATTCAAGAACTATAAACCTTTATTACCAATCATGAGTTGGATATAGTTCAAATCTCTGAAACCCATTTTACGACCAGAAGCTACACAAAATGATCTAAATACTAAACAATGTCTTGACATGTCTTCGGATCATTCTCCAATCGTAATGACTCTACTTTCATAAATAATTTGCACACAAAGACTTAACAAAATCAAGGAAACTACTGTGGAACGTCTTATGGTCACAATATATAACAATATAACATTATATACTAGTTGAAATTGCAGTTACAAAAGTTAAAAAATGTATATTTTATTGATAAAGAATTTATAATATAATCCTTAGTCACATGAATATTTGATTAATAAATTATGTGGCATGTATATGTAAACATGAATTATATTAGCTTCAAACTGATGTTTGGATTAAGTTTCTTAAATTAATTTATTATTTTAAAAATTTTTTTCGAGATCTCGAAAACCGCAAGAGATAGCGGGACGCGGTTTTCGAAATTCTTTAGTTAGATTCGAATCTACTAAGACGACATTATTGGTGCGAGCGCACAATGATACCGGGTGCACCAAAAACGCGTTTCAAAAACTCCTCTGGCGAGCCGCTTACAGATGAGCATACCTCTGGGAGTCTTCGTGGATCTATAGACCCTTTGTGAAGTTTATCTCTGCAAAATTTAAAAAACCTTGACGAACGTTTAAGGGCTTTATGGGGGTTGAAAGAAAAACATTTTTTGTATGCATCAACTTGCCGTAAGGACCAAGTTGTAGAACTATAAAGTGATTTCAAAAAACGTTTAATAACCCATGTCCTTATTCTCCCCCTTCCTACCCAAAAACGGCCCCAAATTTGAAAAAAAACACTTTTCGCTTGTATCTCCGAAAGGGCAAGAGATGCAAAGACGGCTCCTTTACCAAGTTGTGGAGCCTAAAATTGGACATTTTTCAGTATAAGACTTTTTCATGCAGGTTGTACGGGGGACCCATATTTGGCATTTCCGGAATCGGAAGAGATACACATTTTTTGCCTGCTCTAAAATTGAAAGCCGGTCTTAAAGCATATATATATATATTGAAAATCACAATTTTACGATTATTCCTTCGGTCAGTATTCGCGAGTTAATTTCGGCCTTCCTGCCAAAACCGCCGTCCTAGCAGACGGAAGATTGCGACGGTGCCTTTCCGTGACGACCCAAGCGCCTCCGAAGGGCAAATTCCGGCCCGGCGGCAGGCGCGGCCGAGTATTATATTTCCGGAACCGCAAGCGATAGAAACTTTTCGTTTGAGAGCGGGTAATAAAGCACTCGTGTGCCAAAAATCACGTTACGATTATTCGTTCCGTCAGTATTCGTGAGTCAAATTCCGTCTGGCCCGGGGCGCTGTGGGCCCTGCCGCGGTGGCCACCTGCCGAAGTCCGCGCGGAAGCAATTAACGTTTTGTAAATATATATAATAAGTTGTTTCGAAAATAAAGAGAGAAAATCATAATAAATTAAATTTTTACTTGACGACTTTTCAGTCTATAATTTTTTGTGTGGTTAGGAACTAATATTTTTTTAATGCATAATTACATACGGTTAGTAGCTAAATATTAAAATGACATCTACAATGTTAGACAAACATTTACACTTCAAAAGTTTTCTTGTCAGAATCACTGGTGAAAACGTTATAATTTTTTAACATTTGAGCGCCCGAGGGTGACACTTAGTTTTTCAGATTCTACTCTTCAATCTGAGTCAGACACTAGTCTGAGGCCTCTACGATGTATGCACCAGAAGTTTAATATATATTAATATTAATTAATTAATTTAATATATATATATATATATATATATATATATACAAAATTCATTACAAAAATTGATTTTTTCATTTCTCCTAAGATAGGAAATTTAGACAAAGCGTAATTAAGTGGTAGCAGCAGATTTGTGTGGGTTTCGGGAAATTTATTTTAAACTTTTCGAATCCGGCCCATATGGCGTGTGAATCGAGCCACCGGGCGGGTTAACCTCCGCTGAGCACATGCTTTCCACAGTTTCGAGAGCTACACCTGCTGCCCCCGGCCGTTCGCAGCAGCTGGGTGCTAGGAATTGCTATTCGACTCAAAATACCTACCCACGCAGAACCGAACGTTACACAGCATTTTGTTAAATCATCGTACCGATAACACTCGGCAAGCGAGTTATCAAGTACATTAGCTTACTCATGAAGTAGCCATTCGAGAAGGAATTGATGACGATCGATCTGTTACAATACAGGGTGCCCTATTGGAGTGGAAATTAAATTTTTAATGGCCCAATGTATTTGAAATCGGCACAAATACATTTAGCACCAGTGTGGCCAAGCTATTGAGGGTTCAATCCTGAGTTTTTGTGCCCAGTGGGTGGCCTACGCAGTCAATACAAATAATTAAATACTTGTGTTAACTTCGTCTAAATCGCCGAGCTTCTTGCCACATCATCACGTATCAAAAATGGTGCGTGACCATCGAACAGTGAGGAAAAACGTATGGCAGCCTTAACTTCTCAGTTCGCAAGCTATACTCCCAAGTGAGCCTCGCCAAATATGTATTTAGCACATGTTCATTAAACTGACATGTAGGAGTATACTCAACAGTGTACTGTCGTAACAATCAAGGAGTAAAACAAAACTTACGGTAGTATGTAGTAGGTAGGATAATAATATAAATACTATGAGTAATAAAACAAGTAAATAAATGTCAATATTTAGGTCTACTACAAAATGGACCCAAAAGAAGGAATTAAAAAAAGAAAAATTCGAGAAAAGTAAGACCAGAAGGTACACAACATATACACAATTAGAAAAAATAAAACAAGACGAGTTCGTTAATAATAAAGTAAAAAACAGCAATTAGTTTTTATAAATCTATGTTCCTGCCCCTCTAAGCTTTAATTTGATCTCTAATACGCCCTTGAAACAAAGTTACTTCTTGCGTACATTACGTATAAGAGTATGCATATTAAAATGCTACATTTGGTCAATCCTCCTCTACATCTGGAAGACGTGGACTCTTAAGAAAGCAACCACGAATTAAAAGAAGAGGATTTCTGCCTATAGCGGCGCTTTCATAACTTGTACTAACACCAAATGCTCTACGACGAAGACAATAAATAACGGCGCGCTAATAGAAAGCTCGCGTAGTTGCGAGCAGCCAATTGTGAGGCAACTGGGTGAAAGGTTAAGCGCGACCACAGGCAGATTCTATCTGTCAAAGCAATCTGCAGTAATCATAACGCCCATTCATTCGAACGGGCACAAACGCGCACCCGCGGCTTTCCCATGGCGGCCCGAATAACGGAGCCGCGTTTTCGTAAGTCGCCGCGTGTATCCCCATGTCAAACAATGGAACTGGAAAAATTAATTAGCGCACAGAGCGCGTCTCGATCCGATTCGCACACGCTGCAGATTGCGCTGAGAAGCAGGAAGTCCTGATGAAGCTCCGCAGAAAAACGAGCGCGCTTCGCAGGCGCTGCTGCTCGCGGCCATACGCTGCTTCTGCACGGCAAGGTTTACTGGCGAGAAATATGTCAAGGAAGAATGCTCGCGCGACTCGCAATGTTAACAGCCTTAATGTACCAAATCCAAGGTCTGATTGCCTCGGCGTTTCATTTTCATTTCTTCTGGGATTCAAAATTGCCCCATGACCTCACTTTCGAACTTCACCCCTAATTGGTGACCTCTAAACACTTGCATGCCACAAAAAATCGTTCTTGAGTTGTTATAAAAGATGGGCAAACCCCAACCTCCTTTCTACAATCTACAAAACAATTCTTAAGTAACTGTTGTCGTGGAAGATAAACAGACAATGATAATGCTGATGCCACTTTCAAAAGTGTTAACAATTCATCGATGATGTCGGTTTTAGAAGAAATAGCAATGCAAGCTTTGAAAACATGCACATCTGGCTTGTTGATAATCCACAATTTCAATAAGTTGATATAACTGCTGACAATTTAACATAACCTTAGCATTGCCAAAATTTTTTCACCAAAGTAATATTGCTACCACAACTAAGTAACAAAGGAGCGTTATCTTTAATGTCCATCTATATTACTGTTAATTTATCCTCTTTGACCCCCTAGCAAACCAATTGTATACAAAAGTATTGTGTTGGATTTTACTACAACAACCCATAGACCAATGTGGACCAAGTAGTCAATGGTTTCACGACTATACCACCCACCATACTCCTAGACCCGTTATTTCGGTCTTTTGGATCATTCAAAGTCAATTAACAAATGGTGATCTGGACTAATACTTATGCATGGTAAAATATATTATAGAATTACAAAGAGAACAATTGATTGCAACTACTTCAAAATGTCCCTCGTTCGATTCTAAGACTTGTGTGTCTCAAGAATCTTCTTTAGAAGTGAGGCATTCATTGGCCTATTTTCGCATCTGAAGCACTGAATAAGAAAAAGTAACGGTTAAAAGAAGAAATCCCATTTCAACTCTAGACTGCTGCCTTTAACTGGGTAGTATTGGATATATTGGATCCGGTATTTTTATGACTGCAGTCTATCATTTAACCTTCTAAAAACAGCTCACACTAAATTATTTTTTATTTCAGATACATAAAAAAATCTTAGGGCCATAGTGTCGATATAGTTAGTTATTTTGATTGATTGATACACTTTTCTTCGTCGATAATTATTCAATTGCAGTGCAAGTTCACGAGACAACTAGTAAGTATCTTAAACAAAGATCTCCAATACAAAATATTTGTTTCGAGACAGTCCATTTTATCTTTTCAGTTGTTCCCTCTTTTTAAAGTCGTGTGATTGCACACTTCCACTTACGAAAAGAGGTTGTAGAGACCACAGAGGAAACCTTAACTAACTAAAAAGATACAAAAGAGTGCAAAAGTACAGGAAAACAAAACGAACTTCGAATAGAATAGCACCAAACAACTGAAACTTCCCGATACTTCTTGAACCAATTACTTTCTCTTTAGTGACTGGTGACTTTCCAAAAATTTATGTTACCCCTAAAATTAAATTAACGAAAAGCCCCAAATGAAATCTTTAGGACAATATTTGTGTCAAAAGTTTTGCCTTGTCCTTCTGAGAACCATTTCGGGCATTCAAAAATTGGTTTAAAGCAAAACTCTTCAAAAATCTCGAGACCTATAGATCCTAAGCGGTTTAAAATATTCTAATGCAAAAAGTGCTTTAGAGAATGGATGTAGTTGTACGAAATCTTTCTTTTAGCCATATATTCGCGCTTTCGCATGTTTCAGACTCGTTTTGCTATTTGCTGTTGTAATGAATATTTTGAAGATAACATGCCGAATTGATCAGCAGATCTAGATCATTTACATGGCAGTGGTGATAATGAGAATGAAGATTCTGATGACAGTGAGGTCTGAGATCGTCTAAAATGAAGGCAATTCAACAGCATGACAAAAATTGATAAAGAAACAAAAAAAATTAATTAATCCAAAATTGATGGTATCCTTTGTACTTCATACCATAAGTGATGTAGATAACCTGTTGTCCAGAAGATTGTTAAAACTCATATCATTTTTCAAATTATCTTCCACGGAACCTAAGAAGTCTGTAGACAGGTACAAGAAGTTTTCATGTGGGTCCGCAATGGGCAATAAAAGTGTAGGCTAAAATTCAAATTCAACAAATCACTGACGGCCCCTTAATTCTGTACTGGTACACCTAAAAGAGTATTTCTCATACATAGAGATATTACATGTTCATTATTCGTCTTCTCTCACCTCTCCCCCAAAAATGTACAAGATTAATAGACTAACATTCAGAAAGGTTTTAGAGGTTCTTGGAGGACCGATTATTGCTTTTGTCCTATCTCTCTATGATCCATGGCAGATAGAAACAACAGGTTTTCAGATTCAAACTTCTAACTTCAATTGATCCATTCAGGAAGTGACTACAAATATTTAAATATGACTTCTAATAATCCATGACGTCATTTTGAGAAGATGCTGTCTTTTTCATGTTTGTAGTCTCACCTTGTCCACTATATTAGTATAGTGGGGTACGAAAGATGCTTCGACAGGCATTAATAATGTCAAACTTGTCTAATTTGAAAGTAGTCGGCAAATGCTGCTTGGAGCATTATTGATTTTTAACGAATGTGAATTTTACTTCAACTAGGTTGACACCACACCGTACCAAGAGAGACTAAAGATTCATTCTATGGCTGAAAAGTTAAGAAACTGATGGCTAATATCAATGGTGTTTTCTCGGGATATTATCTGAAAAATCTAATAATGTAAATAGCCGTTATGTAAGTTGAGAAAGCAAATAAGACATTAAAAAATTATACTGACAAAAAAATAAATCACTGAAAAACCAAATCAATAATTCAATGAGGTACCAGAGAAGGCCAAGAGGTCAAGAAAGTAATTCTGGACACGATTTCACTTCAATACTCGCCATTTTTACAGAAGAAAAAGAAACAAAGCCGTAGATGCTACAACAGGTGTGTGTTCTCAAGTTAGTTGAAGCTATTTCATGTCTACCACTCCCTTCATGCTTCATGCGTAAAAACATTTTTAACAGAAAAATGCCCCCAAATTTCTTAAGCGTAAGTAAAACGTTTGTATGCACTAAAGACTTCAATTGTATAAGCTGAAGATACCAAGGACGTTTTGGACTAATTATCGCGATGGTAAATTGAAAAATAAAAGACAGTAGTGTAAAATATATTTGTAACAAAAATTTGAAAAGAAAGAAGTGGTACAAATGTAAAAAATAAACTAGGAGATCCTTTGAATTTTCGTTATCACTTTACCCCCAATAGCTCGTCTATAGGTTAAATGTCTAGAAGTTGTAATTGTTTATATCAGGACTTTAGATAGAGGGAGAAGTGAGGCAGACACCAAGATAGAAAAATATAAAATATTTTGTATTTTCAAAATTTTTAAATTTCAATAATCGCTTTGGAAACTGTTTAGAACTTTGATGCAATAAATACACATATTTTATAGAACTAGTTGAAGTACAAAAATGTTCGTTTCCAATCCAGATTGCTCGTCTACAACCCCTGCGTTCCTTGTTACAACTCTTTTAGAAGCGCGACTTTGTTGGATGTTTCCGTATGCTCGTAAGTTACTTTATAGTGATGAGTTTCGTGTAAATGAATGCGCCCTAATTTGCTTATAATACTCGTCTACAACCCCTGTGCTCCTTATTACAACTTTTTGAGAAGCTCAATTTCGTTGGATGTTTCTGTATTCTCCTAAATTATTTTATAGTGATAATTCTCGTTTAAATAATGCGCCCTAATTTACTTATAACACTCGTCTACAACTCCTGCGCTCCTCGTTACAACCCTTTGAAAAGTGCGACTTCGTTGGATGTTTCTGTACGCTCGTAAGTTACTTTATAGTGATGATTTTCGGGTAAATTAATGCGCCCTAATTTGCTTATAACACTCGTCTACAACCCCTGCGGTCATCGTTACAACCCTTTGAGAAGTGTGACTATGTTGAATGTTTCTGTACGCTCGTAAGTTATTTTATAGGGATTGTTTTGGTATAAATCAATGCGCTTAATTTGCTTATAATACTCGTCTACAACCCTTCTGGTTAATTAAGGTACTAAACAATTTTAATTACTTTTGTTGCTATCTGTTTAGGAGTTTATTTTTGAAAATGTTCGTGTTGTCTTAGTAGATCTTCATTTTGGCTTTTCAGAAGCACATCATTAGGATTCGGATGTCCCGCCGTTAGATGAAAATGTGCGAAGCGCGGAAAGGAACAATTAAGCGTCTGTGTGAACTCATTGCCGCGGTTCAGCCAGCTCCGCCTCCACCGAATTCAGTCTTCTGCCAAATGTTTAGCTCGCGCGGAGCATATGAAGCGGGCTTTGTTGTTTTCGCACGTTTGGCAGTTACGTGCGAGCCTACATCCTGTCTCGCAGAGAGGCGTTATCGCGCGCTATCACCTGCTGGCATTAGAAACACCGAACAGCACCTGATGTTCATACAAACACGCGGCTGTGAGAATGCAGTATCGGCAATAACGGCCGCCTTATCGAGAACAACAAGCGTTTTTCCATTCTACTTATAAATGTTTCATTTCGTGCCGAAGGTTCTTTTTGTAGGTCAGTAGCGTGTGATAGATCGCTCTGGTCGTGGCAGCTGTCACTCCACCGAGCTGCTCACGTGGTCCTTAACGCGGTGCTTTTCCTTATTTAGAGTTCTGGAGACACACAACTGGAGCCGCGCTGTGGTTGCAGAAAAGCCAGAGTTTAGCCTAACCGAACACCACGGACCAGCGGGTCAAGTCCCGCTAAATTCACATGTTGTCTCGTTCTACTTTTACAGGCAGATTGAAGTACCACTAATAATGTTATTAGACTAGAACTATCGCTTCATTTGACTCGCTAGAGCAAGCAGGTTGTCTTGCACTGACAGCACGAATCACCGCTTGCATTAGTTCTTGTCTGAGAAGAAGCTTAAAATTAGAGATTTTGTCTTCATAGTTCGAGCAATATCTTCCCCAAGAAGAGGATCTTAAAAAAGTTTGTTTTGTCCCGTAGCTGCCAGAGAAAAGTCGACGATCTCAGGTAGAAGCATAAGACCAAAAGCAGCGATCTAGGCACCAGCCAGGTAGGCGCGGGTCGCAGGAGCTCGGTTTTATTGTTCGAGTGCGTTGTGGGTAATTCAGGAACTAGCAAAGCGAGACGATCGCATCCGCTCCGGCTTTCCGGTACCGTCGGGTGCATGCATGGGAACTACCTCAGGCACGCCGGCGTCTCGCGCACTGCGCGTTTAATTGAGGCCCGACAATGCATGGCGACGTTAATGGGGTTAAGGATCTACAAAGGTTCGACAAACAATGGGTTCGGGGTAAGGAAGGGACGTAAGCGTGACAAAATGGGTTTTGTACAGTTAAATATCGTAGTTAGTAGCACGAGATTCGTTTGACTTGTACGGCAACGTTTGACTCACTGAATAGTTTTCCGACATTACGATTTCACGGCCTGACTGTCGAATCGAATCTATTCAACAAACTGACTGGATATTTCTTCCTTTGGAACTACATTTTGTATATTACCAAGTTTGCTAGTAGTTCATCCTCCCTAGTGAGAGAAATATTCCGTGATGAAGATGTAGATGAAGAAAATGCTTTACCATAGAATTTCCTGATTATTCCACGATTAGACAGAAACCAATTGGTCTCACTAGGGTTTCGTTACATATTGGACCAAGAGTTTCGAAAGTCGATCTAGATTTCAATGTATCCATCAGATATACCTATAGACTCTAAAATGAGTTACGTAGGACAATATAAAGATTCAGCTCACACTGTTGTCTTCCGCTGTAGATATCATAATCAACAAGAATCATACCACACAATTAGATGTTCCAGGACCATATTCATACGGCTTTGAACGGAGCATGATCTGAGATAATTAATAACTCTCCTATAATTCTATCAATCATTTTCATCAATATCGAATATGCCATTATAATTGTTGAGAAAATAAAATGGCGAAATTGATCTAATGTGTGTGTAACTAGTGCTTTCTGAAGAAACCTTTTTGAAGATCGTTTTGATCTTTAAAGTGCAGAAAACTAAAAACGGTACGGAACCCTGGACACAATAGCTTGCTATGCTTATAAAAACTGTCAAATATGGTCGCACTTATAGATTTGGAGGTAGAGAAGCAAATTTAAAAAAAAGCTTTGTATTCCTTTAAGGAACATTTTTAGAGAAACCAAGATCTATGGTGACAAAATTATATCATTAACCCATTTGTTTTTGCAAGTGTAATAAAGAAAAAGGGAAGTTGAAAGTGTGCTAAAAAAGAAGAAATGAGCACGTGGGCATTATTTATGTCTTGGTAACTTGTAATTGAAGGAGTGACCACAGCAAGAAACATAGTAAAGTGGTAAGGGTAAGGATAACCAGGATAACCATTAAAAATCTTGACAGTAAAGAGACCTTTCTGTTCCCTTCTACATTGCTTAGAAGTCTGACAGAGCTTCAAGGTGATACCGAAGACATAATTGTAACGATACTATCTTTTAAGTTGTAATTGTTAGAAGACAGTGATCTCCTATAACTTCTTGAGGAGCAAAGGGCACCCTAAGGGCGTTTCGAAAGCTGAGTAGATGGTAGGATTGCTAGCTCCGCGCATATTGTCATACTTATAGATTGTAATGTAGATAAGTAATCAGAAATATCCAGAAACTATATGTACCATAACCAAGAAAAGGTATACCACGTTTGGATGTCTTGGTTGTTCAAAGACGTATCGATGTTCCAGAACTGCACTTATGGTTTTGAAGAGAACATCATCTGAGGCAACTGATGACTTCTATAATTCTGCCAATTATTTTTCCATCAATAATGAATGTGCAATTAATATTATTAAAAAAAGAAAATGGCGGAATTAATCTACGTGTAACTAATGCTTTCTAGAGAAATGGTTTTGAATTTGCAATTATTAGATGACAGTAGTAACCAAAACATGCATCAAATACAATTATTTGACGTAATTTCAAAGTAGATGAACATTTCATTTTGACATCACCCAAAAATACCAACAAAAATAATCGTCAGAATTCGTAATAAAAAATTGAGTTCTACTCTGAAATATTTGGTCTACAAAACTGACCTTATGACTGTATAGTAGAAAGTTTAGATAGATGAAATGTAAGTAAATCTTTATAGTTTTGTATCGGAAAGATCTCCGAAACAAGGGATACAAGCTGTTGGTGCCCAAACTTCATTTGTAGCATAAAAAATTGAGAACAAATCAGCTGGTTAAACTTTCAGAAGGATCAATAAGGAGGTCTGGGAAACATTAAGCTGATCAATATTTTTGCTCTACCACTCTTTTCTGATACTTTTTAGCCAATATTTTTGTTTCTAGCAAAATAGAACTCACTGATGTCATCATTCCTTATTCCCTCTATTGCACCTGGAGAAATTCGGAATTTCGCTCGACCCAAAATTGTGGAAGACAATCCAAACGTCCTCAAGGTTTGCACAAGTGTCAGTTGACGCGAGAACCAAAACCTCGAAACAGTTGTGAATTGGTTGGATAGAGATAAGAATGTCCTAATTTTGGGAAAAAACTTTTTTAGTGGTATGGTTTACTCTTAGATCAAAAACTTCTTGCAAAAACTCATCAAGAAGTAATTGGTTCGCGAAAAACCACAACTAGATGCTGGTGTCAGGTTATAACGTTGTGATTACGTTTTTCGCCCAAATTGGATAATATAATCATATAGTATTTAGTAGATAAATTAAGTAAACAAAACAACTTCACTAGAAAGAAGAAAGAAAAAGAAAAGTTTAATTTTAACAAAAGAAAAGGTCAGTTACTCTGTCTATGTAATTTTTTGCACAATTAAAAGACATGCTTGACTTGACTATGTTTGGATGACTTTTTCATTCACTTCAACACAAAATGAAAAAGGCATTGTCTTTTATCTTAAAATTTTACGTAGTTTAAAATCTTCGAACGGATTTTCCCCAATTGATGACGAAAGTATACTGAGGAAAGGATCTTGATTTCAGTGTTCGCATTTTTTATTTCGTTACATGTTTTAAATTTGGTTAGCTATGGTGATCATATCTATCATCCTTCACAATGCCATGGAGGTCTAAATCCTACTGATCTAATATGTTCTCATCTATACTAAATAATTCTTGGATTATTTTTCATTTGTCCTTGTTTGCTTTATTTTCCCAAAATTCTACTGTTCTATCTTCGTTCTTTATTTTATCACTCTTTTCAATATTCTGTACTGTTTAAACATTGTCCTTTGTTTATTGCTATATTGATTTTCGTTCTTCTATATTTTGAAGTTAAATTAATTCTTCTACAAAATAATTTTCGTTTGTTTCCTGCTCTTTGTGGTTTATTACCAAAAAAATCAGATATTATTTGATTGAATATCTTGTGGCCAAATAGATGCTTCTAGATCATTTAGATTCAACTATATTTCTAGCATGCAAGCTGATCTTAACCATAGACCACTTTTGCATTATTGGTTGCAAATGAACAGAATAAGACAGAAGTCAAGTAAAGCTTTGATACAATTACTGTTAGACACATTTACATTGCGCTCTGAATCAAAAAAGCACCCCTTCGCCCAGCTCGATAGACAGAACAAGGACCTTCTCGAGGCACCCCGCAGCAGTCGCCCCATTCCCATAGCAGCAGTTAAACGCGCCCTAAATCCCGCTTCGCTCGATTTTAAATTTCGGAGAAGCCAGGCAAGACTGGTACAGGTCTCGTCTAAAAAGGGCAGAGATAACAATTGTCAGATTACCGCGGCGCCGTGAAAGGGTCGCCAGATAGCCCAGCCAGGCGGGAGATAGATGGAGATAGATACAGATGCGATGAAGAGAGATGTGGTCGCGACACCGCTTCTACGTTTGCAACGAAAAATTTTGCTACAATGAAAGGGAGATCGAAGCGCAACTCAAAACGGGCCTTTTCCGAAAGGCACAACTGTGCTGCATCGAATGCAACGGCTCATTCATGAAAACCCCCAAGCGTGGAGCGACCACTTCCGTTTCCCGGAAGACGGAACTTATGTAAGGCTTCGCGCCACATGCTGTTTTCGCGTGAGTACAAGGCCGAAGATTTCAAAACAATGTATTCTATAAGAATTTATGAACACGGCTGAAGTGTGTCGTAAAATATAAAATGCAGTTAATTTTACTCGTTGTTTGGGTTACATGACCATTAGCACAAATCGTTAAGTGTGGAGCACCAACGTAACTGTACACATTACGTTCAAATACATCGCAGACATAAATAGGCCGAGGCGCAGTTGCTCAACTGAAACGCACATCATCTTTTCTATGGAGTGATATAATTGTACAAGAAATTTCAATTCTTGCTCAACACCACATCAAATACAGTTATCAAACGAAATAGAAAAGCAATCGATAATCAAGATGGGTTTAAATTTCATGATCTTAGATGAAGAAAATCAGTGTGCGCGGAGAAACGCACTCACAAACAAATATAGTGAGGATTAAAACACATACTGATATAGCATGGTAGAACGTTGTCCAAAAATGAGTCTAAATTTAGACACTTTTTCAACATCAGGACAAATAGAAAGATTCTGAGGTCTGCTCAGACAGGCATACTGCTACCTCAACAGAAGGTTCTATATAGGCAAAAAAACTCACATTTGTTTTGGTCATATTTTCTTGAAGATGATGATTAAAATGACATCGATATGTAAAGATAGTGATATCGTGTCTTCTTAGGCACTGAGTATGGTTTTAGCAAAATGATATACAATGAGGATGAGACCTTTCGGGAGAGAGGGGAGAAAAACGAAGTAACTAAAGCAAGAGTGTACGATAATCGACTTCAAATCCTGAAAGAGCTACAGAAATCCATGAAAACAAAAATACAGCCAATTCTCTCGGAAATTCTACCCAAAGCTGATTTGTAAGGTAGGGGTTTGTTCCATTTTGGTTTTATTTTTTGGTGATATTCAGTGATTTAAATTAAAACAACTTATTCACGTCCTTTTGGGAGCTGGAACAATTGTTCACTTGGAAAAATAAGAGAAGTTGCGTATAGCTCAATCAAAGTTTCGAGGAGGATGTTCTAGTTGTTTTATCCGTATGTGATGCAAGCAACTAAAATAAAGGTATCAAAAGAGAGGTTTTAAAGAATTTTTCATATTTTTTTATAAGGCAATGTTGTCTTACAAAAGTGGAAGAAATTAGGCGATTGAACAGGAGGAAGATATCCTGTAAAGTTTATTCTTTTTGCTGAAACAGCAACTTTCCCACATTATTTTGGAAGTTCAAACAATTCTTCATTTGAAAAAAAGGCAAAGTTGTATAAAACTCGATCGAAGCTTCGTTCATAGAGTAGGTAAGCATGTGATGATAGCAACCAAAACAGAGGCATCCAAAGAAAGATTTTGTAAAATTTTTCATCATTTTTCCTAAGGCAATGTTGCCTTACAATGGAAGAAAAAAGGTGACTGAGTAGAAGGAAGATCATACTGTAAACTTTATTCTCGTTGCTGAAAACCTCAATACAACTTAATATGATTGGATGGTTTTTGGAAGTTAAAACAATTCTTCACTTGAAAAACGGCAAA
This sequence comes from Sinelater perroti, assembly GCA_036346155.1. Taxonomy (NCBI): domain Eukaryota; kingdom Metazoa; phylum Arthropoda; class Insecta; order Coleoptera; family Elateridae; genus Sinelater; species Sinelater perroti. The sequence continues at coordinate 6,904,413 of JARFIY010000111.1, read as the reverse complement.
GTTGCAAGAAACTTGATCAAATTTTTAGGGGCTGTTCTGGTTACCTTCATCCATACAGTGTCCAAGTAGGTGATGTAAACAACCAGAATAAAGACATCTAAAGAGAAATTTTGAAGAATTTTTCCATCTTTTGCGTAAGGCAATGTTGTTTTGCCACAATGAAAGAAGAAAGGTAATTGGACAGGGGGAAAATCATCCTGTAAACTTTGTTGGGTGGTTTTTGGTGATATTCAGTGACTTACACTAAAACAACTTATCCATATTTTTTGAAAGTTGAAACAATTTTTCATTAAAAAAAACACGCAAAGTTGTATAGAACTCGTCCAAAGTTTTGGAGACTCTCTTTTATTCAAGTTTTCGGCTTTATCCAAGATTTCTATGTCATCTAAAGCTTTCTAAATGGCCACGACTAGATGTAATGGCGTTCTTGATCACATCTTCACATCTTTATCAGTTTGGAAGTATTGGGCAGACACCTAGATTTTTCATCGATAAGTCCCCTTCCTTCAAAAATTGAACGACACCACTAATATTTCAACTGACAGGAGTAGCGATGTCACAGTTCATTTGAATCGATCGTTGCAGATCCACAACTAAATATTCACGTGGTCACCAATAATAAATAAAAGTGATAATAACAGCTTTTACTACGAACCAAATGTGTGTAACTAGGATTTCATTGCCGCTACTGGCTTTCTGTTTACCTGCGATTTAATTATGAAATACGCGTTTTTCTGGTTCTGTAAGAGGCGGCGTTGTTTACGGCGCGCTGAAGGCTGCTAGCGCGTTTAGCATATTAACTGTAATGTAAATAAAGTTATGCACTGTTTTGTATAAACTTTGGACTATAACGTTTCTAAATGTTTATAAAATGCCAGGCTGCAATAGTGGCCGCGGAGGCCTTATACGGATTGTTGTGGTGATTTGCACATGCACTTTGAAATGTCGCTGCTCTGCAGATAAATTTGTTTATATCAGGTGCGCAACATGCGTTGCTTGAAACGGTTAGCTTCTAACTGGGCCCCTGACGTAGTAACCAGGAAGTTATACGGTGTGGGGATATAAAGTAATCGAATTGACTTTTTGTAAATATTTCCTTGTAGAAAAAATTTGCCGGACTCATAAACAATTTAAAACGCTGTTACAAAGTTAATGAAAAAAAAGAAGCAAACATTTAGTGGATGCGAAGATGAAACAAATGAGGCGTTTTGGTATAATACTAGGATTCTGCGATTGGACGGATATTCTGCCCAGACTACGTACACATTTCGGTAGAGACACGTCACCAAGTTGCTAAATTTTGCTACGGGTCGAAACAAAATGAAGCAAAATGAATCAAAATGGTGCGCGAGTTGAAGCTGTTCACTCGTTATGAAAAGAGAAGGGTCCAAACGAGCAAGTATGGAGAAGAAAACCAAAAATAAATTACTGTAAGGAAAATGCTTGTTACTGCGTATTAAATTCACCAAGACAAAGCTTTAACTAATTGAAGAAACAAATTGTTCAATACCGCTACCCTTTAAAGAAACCCTTATGAGAGTACCAGTTTGAATAAAACATTTAAATAGAGGAATTCATGAGCAAATGACTCCAGGTCTAACTTGCGCCTTTCTCAAAAGTGGCACCAAAAAGTTGCCCATTTGTTAGACCAAATGCATTAAAAGTAAAGAAGAAATATGTAGATAAGTACCTTTACATGTTGCATTGTCATATCTCTCTTCGATAAATCATCATAACAATAGTCTCTTTAAATTTGACTTACCCAAGTATTACTTTATACACTCTACCAAAAGAAAACTGATAAAAGAGATATATAATATGACAAAAAGAAAACTTTTGTGAAGAACAATTTGGGGAGAAGAGAACGGATGAGTATAGTATAGATGTTAAATTTAATATATTTGAGGTAATTAAGCGGCAAGTATATGACGATAATAGAGGGAAAAGAACCAGCAAAAATTAAAGTTAACCATACAGCACCGTGTATGGTTAATCTAGTATAGATGGTATGATCAAGGAGTAAGTGCGTATAAAACAGCTTTTGATACGAGAAAAATTTTCCTATGGGATACCTCAATTATTATGTAAACACATAATAGCAGTGAGAGCAAACACAGGAGAGCCTCGCCATTATTATTATCATCATCATTTATTTGGATGATTAAAAGAAACACTCGGACAACTAAGATTTGATGACAATGTGGCTGTCGATTGGCTAGTGTCAATACCACGTTCGCTTTATAGTAGCTAGATCTAAAAACCACCTATCCGCTGGGATTGTAGGGAGGAATATCTGAAGGTAGAGCACCTAGCACTAAACCTTCTTTACTCATTATGACGATGTCAGAACAAGGGGTACCCTCGTCCATTGCGCAATGGATTATCATTTAGTTTCTCCGTCCAAAATTTTGAAAAGACTAGTAATCCAATCAAGTAATCCAAAACATTATCTTGAAAAATATTTTTTGGACAAAAAAATCCGATTTATATTTGATTCATCCTCATATACTGCCGAACCTGCCGATTTGCACGTAGCCTGCTGTACCTGCATAACGGAACCGTTTACTGGTGTATTTTGCGTTCAGGGAGCGCCGCGAGCATTTTGGGGTAGAAATTTGTTTTCATTGTTGTCTCCGACAATGTTCTCAGGTACCCAGACAGGCCGGAAGCTCAGAGACCCTTCTATACTTCCATTGGCCTTCGACGGCACCAGGACTGGCTAATACTGTCGGTGGTTTGTCGCCTGCTATTAAATGTTAGCAATTGTTATCAAAAAATCTACAGCGCAGCGCTGTAGTCAGTCAACTTTGTAATTATTAGTATCGGGTTCAAATCCCATCACCAGCCCGAATCAAGAAGTATCAAAACGTAAATTTTATAAAATAGAATTTTTTTAACTTAATCCGCGATTTTATCTTCTATTACAGAAAAAATTTCTCTTCCTACAAAAATTACATCGCCGCAGTCAGAAATGAAGCCTACGCCAGGTAGGTTCCAGTCGAAAGCCGACCTAATCAGATGTTTCATGTTCTAATACGATTAGGCCATTTGCTTATGGTTTGTTTCTACTTTAACTAAATTAAATTTTACCACATGCCTTCAGCATTTAATTTTCACTTCACACTCTGCCGGCATATGCTGGGCGTCTATCTGGCTAAGCAGACTTCTGAAAGGACACTTTTATGATTTATTTATTAATGCACCATGCGAGGCCAATCAGAGCGACGACGGTTGTGCAGCAACTGCTTCCTCTATTAATATGAATAGAATCCCCACACCCTCGGAGTTGACCGACGTGACTAATAACCGGTGAATTAGTTAGGGAAGTGTACGCCCGCTGCAACTTGGTTAAACAAATTGGAGTCCGCCTCTTTAGCGCCACTTTGAAGTGATGCGCGCCGTTATCGTCAGTTTGGGCTTGTAATAAAGGCCTAATGCATTTAAAAATAAAACTTTGGAAAACTGGGAGAAAATCAAACTGTCCTGTGAATATTCATCCACCTGACGGGATAATTATACTAAAGTTGTTTCGACAAGAATGAAACGAAAGAAAAACAAAAAAAAACGCGAAATGAAATATAAAAATCTTCATAACAAATATGATATAGACAAAATAAAAGAAAAACAAAGAAACGCGAGTAGAGCTGCATAAAGTGAAAGAACCAAAAATAGTCTCCATAAACGGAGAATTATAAATAATATCAGAATAAATACCAGTAAAAATAATTACACAAAAGCATTATCAAACAAAAAAATGGGAAATTTGTATAGTAAACTATAAAATAAAACAAAATAATAAAATAGTACTAAATTAAAACAATCAAAATTGAGAACAACTACTTACCCTGCATAGAAAATATAATTATAATTGACTGTACTGCAGGACTTTTGAATTGATGGCAGAAATTTATGCTTAATATGAGAATTGTATTGTGCACTGGTCAACGTCCGTTCCACGCACCATGGAGGCCGCGCGTGAGCCTGTACCGCCCCCATAAGTTACAAGTGAACTAGAAGTGTCAAACATAAAACGAGACCCTAACGCACTGGATAATCTCAGGTCTGTTTTCAAAAAATTGTCGCCACGCTACCCTTGTATGAGGCAGGAGTAAGAGTATAAAAAGGTTAGGTAAAAATGCTCGGTACGTCTCTTTCTGTATTTTCCCTCTTCCCCTCTTTGTCAGCAATTTAGGCGATAAGTATTTCAATCCTAGTTAATAACATTGACACAGACATTTGCACACACGCGACAACCAGCTCTAATAGGTAAGCCCACGTCACCAGCAAATAAATGCGAAGGCTTTCACGGCCGGTGTTTTGATGCATCATGTCATTGGTTTTCGGTTGTTAGGCCGTCGTCGGAGTTTGGAAGCTTCTGACGTTTCGTTGAGAGCTACGGCGGACATCTTGAGAAAAGAATCTTTTAAAAATCATGTCATCTCGCAAAGCTGCATCACCAGCTTTATAGTTAGCTAAGCCTGTAGCCTACATTAACATCCAGTCCAGAGTCGTTACCCCGCAGCCACCTAAAACTGCATCACCACTTAGCCGGCTCCCCATGAGCGTTGTAAACCAGTTAGCGCCTATTCCACGCACTGTTGATGCCTCTCGTGAGCCTGCACCTTCGCGGTCTTGAAGATCACGCTAACATATTTGTGAACTTTTGGAGCTACTCTACAATAGCCGAGCGCTTACACTTATAATAAAGTATTGCGAGACGAAGAACTGGGTCGAATTTTGCCCATCGCCTTATTCGGCACTATAGCGACACAGTCGTGCTTTTACCCTGAAATTCTGGATTTGGTCTACTAATAAATCAAATGAGACCTTAACGCACCAGATAATTTCGGATCTGTTCCCAGAAAACCTACTTTGTAGGAAGCGGGAGTAAGAGTATAAAAGCGGTCGCTCAAAAATATTCGCCCTCTATTTTCCATACCAATAACCGACATTGAGTTTTCGAACCGACACCAGCAATTTAGACTTTAAGTGATAAAATAGAAAATAAGAAAGAAGTAGAAGTATTTGTAAGTTACCACTAGCAATGGTCAAAAAGTTTTGAAGAGTAATAATTGTAAAATGAAGAAAAACGTATATGACCATAAAACTTATTTTATGATCAAAAACCAAACTGTAGAATGAGGAATGGAGAAAATCAATTCAACCCGCTCAATACACCAATCCACACCAAAAGAGAGAATAAAACACCATGATCAATGTAAAGTGTCAATAGGAGACTATTCAACATGTCCAAATGACTTAAGTTTGGAGGAATGACACAGAAAATATGGAAGGGTAGGAGCATCAGTAAAAAATACATTAGGCTCTTTAATGTTGGTTCTAGACAAATAAAGGTTAACCTCTTCTTGGCTTATCGCAGATCTGTCAAACTGCTACTGGTTGCATATAAAATTTAGTACCAGATAATACCACGTACGAGATAATGCAACAAAGAGAATATGTAAATTGGAAGATCAAAATTATTCATAAAGTTCAATGATGGATTGTGAAACACCAATACATTAATTGATGGCTAACCAAGTACAACGACACGTAGATAGCAAATCTATAACCATCAGATACAAATTCTATTCATATTATTTGTTTCTAGCTAATTATTTGGACTTTCATTTTGTTATAGGGATTAGAAATGTTTCTGACAGCTAATTGGAGGCGAGAACGTCCTTCTAGAAACGCAAACAACGACGCCCCTCCTTCTTTAAGCTCTGCCAAAACTGTACGCACCGCACCAATTAGCTCTTTTTGAGCGCCAAACCAAAACAAAGCGCGTTAAACTTAAAAGTTCAATGGTTTTCACTTCGATTGTCTTGGCATCTGAATTCTGCTGTAATGTTGGTATGGTCACCAGTTTTACATCTTTACCTTAACGAACTAACAAAACAAATGAAAAGATTACACAGCATTTGCGTAAAAACAAGAAATGATAGAGGCAGACTCAAAGTTTAAGAATTTGGACTCAATAGTATTAAATGCGGAGGAAAATGATGGGTACAGAAGATAGGGTGAGAAAGGAACAAAAGTAATATGGGATTCTGAAAAGAAAGCCAAAAAACAATTCTCAGCAATGTCATGTACTGATGAATATAAGTTGTAGGTCTTGGTCCACTCATCTGCCAATCAAACCTTAAAGATTTAAGGCCAAAAGAATTAATTCGCATTAAAATTTCTGTTAAAAAATGTGTGTCATGGATCAAAACAAAAGAAGTTTTGCCCTAGGGGATCTCAATAAGATCTTTTTGTTCTTTAGGGTCTACCAAATGCTAATTATTCAAGATATAGATATTCCTTCATACCTTATTTCCCTTGTGATGTTTCTCTCATCATCTTGGTTCCCCGTTATTTTGCCTTTGGCTTGATTTCGTTCCAGTCTTAATCTTTCCGTATATGCTTCAAGATCTTTTATCGTAGACTGATAAAGAACTTCGAACTTGTTTGTGATGCCTTCTTCTATTTATGTTTACAGCTTTCTGGCCCTATTCTAGTTCCTTCAATTTATAAACAATTTTAGGGTCATTATATTGCCCTGCCTTACACCTCTTTTGATTGCAGTTTCTACAATTCTTCAACCATACATTCTTGGTGTGGTGGTGTGTTACCCTTCTAAAAAGTATATCTATTTTAAGTGCCGATGTATATAAATGTATAAAATGTATAAAACCCACCTACTGAATTACCAGGTTCAGTTAATGATTATCTTTGTGACCCTAAACTTAAATTGAAGCCAATGTTAATGAAGATGAGTACTGGTGTTTAATTCTCAAGCAGGAGTGAATAGTGATAGTTATTGAATTAAATTATGGTTGACCAGTCCTTCCACGACACAAATGTCAACAGCTACTCCTCTAACCTTCAATCTTAAGAGACGATAGAAAACTCAAAAACCAAGTTCTTTATACCGAACGTCTATGGGTGTATGGAGGTCAGTGCCTGACCTCGTTTAGGAAAGCATTTCAGTAAAAATGCTGATTGCTCCTCAACAAAGAACTAAGAGCCTTCCGGACGTGACAGATGGCTCGTCCTATCGACGCTGCAAGGGGGGATGACCGTGAGATGGGCGGAAGTGTGTGCTTAGCTATGCGTTGCGGATAATACGCCGCCGTTCAGTCGTCTCAAGATTGGTGTACGTAGCGGAATCCTCGGAAGAATATTAACGTGTCCCACGCAGAATGCTAATATATTCTTGGGGCTTTACGAATACTACAGCATAAGACGAGCCATTTATCTATAGTTATACTTCTTATTACGTCCTGTGCGTTCAGGTGATAGATGGGGTAACGTTCTAGCAAAGGTTTTGTTTATGTATCACGAGAATCGCTTCTATTTGACCCGCGCGTGCAAAAAGCTGACAACGCCGAGACGGGACCTGCAAATAAGTGTAGGGGAGCAGAGCGATTAGCATTCGCGCAAAGACCGCGACTGAAACGCCCAGCCGATCATCCCATTATCTTCGTCTGGCGAGCTTCCATTTCTCTCTCGGTGGGTCTAATGACTCACGGCGCTCCGGAGCCTAAAATAATGGCAAAAAGAGGAAACGGGTGAAATCCCTTACCCCACTTCCCGGTACGAAAATAACCCCTGGATGAAAGGGTCTGGCTTCGGCTATGCATGGGGACTGCAGCGGCCTGTGCATGCTCGCGGTTGGACGCACGTCGCCGTACGGGACCCGCGATTTTTCTTTTCAGAGCAGGGGCTCGGGCTAGTTGGAGATTCCTTTCAGAAAGTCCAATTAGGGGGTTGTTCTTTATGTGCTTTTGATTTTTTTTAACTCATTTGCATGTCTCGATAAAATGGAGACATTTCAAATCGTAAGATTTTTGGACTTGAAACTATATCTTGGTGAATTGAAGAACGAAAATCTGAAAATATTATAAAGATCAGGAAAATGAGATTGAATTTAGCTCCAGTAAATAATGAAAAGAATTATTGAGTTGTAGGTGCTTACCAGAACATTAATTGAAAAAGAAATTACTAATCCCATCATCTCTTTCTACACATTGCTTGTTTCAAGAAGCGATAGAATGTCTAAATCTAATGGAACTTCAAAAAAAAAACACTGAAGAAGATCATCCATCTTCATAACCCAATCTTGATAACCAAAGCAATGAAAACCATTAAAATGATTCATTTTTTGTATGGTACTTCAGAATTTTTTCACACACCAATTGGGAATTGTGTGAACAATAGATGTGGAGGAGAATAAACTAATTTTAACCATTTAAACTAAATAAGAATAACAAAAGATGATCGCTTGAATAACAAAAGAAGACGCCGACATCAAATGTCAACAGAAAACTTATTGTCTCCCATCATCTTATTCTTCAGGTGAATTGCAAAATGACAAAATTCGCGAATACCCAACGGCCATACGATTTTTTGCTATGGTTCCACCAACCATGGAGTCGGGCGCAAACAAAAGACATTCATTTATGAAAAAAGTTGAATCAAAACTTTCCCTTTTTTTATCTTTCTGATCCTTCAGACACGACAGTCTTCTATTTAAACGAAAAAACACCCTGTGATTCCCGATTGTATTGCCAACTAAAGACAAACTTGTTCCAGAAGCCAAAAATTGAAAACTTCGAAAGCTGTTCTGGATGTGCGCATGGTTTTGCAACCCAAACTGCTATTTTTGGGTTATGAAGCCTTTCATGAAAACGGTCTTAAGGAGTAATTCCAAGTTATGAGACATTTATCAGTGCAAAAATTACTTGGAGATCCAAATTATTTTTTTCACCTCTTACGAACCATCAGAACCAGGTTCTTTTAAAGGAAATATTGAGATTTGTTAGTGTTTTCTAATTTTTGTTGATTGGCAACTCGGAAAGAGAAGTTCAATATTGTTTTCCCCCTTTCTCTTTTGCACGGAAGTTAACTTCAATTCAATTATCCTAAAGAGAGGTTGATATAATAAAGTCTGGCGCATGATTTCCAGTTATGTCATCAAAGAAAACACTTGAACATTCTTCGTTACGAAGTCTTTCTATATTAAAGTGACATAGACGAAGTACTGTTAACGTTCAGTTGAAGTTCCAGTATATTACCGGTGTCGTTAAGGGGATTAAAGAACTTCTTTCTAAACAATAGAGACAGATAGTGAGAAAACTTGCGCACAGAAGAGTTCTTAATGCTACCTTCAAAGGTATGTTAGGTTGAGGAATCAAGGAAATCAAAAATACAAAAACGTATCTTTTAATTTCCTCCATTTTTTTAAATTCACATTTCGGAAAGGCAAGTTCCAGAACGTTTTGCTCTCCCATCGTCTCTTGAGCATAAAATTAACAAATTTGATGATTTTGAAAAGAAGTTGATATAATAAAGAGTTAGACATATGGCTTCCAATGTTGTAAAAAAAGCATTTGCATATTCTTCGCCAGCAAGTCTTTCTATATGAAAGTGACGTAGACAAAGTATTGTTGACATTTCCATAGTGTGAAGCCCGTTGAAGTTGCATTAAATCAGTAGTGTGGTCACAAAGATTAAAGTGTTGCTTTCTAAACAGTAAGAGATCTGGTTCGACTTCCCGTAAACACAACTGGTGAGAAATCTTGCACACAGAATAATTTTCAATGAGATCTCAAAGGTCTGTTAAGTTGAGGAACTAAGGAAATCAAATGACTTTCTTCCATTTTTTTAATTCATATCTCGGAAAGGCAAGTTTAAGATTGTTTACTCTCCATCGTCCTTTATAGAGAAAATCAATAAATTAGGCGATTCTGAAGAAATGTTGATTTAATAAAAAGAGACTGACTGATGGCTTCCAACTATGTTATCAAAGAAAATATTTGCATATTCATGAACAGGAAGTCATTCCACATTAAGGCAACGTAGACGAAAAACCGTTGGCATTTCGTCAGTTTAAGCCTCAATAGATCAACAGTGTGGTGTAACGTTGGTTCCTAAGGCTGGTAGTGAGAACAATTGCCTTCTATAGCATGTAAGTTTTTTGTTTAATGTGGTTGACGAGCTATTTAATCTTCAAATTTATTGTAGATGGAATGTTCTATCTCTGAGTATTTTCTGAGGAAAGCATCTTTAAAACGTCAGATTTTTTTTCTTAATTCTGGGATTAGTATTGGATTGTTTTCATTAAGGGAATGAATGAACATCATCAATGTATGCAGATAGAAGTCACCATTACTTCTACAAAAAAAAAAAATTAAAACATGTAAAGCATTAAAAATTTCGTATCACTGAAATCAGGTTTCCTGCTATTTTCTTCATTTTTGTTTAAATTCGCATTTGTATTTTTTTAATAAAAATTTAAAAAATAGTCATTAACTTGTACAATTTAAGAATAATTCGCTAAAACTTAATTATTAATAGGTTTACATCCACAATACAGTTTCCCGCTGTAGATACTAGATGGCGCTCAATTATGATCAATTCTTTATTCCTTTCTGTGGATTAAAATGTAGGTTAGCGTGAACGAGGTATTTTTCAAATGCATGCATTAAATTGTAATTTTTTAAAATAATATTTTTGGTATTTTTTCGATTAAAATAAATTTTTAAATTTATAAATAAGTACAAAGGCGGTTCCCATCGCGCCATCTAACGGACTTTCAGTCAATTATATATTTTATTCAGGAATAGGACTAAAGTTGTATTATACGCCCTCTATAAGCGTATAAACAAGTTACTCAATCTCGACTACAAACCAACAAAAACAGCATAGCAAAGATACAAACCAAATGTGTAATTTGTATTATTTAAAATTAGTATTTTTATTAAATTCCTAATTATAAGCGCAAATTTTTAAATAATCACTAATTCGTATATGTTAAAAAACCTTCTAAAACAGTAAAAGTAAATGATTATGATGAGCACACACATAGATTGCGATTAGTAACAAGTCATTGGATGATTAAAGTACGATGAAAATAACAGATCGTCTTCCGCAATTTCGATCTTCGGCGAAAGTAGAAATTGTGCAGGCATAATTAAGTTTTCCACTCATTAAGCTGCCATTTTTTACAGCTAGCGCGTATTCACTAATTAAACAAGCTAAAAGGCACAGCATTCATTTGCTGCCGATTGCTCACTGCCTAATTATGGGCAGCGATGGCTCCCGAGCGTGGTGTTTGGCTATTAATTGCACTGGTAATGAGGAAATGCAAAGCAAAACGCGCAATTAGGGACTTGGCAGCTGCCCGTTTTTCGAAAGAGAAAATCGGTAGAAAGTGCTTTTTGGCTTAAACTGCATCGGTGGAATAAAACTAAAAATTAAGTGCACAAGGCGTTTATGGACTATGGAGAAATTGTATACCATTAAGAAGGCTTTTACTGTCCATATGTTTGAGGGAGAAATTTTTGCGGAAATAGAAGGAAAATTTATTATCTAGGAAGAGACAATTAAATTACAAAACAAGTTAAATTTACACTACCTAACATTCGTTAGTAGAAATAAATACAAAAGTTGCCTTGGAATGGAAAATTGAACTTGGGAAAGTATTGCAGAATTTCCCAGTTTAATGTGAATATGAATTTCTATGTTGATATGTTTGACCTATTGTCTTATTTAATCCAACACATCATTTAAATTGCCATGAATGTTCACCATACATTGAACTGGAAAAGTTGTCTAGTTAATGATGGGTCATCATCAATATCACATTCCTACCTTTCCACTTTAAAAGTGCCAATATTTAACCTTTTGAAATGCAATGCCATTTGAAACAGATAAGCCACGCCTCACTGAAGAAAAACAGAGACACTGATGGAGTTATTACGGATCGTTTCTAAAACATGAGAATAATTCTTAAGAAAGTTGCTTTAGTTATGAGTTCAATTTAGACAGTTAAAAGCGTTGCTTTCTAGGCACCAAATCATCATGAATTATAAACCACATTTAGAGAATAAAAATGGGGCCTCAGTCTCCAGCACTCCCAAAAGCAGTGGTTATCATGGGAGCAACCAAGGAGAGAGGGTGTTAAGAATCACTGCATCAGACCAAGTTGCTCTACGATAATCAACAACTTTTTTCGATTCAGTCACCAAGTTCATTATGATAAAATCACCAAGCTTCTTTTAATTATAGCAAATTCTGAGCAGAACCATGGATTAGATCATAACCTAATGGGTATGATAGTGAGTGAATTGAGGAATGATAAGATTTTCAGTAACATTCCTTTAGATGAAGTTTGGAGTTGACGCAACGACTCTTATAAAGTTATTTCGAGCATTATACCATAACTTAGTCGAGAACATCCTCAGTACCATAAAGGAAGTTTGAAGAAGCATTAACAACTGTATCACTTCAAGGTTACCAAGTTCATCATTAGAAAATCCAAGAGCTTTCTATTAAATCATAGTGAATTGTGAATAAAACCATTGATTAGATCTTAACCTAATGGGCATGACAACGGGTGAATTGTAGAATATGATTTTCAGTAACATTCCTTTAGATAAACTAAAGTTACTCAAGAAGTGATCTAACTAGAGTTTAGGTACACTATTTATATTTTAAAGAAGACTCACTTAACTAGAATATCTCAATAAATTTTGGACTTTTCTGAAGTTTGGACCACTTAAAATTTGGATGAAAAAGGACCTGATGATATTTTAGACTTTTTGCTGATAAGGTTAAACAAAAGAATGCAAAAATGAAAGGACGATTTCTTCTAATCACCAGAAGAGATAGAAACTTTCATTGAGCTTAAAGCCGATAAGTGATTACACTCCTTATATGAACGAAGACCTCTTTAATTAGAAAAAACAAATGGTGGCATCCTTTATTCTGGTATGCTCGAAATTAGACCAATAAAACTTGATAACGAAAGGCGTTGGGAGGAAAATTTGCATCAGCTATAGTTTTACGTGCCCAGAAGGCGTCGCAGAGTTACCCGCGCAGAAAGAATTAAGCTCGAAGTTTTCAGTGGCGCCGAATTGATTTTTAAACTTCCCCGTTCTCGAGTTACGAAAAAACGATCATCAATCAAGCCCCTTTCGGCTTCCACCTTTAATTTAAAACAGCGACTAAGCGGCGCAAGAGACTTTTCGCAACGATCAATCGGAAGCGCGGGTCGCTATCGAAGTTTCACTCGCATTCTTTGTTTAGCCCCAAAAACTGTGTAGCGCCATTAAAGTCACCCTCCAGCCTCCGAAGAAAACAAAGGACTATCTGGCAGTTTCAAAGTTGCCGAAGTTGCCTGTTTCCTTAACGAACCGATTAAGCGGAGAGTTCGCTGATTAAACTGCGGGGTTTAGAGGCAAATTCGTAGATATGAAACAATTGCGGTCTATCTATGCATTGCTATAATTAGTACAGATATATGATAGATAAAAACAGTACCCAATTAAGATTTGTTTTAGTCCAAAATCTTTGATATATGATATGACACAACTGTCTTAGTCAAAAATTGTCAAATAAAACGTTACATACAAGATAAAACATTGAGATACCTTCAAAGTCACTCATGGTACAACAGAGCAATATCATGGGTTTCCAAAATTAAGGAATGGTCCATACACTCTCGTCTTCACAGTACATTTGGATGCTTACCTGAAACAGAAAACACGCTGTAGGGTTTTTACCACACTGCAATAGTGAAATATGTCAAATTTCATAATTAAACTAAATGAAAGTGACAGAAGCGAAGTTTATAGAGTATGTAGGTGACACTTGATCCGACTTATTTCTAATAGCAACTGAGTTGGTTTGAAATTATTAATTTTCCCACAAAACAGCCTGATACATTCGACAATTACACATAGAGTCAAAAGAACATCCTCTCCTCTTCCCATTCAAAAGAAGATTATACTGAAAAGACGTTAATAGATTGCAATGTTGTATTTTACCTCCATTTTTCATAATTTATGGCAAGTGTTATTATAAATAAAAAAGAAGAATCAAAAATAGTCAAACAACAATCTCTTGAATCAACAGAAGGTCATTAGGAGAAAGTCAATGGATGTAATACCTCGTTTGTACAAATTAAAATAAGTACAAGGTTCCGATTACTGTTCATCAATGATAAACCAGCGTTTCCATCTTTTTGGCCAAATTTAGGGCAGTATTGACGGTCGAACAGATAGTTCTTTTTACTAGATGTGATAACCAAATCGTCACCCTATGGGAGTTGCCATTTCAGACTTATTTGATATTTTTAAACTCCTACTTCAAGAAAGAGAAGTTTCTGTTGATCCTACGATAAGAGTCGAGAATGCAAAATAGATCTAAACCCATTATTTGCGTAGAACATATTTTTGACCAAATTACGTTAAAGTGCAAAAAACGTGTATTCCATTTCTTTTTCGACGTTTTGCATACTTTCAAGCGAAAAATTGAGGAAAATCTGATCAGGTGATATTTTTCACTCTTAAGATCCATGGTCAATGTTTAAAAGTATTGTGTATTTAGAGAGGTGAGAGTGGGCCAAGAAGTATTACAATCTTTTGAGAACTTTTTATAAATCATCTTCTTCAATATTTTGAACTGCGACTGAACTTATGCGCTTTCACTGATTCAGTCTTCAAGTTTTTGCAATAACTCTAACGTCAGAATCTGCTACAATTGTTGTTTGTTGCTGAAACATAGCCGCAAATGTTTAAGAGTTGAAATTGCCATTGCGTTTAGCAGTCTGATGAAGATTTTTTTAAGTCTTTAATGGTTCACAAAAATTTCTCCTGTGACTTTCTGCAATCTTTAATCCTAAAATAATGGCGTCAAGGGTTAAAAAACAATATTTAATTGTACTTCAAACATAATTATGTTATGAGAAATTTTTTTATTTTATTATTTTCCACTATATCGTGGTTTTAGATGGCTCGCATCTTGACCATTGGATCGGCAGAAATGATCCAACACTTAATGTCCAAGGTCACTAAATCTTTCCACTAGTCTGAAGATAAAACTGAGGGCAATATAGGGTATTTTCAGTCTTTTATACTTTTTTTTAAAAGATTACAGTGCATACCGTTACCCAGTGCTCCTTTAAGATCTTCTTTTTTACCTTCAGAAATAAAGGTCTCTTCTTTGACCAATGAGAACAGGGTTATGAGTGAGAAGCCTTCAATAAACCTCACCAAAGTGAGACCTTAGGATCCCTGAAGGTATAGATAGTTTCTTAAGTGGAATTGGGAAAGAGCTTATTTGTTGAGACCTCCAATAGTATGCAGATGAAATTGATTATGTTTGATCCCCCAAAGACGATCTTAGTTTCGGTAGTTAGCCTTTAATACGTTTGTTAATTATGAAGGTAAAATGATCGCTGTACAGATTGTTGAACATACGAGGATAAGAAGACTGCTGTGCAGCCTCTTAGACTCTATTTTTTTCATATTCTCTTTTTATCTTCGGAAGCAAGTCGCTTCTTTGATTAATGGAAGCGGGGTTTGAAGTAAAGAGTCTCCAATAATTCCCCACTAAAATGAGGTTATAGAATCCATGGAGGTATGAACAGTATCGCAAGTGGGGTTGGAAAAGAGTTATTTGTTGAGACCTCCACTAGTCTGCAGATTAAATTTTCAAGTTTTCTCCCCCGAACATGATCTTGACTTCCATAGTCACTCTTTTTTACTTTTGGTGGCCATGAGGGTAAAAAGGCTGTTGTACGGACTATTAGACTCAGTACTTATCTAGGCTCTGTTTTTTTATCTTTGACTAATAGGAACGGAGTTAGAAGTAATCATCAAAATCAGAGAGTATGGAGATATAGAGAGTGTCGTTAGGGGAGTTGGAAAAGAGCTTGTTGAGACATCCACTAATTTGCAGATTAAATTGATAATCTTGATTCTGCTGATCATGAGAGTAAAAAATCTATGCAGACGGTTGGGCCCAGTATCTTCGAAGAAAATCACTTTTTATCAATAGGGATGGGGTTAATGATACAAAAAAAACTCAAAAACTTTTCATGACCGATGGATTTCCTCAAGTAAACGTTGAAGGTGTATAGACTATGCTCAGAAGATTTTTTTAACTTTATATCACTGTTCGGGGAGACTTTCCTAAGGGCAGTGAGAAAGCGTGGTAGGAAATATTATCAATTTAACTAACCGTGTAAAAGTACTCATAGTGAAAAAGATGGTTTGTTTATATGACATTCAAGAACTTCGTTAAAAGCTCCGATCAATTCTGTGTTGTCCAAAGGAAAATAGATAAAATCCTCGAAGAAGTAGCTTTTGACTGGTGATCCATCTGCGTGTCTTACTCCCCTATTTTTAAGGTTTCAAAAAGGTTATTGAAAGATTTTGGGGGCTGACAGTGCTTCCTTCAAACTTTACAAATTGTTTGAAGTGTCCTTTCGCTAGAAAGTCTTTAAGAATCGATTCAGCGTATCTTGTGACCCTTTTCCACCACTTTTCTTCATGTTTGCTTCCTTCCAATCGCCATCTGTTTCTTGTATGAGGCACTTACCATTTTTCTGTATTTCTAACCCCAATTTTTGATAGAACTTCGAATAATTTCGACCATCTGACATTATTAAAGGCCTTTTCCATACCTGTAAATGCTATACAAGTCTCTTTTTCTTTTCTCACTCCACTAGAGTGCCTGAGTTTTTTCTAAATCCATACTGATCTTCTGTAAAGTATACTTCAGTTCCTTTTTCTATTCTTCTACTAAGCATTTTTGCTGTATGCGATACTATTTATTGTCCTACAGTCTAGACATTTCTCACTTCTTCCCTTTTTAGGAATTGGTATAATGATGTTCTTTGGTGTAGCTCCCGTTCAGATGGTCGAAGCTATATACCTTGGGGATAGCCTAACCAAGACTATATTGGTAAAGTCTATGTACTATCCTCCAGCATTTTTAAATTTAAGGCTAAAACCTTTCCAAAACGTCGTACCTTGAGGCGACTGTTTCGTCGCATAGGTGCGCTAGGCGCACTATGACATTAACATATTCAATACATTTGGAGATAATCCCACAACATTGTTGCAGCATGGTCAAATTATTGGCTCAGTACAGAATCAACCAAGTGTTTTTTCGCCGCCCCATAATGCGGCGTTTAACTTAACGTCGTCCCATTTAGCAATTTCAGTTAAATTATTTCCCGGCGAGAGCTATCCCGTTAATCGAGCTTGTATCAATGACTCCGCCATAAACTAGGTAAACTAGCCAGAGCAATCAGTATCCAACACCATCATTACAAACTGGCCCGATGGGACAGGCCACGATCCGTCCATTACAGATACCGTTTACGAGCGCGATAAGCATCGTAAAAGTGCGCCGAATAGATTTTTCAGGAATCCGCGGCCGCCTTATTGGCCTCGAAGGCAATCACGGGCGATCGGGACCGCGCGAATTAACGGGTAGCGCCTTCTGCTGTTAGCGCGTTTATGCTGACGTATAAAGTTAAATTGGTTCGGTTTAGCGAGCACTCGGCCCTGGAAATAGTTTTAATGGCCCGACTTGGTCCGCCGGGAGTGCAATTTGGTTTACAGCAGATTAGATGAGCGATGCATCCGATAACATTGGGCAATTAAAGTTAACTCTTCCACTAAACCGAGTGCTAATGGCAGCCATTACGGGATGATAGGCAGACACTTAAATGTTTCGCAGTAACAGGCCACAAAACTAGCGCAGAACTAAAATAGGTGTGAATGCAGCAAACAGATCAAAACCATTGTTAGTTTTAAATGGCAGGCGTTATATAGTGTGTGGCAAAAATAGTGTCTTTTTGTCTGAAAAAAGTCGATCAAAATATTAGGTTAGGTGTAAGCACTTTTGATCACTCATTAAAGTCTAATAGATAGCTGTCAACCTCACCTTTTCGTGGTGCACTCTATTTTAACTAACGAGAGAAGAAGAAAATGTCTTCAGACACGCATGAGCTAAAAGCTTTAAATTGATCATTTCGCTGAAAGCAAGTTTATCCACATTATGGTAAGGTGTCTGTAATAGTTAAAGATTCTCGAGATAAAACCATCCCCCAATCGGATCTCTGGGTAGGGATAACTATAAAGATATAAATAGGAACGTTAGTACGTTGTGAAAAAGTGGAAAGCTAGAAAATAGCAAACAAGGAATAAAACACAATAACATAGAGCTGCTCAAATAAGTGATGTAAGATGACCACAAGAAATCGGCATGTGGAGTGACAAATACAGGATGATAAAGACTGCTGCATTAACTAGACGAGTCGGGGTAGTACAAGAAGAGAAATAGGCAAAAAGTGAAAGGTTACGTCCTCAAGAGTAAAAGAGTGACGTTGACACAAATACACGACGAAATAGAACAAGTAGTGAAATAAGTCAAAGGAGAAGAGAACCTAACATTAATGGGTGATTGGAGTGTCATTATTGGTGAAAGAGTGAAAGGTGGAATTGAATGCTGGTACCGATTAGGGAGAAGAAATGAAAGAGCTGACCATCTATAGAGTTTTGTGCAAAGCACAAGAAGAAATGAAAGATCTAACCAAGCACAATTTACTAATAACCCATGTAGAAGGTACATATGGAAAATGCCTGGTGATATCACAAATCAAGATTCAAAAATCAGATAAAAAATAAAGTATAAGCAGGTGCCAATGTGGATAGTGATGACACGCGATATAAGAATTTAGAAAAACGAAGGGAAGCAATTTATTATAATAAAAAGCATAGTTAACGCAGCAGATGACATATTGCAGTTAAAAAAAACGAAATATGAAATTCCAGATCACGAAGGATATTATCTAGATCATGAGCAAGAACCGAAAAACAAAATCAAAAGAGAATGTGGTACAGCAAAAGAAAAAAATATAGAGGAAAAGTGCGAAGAAGTAAGTAACCTTTTCAAAGCTGCAAAAGTTGACCAACCCGATAGACAATAAAAAGAGGAGATATCAGGAGAAACAGGAAATATCCTAGGATAGGTGAAAGCGCTACATTGGAAAACTATACAGTAAAGATAGCAAAAAGAAAATCGTTCTGAAACCAGAAGACCAGGCCGAAGAAGATGGGAAAGGAGATATGATAATTCAGTCAGAATACTGTGCAGGAACAAAAAATGAACAAAGCAACAATTATAATGCATGACAATTACAGACTATGATAACTAGAGAAAGTAATACGTTAAAGGAGGAGGAAACTTCGTATTAATGAGGGGATTGAAATACTATCATTGGCGAAAAAGTGAAAGATGAAATTGCGGACCGATACTGATTAGGGAGAAGAAATTAAAAAAGCTAACCATATAAAGAATTTTGTGCAAAGCACACGTAAGAGATACATAAGGAAAATGTCTGGTGATATCAACAATCAAAATTCACAAATCAAGAAAATACGAGGAAATTATTAGATAATAGACTTGTTAAAGACTTTTGGGAAGTAACACAATATGAAATGAAGTAGACGTAGAACATCATAAGAAAATGCATAGCTAACGCAGCAGATGAGATATTGCAATTTAAACACAAAAGACGGAAACCTTGGATCACAAGGAATATTATCCGGATGGTTGAGGAAAGAAGGAAATATAAAAACCTGCAAACAAGTGTTGGACAAGAAAAGTACTGAGAACTGACACACAAAATCTGTAGATAATGTTCTAAAACTAAAGAAAGATATAGAGAGAAAAAGTGCCAAAAAGTACGCAACCTTTTCAAAGAAGCAAAAGTTTACCAGGTTTTCTTTAGGGTGGTAAAAAGATGAAAAAGAAACTTAGAACAAAAAAAGATTGCCCAAAGGGTCAAACGCTACATTGAGCCACTACACAGTAAAGAGGACATCGTTTTGGAACCAAAAAACCAGGTCAATGAAGATAAGAAAGGAGATATGATTACTTAGTCATAATACACCAAAGAGGTCCAGGAACAAACTAACAGAAGATTAATTTGGCTTCAAGAAGAATTCCGGTACAAGGAAAGCAATAATAGCTTTTAGAGTAATCATAGAAAGGAGGATGTTAAATCACCAAGCTAAATTAGCCGTTCTTAAGAAGAGGAGACTTCTAATATCGCAAATGAGACCAGAAAATAACTTCTGAAAGCATTCGTCTGGACCATAGCTCTCTATGGAAGGAAATCTTGATGAAAGGAAGAGGCCAGAAGATTTTGAGGTGTGGTGCTAAAGACAAATGTACAGGATAACCTGGATCGATATAATTACAAGAAGAAAGAACAAACCATGATGAAAGAAATAGAGAAAAGACAAGACCTACTAGTTGGACACACCCCTAAAAACAATATAAAAGGAAATTTCCGGTGAAGATGCTTAACAAAGAGTTATTTTCAGTCGACTTTCTTTCTTCCTTCAATCGCTTGGTCAAAATTTTATTGAGTAGATGAAGAAATATCCATTAGTCTTTCGTGAACTTCTTTTGACTTTTTCTTCTTTAATTTGAAATTTATTTTTTCTTCCATCCCCTTCCTTATACCCTTTCGGATAGTTTAATTTGAAATTTAATCAAAACCCAATCAAATTCCTGATGCAACACTTGGTATCTACACAGAGTTGCACCTTCAAACATCGAGTTGTCTTTTTAGATAAATTACAGCGAATTTTCAAATCAACGCCGGCTGGCATTAAAAAATTGCTCCACATCGGATAAATAATAGCCTTGGGACGCAAGCCACGGACCAGAGAGAAATTCCAGATCGAAACCAAGCGCAGTTGTCGCTCGATATTTCACGTTTGGAAATCGCCAATTAAATATCAACAATTAATGAGAGCCACTTAGAGCAAATGGGCACGTGGGTTTGTTATGGATATGGAGGCCGTTAGGCGATAGGAAGTCTCGAGTCAAGGCTAGCGCGAGCAGCTCCAGTTTCCCAGCCCGGAAGAGCTACCACCAAGGTTGCACCTGATGCCCACCATCGCCCTTTCTAACCAGGCAAATCCAGAGACGCGCTCCGGGCACTGCAGAACTCTCTCTTTCACCCAGCGTGCAGCGCCTCGCGGACGCGTGAGTTGTCGAGTTGTGTACTCGACGATGATGAATTGCGTGCAGCCGAGCGAGCCCGCTGGTTGATGTAATACATGAATTAATATTTAAAGCCAGGTTTCGCTTTCCCTGCTGCGCTTAACGAGTTCTTAAGTCTGTAATTTCGGACGGCGTGGGCAGAACAATTCGGCGCAGCGTGTTGCGAACAACGCGGCATGTCGATAGTAGACGTATCTGAAACTGCGGAAGATAAATTTGAATTAAAGCACTTGGACGTGATGAGCGCTTCCTAGAAAACCGAGCGAACTGAACGAAAGGGATTTTGACCACAGTTTGGCTAATTTTTCAAGTTCGAAGGCAGCAGCTGAACGAAAACAGTGAGAAAACATATATAGAACTGTGGTGCAGCTTGGTGTCATTGTTTTGCATCATTCAGAAGGAAGACACATTGACTTTCGTCAAGTTTAGTGAAGATAAAGACAATGTGCAAGCAAAAAATTATTTTTGCACCTAATCATTACAGGAGATAAAAAGATCATCTATGACAACCAACAACATCAGTTCGGCGGGACCAGAAAGGTGTTGTGTATCAAAGCCCTGTTCTTTAGGGCATTCAAAAATGATTGGCACTTTTCTTAGAAACATCGCTTGTGTCATATATTGAAATGCAAATCCGATGTATGTATGAGGATAAACTATAGATCCGCTTGGTGACACCAAATGGCGATGCTGAAACGTACAGAAGAAAAAGTAGTTCAATGGTGGACAAAGCGGAAAACCGTGGAAGTAAACAATCACGGGTAATGATGGATGGCACTTTTTTTTCAAGGGAGAGACATCCATACAAGGTTAATAGAGCACAGAGTCGCAAAATAGCATTCTGTTGGATATCAAAGTTTAAAGGCAGCAAGAACTGCTGAGAAAGAAAAAAGCGGCGAACATTCAGTAAATGCGCGCAAGGCACATGTTGCCATACTTGGCAAGAACTTTTGGGGAGTTAGGAATAGAAAGTATCAAAGGGCCTTTTGGTGCGTTGGAATGCATGGAAGGAAAGGTAATGAGTCATTCGTGCGATGCTATGAGTGCAGTGTGGACTAAGTAGAAGCAGACAATCATAGGCTGCAATATACGACGTGGTTGCTTTAAAGGAAGAGAGTGACTCTTTCAGACATCCATCAGTTGTAACATCGGAGTCGTAGAAGTGTATTTTGTTGGATATTGCCATAATCAGCGAAAACGTTGCCTCAACATAATTTTGCTTGGCTCGGTCTATTTGGCAATGGCTGCTTTTAAATCTAGGATCATGAACTAATAAGAAAGCCTTATGGCATTGCCGGAACGTACAGAAAAAAAGACAATGAGCCATTCGTGCCGAACGATTACCACTAGGATAAAGGAACACAAACATCATCTACGTCTTAATCAACCCGAAAAATCAGCAGTTGCTGAACATGCTTTCGAAAATCCTAATCACGAGATAGAATTCGGACAAACACAAGTTTCATCCAATTGTAGGAACTATAACCCGATATTATATAGCGAGACGGTGGAGATTTATAAATATAAAAATGATTTTAACAAGGACGACGTATTCAATCTACCTAAATCTTGGTTTATCGCTCTTAAGGGGCAAAAAACAATCTTATCCATGTCTTTTCGAATGTTCAATTATTCGTTTAACTTCCTTCTATACATATATGTGTATATATGAGGGGTTGTATAGATATGCCTTTTAGTGTATCTATACCCCCTCTTCCCCCAGAAAATAATTGTCCAAGTAGTTTAGACAATAACGCAGCCATTTTTCTCTGTTGTTGTGGTCTGCAGGAAACCAAGAATTAAGGCCAACATTTTTTTCTTCGTCACTTTGCAGGTCAGCTATACGATAGACCTGATCTTTAACATATCTAGCAACTAACAAGCCATTCTCAGGAGACGTGGCAATATTATTACCCGAAGCGTAGTAGAACACGTGGTCCCCAAACTGTCGCTCAACTCAATGCCACAGGAAGCTCATAGGTCATTCAAAATTTGTGCGTTGGATCCACATGTGTCAGATATCCGTCACGGTTTGCTGTGTTCATGGTAAAACTGCACCTTTTTCATTATGGTAACATTATACCGGTCAGTAAACACTATTACAGACAACCCCCATCAACACCGCGTTTCAAATAATTATTTAACAACTCCTCATCACTCTTGTCTTTGGGAAAACTAATTCTAAGAATTAGGTCTTTCAAAAATGGATCACATCTATCTGTCTAAAAGTCCATAGAAGTTTTTCCAGACAAATAGAAAAATCTTAGAATTGTTGGATGTTTTTTGCCTACTCACATGTTGGATATGCACCTTCTTTACAAGAGTACCAAATCTTGAAGGAAATATAGGTGAAGTTGATCGATTCGCACACTTAACCTTAAGATTGGAGCATTAGGAACACAAAGGATATGTCGTCTCTCCTGTCTTCCAAATTTTTCATATGGTATAACATTTTGCTGATGTAAGTCTCCTTTTTAAAATTAAGTTGTGTAGGGTTCACTTATAGCTAGTGAAGTTTTGAAAAAGTGGTTATGGAGAGCACAAGTTTTGAAGTAGATAACTGGTAACGTCTAAACTTTTAAATTCTTTCCTCTGTCCAATGAAAGCCTACAAGATAAATTTGGACCTAATTTACCATCCCATTATGCTGTTAAAGGTATCGAATTATCTTGTCATTGCTTCTTGTCTCTTAGATAAAACTCCAAGAAATATTCGACAAAATCATCATAAGTAGAGAACGAGATGAAACCCGGTTTGTTGGAAAAAACAGAGTTCTGTTACTCAAAAGGAGAAACCAGAGAAAAGACTTTGTAGCCTTAAATTATCGAATTATGTAGACGAGCAAGAAGTTGTATTTGACGCATTACTTGAGATTGTTTGCATCCAACTCGGACTTATTGATCTTCTGTTGTTGGTCAAGAATGGTATCTCCACTAAAACTAAACTTTACTTCCAAATTGCCCATTTCTTTCAAACTGCTTGACTCTGTGTTATTTTTTTTATTTCATGTAAGTACTACACATTGCAGAAGAGATTCGTGTTTTACATAAGTTGGAAGGTCTGCTGTCTCTTCGTCTGGTTCTCCTTCGTTTTCTTCTTCTTTAACTCTACAAGATTAAATTTATTTCATAGATAATATTGGAATTTAAAGGTCAGCATTATTCAATCGCGTCACAACTCTAAAAGTATGACTCAAAATTCAATTTCCCCCCAGTTTGCTCGTAGCCACTTCCGATCCGTCGCTTTCCCATCTGTCTAGAACATCGGTTCTTGCTTCCTCGTTGCGAAGTTGGATTACGAGACAAGCATTTGGTCGTCCAGGCGACATGATAACCATTGTGCTTGTGTCAAATGAACATTTCACACCACCAAGCTCTTACACAAGCATACACAACCATAATTATGAATGGCAGCTCCCATGTTTATACAATTTTCATCGTCCTTGACAAATTTGTATCAGTTGTCTCGGTGGAAGTTAACATCGGAAAATCATTGCTTGGTGGTTAGAGAATAGATATAAAGTTTCCCACTGTTGCTTGTATGAGTACCCTTTTTTGCTTTTCAGGCTTTCTGGATGGTTATAACCTTTTGTTGATGTAGGTCTCCTTTTTTGGTTAGATCATTCTAAGTTAGACTGTCGTGTTCTCTTCTAGTTGGTAAAGCTTTGGAAAAATGGTTATAGAGTACATCGAATTTTAACGTCGAAACCTTTAAATCGTCTGTCCAATGAGTCAGCCAGATAAATTTAGGCCTGGTTTACTATCTCGTTCATATCGTCGAAGGTATGGAGTCATCTTGTCATTGGTTAGAGTTTAAATTTTTTCAAAAGTTCATCGTTCTTTTGGTGTTCATATAAACTCTAATAGTAGATGACAAGCTTCTGAACTTGTTCCGTTCTCTAGAATAAAAATTTGGGACCACCGCCAGGAAAAGAATTACAAATTTATTGTCTCTTACATAAAACTCCAGGAAATACATGACAAGATCATCATATAAGTAGGGAACAAGATAATACCCATTTTGTTTAACAAAACCAAAGAGTTCTGTTAACTCCCAAAAGGAAATCCAAAAAAAAAAACATTTTGTTGATACGTTTTTCCCATCAGATCTCTGTTCTCTTAAATCATTTAATGTCTCGGAATATTGCATATAGTTCTAGAAATTAGCAAGAAGTCGTATTTGAAGCACTACTTTAAGGTGTTTGCACTCAACTCGGATTCTTAGTGATCTTCTACTCTTAGTCAAAAAAGCAAACTTTATTTCCAAAGTCATGAATTTGAATTTGGTTTATTTTTTTTTTTGGAATTCAAAACAAGCAATTCACATTGGAAGACCTGTTGCCCCTTACAGACTGATTCTTTTTCTTCTTTAAGATCCTTATATTAAAAGGTGTTGGCTATGGACTAACTCTTCAAGATTGATTACGTAGATAATATTGGAATTTAAAGGCAGTACTATTCAATCTTAGTGAACTTTTACTCTTGGTCAAGTGTTGTAATGTCACTGAAACTAAACTTTATTTCCAAATTCTCCTTTTTTTCCTCAAACTGCTAGTTGTGAATTTGATTTCAGCCTTATGTTATTTTTGTGGAATTCACATGCAGAAAACGATTCATGTATTTCACACGGCTTGTTTTCCTTACAGAATGGTTCTTCTTCTTCTTCTTTATTACATTCCTTATATAAGAAGATGTTAAATATAAACTAATTCTACAAGGCGAAACTGATTAGATAAATACTACTGGAATTTTGATACAAAAGCTTCATAACTAAAAATTCCTATCTCTAGATTAGTAGAGATACCCAGTTGTACAAGTAATGTTAAGATAACCCAACATTCAAATTGAGTGCTCTCAACATAGGCAGTTATGTTTTTCAAGTTCCCCCAGATTACTGGTAGCCGTTTCCTTGACACCCCAATAGAGGATGACGGGCATCTAAACTTGTTTTGTTTTCTAGAATAAATTTGGATCACCACCAGCGAAGAAATTCAACTGTGAATTTTTTTATCATAATAATTCTTGTTTCTCACATATATCTCCAGAAAAATTAGACAAGATCATGATATAAGTAGAGAACATAATGATACCTGTTTTGTTGGGAAAAACCCTTAAAAGAGATTTAATGTTCGAGGATCCCGTATGCAATTCAAGAGATTAGTAAGAAATTGTATTTGATGACTACTTCAGGGTTTGCATCGCACTTAGAGTCTTAGTGATTTTCTGCTCTTGGTCAAGAATTGTATCACCATTTTATCCATTTCTGTCAGTTATGAATTTAAATTTGACCCTAGGCTATTTTTTAGAATTCTACGCAAGCATTTCACATTGCAAAAGAACGATTCGTGTACTCCATAAGTTTGAAGGTCTGGTGTTCCTACCAGATTGATTCTTCTTCTTCTTCCTTATAAGTTTAAATTGATTGCGTAGCTATAGGAATTTAAAGGGCAGCACTTGGAGCTCCCGATCTGTCGTTCTCCCATTTATCTAGGACATCGGCTCTCGCTTCCTCGTCCCGAAGCTTATTGTTTACGAGACGAGCATCGTCTTGCCAGGCAACATGACAACCATTGTGCTTGCGTCAAATTAACATATTACACCTCCGAGCCCGTGTAGGAAACCATAATGATGGATGGCGGCTCCGATGCAAGCAGAATTGTCCTTTCCTGGAGACGGCCGTTTCTCATCACCTCTGGCGGGGGTGTCGCAATTTTTAAATTGACTTGTCCTGGTGATGGATTGCGCGCCCATTGAGCAAAAAGCGAGTACACGAGCTCATTACCCAGCTCGTAACGGACCGCGCTGATCCTCTTTGTGTCGCAATTCCGTCCTGTGGACGCGCCCACCGCCTTGCATGACCCATTTTTTGGCCGCGGCGTCAAAATTGCGGCGGTTTGTGGAAACATGGAGATGCGTGTAGGCCGGCCTCGCTCCGGCTGCCTTACCATATCGGTGGCCGCGCAAGGTCTCGCGCGATTTCCCTCTCGTTCGCGAATTGCAGGCAAAAATTTTTGCCCACGTTTCGCAACCGGATGACTCAATATTTATGCAACTGCCGTTATTAATGGTTAATAGCCGCGCTATTAGCAAGATATCGATCAGGCTGCTGACCGAACATGAGCAGACCTTGCAAGCTACACCTCGGGGTATAGAATTCGTTTTTATTTTTATTTCCAAGCTGTTGCAGAGCCTGGCCGTAAAAGAACCAGCACCGACATAATAAAATCTTTCAGTGCGCCCAAAACTATTATCTGGAGATTGATAAGGTTATTCCGCCCAACGGTTAGTCATTAGTTTCGCAACCTCCGAAAGTTCAGCAGCGTTTCTCAAACACTGCGTCTGCAATATAGAAGAAATATTGTTATTGAAGAAAGTAAAACTCCCATAGATATCATCTTGGACTGGTATATCGTACTCTACGATATAATCGCCGGGCATTAAGGCCGAGTTCCGTAACAGCGTCTAGTTATGGTTTCGCTCATGTTATTTACAACCTAAGCTTACTTTTAATATTGCAACCCCCACGCATGCAACCATTCCATGTTGATTGTTAATTATTTTCCCGCGTTGTCATTATAAATGATTGCACCTTTTTGTTCGTAATCATTTATAAAATACCGTGCGAGGCTTACGTACGTGACGCTGCACTTTGTATGTAATTTTTGATCGGCTCAAGCGTAACACGTTGCTTTAAGCGACCCATAAGAATAGATAAGCGCACTCAACAATCACTGAACCCTTGTCAGTCTATTCACATTAACTTTTTATTTAAAATTTTCTTTATGCACATAAGCATAAGTATAATTTAACTGTAAAATGAACTGACGAGAATAGTGAGAGGGTTCAATAACTTTAATAATAGCTCAGTACATCAACCATATCAGACCAGAGTCTTAAAAGGATCGTACCAAAGAAAATGTAGACATATTCTTATAAAATTAATCCTTCAATTATACCCAACCCCAATCATTGTAACAATAAGTATGTATGTTACAAATGAAGAACATATACCAACACTAGTCAATAATTTAACGAATCTACTACACAAAACTATATAGAAGATCAGATAGATTTAAAATGTAGAACTAAAGATACTGATGAAGCTACCACATTAATCCAAAGGGCTACCTGGTATTCAACTCCTAAACATCACAAGAAGCGAATAAATATTATAATACATCCTCCATATTCGATAATTGGTGTGTGCGAAGCTAGAAGTATGAAGCAGATGGCAAAGTTCCCGAAATAATGAAGACTCAATCGAAGGTTACATAAAAGCCTCTCCCAAGTCATTCTCTAAAGGTGGTCATACGATACAGAAGGCTATAGAGTTTTAAAAAAACAAAGAAGGCACTATCACCATCTGGGCTAAAAGCGATGAAAAGGCAGAAACATTTGCACCACATCTTGTCCAAGTCTATACCACTCGGACCCAACATTAATAATCAATAGTTTTCTTAATGAAAGGTCAGTGTTATCATCAAAAGTCTTGGGGAAAAGAAAATGCGTACCGCCGTATCTATAGCTAAAGTGTGGCGCATTGCTGGCATAGTACAAGTTAGAACTAAGATACTTTAAAATAAGATACAATTTCAGTTACTCCAGCTAAAACTATGTAAAATCAGGAGTGCCTCAAGAGAGCGTGATGAGTCCGCTGCTCTTCTTGATTTATACCAACAGCAAACAACACCGCTATAGCAACATTTGCGGACGGTACTGCCGTGTTACCAGTAGACATTAACCCAATGCTCGCATCCCAGATCCTACAGCATCACTTGGATGTTGTAAGGAACTGGTCAAAATGCGCGAGAACAAAGTCGGTACGAGTCACCTTCAACAAAAATACTTAGGGTTACGTATTGGCCAAAAACTCACTTAGAAGAAACACATCAATACGGAACGTCAGGAGATTGATTAAAATTCAGAGAGAATAGAAAGAAAATTCAAATTATAAACAGATAATAAACTACTGTTATACAAATGTTTCCCTAAGCGCTTTTGCACTTGTGGCATACAATTATGGAAGTGTACAAGACCTTTAATGATCTGATTATTGGACTTGTCACCAAACAAACAGAAGAACATGAAAATGATTTAATATTCATAAATAATCAATTCCCCAAAGGCAAAAAGAAGACTTGGAAGATTGTGCCCCACAAAACAGACCTAAACAAGGATGTATGATGCGAATTAGTGATATTTTTAAAGAATGATCAATTGACCATTACTATGCTTGTTATAATTTTGTATATAATTTACTTATTGCTCTGTACTTAAGAGTAGAGTTTAAATATGCATTTAAATTAAAAAAATGTGAACCAATGGAAATGGAAAATGTGGGACACTAAAACCCACATATCACTGTAGTACTGCCTCTACAAACAAAAATACTGTTTGGTTATCCAACTTCTGTTATGGGATAGATAATTCTTATGGATTTTCTAAAGGAAAATTTGGTTCGTGTAATATGGTACCAAAATCTATAGCATTCAAAAGAACTTTGATTTTTATTCGCCTCTATTCCACCGATCAAGGTGCTATAGACAATTTAAGATGAGGTATTCAAACTTAACATCAACCAGAAGATCCTCCAGAAGGTAAAAATAAAAATAAAGAAAAAATTTATTAGGTGTCTACAAATATTCAAATTTAGACCATTAAAATGCAGGAAAATGAGAAGCCAAGAAAACAATGTACTGCTACGTTAGGTTTGTCAATAAATTGTGGAACACAAGTGTAGTACATCTTGGGAGGGAACGGAAATTTGAGATTCAAAAGTGTGTGGACTATTGAATGAAGTTCATCAAAAGACGGTTGAGTTTAATATGATCTTTCCAAAAAGAGAAAAACGTTGTATTTATAGGGATAAGCAGAACGTTCGTTGTGACCACCCGAAATTGGTCAAAAAGTATTAATGCGGCTTGTGCGATAAATAAAAGCCAATCTTCAAAGAATGCGTATATACGATATCAAGACAGCATATTCTATGTAATTTAGAAAACAAAGAATGTGGACTGTATAAATTCGGTTCACCTCCATGTTTAATAGGATATTACAAAAGATAGGAAGAGTGTATAATTGCAAAAAGGGAGCATGGAATTTTATAGGCTTGTATGACAAATTCAACTCAATATTCATAGGATATATACCGAGGCAATTTATTCTATGAAATTGTGTACGAAAGCATGTGGACTATATAAATAATGTTCCTCACCAAGACGGCTTGGTTAATAAATCTTTCCAAAAAAGAAGAGAAAAAGACTGGCGAGCATGAAATGTTATATGGGGAAGCAGAACCTTACCTAAGACTCTCAAAGTTGCTAAAAAGTATTTATGCGACGGATAAAACTCCATCTTGAGAATATGTATATGTATCTTCTAGTTTATTCTATGTAATTTGGGATATACAAGTATGCAGTCTATGTAAATGGTCTTCACGCGAAGGAAGGACGGATCATTTCGAAGAAGAAAGGCAAGCATAGAATTTTATAGCAAGAAGCAGTTTCGCTCAGATCCCCAAAGATTTTCAGAAAATATTCACGACATATAATACTTCATCTTCACAGAATATGTGTGTATATTTCCGAGAGAGTTTATTCTATGTAATTTGGAATATGTGTATATATATCTATCTATATATATATATATATATATATATATATATATATATATATATATATATATATATATACGTACACACACACACACACACACACGGACTGTATAAATTGGGTGAAAATCTAGGATAAGCGAACTTAAATGAATCTTTCTCAAAAAAGACGAAAGAATTGTAAGAATTGGAAAAGATGAAATGGTATTTTATAGGAGAAAGTAGAGCTTTTGCTTATATTCCTAAACATTGCTCAAAATGTACTCATGCGGTTTGTGCGGCAAGTAAACCCCACCTCCATAGAGTATGTACATCCGAGACAGCCTCGTCTGTGTAATTTGGGATACAAAAATATATGAACCTTTTCAAAGAAGACAACAAGGATACAAAAACTGGAAAAGGTGAGCAAGGAATTTGATAGGGAAAAGCAAAACCTTGGCTAAGGTTCCCAAGATTGCTCAAAAATACCCATGTGACTTATGCGACAAACAAAATCTCATCTTCCCTCAGGGCGGCCGGTTCAATACAATCTTTAAAGAAAGAGGAAAAAATAGAAGAATTGGACAGGGTGGGCATGGAATTTTATAGGGCGAAGCAGAACGTTAGCTGAGATTCCTAACGTTCAAAAAGTAGCGTTATGGCTTGCATGACATCTTCACAGAATATCTTTATATATTTCCGAGTTTATATAATTTATAATACAAAAGTTACATGGATTATATAAACATTGGGCGAATTTTACAGAAGGAGAAGCAGAATCCTATATGCGATATCCAAGGTTACTCAAAAAGTATTCATGCGGTTTGTACTCGACCTTAATAGGATCTTTCTATAGAAAAGCAAAACGCTGCACGGATCGGAAAGGTGAGCATGAATTTTATAGGAGAAAGCAGAACCTTAGTTAAGATCCCCAAAGGTTACTCAAAAAACACCAAGAAGAAAAGCATTCTACGGACTGGAAAAGATAATCACGAAATTTTATAGAGGGAAGCACAACCTTAGCTAAGACTCCCAGGTTGCTCAACAAGTACTCAGGTGGCTTGTGCGGCGGCTTACTCTATGCGAGGTTCCATTATCCATGGACGCAAGACCTTGAAGATGTTTAAAATCTATAGGAGAATGGGAAAAACTCGGAAAAATTTTCAAATTAAGACAAAAACGATCTTCTGGTGTACTTGTGATAAGATAAACATATCTAATGTATCCATAGAAGATTACAATAAAAATACCGGAGTTTCTTGAGAAGGTTGAAAAGATTTGAATGTAGTTGTCGCAAATAACTTTAATACCTTAAGTGTCAAAAGAAGAAATCAAAATATTTGTAGGGATCTAGATATCACTAATAGAAGGAAATACAGAAATTTTCTTTAAATCAATGAAAGAAACATTTTGACTTTTAGGAGATGACACAATAAAGAATAATAAGCATCGTCCACCAAAGAAGAAAAATTACTTACGCCACTTCTTCGTAAGATCAATTTAGGTCACAAGAGGCAATTTTATTCACTTGTGCACACGTAGTAAGAAAATAAATGAACTCTGCCACCATTACTTCTATCATCAGCAAGATTTGATAAATAATTCGTTTTTTCTTGTAAAAGGAAGAACATGCGGTTGGTGATGACAGTGGTGAGGTTGCGTATGAGATATGGTTCAAGAAATTCAATAATGGAAAATGCCATTTCTCGATTTCAGGTGCAGCAAATTAATTCCTTCAAATACCAAAATTGTCAAAAAGAAATTAAACCAACACCAAAGACTGCTAGACAATCAGAGGTTTATTGTGAAATGCTGAAGAAACTTCAAAAATCCATCCAGAACAAAGTCGCAGAATGCTCTAGAAACGCGTTACTCTCCTGTACGATAATGCCACACGTCACAGTGTGGTTCGTAAAGTGTTTTTCAGTTCTCTAGAGAACAAATACGCTTTGAAACTAACAATCTTTTGGTTGAAGTCGATTGGTCCCCCAATGAATTTCAAAACCTACAAGTGCTCTAATAAAAGTTTTGCATGTAATTTTTTTTTCAATTTTAGTTGTATAATTTCACTTGTGCACACCTAATAGCCGAATGAAATGGACTCCTACAATGCTGCTTGTGTTAATTGTTGGATCTACATAACAATTCGTAGTTTCGTAAGTAGATTAGTAAAGTATCGTAAGGTGACACAATAAGAAAACAAATGGAGGCTGGCTATACTGAATCTTGAATAATTAACAAATACGATGGAAAATGTCTTTTTATATTTTCCAGAACTACACTACAGACACCAAAACAGATTTCCTCAACGTTGTTAAGGAAAAAGAAAGAAATTTCCAAACTAGGGGGATATATAGTCTAAATCAATCAGGAAATGTACCAAAACGAAAATGCTCACCTGATTGAAATAAGCTGGCAGCACGCATCTTTGGTCATCTAATCGTGAGCTCTGCACCCTCTCCAGGAGCTCGAAGAGGTCGTGTGTGGTTCCTTTCACGCGCTCCGGACTCTGGCCTGAAGAAGAACGCTGGATAGTTGAGACTGTGGTCTGACCTACGGGTGAGTGCCATGTTGTACCGCTGGAATGTTGTCTTCTGGAACAAACCGAAGGGTGTCAGTAACGTATTTCACTGATCCTCATCTTTAATACATGCTTATATAGAGGGCGTGTTATGTTTTCTAAAGCTCATCTTTGTAGTATCAGTAAATGATGGTCTCCTATTTTAACAGCTTATAATATACAATGTCGATGTTGGGCTTTGTAGTCCGTGTTATAGTGATGGGAGTATGACCTCCCAAGTGAGAGGTTAAGGTTCTCATATGTTGTTATACAACTTGCCAAATCGTAAAGGATCCATTTGTCATTATTCCAAATGATGCAACCGACGGGAAACAGCTTGTTGATTGACGTCAAACTGCACCACGAGCTTTATATTTACATGCTAACTACATTGGGCAATGCTCGTAGCTCATTTATTTCAAATTTGGGAGCTTGGTCAGAGCGTGGTTGGTCGTTAAGATTGAAATCGCCTTTGCGAAATTTTTGGAGGCATCTTCGAAAGGCCAAATGTCAGGAGCAAGAGGACAATTAAATTTCAAAGCACAGCATGTATTTACCAAGTATAGCCGGATTAGGTCGTTCGGGCAGGATCCATCAATCAGCATTCGGTAGACCCGCGGCTGCAACGGCAAAATGTAAATGCCCATCGGCTTGCGCAAGAGCCAGATGAGACCTGCATTCCAAATGCTAAATGCGTTCGGCGGTCTGACTCACCGCGTTTCGAAAACAAAACAGCTGCAGCGGCGGCGCGCGCTTAATTAAGGTTACCAAACGGGCCTAACAGTACATAATAGGCGCAATTTAATGATACGGTCGTCGCGCGGCAGATCTCTTGGAGATAAACCGCTTTGTCCGGTGGTTACGCATCGTCACGCAATCATTCCCTTTTGCCCGGGCGACTGACAGCACCCGGTCGCACCGCTTGGGATGAGTCTGATACGAGCATGATCGCCATTGTCGGGGCCGATTACCGACCTGTACCGTTAAGGCGCACTGAAAGGCAGAAAAATGACGAGTGACAAAAATGGCCATTAGGCCTTATCTGGTGTAGTTTAATAATTAGCATTTTTTTGGATTCTTACAATCAAGAATGATAGATAGGCTTTCAAGATACAGAACTGGTAGACTTTAGAACTTAAAGTTTTGTGACTAACATAAAGACTATAAGGAATATAGAACGATACTGAACTGTATTAGAATTAACGGTAATTGTTTAGTACCCTGGCGCACTCGAAATTATTTTATAAAATTTTTTATCACTTAGGGAACGCATTCCAACCCCACAATTCCTTTGAAGTTCGGCGTTTTTAAATGTCCTTAGCAAGCTCGCGAAATGTTTATACGACTAATATTGGGATGAGTTTTTACTTACTCCAATAACCAGTACATTCTGTCTACAATGCGTTTAAGACTTTTCTTTAAAAACTAGAAGAGTCGTAGACGAGCGTCGCTATAAAACATCCAATAAACTCGTCCTTCAAAGTGTTCTAACAAGGGGTATACACAAGTTGCAAACGAGCTGCGGGGGGGGGGGGAATATGTTTCTGCAACTGGGCACTAAAAATACTTTTTGGTTTCCCAAAAAGAGCAAGAAAGAACATTAAGATTTAGTAAAAAAAGAACAGTGGCCAAACATAAAAAAATAAAACTTACCTGCTGGTTTCTTGGGGGCAACCGAAAATTTACCATATCTTTGTATTATAGAAAAATCACAATGTGAGTCTTAGTGACTCAAATTCAAAAGTAGAGTTGCAAGAGATTAAGCGAAGAAGATTTAGAAAGTACAAAGTGTAAGTAAAGTAGAAATTTCAATGCTAATGTTGCTACAATAGTAGTTTCGACCCTAGATTAGAAAATATTTCATCATGCCACTATAGGAAAAAAAGGGTGCATAGTATCTACGAAGGACTATTGTAAGTTCCAAATTTTTGAGTGCTCATAGAGATGAAGTGCGTTCTGGGAAGGTTTTTCTGGAGGAAGACAAAAAAGCGCGTTGACATATAATTTTCTTCGTGGGCCATCATAAAATCACCAAGTTGTCTGCTCATATTAGTGAGCAAACTCTAGAAAAAGAACAGGTCCGAAGTACTACGTTTGTTTTGCTTCCAAATCGGCTATTGATGGACTAAAGGAGGGTTGGCTACAGTCCTCGAGGATCTTGATGAAGAGTAATCTTACATAACCTGAAAATGTTGGAGAGAGGACCGAGACTCAAAATCAGCTTATATGAAGAATCTCATTTTATGTTCTGAAGTCAGAAGAAAAGCAGACCAAACTTAATGAAACGATTCAAGCTCTTTTTGCAAAACAAATAGCATGGTGTGGTCTTTAAAGAGTGCACCGCCACAAAGACAGCAAGACTTATATTTAACAACTTCTTGAGTTAAGGCAGAATCAGAATAACAATGCTATCCAAAGAAGAGGAGGCAAAAGTGTTCAAGAATCTCATTGGGGAGCATCTCATCGACACGGCAACCTCCGGATAGCGCAAGTCGTAGAATTCATTTATGCCTGAGAGGTCAATCTTGCTGAAAAATGTTATCAGCATCGTCAACACGTAATCACAACCGTGGATGAGAAACTTCTTCTTTTTCTACACATCCCTTTGGCTCTATGGTGTCACATAGGATGGGAAACTTCACAAATTGATCACTTTGATTTTCAGAATGGTTTTTCAAAATTGATCTAGAGAACACAAAAATATGTTTAGGTGCTTTTGTGGTAGCATAGGCTACAAACAAGGCTTCACTCAACTAAAAAGACCTTCCTTTTTTGGTTTAAAGTGTCTCAGTTATTCTCCTCTGTATTCTAATGTTTAGAACAGATAATTATTGCTGTGTTTAAGTAATGCATAGCCAATCTTCACAATCCTGGTAGAGGAAAAGTCTACTTTGAGAATCTAGTAGACGTTGTTCCTCTTCCCCTTGTGAGCTTCTAATAATAATGTGTCTTCCATAATCCCAAATTATTCCCATAAATTTTAGTCTTCATCTTCTAATCTCTCTACCCACAGTGACAAATAACGGATACTAAATTTTCATTAGCCCCCAACATAATTTTAATTAAGACGATGGATAAAACAAGTTGTAGATCGGGAATTGCTATAAGTTGTTATAAGGCAACGAAATTGGCAACTTCGACAATGAGTTATGGGAGACTTGAATGAATGAACAAGAATCGTTCACATATATAATAAACTCGCACATCTTCAGAAACTCATTCTGAAGTATACTTAATAGAACTGAATCAAACGCCGAACTCTTTAAATGGTTGTGGGCAATTTAGTAAAGTTCATAAAAGTTACACAGAAGACATTAAAAAACAGAAAAAAATCATGAAACTAAAGGACTTTAGGCCAAAAACGAAAACAAATCACACATAGTAGATAAAAACGGTACAGAAAAAGAAAATAAAAAATTACCAAAGAAAAAGTAAAATAACTATAAATTGCATAACATTCACAAAGAAATCAAGGTTATGAATTTTGTAACAAGAAAATAATATAGAAGTAACAAAGTATACCTCCTGTACTGAACAAAACAACCAATAAAGAATATCCCAGAAACACAAAACTATAGAAAGTAAAATGTCTTACTTGTTCTAGAGAGAAAAAACAGTGGCTTGTACATTGGATTAAAAATCTAAAACCAACTATAGGTGTACTGCAAACACAAAAAGTGCGAACCACAATATGATGAACTATAAAGTCAATTTTGAGAAATTAAGTCAGAACTGTCGAGAGAGTGGCTAATTTCTCACATGATACCAGGTTTAACAAATACACGATAATTTCACTTATTACATCCTAAAATACAAAGATAAGACCACACATTCGATCATGTCGCACGTGATGGAACATCCAGAAGAATTATAGGAATTATAGAATGAAGATTCATAAACAACTTGTAGAAGCATTAAATGTTAGTCAATCTGACGTTCGTAAACGTTTGAAAGTCATAGGGAGGGTTTACGAGGAAGGAAATGGGAACCATAGGAACTGAAGGAAAGATGAATCAAAAGATGAAAAACTATGTGAAATTTCTTACTTAATATGCAAAAAGTAAAGAGAGAGGGGAGTTGTATAGTACTGACCCATGAAAAGAAAACAATGCTGAGTACTTGGTGGGATCCAAAAAGCGTTCTGTACTTTGAGTTGATAAAAGCAAGTTAAACGATCACTATTGAACGCCAAACGTCCAGACTAGGCCAAAAGGCATCACAAAGTAATCTTTCAACAGAGCAACGCTCGGTCACCTGTTGGGAAAGAGGTTAAGAACACGATGGAAACATTTAGCTGGGTTATCTTACACCACCCACGGTCTTAATATCATCTTTTTAGATAGATGCCGTATGAGCTTGCAGAGCAACATTTCCTCTCATATGGAGATGCCAAGAATTCAGACTTAAAATTCCCGAGAAACACAAACGAAAGAGAAAGAACAAAATATACATATTATAGCAAACTGCATTTTGCATAACACCATAAACAAACAAAATTCTATTTAAAAGCCATGTACCGAGCCCGAACTTTCTTCCTTTACATAACGAATTCGACAATTAAGAGATCTTTCGCAATCTATCGCAATAAAACTAATTAATACCATAAATAAGGCAGCAATTTTCCGTTATAAATTGGCGTTTCATAAGAGTCAGTGATGCAAACTCCAGTGCTTGGAGTTTATTTATTGCACTTATACAATCGTTTTGTACAACACATCAGTGATTAGAAAACTAATGAAAATCGTAGCGCTCGGTGTTTCTATAAATTAATAATTTTAAGTCATCAACTTAGTTAAACAAATATTTTCCCACCGTTTTATGCTTTTAAGTTTTTGGGATGAGACTGTTACCAACAATTAATGAACCATTAACTAATACCAGAGACCTTCGTCATTGTTGTTCTTTACAGAAAGGACTAGATAGCTCTTGTAACCATTCCAGCATTTTTCTTCTCTGAAGCTTTTTCTTTTCTATTTAAGAACCTTCTCAAACAAGTAATGATTATTAAAGCACATTTCAAACAAAGATCCTCTTGTTAAAGTGATGTCTAGATACTGTCCCAGAATTTCTTTAGCAATTTGTCCTTTCTCCAAAAACCTCATGTTGCTTCTTTTGTTGCCTGAAGAGAAACGGTCTATTGTTTCGTACGTGCCCTATCTTTGAGATGTTCCCATTTCAATTGTCAAAAGACTCATCTTGCACAAACTTTATAGAAGAATGATTGTCTCTAGATTGCCGACATTAATATTCAATCGGACAAACGTGTCTACGTGGTTTATTTCTCACCAATGAGCCAATTATACCATTCGTGTACTTTCACCTATGCCGTTATTTGTTTCCCCTAGTTTATGATCTTTAAATATCTTAGTTGGTTCAATGCCTCTCTTTATCAGAATCATACAGATCATACGTCCCTGTTCTATGATTATAGACACAATGCGTCACATTCTTTGCAAGGTCAATAAGTTTTATGATCATTGAAACAAATTTCTTCTTCATTGTGGTCCCTGATACCCTACTCGGATGTAGGATTATTCTTTGAAGTTTTTGTTATTCATGTTTTTCATTTCCTTTAACGCATTGCCTCTGTATTTCCCTATTTTAGTAATTTAACCTTTCTCTTTTCATTTTTTTTATTTGTTTAGCTTAGTCCTTAGTAAGTTGATTAGGTCATTCCAGTTGTTTTCTTTCTATTTTCTTCTTGTAAAGTCGATCTGATGTCTTCGTACTGTATGTGATTTTCTTTTGTTATTCTTGTTGGCGCTTTTATTTCGGTAGTTGTCGGTTTTGATTTATGGTTCTGTTAAATTGTCCATGTTTCACTACAGTAAAACATTATTGGAGTTGTTATGGTGTTATATATTATTAGCTTATTTTTTCTGTTTTGTTGTCTAACGATTGAAATCAAATTTAGCAACATTTGCTTCTTAGGTATTTTATCATTGATACCTCTTCAAGTGGTTCCTTGAAATGGTTGAAACTTTATGCTTCATCTGCCGATGTTTTTACTTTTGTGTATATCGACTTTTTGAGTATTTTAGGTAGCAGGCGGACACTTTACGATCCCGGTCAGAGACAGGTCCCCTTCAGCAACGCGATTCTGCCTACGCGAGCCTTGGTCCTCTCTCAACTCCTAATACTGGGAGGGAACCAAGTCACACCCCTTAAATCCTACCCATAACCTAATTTTATTCTATGCTTTCTTATATCCTAGTCTGGCTCAGAGAGCAACAGGAAATTAATTGTAGTCTAAATTATATTTCCCAAGATAATCACAATGGCTGAAAATCATAACAAGATGGCCGCTAGTCCGAGGCACCCCTTAGGTAAGAAGCAGAGCGAAGAAGCTCCCCGTCAGTCAAGAGAGTAGTTCGGGGTGTGCCAATATGGTCGTCAATCTTCGAAAAAATAGGAGACGGCGAAACAAGAAAAAGAATATTGACTTTCATCTGTAATCCACGCATTTAGAAGTTTTTGCATTTTTCTTTTATTACTTGCAATTAGTACCATGTCATCTGCGTAAAGAAGGGCATCTATCTGTATTGAGTTAATGTTTTTATAACCAACTATAGCCTTTGAACCTTTATTTTTTGCTCTGGTGTTTTTTAGAATTGTGTCCATAGCTATTATACATAGAAGTGAGTCCAGATTTTAAATGGGGGTCCTCAAATCTTTCATTAACTTGTATTTTTGCTTTGAAATTATTATATACTGAGTTTGCAAAATTTGTTTTCTAAATATTCACTTATTATTGGACTTTCCACCTTGTCGAAAACTGCTTGTAAGTCTATGAAGACTAAAATCATTTTTTTTTCTGTTTCCATCCTTCTTCTTTATTAGGTTTCTCGTAATATATATGTCATTCGTTTGTCTGTTTGTCCTAAAAACTGTTTATTCTTCTTCCAGTTTAGCTTCTATATATGCCTTTATTTTCTGTTCTGTAATCCTTGTGTATGTTGATGATACACATATTGTTCGGCAGTTTTCGGATCTTCAGGTATTTTATTTTTATATTTTCCATACTCAGTTTATTTCTATATCTTCGAGACACTTAATCATTCTTAGTTCTATGTTATCTTCTCCATTTGTCTTCCCTGTTTTAATTTTTTATGTTCCTTCTATTACTTCGCGTTTACTTGTATTGTATATATTTGTCTCTTATCTTCTTATCTCATCTTCAATCTCTTCTCCTTTATTATCATATTATTCTTTTTCTGTGTCTCTCCATCTTTGTAACATCTCATCTGCCTCTCTTATTGTTTGTATCTTTTATTCGCTTCACAAAGCCTTAATTGTGTTCCAAAATATTCTGTTCTTATTCTTAAAACCTGGGTTGAATTCTTCTCCGAATTCTTCACAAGTTTTCCTTTTGGTTCTCTTTACTGTTTCTTTCGTTTCTTTATCCAGTCTGTCATAATTTGCCTTGTCCTCTCTCTTTTTTTTTGTTGCCGTCTTTTATATAGTTTCTTTTAATATTTTTCAACTGTTTTTTAGTGTAAGGTTTTTATTAATTTTTTGCATATTTTATCCGAAGTTCTTCATTTTCCTACGTATTGTATTAAATTCAGTATGTTCTTCTTCAACAACTATGAGTTCTTTTATTTTTGCTACGACCAGCCTATTTTTGTGTTAAGTTCCGGTTATTTTTGTACTTTAATTTCTTTATTACTATTCTTCATTTCTTGATTTATACAACGTTGGTCTATTATATTCTTTAGTCTTCTGTCTTCTATTATAAAAGTAAAGCGATCTCTGAGTAGCTTGATAGCAGAGCATTTTGTTATTATTATGCAATATAGAATTTCAACATTTTAGTGCCATTATTATTATTTTTTC
The DNA here is from genome assembly GCA_036346155.1 of Sinelater perroti. NCBI lineage: Eukaryota > Metazoa > Arthropoda > Insecta > Coleoptera > Elateridae > Sinelater > Sinelater perroti. Next base: position 6,863,564 of record JARFIY010000111.1, on the reverse strand, counting down.
CGTATCAAGCTGCCCATTCCTTTATTCATGTCCTTTCCAACTCTAGCGTTCCAGTATCCTATAATTGGTAGGATTCTTGCCTCATATAGAGTATTTTGTAGAGTTCTTTCATTTTAACTTCACCTGCCTCTTTTATAGATACATATATTTGTACATAGTAATTGTTTCTCCAAGTTCAAGAGTTATTAAGATTATTTTCAGCGATGTTGTGTGGAATTTCATAATTCTAACTTCCTCTTTGTTCTGTTGCCTGCTTCAACCACTGAATAGTATAGTCTCTGTTTATTTCTTAATCTTTTAGTTCCTTGATCTACTTTTTTTGTTTTGCTTAATCCTACTAATATTACATTGCATTTTCCTATTTCTTCTGTTACTTCCATATCTATGTTGCAATGTGCTATTTATTAATGATGTTCGTTTTGTTTTCATTCCTTTATAGTTCTTGAGTGGATGCTGGTCTAGTCTTCTCTAGAGAGTCGAAACAACTTTTAATTTTGGGGTACCTTGTACGCCCCACGAAATGGGGATGGCTCTAGCGCCACAACTGCACAGCATAAAACGAAACAATAAAACGAAAAATATGCGCGCCGCAGCTATCATCTTTATGTGCTCTGCAATCATTCTCATAAGTATAGCATTTCATGCCGTGCTATTCATGGAAGACCCCTTCCGCCGACAAAAAGCCGGCCCTGCACAAACGGAGGCAGAAAAAATGGTCGCGCCTAGCGCGCCGCGTTACCAATTTAACGACCGCCAGCTTTGTTTTACTATCGGGATTTCAATATCAGACGTGCTGGCAGATGTTGGAGACTTAGTCATCTGATAATGAGCCATATTGCACGCAAATGCCCCGAAATGCCGGCTCCCGCGAAATGGGGAGTGCCAGGGTGTCGGCGTAAATACTGAAGGCAGTTAATTAAATATTCTTGTCGACTAAAAAAATTAGAATACAGTTTTTGTAAAAGGGATGGCACTCGAACTACAGGGTGCCCCGAAAATGCACTCACTGTTGAAATGATAACAAATGCGGTGTTTATTGACTTTAAGTTACATGACTTAATGAATTGAAAGTGCTTCTCAAAATACGCATTTTGTTACGGAACATCATTTGACCTTCTTAAGAGTCACACGACAGGGTGATACCATTCTAGGGTCATTCTTTTTTAACCAAACTGCCACTCGTGATGTTTACTCAAACACACGTCGAAAAGTTGTTTGGTGACAAAGAGATCTACTTCCAGTAAGATGGAGTACCTTCACCTACTATAGTGGTGTAAGGGCTTATATCGATGCTAGTATTGAATTCGCTACGCATTCTCCAGACATGGACTTCTATCTAGGAGATATCTCAAAGATATGGTTTATTGGCTATAATAAGTAACAATCTATAAGCTGAAAAAAATTGAAAACACCATCTCGCAGTTCCATATTTGAACAAAGTGCAAAGAACGAAAAGTCTATCTTGATCAAAATTTCCATATAAGCAGATTCCAGGCAATCAAGTGATGACTTTTCCACTTATTGAAGATTAGTGGCAACATTCCATAGGGTGGAAGAAGTCAGAAATATGGATACCAAAAGAATCTTTGCCTAATCATCACTACTGAAGTGAACTCATTCTCATATATCAAAGTAAAAACAAGAAATCGCTATTTGGAATGAAAAGTTAGGGCTTCGATTTATCCCCACATCAAGATTATTCAAATTTCTTCAAAATGTACCAATATCGGTAGGTAAAATGTCAAAATTGTAATAACTGCAACAAGCTGATGAGAAGAAATTTGTACCTTACGCAGTTTTTGTAATTTTGGAGAAGTTTGTTGCCCGATTGTATGATTCTTGAATTTCGCTACCGACACAATTTAGTCCAATTATGAGAACAAAAATGCCTACAATATTAGCTGTCGAAAACCGTTTAGATATAGTCAGGTCTCGTTGTCCGAGATAGACATCCAAGGTTTCTTCAAAGTTTTACAGTAAACTTTTGATTTAATTGTGGTTTTTGATGCCACTAAAACAAATGCGTGTACGTCCCGCTCTTTTTGGTAGTCTTAAAGGACCGTTAATTCTTGATAGAATTTTTTGATGTAGTTCTTAGAATTGTAAAGTGTCAAATGCTGTTCTCCTTCTATGGTGTAATCGTCAAATCACTATAAAACTGCTGATACCGGAAGTGATTTCACCTCTGGTATGAGTAGGATGTCTTCTAAACACAATTTGATTTTGAAATCGCTCACGTATTACCAATTAAGTGAATTTACAACTCCGTGTTCTGACTTCTAACTGCTTGCTTCTACAAAACAACATATGAAACGGTTGTACCGTTTTAAACTGCTGTAGATTTTTTTAAACAAAATCTAAAATTCTCGAATATCATTATCGATCTGTTAGATAAGCAGCTGCTTGTATTAGAATTTGGAATTAAGCTCAAATCACTTGTAAACTACCAATTATTTCTTTTTTCCTAAATGGTCACTAGAGTTTGAATGGGCACTCATTAAATTAAGGCTTGATTGTTATTCTCTTCTTCGACAAGGTCTCAATTGAAAATTAAAAATACGCTATAACAATTTTAAGACCGCAAAGGGCATTAACAGACTTTTCTTGCCTCCTAAATTTATGGCAGTGCATTTTTTTTTAGTTTCCTAAGACGGGTGTTTTTTCATTTTATAAGTCATCATGTGTCGTGCCGAGTGGTGTCGCGTTGACAGCTTTTTTATTTGTCAGAAAGCAACAGAACGCAGCTGCAATCTTGAAATATCGATTTAGCGGTTCTTGTGTTAATAAGCCGTGTTCGGAATTTTAAACTCTTAATGTTTGCCTACTGCCGAGGTTGTTACCTTCGAAAGCGGATTTTTTTCTGAAAAGGCTAAAACGGTTCAACTAACGTGAGAAGAAACTACAGTTGTCAACCGTTCCAAGATAATCATTAATTTCTAAACGAATTATAGTCAATTTATCAACACAAAAGTGCACTGTCTTTCCAAAGAAGGGAACTACGCGTCATCTTCTGTTAAATGGAACAGAACTTCTTCGTGTCACTAGACGTCTCATTTGGTATCACTAATGAACTAATGAACTGTTGTTCTTCATTCTTCTTGTTCTTCGAACTTCAGCCCTTGCAACTGACCATTTTCCAAAATAAAGTTAACTTCAAAAAGAATGAAATTGGTATTGGGCAAATACTATACAGAAGAAACGACAAATTAGTACAATATTCTTTCTTGGCATCTTTCATTTTTTTCAACAAAAAAGCAATTTCTTTGATCTGTTGTTTGTCGCCCCTTCCCACGTTCTTAAAATGTTAAGAATCTTTATATAGCCAACCACTCTAAAAGAGAATAAGCAAATTATTTTTAAACAAAAATGTTTTATTACTACAAGGAACTTTTTTGGCAAATGCCAAAGTGATTGATTCAGATGGTTATCAAAAGCTATTCGCGTATCATAATTGGCTAAAACTTTTCAGAGATCGTTCGAAGGATGATGACCGTTGCCTTTTTGATTTCTTCGATACAGATAAATGACTATATGATTTAAAAGTACTGTAACTCAAAAATAGCTAATGGTTTATTTATGTTCAGTCAAATTCGTGATATTTAAAACTAAAAATCTGGAGCTTAGATACAAAACACTGCTTCGCTTTTTATCTATATCCATGGTTTTGAGTTCACAACCCTCCCTTGTAAGAGTGAATGTTTGTGAAGATTTTGTTGCTACCGATACTCGACTTTTCCTAGCTGCTTTGCTGCGTGATATTTAAGCAATTCAAGACCGGTTATAAGACCTACGGGAACCATCTGGTAAATGCCTGGAAAGTTCCGCATTATTCTAGTCCTTGTACGTGCAAAAGCAGCGCAACTGAAAAGCATTATGTACGCCGCTCGACCGTAACGGCTCGATGGCAACCCTGAAATCAGCCGCAAATCCCGCGGGGCGTGGCTTTTGGAAATTCGTTATAGTACTCTAAATAATCGTACACCATTGCTTAGTATTAGACGAATTAAATTTGATATACATTTATTACTGTAAAAATTTCTATTGATTTTTCTTGATATTAACCACTTTTGGAAAACATTAGGTTGACGTTGCAGCAGATTATTCATGCATAGTAATTGAAGATGTATTATATGCAAAGTTTAATGTTTGAAATGTACATGCAATAAAATATAGCAACAAATAAAATGTTATCTTGAGGTACCCCCAACATAAGAGTGTTGTAGGCACACTTATCTGGCGTTTTAGTCTACAAATAGTGAATGGTAAGGTAGAAATTCGGGAGTAGGCAAATTATGAGTAAAATGTTGATTTTTTTGTAGTTCTGAAAGAATAATCCTAATCAACTAATTAAAGGGAGTGTAAGGGGTCCACCAACAACTAGGACGCAAATATTAACCCCACTTGCACGAGTGGCAACTAACTTGCCCTCTACATCCTGCCATATAACAGACGGAATTCTGACGACCCAGCATCAGGGGGTATAACCTGATATCAGTTGCTCCCAGGTAACAGGGCCGATGCGACTGAGCTAATCACTCGCGCATTATAAAATTAATCAGAGAAATACCATAAGTCTCAGAACCGGACGGTCACAACGAAGACGACAGGAGAGAAATAGGATAAGATTTGATACGTGGAACATCACATTTCTTACAGGGATAAATTTTCGAAATGCGGTGTGACGGAAGAAGGGATAAAAAAAGACTCAGACTAAAGTGGGAAGACAACATCTATGAATCAATTAGAGAACAAATCCGAACCCCTGCAATGAATAGATAGATAGATTCAAACAATGGTTCAAATCCCCAACACCATGAGGTACGATGAGATGAGGAAGTAAGTATGTAAGTAAGTAACTAATTAAAGAAAGAGAATAATACAACAAGTCTAAATTGTGTATTGCCAACATAGAAAAAGTGATATTTTATTAGAACAACATCCACCTCTAAAATCTACCATCCTGGTAGCAAAATTTTACAAAACGGAAAGAAGCTCGACTATTGAGCGTTGTAGGCAGGGGTGCATGAAGTTAATTCTACACCTAGGATACCGCACTACCTCTTCTTTAGTTTGTGTCACGATGTCAGATCAACAAGTATCCTTGTAAAGCATTATTATCAAGTTTCTCACGTCAGATGGCATACAACCGTCCGAGATTTTGAGAAAAATCAAAGAGCACAGTTCGGGGGCAGTACCCCTAAGTAAACCCAAGTTTACGCGCGACTTAAACAATTTTTGGGAGGACGAAAAGCAGTTGAAAATAAGTCAATGACGTTGCCCGAAAATCGTCGTGATTAAAGAAAATACCCGCATTGTTTTCTGCTTTCCGAAGATTAGCTACGGCAGTGGTCGGGACTAACGATTTTGGGTTTGCAAAGTTAAATTTCCTGTTTCTTACTAAAGATCAGAAATGGCAGGCTGAAGGAAGGATTTTTCGCACCTGCGATAAAATTTGGGAACACTATTATACCCTGTAAACCGAAAATGCCAGTAGGGAATGACAAAATCAGGGAAAACTGCAACCATCGAGGTCAAAACTCGACTATCAGTTAAAAAGGTTCTTGCAACTTATATTTTGATTTTAAAAAATTGAAGATTTGTACTGAACTACACTGGAACATACACTCGGTAGTCCAGATTTATTGCCCTGTAATTATCAATTATTTAAACTATCAAACGAAGCACTTGGAGGACAAAGACTTGACGATGTTATTGCCAAAGTTGTGTGCGATTGATTGGTACTACAACCACCTTTATTACGATACCGGGATCAAAAAGTTATCTATCCTTTGGTAAAAATGTGTTACTAAGTCAGGTAACTCCAACTAACTCCAAACGATTGATTATTCGTAACTTTTTCCGACGGAACGATTTTAAAATGTGCAACCACAAACTTGATTTCCCCACCAGCTGATCACCATGGATGTAGTTAAATTGCTGCTACATATCCGTGTTTATTTGCAGAGGACGGAAACCAAAGTAACTTATCGTTAGGATAAAAGAGCACTCAAGAAACTTTTTCAAAGGATCACTATATCACACCAATATTGATCAGTACGATTATTCGAGGATTCAGTTTTTGATGACAAATCTCCGGGAACAAAGCGCCGATTATAGATGAGCAGGAAAAATCAGTTTCTTTGCCAAATAATTATGTTCATGATACTTCTTGACATTGTTGAATTGAAAAGGAAGTCTGGTTTCTCTATACTTGTGCTGTGTATAGAGCATTCATTTGTAAATTGTGTCAAGTCTAGCGACTAGATAATCTTGGTTAAATCTACGACGATTCATCACAAGGAAAGGAAGACCATCGGTTGTATATTGTGATAACGGGCGCCCATTTGCTAGAGTAAAGTTAATTGAAGTAAAATAAAATTTTTTGGTGGAGTGATTTCGGGGAGAATCTGAGTGCTCAATCAAGAGAACGATCTTTTATGCATTAATACCTCTTATACCATCGTTCTGTACCTTTGTAGTCCAAATACCCGATGTTGATAGTATGGATTTGATTGAATTCAGAAAGCGATACCGTTATCAATAACATCATATGGGGGTTTTGCGCTCTTGCTTCCAAAAGATGCACCTGGAAAAATTGATGCATTGCTAAAAATTTGTTCTTTTTTTTCATTTTGAAAGATTACAGTTTGACTAAAAATGGTTGAATGTAGAAAGTATGGTCGATGAAGGAAAAAGGTTAACCACGGCCACTTCAAACAAAGAACAAAACAACATCCATAAAAGATAAAAAATCAGAATACTGTCAAACGTCTGAATTAAAAAATCTTCACGACATTCGATAATGAAGGAATATTTGTAAATCTTCGCTTACAAGATAAAATTGTTTAGCCATTGAATGAGTAGGCAATCAAAGACATTGAATGACCACCACATTCTGCTTACGTAGATCTTTACAACTACTTCTTATGGGGTTTAACCTAGAAAATAATCTCCACATTCTTAAAGACAAAACCACAGAAACTGTAAATTTGATTTCAGGAAAAAAGTGCTAAAAATGTGCTAATGATTCGAGCTGAATCTTCTTTTGTAACACAAACTTGTATGAATAATGGTCAAATCTACGTCAAGCACCAAAACTCATTTCTAAATCTAATAGATTTTAGCACAAATTAATTTCATACATTTGATAATATTGGGTAACGTGGCACGGGTGCCGGACTTTAATGTTAACCAATATTGTTATCAAAAAATGATGTACTTTAACTTTTACCTTCAGGCTATTACTTAATCTAATCAATGGCACATTTTCTTCGCCAGAGGCAGTTTTAAGATATTGAGGAAGTGAAAATTGGGTACAAGAATTTCTCAATTCTAAATACAAGGAATGGTAGAAACAAAATATATATCACAGTGGACTATATTTTAAAATTTTATTGTTACATTCTTACTGAAAAAGACGTAGACGAGATGCAGAAATTTAAATTTGATATATTAAAAAGAGCAGAAGTAAAAGAGAAGGAAAATAGTATAGAATTACTGGACTAAAGGTCACAGAGATGATGGGTATAATAACAAATAAAATGGAAACAAGAATAGTAAACTGGGAAGTATATATTCACGAATAATCATTACAACTGCAAGAAAGGAGTGGTTCAAATATACGCCTCTACAAGTATATCACAAGGACCAATTCTATAAAAAAGTTTAACAAACAAAACAGACTGAATGTAAACCAAAAATTGTCAAAGGTTTTTATATGAACCTATCCTATGTTTTTATAGATATTCCGATAGAGTATACCTTCAGTCATTTTATGTTTTTTTTTTAATAGCGGATTTGAACCATGCAGAAAAATATACAGCTATGGTAAGTCTGACTCTACAAGAAAAATTCCCTACTCAAGCTCGTGGTAAGATTAAATATCTTTACAATTACTAATGGGTTGCTGAACCATGCCAGCTTAGTATACGTAGTCGTCAAATCTTTGCCTTTCAAGTGCTTCTTTAGTAGTTCAAACAAATGATAATCGCAGAATAATAAGTCTAGACTACCGGAAGGAAAAAGGTCAATTTTTTGTCGAGTTTGGGTGTTGTAATGAGAAAGTTAAAGTTAATAGAAACAATTTCAGCAATAGTTAATAGTTGGTCATCCTCGAGGAGACGGGTGAACAATGTGAATATTCTCCTTAATCACGCTGACTCTCGGGTAATATCAGCTTGTGGTCCTCCTAAAATCGTGTGTGCCACGCGTATGCCTAAGCCTTCTCTCTTCTGTGCCAGAAAACTTCCTAAAAAATTTTCTGCTGAGAAACTTTATAATAATGGTTACGTGACAGACCAAAGTACGACTTGATCTGGCATCGTGACTCTTAAGAAAGCGGTGGTGCACTTAGAAGCTGCATCCGACTTTGTCCAGATAACAGTGTGTAAATAAGATATTCTGGTTTGTATTTGGTTTACTCTCGTACCTACCATGATAGTCCAGAAAGAATCCTTTTTGTGCTTTCTACCACCCATAATAAAAAAAGGTCAGCCACACAATATGTCAATATGTCAACCAATTATTCCATGACGGACTACAAAATTTTAAATCTGTTAAATCATTTCTCACAATTATAAAACCAAGTAGATAAACAACCCAAAACAACAATGATATGCAATGCGCGCAGTAACAAAGTAAAATAAACGAACTTTGACAAAATGAAAAAAATCAATTGACCAGAAGAATCACTGCCAGTCAACATATTTTGAAAATTTACGATTACCTTTTTGAGTTACATTGAAATTCTATGGTTAGAAATTAAGAATAATCTGCTTACATAGAAGCACGTCAAACTTCCACCACAACTACCCCTTCCACAAACAACCGAGTATAAAGGCAAGGGTGAACGAGACAGCGACATCATTTAGAATATTTCTCTTAGGAAGAAGGGGTGTAGGTGAAGCAGCAGGAACTAAAAAATTTACTTCGACGTCCTAATGTTATTGGTAACACACAAAATAAACAGTCGTTGAAAGTCAATAAAAGACATTAGACACATGTTTCGGTCGCCCTATACAATGCATATTTTTTATATCAACATAACTTCCGCTGTTTACATTTATTTCCCCTGCTTGCTAATTTCGACTCCGCTAACGTGTTGCGTGCGTGCTTTACGGCAAGTTGCGCCAGAAACCGCTTCCCTTTTGACAGGCTCTCGTTAGCGCAGTACTTCACGTGCTTAGCTGACTGCGCAATTGCATTATGATCCCCGATAATTGAAAGCTCTGTCAATGTATAACCCTATCTAAAGTTTCGATCTGGCAACTGTTGCTGTTGCCGCGGAGCAGTGTGTGAAATTACAGCCGTCGTTTTTTCCGCTGCCGGTACGAACACGAAGGTCATTTATAATGCTGCTAACAGGCTATTGGATATTAAGGCTAAAACGGCGTGTTGCAGTAGGCATTAGCGACGTATTGCGCCTTACACAAGGATTTTTAGCGCTTAACTAGCATTGCAGTGGTAAACACTGTGCCCCGCTGACGCTCAATTATAACTTCTAAAGGTGCGTTCTCACTTAAACGATGTGCAGCTTTAAACGGTTCTGCTACGACTAATGGCTTTTAAATGTGTTTTTCGATTGCTCGAATCGTAACAAACAATCCGAATTCCGGGAATGCTACCACAAAATGTACTTATTGTACTGTTTATATTCCAAACTATTGTTGATATTACTTGTTTGTAACGTGCTCGTTCGGAGTGACTAGCTCAAGTATACACGCACCCTAAGATAAATAAACTACTAGTTGGATAAAAACTCAAATTTTACCTTTTAAAGTGATAAAATCAAAATTTAACGTTGCAGCAGCAAATGCGAGCGAAAGCCGCACTCGAATCCAAGTCGGATATTAGATAAGCCGTGCACACTCCAATAATCTATTGTAAACACGCCCCTATCTGGCGATATCAGCGAATACTCGAGCGACAAATAAAAGCAACCTTCATGCTGCAGTGCCGTGCTAGTAAAAATAATTCAGTTTGATTTGCTGCCTGTGGAAGTTTTCTCTATCTGAAACTTCCACTAGAAGGCGCCGCAGCAAAACGCTTGCTAATTATTTATTTTATGCTGACCTACATAACCGGCCCGCGCTAATTTGCACAAATTTGCATAATTAAGGATGTTGCAGAATGAATTGCTGCTACTACCCAGAAAAAGCTGATTTTTCCTCTTACCTACACTTGAAGGCAAGATATTCGCCAGATTGGGCTGAAATAACCTCCTAGAATAGTATGAGGAATACATTAACTGACTGTGTATACACACTCTTTGACACAGCTAGATGTAAGTCAATTGTGAGCTATGTAAAGAGAGCAAGAGCACAAGAAGGATAACAAAAGTAGGATTCAATTGGTTGATAGCGCTCTTGCTGAAATTCCAAAAAAATATATGAAACAATGAAGACTCTTTAAAGTTGTGGTTATGACATTCTAACGGGGGAAAATAAAGTGGATGAGACTTTAAAACAGGATGCAACACATTAGAAGGAAAAAGCATTTACAGACGGAAATTCAAAGCTTATTAAGATGGACCACTTATAAATGTGGGAGGATGGTAAATTTCCAAAAATTGGTTATGAAAGACATCCCTACGATCGAAAAGATAAATAGAAATAGAAGACAACAAAGTCGGTAAAACCGAATAATGTTGGTTGGAATAAAACCGTTCGTTATAGATTGAATAATTATGATAAAGGCCAGGAAGGCTAACAGAAAATATTGGAAAGTGGTGAAAGACAAAAGGGCTAAACTAGGAATATAAAAAACAGTTTTGAGCCGTATCAAAAATTGGAAAACAATAAACGGTGCTAGACTAATATGAAAATTAGAAAAGTTAAAATACAACAGAGATAACAAGATCAAAAATGAATGGCGAATGGCAAACAAATTAGAAAAGAAGAATTTCCAAACAAGACCAAGACGAAAAATAAGTTCGATGTACACAAACACGGATATTCTGATATTTGTAATTAGCATTGTTTATATATTAGAGAAGTACAAATGAAGGTAAAATGAAAAAGAAAAAGAAATAATAAAATACTTCCAGTGTACGAGCATATAAAGGGAGTAAGAGAAATGTGAAAATTTGTTATATGTAATAAGAATAAAACCAATAATGACAGCACAATCGAAACATTACTAATCCCTGTTTATGGATAACAGAAAAAAATATGACAATATAGTGATAAAAAAAAGAGGAAGAGGAACAGTAGGAGTAGCATAAATACTAGTAAAGCAAGTGAAGATACGAACACCAAATGTTACAGAAATCTATGACGACAGATACAACTCTAAAGAAATGGAATGGAGCCAATTGGGAAGAGAAAATAAGTTCGATGAACCCAAAGGCAACAATTAAGTACTTAAGTGACAAAGTCAGAATGCACATAGAGATCAGAATATAGACCTAATTTGTACAAATGTAGGTAAAGTAAGACAAAGAAAGAAAAGACAAAATACTAAGTTGCCAATAACGATAACACAATAGTTTACGGAGATCAGAAAAGAATATGACAATACAATAATAAACAAAAAGAAGGAAGAATAGGAGTAGAACAAATACCAGTAAAAATAATGAAGATTAATGAACTTTAGAGAATGATAAATGAATTCTTACAAAAATATAAATAGTAGATAATTCCAAAGAAATAGAATGATATATGGTCACATGTAACAATTATCTAGAAATAAATGTCAAAAATATGAGCATTCATAAGACAACAAAAAATAGAAGCAAATAAAAAAGCAAATTCAAATGAATGTGAAGCTCATCTAGATAACTAAATTATTAACATATTGCGAGCCAAGAAGAGTCTTGAGCGGTTTGTTTATGAAAGCATGCGCTAGGGATTGAGTTATTCGGTTAACTTCCGGGCTGGCTTCTACAATGATTTGCGGTATAAAAACTATAAATATTGGGAGGCAATGGGCTACTAAAAAGAGTAACGAAAACAAATAAAAAATTAGATATAACAAAAAAACAACGAATAAACAGGAAAAGGTGGAAAGACATCTTGAGATCCCAAATGAGAGCAGAATCTCTACGAGCCTAAGAGAAAAGAGATCTAAGCAATGAAGTATAGAAGTCTTATCAAAACACAAATGGACAAATGATTTGGAAGGAAAATCATAGTTCTTACCATTATGTTGTCTGGGGCGGCTTGTTCATGCAGTTGGGAAGCAAAAGTTATTCGGTTAACTTCAGCCCGCGCTGGCCTTCACAGTAATTCGTGATGTAAATGATTTGTATGATGTAAAGTATTGAAAGACAATAAACTTCTAAGGGGATTAACAAATGCACAAAAAGAAGATGATAATTAATAGCATAACAAATACAGAACTATATAATATATCCAAGAAAGAAGTCTTGAGATCCCAAATGAGAGCACAATCTCCATAAGCCTAAGAGGAAAAAGACATCAGCAATAAAGTATGGACGTCTTATCAGAATAGAAATCAACAAATGATTTGAAAGGGAAGACATGGCTCTTATTATTGTCCATCAAAGTCAGCAAAATTCAATTTTTAAGACACGTTGAGTTTGAATAATAAAAAGTGGATTAAAAGATCAGAAGATGATACTCTGCCTAATTTTCCACCGATTATTACTTTCAATTACAGTTCTATCTAATAACGAAAACATTTTCAGAAGGACTTCAACCATAACCACAAGAAATCATTATTTCATCGCTTTACCAAAACACATCAACTGAAGATTCTTCCGATCCATTCGGTGCAAAAGAATGCGTCTTCTCTATATTTTAAATCGCAGTTCCAGATTCTACAAGGGATATAAAACTAATAGAGGCGGTATGGACGAACAAGTAGAGTCATAAGAAAAACAACGTTAACATTTCTAGACTTCAAGATGTTTCAAGCAAGGAAAAAATGGTAATGAATATCATTGACACCAGAAGATTTGGAGACACTTTTTGTTCTTATCTTTGTACAACACGAAAGGTAATGTTCTCATCATGAATACAATCTTTCATTAACCAAGAAAAACTTTTAGTCGCCATAAAAAAGAAAAAGAACAACTGACTTCAAGCACCCTAAGGCCACCATGAGTCATATACAGTCTGGAATCTTACAATATGCAAATCATTGCTAATACTATTGACAAATGGTGTGACGCAGTTCGAGTTGAAGGGGAAAAACTCCACAAGCGATAGAAAGACTTCAACTTAAGGCCATTCAGTTTTGGAGAATCGTTCGAACGAGCCTTCTGTGATAAAATCGAACGTCACCGAAGTCAGTCTGATTTAGCGTACTCTTCTATTACTCGGAAACATCTGGCAGACTTATGGCATTGGATTGCTAAGAGCTGCAATATTGGTTTCGGATATGTCGAAATGCTCTTAATGAAGCTCACAAAATACCCTGCTCCCCAGCTAATTATGGCTAATTAATAGCTGGACATATTGCATATCTTTTATTGCAGCCATTTGCATATATTACGAAATTCCAAAAATAAATCGCCAGATGCCATAACAGCTTTCATTAGTAAAATATCAATTTATTACTTTTTGTATACTTGCGCAGCTTGTTGTGAAGTGGAATAAATTAATTCGATTACAAAGCACAACGAGGGCTTTGTAGTTATATACAGGATGTAAACTTAGTTAATATCGTAATGTATATTATAAGATAAGATCGTTGCGAGTTAAAATAAAAATTTCGTTCCATTATCTATTACGAGAGCCCGTAAATTATGAATTATTGTGTTTATTTCCTGTTAGGCTCTCAAGGAAATAACTTTTACCGTAAAAGTCGCATTACTCATCAACACCAAAGAGCTATGCAAGTTCCGTTCGGTTAAAACCACATCTGTCGGCGGCGCAAATTATTGAGCGCATCATTTCTATGAAACTCTGATAGACAGCTGGAATTAGCGTTACAAATGATGAGGAAATGTAACACCGCTTCCGAAGTGGTGTTCCAAATTGGAATTCCCCATCTGTGCATTAATGATAAACAATAAAAAGAGCTCGAAAGAAAGCGTGAAACAGATTAAAGAAAATACACAATTTTTACGTGAGCAGAGACTAATTGCACTCACCTCTATTATATTAATGTCATATATTGTATATTATGTTTATTTATAAGCAGATAATAGTACAGAGATGATGTCCCTACATTTGAATTTCATCACTCCAAAAAAGACATCACATTTCGGAGTATTCATCTATAAGATGTAAATTATCACTAACGTGGGAGAACTACAAACCCAATACCGCTTTTTGTGGTTTACTTATGGTATAGATAAAAAGTAGAGCGTTCAGAAGTTTATGTACAAAACGATGCCTTACTTTTTATATACACCAAGAGCAGATTACTTAAAAAATGCCAGCCGTGTCACTGTATAACTGTCAATTTCCAATCTCCAGAGGCTACCTAATACATGTCGCTTCAATGTATCAAGAGTAAAGGTAGATCAGATGAAAAAATATCAGTCAAATCGGTGGTATTGCACATTGTTAACCATAGTATGTCTATGGGAGAAATGCCAACCTCAAAATTCCCATTTCTCGGAAACGAAAAATCTGCGTATAAAAGGCCGATTTACCTTTTATCATCACTACAACTAGACGACATGAAAAATATCAATCAAATCTGTGTCAAATAATAAATGCTGTTAATAGTAGTATGATTATGGGATACATGCCAAATTCAAAATCCCATATTTTGAAAATGAAAAGTCTACATATAAAAGGCTACTTCACTTTTTACCAAAACTGAGATGTTAGTAAAATCCAAAGTATTGTTTAATGTCAGCCATAGTATGGGATGTCAACTACAAATCTCCGTATTTCGAAAATAAAAAGACTACGCATAAAAGGCTGCTTCTCCTTTTATTAAGACTACTACTAGACACATAAAGGAATGCCAGTCAAACTTGCAGTATTGAATATTGTTAGCCCTAGTATGTCTATAGGTTAGATGTCAAATCCGAATCTTCATATTTTGAAACGAGAAGTCTATGCAATGAATGCCTTTCATTTTTTACTACAACTAATGATAAGACCACCCAAAAAATGTCAGTTAAATGGGATAAATTCCAATTTTATATTTCCACAGAGCTAAAACGAAAAGATTCACTTCACTTTTTACAAAAATTAATAGTATACTTATGCCATAAATGTTAACTTCAAATATCTGTATTTCGAAATCGAAAAGTCTATGCATAAAATTTTGCCCAGTTCTTATCTAAATAAGTTTAGACCACAAGAAGAAAATCTGTCTATGAGATAAATTTCAGTTTGAAACCTTCATATCGTGAAAACATGACGTTTTCACACCAAATATCACTTCTGTTTTTATATATACCAGGAGTAGATTACTCAAAAAATGTGGATCATTTCCGTATTGAATGTTGTTAACCATAGTATGACCATGGGATAAATATCAATAACAAAAAATATTTTTTCTCAACTAAATATATACCTATGTTTTGCTTTTGCAAAAATTTCAAGTGATGTATAATCAGGTATAAACCGTGATAGAGGCTGCTCTAATTTGTATTTTCCTTGTTAGTGCTCTAGGAATTGGGATTGAGAGTTTCCAGTTTTGCAACTTCAATTTTTGGATAGTAAAATGTTCATTAGTTCTGTTTTTCTTTTTGCAGGTCGACATTAGTGACTTCTACTAACTGTACCTCCCTATTAGAAAAACTGTGATTCCTTTTGGTCTAACGTCAGTTCAGGCAAATGTTATTAGGCGGTATTGGACGGTTTCACCTGTTTTACTCCAAATGTGCCACTTTATCGCTTCTTTATTTGCCATTCCTTTACTAACAACTTCTATCAAAAAAGTTCTGGGCCAACCCTATATTCAATCGGGTTCCTCCTTGGTTGGTTCATTAGCTTTTTGGTTTTCTCTTTACCCATTGTGGTCTATCATCCAAACAAACAACGACTTATTATTCGTTACGGCACTTTTAACTTCACTATTTTGTAGGACTTGTAGTGTTCTATAACTACAGTTTTGCTACGATACCATACCAAACCCGTTCACACTTACAAAGATCTTTGTTCTTGGTCTTATCTTATATGTACCGATTCTTGGACTAGCTAGTGGAACCGATAGTGAATTATGTGATACCTTGATTCAAAAGATTTCTTCAAACCCATATTTGAAGTCATGATGTCGCTAGATTTTTTTGCTCTTATGCAGAGAACCTGTTGAGTTTGTCCTTATATTAGTCGATAAGCTGTCGATTTAAAAGCAGGAGATTTAGATAGACTTTCAGGGCTGCAATTGGTGTTAGGAATAAGATTCGTATTTTAATATTTGAATATTAAACGTTCCTGTAATTCGTTCATTTTAAAATGTTTTCAATTTTTTTTGAACGCGGAGTTTGTATTTGTATATTCCCAATATTCGAAGTACTCCCTTGTCAATTCAGAATATTCCAATTAATTTTGAATAGATACCAATTTAGAATATTCAAAAAATATTTAATTTTTGTTGATTGGGAGATTACAAATCAGAACTATTTAGAAAGAAATTTTTATATATGTTCTTATAAGGGGGGCGTTGGCATGGGGGAATCTATCCAATGATTTTTTCCCATATCTTGAAGCAAATCAATGGGTCACGTCTTTTTGAGTCTTCGGGGAGGGAGGGAAAAATAATGTTGTGGGTTCGAAGCAAGGGAGGCTGGAAAAGCTTGTAGTCTCTGAAAATGCTTGTTACATCTTTGGTACGTTCGTCCCCTACCGTTGGTATTTGAAGATTAATACGTGGTGTTAGATTATTAATATACTAGGGAGCATTTGCAATTATTCTGTATAGTTACAGGAACAGCTCTAGAGTTCAATGGCTTGATTGATACCTTATGAAGAAGAACTTCATTTTCCAGGATCAAACAAGACTTTCGCCAAGCCACCAGTACATTTTTTAACTCGTAGGTTCATATACTTCCTTATTCATTAAATGTTATATCCAGGTATGTTTTTTGTCCAAATTGAAACCTAGATAGCGTGCTTTCTTTACTTGTGGTACTACTGGTAGATTATTTATGTACACTTGTAGACATTCCATGTGATTTAGAGTAAGGTTGGCATAATGGCTTCAACCAGGTTTGTAGGAAAGACAGAAGGGTTGAAAGTTTTGAAAAGGTGTTTGAAGATTGTGTTGTCTGCAAAAGTGCTTATGTGGGTTTCTGCTGTTTCCAGAATACATGGTGTACGGTAACGGTCTCAAGACACTTCCTGAGGAACACCAAAGCCCATAGTATTGTTGACCAGATTTTATTTTAAAGTAATAATCTTTCAGATAAGATTTAAGAACTGACTTAATCTTATGTTAGAGGCCATCATGTCAAAACTTGTCAAAGACTTGCCGTATATTTACGAATGCTGCTAGAGAGTATGTAAATGACTATTCGAATTAAAATTCAAATGGATGTTAGTCTTAGTTATTATTGTCCTTACGACACTTATGTCAGCTAGCCCCTGCTGCCAACGAGATGATTGTGTCTTTGTGTCTGAAAAGTTTTGGTCTAATAGATTATCACAGGTTATGAAAAATTGGCTGCAAAGGTTTAAATACTACAACTTCAATGAGTTTTTCTTATCCATAGGTAACTTTTAACGTTGCGACCTTCAATCAGCCTACAAAGTCTTCATAGAGGCTTACTTTTGGAATTCCCATTGTAATGCTACTTGCAAAGCCTTTTATGACTGTGATACAGAAGGTTTGCTATTAGTATGAGCAAATGTTATATGGTAAACAGTTTTATCTGTTTTGATCAGTATACCATAGTTTATTTGACATTCATTTAGTAATGACTGATGTCTTCTAGTGATTGAAAATATAGCAGGAAGATTCTGAGCCAACCTGCCTCCTCTCAGATTCTTGCGTTAGTATTCGTCGTTATGTTTGCCAGCTTCACTGCATTGACTTCACTATCTTGTAAGTTTTGTACAGTGTTCTAAACCACAGTTTTTGCTCAAAAACCATAGAACACCTATCCAAGCTTATAAGGATCTTTTTTAGTCTTACGCTATATACACTGATTCTTGCAATAGGTAGTGTCTTGGAATTGATTAAAGTTAACTGATAATCCTTTCTCTCTGCCTTTATTCTGTGATATTTTGATTTTAAAATTTTGTGAGTCATAGTATCCGCCGATTCGTTAATAGATAAGACCTTATAAGAACTTATTGGAGCTTGTCGTTAGATGGACCTGTAAGTTGTGATTTCAAACTCTCCTTGAGTGAAAATGTGTAGTAGAAGATTTGATAAGACTTATTATCCTTAATGAGACTAAGATTCATATTCGAATAATAAGATTCGAAATATTTGTACCATACGGGATTTTGAAAACGGAGTTTAGTATTCCCACACCAATCTCAAACTATTACAACATGTGAATTTCGAATAATTTGAAAATCAAATAAAATAATCAGATATGAATTTCAAATATCCGAAAAATATTTTAATGGCTGTTCAAATTGTAAAACTTGAAGGAGTCTCAGTTTTAGTTAATATTGCCATTACATCACTTATGTAATCAAGTCCTTCTGTGTCTAAAAAGTCTTGGTCTAATAGATTACCATAGGTTTTGTAATTCTATAATGAAATCATTTTTTGTTTTAATATCCAACTCTCCTAACACAGCCTTTTCTATCTTAACCGAACCACTCTAATTATCTGTGTTATTTTTTTGAAGTGCTGCTTCTACGTGAAGCTTTGGTCAAAAATAATTCCTAAGTACTTCGTCTCCTTAGAAAATGTCACCCTACTTACACTTACAACTTCAGTTTGCTCAGTTTGGTGGAATAATGGCGCTTTTTAAGAAACTGATGGCAATGTTCTCGCTAAGGGCCCGTTCACATAATTTAAATTATGGTTGGGCTAGACCAAATTCCGAGCCATTCGTTAGGGCAGTTCGTTTTTTTTGCCGGCCGCCAACTTTAAATCTCGACGGCCGCTGCCTAACAAGGCACGTGACGACCAAAAATTGGGCAACAAATCAGGCCGTGGCCGCGCGATCGGCGTCCCGCAGATAAATCTGCCAGCTTTCGGTCGCGAAACAAGAAAAAAGCAGCAGCAGAAGCACCGAGCACCTACATATTCGCCAGGTGGGTCACAGCCAACATACATAATAGGTTTTCGGCCGCGCATTCCGTGCCGTTCGGACTTAATTAACGGACGCGAGTCGGGCGCCAAATCAAACGGGCCCACTTCCACCGATCGGCACAATCAGGAACAAAGGTGCCAATTTTCGCTGTACGCAATGGGATCGCGCGTTATCAGCCCTCTCGTTTTCATCGGGGCAAAAGGATTCTCTGGAGCGTTGTAATCGACAGGAGGGTCAAAGTGCATAATGTACAGCTAATTACTAGTTTGCACGCCCGAATGGACGCGCCCTCTATTGGCGCGGCTATTCCGGCTGAATTAGCCGGCGCCATGTTCCTTTTGTCTTGTTTTTTGCCAGATAATTAAATTGGCTTTTCCAATCGTAATGTGTGTTGGGAGCGCTTTGAAATGGCGGAAATAATGATATGAAAATTGTATTCAGTCCGGACTATAGGAAGAACGTTCTAATGTAGCCCAGAAAATCCTTATTGTTTTTCAAATCTGGGCAGCTGTGTGGGGCTGGGCTTTGTCGTAGGATAACTTCTCAAATTGAAAATTCGTGCCTTTTCCGACGACACTCAAGTTTTGTGTCGACAATGAAAATATTCTTCCAGTCACCCTAGTCCTCAAGTAACATAACATAATATAACTTTCATTTTTAACTACTTCTCGTTTTCCCAAAAAATGTATGGGCGCTTTTATGCCCTCCCCTTTGATATATATCTAAAGGAAAAGCTTGGATTGGTGCCTATAGAATAAAATACATCGGAAACTGGCATGTGCACAATGATAGTCGTGGTCTTAAACGAATACAGGAGGTAGCAAAGGTAATCCCATACTAAGCATGGGTGCTGACCACATACTCTTTTGACAAACTGTTCACTGTGAGGTATGATCGCAGCGATTGGTCTCAAGGAACATCATCTTATCTAACAAATGGGCTAATCTGGTATACAGACGGTTGCCGTACAGATCACAGTACAGGGGCTGAGATCTGGTAGTCCTATCTGAGAACAGCAAGGTTCAACTTATATGGGTTCCAGGGCATACTGGTGTAAAAAAAAGCAGATACTCGCTGAAATCGGAACATCTACTCCAGAACCTATATTTGGTGGCGTGGACGAGAAAACAACATGCTTCTCTCTGGGCTATTAGTCAAAGGCAGATACTGAAGAAGAACTAATGAGAAGACTTCTAGCAGGCTAACCTCATACATAGTTCACTTAGGATGTGTAACAGGTCGCCTACACAGAATAGATATATACAGAGGTGATACATACCCTAGATTAAGTAATGAAGAAGAAAAAACAGCCTCTTACATAATCTTCAACTGTCCAGTACCACATCGTAGGAGAGAAAAGCTCTTTCGGACAACTCTCTGTGGATTTACACATACATACGAGAATCTGGTAAAGAATACCTGAAAGAAACAAAACTTCCCTAAGAGATTTAGGAAGAGCACAAAAGGTTACAGAATCGATGTGCTGAGTAAGTGCTAAATAAAGGAAACATCAATGTTCAGCATAAAAAAAACGAGGTGGCATGCTAGAGATGATGAACCAGCAAATTTTAGAGTAGGGGAGAACGAGATATGAAAAACAGAAGAGCATTAAATTCGTTTATACCACCTTTCAGATTGCGTGCTGGGTTGTCAAGAACCACTTTTTTACGTCAGTTTTGAAACCGCCCGCACTAAATATGCTGACGGCCAAATTAGCAGGAAAACGGCGTTTGCATACTAAGCGTGCGAACCAGCTAATCCTGATTGTTTCGTGTTTCGTAGATTAAGGAGCGATTTGCATCAGCAGCCACTTTCGCGTGTCCGCGTCTAATTTTTCGTGGCCGCTGATACCATCGTTTTAATTGCTGCTTCGCCGGAGTAAGTGGGGCAGTCGGCGGCATGTTAGTGCCGCTCTGCTTATTCGTGTGGGGTATCAGCTAGATGGAGAAGCTTACAAGGTTCTTAGCAAGTTTGGTTTTGCCTAATTCCAAACTGAGTTATCTCAATGTCCCATCATGGTAAGAAATTTTGAATTCCTCGATATCAGAATTTTGTTATTTTTAGCATAAGCAAAGAAAAAATCTTTTTTGGGCGTTTTGATCAACAATAAACAAAAAGTTCATAAAATACGCGACTTCAAACTGCCAAAATGTTGTTGTGATCCAGATTACAGCAATGTAAATAGAGTTCCGGCAGCAATTGGTATCAGTTACAAACCTCATAAATGAAGGCTCTTCATTGATCCCTCGAACAAAAGTATTAAACCTGTTTTGCTGCACAATAGCAAACATTCTACCTCAGTTCCTGTTGAACATATGAAAATGGGAAATTTGTAGTAATTTAAAAAGTTTTAAACAACAGAAAAGTCAATGAGCATTTCTCAAAATGAGTAAAGACATCATAAGACCACGTAGAATTTTGCTAGATCAAAAATATTCTTAGATTTACAGATCTTGTGAATTTGTAAATTGTCATTTTGAGACTTGTAAGCCCCCTTCATAGCTTTTTGTTACCAAACTCCAACCTTCCTTTTTCCTACAAAATTCTAGGGGAAGTAAAATTTAATTGTTATGTAACGGGATATTAAATTCTTCCATGTTGATGTTACAGTAATTAGATCGAGTATAGCTAACAAGGGCCTTCCACAAGGAAAACTCTGACCATCGATACATAGGGTATGAAATACAATGGCAGAAGAGACAAAAAACATTGGATCAGCAAAAAGAAAAAGATGGAATTTAGCAATACCAAATACCGAGAAGCTAAAAGAAATTTTCAGAAAAAAGGTTACGAGAGATGTCAATCGTAACGCAAATCAATTCATAGATGCTATACACAAATCTACAATGCAGAAATGAAATGGAAGGGGTATATTGGTAGATATAAGAGAAATCTACACTGAGAAATATTCGCTTGAGAAAAAAAAGATAGAAAGAGAACAAGAAACAATAGGAACTCCACCGAAAAAAAAGAAGCAAAGAAAAGAGAAATACGCAAATATTGGGAAGACTTAAAAGAAGCAATAGGTAGGACTCTGCGGAGACATAGATAATAACTTATAGGGAGAACAGTACAGTATTATAGTTTAAAGAATCAAAGCACCAATAAATGTAGCAAACAGAAAGTAGCCAGAACATCACTTCTTGTCCATGAAGAGGCCACTTAGCAAGAGATTAATATATTCCATTTTTTATAGAAATTAAAGTAACTGAAGCTAGCGGGCAGCCAATGAATAAAGAAGCCTCGTAGCAGCGGAAGCCATAAAAATTATTGCAACAGAGAATACTGAATACACAACCGGCGATTACAATCAGTTAATAGAAAAGGTCACATTTTCAGTCAGGCAGGCGTAGCTTTTGAACAATTAATTTCGCTTGAAAGAGAATATTAAAGTTAATATGACTAGCATGGTAGTAGTATGGCTATAGAAATAAAAAAATCAACTATGGATGCAGCTAATGCAATACAGAAAGTAACACTAGAAATATATTGCAAACAAGAAAATTTTGCATACCAGTGACGTTGGATATACACAGTGCCTTTGGCTCAATTAAAAGAAAGAGACAACGGAGAAGATAGCTAACAGAAATATCTATCCATGCATCAGAAATATAATAGTAAGCTATCTGAGCGACAGCTATGCTATATATTACAAAGAACTATTGACCATCAACAGGGCAATGCTATAGGAATTGGTATTCGAATCTACTTTACGAACTGGGGTAGACTCACCAAGTCTTCTCACTGACCTCAGCGGCGGGCAAGACAAAAGCAACCATGTTGGTTGCAAAAAAATAAGGTATGCAGTTTAGAATGGGAGATATAATAATCAGGCCTTCAAAACACTTAAAATATTTAACATTATCCTTGATAGGAGTAGAAGATGAGAATCAAACAACAAAGATTGAAATGTCTTGAATAGACTGATGCCAAATATAAATGAATAAACAAAGAATGATGAGAACAATATACCGCTTTGTTCTAATGTAGCCAGGGATAATATGGAGCAAAGCACTACAACCAGTCAAAAACGAAAAAAAGTAGATGTATGCAGTGGAAACCGCCATTCGGGTTTGCAGCGCCATAGAACGATATCAACAGTTCTAATACCGATACTAGTAGGAATTAAAATCTAAAACGAATTATTGCACAAATGATTGGAAATATATGGATAACAGTTGGACCTACAAAGTGGTACACAGAACAAAAGAATTTGTAGAGAGAACTGAGTTATCACCTGACACGGAGAAACCGATAGGTGTATCTATTGTCAGGAGTAACAAATAAATACAGACAATAATACAGAGAATAAAAAAAAGCTGAAAGACACTAAAGACAGTACAACAGAACAGTAAAACTCAATGAAAGAGATAAGAGAAACAGGCTGAGATAAAGAGCAACATAATTCTGCATAGCGGTTCCAAAATAATAATAACAGTAGTGGAGGAGGGGGGGGGGCTTATTATTACGAAGTAGAAACTCGAATTGGTCACATATCGTATTACTCCTGAAAATCCAATACAACTGAGGAACAACTGAGCAAGAAGAAATACACGAAAACTGATAAAGGATGAAGTAAAATTACCGATGAGAGTATAGAGTTTGCTTCGGTAAGAGCAGACCAACAACAAAATCCCTTCCACTCACCCTCATTACTAGAATTTTATATGTAGATTCTAGTGTGGAATGATTCTTAAGAGTTAGGAAAATTACTGTGCTATGGTTCTTCTGGAGTAACCAATTCATTATAGCTAAACAAGTGAAACTAAGTAATAAAAATAGAACTGAGTAATAGAAACGCAAATGAATGACGAAAATAGCAAAAAGAAGCAAACGAATCTTTGGTTTAGACGCAAAATGGAGATTCAGATGACGATATATGAATTTGTAATATTTAATTCTAATTTAATTAATTAACCATAAACGTAAAAAAACAATTTACATGCTGATGTTCTTGCTAATAATTACATCTGGTTTGTTGTTCCCGGTATCTGTCAACGCCTTTCCTGGACCATATCTTATTTGTGGTTTTGGGGATTTAGCTGATAACACACAAATGTCGGCGGACGCAAACATTAAGCAGCTACAATTGGTGCGCTGTTTAGAGGAAAGTAAGACATAATAGCGCCATTTCCTGGGAAATAAAAATTCTACAGTGAAATAGAGCAAATTTGGTAATTTATCGCGCTCGACCAATGACGAATCGGAATTTCCTCATAACAAAACTATGCGGCGAAATGATGCTGCAGAACAATGTTCTTCGCAGACCGCGACGTCAATCGGTCGTGGGAAAAGCGGAAGCATGCGTGGAGCATAAAAATAGATTTTACTGGTTTTTCGTCGTGATTCGGCCTTCATGTAAAATTAAGTCAATTTTCAGTTTAGTTCACCATAGCGCACTACTATCGAACTTTATATGAGAAAAATGACTTTCTAGAATCACGCACATTTTGCTAGAGTGTAGCAGGATCACAAATAGAAACGGCCTATTTGAACAAATGTAACTGATACATTTCAAAAAAGGGTTAAACAGTCCCGAACATACGGGAAGTCAATTTCAAAAGGTCAAGGTTATTAGGCTGTCATTCATGTTAAATCGAAAACAAAAAATTATCCAATATTGCCAAAAAAGAGAAACATCTGTTGATTTTCTGCACAAAAAAATAACAAATTTCAAGATCACCATGCTATAACAGTCGATTCAAAAATATATATTGTATAATGGCGATTCCTATACCAAGTAACATTTTGAACTTCTAATGCTGGACCTAAGAGTAAATGTCGATCGATCCAATCTCGTTTGCGTTGGTTACCAACCAGACTTCCAAAATCTAAAAAGATTCTTCTTGAATCCATGCCACTAGAGACGACGTTAAAAGCCGACGCGTACTGTGTAACAAGATTTTTATGAGTGGTTCAGATCCTCTTTCCCAAGAAATGTCAACAGGAAAGTTTTTAACCATCCTCCTTACAGTCCAGATCTACCCCATAACAACTAGCGCCTATTCATTGAAGGTTTTTTGAATGAAGAAGAGCTGATTATAGTATTCATTAGATTTCTGGGTGGTCCGGCTACAGATATACTTCAAAAGAGGTCAGAAGATAAATATTTACGTTAAGCATCTAAAAAATATGTACTTTAGCCCAGATAACTGCTGGTTCTCCCTCCACCGGTTAGAATGACCCCTATTGTAGATTCAGTACAAATCTGAACTTGTTACAGTTGTTAGACGATTGCTGGGAGCATCTGAAGTGAAAGTTGTGTTTGTGAGGTGCGTTATGAAAATGTGCAAAAGCTTGAGAAATGTTGTACTATCAAATTTTTTGTAAAGCTTGACAAATATGCTCCTACAGCATGTAAAAAATTACAAAGGGCTTAAAGGAAACTTTTCCTATGCAGGACACAAGTGTTCAGGTAACGTTTTTAGAGAATCTAGAAGAAATAGAAGAGAAACTTCGTGAGGGAAGACCTTCAAACCCCCAAAAGAAACACAATATAGAAAGAGAGAAGACTCTTGTGATAGACTATCGACTGACGTTGAGAATAATTAGAAGCTATGAAAAAACGTCTCCATCGGTATAACTGCTCTAGAAAAGTACTTCAAAATGGGATAACTTTGTAAAAACGATAAAATCCATGGTTACAAGGAAACCAGTCTCGTGCTATGATATCCGAAATCAAATGTTCGGTTGGTTATTTTTCTGAATAAATACAGACGGGATCGGATTAAGCTAAGTTCTATTCAAATCTAATCATAATAGAAAAAACAGACCCATTTTATCTCTAAATCATCCAGCCATTGACTGTCTCAATTCAGGAAAAGAAAGAAGGAAGAATATAAGAGTAAAATCATGTTTTGGAAACCCTAAGTTCAGCTGCCGTGGCTGATAGCATCCAATAAGAACTCCTTCCTCGGATGATAGGTGAGAACCCCGCTGTGGTTCTGAGGGTAAAAAACACAAGATATTTCAAGAAAACACAGCGAGAGGCTGTAAACAGCTACACATCTAAAATAGGCCCTCCAAATAGGAGTTTTGGTATTAGGCATTAATAATATAACACAGAAAAAACGAAGAAAAAAGAGAAGAAAGTGAAAACAAGAAAATCTGTGGATGGAAACCCACAACTTATAAAGGGGAGTTCCATCGAATACGGGTGGGGGAGCAGTTAATCCATGAGATCACTATTGGAATATTTCCACGAAACAAGAATTCCAAGAAACAAGAATAAATTAGTAGAAGAATTAAAAAAAATGAATGACGACATACTGATAATTAGTGAAACAGAAAGAAAAGAAGCGGAACAGAGAATCTAGAGAGAATATAACATTGTTGGAGTGATAAGTGTAAGAAGAAATCTTCATTAAAAGTAAATACATAAAACGAATAAAATGTTAGCAACTAATAAATAAAAAAATACTAAAAATGAACCTAAGCATATATGGTATGAGATCCCAATAGGACAAACAACAAATTTATAAATGCACAACACAAGAAATAGGAAAAGAAAAACAGGAGAAATTACAATTGTAGACGATCAAAATGGAAGAATATAAAGTAGAAAGAATAATACAGCTGTAAAATTATTTGAAGTGGAGATTCTAAACGATAACGGAGAAAGAATAACAGATAATGTAAATCACATAACTTTAGAGTAACAAACAGATTCTTTCAACTTAAATACACCTGAATATAAGAAACATGAAGTCTCAAATCAATCACAGGTTACCTAATAATTATAGAAAAAATATAAGAAGAGGTGAACAAAAAATCGAATTGCAAATTATATTTTCTAAAAGACGAAACAATAAATGAACGACTAGATCAAAAATTAGAAGGTACGTGCACATATATAAAGAATATCAAGAAGGTAGCATCTCAAGAACTAAGGGAAATTAACGAAATGAAAAAGATATATAAATTCAAACTCACCAAAACATTTACAGGAGTAATTAGAATGAAAACACAATTTACTGCAAATGGTCTAGCATTAAGACAGACAAAAATTACTGAAGATACAGAGGAAAAACAGAGAGGTAAAAAGACTAGTTATTAAAGAAATGCTAAAAACATGCACAATAAATTTACCAATACATAGGAGGGGGGAGGACGAGAAGAAAGTCTAAAGGGATAAAATATCAATAAAAACACCGTAGTATTAAGTATCGTGACTTATATAATAAATAAACGGAATAAAAGTAACATAACCGCCGCATAGATGAAACATCGGAGAAGGTTCTGTAGGTTAACCAGAACAGAGAGAACAAGAAACAAAGATACAGACAGGTGCATTGAACTACATAGAAGAGAAGATATTACAATGTTAGAAGCAGATAGATAAACATAATGACAGTCTGGAAGCTCAGAGGAAGAGCAAGGCGATCTTAGAGAAACGAAGTAGATGAAGGAATGAAAAAAATAAGCATGGGCTATGGAGGATGAAACAACAAAGAGAAATGGAAATTTAAGTTGAGAAAAGAGTCTGCCATTTTCAAAAATCTACGTTTGTAAGAAAACGATCAAAGCATAGGACAACCTGTGTCTTAACTAAAGAATATTTGTGAAATCATACATTTAGATTATACGTGTATCCACAATCTGTGCCGCCAAAAATTTGGTTAGTAGACGTCAAGGTCATATATTGCTTCACCTTTTTCATTGATCTATCTGTAGCATCTAGTCATCTAGCTGTCTTGGCGACATTTACTAAATTTACACTTAAACCAATAAGTACTTGTATTGTTTAATCACAAAGTAGTCTTATAGGTGCGCCACTCAGCGAGTACAAATTTAAGAGAGAAAAAACGAACAAAAAATAAAGATAAACATTGCAGAAACCAACTTTTATTAATAAGTAATGCTGTTTTTCAAGATCCCGTACTTGATCCTCTGCTATTTGAGACACTTGTTTATAATGTTTGCAGAAGATAGAAAGATAATAAAACAAGATTTTAAATCAAAAACACCTGCTTTAAGCTCCATAAAATTTATGAAGAGACGATTTTTGACATTACAATGCATAATCTAATATTGAATGGTCAAACAGTAGCACATAATCACCTCGATAAAGCTGTGCATATATTTTTAAGTGCTAGCCTCCGCTGGAATCATTTTCATGTCAAGCTGAAAAGCAATTTCCATTGGTAAACATAAATTGGTTGCCATAGCGACATGACGCGCTACTTCTGGCAATCATCAACGTAATCTGTTCAGTTGTGCATGGGAAGCGACCAAATAAAGTGAACCTTGTCATTGCTACTTTTGTCAGCTGTGAGGTACGTGTTCACATAGCTTAAAAAGAATTCAACTTTGATGTCTCCTACGTAGCCAAAAAAAAGACTGTGATGAAAGGTGGAGTTGGTATGTGAATTACAAACAGTCACATCCAAAGGTTTGGAAATAATGAGGTCAAAGACACTTATTTTTGAGTAAGGTACAACCAAGAATAATTTTTTTATCTTTGAATCACATTCTTCTCACCTTGTTATAGACAAGGGGGGGGGTAATACTTTTCTTTAAGTTTCTCAGTTGTGTTTGGTTTGGTAGCACAGACCTTATCCTTAACATGCACCTACAGAAAAAATGTTGGGGGCAGTTAAATTTGGTAATCTGGGGGCCAAACCACATCATCAAAACGGGAGATTAAACGTCTTGAACACATTATGCTTAATATACCCATCATATTTCTGGGATATCGTACCACCTTATTGAAACTATGTTTCTCAAGTTTAGATCAAGAAATTTTCTAGCTCATCCTCAAAAACACCTTAAAAAATCTTGTACCAAACCACATAATTAATTTGTCTAATTATGACCTCCGGCAATGTCTACTTTCAGAATGGCGCGAAATTCGAATCAGTCAGCTATATATCACTCACCCTGTATAAAACTTCTGTAAAGTTAAATATTTAAATAACCAAAATTCCATGAGTGCTATACAAACTTAATAATTGACTTTTTTGTTGTTCTACAAAATTTTAATTTGCAGAAATTTTAATTTTTTGCGAATATTGCTGAATTGGGCAAACTCGTTAGCGAATTGTAACGAGACACGCCGTCTTTTGCACGTTGGGTGAGGTCGAGGGTGTGATATTCAGGATAGCTTAATGTATTGCAGCTATTTTAGGCTTAACTACAACCTCATTATTTATTTTTCCTGACATTCAGATTTTTTGGTTTAATTTTTCACCTATTGCACTTTGCATAATCCCTGGTACATTTTAACTTTCCAGTTCAAACATTTTTTAATTATGATCACTACCATTTAAATTTTTTTGGGAAATTATAAAATAAATAAAAAAAAATAAATTTCATCAAATCGATAGAAACAATCAGAGGAAAAAGAAAATAATCTTAATAATAAAAAACGTGAAAACCAAGTAACTTTCTGAACAGGAACTGAAGTACCACAATAAAGAAAAACCCAAACAAATACAGAGTAGAGTACAACTCTCTTACTAACTTTAGAAAAAGATTGTGAAGCGAAGGCTTGTTGCCAAGTTTGGACGGCTCTAAGGGCCGGGTACTTTTATAAACCCAAAATTGTTAGTAATCATTGTTTAAGCAATATCAACAACCGTTAATGTGCAATCATTCTCGAGGAAGTAGCGAACAATGAGAATATTCTCCTTGGTCAAATTAATCCTAGAATGATTTCGGTGACCTTCATTTTCAACTGCTTCTCATCCTCCCAAAAATTATTTATGCCACACCTATACCTAAGACTTCTTAAGGTTGTTGTCTCAGAATTGTTGTTTTTTCAAAATTTTGCCCTCTGCCGGAAGAACATAAACTTAATACTAGTCTGTCACGTGACGGACGAGAGCACCTATTGGTTTAACATCGTAATGTAGACTAAAGTGGTACCATATGGGGAATCCCTTCAAGCATCCCTGCCGACAACGCTCAGAAACTACGTTCCCTCCCCGTTTCGATTTGTTTTTGATTTGTCCACGTATTAAAATGGTTTGACACAACAGAGACGAAAGGATAAAGTAAATGTAAAGTCATTTTTTCTATGGCAAAGTATGACAACATCGAAGAAGGCTCGCACTTACGTTGTG
This sequence comes from Sinelater perroti, assembly GCA_036346155.1. Taxonomy (NCBI): domain Eukaryota; kingdom Metazoa; phylum Arthropoda; class Insecta; order Coleoptera; family Elateridae; genus Sinelater; species Sinelater perroti. The sequence goes on along the minus strand of JARFIY010000111.1, from coordinate 6,833,417 downwards.
TCTGAAACTTTTCCTAAATGCTCGTTATGCACCGAGTGTCGCTCCTTTCGATTGCTGTTTAGCTGAGTGTCGGTGAATTGATCGACTCAAAAAGGTTTCGTAATCGCTCTATAGATTACAGAACGTTCCCAGCGATGGAAATTTTTAAATAGTTGATTTCCACATAATTAATTTATGCACCTTCTATATTTGATAGAATATACCTCTAACCAAGAAATTGCTCTCAAAGAACGTGAATGGGTTAATAAAAAAGGCGTTTACAAAAAAAATCGTGCAAATAGGGAAAGTCCAAGAAGTATTCGTCGATGTTCATGTACTTACAAGTATGGAATGTAGAATTATTAAGTTCCTATGGGTTATCCCTAAACTGTAATTTAAAATACGCCTGATATGCTAAGGTTTCTCAGGATGATGTCTTAAGACCATTCTTGTTCATATTCTATACGGTAAAGGTATTACACCAGGCACAGTTATATCTATCGTTGAGAAAAACATACAAAATTGGTATGTTTATAATAATTGTTACCACCAAATGCAAAAAATACTTTCAAATACCATCAATTATACTTCTAGTTCTACTAAAGGGGATTTGGAGCTTTAACTTGAAATTCAGACAAAGAATTAAGTTCCTAGACATTTGGTAATTTCTACTGAAAATAAAGTTTTATGTATATGGGAAGTATTCAACTATAGTGCAAAAACGTTAAGACGAACAACTAACTTCTTCAAGAATGTATTCCACAGACGAAGGAAAGATGCAATGAAGAATATGAGGAAGCCTTCAAAAGAAGCAAGAAGATGATGCGCTTTCCAAAAAAGGATAAACAAAATCAAGATAAATTAGACAAAATAGAACCAGGAAGAGTACAAAAAAAAAACTCAAGCTGGAAAATTAAAAAATAACGTGAGATTAGGTAGATCAATTACAGATTAGAAGTAATGGAGAGACAAAATAGAAAAATGTGGTAGTACAGGGATTAATAGTAAAAAACAAAGCAGAGGATGTACTAGAAGAGAAAATTAGAAACCTAGGAATAGAAGTGAAAATCAATAACGTGCTTACTGAAATTGAATAATACAAAAGAAAAGAACAAAATAATGAAAAATAAAAATAAATTATAAGAATGTACAGAGAAATTCGCATATATTAAGGAAGATGTGTCTAAAGTAGGACATAGAAACGCAGAGATGAATTAGGAAGATTGCACAAAACGGAAAGAGAAAGGAAAGCAAATCAAAATCGGCCATAGAATGTTAGTATCAGATAATCAGCTGTTCATATGGAAATATATGAGAAAGCTACGATAAGGTGAAGGCGATAAAATGAGCTACGAGAAGACATAAGTGGCAAAAGAAGGAAGTTTAATTGAAGTAAAAAGAAAATATGGGCTTGGGGAGGTGAAAAATTAGAAGCTTGCAAGGAATAGATGAATTCGAGGAAGAATTTGAAACAAAAGTTTGGATACATTAATCACAACGGAAACAAAGGAAAGGGATAAGAGATGAGGAAAACGGAGAAAGACCACTTACTGATATATAGCAAAGCATGCAGCAGTCAGAATTAGCTGTATTGTACACAAAAAATTGAAAGAACAAATCTATAATTGGGAAGGCTGGTCGGAACGAATAATTACAGTGGAAATAAGAGATAAAAATAAGAATAAAAAAACAATAATAGGAGTGTACGGACCAAATGAAGATGATAATACAGAAAATAAAGAGAAATTGTGGGAGGACTTAACGACAGCAGTAGGGGAGGCTAAAAGAAGAATATATATACCAAGACCCCTCAACGGTAGAGTGGGTAAGAAGGACGAACTACATAGAACTGGAATACATGCAGAAATTGTAAGAAACAATAATGGGAAGAGACTTCTTGATTTTTATACAATGTAAAATATAATAGTAGCTAATACCTTCTTTGAACATAATAATAAGTAAAATGATACACAGAGAAGAATATAAGAAACATGAGCATAAATTAATAAAAACACAGAGAAATATAAAGGATTACTGGAAGAAAAATTGGAACGGCAGCGTAGGGGAAATCTAAATAATAGTAACGTCGAACAGACCTGAAATTATTTAAAAATACATTAACAGCTAAAAAACAAACTGGGAAAAACTAATTGCATTAAAAATAAAAACGGCGAAATAATAACAGACAGAAAAGATATAATGGCTAGGTGACAAAAATGATAAAGAATATGGGTAATAAAGAAATAGAAATATTACTACAGATACATCAAAGGTATGGAAAGAGCAGGAGATTAAAAATTGCAATAACTATAGAGAAAAACGTTATTGAAGATAGAAGAGTTAGGATACTAGTAGAGATTATCCTAGAAGAGCCACATTGATATCCCAAAAAGTGTTACAGTAGAGACAGAGAGCACTACTAACCTTCATTGCCTAGATAGGGCATTAGAGAAAATCCCAATGGAATATTTTAAAGAAAAGAGAAATTACTAGTAAAATTATTAGAATAATACGAAAATAAAGTTAACAAAATTATCTACAAGAACATTAAATGCAAAATATTTGCTGTAAAAGATGGCTTAAGACAAGGAGGGTCGAGCCATTGTTATTTATAATCATTAAGGAATGCTCAACACAATGAAGAAAGTAAACATAGGTTATAAATAATAACTTATAGAGAATGAGCTTTTGCAGACGATACAGTAATAACAGAAGAAATAATTCTAAAAGAACTTGGAATTGAGTTTTAGAAGATTGAATGAAGTTAAATAACAGTAAAACAAAAGTAATGATAGTGGGAGAGGAGCAAGAAAAATTGAACATAACCATAGTTGGAGTCAAAGTACAACAAATAAAATCTTTCCCATACTCAGGAAAGAAATGGAAAACAGAAAAGAAATTAACAGAAGAATGGAAAAAACATTAAAGTTATACAATTCAATGTACAGCAATAAGAGGAAAATTTTAAGGCAGACAAAGATGGGTGTGTTGAAAGCAGAATACAGAAGAGTGAGATACAAGCTGTTGAAATGAAATACCATAGAATAATGAAATGCAAAAAGAGATAGAATAAGAAATACAACACTTAGAGAAGAGCTAGAAGTACAACCTACGCTGGATTAGAAGGAACAAGACCGGTTAAAGAGGCATGGGAAGCAAAAATTCAGAAAAGAAAAAAGCGAGACAGACCCCGACAAACTTGGGACAAGATGATGGAAAGGCTACTGGAGAAGAAGGGAACGGGAAGCAGTGGAAGCATTTCCGAAACATTTTTGCTCGCATCTTGCGATTTCCGCCCCAAGTATGATTTGATGACTTTACATTTCAGACCAAACATGCAATTAGCCTGCCTTCTCTCCAGCAGGAAGCTCGTTTCTAATAAAATCGTTCACATAATGCACAACCCGCGCAGCGTAACGCGATCCTCGCGTTCATAAGCGCGCGGTGCTTTCTAATTTCATCCGCAGCTTTCGGCCGAGCGAAATTCGAAGTTCGGCCGAGCGAAATTTGAAGCACTGAGGCAATTCAAATTTCGACCTCGTTTCGGCGCAACAAAGCGCCGGTTGCGGAAAGAGCGCGCGAGCGCAATTAGAGGGAAAAGCGCCGAAACGCGGACGTTGCCCAAGCGCGGTGAAACTTACAGCAGTTTCTTCATGTAGCGCTTCCTCGCAATCAGGGTGTAGGACTCCCGGTGGCCCGCGCTGATGAAGTACTTCATGACGCTAGCGGAGCCGGCACTGCTGGGGGCTCATCCACGGTCCACGGGCACCAGCACTGCGCGAGGCTGAGATCGGTCCGGATGGGCCCGTCGCGGGCACTTGCCTCTCAGCCGGCGACGAGGCGCTTCGACCAGGCACGCGCGCGATCCGACAATGTGCGCGACACTTGCAACCTCATTTCAGGCGCAATTATGTAACGGCGTCGATAATGGCGAGTTTAATTGCACGCGAGTATTGCACCGATTGACCCAGCTGCGCGAGAGATCCACTGACATATTTCCGACGCGAACTCGAGTTTGGCATCGGTTCACCTGCGCGCGATTTTTTCAATTAAGGCAAAACCATACAAAGTAAACCGGAACGTCGTTAAGGCTAATTAATGGCACTTAATTAGAATGCACTGATTCCCTAGCACCAAAAAACGCTCCCACAGCACACTTCGGTTGCATTCCGTCCGCGGCACTCTTCTGCATGAGGGTGAGCGGCTCCGCATCCGAAAGCACGTGGTGAATCGGCGAGGGCACGTGCTACTCCCCCTTTACCTGGTCGCACGTGCAGCCTCGGACTTCGGCGCAAATACAACACAACTAACACGCAACGCAGAGGCGACTGCTAGCACCAGCACTCGGTCTCAGTCGGTGGAATAACGCACGAGGGTCTTCTACCTCTGGCAGGCGCCCCACTCTATCGCCGTCCCGTTCCCGGCGGCTGTCTGTTTCAGCAGACTTAATCCAGTTTCACCTCCAGCAAGCGAGAGTTCACTTTGCGGGGAATCGGCGGGCCACTGATAAGCAGTGCGCGCAAATTGAGCTACCGATGTTTGTTTCGCTTCTACAAAACGTCACGGGACCAACTATAAAAGGCAATGGAAGCCCCAACGCTGTATCGACGGCATATCTCCGTTTAGATAGTGTCTGTAGGAACTGATTTGATAACCATATGCGTGTTTACTTTAAACAATTGTCAATAAACAAATTATGCCATACTAAAATTTTTGGAATTCGACTGTTGCAAGGTTCTGATAAGTAGTCTGAGGAGTACTAGTATAAATAGCTAAAACAAAATTATACTACGACGCTCTAATTGGTCAAAAATATATTAAAGAAGAACATAAATGGATATTGCAGAAGAGATTCTACCCCCCATATTAAAGACTATTCAACGAATAAACGAATGTAAAGAAAAGAGAAATTCCAGCAATATGGAGCAACACTTTAGTAATTCTACTTTTCAAGAAGGAAGATCTAACTACATTAGAAAATGACCGCCCAATCAATTTATTGTTCCACATAAGGTGTTACGTTTTTGAAACAGATATAACGTTGGTGGTAGGAAATCTAGCTGAATAGTCTATATGCACTTAGTCGCCACTTCAGTAGCCATGGAACCGTGGACGATTGATTACGACACATTTGTTGCCACTGTTCGGTCGGTGTTGCTCGATGGGGCACCGTCCCATCTTGCCCAACCATACTGAAATGGTTTAACTTCAAAACGAGAGGACCTCAGATCCTGGAACAGCTTGGGGGGAGGGTGGGGGGGTGGGTTGTAATTATCGGACTGTTAGCATAGCAGAAAACATCGAAAGAGTACCACAGCGGTACCATACTTTGCGCATGTCAGACAGGTTAGTCCTCCGAATTTTGTACTTTGACCTACACTTTCATCCTTACAAAATCTTGATGGTTCAAGAACTGAAGCGAAATGATTATGTACGGCGGTTTACGTTTACACAACGATGCTGAAAACCTTGAAAAATGATTGTATTCTGATACTGAGCGACGAGGCTCATTTTCACTTATCGGGTGCAAACAATGAAAACTGCCGGTGCTTGTCGGAAGTCCATCAAAGGCTCTTACATAGTGATAAAGTAACTGTATAGTGCGGAATATCCCGATTTGGCATAACTGGACTTTACTTTTTCTGAGAAAACAGACGTACTGCTCCAACAGGATGAGGCTACATGCCATACCTTAAGAAAATTCATGACTTCTTTAAGGAACATTTTCCTGGGTGCCTCATTCCATTGCGCTGGGATGTGAAGTGACCCCTCGATCACCGGATGTTTCACCGTGTGATTACTTCTTGTGATTATTTCTTGTGAGCCTACCTGAAAACTCAGGTTTACATTAAAAAACCACGGACTCTTAAAGCTTTTTGGGAAGTCGTGACTCGAGGAATTCGAGTAATTCCAAGCGCTATGGTTAAATGCCTGGACAAGAACTGTCGTCACTAGGATGGCGTCATTTTTCACATCTAAATTACATTCTTTTTGTTTGTGCTTTATGTTTCTTGGAATGGAATTATATATGTATGTAATCTTTGAAAAAAAAAAAAAAATTTGTCCAAAAACATCTGGGTTTTGAAAAATGTACTTCCCTACCGGACCCTGTATATAAGCTCCTAACAAAACTTATTACAAACAGATTAAGACAAGAATTGGAACAGCATCAATCCCTTGCACAGGTAACGTTCCGAAGAAGGTTTAACACTTGTGGCCATCTATAAACAGTGAAAATATTGTTAGAAAAAACGACCAAGTAGAACCTGAAGCTATACATGGCCTTCGACCATTCGATCCTGTGGAACATTAGGTTATAATGAAAGAACTTGATAACTCTATACTATACTATTACAAAATATATACGCGTAAGCGACATCAGTGATAAAAGTATATGAAAAATCTGACCATTTTCAATTGAAAGAGATATAAGACAAGCTTGTTTAAACTGGCTTTGAAAGGAATCTTTAAACAACTAGATTGAACAAAAACGGAGAACGTCTAAATCATCTGAAGTTCCCGGGCAATATTATCATATTTGTTGACTTGGAAGAAAATTTAAAAATAACGTTAACATAACTGGAATCAACACTGAGAACAAAGCGAAGAAAATGTGCCCTGAAGGATCAAGAACAACAGTAAGACGATGTAGTACAGAAAATGTTATAACATATATCATCTATAGGTAAAACAAACAACAAAGAAATAGAATAGAAGGAAGAAGATTGACCTTAGCGGCTAAAATGAAAGCAAATATTGAAAACAAGAGATGTGCCTTCTCCCTGTCACGACCTATGGACAATCACAAAACAAGTACTTTTTATGTAACCAAAAAGCATAAAATTGTACTACTTTTGTCTGACTTGCACCACAACATACTTTTGTTTTTATCACTTTAAATTAAAAAAAATACAGAACATCATTGGAATTCTTCTTTCAAAGACAGAACAATCAAAGAAGGTTAGCAATTCCAATTTTAACTTTTTTGTTTCTTCTATCCTCATAAACAATATTATTATATAAAAAAGACTACATTTACCTTTTGCCGCACACCTTCTTCGACATATGCACGAGCATGTCAAATTTTGTATCAACCTATTGATTTTCTCGGATCGGTTTTGCACAGCATAAAAAATTCCAACATCACCCAAACACAATGATTCGAAGAACTATTATATTTCTTCTTCTTATGTTTTTACTCCATAGGGTTTGTTGTTTTTTGTTCTCCTGTTTATCTATCTTCCCAGTCTGCTTCATGCAAACTTCTTTCCTCCATAGTCGGTTTTACATAGATTTCCCAAAAAAGAGTCTGTCTGTCTCTTTTTCTCTTTCCCCTTGTGGACAACTGCGTTAATTTTTTTGGTCATATGTCATCTGACATCCGACTCACATATCCATACCAATGGAGAACTTTGTTTTTCAACATTTTCTTTCTTCTCCAAACTTTCTCGGTTCTAAGTTCGTCCTGTCTGGTAACTTGTAAGCACCTACTGTTCTAATTTTAATTCTTATGTTATTCCTAGTTGACCATATCTTTTCTTCATATAATACTATGTTTTCCACCACACTATGGAAGAGTCTTCCTCTGGCGTCTCGACTGATATTCTTTTTCTACCTGAAGTTGAAAATTGTCTCATTCGACTAAGCACATAGAATAAATAAAAATGTGTCTGATAATGTGAAAGTTTTTTCCTGGAAGCTAAACATGACTGTGTTCTCATGTCTTCAAATAATACTTCTTGTCTTCTGATTAACATGTGGAGAGATCAAGAAATAGTTGCATGGTGAAAGATTGCTGTTCTTATATCTTCAAATGAAACGCTGCAAGAAAGTCTTTGTTTAGCTCTGTTTGCTGGTACACCAACCCTTTCAATTTTTCGTCGCTTTCCTTATGGTATCGTTGGTGATTTCAGTGTTGGAAAGAAAAGGCCCAACTTTGTGAATCGTTTAAGTTTAATTGTTTCCTTAAAACTCCGCATGTTAACTTTACACTCTGATGTAAGGCTTCCTCCAAACAGTGATGCTTAATTCTCAAACAAAATGTTCTGACCTTCATGCAGACGTTTAGAACGTCGTAGATGGCATGCATACAAATTCTTAAATTTCATTCTAGCTACTCATAGGTCAAAACCTTTCTCATTCTCCACTATTTGCCGTTTATAAACCCTTTCAAAACATTTTTCCGCGTGCAATACTTTTAGAAGATCTCTGTATCATTCTAAATAATGGAAGATATCTTCTATTACCTAAGTAAATTATTGGTGGTTATTTTAAAGATGTTTCTCTTTTTGTCTTTGTTCTTCTTTGTATTAATGTTTCATAATTTTTAATTATAAGAATGCTGTGACAGTCCATTATTCTGTTTACTTGTCTTCTTGTGTAACTCACACCAAATCTAGAAGAGTACTAGAGAATGTGAACTATATAAGACTAACTTAATATATTAATTTTAAATACATTATCACCAACAAGAGTCTGTTCTTCCTCATACCCCCCCCCCTCTCTAGAAACTGGCGAAGCTGCAAAGTTCCAGCTCTTTCAATTTTTCTCTTTGTTGTATTGGAGAAGAGTTTTGTTATGTTTTAAGCGTCTTTTGAAACTCATTTACTTGTGCCTACTTTTTAAAATTTCATTTTGGGCTGTTGACTCTGTTATTCGTGGAAATTAGAAGATATAGGACAAATACATTAGCATTGAGCTGATCAGAGTCTACCAAGTACCATACAAAAGAGTTATGGTAAAATACTCCTGGAAAAAGGTTACAAAAAGAATGAGAAGGAAAAGATCTGAATTTGTTGATGGACTACGTATCAAACAACTTTAGGCATTTAAGAAATTTCTAGCGTTCCTGTTCTGATTGAAGATTTTAAACGAATGCTGTACTCTTTCAGTACTTCAGATATCTTAGGAGGATAAAAGAGTCAAACCAAATACACATTTCTGGGTAGTTGAAGTTTTAAAAACTATAAAAGTTATCAATACAATGTACTCTAGTGTAAGGCAAAAATTTTTTAGTCTTTTTTTTGTATTGTCCCTAAAAGTGGTTTCAGAAATCAAGCATGTTCTTAGGTCTCTTTAATTCCTTGTCGTTGGAATTTTGTATAAGTAGAAAAGCTAATAGAGATTAATCCATAGTCTTCCTTGTATTGAAAACTTCTAAGGATGAGCAACTATTGTTCTGATCGATATCTTTGTCAACTCCAAATAACTCTAGAACCGATCTAAAAGCTTCTTCCACTTCTTCACTTTGGTATCACTTTAATGCGCTATGATCCCGCACGTAATAGACCATACAACGGCCAGTTCGATTAGCGGCAGGCTAACGAACACTAATGATCTTAATTAAAAAAATCGGCGCGCTCGAGAGCGGACATGCAGAGCAGAATTAGCCATTCCGACTCTCCAGCGCCCGCCTCGTCCGTCTAATTACAACGCGCGATTCAATTAATAGAGCCGACGTCACGCTCCGCGGCCGCGCTTTCGATCTAGATCGAATTCATTTTTATTCGAAAGTTTCGCGTCGGAAGCGTTCCACGTTATTTGCCTCCGCTATCGCAGGATGCGGCGGCAGGCGCACGCCTGACTCAGCCGAAGTCGAGAGCCAGGCGCACGGAGATTCGGCCAATTAACCGAAATGGAGTGATTAACAAGCTGATTGCAGCCGCGGCGCGCGTGTGGTCGTAAATCGGTCTAAATGGTAATAATTGCACGCGGTTATTAACATAATCGCCTATGGAACTAGTCGTAAATTAGCTCTGATTAAGCAGAAAGCTCTTAATTTTCCTGCGAGGAAGAGGCGTTGAAGCTGCCGAAGCGACTGTTGCAATTGCAGGGCGGCGGCGAATTTCCAGCCGGTTTTGGTTTTCCTGCAGTCCCGCTTTAATCATGGTGTGCACGGCCTGATAAGATAATGCAGTAGTCATCAGCTTATCAGCGGTGCCCGAATGTCCACTGCACATACTAAAAATAGCGGTTATGACGACGGATGTTCCATTAACTATGTGGAAAATAATGAAAGCAATAACTTTTGCTGACCCCATTTGCATTAATTTGATGTAGATAACCGGTGAGGTGCAGGGTGTTCAAAAAACACAGGTGGTGTTGAAATTTACCCCCAACGATGCCTACATTTGTCTATAGATATTTGTGTTGTCGAAGATATTTCTCTAATCTGTTGAATGTTTTTATTTCTATCAGGAGGACTGCAAAACCTGGGTTCTAGATTACTCACCACTAATAATATAGTAATAAGGCGGTCGTCTAAAGCGGGATGTTGCCGCATCATCCTATATTAGAGATCATAGGCGGCTACCCGTCGATAGTGAGAGTGAACACATGGAAGCCTTGACCATTCAGTTCGCAGGAAATGCTTCGCCGTTAATAAATTCAATTATGAATGACAAATCTGGATTCAAAATCCTCCTAATAAAGGTTTATCAAAGAACAGTTACATGGTTAAACACCAGTGATTTGATCACAGAGTAGGAATATTTCGTACTCCACAAATGAATGATTTCCCCCTGAGGGTTGGGCATGGGGCTGATAAGCCCACCTCGAATCTAATTAAACAGCCTCGGAACGCACGACGGATATCTCGGAAACGACTTAAGCCAAGAAACATGGGATACTCATTTAGTAGGGAATGTTCCGACATTCAATAAAACTGGAGCTCAGGCAACGTTGCTCAGCGGACTTAAAAGATATAAGATAGTCTAAGCGACAACCTAGAAGCAAAATGGTTAGAAGATGGAATTAACGACGCGAAAACGCATACAATACTGCGTAGTGGCAAAGACAATGGAAACGGAGAGTTTGGAGTAGCCTTCATTGTAGCCTAGACTTCGAAACAATAAATAAGAGACTGTGCAGGATAAGACGAGTTAAAATTTTTCATTCACTGCTATACAGAAGAACATGAAGAATTTTACCGACAATGAGAAGAAGTGTATGACAACTCTCCAAGGAAGGACATAAAAATCGTAATGCACAAATACACAGAGAAGAACAGTTCCTAAGAACAACAGATAAACACTCAGTACATAAAAACATCAATGAAAATGGAAAATCAACTTTGCCAGCAGAAAAAATATGTTCATCCCATACAAGAATATCCAAAAGGCGATATGGATTATGCCTGGTAAAATAACCGCGAGCCAAGTGCAGCGACGAGCATTTCTGATATGAAAAATTAAAGAGGAGCATGCAGCTGATCCAAACACATACTAGTCAAATAAAATTCAGATGCAAAACTTCAAGGAACTTCAAGGAACAATAACAAACAAAAATAGATTATAGAAAAGTTGGAACAAGAGACCAACCAGAAATACGAAAGAAAAATAGCACAAGCACTACAATCGTAGATACAGAAAACCAAAAAGTATATTTGAATCGATCCTTGTATCTTCTTAAGACATCCGAAGTACTGAAAGAGTAGAGAGTTCTTTAAAAATCTTCCATCAGAAAGGGATCTCTAGAAATGTTTAAATATCATCCATCAACGCAACTCTTTCTCTTTTCTTCTTCCTTTTATAACCTTCTATTCAGGGTATTCCACAAAACGGTGAAGTATAATGGGAAAAATTGAAGACAAACGTACTAGAAGTAGAACAAGAATAATCGCCAATAAAAAGAAAAAGAAAAAGGTAGAATGTAAAAAGGCTATAGAAAAAAGAAGCGAAACACATAAGAAATATATCGAAAGCAGAACTAGAGAAAGCAGGACTTTTTATGAGGAAGCAAACATAAATCCGATAAAATATGCCGCAACCGGAAAATAAAATACAAAAATGACAAAATACAAGAAATGAAAACTGACTCTCAAAGTAATGATCTAAGAGAATCCGCAATTTACGAGGATAAAAACTTCGAACAAGAAAACGCAGAAGAGCAGATAAAGGGTGACGCAAAAGAAACGAAATTAATCTAGGAAAATCATTTGGAGGGAGAGGACAAAGAGTTAGGACCCTCAACGCTTGAAGAGATTCAACAAGCAACTGCATCCCCCCTAAATACATTAGAAAAATAAAAGCAACAACAAACTCAACGGTGACAACAGTACGCGTACAACTCAAAACTGCAGACTTATTTGAGATAAATAAAGGGTTACAACAGGGAGACACGCTGGCTCTAGCATTCTTTAACCTGACTCTGGACACGTCAATACGCCAAATAGAAGTTGGAAGATTAAATTTACTACCAAATAAATCCGTGCAATTCGCCGCATATGCAGATGATATTAACATTGCCCGAAGAGAGGAAGAGGTAGCAGAAATCTATACCCGATTGAAAAGAAAAACCAAAAACTTCGGGCTTGAAATAAACACCCAAAAGAAAAAGATAAATCAAGGACAAGAAAAACTGCCTTAATTTAGAGAATCAGTTAAAAGATTTACATACCTGCGAATGGAATTAAACACCGAAGATACACAAGAACCGGAAATAGTTCGCTTCAAAATTATATACACCATCACTAGCACTAGGCCAATAGTGTTATGGATGTGAGGCATGGGTTACGGCAAAAAGCTTAAAGAAGAAAACTGGAGCCATTTTAACGAAAAATACTAAGGAGAATCTACGAATCTATCAACGAAAATGGGATATGGAGAATAAGATACAACTATGAACTCTACCAACTGTTTCAAGAGGCTTACAGAATTCGTCTGGTTACAGAGACTAAGATGGTCTGATTATGTAATGAGGATGGAAGACCACAGACAGACAAAAAGAGCGCTTACGAGCAGAATGCAAGACACAAGACTAAAATGGAGAGCACGAAAATGGTAGAAGGATGTTGAAGGTGAAAGATAATGGGGGCCAAGGCCCAACTTGGACTGTAGCACCATTGAAGAGACAAAGATGAGTGGTTTGTCTGTTGGTCTTTAATAATTTTACAACCAACATTTACTGATGGTGTTCCGTCGGTATGGTGGGTTGCTTGACACCATTTATCAAAACTAAAACCACAAATGAATAAAATTTTGGAAAAAAGTTGACCTACTACTCCATAGCTGTTTATTTTCGTTTCCGTTGCTAGAAAAAAACATGAATTTTTATTAAAAACTAGTCATAATCACTTTCCATATTGACAATTATATAATTTACTTCAATTCACTTTTTTCTAATGCTCGGAAAAAAGAAAAATATTTTTGTGAAATATAAAGGACGATATATGTTTTAAATACTTCAGTGAAACTAAAAAAAAATATGATAAAACATAAAAATCGAAAGAAAACATTCATTTATACTGATTTGATGAAGTCAACATTTTTAAAATAGCAGAAAGGGCACCTAGTGAGAACGTTCCTTTTTGAGAGCAAAACAAACAATGAGCAGCCGTCAATTGCGCAACAAATGGACGGTGCAGGCCGGCATCAAAGGCGCGCCAAAACAACGGGGGCGACAAAAAGGGCGCACAATGACACATAATGAAACGCTTTAATTCTCGAGGTCGTAAATCAAGGCGAAATCGAGAGGGTTGGCGCAGCCGGCAGCGGGACAGTGTCGAGTGGAGTGGAGAATTGGTAGTTTCAAGCACTGACAAAGGTGTAGTTCTATCAGGGAGCATCGATTTTCTCAGTTGCGTCCAAAAGACTTGCACTTTTATGCAAACACAATTATTAAGGACGTGAGAAAAACAGTGGATTATCCGAATATTGACCACAGAAGACACAAGTGACAGTTTTGACTTTTTTAAACCTTAAATACAATTTTTGGTGCATTCGAGGCAATTAAACCAAAAATCTTCTTAATTTTATCTTTATTGCTGTGTAGAATTTACAAGTTTTTTATTTCTACAAGCGAAACTAGTAAAAGGTGTCTGAACGAGGTCCTATTAAAAAACACGTTTTGTTTTTGATACTGCCAGCAATAAATATTGCCACTTTAGGCACGCGGATGTCTACCGACCTGTCTGCTAGTTTTGATATCCCACGTTCCAAACCTTCTTTGGAAGCTTGATATATTCGACATATTTAACGGATTCATTATTTCTGTAGTAACGAGTTGAATGCGACTCATAATTTACTATGCAAATGACTCAATTCTGTTAATTGGTTTAAAAATTAACTTTTTGGAATATCCACCGGCAGTTAAATTGATTACTATTAACATCTATATTAAATTTAGGCTCCTTTCATATTTGTGGTAGATTAACAACAAAAATCCCCAATTTACAAAAACTAATTAAAAAAGCGTTATATCAGATACATGTAGGTATGTAAGACATGAGTATCTTGCACTACATCCCAAATCAAGGATTTGTTAGTAAGAGCACGTTCGTGTCGTCACACAAATATAATGTGCCCTCATTGGAATTCTGAACAAAAGATAGAATTATAAAAATGCAACTTGTTTTATTTAGAGGCACAAGATTCATTTCAAAACTTAAAATGACCGCAAAAATGATAATGAAATTTTGGGAAAAATTTAGAAGCAAAAAGTCTACAAAATATGGTAAAAATTAAGAAAATCAGAGCGGACGTAATTAGTAAGTCTAGCATGTCAAAACATGTTAATCAGTCAACAAGGTACAAATTGTGACTTTCAAATACATGTAAACAATTTCTTGGAACATTTAATTGGCTGTTCTCAATTTAATAGGCTGTACTAGGAGTTTAAAAAGTCTTAATGTTTTGCTAACACGAGATCCTGTAGAAGTAAGCTGCTGGTATTGACGTTGTCATTTCTCCTTTCTTCTACTAGAAGCCCTGGCCTTAGAAGTCGATGCATCATTAAAGCCCTTCCAGCGTGACAAAAGCTGAGAATGCCTCAAGTGTTCAGTTGTTTTTGGTCATGCCAAGGATGGCGATGAAGTGTTTCGATAGAAGACCTCGAGGAAGTTGGTGGCGTTCTGAGTAGCCGTCATGATGTTTTGGAAAGCTGCCAGAATGTGAGGGAATCCACATCCTGGAACCATCCAGGGATGGTAGTCCAACACTGGTGTCGGGCTATGACGCACCAGGAGCTGAATGGGAACGTTATGGTGACTGCAGCGGAAGTTGAAGCATTCTCTAGGTTCAATTTTGCGGAGCACCGGCATCTCCCAAAGGTGGCTGGGAGAAAGTCCTGCCAGTTAGCGCAAGTTAAAGAATTCCTTCTTTTTGTTGGATCGCTCAAGTTCCAGAAATATGGATATGCGGCGGTCGGGGCTTTTCCTCATCTGTCTGATGAGGGGGATGCTCTGTATCAGGAGTTTTTGTTTCAACTTCTTCTTCGAGATGTACAGAGTATGCCGCACGTGACGGGAAGGGGAAGCTTATATGCCTTGATAAGCTGATATTTACTGATGGTGACTTCATTGGCGAGATGTGAAGGTCCAATCCCTAGTCTGAGTTCTGCTTATCAGATTTGGAGTGGATGTTGGATAGCCGAATAGGTCGCCTCACGGAGAAATCAAAATCTTTGGCCGCTTGTGCCTGGCGCGTCTGTCAACCTTGTAGTTGTTACTGTCATGGATGTTAGGATTTCCGTGACCACGATAAAGATTGTGGTTTGGCACCAATCACGAGGCGTCAAAAATTGACCTTAAGGCCCAATTTTGGAGCACTTGGAGATTGCTGATATGTGTCTTTGCGGCCCAACTCTGAACTAGTACTGCATATGTCATGATAGGGTGGATAATCACCTTGTATATGATCAGCTTGTCTTTGGTGAACATTCGGTTCCAAAAATGGAGGAGAGGACCAAGTGCTAAACCCACCGCTTTGCTTTAGTCACTGTCTTATCTATGTGTGATATCCAAGTCAGCTTTCGATCCAGAACTATTCTAAGATAAGGTAAAGCCTCTTCCTTCTACAGCATAGATCTTGAGATTCGCTAGGTTTAGTTAGTGAAATTATTTTTGGATAGAATGCCTATTCTCCGTTTGTATCAGTCTTCTAGGAGGTTCAATCCATTTTGGAGCTGTCGAGGTACAAAGTGTAGTGGAGGGCGTACTCGGTGAGTACTGAAAGCAGGGATTGTATGACATCGGAGATAGCACGGATTCTTGGGGGACGCCGACTCGGAGTGACCTCTCTGATGATTTAACGTCACTGAACTTGACCTCCTTCTAGAGAGGAAGAACCACACCAAACCGTTGTGTCATACCTTGTTGAGGGCCTTAAACACATCGAGAAGGACTGCATCTGTGGTTTGCTTCTTGATGTAGTCCTCGGTGATGCGTTTCACTACCCTGAGAAGCTAAAGGGTAATGGTGTGGTTGGAGCGTAATCTAAACTGCTGCTTTATCAAAACATCAAAACTTGCTTTGCAAGGTACATTTATTATAAATATTAAAATTTGAGATAAGAATCTACATGGAAGAAAACAAACCATCGTTTTAAAATGGAACTAGGAAAAATCCCGAATGTATTGCGTGACACTGGATATATGAAACCTTAAATAGGAATTAAAAACGTTTAAAGTTAATGACCTTCGGTTGTGACAGATATATATGAATACAAACAGTCGTCTTAAATATATGTAATAAGGTAATGATAATGACAGCCCCACAAAACAGATATCACACACGTTACTTGTTTAATATCTTGAACTCCTGTTCCAAAAACGACCCAACAAAAAATCCATTAGATATCAAACGCCTTTTTTTACCCATGTGGGCCCAATACCAAAAAAGGTGAGTTTCTACTTCGATGTTTTCCATTCCTTTGTCTTATGTTCGTTGTTTTATTACTTTCTATTTGATGTTTCTCTAATTTGGTGTTCCTCTAGCTTTTACCTTTTGCCCCCGTTTCTAATCCTTGATTAGAACGTTCGTTTTCTCGATTTGCCTTGCCCTAATATCATCGCGTGTACCGCTTAATTATCTACGCACTTTATTCTTGAATCTTCGCGGCTCCCGGCCGGTGCACTATGCAGATTATCGAAACTACTTTTGGTGATAACGCCGATTTCCTAAGAATTATCATAAATGTTCAGCAATCAAAACCACATATTTTTTCTGTTCCTTCGTATAGGTATTTGTTAGCTTGTGCTGAATTTCTCTTTCCCAAGAATCTTTTAATTGTCATTTTTATTTATTACATCTAATGATATAGTTCGCTGGCTTCTCTGATGGCTTTTTCGCATTTTTGTCTTGACATAAAAATGGAGTTTAGTACTTCGCGGTTTGATCTAAATTGGAACTATAAATATTCTAAAGGTGCCTTAAATATTACTCTTCATTCTTTCTACTATGTTGAATAAAATAACACCTGTATAATTGTTGCAGTTCCATTCAGTTTCATTGCAGAATAAAAAAAAGGGAAAAGATATAGATGGCAGAAAAGTCAAAATTCCAGTTACGGGAACGAACCAAGCAGGATAATGAGAAATGTTTAAGTCTATAAGAAATGCATCTTATCCACAGGTTGTGCTATACAAAAAATAAGCAACAATTTGCAGTCCTTATACAAGAAAGTAAATCGGGGACTTAGGAGGGATTGCTGCCAAATCTCTCGAGGAAATCTAATGACATGTGAAATGTCCTTCTTCAGTCTTTTCTCTTTTAACAGCCTTTTTCACTTTAATTACGAATGTATGCCCATGCAATTTTTTTCACTGTTCTAAGTCAGTCGCATAATCTACCTTACGCATGTACGATACACCTCTTGTCCTTTTTCTCTATCATTGTTTCTTGTCTAGGAGATTCGTGTTTTTCACCCAGTGTCTATTTTGTGAGCGTTATGTCTGACGAATTGTCAATTCAAACATACATGATGCTTTCCCCCCTATGTGCTCTCCCTTAGTCGTGTGTTTCTTTTTTATTTTAAGAGTTACATGCAAATATTTTTCTTTTCATGAACTGCTGTGGCTTTATTAACATGTTTACGTTTTTTTTGAGTCAATGTGAATGTTTGAACGGTCTAAGTCATAACTGGTATTGCATAATTATTGAGGACCTTCCTTTTAAGACACTGGAGAATCATTTTGTGTTTAAGTGGGTCTACCAAAGAGAGTGCATTCTAATTTGACTCTTCTGGATTACCACAGTTAAATATGATTTTGTCCAATTTTCTTCTAATTGCTCTAACATGTCTACAAGGGGTAGTATGGATATGTTCGCGCCATCGTTTAACAATTGTTGGAGTAGGAGGTCGAGAAGTGTCACTGTCTACAGGACTTTTCAGAAGGTGGGTGCGTTCGCTCGTGCATGCATTGCAACATCGTAAAAGATAGAAGGTATATAGTTTTCATTCTGTACCCATCATTTATTCTTCTTTCCCATTCCTTTTTTATTATAGTTTTGGGGACGTTGTTATCGGCGACTAGGGGTCAGGTCGTTGGGCCGGTGAGTAGTGCCATATAACTGCAATTTTTTATCATTGTAATAGAGTCTACTACGGGCTGATCCCCCGCAAAGGATCTCGAAAGCTTCCTTAGAAGCGGCAAACCCCTCCAAGGGGTGTTAAGCCATTCATTCATTCAATAGAGTCTACTACCGATCGAAATAATTTAAGAGATATGTGATCACTTTGGAGAATTACACATTAAAATTGATTACATTCCCCCAAGTACCCTAAATGCTACAAATCTTCCACCTACTCCTAAAATCTTGACATGGACTAATAGTTAAAAATTAAATTTCCTCTATACTGATGATATTCCAACTACTAGTCATCATGTAATGACTAATAATTCAAGTTTAATTTAAAATTGATTTAAAATTTAAAATACCGGCGTATATAAATCTGAAGTTCCACTTCTGCCGCCCCGTGTTTGGAAACGTGAGCAAACTTCACCGTAGGCTTCGCTTAGGGTGTCGTTCCCTTCAGGCAGCGGATCGCAGGGACATTTATGGCTCGCCATTGTTGCGCTTTGTTTACGGAATGCGTCAGTTGCGGAACGAAACTTGGAATAATCTTTTGTGTGGTTTTATGGCGCTCTCACAATAGCGGCCTGCGTGCGACACGGCGCGCGCCGCCACATAGGAATGCTGCATTTGCGATTTTTAATGAAACATTTAGCTCTAGAAGCTTCCCTTTCATCACTCAGATGATGCAGATTTATTTGAGAGAACGTTCTGAAAGCCTGTTGCCCTGTGAGTCTACCGAATCAGAATCGAATAAGCATTTTGGAATTCCGTCTTCGGCAGTCAAATACTTGTTTCTAAGGTTAAAAAAATATCAATTCACCAAGACCTAATTGTCTCAAGGTTGGCCAAAAAGTTAGTGCTCAAGATTAAAAATGACATTTTTGTTCGGGTTTCCTTTACTTTTGGATGTTATTTCGCGTTGGCTATTGTAATTTCAATAATTTTTCAGGATAACTGACCTTGATTACGAGATTATAAACAAGTGAGCTTTGGGTTTTGAATATATAATTGGAAGGAAGATTTGACTACAAGAAATGCTGTTGGGACAATTTAAGAAGTTGAAGGTGAGAGAATAGTTGCTCAACAAATAGTGACCAAATAGTGACCAAATGGTTCAAGGCTTCAACAAAGGATATTTGGATTTTGAAGACAAGCTTCATTTTGATCGACTGTTAAAGTTGATCAATGAAGATTTCGAGATTTTTCCACATACTACCTTGTGAAAGGGTGGTAAAAGAATGTGGAAGATGATAACTTTTATTTTGAAGATATACATAAAAACGACCTTCATATTTCACGGCAAAGAAGCGATCTAAAAGATTCTACAGGGAAAAAAGTTGCTTGGAGCAAATCAAAATTTATTCGCCTATTAGGAATGCTAATATTTAACTCTATTATCTGTATGGCAGAAGTAATGCTGTGTAATCATCTTAAGGTCAAAGGTCAAACTGCCAATTGACCAAAAAGTTTTCTTTAATATCTTATTTTGATTGGTATTAATAATTAGCCCCATCTCAGAGTATAAAACACAATTAAGCAGAGCTAGACTCAGTTTGATACTACTAATTGATATGATGTGGCCACCGGAAGCGGATCTGCACCCGATTTCCGTTTTTTAAAGCGAATCCAGCACAACTAGTCATATTTATAACCAAAGTGACCTATTCTAATTCAATGTTATACACCAATGTAAATACACCAAATCTAGTGATTTGTCATGCGTTTGTACAATTAGGTTATTACAATAGCGTGACAATAACTTATCTGTCGTAATTTATTTAGGTTAAGGTACAAACTGTAGATGTATGATAACTTGCACGTTTCGGTTTAAATTTCAAGATATATAAGGGTTGTTCAAATAAAATTACGTTTAGCACCAAGACAGAGTATTTAGATTATTGTAACGCGTGATGTTTAGCTTTTCATGCGTAGAGAGTGGTGGGTTGTTGGAAAAGTTATCACAACTTTTGTATTCTAAGTTATTTCTGTCTAATGTTCGAATAGATAGATTGTAATCGATCTTCAGTTTGACAATATTCATTAAAAAAATTGATAAACGTTAGACGTGTTTGGTAATGACCATGAAACATAAAGGCAAGAATGATGCAAAAACTCAAAATACGGATTTGTGTCTACTTTGTTCCTAACATATCGGAAGAAATTGACCAAGACTTACAATAAAATTTGTAATCTAAACAATATCCTACTTATAGGACGTAAAGCACGATTAAATGATGATGAAATAAAATTATTAATCAAAACTAATTCTAGTCACACGATTCTAGTGGTTGCACACATTTCAGAATATCTGTAGTGAGTCTGGCGGCACAAACGTGCTCTTATTCTCAAATCCCGGGTTTACGATTTGTAGCAAATAGACTAATCAAATCAGGCCTCGCCGCTGTTGCAATAAGTGCGTTTAAGAGTATAACAACGTTGGGCCAAAAATACTTGGCTTCTTTTTTCACTTTTTTTAAAGACCGGTACTCGTTACTGTAAGTAAGAATGCTATTTCAATTCTAGTTACTATAATAGTGGGTTTAGAATTCAGTATCCAATTCATTGTCCAAGTTGCAACGGTATATGTTATAAATAGCTTCGTTGTCAACCATGAAAGACAAAGCAGTGTGGGTCGTCAAGATTGGGTTGGATAGTTACAAAAATGCAGTTAATTCCTGGGGAGGGGGATACATTATTTGGATTTCTTGATATGACCCACAAACAGCCTTCCCATCAATAGAGACGTAAAACCATAGTCAATGCCGTCTCCAAAGAAGTGGAAGATCAAGACCGACCAATCTGCAGATGCGGTCCAGTAACAGGTCGACGATTTATTTTCCAATTGTGTACTGTACAGGAACTGGTGATAAATTATTTATTGTGGAATAGTCGTATATGCCTGTGCGAACTTAATTTACCACAAAGGGTTCCAAATCAAGTCTCGGTAAAAAAGGCCGTCACCTCATCTAACGATCCTATTTGATGGCATTTTATCGTCCACCTGAATTGCATCCTCAGGCAGTACAATTTGAACGTCAGCTTGGCCAACGTAAACAAAGATACGCATTCTTTCGGCAAATTTAAACTCTTACAACAGAAAACGAAATACTGGGAGTGATGTTTGAAATATCTAGCAATGTAGTATGTAGCAAAGTTAAATGGTTTAAATATGATGCTTATTGGGAAACAATGGTATATCAAATTTTTGAATGGATACAGAATGAAAATGATTCACCTTAGAACAAAAAAAATGATTAAAGATCAATTAAAGAGATACTTCTTTAGCCCCAAGATCGAATATTTCTTTGATCACTCTTCATTGTCCAAATCTATTAAATCTTGCAGTCTTCAATTGCTGCCCATTCCGGTCAGTTTAACAATTTTCTAGAAACGAGACCTTTACCTTCGTAATCAAATCATTTTTCACTTGCCATACACAGAAATGTCTCTTTACAAAACAAAATAAGATCATGAGATATAAATTTGGTACCAAAAAAATATTTTCTGCCATTCCAGTACTGTTGTAGTGTTTTTAAACATTTCGAAAGACTTCAAATTAAAAATGTCTTACCAAATGTATTTTCAGTTGATATTTTATCCAAATGAAACGTATCATCAACTAAAACTCGGGATTGGGCAAGTAAAAAAATATTGTAATCTTCCTAGTCATTTTTCTTGGATGCTTCATCAAGGTGATGGAATTCTTACCAAAATGGTTATAAGTTATGGTTACACTTCTTTAAGCAGTTCTTTATCCAATAGGACACTAACTTTTGTACGAAGAGTTGCTAGCCTGTTCAGCCCATTTTTCCGCGTTCTTAATGTTTAAGTAAAGATACGATTTGGTCAGAACATATTGCCAAATATATAGTCATATATGTAATCAGAATTGAAACCAAATGACTTACCTTGACATAAAAAAAATGTAAAATGACCATCTCTGAAATGAGAAAACTCCCCATCAACAACACATATGGTTCCAGAAACCAGTGATGTCTTAATTGTGTTTAAATCTGAAAAGAAGGATATGTTGGAGATATTTTTTTCTACTTGACACTTCATTTTAAGTTATCAATTATGGTAAATCTTCTATAAGTTGAAGGCGTCTAAATTCTCGATTTTTTGGCATAATCACAAACGGTCTTCCCATCAACAAGGACATAAAACCAGAGCCAATGCCACCTCCAAAGGAGCCCCGTAGTCGGCCAGTTTGTAGATGCGGTCCAATACCAAGTCAAAGACTTATTTACCAATTTGGTGTCTATGAGCATAGTTGCTTGCTTTGTTTTCTTTGCCCGTGATGAGCTGTTCAGGATGTGTACCTGTGCAAACTTTATCTACTAAAATGGGTTCCAAATGAACGACCACCGCCCTAGCGACATAACTGTCGGTTCCAGTATTAATGAATAAGGTATTGAAGGTATCGTTATCTCTTCCAACGGTCCAACGGTCTTATGTCATGGCTTTTGACTGTTGGGCTGAAAGCCCTGCTCAAGGCAATAAATTACCAGGCGATCTGGCTGCCAACTTAACGAATGCGGAGAGAAGTACATTCACCCAACTCTTAGAGCAGAAGTACTGGAAGTAAAATTTGAAATAGTAACGCATTTTACCAAACGAAAATTAAATAGTTCAGGTATGATGTTTATTGGGAAACATTGTTATAAAAATGTTTCGTATAAAAACAGAATTAAAATGGTTCACCTTTAAACGCATGGTCACCAACGATAAAAAACTGATTATTTATAATAATAAAGTTTCAAAGAAAACCCATCAAATGCAGAAATTGGCCAGGCGCAATCTTAAGTATTTCTTCGACAAATCCATTCAATTATTGCTCATTCCGATAGTTCAACAACTTTCTCGAAACCAGACCTTTACTTTCGTGACCAAATCGTTTTTCATTTCTTTGTACTGAAAGTTCTCTTTGCAAAACGAAATATCCTTCTACGTAAATGTTGTAGCAGAGAAAAAATCTTTCATTCCAATATCACTGTACAACGTACTCTTCGAAGTTGTTAGATATTTAGAAAAAATTTGCAAAAATCTCAGCAATGTAATTTTAGTTTATAATTTATCCAAATAAAACGATATCAACTGAACTTCGAGATTTTGCAAGAAAAAACTTATTCTAATCTTAATAGTAATATTTATCAAAGCGATGGAGTTTTAACCAATGAGATACCGATTTTTGCACAGAGATTGTTTGTCTGATTCTGCCATGTTCCTTTAAAAATCTTTTTTTTTATTTATTTATTCAATTCGAAAAGAAGGGAGATTGTAGTTGATTTATTCAAATAATAGTTATCTGAGACATATTATCTTCCCTATAATACAGTACTGCAGAATTCTCTTAGTTAACCATCCTGTGGTATTTCAATTGATCAAATACTTAATCAATCTTGAAAATGACATACTTGGATTCCACTATATTCAGTGATTTTAAATTGCAAAATTGTTTTGGATGTTGTTCTGCGGTGGCTTCTCTTGAGAAGGTTCACATATGCCAAATAAATCGATAAATCAATAAAGTGATAATATTCGAAATTACGGTATTCAGTTATAAAAATTATATTGGAATTTGACTTAAAAGTGTTATTGCTACGACAAAAGCTTTAATTTACCATAATTTTTTACGTTATTCATCATCAGACGGCTAATTTACCCAAATAAATCCATAAGATTATAATTTAGAGCATAGGAAATCGACTGATTGTGTATGATTGACACTACCATCACAATTAAATTTCTCACATACACCATGTCGACGAAGGTTGTGTTTTGAACTATTTTTGGAGTTTAGACTCGATGAGGACTATTTGTAACTACAGTTACAGTTTTACTATGGAACTTTAAACGGTCTGATTTGCTGTAAGTGTTGAGACAAAGTTTTTTCCCTTGATTATAATTATCTGTTTTATTGAAGCCCTGAGTGTCAATATATTGGTTAAGAATGGTCTACGTGACCAATGTGTGATATAGAAACTTGATTGAACAGTTGCTTGACATGGTATGTTGCTTTAGAATAGTTACAATTGAAGTTTTGTAGAAGACAACTGTAATTGTTTTAGATGTTGATTAAATTTTACTTATGAAGGAAATGAACCAGTTCGGTTCATCACAATTATCTGCTAGAGCAGTCTATAATATGTCATTTGGCGGTGACTTTGGAAAAAACTGAAATGACTTCTAAGTGAAATGTAACAGATAAAATTTTTCTCTGCATCATAAGTTCAAATTGCACACTAATCTGTACCATGTCATTTGAAGAAGTGACTCTTTGGATTTCAACGCATCGGGCTCGAAGTTTTTTATTATGTCAATTGATTTTCATATTGTGTTCTTCCACAGTGCTTATTTATGAGTTACTACAACATTCTCTAAGAATAAAAATTCCAAAATTTTGTAAATGCGAGTCTAATTGATTCAGCGACCTTGGAATTTGTTTTCCATTGAAGTTTGTTAATACACCGCAATAAATTGTTTGGTCAAAAAACATTTTGAACGATTTGAAATAATTTAAATGTAGAATTTTAGTTGATTAACTTCATATCTCCACCCCAATCCCCAGACTTCAACAATAATTCAAAATGCGTAAGTTCATAGTGTTTTAGGCAACATTTAGGGACATTAGAAACATCCCCTGAAGAAGAGATCGAGCTAATCGCTAACAGGCAAGCAAAGATGTAAGTATATCGTTTTCACTTAAAGTGCGCGGCATCTATAAGCTCACAGATTTCCATAGTTGTCACATTTCAGATTGGCTAATGTGGATCATTGTGGCTTAAAATGTTTACACAGCCTTTATTGTAGCAACACGAACGCGTTTTTTACTTTTAAATACCGGATTCGGAATTGATAGTTGGTGTATCAATAAACCAAATGAAAACTCAATGTATCGGGTTATATCCGAGTTCATTCCAGAAACATAGTCGCTGGTTAATTAGGTCTTGCTACCTTTGTAGGAAGCGAGTATAATACTGTAAGAGCACCCGCGTAAACACACTTGTGCTGTCTTTGTCTTCAACACCAGCAGCCGCTACTACTTTAGTTCATAAGTTACAATTATACTTCAGTACTTGGAGATTCAGTGTTTGATTTGTAATCCAACAGTCTTCCTGAATGTAGAAAATCATTCAGGATCAATAAAACATGTATGTTAAGCCTCTTTTCCTCTGTTAAATTCGGTCAAAAGAAGTAAGTCGGAAGTGTTGGTTTTTTCCTTATGACCTTCAATCTTCTACGGCCCACAAGTGGCAATAATGAAGAAAATGTATGCAAAACGGGTAGACCTCTATTCACAAGCACAGTAACTCGGAAGACAAATGGCAAACCATAAACCGGAGGGCTGAATGTGCAACAAGACGAAAGCCCAAAAGTTTGATGGGAGCATTCGTCACGGTCTGCCGAGACCCAACGGTTCGCCTCGTAGTAGCGGCGTTCGTTACAAATTTTCTGAATGAGCTTCCTTTTCATTCACAGATGTGGGTTAATAGTATTATTTTATGCACGTGCAATCAGAAACAGGCTCCGTGTTACCTGAATATCCACTTGCACATGAAAGGAACAGTGGGACACCTGCGTGCTGGACGAGCATCGGCGCTCGCAGCAAATGTGGATCATAGGCCTAATCAGCTGCATGCACGCATGAACGACAGGCAAATCGTGCAAAATTTAAATGGGGAGACACTAAGACAGCACGACGCAGTCCCCCTTCGTCTCAATTGCATCCCATTTGAAGCGACAGAAAGTAGAGAAAATGCGACGGAACTTCATGCACAGATGTTCTACTTTTTGCCCCTTTGGGGGTGGTATAACCAAATAAACCACAGCATTTCAATTTCTAGAGAGGAAACGGCGTTTTGTTGTTCGTCTATTACTTTAAGTGACGAATTTAGTGTATAACATCGCTTTTCAAACAATAGATGCATGCAGCGAATAAATTTGTAAGCTCCTTATAGGACGCCTTCTTCGAGCTCCCAAAGCGTACAAAAAGAGAACAAGAACCGCCAGAATAGTCGCTTTTTGCACGTGTTATTTATAACGATGCTACGTGAAAGAACTGCAACTCGCGAATATCACGGATGGGTGCATAAAAATTCAATACACCCTACTCGGCAGACCATGACGGCCATGTGATTGAGCATTCGCCAAAAACGTTGAATGGAAGCACAAAGGGTGTCTTCCCTGCTCGAAGGGCCGCGTATCTAGTTATCGGACTGCATTTTGACACGTGTTCTACAAAGCAAATGAATAATTAAATTAATTTCTCTTTGCGCAGCAATTAAGCTCGCATTTTTGTATGTTTCCCGACATTAAAACGCTCATACATCCAACGCTTGCAATTGCGCCTTTAATTAAAGCAAATAATAATGATTAGATGCTAAGATTCGATTGGTTCTAGATCATGCAGCGTTGGAGGAAAATTAGTCGAGGTACTTTAAAAATGATTAGTTTTTAATTAAGAAATAACAAAAACAATATTGTAGTTGTTCCATTATGCGGGTCTAATAAAAGTACAATACAGAATCTGACGAAGCAACGAGTTTTTCAGGTTTCCCGTTAATCCTTCATTTATTGGTAAGTATCCAAAAAAAAAACATGAAAAAAGAACAAACAACCTGTGAAGCACGAACAGGGATAGTTACAACGTTTAAGTTCAGTAAAACTTTAAATAACTCACGTTCGCGTTCATTGAACCCACTTGGTAGAGAAGGGGTTGATACAATGCTGCCCTATGTCATTTGCTTGTCATGGAGTATTGAAATATGTAACATGCGTTTGTTGTCACAAGCTGTGCTTTGTAAATACAATGATTTTTTGAATGCTAGGTGAGAGTTTGGGTAAAATGTGAATTTAACACATCATGATCTTACCCATTTACTCACTTAAAATGTGGGCTAGAGATCATGTCTTTACCTATGCACAAAAAATGAACTTCATGAACCTTCAAACCTGGCTCCGATAAGATCATATCTGTGCTGTCACAGTAAAAAGTTTTTAAATTTTCAAGAGCAAGACTTTGATTGGAAGAGAACAAGACTAGCCCGCCTTCCTAAACCTAGACCAGATTCCTTACAGGCAAAGACATTTGTACTAATATATTTATTATTTTGATGATAAAGTTGATGAAAAACTGTTAGACATATTTGGGAAAGGTGATCTTTAGGGAGATTCACCCACATCAATCAGTTCTTGACATTTTATGAGGTTTTGACCACTCCTCCTGCAACTCAATGTTAACCGACGTAAGAAATCGTAAAACAGAAGACACATTTATGTGAATAGGTGATATGTTGTATAACAGAAAGATATAGGTAACTCTTTTTGTTGAGTTTTATCGCCCTTAGTTGAACTAAACATGGCTATGTCGATGATTTCAAAGTTCTCACCCCGGTGAAATTTTTCAATGCAGTTAATTAAAAACCGGTAGACATATCAAGGAAGTTTATCCACATTAATCAATTCTTGGCATTTTAGCTTTTGACCACTTCTCCTTAGCTGACATAAGCAATTATGTTATACAACAGTCATCCTTCTCTGGTGAGTTTCATTACTCTTGGTAGAGGCGGTTTAAAATAGTCGCCTCGGTGAAATTTTCCAATACCGTCTCAGAACTTACGCAAAAGTGTCTGGGTATTGTGAAAAGATAGTACAGCGAGAAAACTTCAATGTAAGTCATTTATGAGAAGAAAGTAAGTTAACACTATCACATCTCTTCAATAAACAACAAAAAAAGAGCCTAAGTGTATTGGAGTACTCTTGGATGCAAAGCTACTAACCGAGAATCATACCAAAAGTTGGAAATAAAAGAAAACTAACAACTGGGGACTTAAGTGGTGAAATCTATGGGTCACCTATGGTGGGGCTATGGTGGCCTAAAGTAAAACAAGGGTAAGCCTTGTTGGAATTGGCTAAACTTTAGAGATTTGCCTGACTATAGACATATAGTACGTACATTATAGGTACAATGAGAAGAAGCACTCCAAGGCCCACCATGGAACTCTATTGAGTTTGTCTTTTTTAAACATTTTAATCAAAGCGAAGCCACGTTTAGCTGGCAATAGGCTGAAATGGAATAAAATCTTCCATCTGTAGGTTGGGGTAAAAATAGACCCACAGTGTCCATTGATCGTTGTAAGAGGCAACTAAAAGTGAAGTCAAAATTCCTCTCCCCATAAAGAAAACCCAGTCACAAAATCTCAAACGAAGCCTTGGAATGGATCAAACACAAGAATATAACTCAGGCAAAACATGGACATGAGCATAGGTACGTGAAACGTGCAAATTTTAAATAAAATCAATTAGAATACTAGAAAAGGACAAAATGCAAGCCACGGCAATCCAGGAAACAAGATGGGCAGGTGAAGGGGTGACAAATAGCAAAACTCATACAATCTTTTGCAGCAGAAAGGAAACGGATAACCATAAACTAGATGTAGTCTTCATAGTAAGTAATGTGGTAAAGAATGATATTATCTAGTTCAAACCGATAAATGAAAGAGTTTGCGTCATGTGATTAAGAATCAGATTCTTCAATGTAGAATAGAAGAAAAGGTAAATACGACCAGGACGCGTTCTATTAAATAGTAGAAAAATAACAGGAAGAGTACTATTGTAAAACTACATGTAAATATAGTAAAAGAAGGGCACTACAGGTCAACTGTAGGATAACACAGTCTTCATCAAGAGTAAAATGATAAAGGAGAAAAGTGTGTCTGTCACCTCAACATGTTTTCCATATTTTAACATCTATAAACACACGTGGGTAATATGGGATGGGAATGTAACTGTTCTTCAGAGAACTTGAAGAGCCTGTGGCAGAGATCGACCTGGAAGTTAGTGATGACAAAACCAAGGTACTCATACAGCTCAGGAATAACAGAGTGAGAGCGGGCAAGGATTTTCAGTGGAGAATGAATTAGAATCACGAAATATATTAATTATTCAAGGTAGCCGATGTCGCAACCTCCATCTACAACTACAGAAACTTAAATGAGTTCCACATGTTCAACGAATGAATGAGTTAAGAATAGTAAAGAAGATATGCAACGAAAAACCCGAAAGCGCATGACGAGTGGGAAGATAAAATAAAAAGGGACGCACAGAACAAGGTCCAATTTGGATTTTAACACCATTGGATGGATGGAATACGATAACAGGAAGTACCGATATCGTCAAATACCTGTTTTTCAAGTGCTTCTTTTAGTGGTTTAGCCTAGAAGAGATTCCTCGGATTATTCCGACTTCAGAAGTAATTTTAGCAACCGTCAATCAGCGATCATTTCTGAACAAAGTGGTAAAAAATAGGAATATTTTCGTAAGTCACGCTGATCCTCTCGAGACGTCGGTGACCTTTATTTTTAACTACTTCTCGTTCTCCCAACAATTATTCATGGTAACTGTACACTTGAGTTTTCTTAAGGTTGTTAACATTTTGAACGATTTCACGCTCTTTTGTGATGAGAAACTTGATAATAGCCCGTTGCTTAACAGTCAAAGGTACTTCTTACTCTGATATTGTGGTATTGACTAATGGAATTGCAATGCGAAGCAGTTTACACCAAAATCCCCCTTTAGTTATCCCTAACTACAACAATTAAAAGTCGCAATACTCCAATTACCTTATGGTCTGTAAAAGAAATCAAGATATATGACATATGTACTAGTGAAAGGGGATCACAAATTATTTTCTCTGAGCTTGAATTGGCGCAGTTCGCAATTGGAAAAATAATGGGATAACTTAATCCTACTAAAACCACTGAATTCGGCAGAAGAACTAAAGATAATAAAGTGATACTCGGAACTCTATCCAAGAAAATAGAAAATTATATTCTACAGTTAAATGGAAAACAGATTGAGCTAATGACTAGGACGCAACGGATGTTTTTAGCGAGAACTCATTTTTGTGAACTTAGTAATGAAATACAAAACGTTTGATAGATGGAGATATTTACTTCTGAGAGGAGCCAGTTCTCAAAAGGCTCGAATTAGAAAGGATATCTTCGGAAGGAGCCTTTTAAGCACACCTTAAATTATGATTTGAGTATGAAGTTATTTTATTTTTGGAACATGGTTTGGATTTATTATCCCTATTTCTAAGACAAAAGTCACACCTACAGTTACACCTTCATACATCTTGCCATAGAGCTAGATTTTGCTTTTTCATGTGCTGCATTAGATGTGTCTAATCGTCCTAAAATTATTTGTTCTTTTAATTAGTATGTGACTAATATTAAGTGTTGTAATAAATAACAATATGGGCCACTGACATATGTATTATCGACCATTACCCTTTGTTAAATAAGAGAGAGAGAGAGAGAGAGAGAGAGAGAGAGAGAGAGAGGAGAGAGGAGAGAGAGAAGAGAGAGAGAGAGAGAGAGAGAGACAGGGGTCCAGATATAAGAATACTCTAAAAAGAACCAGACATAATTGATGTTACCAATCACATGTGAACATAGTAGATATGATATATATAGCACTGACCATATCACATCTCCTGCATTTAATAGCCAACCTACATCAACGCGACCAAAAGGAAGGCCACCCATAAGAAAGGTTCAAAAGCTAAACGTATAACACTGAAAAGAAACGCTAAGGATCTATCCAAATGGAAAAAGATTATTGAGCCGGTGAAGACTCTTGATGGGTGGTAAAACCCGAGAAGAAGAATAAGAAGAAGAATCATTTCAAGCTCTACATTCCCTTTGCTAATTTTTTGATCGTGATGAAATGAGAGCAATAGATTGGTTTATGTTTGGTATGTAAGTACAAACAGTTATCTTGATGTTGTATCCAAAAATTATGAGTCTATGCCCAGAAGCGTCAAATAGTAATTCTTAATTTACTTACATAATATAATAGAAGAGATCTGTACTCCATAATAGGGTGGTTAGTCTAAAAACATCACTAGTTAATATTGAAAACCATGCCACAGTAGAGGAACAGCTGTTTGGTACTCAACATCAGTTTATGAAAATAGTGGGCCCTTCTTTTTGGAAGGTGAAAGAAATGTGACAATCATCACATCAGCTAGGTTTCCCTCAGCTTTGCAAGTTTCTTAGAATGAGCTACTCTTTACACCGCCAGGAACAGTTTCACAGATCAAATTTTACCCAATTTGTCAGTGTATGACTACTTTATAAAATAGATAACTAAATAGTGCAAGAAATTTTTATCTACTTAAAAATATACTAACAGTGTTCTATATACAATATATGACTGACGGAGATAATTAGAGTGCCCAGTCACTTTTTAGTCATCGTTGGATGATGTCACTACAATACATAAGTGTTAAATCTTGTTATTTAATGGTACATGGCAGTTTTAAATCATTATTCTAAAACTTCTATTTATAATCACCCCTAGCCTTGCTGGATGTTCAATAGCAATAAGATATTTATGAGATCAAATAAAGAGAAAGAGGAACTGAATTTGTAAAACTTGTGCTATTTTTAGTTTTTGTTTAGATGATTGGAAGTAATTTTTGCTAGGAAAGAATAACCATAGCCGCCAGATAAGAGGCGTGGCAATCTTTTCTTTAGGTGGAACAGTGGCAAGAGTACAATTCTGGACCCCAAAACTCTATAAAACTGTCGCAAAAATCCATAGAAAGAGATCTAGTAGGCCATCAACGTCAGGGTCTCAGGAAAAATTAAAGATGGTCAAGCAAAGTTCTTCCAAATCTTTTAAACAGTGTCATAGTGTTCGTATTAAACTCTATAAAGACTTATAATGTCCACCATGGAAGCCTCAACATTTTAATCGTTATTTTCAAAACATTGCAACATATTGAATTTTTGCGAAGGGGGAAGATTGCCCAAACCTGATCCAAAACATTCTTTGGACTGTGTTCCACTTTGGTGTCTTCGTTAATTGATAGAGACCTTATTATTGCCCGATGAGGATATCAAAAAGACCGCAGAATGAATGCAAAACATACCACAAATGCCAGTAAGGTGTGATTTGATTTCATCCCGTACCCGAAAACCATATTTGATGCAATACGCCATAAATGCTAAACAATACTTGTAAAATTTTATATAGGCAGAGGAACCGAGTTGCTGTTTATGTAAGATAGCTCTCCCTCACATTTTGACTTGATTGTTAGGGGTTAATAGAATGACCTACTCAAAGTCCGGATTCTACTCCTTGCTTTTTTGAGATTGGGCCAATTTTTTTTAAATAACCATTTAAGTCATGACTTTAAATATAGCTGAAGAAATAACCCCACAAAGAAATCTTACTAAAAAACTACTAAAAGCACCATGTGGTCAACAAGTCTATATTAGTGGAAAAAATGATGCCAGGAAAACTATAAAAGATATTCAGATTTGGCCAGTTACATTTAATGAAGTGAATATTGGATTAGTCCAAAAAATTTTCAAAATACTTTTCTTCTAAAACAAAATTCACAATTTCTGTGATTCTGTTTTTGAGAATTTTTGCATGCAATGTTTTTATTAAACCCATACAGATTAATCACAACGGTTCATGTTAGCAGAATTTGGTGGCCAATCAATGAATTTGATTGTCTTCTCATTCAATAACTGATGGACTTGGATTTTATAGGAGAAGAGTTCTGAATCTTACTTCATTATCAAACGCATCTTTTAATTGAAACTTGTTCTCTGTTCGAATCAAGGGTAGTTGACCTGTCCGTCCACATTTTGATCATTTGCGCTCTTTCGGAAATCCAATATTGTTTGCTCGATTAAGATATTTTGGGAAAGACATCATACGTCACAATTTCCATCAAAATCGGTTAAACAGTTTCAAGATAGGCTTGGTCTGGTGACTTATTGGGCATGCGGCAACAAAAAAATCATCTAATAGTTTCAAAGACTTTCATGTTTTTGTACACGTACTCTATTTGACTTTCCGACTATAAGATTCTTCAAATATTAGTAACACATCGAACTTAAATATAGGGTGCAAAATATATGTTTAATCCTTTTAATTTAATTTAAGACAAAAAACCAATATAAGTCTGAAATGAACAAGAAATCGTTCCCCAAAATGGTGGAGTACCATGGAATATAAACACCATTTCAATGTTCAAGTGAAGACTAAACTCAAGCTATCCTAGACCACTAATTGAGACAAAAAGATCAAAAGAAATCGCCTTATTTTCATAATACAAATTTGAGAAGAGGGTTGTTGAGATTCATTAACTATGATAAAATTTTAAAACTCACTGTACATCTTGGTCGTTAATGGTACTGTTGCCTAACATGTTCAAACTTGTGTACTTTACATCTTAAATTTTTCAAAGATAAAAACCAGACTTATTTCTCTAGAAAAATTGCTGATCTGTACTGAAAATAAAGATTCAAGAACTTTCTAACCAAATTTATTATCTTGCAATGGATAATGTCTGGATACATCGAGCTGTAACCGATCAACATTAAGTTTAGTAGATTTTTTTGATAAAATGGAATCTGGCATCCCTTCATTTGAAGGTGTTTCCGAATATCTCACAATTCACCAAAACTTTCGACTGGTCCTTTATATCATTTAAACTATCCAATAAATGGAATTAAAAAAGCAATGTATGTTTCTGGACTACTCATATTTCTCAGCAGAGATATTGTTTAGAGAAAAATAGTTCAAATTTTTGGAATTCGTATGACACTACTTTACAGATGATTCTACTGCTGATGCAGGAGACTCACTTTGTTTCATTATTCATTCAGCAACATTCAGCAAAACGCCTAAATTGGCAGTTAGTGATTTTGCGGACCTTCACAGCACGATTGGTATGCGCGGAGTAAGAAGAGGCCTATAAAATCTCAGATTTATATAGCAACGCCGCATTGGCATTCGCGACCACGCATGCAGAGACTAGGACGCGG
The DNA here is from genome assembly GCA_036346155.1 of Sinelater perroti. Classification (NCBI taxonomy): domain Eukaryota; kingdom Metazoa; phylum Arthropoda; class Insecta; order Coleoptera; family Elateridae; genus Sinelater; species Sinelater perroti. The sequence continues at coordinate 6,799,292 of JARFIY010000111.1, read as the reverse complement.
ATCAATTGCGTTTAAATGTCATGCAACTTGAGCGACGATTAAATTCGTAGATTTGTTTCCCAGGTTTGATATTATTATAGTAGGTCATTGAAAATTATTTTATAATGTTTACAGCATATTACTGTTTTAAGGGCTCCAAGTCATACTAAATAGTTGGCAGTAATAGTAACAAAGTTAAAAATAACAGCGATAAAAATACAGAATTTCACACTAATTTAAAATATGCGAAACACATACTGTAAGAAATTATGTTTATGCAACAATATACAGACACTATTTACCTCTACAGCGGATCAGTATTAATACTCCAAAAGCCAATATGTTTCAAAGTACACTTAATCACCGTGAAAAATGTGTCAAAATACAAGTTTTTTTGACCGTTCCTCGTAGGCGCTTAAATACCTTCGCACTTGATTCTAGAATCTTCGCGGTTACGTGTCGGAGAACCAAGCAAATTACTAAAATCTTCTTTTCCTGAGAATCGTCGTAAATCTTCGGTAGCTGCCCTTTTGCTGCCCATATCCGCAGTATTTTTAGGGATGTTGACCATTACACTGCTCTCTCTTTAAAGTCGTTTTGTCCTAGAATTTCAGTGGTCTGTGCCACTTGTGGAAAGAACCGTGGCGATTCTTGATTGCAGATACATTGATAAAGTAATCCACAACTACAAGGATATGTTTTTGCCGTCGTTCGTCTTTAAGGATAAACCAGAAATGTCGACTATCCTTTTTTTCCTTAGGTTTTCTATAGTTCCTGCCTCATAGATATTTTTTCCAAGGAAGTCATTTCTCAACAGCCTTCTCCTTTGCTTTCTTCTTTTTAAATGGACTATTTCTCGATGCCATTCCTTCAAGTTTTCTGTATACGGATAGTATCTCCAACAGAACGGCACTCAATTCCAGTGTCCTATTGAAAACCCACCATGCGGATGATGAAGGACTTCCAAACTAGTGAGCGCAATCTGAATTTTCAAGACCATCTTCTAAACTCAAGAACTCTGATTCTGCTTACTAAGCCTTTATCGTTGAGTTCAGTGCGCTGATTTCTCCTCGTGGTCTCACCTCTTGGTGGTTTCATTTCGTTGCCACTCTTAATTTCTATAAAAATAGTAGAAGACGATAGCAACTTCCTGTAACTTACAAACCTCTTCCTCTTATTCGATTTCTGCACAACTTTATCAACAAAGGATCTATTGCCATCTTTAAATTTTCTAATTTCTCTTTCAAACTTTCAATACTCTCGCATGATCTTTACCTATTTTCTAAATCCCCCAAAACCCTTACTGGCACTTGTACTTTTGAACTTGAAGGATCCTTCAACCAGCTTGACTTTGGACTCACATCAGCTGGTGTTGAGTCTCGTGTACCATCGTCTACCACATTCTTCTTCGTTGGCACCCGTCACCTGTCTGACTTCTCTGCGAGGTCTAAAATGTTTCCAATGCGGTGAGTAATGTTGATGCCGCGAATCTTCGGAGATACAATTCTAGAAGTCTTGTCAACGTTCAATTTTCCTCCTTACCGTTCTACCAGTAATGGACAATATTCTTTATCCAACCCAAGAATGTTCGAGATCTTATCGTCAATAATGCTAGGACCACAGTTAAGGAATTTCCCAGGATACTGTCTTTTGGACCAGTCAAGATAACGGGAACAATCCTCAGAACCTTCCCAATTATCACTCGCCCCTGATATATCACACCAAACAGTTAGTGTTGATAATATTAATCTTCTGAGAAGGCTTTCTTTAACAGCTGATATTTGATTAAAAGTGCCAAATCAAAACAAAAAAAAATGCATATTGAGTATGGTAAGGCATCAAAAAATCATTTACTACCAGCAATTGAAAACTGACAAATCGATTAGTAAAAATAAATGATCAATGGAGGCGTTTAACATTATGTGGAAGCTTTACAATCTTGTCGTACCATTTCACTTTATGAAGGGCATTCTTCTAAACTGGAAACCTTTCTCTAGCGTGACCTATTCACCAGGACTGAGGTTGATTCATATGTTACTAGCAGATGAAGTACTCATCACTGTTAGATAAGAGTTGATGGCTGTTTTGCTTCAAAACCAGCAAGCTTCTTGACATATTTGCCATTTTTGATATCGCCAAAACTTCCCCAACGTTTCCTTGCGAACGGCACTTTACAGTTACCCAACACTTCAGATGGGACTATTAAGAACTCAGCCAGACCGTCGCTCGCCGGCCACTTCATTAAAACCCACATTAATTCCAACGGCGCTGTCCGAAGATTTATCAAGCTGCTAGCGCAGCTCGGACAGACGTGGATAGATAAATGTCCGAGCCGAAGCCTGTCGCAAAAGTTCGCGAGGCATAAATTAATCGCGCCGCGAATAAACTCCGTGTGGCCTGCCGAGAATCACAACTTTGTAAAATTTAGAGGTTTTTTTGGCTGCTTCGGCAGTAAATTAGCAAGCCTGTCGCGTAGGTCATCCTCTTCGCGCGCGCCTGTTTCACCAACGGCGTCGTATGAGTGGCTGTACACGAGCACGCTTGTAACTTTTAAGATTACATAAGATTATTGGCAACCTTTTTGCTCCTGGGTCATATTTGGCGTAGAACAATACTGAATTAGTAGTCTGTAATGCAGCTTCGGGTTCCATGAATCATATAAGAACAAAACTTCTCTTTGTCGTTTTGGTTATTTTAAATCATGACAGGTTTGTCATCGTCTTCTTTTTCTAGTTACCAATATGCGATAGGTAAAAGTTCACATGAAATTCTTCGATTGAAGAGAGGATTCTCTACGAAAATTTTTGCTTGTTGAAGATAATTAAATTGGCAATTGGTTGTAATTAGTTTTTAAAGATAAAAAACCCATTTATTTTTCCAAGAAAGCGAATTTTGTTATCTTATCTTTTCGTTTTTGTACCATTTGTGACGTTTATACAGAAAAGGTTGTGCACCAATAGGAAAAAATCTTTTTTTTGAATATTCTTCCACAATCTTTTTCAAAACCATCTATGGTACCATCCGACTTATTTTTCTATATATTGAAGAAAAACTTTTTCTCAAGGTTAAACCTTTTAAAGAGATTGTAAAAGAATATACATGGTGCCATATATAGTAAGGATTTTTGTGACTTATGCACTATTGCAATATCACGGTGAAGGAAAACATACGTTTATGACATATTGCAATGCATATGGTGGGGCGATACTTTCCACCTAATTTAAAAGAAGCATCATGAAGGGAAGGTCGATCCAAGAATGAAGAAAGTGATTTCATTAGGCGCAGGCAGTTTTGCCTAAAGTGGATCTTAGTAACCAATATGTCGTGGACGAAAGAACAAGGAGCTTTTGCTGCCGAAGCGCACATTCAAAACAGTGAGTGTTTCGGACGCGATTTTAACTTCCACTTCGCCTCTGTTCCCAATCTATAAAGTGGAAATTTCAAAAAAAAGTGGTTCTGCAGTGTGAAGAGAAGGAAGAAAATTTTGGAGTGAGCAAAAACATCATGTAATCTTTAAACTGATCTGTAAGCAAACATGCCATTGCTCTTGATTTGTTTAGTAACACTTAACGGAAAATAGTGCAACAAAACCATTGTGGAAACCTCTTGGAAAATGTACCGACCGAAACAAAAACTTCATTATTGAAGTGATAACAACCCACAAAATATCTACAAAAAACTTCTCCACAGCAAACGTGTCACTGTTTGGTGTGCAGTAAGTAAACTTGGAGTCAGTGATCCTTACTTTTTGATAAGGGAAGTCAATGTATTACTATGATTTACAATTGATATGTGGCAATGATTAGATGCACTTCAACTGGATTGGAGATGACCTCTCTTAGCCAGCTCGCCCCATGTGACTTCTTCCTATAAGAATATTTTAAGGTTGACATTTATAAATCTTGCCTTAGAACCTCCTCAGTCCTATCGAAAATGAAGGGTGTTGTTTTGATGATATCATTTTTAAAACGCATTGAAATTTCAGTTTTGTAGCTTTAGCATATAAAAATAAATTTTGTACACCTACTTTTCTTTGGTAGACTTTTAAAAGGGGGAGACATTTTTTGCTTTCTCCTGTATCTTAAGGTAATTATAGACTCTTAGGTACGTATTCGACTAAGATACTCCCTTGAAGTCCCGAAAATTCACTTCCCTGAGCTTTTCAGCCAAAGAAACACACTTTTCTAGCAGAAAATCTTTGTGAATATATTACGCACTCTCTAATTTCATTTTAGAATCACACTGATATACTTAAACCTCATTTTTAAGGACTATTTCCAAAATTGGTCTTCTGTACAGTTTTTACCCACAGGGAATTTTGCTATTCATAATGCTAAAGTGTTTGCCCATTTTAAGACTTGTATTCTTCGGATCGCCTTCTATGGGTTTTTGTCTCTAGCAAAATTGGTACGACCATGCGCGGGGTATTCTTTGCACACTCTACAATTATCCTTTTGCAAATTTTCATCAAATTGCTGTTTTATGGGAAATTTCTTAATACTTCAGTGCTCCAATTCATCTACACTCACTGTCAACCATCAAAAGATTAGCGAAATAGGAAGTGATCGGTATAAGTAGACTTTTTTTGTAATAATAATTTACTATACAATATTAAGAAACAAAAAGAAGATAACTTGAGGCTACATTTGAAAGCGATGGCCAGCTTCTAAGAACTTGCTGAAAAAACCCGCACATGAAACGCTGCCGAAGCTTCCGTTTAGGTGAAAGCTTTTGTTGTAGCGGTTCATTAAGAAACAGTCAAACAAGCCATAATTAAATTGTATAACTCCAAACAATCGATTCGATTGCTAAGTTGATAGAGTGACCTTTAGAGCTGTTTACACGTAGGCAAGGACAGCGGAAATTAATTGTTAGGCGCAGTTAGTCATGACAACGATAATTACTCGTTAGAGTAGCCTTGTAGATTCGATGCATTAAATTGCCCGCAAGAGGGCTGCCTTATTAATTTTGTTTCATACTGCCATGCCCGCTTGGTCTTAACATCGGTGGGCGTCTGTTTAGGTCAACAAAATGCGCCACCCTAATTATATGACTGATAAAACTTGTGATCGTGCTCCATTTTGTTTTTTATGCAACATTAATGTACCTCGACTACGTTATCTTTGAATTAACATAAATCAAAGTACTACACTATATATTTTTAAGGATTATGTTGTACTCAGCTTCTCAGTGTAAATTATGTCGCAAGATTTAATACCTATAGGAGTAAGAAAACGTAATAATAATAAAATAGTAATATGAAGCGAGTCTACTCTTTGCTTCAATAACAACTCTAAATCTGCGAAGAAGACTTTAAATCAGAAACTTTTCCTCAATGAAGCCGAACTACTAATTTCTCCCAAAAAGATCAAGTCGGGGTTTTGGGCATGCCAATCGATTATTGTAAAAAGAAGTGTTGTCATACTGATACATCGAATACGGTGGCACGCGTTTTTGAGGGAGCGGTACAACCGGTTATGTTGTACACGGTCGAGATTTGGGTGAAAAGGTGCAAAGTCAGAGAAGATAGGAATTTGCAATTAGGCGTGTGCAACACTATATCCCCTTTGCATTTTATTTGGTAGGAGGCGGTAGATCAAAGACAACTAAAAACCAGGTCAGAGCAACAATATAAAGAGCAATTGAGGCGCTGTCGTCAGGCGAGAGTGACCGATAGCTCGGCAAAAATATACTGCGATGATATTACTTATTCTCAAAAATATGGTCCAGGTTTGGAATCTTGCAAAAACTCTGTCATCCGAGATTAAGATCCTATCACCTTGGACCAAAGCGTAGGTCGGGACGCTGAAGAACAAGCGTATGATCTAGCTAGCCAAAGCGACGGTAGCAGCAGCAGGACCGTCGAAACGGTTTAAATGGGGGTTGTAAAGAACCGGCTATGAGCTAGGACGAGAGCAAGATAGAAGCAGAGATGGCAAGCAACGGCAACAGAACAACATTCATAGATATTGTAGGGCGTCCGCCCGAAAGTACGAGCGAGCGCCGCAACGCGGCCCGGCAGGCCACCGTTATCCATTCATGCCAGAGCGAGACAACTGCGAAAGCGACATAGATGCTGCACCTCGCTCCCGCCAGAATTATCCCCACCAACGCTCGGAACGAAGCTCGGCGTGGGTATAAATACTGGAGCATTTTCCTCGAGCATCAGAGTTTGTCCTATACGTACCCATAGCCAGAATAGCTCTCATCTCCTCCCTGGGGAGTGCCCGTCGTACCCATAGCCGGACCTCCTAGGTGCACCGGAGTTTATCCTGTGCGTACCCATAGCCAGGACAGCTCTACTTCCTCCTGAGGAGCGCCCGTGCGTACCCATAGCCGGGCCCCCCAGGTGCACGGAAGGCGTTATGTGCTTACCCATAGCCAGAACGAACTTCCTTTGCCAACGAACGCTCGCGCTCACCCTCAGCCAAGTGCTTCGCGGCAAATCAGGGTGTACTTGTGCTACCCTCAGCCAAGTTACCCCATGCAACCGGTTAGGGGACACTCGCGCGTACCTCAGCCGAGTTCCCCGCTCAAACGGGCCATCATCCCGCCCAGAAGATTCCACCAGGGAATCGCCTCCAACTAAGGCTGTCCGGAACACGCTAAGGAAAGCTCTCCACCACTCGCTACTTCCGAAGTCCGCATCACCGCTTCCGCCGTCGCTCGAGAAACGGCTCGCCGAAGAACGCCCGCAGACGAAGACAATGTCCCCCGAGAAAGCGCTCCCATTCCCTTCGCCAAGAAGCAGCAGAGTCCATCCTTACAGGTTATACACAGGAAATCTCATCTTCGCGGCACGCAGGACCCCGAGCTCCCCTGAATATTAATTCTCACAGTCAACCCAAAATAGAAAACCGTCAAACGGTCCGTTTTATCAGTCGACAAAACCAAACCTGGAAGCTAAAAGAGGTCTAAGATATACTCACATGACCTGCAACACAGAGGAGGAGATTGAAACCAGAGTGGAGAGGGCCCTCATCACAAGTGGCTGGAGATGGTCACGAATATGGAAAAAAATCGAGGTGCCTTTCGGGAGGGCGCAAGTGGTAGATGGTTCTTGCAGAATTCGCAGACAGAAGCATAGCTTCGTCATTTGTTATATCTATTGATCAGGTCACAGCGTTCTCTAAAGGTCAGTTTACGAGTTAAACATCAGTCCTTCGATACTTTTGATCAAATAGTATATATATCGTTGTAAAAGTAGCAAGAACTAATGTTTGTAACGATTAAAATGCTATGTGTCCTAGTTAGTATTCTAATTTCCAGAGTCGGTTGTGTATAATAGTCTAGACTTTATGTTCTAAAAGTACCATAAGTCTAGTGATAGTAGAGATTAGTGTTTAAGGTTTATCTCCTCGTTCGAGTCAATGCAATTTTTACCTTTGCAATAGCAATACCTTTTTACAGTACCTTTTAATTCGTTCAACACTAAATATTATTATGATAGTAGAATGTATTCACTCATAAGTATTACAGAATTATAATAATGTATTTAGGCAAGTCAAATTTAAACAACACTTTTGTCCTACTGCTGATATGGAAACACTGAGAGGGTATTAAGCTAACTTGAAATAAGTTTTGTCAGTGGCAATCGCGATGACTAGACAGCCGGTATCCAGCACCAAATAAATAGTGCATTATAATAAAGTGTTTAACAGTCACATCTTATTCAGATTACGTGGAGAGCTCGGTAGAGACAGGTGTTCAATTGATATAAGATGTTTGCATGTGCATCGCGTTCTTACCAACAACATCGAGGCGAACGCTATTAGAATTTGCGAATTTATTAAGAGCAATCGAAGGCTGACATTTGTCAAAATATCCACCAAAGTAGGTACTATTTACAGTGGTGCCTAATCAGTAATCATAAACGTGTTAAAATTACAAAAGCTGTCCACAAGATTGGTCACGGAACCCAAGATGTTTCGGAAGTTTCTCACTCGTTACGAAGAGGACAGATGCAGATTCTTGTATCAAATACTGACGTATGAGGAACCCCAGGTCTCTCATTACACATTCCAGTCCAAATAAGCACACCCACCAAAGCTAAAACAAACACGTTCAAGAGAAAGATACTTACAATTGTGTTTTGGAATTACAAAGCCATAGTTTTCACTGATTCACAATTAATACTCAATACTACTACGATTTTCTAGTAAAATATGTAATATTTTTTATCTTTAAGGCAATATCCTCTCCCTCACCATCACCGTAACTCGAGCCAAATTGCATTAAATGTATTTGACAACAGTAGGTTATCCTCTTTATAACCATAATTTAAATCCCGCGACTATTACCCCTTGGAGACCCCCAAGGATACCTTAGAAGGGCAGCGGTTTGAATTCATATACCAACGAGGTCAAAAAGTTTCCATTTACTAGATTAACATAATATAAAACATGAAATGCTTCTCTGTAGTGAAAAAAAGTTTTCTATACCCGATGGGTAGATTCAGAAAAATAATGTTTTTTGGTAAACGAAGTAGATCTTCTTACAAGATATTACTCTAAAAGATCCTTCACACACCAACTCTAATCATAACAGTACGTCGTTCACGGTGAACTCTTTCATTAATGCGTTGCTCAATCAAGATGCTAGTAGACAAAAGAAAACAAAAAGGATTTACATTAAAGAAATCCTTCTAGAAAGGCTATCTAGTAACATGAGAAAACAAACATCAACATCCAGGAAGAAACATCCCCTACACTTCTTACCCAGGAAAGAAAATTCTATGATATGTAATCAGAAGTATTATATCATAAGCAACGCCAGAAATAGTCACAAGTTTTATTGTAAGAACAATGGAATAGTTAAATCCATCAAAAATAAAGATTACCTCTTAACATGGTATGATTGATGTTGCAGTTGGAACAAGAATTCGATTATATTATTCCTGAATTAGTATTCAATACGTCAGAAAGATTTTAAAATCATAAACCATAAGTTCCTAAACGTAGATCATATAAATATACTTTTATAGTGGTTGGAATTTTAGATCGACTAGATAAATCAATAGATAGATATAAAATGGACTCAACGGCCTGCTACACTGCGATCCTTATGGTTTATTGTGCACCCCTCTAATTTGTTGGGGCTACAAAGACGACTATAATTATAAGCAAAGAAAATTTTACATTCACCATATGAAGACCCGACTAAAAAAAAAATTAGTGACAAAGATCAAGAAGTATCCTGTGTCAAAAACCAGTATAGATTTTTTATGAATATGTTCCTGTACAAGTTTCCGTTTACGATGTTCATTATCTTTTTTCACAAAATTAAAAATCAGAATATATATATCGTTGTACTGCATAGTAGTCATCTACCTACGAATCCATTTGATACCACGCTTGTTGTTGGCAATCAAGAAACTGACGACACTACTGTTTAAAACAGAAAGTAATCCTATGGTGCCAAATCAAGTCTATAGGAGGGATCGGCTGAATGTTTGATTCTATCGAGTTCAACTTGCTCTTTTGACTTGGTGATAGCATGTGGTCTGGCGTTATCAACAGGATGGTCACACGATTGACCATATATAGATTGTTTTAAATAGCTGTTGGCAACACTCTGAGTGATAGCTGGCCTTTGAATCACAGAAGCATGTACTTTAGTCTCAAAGACTTTTGAACTAGGTTCTTGGATGTACTATTTAATATTGGATCTGGACCTTGAATCTTGCAGTTATTCGAAACTGGACCTTACTTTTCAGTCAGAATGGTGATAATTCGACGCAACATAGTCAAAGGAATCGTAGGACTATCGCAATCTTGACTTTAACCTGGTGTTCAACTTGCTCTTTTGACTGGTGATTTATGCAAGTAACGGCTTTGTTCAACAGGATGGTCCACGATGGATTATAGATTGGAATATTTGACACTCTGAAGTAAAGCTTGATTTACTACTTAGAATAATTCAAGACCTAACTATTGATGTACCACCCTAATATGATCTGGACCTTGAATCTTGCAGTTATTCGAGCGTCACATTTCGTCGGCTAATCATTAAAGGAATGTCATAGCAATCTTGCTTACATTAAGTTCGAACTATGGTTCAATACTTCAATCATTTAAATAATTTATTTGGAGTTCAAACTGACACCGATCGTCTCAAATAATCAAGATCTATTGCAACCTACCTTATATGCAATCGACTTCTTCACTTTCACATTTCGTGCGGCTAATATTAAACATCATAGCAATATGAATGTGAACTGGAAGCTCAACAGTCACCAGACGTAATTACGCTCGTCTCAGCTTGGCTTTAACCGACTTTCATCGACTTCTTCACTTTCGATTTGTCCCATACTGTATTTGATGTAACTAAGCCTTACAGTACGGAATTACGCCGTTAACTGGCTTTAACCGACAGCATGCTGCACGCGTATTTTGTTTATAAATGAACCCACATTTAGTAGAGAAAGCACGTAAAACATTTGGAATTTACGTCTTGGCTGACCAACAACAATTTTGGGTGAAAGCTTGTGGAATTCGTAATAGGAAAAGTGTAAAATCCGAGCATTACCTCGATTTTTACAAAAAAAAACGTGGCCAGATTGTTAGAACAGAATGTGACATATACTCATTATCTTTGAACCCATACCACAAATAAAAAAATGCAGCATACTAAAGATGTGCTCATTAAAGAGTCTGATTCTTATTTTGAATGAAAATGGGAGGTTTACGCTGTATGTACGTGGATGAATTAAAAAGTAAAGGTAATTTACATATAACAACTCTAATTCCACTGATGGAAAACAACTGCACTTTCCGATATAATCCCTCTGCACAGTGATGCACTTCCAGTATCATTGAAAGAGCTTCTTATCCTTTCGAAAAATAAACCTCAATATTTGAACTGAATTTGTGACAGTGCAGTGTCTCTTTTAAAGGACCGAATATGTGATAATCAGATAGCGCTAGATCTCTAGATGTGTTGGTTTGTGCGTGATTTAGATGGACTTTCATTCGTTACGCGTATTCTTCTCAACTCGTGAAACGCTTGTTACTTTGTAGTACGTGCTGCTTCACATTTTGTCCACCTACTGGATGCTCGTCGTTGAAAACCCGCATTCTTTTAGCATGTTCTCTATTATTATTAATATTGCGTTATAAAATTACAAACCGTTAGTTGAAATATACAGGAATCTGCTTACCAGCGGCAGGTTTACTCGAGAAAATTTAACTCTTGCTATTATATTATAAGAATAACTATCGGTTTTGAGTAACAGCAATTTGTGGCTTGTTGGATTGATGTTACAGGAAATCTATAAAAGTTGTTAACCAACACTTTTATTTTTATTATTTTTATTTTTATTATTTTTATAAAACTGATGTGTTTTTAATTTTTAAAAATACCCAAACTTGACCTTTTCTGATATTCCCCGCCCACGGTGACACAGTAGACCTTTTTTTCATTACTATAAGTTTGCCTCTATAAACAACGAAATAGATTGTAAACCGTTCTTTTATTTATTTATTTAATTTTTTGTTGTATTAACATACGGTTGCGGTTTACTACAATGCAATAAACTCAAATGTCTACTAATTCTGATTGTTTCATAGGTACAAACTCTTTTCTGCCGATAGTTCTGGTACTAACCACATATAAGTACAGAAAATTAAAAAATCCTCAAACACCATTTTAAACTCCACCAATTTCATATCTAAAATTGCAAAAGTTAAATACGCGGGTAAATCAAATATAAACAAGAATTTCTCTTTTTAGCGCCGTGAAGTGAATGGAGAGGGACTCGGTTCTTGAGTTTTGTAGATAGGGATGCTTGAAGGAGGTTGTGTGGTGGATTAGTATAAAGTTCTTCTCAAGTGAGAAAACGCTGACTTAAGGCAAACTCTTTAAAAAGACTCAAGCGTGCGCTTGATATAAATAATTTTTGGACAGCGAATAGTTGAAACTGAAGGTCACCGACGTTTCCGAAGACCAGCGTGACTGAAGAAAATATTCACATTATTCGTCGCCTTCTCGAGGATGGCCTCCAATTAATGGTTGCTGTATAAGTTACAATAGCGTTTCAAAACGTTATCTTGAATCATGAAAATGCTTACCTTTTACAGTTTTCTAATCGCTAGACTATACTGGGAAACTCTCTTACACTCGAGGCTTATTACCTTGCGATTATTGTTTGTTTGGACCACTAAAAGAATCATTTGAACCACCTTCATTTTACGATAGTAGGATCAAAAAATTACCTAACCGTGGAGAAAAATTTATTTTTAGATAGATAGATAGATCAGAAAGTCTTTCAAATACTGTATTGTATCATCTATAGCACAAAATTTATACTGATGTTTTGTTTGGAAGAAATAAATTTGATTCGCTTGTTTTGCGCAAGAAAGATCCTACCACCCCAGCTAAGTGCTCATTATGTGGCAGCAGCCACCCAGCCAATTACAAAGGTTGCACAGTCTCTCAGGACCTTCAAAGAGCCAGAAACACACCCTTCAAAGGAACAGTAAATAAGCATCGCTCGCATCAAGTAACATTTACCGCAACTGACTTTCCTTCTCTCCCAATGCCACTTAGCAGTCCCCCTACCAAACACCAAGGAATCCACCCAAATGTTTCAGTCCCTCATCCCACATGGGCAAAAAGAACTACCAACCCACCAAATCCTGACCATCCCACAAACATGCATGAGACGTTCTCAAATTATCTCCTCGAATTCAAAACAATGTTTTCCCAACTCTTAAGCCAAAATACGATGATCTTAAACATGCTTTCTACAGTCGCAAATAAAATAGCTTCAAAATGACAACTTCACCACGCATTGCACTCTGGAACGCCAACGGCATCACAAACCATGTTCCTGAAATTTCTACCTTTCTACAACTACAACACATAGATATAATGCTCATCTTAGAAACGCATGCAACAACAAGAACATTTCTAAAAATTCCTTACTACAGTATTTATTATGCCAATCACCCAGATGGAACGGCCCACGGCGGGGCAGCAGTAATTGTCAAAAACACTATAGTTCACCATAAGTTACAACACTATCTAACAGAAAAAATTCAAAGCACAATCATTCAAGTCCACACCCTTCGCTATCCACTTGTTGTAGCAGCAGTTTACAGTCCTCCACGACATTCCATCTCATCTGACGAATATGAAGAGTTTTTTAGATTGCTCAGAAACAAGTTCATAGCAGGAGGCGACTGGAACCAAAGAATACAGCCTGGGGGTCGAGACTAATCAACCCAAAAGGACGCAACCTTTTACGAACAATACAAAACAACAACTCTCAACTGGAAAACCAACTTATTGGCCCAGTGATCCGAATAAACTCCCCGATTTACTAGATTACGCAGTCACAAACGGTTTAGCACACACCTACACCAAGGCAGAATCAAATCAAGATTTATCTACCGACCATTCTTCAGTCATCGTTACTCTTAGCCCCACCATAATCGCTAAAGAACAGTCTCCAAGACTCTGCAGTAAATATACAAACTGGGATCAATTTACAAACTGCCTAGATGAAACCTCAACTTGACTATTCGAATTCAGGACACTCAGGATCTCAATGTCGCTACTCAGTACTTGACCACTATGCTCCAAACAGCTGCCTAGCTAGCTACTCCTGCTCCTAAAACTACCAATCCTGAAGCAAATAACATTCCTCGTCATATCCGAGACCTTATAGTTAAAAAACGCAGAGCTCGAAAATAGTGGCAGCGAACACAAACCCGACAAGACAGAACCTCCTATAACAGACTTGTCCACCGCTTGCACAATGTCTTACTGGAAGTTCGCAATGACCCATTCAACGATTACCTATCTAAACTCTCCCCAGACGACCAAACTCTATGGAAGGCAACGAAGAAACTCAAACAACCGATAGTAGCACTACCACCTATCAAAAGACCCGACAATAGCTTTACGACTCCTCCCCCCCCCAAGGGAATCACGACAGCAACGAAATCGACTCCTTCCTGGACGCCCCCTGCCAACTTCATTTACCCATCGCACCATTCTCTCCAGCTGAAGTCCGTCATGAGCTAACACACACCAATAAACAAAAAGCTCCTGGATACGACCTCATAATAGGAGAACTATTACACCGCCTTCCACGCAAGGCAATAGTACTTATCACCACCATCTATAATAGCATACTACGCTTAACCTACTTTCCGATGCAATGAAAGTTCGCTCAAATTATAATGATGGCTAAGCCTGGAAAACCATCACACCAATCCTCTTCCTATCGACTAATAAGTCTCCTTCCTCTCCTATCCAAGACATTTGAAAGACTATTACTTAAACGAATCAAAGATACAGTTGACCTCGACCAGATCATACCTTCCTATCAATTCGGTTTCCGTGAGCACCACTCGACGATACACCAAGGTCACCGAATCGTCACTTAAATAATGGAATACCTTGAAAGGAAAAGATCTGTACGACTGCACTCCTAGTCATAAAGTAGGCGTTCGACAAGGTATGGCACCAGGGACTGTTGTACAAAATTAAACTCCACTTTCCAAGCCAGCTCTATTTGCTATTTAAATCATACCTTGCTGATCGGCTATTCCAATTCAAAATCAACACGGTTTCTAAGTACCACCACATTACATCAGGAGTTCCGCAAGGCAGTGTACTGGGGCCACTCCTCTACTTACTTTACACTTCCGACCTGGCAACCACAAACGACACATTGCTTGCCACATTCGCGGACGATACTGCTATTCTAGCAGCTAGTGAAACACCGCAGGTTGCAACCGATCGCTTTCAGCACCATCTGGACCTACTACAGGACTGGACCAAACATTGGAGTGTATCAATTAATACTGAAAAATCTGCCCAAATAACTTTTACCACCAGACGAGCAATCTGCCCACAAGCCAAATTCAATGACACCCCCCTACCCCTGAAAACTGAAGTAAAGTACTTAGGGCTGCATCCCGACACAAAATTCACTTGGAGTACCCATATTAAAGCCAAAAGAAAATGTACTGGTTGCTGGGGCCCTGCTCTCAACTTTCCCTCACAAACAAACTCCTTCTA
This sequence comes from Sinelater perroti, assembly GCA_036346155.1. Classification (NCBI taxonomy): domain Eukaryota; kingdom Metazoa; phylum Arthropoda; class Insecta; order Coleoptera; family Elateridae; genus Sinelater; species Sinelater perroti. Next base: position 6,784,283 of record JARFIY010000111.1, on the reverse strand, counting down.
TACAAGACCATATTAAAACCCATATGGACCTATGGGTTACAACTTTGGGGCTGCACAAAGGCCTCCCACGCCAAAATAGTACATCGGTTTCAATCTAAAATTCTCCGCCTGATTACTAACGCGCCTTGGTACATTCGGAACGATACCCTCTATACAGATCTGAACATCCCAACTGTTGTAGGGCGCGAAAACAACCTCATCGATCAGTCCAACCCACCTGCAATTGTCCGCAGACTCCAGCGAAATTGGCCACAGGACCTCATCCACTAGCTTCCACAACCGTAACATTAATTATTCGGGAGAATAGCACTGGCTATATCCCCCCACATGACATGTAATATTCTACCATTTACTTATTACTCAATTAAAGAGTAGATTGTAAATAAGCAAGAAATAAAAAAAATTGTTCTACGTTGTGCCCCCTTCATGTCTGTTCTTCCTTTTTCTAACATTCGGCACCATTTTAAAATCATGGGGCATGATGGCCTATTCTCACTATACAATTCAACAATTTAGTGACAAATGATATCTCCATTATAATTTTTTTGACTGTAAAAATCAAAAAACGGATCGCCATACTCATAAGTTGACTACTAGCATGCTGTTCGAAGAATGAGAAGACACGTTTATTAACAGTGGAGTAAGTTACTTTTTGGGTACCTGCATCAGACAAAGAAATCTCTTGAACCACTCCACCGAAATATAAAGTTATAAACAATTCCTCTTAATCACACTCTTTTGGATTCGTGTTTTATATAATATTTTAAGTTGAGATTTCGTTTGAAAGAAGTAATTTGTTTTATCTACAAACATTTCATTCTTTTGTATTTCTTCAGATTCTTATCTAGTGGCGGCATTAGTAGTAAGAGCATCGTTATTATGAGAATAGAGCTTTGGTTTTGTCTATCTCTATGTATTATGTTTCATCATGTTTGTTATTGCAGGATTATGAAACAAAGATTATTATCTTGACATTCAGTATCTTAATAAAAATATTAACGGAGGGGAAAATGTATCATTAGCAAAAAAGATAGCTGTTTAACCTTTGCCTTCATACAGGCAAATTACCAACAACTGGAACGAGAGTATGGTCATATTACTTTTCTATAAAGAAATAGAGATAACTTACAGAATTACAGATCTATCTTCCTGTCATCACAGACTTGAAAATTTTGCATGAGGGTAATAACCAACTAACCAATATCCAAAATGGATGCTTAGCAAGCTATAGAACAAGCTATATTCTGAAAAGAATATGGTATATCCGATTACCTAATTGGGAAGGTAAATGAATATAATCTGAACTTGTATTTTGTTTTCAATCGATTATGAAAAAGCTTTTGATAGCGTGCAACTATGGGCGATTATAACTATACAATTAGATAGAGACATTACAAAGTCCATGTCAAGGTAATGTCATCTCTCCAAAGTTTCTGTAAAAAAAGTAAACTGGCTACGCAAAAGAATAAATGCAAAAGTGAGCCACTCTAGATTTGCAAATGCCATTAACTTATTACAACAATTCTTAAAAAATTGCAGGACATGGTAATACAGCTGTCGAAAACCTCAGAAGAAATGGGCCTAAAAGCAAGTTAATGATTAACACAAATGACACGAAAAATAACCCTCAACAATACCAATTTACAGCCATTACAACAATTACACAATTAATATACCTATCTTGGACAACTACTCAGAACAATCATAGAGTTAGATTAACTAGGGCAGGTTTTGGAAATTTAAAAAGTGTTAAACAGAAAAATGCCCCAATATCTTAGAACCAGAGTAATGGATCAATGTTTTCTACAAACTTAAACCCTGAGACTGAAGCATATATTGATAAATGAGCAAAAATACAGAGAGTCACAAAAAGAATAATGATAAGTGCAAAACTATCAGATAAAAACAAATACCTGGATCAGAAGAATAATAAAAGCAAAAAAATATATAAAAAAGGGTAGAGACTGAAGTGGGACTTTGTAGGACATAACGCCAAACAACCAGACCAAAGATGGAATACAGACATACAACAATGGAGGGCGTGGTTAGTAAAAAGGTTAACATACCGATCATAGATGAGATAAGAGAAAGTGTAGGAGGCTTACACTGGAAAAAACAGACACAGGACAGAAACACAAGAAAAAATTTGAGGGACATAAATGCTAAAAAAAAGATTTTCTTATAGCTTTCTTTGTATTTGCATGTGATACTAAATCAAATTCAGAAAGGTTTCTAAATTAGACAAGTGGAGGATGATATCCATGAGGAATTGGAAATTGATTTATATCCAAGCTGATTTTAAATTTCAGTGCCCAATGTATCATTGTTCCTTCTTAATGAACGTTACTTTCTCCATTTTGTTTTCTTCCTATCATCAACTGTAAGTACGAGCATTACCACTGCACAACTTGTTCCTGTGCTTAAAATGTTTTAGAGATCTAGTGTCTATCTACATTTCTTCGTCTACATGTTAGTCTTTGGTGATTGCAGCAGCCGAGATTCCTCCTTCAACAAGAATTATTGGCATCGATCGTTTTATGTGATCAAAAGACAAAAGTTAATGCCATGAGTTGTTTAAAGTGCTGTATATATAATCTATAAACTAATCTATTAATTTCTTTCTTTATTTCTTTCTTTAACCTTGTGCCTTATGGCGTTGGGTTTTGTAGCCATGGACTTTAAAAAGGCTTTTCAAATTGCAACCTTGTCAAACATTTTCATCCATACATGACAAGAATCAAAAAACCCAATCTAGACTTAAAATATTTTCTTCCCCGAAATTGTAAACATGACAGTCCAGACTACTGTACTTAAGGTGTTCAAAAATGATTGGCGCTCTCCTTCAAAACTCTGGTTGTGTCACAGATGGCATGTGCTCTCAGTAGGTGTGCGAAGACAGATTATAGCGCCATGTGATGTCACCACATGGTGTTGCTAAAACTCGCGGGACGAACAGTAGTGTGTTCTTTGAACCATGCTGTAGTGCGGAGAAAGCAAAAAATCTTAAAAGCAGACAATCATGGGTGGCGATAGACGCCGTGGTTTCTTTGTAGGGAGAAAGTGACTGCTTTGGACATCCATACGGAAGAGCAGAAAGCTTTTACTAATAATGCGACTGATGATTAGGTTTATCTGTCAAGATAATTTTTGATAATTAATATGGGTTTACCTCTTAGACTGTGCTTAATGTAGAGCTAATAATTTTCGATTAGAATGACTAATTTGTTGATTACACTTTTTTCTTTCCAAGCCGTGTATAGTTGATTGAACCAACACTTCTCATATACCCTAACCATCTTTTCTATATTTAAAATCTCTGTAAATAGGTAAAATGTTCCAAACTTCCATTCATTAAAACCCCAAACATGCAACCTATTAAAACTTAGGAGTAGCTTCTTCCCATGCAGGGACTGACATAAGACTAACGTAAAACTGCCTCAAGAAGACAATCGAAAAGAACGTTTCGTGAATACATGTGACATTGCTCCAGTTCCTCGCAAAACTTTCTTCTGTTCAGAAACGATTTTTTGATAAGCAACGGTTTCACGATCTCAGGCAAGCATGAATGTTTTCAAATAATAGTACTGCCATTTAGTCGTTCTGTCCCGAGGTTGCTCGCCTCTTTCCTTGATTGGAAAATTTGAATAAAGCTTTGTATACTAGTATCACTACGTTCATTGCCCCTGCAAAACTTATTTGCAAAATTTTTGAGTGGTGACACAGGAATCCGCTTTAATTCCCTTTGCAAAAACAGCACTTGTTTCGCCTGCAGCAACTTGCAAAGTATATTGGAGTGCATTTCAAGAAATTTACTTGTTTACGATAGACGTGTATGTCCATTTGAATTATCTGGTCGCTTATGGGGCTAACTGTCATCGAGCAGAGTTCCTGGAGTTATCACACGCAACATTTGCGAAGCTATTCTACTTTGTCCTGCTCGATTATTATCAAAGTTGTGTTTGTACAGGAAGGTGCACGAGTATGCAAGGACTTCAAGAGAGCACATCCGCTACACATTACGACGAACTTCGCGGATTTATGTTTTAATCGCGCAGGCTATCGCGGTTGCAAAGTTTCAACACACATCCGTCCGCGCTAATCTGAAAACCCAAGTTTGAAAAAAAGCCTGGAAAAATAAAAACAGTGCAAGATGCGCAGATTTGCATGCGGCGGCTTAGAGCAAAATTGTGTGCGCGTACATTGACATCAGGCTTACGGTTACCGTTTGTAGACTTCCTAAGACAGTTAAGTAAAATTTAGCATGCAATTTTGTAACTTCAGGTTTCGCAAAAATAATCCCAGGTGTGTAAATTTAAATCGAACATCTCGTGTATTTTTATATTTCCGGAATCTACATGGGAGTTTCAGAAACTGATGCTACTCAATTAAAAATATTGCTGTGCTACAGAGTGAGCAATATATAGCTGACTGATTTGAATTTCCTTCCTATGTTGTGATTTTGAGGTTATGTAAAGAACACATCGTAAACTAATCACAGAACAGTGTGTGTGCGTTATCAAAATATTTTATTAAAGTAATTCATCAAAGATTTTGTGCCCAGTACTAACACAGTTTGTCAGCTGGTGGAGAGGTTTGAAGACACCGGCTTTTTAAGACATTTTAAAGAGAATATTAAAATGGTTCAACAAAGTGTGCAAGAGAATCCCAGTATCTCTAACAGGCGTTGCTCTCAAAAAATTGATATCTTTGTGGACCATATTACACAGAGACTTGCACCTAAAGCCATACAAGATCCAGTTAACTCAACAGCTTCAGCATAGGAACCATCAAAAACGGTATTTGAAAAACATAATGAACGATAACACTTCTGTAGACTTGTTTTTAGTATGTTAATAAGCAAAATTGATCGTTATATTCAAGTGGGGTGCAGTTTGATAGGGAAATTTTTTGAAGATAAATTTTAGACAAGAAATATTTAAAAAACAACCAGTTAGTTATTTATTGCCCACTCTGTATAAAGCGTAATATTTATTTTTTTATGTTAAGTAACGCAAAAGCTTCAAAGTATTAATCAAACCCCTCGATTATCTAAAGAGAATAAACCCTTAAGGTTATTGTTAGAAAAATAAAAACTACCAATCGTCCACAGTTTTTGACATTAAAACTATGACAGGATAATTTAAATTATTGAAAATTTGGCCACGTTGGAAAAACATTTCTTTTATCATAATTTTCTCATTAAAATTTGATATGTGAATTGCAAAATGTACTAAATGTACAAGGAAAAATGTGTTTAACGGGTTCTATCCGTACTGTCATTATTAGTGACCTTAGATGGCTCGCACCATCACTTAGGCCGCTTTTGCACCTTACAAAATAGCAAAAATTATCTACGTTATTACGTATCAAAACGAAGAAGACTCTATACGCCAGATTTTTTTATATTTGTTCCTTCCAGATCCTCATTTAAATCAGCGAGAAGACTTTTTAATGCGACACAGCTCGCTGGGCGTAAATATCGCCGAAATAAAGGTATTCAACTTGAAAAGAAGGCAAGCATAACTTTTTCTTAATTTTTTTGCTCAATCTATGTCACTGTCCCCAAAGCAAGCAATCGAAATCCCCAAACCTGTTCGATCCTTTCTGGCCAAACCAAACTTTTTCGCGTCTGCCGCGTACCGGCCCGTGATGAAGCCAGGCTTTTGTGTTTGCAGATAAGCAAAACAACGGTTTTATGCATGGGACAGTTTTATTAGGTTGCTAATCCCTGGTCTACTTGAGTCATAAATTCGGGGTTTTTGAGTCCAAGTCGGGTATCGATTGCAACTGGAATGTTGTTGGATTTGGTCAAGTTCACTACACCTGCAGTACCCAAAAAACATTAAAACCTTTGGGTGAAGTGTAATGTAAATACTTTTTTGAGCGGCAACTTATTCATGATCCAACATGAGCTTTCTAGCAGTTCATTTAAAAACACCTAAAAATCCAAATGCAAAATACTAGTAAAGTCGACTATGCCTTTACTAACTTTAATTAACTTTGAAAAAGGTACACTTCTTTCTAAACCATAGTTCAAACCGTGTCATCCATGAAAACCTAAAGAAAGACACGGTTGGTGAAGCAGAAAAACAGAAATACTTTAATTTATCTTTTCTATTAGAAGAGATTGGAACAGTTAATTATACGTGGTTTTTGGTTTCTAGTCTTTCAATTATAATATTTAGCTTTATATTTTCAGTTAAATGCTAACTATAGGTATAAACCATTCATACTTCTGCTGTATTCAAATTGCGCCAAAGACTGCAATGATACATTGATCAATTTTCTACATATCAGCAACTAGCTTAGCATATAAGACGCTTTTCAAGCGACCCCACAAAAAAGTCAAAAATGCATGAGTTTGGTAATAGAGCGTAGTATGCAGTAGAACTACTTCATCAGATCCATCTGTGACTTCACCATGTATCAGCTACAAGACCTGTCGTATTACCAATGGCACATCTTCAAGAAATAAAGAAATAGTGTCTTTGAGAAAACATTGTGTAAGAATCTCATCATTCCAAACATTTGTGGTAAACTGTTGATGATGAACTTTATCTGTTTTGTAGGGATTCTGCATAGCCTACAAACGACTGTTGTAGAAGTTGACAATGCCATTTCTACCAAAGGCTACTTCATCTGTGAAGGGAATTGACAACAGAAATCCTATAATAGTAGCCTATTGCAAAACCAAAAGAAAATCTGCTTGCGATTCTACACAAGTTGCAACCAGTAGAAATAGTCGGGGGGTTGCTCATGTGAGATATTCAATGCAGTCTCTTGGCATACAATTTACCGTCTAATTTCCTTTTTCACAAAAATGAGTTCTACAAAACACTGCTGCAAAAAACGATTCGGTTGTTGTCTGCTATGGCAAGTTTCCTGGTCAATCCATACGGTCTCATGACCATTTCCGTCTCATTGTGTTCCTTATATGAATAACGGACCATTTTAAGAGCACTTAACAGCATAGGTCCGTAGACAAATTGTAATATATTGCAATTTATTTTGTATTATGCAAACTCTATATATAATATTTTTTATTTTACAATAAGAGCGTACTAATAAACAACGAAAGAAGGAATACATTTTAATAATGTATAGAAGAAGCAGTTTAGATACAATAAAGAAAAGGTTTGTAGCTAAGACTCTTGACACTTGTCATGTTATGGGCATTCAAGTACCATCAATTTGAAAAGGGTTGGCTAGATAAGCCAACAGGTTTTTAGCAAAGAACAGTCTAAGAAACTAACTCCAACATCTATCTTGGATTTACCCATAAAGAACTTTAAATGGAACATACAAATTCCAAATTTCTGGCAAAAAGTAACTGTCTAGGAGAAGAATGACTAACAAACTTTTGAGAAAAACTACCCGCCATTAGATTCGTTCAGCAAATGCTGCTAATTCACAAATAGACACCAAACACAAAGATATAAGAGCAAACACAAATTTGATGTAGCTTAGGTAGTAAAAGGAACAAATTAGACATAAAGGGGGAGGGAGTATTTGCTGTACGTGCTATAGGCAATTTTATATCACCGCAATTGGCGAGCAAAAAGTTAAAAATCATTTTATAAGATCACCAAGATGATAATGGATCGGGGTAATTGAAGGGTAATCAGTTTTTTAGATTTTATAAAGCATTTTGTATTTCACATAGATCCATCTCTCAAAAACCTAATACTATTGTTGTTAGGTAGTTGCAACAACAAGAACCATTAGTTTTACTAAGAAAAATTGTATTGTGATATAGTTTCCTCTTCCTTTTTTTAAATGTGATATCCTCATACCACCACGCAAGTAGTTATCCTCTGATTCTTTTGCGACTATAGTCTCCATTGTATTATTTTACTGTTCTAGTCTCACTGTATTACTCTTTTACATACATAAATTTATAGTCCTGTTCTCTTAGAAGGTATCGAGGTTGCAAACTTCCTCTATTCCTTCCTATCTCTTGCTATTTCCTTCGCTGTGTTCCAATCATTTACTTTCTTCTTCAGTATCTTCTCGATGTCGCTGTTCCATTTCTGCTTCGGTCTCTCTCTCTTAGTTTTTCCTATCGGCTTCGCTTCCCAGATTTTCTTACTAGACGCCCGAACCATCCTAGTTTCTTCCCTTTTAGTACTTGTTTTGTCGATTTTACTGCTAATTCTTTTCTTACGTATTCATTCCTTTACTTTTCGATTCTTCTCACCCCTAGTACTCTTCTATGTTATTTCATTTCTATTCCCTACAATCTTCGCGTTTCTTTCCCTGTTAATACCCAATTTTCCCCTCCGTGTAGGAGTACTGGTAGGTAGACTGTCTTATAAACCACTCTTTTTTTGCTTTTCTGTGTTCGTTTATGCCCGAGAAATTTCTTTTGGAGACCATAGTAGACCCTCCTGTTAGTGGCCTAGATTCTTTCATTTAACTCATCCTCTATGTTTCCCTTGCTGTTGATTATACATCCAAAATAGTGTATTGTGGTATAATTTCCTCTTCCTTTTCTTAAATGTGATGTCCTTATTCCACCATGCAAGTAATTGTCCTCCTATAGTCTCCATTGTATTATTTTACTGTTCTAGTTGTTGTCTTTAGATTTTATATGTCCTGCACAGTCTTATAGTCTCACTATACTATTATTTTAATTAATTTTTTTATTGTTGATCAACTCATTTAATTTCGTTTTGCGTGTATCCTCGCTTACGTTGACTTGTAGATGGAGAAGTATTTTCTTGTTTTTAATATGTAAGATACCACACAGGTCGCCTTTAAAATTTTTCTTGTCTGCAAATATAATAATGCCACCAGGAAATCTTAAGTGAGTTAGATATTCTCTGAATATATTAAATTCTTTGTAGTTTAATTTTTCAAATTCTTCTTCTAGAGTTGGTGTAAATAACTTTGAGATATCTTATCTTCCCGTCTGATATCTATGTTAATAGGGAATTTACCTGTCTTCACATATAATGTCGTCTGTTCGTATATATTTTTTTGTTAGGATTGTGTAATGATGGTTTAGTCTTGGGTGGTTCCTCCCATTATAGCTCATTGCTCGATGCAGTCGAACGCTTTTTCATAATTCATGAAGGCCGTGCACAGGCCGAGGCTGTATTCGACTGCTTTTTCTATATGTACAGGGTGGCCTGAAATTCTCAGCTGGTTTAAGAAATTCGTAATTTTTTCTAGATTAATCATTCCGATTTTCTTTCCAAAGTTTTATAATGAAAAGAACCATAGAATGAAGATCGCAAAATTTAATTTTGAAGATAATTCTTCAATTAATGGTACACGGAGAGCATATCGGCGATATTTGAAAGAGGGAATACGCAATAGTCTTTTGGTGATTTTTAAATAAGTAAATTTACAGTGTGGTGGAAAGTATACAGAGTATACAAAACGTAGGAATTATTGGTCCATATTTTTTCCAAAATGCCGATGACAACGTAGCAACTGCTAGAGAAAAGCGATGCTGAGTAATATTCCAGAATTTCTGCGTCATGCGCTTCAAAATGCACACGAAATGTGACCACAACAAGGTGGGGAACCATAGCTCACACAGTAGAACCAACAATGGAATCGTTAAATCAAGTACTTTAAAAACGATTAATTTCGAAGCGCCCAGAAATTATACACTTAACACGTTCTCCAGATTTTATAATGCTCGACTTTGTTGATGTTTAATTTGGTACACTTTCTCTTTTAAGCAATTTAAGAGAAAAAAAGAACAATATCGAAACTGAAATTCGAAGGATACTAGGAGCAATATTTAGAGTTATTACTGAGAATGCGTTAGAAGGAACATTTTTGTGTGAAGCTGAAAATAGAAGTCATTTCCAAGATGTTCTTTCCTACACTTTTTTACCGTTTATAAATAGTCGGTAGTACCTTGCTCCTTGCAACATTTTATTCGTTTTGTTAGTTTCTGATTATCTAATTTAGTGGTTATTCTATTTGTAACAATTTTCATAAATAATTTTTTTTTATATTTGTCACGATTTCCTCTACTACTTTTAGGCTTTTATACATATAAAAAAGTCTATTTTGCACAGTCTGTCAATCGATTCTTTCACTATCGTGTACTTCCGCGTGGTCCCAAAAATGTTCAAAGAATTACTGCGCCAGGCGATAGCCACAGCGCAGAGGTTAGCTGGCGGGATACGCGACAGAAAACTCGATATTACCAATAATATGAGTTTACCTTGGTAAATATTAAAGCACCATTTGCCTTTAAGACGTCAAAATGACGTTTGCTTTGTCACATCGTACTTGGGCTGGAGAATCTGTCAAAACGAATTGCAATGTGTTGCAAATTTTTGAAAAATTTACATGTATAAAAGTCCGGATTATCTGAGGGACATGCTTCAACGTTCCCACATGTTTTATATAAAATAAAACGAAAGGGTAACTAAAACAATGTAACAAATAGCGTCGATTTCAATGAAAGCCTTGCAAATTATGAAAAAAGTGATTCATTTTTTTAAGGAAGAGGCATTTAAGCATCTCCTGAAGCCCAATCATGTCTAACTCTCTTCGTATTCTGTAATAATTCTATTAAAAGAGTTGTTACTCGTATCTCCATAAATAATCTGAACTGAAAGCAAACCTTTGAATTTTATTCACCTTCTTTTAAGAAAAATAATATACCCAGATTTATAATTAAATTTAGACAGTAGCCATTCCAATTTCAAGAAATTTAGTTTATAATTAACGGCAATTATTCACTCATGGCAATCAAAAACTATCCACGTGTAATTTATAATATCAACAAAAAATGTTTGGATAAGGTTATAATTTTTTTTTATACAGTGCACCTAAGTTATTCGTTACATCATATCAGATGCATACAAATAGGCCAAACATAATAGAAGTATATACATGGTGTCCCATAAGTTTGTAATCATTTTTCGTCACGCCATCTGTAGACCACTCAATGCAAAAATACACTTTAAGTTTATATTTTACCGAGAAATAGTCGAGTACCAGAAGCTTCCAGAATTATGATGAAGGCAGAACTAGTAGATCACAAACAGTAACGACCGAAGAGAGCATTGAAAGAGTTCAAAAACGTTACCAAGAAACTTCCAACAACATCAATGAGAAGTGCACCAAATGAGGTCAAAATAAAGAGAGCATCTCTTCGCCGGATCGTCAGACTAGAATTGAGTAACAGAGTAATTGAAAATCGATATCGAAATTCGATAGTGTAAACTTGGATTTATGTCACATAGTTCTGGTCCTAATGGCAAAGACAAGAGTAGACATTGGTTGCCCAGCCTGTTTATTCGATTTGATTTATTCGTTATGGGGTGTAACCAAAGATATTTTACCATCCGAGTCAAGGATAACCAAAAAGTCTTTAAACCAAACACCACCGAAACAGTGATTTCGATTTCCGAAGAAAACCAGCCCAACATTGTAGAGAGCTTTTTAAGACTATGGTCACCCAGAGCAAAGGGTGACATTTTGAGAATATTTTTTCTAATCCCATATTTTGTCAATTATTTACAGTTTAAATGATTTCAATATCTATTGTAGGCTTTTTAAATAAATTTCAATGTCATAGTCTTCAGGGACACGGTGTACAAAGAAGATTTAAACCTCAAATAAAGCTCATCATTTATAAGCCTACAAAAAAGTACCTTCGGATAACATAAAGGTAATTCACCGTTTTTATTGGCACTGTACGTCTCTCCTCATCTGTGGTTGTGGAACTACTTTGGAAGAATCAAATAAACAACAGCAAAACGTATGAGAGATACTCAACTTTCGTAGGTATACACAAAATCTTAATTCACACAGTTTCGACAACTGAAGGTAGACTCTTTCAATTCAGGTTAATGCCAAGTTAGCAACAAATACAAAATAGTAATATATAACTGGCTGATTTATTTTTAAGTATTTTTTATCTAAAATAAAGCCACATGTGGAGATCATATAGGCTCTTGAAATCATTTTCTCCATTAGATTTTTATAGACCCAAAGGGTATGCTTTGAATAGCTTCCCATATACTTTCTTTGTGGTGTTCAAGCCTTTGGTAGAGTAAACTTTAACTTTAAGATACCATAAAAATCAGAAGCAGTTAAATCTGTTGATATGGGGAGCCAAACAACATCATAAAATGGGATGTTAAACATCCTTAGCATGCCCATCGTTTCTCTTGCTGCATGGCATGTCACACCATCTTGCTAAAAACTCATAATTCATTGTCTAATCCAGTTTTGCATCGTTGTACTGACAACTTTTCTCATGGTTTCATGTATGTATTCTTATGTCAACAGCTTCAGATAAAAATCTTTGTTTAATATGGTCCGAAAATGTTTGATAAATACTCGTTTTTTGAGATCGAAGCCTGGTAGAGGTAGGTACTGGGATCCTCTTGCACACTTTGTCAAATTTTTTAAATATTTTCTGGTGTATGGACGATCAAACACTACCAGCTGACGAACTGTGTTAATCAAAATATTGCCAAATCATAACTTCATTTAAAATGGTAGGAAATTCATTCGGTTAGCTATAAACTGCCCACCCTACATTAAAAAAATTGAAAAAGGAATTTTGAAAAGGTTTCTGCCATTCTAACCTAGACAGATATTTTCAATTTTCTGATAGTACTAATCAAAATGTTGTTTCCCTTCATATGATCAATCTGGTAGAAAAAACACAAATTAAATAAAAAAATTAATGTTTAATATAGTATTGTAAAAATAATTTGATAAGGTTTCGAATTGAGTAGGTATAGGTCAAATCCCATGTCATGTGGAGATGGAGCACAAAAGACTGTATCATATGCAATTTAATTGTAGAGTATTTAATTTAAGAACAAGTTCGCTACGTCCTCATTAATTTAAAAGGCACTTTTAATAATTAATTTCTAAAAATGCTCTGGTGTCGTCATGGTCTAGTAAATTGTCAGACCTAAATTTAATTGAAAGCATGCCTGGATGTTAAAACACAGGTTATGTGTTTAACAAAAATTGTTCTGGTTTAATTGAGATGAAATAAAAAAACTTCAATTTTTTAATATTTTAAATTAAATATTAATTATTCAGAATTTGATGTTTAAACATTTTTGTGATCAACTTTAGGTTTTTATTATTTGATGCAATGAGTTTTGTAATAATGGTATTCTAAAGATTCTGTCTTTTTTTGCTAAAAGTAAGGCTCAATTTAACAAATAAAATGAAATAGCGTATCAATCGAAGTACTGGGCATTGTTAACTATGACTTCCTCCACTATTTCCGGCAACAGTTTGAAACAATTGTTTATTTTTTAAGACTATCCATAGAGAGACCCAACTGTGCAAGCGCGTGTGCCATAGATCTCTAAAAAAATGTTAGTCAAAAAGAGTATCATTTAATAAATAAGGTAAAGTAGCCCACCTAAGCGCTTCAACATCTTTTTGGCCTGTTGCGCAACATTTGGCCCAGTGTTGCCTTGACGTTGAAAGACCACTTTGACTTTCTCTGGATATTTGGCCTTGAATACTCAATTCACATTGGTTAATTGTTGTTGATGGAGATCGCCCGTGATTATGTGATTTGCTTTTAACAACTCAAAGCATAGAATGCCATTATAGTCTCACCAACTGCACAAAAGGTTGGCTGTGTTCTTGAATGGAAGATAAACTGAAGGCTCCTTATCTATATAACAGTGAGGCGGTTAAAGATCTTTATTAAAGATACAAAAAGTTTTAACAATTTTATTAAAATAGTGGAATAAAAAAAGGCTGTGGTGAGTCACGTCAAGATGTAATACTAGAATAATGGCTCAAATTGGCTCAAAAAATTCATATATTAAATTAAAGCATAGCCAGACAATTATCAGAAAAACTTGGACCACACTAATGGACAAGCTCAATATCGGCTTAATGCGTGTAGACGATTGCGTGGCAATCCTTGGGATCTTCGATTTCTTTTGCTGAATTGTTATCAGTGACCAAAATTGGATCTGCCTTCGTAATCCAAACAGATCAAACCATTGGTTAAGTAGAAGCCAAATTTTCTGAATCTGTTGTAAAATGTAAGAGTTTTGAGGCCAAAATTATGCTTGCGGCTAGTAGAATTACGAAGGTGTGAATTATTTTGAGCTGGTTTCTGAAGAGCAGGCTATCAAGAGCTTGATAGAATGTATATTTATCTTGGAACAACGATAACTTGGTAATGACTATTCGAAGACGGATAATGGATAACACCAGACCATAAGATTCAAAGAACTCGATATAAATTGGTGGAATTTGATGGAGTCTAACCCTATCCCATCATATGGTGATCTATTATGACCAATGACTCACCTCTTGTCTGGACGCTGCTATGCCAACTTTCAGAAAGTAGAAGAGTTCTTTGCTTCCAAACTACAAAAGTGGTACAACGAGACATAAAAAACTTGGCTGACAGATGGATGAATATTATATTTTTAATGGTGTACCTTCTACATTTAAAAAACAAAAAAAAAGTTTTGTCTGTTTATCAGTACAAGACTATTAATGTTTCACTCTCTTTTGATTTTTATAATTAAACTTCTATCGATTTTTCCCCATCTGGTAAAATATATATAATAAAAAACGATGATATCATCGACTTAAATGATTATTTGTAATAAAAGTCACGCGTCGTGGCTACGATGCTAAAAAGTCCCCGTTTTCTAGATCGCATTTGTGACGGATCTGCAGTATTTGGAAACTGGACGTGTTAAACGCCAGTTTTGATGCAAACCAACTTCGTTAGCTTAAATACTCGCGGGGTCAAATTGACTCGCTCATTCATCTGCCCCACATATGGTTGTAGCTAATGCATTATCTGCAGTGACACAGGACAATTTGCGATTTGCATATGCCACTCAACTTTCGTCACGCCCGATGAAGCTTTATGCCGAAACTTCCTGGCCTTTTTGTTCTGATTTTTTACTTTAAATTCGCAACGCTATACTACTGCGTTCAGTAGAACCCTCATATTTGCAGAGCGACATGATCTGAAAGTTTTAAACGGAAATTAAATCATTATAAGGGTAATTGTTAAAGTGGTGTTTGTCCATTAATAAACTAACAATATATGCATACGATTAAAGGAAAGTTACACAGAATGTTTCAGAAATAAAAATATTCTGATAATAATGGACAATAATAAGTGACTAATATTTTTATGTCCAATTTAATGTCAAATTTAAAGTCCGAAATTATATTTTGAATAAAATAAGTATCTGATTAGGCGGTTATCAAATTTTTTACCACCTTTTGATAGATACTTGAGGGCATGCTTTAAACAGTTTCCTATATTTTCTTTGACTTCCTCAATTGTGTTTGGTTTGGTAGGGTAAATATTGCCCTTAATATATCATCACAGAAGAAAGTCAGAAGCAATTAAATCTGGTGATCTAGTAGGTCAAACCACATGTCCTGGAACCATTATTTTTAGCACGACCGTCGTCCTTCTTGGTGTAAGGCACCATCTTGTTCCAATCACTTTTTGACTTAAGTTCTTTATTTGGAGGAATCAAAACGTACTCTGCCATCTTACGGCAATACTCTCCAGTAACGATAAATATTTTAGCTTCATTCTTAAGCAAATAAGACACAATTGCATCTCCAAAGGAAAACCCGCACCAAAATGTGATCAGACGTGGATATTACGGCTGTTTGTGAATAACACAAAGATTTTCCTCCACCTATACAACAGTTTAGCCAACTAACATAGTCAAAAGGAGCTTCGTTGTTCATTACGAGTTTTTCATTAAAAAAACCGTTCATCTTCAATACAAAAATGTTTGACTTTCAGTGTTCTTTGGTGTATGAACACTATGAGCACGGTCATACATCTGAATATCTCTAACTAATTTCAATTTATTTATAAAAACCTCCAAAGGGTATGTGTCTTCTTCGTTTTTTGTGTATTTCACAATCAGTTATCAACTTTTCCAAAATAAATCAGAGTCGTTAGTTCTGATCTCAAAGGCAGATAACGTGATAGTTATTTCAACGCTAGTATAGTTTATACAAATAGTCGCTCCCTACTTTTTTGCTAATTTTCCAATGCCATCTTAATCCTATCAGTATAAATCAATCCAATATTGAAGAGTTCCATTTTTAGATTCACAAAATTTTAAAGAAATGCCCGTTCAATCTACAATATCTTTAAGTTCATTAAAATTCACCTATATATTGAAGCAGACGTCAGTTTTCCTCTAAATTTGGTGGTAGATAACAATATATCTGCATAACAGTACCAAGCGTGACGAAAAAGCAACCGCCGGAAGGTTCGGAACGATACGAGGCCGCGAGTATTGCAGAATTAAGTGTGTAGATATTTAAGCGTATATGGTGAACGGCCAAGAGGAGTTACAGAAACAGTTTGAGATAATATTAACGTTATCTCCATGTTGTTAAATAATTAGTAAGTACAAATAAATAACTAAACGACAACTGAATTTGTTACAACTGAAGTGGGTTTTATCGCAACGAGAATAACTACTATGAGGGTAAAGAGGCATGCATTGCTCAACGACTTAAGTGTCACGGATCTAACAGCTGACTTAGAAGATCAAGATTTGGAAACTACAGAAAAGACGAGTGTGTTATAGCAAGAACTGCAACAGACCTTAATCGCCAAAGGTGAGACTCCGTATACCTATGTGTTCGAACTTTTTTGTGATTTCGTTAAAAAAATTAGAACAATTTATAATTTTGAGAAAATTGACAATACACACCGAGGAAGAGCCCAGAAACTTTAAGAAAATTTACAGTAATTGAGGATAAATTCTGAAAATCGACAAAAACTCGCGGGAAAGAGCCTTTTGAAAGCTTGAGGAAAGTATTAAAGACACACGCAAAAAAACTCGGAGAATTTGAAAAAAGTAGAGAACAGAATTGCCAAAATTAACAGTAGATATGGTGGAAAATTCCAAAGGCACAAGAGAAGAGTTAGAGACAAATGCGGAACACTGTTTTAGAAGTTTCATCGGATAAGTAAAAGAAAAATTGCAGAAAGCAAGAGTAGACGCAGAAGAGCAATTCCAGAAATAAAAGTAAATGCAAAAGAATACTTCCGATGTTTATGAAAAGAAGTAAAAGTAAGCGAGAAAGAACATTCCAAAAGTGTTGGAGAAGCAACGATAAATACGAAAGAGCATTTCAACAATTTGAAAAAAAATGAAAATAAATAGACACTCTGGACGTTCTAAAAAGAGGTGAAGGCAAGCAAGGAAGAGTATTTAAGAGTTTGAAAGAGAAATTAGAAAAGTTGGAGATGGTAGCAGATGCTTAATTGATGAAGTTGCGTAGCAGAGGAATAAGTCGTGTGCAACGATTGATGGTTGCTACGGAAACCACAGCAAGGGCAGAAGTTTAACTCAAAATTAAGAATGGTGCTGAAATAGCACCACCAAGAGGTGGAAATGCAATGAAGAGAAGAGATAGTATGGCAATTTCTTCACAACCCTTTCCACAAGTGATCTAAGTCATCGAGATCTTAAGGAGGGAAAAGTATAACCTGTCGATTCTAGGAAATTGAACCTGTGGTCTGTGGTACCAAAAGGACAGCTGTTAAAGATTTGTAACAATTCCCAGAAGTTTTGCGAGATCGTATAGGAAGGTTTCAGTAATCCATTTAGCGCGCCAACGTGGAGAAGCGAGAGTTCTGGAATCACGTGCGGAGGTAAGCGTGTACGAAAGCAATAGTCATGGGTAAGAAAAAGAAATTATTTAAATCTTCAAGCGTGGTTTTAAGTAACCTAACGATATAATGCGATACCTGGATCTCCTTTAAATTGTTAAAAAAATCAAATGGAAATTCAAAAATAAAGATATCGATTATTCGCATACAATGACGGACAATTCAGAAGAATTGTAAACAAAAAATCTGTAACA
This sequence comes from Sinelater perroti, assembly GCA_036346155.1. NCBI lineage: Eukaryota > Metazoa > Arthropoda > Insecta > Coleoptera > Elateridae > Sinelater > Sinelater perroti. The sequence goes on along the minus strand of JARFIY010000111.1, from coordinate 6,766,436 downwards.
ATATCTTGCTCTAAGTGGAACATCACGTCGTTCATTTTTAACACAAAGAATTTGACTAATGATGATTTTATGAAATGGTAATAATTCTAACTTATTTCGGTATAAAATATGGCCTTCAAAATTATAAGTTAAATTGTCTTGAAAAAACTGCTTTAATTACTTTCCTGTAATTTAGTTGGAGCCAAACGTCATTTTGGAACTTAGGTCAGTCATGACCATCGATTTTATTTCTGTCACTTTAAATTGGTTATTTTGAATGGACTTTCCAACGTTTAACAGATATCTCTCTCTGTTTATTTTGATATCTCGCTTAGGTAAGGCTGAACTATGTCTGCCAAATGATTTGCAAATTCTATAGTGTTTGGTAGAGGTCCTTAAGTTGCTTAAGATCATCTTCGAAAACCCTGGTAATTTTTTCTTCGTAGCCTTTCCTTTCAGCATTTTTTTTTATTTATTGGGCACCTATTATGATTATTCCCTCAGAGTTCTTTGTACTGCCTTGTTAAAAAGTTCAACTGTTTCATCTATATGTTTTTTAAGAAGACGTTTAATGATATCGATGCATCTAATACGTTCACAATGATTTGACTTTAATGGAATAGAAAAATGATGTTACTAGCAATCACATATTTAGTGAAAGCGCCGACAACTGGCTAAAATATTTTTTAAATCCTCTAGGATAACAACCCATGTTGATCAATAACATTAAAACATGATTTCGATTATTTTATCGCAACCTTCATCAAACTAAGATCTATTGTGTCATGCCATTGTAAATGAACCAAATATGCCAGTAGTAATGTAGCAAGTTAAGCGCTGAACATAAACAACCACCGAATGATAGTTTCTCTGTCTAGTCCTGAGCATTACGTAAGCAAAAATTCTAAAGAGTTGAACTAGTAAAAATAAATCAGGCAGGAGTGGTCTAACTTTCATACCATTACTTTCATTGTTAGATAAAATACATTTAACAGCAGCAGTTAGAAAAGTACATGGCCGGATTGTTTGTGTGCATTAAACATTCTTGTTGGAGCCGGCCTCTGTCTGGTTGGAGCTTTTATGTAAGTTGTGGATCTTGTAAACCTCATTTAGAATAAAGTAAGCTCAAAAATAAGTCAATATTAATATTGAAGCACCCCCGAAAATAAAATGGAGTAACCTACGCGGACTATTCATATATAAACCTAAAATTATTCTTTGACCCGAAGTCCGAACCCTCCCTCTAGTGTCATCTAGAACAGATTCTCAACATTTGGTCGAGTTTGGGCAGCATTGTCATGAAGCAGGGCAACGGCTCGTATTGGAAATTAGCGTCTTTTTGGGCGATATTTTTTTTTTCTTCAGCCTTGTAGCGCCCAGTATTGAGCATAGTCCTCCCTGATTGGGGGGGGGGGGGTGGTTTGGCAAATAAACGCCACGCTTGCCGGGCGGGTTGGCGAGTGGATAGTGAATGTACTTTTTACGACCGCCAAAGGTGTTTGTATGACGGCCGGAGAGCATTAAATGTTTTTGTCATTGCCGGGGTTCGAACCCGGAGCCGCCGTGCGCCAGTTTAGCAGGTTGAGGCCTTTACTTCGCGGCTGTCGTGATCTCTTTGGGCGATATACATGTTCATAATATGACGTTTGTGGGAAAATCAAAGTACAACAAACCCTTCGAGCTAAGAATCAGTTTGCCCTTTATGGGTGCAAATTCTCTCTTTTTCGCCACTACACACTGACTTGTTTGGATTAAGATGTGTAATGCAAATCTCATTAGTTTTTGTACAAATCCAAATTTATAATTTTGTTTTTCCTTTTTTGACAGAGAACTGTTTGTAATTTTACTATCGTTACTACTAAATCTGTTATTCTTGAGTTATTTTTGGTTTTATCAATAACCAAGCTGGTATATATCTAATATACATCCTCATGCATAACATTATTCTTCAAATTTCTACCTGCTACTACCCAATCACTATCCACAACCAAATACCGAGACATTGGGTATTGATATCAAAGAATATTTAAACGTGCAGTTTAATTTCAAAAATCTATCGATGGGGTTGAAGTTGTTCAGTTAGTGAAAACATTAATAGTGGATCAATGTAAATGCTGATTGTAAAAGCTTTTAAAACTTTTAATATCAAAAATTTCCTTAAATGGCGTTCATCTGCCCACCATTTTATTTTTCTTTTGTTTTCAAGGTTCAAGGCAATTAATATTTTTAAAAGTTAAAAGCGGACACCCTGGTGTTGTGTTGCTCATTTTGATGTATGACGTTGCCATATACACTTTGTAGTTTCAGCGTATAATTAATCACCGCAGAATTTTAATATATAAATGAACATCTACAAATTTAAGAATATGTTTATACCTTATGTTATAATTTGTAAACAAATACAGTAATACTTTAATAATCAAACTTCACATTCTACACAAAAAAGTTTGGTTTTGTTGGTTGTAAATAATCGGTCGAATATTTTTAGTACATCATTTAAAAATAACTTTCAATTTCCGAAGCGTCTTTATTATCTAATAAATTAATAAAAAAGTCCCTTGTGGTAAAGTCCCCAAGAAGGGGGTAGATTTTGTAATGTAACGATTTGATGCGAATCTAATCAAAATTTAACGCAAGAGATTTATCGCAGAGATCAAAAATATTCCTATTTTCCCACTTGTTCATCCGATCCCTTCATTTTTTAACTATACCCAGATATACACCCAACAACTAACAAAAAACTAATTTTGATTGCTCTAAATTTACCTATCGGTATTGCAGTGGATACACAACTTGCAACCAAACATTGAGGAATGATTCTGCCACATCTCATAGGAATATGCACGGTGCTATTTTTAACTTAAAATTTTCCCTAATAATAAAAAAAAACTGTGTACATAATCTCTTTATCAAAACGATTTAAACCGTCAAGCGCCAACAGTACTATTAGGGCAGAACTATAACTATTTAAATCCTATGTTACGTCTACACACATACAATAGTTAAAAAAATATTTTTTCGGTAGCATATATCCTTGTGATATTCCATCGTAAGATTCATAAACTAACACGCAATTAATATTCTCTAATTTTTTTAATTACTTTAATATTGCAGTGACTTTACGAAGGCCCCCGTAGGCGCACCGCTGCGTAGTCATCCGCAGTTTTTTTCGTTGCACTCGCTCGTTACGGTCGAGCGGCGGATATTACTTCCAGCCGTGCCGTTTGCGCACGTGCGAGGATTTGAACAATGTGGATATTCCGGGCGTTTCCAGAGCGTTCCCGTAGGTCAAAAATTTTATCGTTAGATCGCCACAGTTTTATCGTTTGACCACACTCTTGTTATTATGAACTTTATTAGTTACATGGTAAAAAAACGTTTATTGTTGGCTAACCACAAAAAATACCAATTGGAAACAATTTCAAAAGTACATTGAAGAAAACATAAATCTTCAGCTACGTATCAAACAGCCTAAAGATCTTGACCTTGTAGTACATCACTTAACTACTGTTATTCAGAAAGGTGCGTCAACTTCTACATCTAAAAAAATAAATTAAAAATAAATACTTTGCCGATATGCCCCTGGTAACGAATAAAAGAAAAAGAGCCACGGGAAGGTGGCAAAAGACAAGAGAAGGTGTTTGGGACAAAGCTTCTCACACTGAGGATCTCTGAGGCAGTGATTTAGGAAGTTTGTAGCAACATTTCAAGAAACCCAGGAGATAAACAGACTTACAACAGATTAGTCCGAAAAGCCGATCTAACACTTGAAGAATTTCGAAATTAAATATTTCATGAATGCCTTTCCAAGGGCAACCAAAAAGTTTAAGAGATCACAACTTCCCATTCTACCTATCAGAACAATCGGTGGTAAATGGGCTAAAATAATTAATGCAGAGTATCTCTCAACCATTTTCAAGCCGTTTTTTTTAGGTATACCCTGTCAAATGTCACTCCCTGTAAAGCCTACTACGCCAGCAGAAGTAAAATGTTAAATTAGTAAATTTGCAGATTATGATCTAATCACCAGTCAAGAACTAAAATTGTTGTCGAAAAAGGCAGTTATTTTCGTAACTACAATATTTAACGGCATGCTAAGCCTTCAGTACTACCCCTTAGTTTAGAAATACCTCAACCGGGAAAACCACTTGAAGAGATACAGACCTACTATCTCATCTAAGTAAGGTTTTTAAAAGATTACTACTGCAAATACTTCATAGAGACCTAGTTCTGCAGTTAGTATTGCCTAATCATCAGTTTGAAGTCGGCGAAGGACATTTAACGATCCACCAAGTATATAGGATTGTGAATCAAATTGGAAAAAGTCTTGAAAAAAAGTATTGCAGTATTTTTCGACGTCATGGTACAGTACTTTTTAAAATAAAAACTTCTTCACCAAGTAACTACTACTTATGGTTAAAATCTTACCTAGTAGATCGATTTTAAGTACAAAGATGCCATCTCCAGATGCTTGGTCCGGTTCTTTACCTTATATACACAGCTGATATTCCCAAATAACCAGACACCTTAATGGCTACCATTGACGATGACGCTGACTGCCGTAATATAGTTGACATTTCCAGTGAGTGGCTTCAACAGAACTTACCTTATTAGTAAATGGCTTACACTATGGAGAATAGAAAGTCAACCAGTCCAAACAAAAGAGAAATATCTAGGTCTACATCTGAACCAGTGCTTCATATAGAATAGATACAACCTAATCAAAAGGAAGTTGTTAAAGTTCTCTGAGAAATGTATTGGCTACTGGAAAGGCAATCTAAAATTAGTGCTTAAAACATGGTGTTATTCTATAAAGTCTATTTAGACTTATAGACTAATTATTGGAATGTGCAAACTATCAAGCATAAGTATTATACAGAGCTTGGTATGTACCATTCATTTAAGAACAGATCCAAAGATTTGGTGAAAAATATTGTGCAAGACTTAACTCAAAGATGATATAACACTAAAGAAGAAGAAGGCTAAACAGAATATGGATTTGTAACTTGTAACTTATAACAAATAGTATAATGTATTTAGGATAAATCCTCCCCAACGCTATGTAGTTGTTAACAATTTTACCAAATACTCAACGAGAGTGGATTGTAAAAATCAACAATTCATTTAAAAAAGATGTTTCTTGTTCTCCCAAAATTTGAGTTTTTTACACCCTCTGAGCCTTATTCCTCTGATATTGCAATATTGATTTAAAAACTGAAGTATGTGGAGGGAAATTCCCACCAGACATCCTTACCCACAACGCTCAAAAGTGGCACCCTCCTCTGTTCAAAAGTTCCGTTTTTTATTTACACTAAACATTAATAAGAAAGAAATACAAATTTGCAAAAAATCTAAAAACATAGGAGGGAAGATAAGTAAAAACAATTTTGAAGGGGAATGATAATGAAGCAGTCGACAAAATTGTATTGGACGGAAACGTCTAATCATGATTTCCTGATTGCATTGAAAGGGTAAAAATAAAGAAATAAGAAATGTTATAAAACATATATAATAATTTAGGCGTGTTGAGACATGTTTAAAATTGCACCGCAGCTGGTTGGTTAAAAAACAAGTGTGTCTAGAATTGGTTCGCTGATTGGTTTTGGAGGATTCAACAGCCCCTAGGGCATGGGGAAAAAACCGCTGCTAATACTCTATGGTCATGCAGAGAAACAGACCAATGGGAAAATGTATAAAGGTATTTTGGGACTTAGGGCAAAGCGTGTGAGAGAGAAAGAAATAAAAAAAGAAATGCCTACAGTTACTCCACATAACAATGGCTTTATTTATTCATTCGACATGCATTCACAAATTATTTTAACCTCCTTATAATTTAGACTACACTCGTTCGTTGCCCCTTCATCTATTTTTCATTCTTTTCATTGCACTAAATAGCCAGCGTTCGAATTATCAAGGCAATTTACAAAGCACTGAATATTTTGCCAATTATTTTCTGAAAGTTATGATTTTATTGCCGCAGCTAGCAAATGCGCGCTCATAACGTTTTCATTGACCTACTCTTTCCCCAAACAAAATGCTTGCGCTAGCTCGCGCAAGGCCAGTTGAACTCCATCGAATTAGTTCAAATTTTCCGGAACTGTAAAGTTGATTAAGACACCCCATTTGTATTCATGAGGGCGCGTGCAAGAGCTCGAGTCCGCGGACTCGGCTGCGAATGAGGGCGGAAAAGCTCCGAGAGCTTAATTATTTTTCTCCGGCAGCGCGGAACAGTTTCTAAATACGCTAATGCACCCACGCGGCTAATTAGGCGATTATGTTTCGTTTTTATACAAATGATGTGCAGGTATTGAGAGCTGCTACTGTTAATTATAGCGTGCGTCATAAACTTAAAACTGTGAAATATAAAGTTGTACTTTGGGTTCATTGCAGCTGGGGGATTAAAATTCGACATCGCTCTTGTGAAATATCACATTTCATCATCATTCTCAACATAAAAGATATGCAACAAAAAGGAAGGAGGCTCACTATATTCTGCTTTTTAATTAAATATTAAAATATCATAATTCTATTCTTCAAGAAAAACTTTCTACCAATTTTGCGCTATTAACATGATGATGCTTCTTTACCAGAGCTTCCACTTATTCAAAAAGTGATCATTAGAGTTAAGGTTTAGAATTTAATACATTCACTCCCATATTTTCAAAAAACCTTGTTATAGCTTTTAGTATCAGTAGCGTTGAATTGTTCAAAATTGCTCTATAGGTCTTGACATTTATAGATTCAAAAAAAAGAAATAATGACAAAGTGGGAAAGTTTGGTGAGAACACGGAGAATGGCAACGGAGAAAGATTAATTGAAATACATTATCAATATGAACTTAAGCCAGTCAATGCTTATTACCAACATAAAGATCAGCCTTGGAAACTGGGCAAAATCAAGACCAAACAGAAAAAGGGCAAACCTCTTTGGTTAACGGAAGATGTTCAAAAGAGCTTCGCTCCAAGTACAGGGTGAAACCTTTTCTGGGCGCCTAACCTTTCAACGTGATGACCAACGCTTGACTAGGGCGCTTACCGGATCTCGCCCCGTGTGACTTCTTCCTACAGCGATATTGCTATACTGAGGTTTACAAATATCACCGTAGGACCCTCAAAGCGATACAAACTGTTTAAAGCCTTAACTTCCCATTTCGCAGGCTGTGCTTCTACATGGAGTATTTGAGCCTCATCATTATTAATTAATGATATGGGTTTACGTATTAATTGCACCCTAAATAAACTTTTTACAAAACTGCTACACAATCGACTTAGAAAGAATGTAGGACATACAAAATGGTTTTACTCCAGGTCCTTTTTATAATCCAACAGCTTCTGAAAAGAGATTTGCAAAAAATCACGAAGAGCAACTAGCGTTTTTAGATTTGCGAAAAGCATATGACAATGTTCCTAGAAACAAACTGAGGAAAGCACTAGAAAATACAGGATCAAACTTGTATTTATTAAGTATTATGCAAGAATTTTACAAAGATATCTTTGTTGTTAGATAAAATCATCAACGGTTAAAGGCAACTTCCACATCCAAATGACTTAGGCAAGGGTGTAGCCTATCTTCATTACTTTTTAATTGATACATCAAAGTAGCACTGGAAAATTAAAAAAAGGTGAGGCGGAATGGAAATACCGATGAACGGCAGGTTCTTATTCACCATTAAGTTTGCAGAAGATCTGGTAATGGCTCATGATGCATTATGTTGAAGAGACTACAAATTTGATTACAAAAACCAGAATACCTAGTAGTAAACTACAAAGCTAAATTCGAAGTACTACCAAATAAAGAAACTCAAACGATACAAGTAAACAACTTTAAATACGTAAGGTGTAAGATAGGCAAAGATGGTTTAGGAAGACATGAAATTAAACATAGAATTCAAAGCCCTAGAAAAATAGTAGATGCTTTGAACTCACTGTGGTGGGATAAAATATCTCTATACTGTGCTATCTATGTATGCGAAATCTGAGAGATGAGAGAAGAGGACAAACACAGGATACTAGTGGTTGAAATGGATTAGTTGAGAAGAAGATCCAGAATATCTAAGTTAGAAAGAATGACAAATGAAAAGGTTAGATACAGGAAGAGATTAAATGAGATCGTTATACAAAGAATTGTAATGAAGGGCTAAAATAGTTTGGCAACTTATTGTACATAGGAAAATCTAGATGGCCAATGAGGTTATATTCATGGACATCGCCAGAAAAACGCAAGAAAGGACAACCACGCAAGTTTTGGTATGAAGAGATAAGAACAATGCGAAGAAGAGACTTATAAGTAGAACAAGCAAGACAAAACCACACCACAAAGAGTAGAACCGTATCACTGTTCTACCCCCTTTTAACTTCATAATGATGATAATACAGTCCTGTAAGTAACGCTAATCAGTTACTCCCGAGATCTTTATACATCCATAAAGTCATCATAACTGGTAACGCAATTTGTTGCCTTAAATGGATATTCTTCCGTTGTTTTAGAGTCTAATGGTTATAAGCTCTGAACCACAATAAACCATGGAAAACACTCCGTGCAGTGATAATACCCTTATAAGTTTCAGTTCGACTACTGAATTCAAGTGAACTCTCTCGCACCATCTCAATCTCTTAATATTTTTTGCCAATTTAAATTTCGCAATTGTCAATTAACAGTAAATGGAACTCATCATACAGGTAGGGTAAAACTGAAAGTTTATTTCAATCTATTTTAAAGAGGACATTGGTCAATTGCTATTCCTCAACATCCGAAGTTTTTTGTTACTTTGTCCAATATGGGTTGAATATTGCATTTTGTAGAACTGAGGGTTTTACGAGGATATTCGTAAACCTAAGTCTTGAAATATCCGCATAGGAAAAAGTCACATCGGGCTAAATCTGGTGAACAGGCCAGCCAAGCGATGACCAGCAATCACCTCTGCTAGCACTTGGAGTGAAGCTCTTGCTGTGTGGGATGTGGCTCCATCTTGTTGGAACGAAACGCTTTTTAGTTGGAGTGCATTCAGATTCGGTGCAAAAAATTCTGAATCATTTCCACGTATCGATTAAAAGTGATAGTAACATATTGGCCTCCCTTCAAAACAATAAGGGCCAATTGCCCAAGTTTACTCGCCGCTCACCAAACAATGACACTAGATATCTTCGTAGATTGTTATCATTCCAGAGCAACGACATGCTCGTTTAAGAAACGTGTTATGCTTCTCCTCCCTACTACAGAACCAGTAGCTCTAAATTTTCCTACCCATGACAAAATTGATTTTAGATTACAAACGAAGACCCGAGGTACAAGTTGATTGCGGCCCCAACGTAGTCATTGTTACGAATCCACTCTTTGACAGCAAAAGCTCTGCGTTTGTTTATTCACATGTTGATTACCAAAACTCCCTCGACCCTTAGACTACTCTTCCTTTCATAACATCCCTTTGAAATTAGGGAGAAAGCTTTAGCTTTTCTGTACATTCCAATATGTTTTTCTTGACCATAATGACACAGCGGGTGCATAAAGTAGCAAAAATCTGCCATATAGAGCAGATGTAGCATTCTGTGCTTTCCAATTTTTTTTAATCTTAGAAGGCGACGTTTTCTTAAAATAGAACCTCTGAAAGAAATTGTAATATTCCTAATTTCTTGAGTACTATATTTCTTAGGGCTTGGAGGGTGCTACGGTAATGTTTGTAAACCTCAGAATTGTAATATCGCTATAGAAAAAGTCATACGGAGCGAGATCTGGTAAGCGTCCTGGTCAAGCGACGTCATCACGTTGAGAGGTTAGGCGCCCAGAAAACGTTTCACGCAGTACTTAGAGCGAAGCTCTTACTATATGGGCTGGGACTCCATGCTGTTGGAATCAAATGTTTTCCAGTTGGAGTACATCCAGATTTCTTGTAATAAAGTGTGGTATTCCTCCCCACCAAAGTAAAAGCCAACCTTAATTCACCGCATACCAAACAATAACACGTTTGCTGCGGAGAGGCTTTCAATGGATATGTCGTGGGTTGACATTTCCATGATAAAAGTTTTTTATTAACGCATCTAGACATGTGCAAATGCGCTTTTTTGATAAAGAAAACAACTGAATAATGTGACACCTTGCCAAAATGTTTCCAAATATTGCCAAAAAAATTTCCAAGTGCATTCGGAAAGTTGCTGCACCTTGTATGGATGAAAGCAGAGACCTTGAATCAAAATTCGTAGTACAGTACGATTACACAAGTGATGAGAAAGACTGCAATCGATGATTTCCAGAACGTGCGCATTACGAGGTCTTCCTCTTCTCCTTATCGCTATAGATCCAGTACAGTTCCATATCCAAGCGCACCCGAAAAGAATGGGCAAAAACATTGTTCCAAATGTACGCTTTGACAGCAAATCTTCCTGTTCATTGGCTACTAAGTTCACCTCTAAGCGAAACTTCCAGACTATTTGCTTATGGTCAAATCTCTTTTCTCACCCTCCAACCAACCTTCACTTTATAAGCTTCCTTTAAAATTATGGAGGGAGTTCTGCCTCATCCTGTACTGTTGCCAAAAAATGTAATGTTGTTTGAAATTGGAAAACTTTATTACATAAACACCAAGTTAATATTAAAATATCATCAAAATTCTATTTAAGTGATATTACAGTTTTGTGCTATCATCGAACTATAAACATATATTAGTTATTTCACTAAATTGTGGCATTCATTTATAAAATTACTTCGAAATAATCCATCTCACTTTCGATGAATTTAAGTCATCTTTTGTTCAATCGCCAAATTTTGCTTTGGAAAAAAAGAGAGTGGTTTGGGACCAGACTTTACTTGGCATTTTCATACATAAGTTTCAGGAAACTGAAGAAGTGATAATCTGAAGGGGCAAAGTATGGCGAACAAACCAGGTATGATAAAATCTCTCAACCCAGATCGGTGATCATTTCCAAAGTCATTTTGGACATGTGCGGTTGTGCGTTCGTAAAACAAAACGATTTGTTTTTTCCAGTACGCAACTAACACGTATCAGATATTGCTCGTAACCCATAGCAACCCAAGTAACTCATAGTCTGTGAGTACGTGATTAATTCCAAGTATACAGTTATTCTTCCTGGCATAGATATTCAATTTACCACAATTTCCACCTCATTTGAATCAAGCAGAGAATCTTTTGTATTGCAGATCACAGCTCTGCGAAAAAGACCTTTCTTCTTGAGTTTGGAGAGCAATGACTTAATGTCATCTCGTTCTTAGTTGCAAGTTCCTGGAAAATCCAACAGTTTTCTTTGTTAATCTTTCTCACCTTAGAAATGGCTTGATGTTTTACTCATCGTGGACGTCTTGATTGTTCAGGTCGTTTCACACCATCAGGTTAAAATGTCCACTTTTTCAGCGCTTTCCAGGCTTTACAGGTACTTTATTCGGCATCGCAAAGATTGCTTATTGCACAACATTGCTTTAATCGAAGATTTTTAGGTTGGATTAGTAGAATAGATATTTCTTTAGTATGTTGTATATTTGATAGATGTCACTTCGCTGTTGATTGAAATTAAGCGTCAAAAATGAAGTACCGTTAATACATTCATTGCCTATCACCCACAGCACAGTAATTCCTGTATTTACTGATGATATGGTTATACTAGTAGTGTATGAAAAAATTTATAATAGCACAACTGCACTATCATTCTACTAAAAAGACGGAGAATACCAATCGACGAATTGGAGTAATGACTATGCGCGCGTTAGAACAATGATTTGAAATAAAATGATGATGCAACGTCCCATCCCAAGCAAATTTATTTGGGGTATATGACACATACCTCATCTGTCTGTTACTAACATTCCTCGAACGCTACCAACTCACATTCAAACTGATTTTTTTAATGATAACTGCAAGTATGAAGCTGAAATGTGGGTCTATTAGTTATCGATATATTGGTATAGGCGCACGCGTTTGCGTTCGCCTTAATTGCAGCAGACTTTCACCGCCATGAAAATAATGGTAGCTCGTTCATTACGTACATGAATCACCTTATTACATATGCGCGGTGTACTGGGCGTATGCAGATAAACGATCTGAATATGGGTACATTTATTGAATGAAAAAGTGGCTGAAACATGTGTTGGTTAACAGGCGCGCTCGCAGGAGGCATAACAAATTTGTCTGTCGATTTAAAATTGTTATGATAAATAAGAGTGCTTTATAATCTCAAATACCAACTGGCACAGCAGGAGAAAAGGTAAAAAATTTTTTCAATTTCCTTTCAGCAAAATATAAAACATATAGGGACAACACCAAAAGGTTAACCTCTATAGCTTTAGAGTCGAAAGCGGAAAAAGAGAAGACAAAGAGGTGATTATGATATTGCGAGCCAAAGCGTATAAAAATACAAAAGCTTTGTTAACCTTGGTTAGAAATTAAGTATAAGCATAAATAAAGAATTAACATTAAGTTCTGTCTCAAATTATGAATGTACCAGCCCACATAATTGTTTTGAGAATTTTATTTAGTAGACCCGGTACCTTGCGACTTCTATCTTTCTCTTAAAACCAAGTATTTGAAGGAATTTATATTTCGTTGGTAGGAGATCTCATTATCAATTTGGAGGAAAACCATTTTGAAATACATCTCAGTCAAATAAGGAAATGAAAGAATAGTTTCGTTTTCTTTCTGTCACACCTCGTAAATAGTTCGTATGTATTCGAAATTTATTTTAAATACTTTTTGTGCTGTGTGGCACAGTGGTAAAGTAACCATGTACTTGCATTTACCAAGTCCTGGCTTAGAATCTCTGAAAACTAGAATTTCTCTTAATTCTGATCATATCGTTGAATGGACTCGCTGTATTCAAAATTATAGCACTACAACTGTACGTAGCATTGTCACTTACAAATTACTTAGTTGATCAAACAGAATCACATCACCGGTAACGATAAAAAGGGCAAAATAAGACAAAGGGACATTGGATTAGTATTTCGCATTTCTATTATTTCAACATTTGTTACTTGATCCGTCTTTAGTATTTTGAATATTCATCCTTGCATTATTTACAAAACAATTGGTAACAAATAGGAAAAAAGAAGAAATTTTTATGTCTCAATAATTAAAGAAAATTATATTAATCTGATTATTCAAAAAAGATAGTAAGAAAAACCCGCTTGGTAATCCTTAAAGAGGTCTTCTTCTTCTTCTTCTGCTTCTTCTTTTTCTTCTGATCCTTATTCATTTTCAGATAGGTCAACCGGTACCCATTCTGCAAGATGTTTTGTCCCATTAATTAATTTTCACTTTTTTCTTCTCATTTTTTTATTTGGTATATCTCTTTGTTTCTTTATTTGACTTTCCTGTTCCAATTATAGTTTTTGTTCTTTTATAAGCTTCATATGCTTTTTATGTATGATTATAACCATTTAAATTGTTCCTTTCTATTTCTGTTTTCTTGTCTTTTTATTTTTCTTATTTCTTCGTTACTCTTGTCTGTTTAATTTATCCTGCAATGTTTCTCATTTCATTCATCTCTATTTTGTTTATTTTAGATTCGCAATTTTCCTGTACCGTCGTTTCCACTTGCATGTGTTATTATTGGTAACGTTATATTGTTATATACCTTCAATTTTTCTTGTATATCGATTTCTTTATTCCCTAATATTGTTTTGTTTGGTAATGAGTAAAATTTTGTTAACTTATTTGCTTCTTCTCTATTTAATATTTCTTCGATATAATTAAATCAAGCTTTTTAGAGTAAAATTCTACAGTTTCTATTTTTAATAGATTATATGTATCATTTATCGCTTTTATTTCTTTTCTTATGTTGCGTTGTAATCTTTTTACTTTTGTACAGAATTTTCTATTATTTGTTTTTTGTTTTTCACTCAGATATTTATCAAATTTCTTCCATTTCTTTATTCTGTTACGATCTCCATTATTGTATGCCTCCTCTGATGTGTTTTGTATTGTTTCTGTAGATCTGTCAAATTTCTGTTATCCTTTCTTTGTTTTTCAGTTTACCAAATGCCACTTTGCTATTTTACTTCTTTTCTTCTACCTTGTTGGTTTTGGTCAAACATTTTATCACTACTAGAGTATGGTTAGATTCTATCCCTGCTTCTTTCTTGTTTTAGGTTGTTGAAATTTCTGTGATAGGTTTTAAGTGTGTACTATATAGTCGACCAAAGTCTTGGCGTTTCGCTTTTCTACAACAAACGTATATTTATCTTTTATTTTGTTCCAGTTTTGTATTACCTGCTATCAATTAATTTTTATCTCATCTTTATTTCATTTCTATTTCTTGTTTATTCTCTATGATTTCCATTGCAGCCCATTTTTCAATTAGCATTCTAGTCCCTCATTACTATTGTATTTTTAAATTTTCTTTCTTTGTTGTATCCAGTACTATCTGTAGTTTTACATAAAAAGCCTTTACCCTCTCTCTCGTACGGTTGCCGGTATTAAGACCATAAATTTTGTAGTTGTACCCATATCGATAGCACTTTTGAGTTGACAGTATTTAATTTTTTTTTGTTTAATTCATCTGTAATTATTATTTCCAATTCTTCTTTTGTTTGTTGCTATATGTTTACTCCGTGGTAGTATAATGTGATTATTTCTTAATTAGCTTATCTTTCCATTTTTTAGTTATTTCAATTTTATTTCCTATTAATATTTTTTCTTTTGTTTCTATTCTGTTCATCCTTTTCATTAAATTTACTTTCTTGAGTCTAAGTTTTTGGAGTGGATCTCTGCATTCGCAATTTCTCGGAATTGTTTCTTCAGTTCGTTTTCTTCATTTTGCGGTGATCTCTCGCTTATTATTTTGTTTTTCAAATTTGTTGTTATAAAACTGTTCTGTCTCAGTATTTCTAATGTATAATGCTCCCCATTTACAATAAGTGTAAAGTAAATTACTTTTACTCCAAATCTTTTCTCTGATGCGTCTCTCATGTATCTAATTAATGCTTTCTAATATTTTTGGGTCTGTTTGGTGTAGTCGCCATTAAATCAAATGTTTTTTCCTTTGAGAGTTTTGCCGCTTTTATTATCCCCATTTCATTTTTGCGATATTATTTTTAGTAATATTGGGTGCTTTCCTTATATTCTTCTCATCTATTGGATTTCACTTTTCATATCTGTTATAACTCCTATGTCTCTTAATAGAATTATAATCTTTTCCTTTAACTCTAGCTCCGCCTCATTTTCTGTTTCTTCTAAACCTTGTCACTTTTTTATTTCTTTTTCCAATAATTCCTCTTGGCTGTTTTGTCCTTTAGTTGTTCCCGAGCTTCCCGTTTCACTGTTGAGATTAGTATTTTCTCTTTTCATCTCCAGTTCTACTTGAATCTTATCTAGTTTAGCTGCCAGTTCTTAGATTTAAGGTATTCAACTTATTTTTCTCATTCGTTTTTTTAAATAATTCGTCCATAATTAATTAGTCTTGAAATTGTTCTTAAGCATTCAATTGGATATATAAAATAGCCACAATTTTGTCCTTTTTTAATTTATTCTAGGAGTCCCAGGAAAATTTCAAGAAAAAGACAAGGGAAAAAAATAAAATTAGAAAATTACCAGTTTAGTTAAAATTGTGTACCTTGAATTTCAAGTTGTCTTAATAATTTTAAACTTAGCATAATGCTCAATATATAATTCCCCCAATATCTTCATTTTGAGAAATATGTTCACATGACTAATTAACATGATGCCATTACAGTTCTGTTTTCGGAATACAACTAATACGAAAGTTTGCAAAAGTCTGACTTCAAAATAAAGCGATATTAATCAAAAAACGCTAAAACATAAATATAAGTGGCCCCTTTAACGCAAAAAACAAATTTTGGCAAAAAATAAAATATCATCACGTAAAAATAACTGTTATTCAAAATAAGATGGAGAAAAGCGGATGTGAATAATCTGAGAACGTACACACTAAAAAGAATGACAAAGTATAACAAAAAAAGAAACAATAGAAATTAATTTCATACTATGGAGAGTATGTCCACTTAAAAAATATAATTTGCATAACTACAGGAAACAGGAAGTTCAGAAAGATACTGCTAACAGATGTTTACGTCACCCTAGAGAATAAAAGCAAAAATGAGGATACGAAACATAACTTTAATTGATGAGATATTAAAATAGCTCCAAAAAAGAAAATGAAAAAGATTTAAACAGAAATTAAAATTATCGTTTAATAATCAGTGGTAAAGTAACCATGTACTTGCATTTACCAAGTCCTGGCTTAGAATCTCTGAAAACTAGAATTTCTCTTAATTCTGATCATATCGTTGAATGGACTCGCTGTATTCAAAATTATAGCACTACAACTGTACGTAGCATTGTCACAAATTACTTAGTTGATCAAACAAAATCACATCACCGGTAACGATAAAAAGGGCAAAATAAGACAAAGGGACATTGGATTAGTATTTCGCATTTCTATTATTTCAACATTTGTTACTTGATCCGTCTTTATTATTTTGAATATTCATCGTTGCATTATTTACAAAATAATTGGTAATAAATAGGAAAAAAGAAGAAATTTTTATGTCTCAATAATTAAAGGAAATTATATTAATCTGATTATTCAAAAAAGATAGTAAGAAAAACCTGCTTGGTAATCCTTAAAGAGGTCTTCTTCTTCTGCTTCTTCTTTTTCTTCTGATCCTTATTCATTTTCATATAGGTCAACCGGTACCCATTCTGCAAGATGTTTTGTCCCATTAATTAATTTTCACTTTTTTCTTCTCATTTCTTTATTTGGTATATCTCTTTGTTTCTTTATTTGACTTTCCTGTTCCAATTATAGTTTTTGTTCTTTTATACGCTTCATATGCTTTTCATTTAAATTGTTCCTTTCTATTTCTGTTTTCTTGTCTTTTTATTTTTCTTATATCTTCGTTACTCTTGCCTGTTTAATTTATCCTGTAATGGTTATCATTTCATTCATCTCTATTTTATTTATTTTAGATTCGCAATTTTCCTGTACCGTCGTTTCCACTTGCATGTTATATTATTGGTAACGTTATATTGTTATATACCTTCAATTTTCCTTGTATATTGATTTCTTTATTCCCTATTATTGTTTTGTTTGGTAATGAGCAAAATCTCTCGTCTAAAAATTTGTTAATTTAAAAAAGGACGAGGTGCGAGTCCAACACTCGAAAGCGAGCACGGCCTTCCCCATTATCGCCTGCGTACCCCCTCCTAGCGTTCAAGCGCCCCCCCCCTCCTCCCGTAGTCGGCCAGGAAGATCTCCTAGCGCGCTGTGATTGGTCCGTTTAATTAATTTTTAATCGGCTATAACTTATTTATTTGACCTCGGATAAAAAAATTTCATTGTAATTTCTTGTTCGTCTTGGTCTGGTCTATCCGGTAATATAAATTTCCCGAAACATTTTATGAACACCCTGTATATTAAAAATCCTGAGCTTCATTTTTTTTCGAGTTCCTATTTAATCAACTTTTATTTTAAATTCATGTTTATCTCGTGATAACAAATTATTTTTATTCTAATGAATATTTTGTATCTTCAACCGTTTAGATTTGCGACCGTTTTGTGACCTTGCGACCAAACGACTCGGCCGATTTTTACCAAAAGTTTCGCACTGCGTCCCCTACCTACAGAAAGAGAGAGAGAGAGGGAGAGAGGGAGAGAGAGAGAGAGGGAGAGAGGGAGAGAGAGAGAGAGAGAGAGAGAGAGACGAACCAATGGCTCAAACCAACTTTTTTGGTGTCCTGAGGCTATATTTCGTCCAGAAATGTGAAAAACTGTGTAGGTCAAATTTCCGCCGATTATATTACTTTCCTTAATATAGGATAAGGAAAGTAAAAAAAGAAAAGAATAAAACAAAATATAAATTAAGATAAAGACAATAAACAAACAAAGAGGGTATCATAAAATAGTTAAGAAAAATGAACGGCTAGTTTAATTGGAGGAAAAACTTAAAAACTTACTATGCAAACATCCAAACAGAAGAAAAATTGCACAAGAAGAAAGAAGTAGAAGTAATATTCCCCCAAGAATAATTTTAGGAAAGTCATCGCTGGCTTAGAAAATACAATGTTTAGTAATAAAAATATTATGCACAAGAAAATGTCAAAATGAAGAATGAAGGTATTTCGGAAAACTCATCAGCTCGCCAATGAAAAACTTCTTGGTAAAGCATTACCAGATTTTAACACCAAATATAGAGTGAGACAAAAAGACCTCCCGCTGTCGTTTCTTTAAAGATGTCGGAATACTAATGGTAAACACCAATAGAAATATATAAAGTGTCTGATAAGTCTTGTAATAATAAGATTGTAATTTATTTATGAATTAGTCGATGAACTTGATATCAGTACTGTTAGGAATTGCTTTTTGAGGGTTTTTTTATGTTACATAAAACTCAATATAAGCTTTAATAATTTAGAAATATTTTCTTAAAAACCAATGCGTATTTTAGAACAATGGAAAACATTGGGGATCGACTCTTCCAACTAATCCAAGTGGTGTGGTTTCATTTGATAAATCTTTTACTTGGACCACAATACTCGCCAAAAGACCAACAAAATGAATCCATTTTTATCTGAATAAAACACCAGAATGTGAGGTACCTAAAATGTAAATCTTCACTAGCGTCTATATTCCATTAAATATACAGTATGTTTGAGGTAATAGCTGATAGGATCATTAGTCCATATTATTTCCAAAATACCATGGTAATTAAGCAACTGCCACTAGACAGAGATACCAAAAAATAATTCAGATTTTCTTGCGTCACATAGCAAGATGGAGCGACAGCAAGACCAACAACCCAATTATTAAGTTTTGGGAAAACTAAATTTCGAAGCGGGAAAAAATTGAATACCCGGTATGTTTTCCAAATCTCACACTTTTAGCTATGGGGTACTAGAATAAATCTCGATCTTTACAGCAACCGATGGATAATATCAGAGTTCACATTTGCGCGATACCTCGGATACACTTAGAGCTGTTATGAAGAATGCCCTAGAAAGAGAAGTTTTGTATGAACCTGAAAATGAAAGACATTTGCATGAGGTTAAAATGAAAGATAGAAAAAAGCCCAGGAAGAAATTATGTTAGTGCAGAACCAATCAAATATGGAGGAGAGGAGGTGCCCACGTGGTTGTGCCCAATAATTACGAAAATATGGAGATCAGAGACGGAATGTAGCAAAGGGGAATAAGTTCAGTGTGTAAACGATAGAGATAATTCCTATTGGACGTAAAAATTAATCAACTATAAACTAAGTATTTACGCTCAAAAAGTTATAAACTAAATCTACGAGAATAAAGTAGAATAATATTTATTGATTTTAAAAGAGTATACGATTCAGTCAAAAGAAATAACACGAAATGTGGTGTTAGGTGAAATAATTAGAAGAACAGGCATATCTACAACGGGAACCATAGTAAATAAGTCACATCAATGTTTCACTTACGCAGCTGACGTTATGTTAAAGTATAAACCCATCAAAAGACTACGCAAAACAGTAAAAGTCTTCGGAATGGAAGCAAGAAAAATGCGATTGCAAATTAATGAACAGAAGAAGTATACGTGTATGGTTGTGAAAGGATGTGAGGAAGGAAGAGGTAATATAGAACTAGAAATAGGGAATGAAAAGAAGAGAAGATTAGAAAGAGTAGAACTATATAATTGTTTGTGGGTGGAAAAAATAATAAGAGATTGAAAGCAAAAATCGCAAAAGAAGATAGAAGTGTAGGAGCGTTAAATGTAGTGTTGAGAGCTAAAGAACTTTCCAGAAACACAAAGGTGCGTATTTATAAAATTGTGATAAGACCAACTGTTATTTAAGAGAGTAAATCGTGAATTTAAAATAAGAATGAAATACAAAAATTAGAGAAATGGGGACGGAATCTCCTGGCCAAATTCGACGTTTCAACGTTGCCTCACCCCCCTCCCCCCTACAGGCCTGATGTGGCACCGCCGGACTTTTTCCTGTTCCCCCGGATCAAGAGGCAGTTCAAGGGGCATCGATTCGACTCGGTGGAAGCAGTCCAAGCGGCAACCACGAGGGCGTTGAACAGCATCCCGGAGTAGGACTTCCAGAAGGCCTTCGCGACCTGGAAGGCTCGCTACCAGAAGTGTGGATGCGCAAGGGGCCTATTTTGAAGAGTATTAGGTCGATGTACCAAAATGGTCAATAAATTTTTTTTTTAAATCAGTCCTACTACTTTTGGATACCACCCTGTATTAAGTGGTTGCTCTTTCCACACATAATTTAAAAAATTTATCAATTAAGCTACATTTCTATAAAAAGAAATATAAAAAATGTTAATAAACAAAAAAGTTTTAATTTTAAATGACCTTAAAAATTTTGGCCCACTCTGTACTTGAAGCCTTAGTAGAAGTTTCATTAAGCCAGAAAAATAAACCTTCATATTCATTTAAAAAGACACTCTCCAAAATTGATCTGATTTTTAAGTATTTAGAAGGGTAGTTCTGACAGAGGGGCAATATCGGTTGTGTTTTAAAGGATTTATTAAATGATCTAATGATGATGTGGCAATTAATGAGATAGAGAGAGGAGAGAGTGGAAAAGAGGAAGATAATGCAAGTGAAAAAATAATAAAAAAAGAAAAAAGTTTTATATGAAGAAAATTATGGGGGTAATTTAGAAGGAAGAAAATATAGAATAAGACTAAGAAAAAAGGCAAGTTAGTAAAAGTAAGACTGAAAATATATCAGAAAGAAGCAGAAGACTGGAAAGACAAGAAGAACCCAGTTTTCGCTATATTTCGAAAACAAAAACAGAGAGACGGAATTCCTATAGTTGCATAACTTCAGATAATTGTAGCTAAGCGGTGTTACCGGTTCAACCAGCACAAAATACGGGGTGCGCCAAAATCAATGTGAAGATTATTCTTCTGGTTTTTATTTTTATTTTTGTAAAATCTCATTAGAGCTTCTCCCTATAACGTCTAATTAAAATTCCATATATCTGCGATCGGTCCAATTTGGTTTTTAATTCCAAATCGGGCCAAGCTTACATTTTCACAAAATAGCCGTTAGAACTGTACGGGATATATTTTTTATCGTATTATACCTCGTATTTATTATTGAGCTTATCAAAACGTAGATTTTTTAAATTACCTGGAACGCTGGCGAAATGGGCGAGAAAAGGTCCTCTTACCTGAAACAACAAAAATCCGGTTTTAATATTTAAAAAACAAATTTTTCTACAATAAAAAATTAGAAATAAACTTTAGTATGTTCTCACATTCTATCTAGACCAATATAGAAGACTACAAATTGGGTACTGTAGTACACGTTCCAGCACCAAATTTCAAAGTACACAAACTCTATTTTGACGCAATGAAAAACACTAAGAAGTGCATTTTACTGCACTTCTTGCAAGTGATGGTTTACTATCGGTTATTGACGTCACTGGTTAGATCTATTTCCACTATTTGTAATTTTTAAAAAAGTAAACTGTAGCTTTCCTTAAAATTACTGGTGGTTTAAGATAATTAAGTTCTTTTGAGGGCAATTTTTGATCTTCTGGATGCTTTCTTCTTCAGTGCCAATTCAAACAAGTTTGGCAACTATCATAGAGAAATCGCATCTCCTTTAGGCAATATAAAGCAACGTTTGAGTATTTCGATCAGTCCATTCTTGTATACTATTGAACCATGATTTTCTCTTTCTTCCTCAGCTTCTCTTTTTTTTAATTTTTTCTCCAAGCAAAGATTTTAAAGTCTCATATGCTTTATTATATTACCGAAATATCCAGTTTTGCGTTCCTTTATGATATTCACCATGTATAGTTGTTCCATGCCAATCCTCTATAGTACTTGACCGTTGCTTACCCGGGTACTATTTGGTATTATAAGCATTCTGCGGTGTAACCACACCTCTTTTCTGAATCTTTCTTTAATATCCAGGTTTCGCAGTTGTATATAAATAATGGCCATATATAACACTGTAGTTTGGATGTTTAATTTTAAATTGCCTAATATATTTCTTATTTTTTTGGAAGTCTGTTCGAGCTATGTATATTCGGCTCTTGACTTCTTCGAAATGATTCATACTGTTATTCATTTCTATTCCTAAATTTATGTATTTTTCAACGTTTGCCAATTTTGCCATCAACTTCACTCCTGAAGGTCTTGCATAGCTACCTTTGCATACATTTAAATAAAATTGGTGAAAGTACACAGCCTTGTTGAACGCCTCTATTGATTTCTGTTGTTTTGTTCATCTATTCGCACTCTTAGTGTTTGTTCTCAATACAGTTTTTTTTTTATAATTGTAAAGTCCAGCCCAAAGAAATATTTTCAATGGATGAGACATCACACTAATGGCTCTATAATCCTGACACTTTTGAGCTTTTCGTTTCTTTGATATTATTACAAAAATCGAGTGCAACTACTTCTTTAGTATATTATCATTTGTGTATATATTATTATCTTTGTGTACCAGACTCTCCTATACATCATCTTCTTATCGATTTAAGTATATATGGACCTTCAGTGGATGTTATATCTGAGTCATTAATACTTCTCAAGTCAATACACAATTTTTCTGTGTATTTTTTCCATACTCTCTTTTTCTCTTCTATGTCCAACACTATCTTATTTCCTTCATTGGCTTTCGCTTTTATCATGTCCTGCCATTTTCTTTATTTCCTAGTATAAATTCCATTCACTATGATTTGTTTGCAGTTCCTCAATAAACTTGCACTTTTCCTCTAACCCTTTTTTCTTTGCTCTTATTTTGCAATCTAATTTTTTGTTGTTCCTTTCTCCTGCTTTAATTCATTAGATTTGTTACTTCGTCCGTAATGCGTTCGTTTTTTGCTTTGATTTCTCTTGGGCCTAAAGTATCTTGTCCTGTATTCTTTAGAGATTGCTTAAGATCTACCCACATTCTTTCAATTTTATCTTCTACTGTTGTATGTTCTTTATTTTCCTGTTTTTAGTTTCGCTCCTGTTTATTGTGCAAACTTTGCCCTCGCTTTATTACAAGTGATCGATAATTGGTTATAGTACACGATCTTCAAAAATTCGATTTGCTCTCCAATATGTGGTTGGGACAGACGGTTGTACAGATAATGAGAAAACCCCTTTGGAATAATTCAATTCCCCAGCTCGGAACTCAATTTTTGTTCAATAAGTTCAGGCGGAGGCGTAGTCTCCAGCGGGGGCTTCGCTCAAGTGACAAACGTGACGCGTGTGCATATTTAGCCGCGGCAGAACAGCGAACGGTGGAAAGCGAAAACAGAAAATCCCTTCCGGCGGGAACTGCATTGAAAACGCGGGTCGCCGGGAGCAAAGCGGCTCGCATGTTGCATCCGCATGAATAAAATATTAGGTCGGATCAGGGATAAATCGGGAGCGCTTGGGTAAAGTTCAAGGCTGCTGCGGCTGGTGTGGGTTTGATTACTCTGCTGTTACTAATTAATATCGGGATGGATGTTGGGGTTTGTCTTGAGGGCAGCTCCTTTATCATAGGCGGAGTTTGGAGGGTTATCGCGTTTTATTCATTTATCTTTAAATTCAAGTCCCAATTATCCCTAATGAATCCGAACAAACACCAGTATACTTTTAACTTTAATTGAAAGATATCTCACGTTTCTTCTTTTGTATTGTTCAATATGAAAATAAATTAATGTCAATAAACAATCCATCCAGCATATATCTTAACCATACAAGGTGTGGCTATTAAATAACGAAACAGTAACTTACAACTTCATTTTCAGGTCTATTGAGGGGGGGGGGTAAATTTTTCCAGGAATTGTAGTTCTTACAACATTTATATTAATAAAATTTGATTTTCGTGTTTTTTTGGTGTTTATATTGTTGTAACAAGTTGCATTTAGGATTTTGGATGGTTTTAGACAAAATTAAACCCTGGAAGTGAGGGCTTTCATCAAGAGATACTGCAAAGTAAATCTGCGATACTAAATGCGAAGGAAGTGCCCACATGAGTGTCAAAGATCAGTCTCATTCTGATCGGCCAATAAAGTTGGACAATGAAAAAACGTTGGAAGATGAGCCTTTCTCGACCACTCGAGATTTGGGATCGGTTCTTGGAATTGGTTAATCGACATCTCCAACAGCTTGGAGATGCTGACGATTGTGAGATCGGACAAGGAAGTGAATCTTCTTGGTCAATCACAATCGTCAGGAGGCCGAACTCGGCAAGAAGGTCATGATTTGCGTTTGCTGGAACTTGAAGGTGTTTTACATTTTGAACTTGTGCCGCGCCATCAATGCCGACTTTATTATTAGAAGTTGAAGTGTGTCTACGACAAGTTGGAGGAAAAGTATCCGAGCTTAGTCAACCAAAGCACGCTTTATTTCAGTAAGACAACGCCAAACCCCACACACTACCAAGAAGGAAAAATTTGAAGAGTTGGTCGACGTTAAAGTTCTTCCGCCTACAATCCAGATGCTGCCCCGCCCGCCCAATGGAACACTTCTTGCGTGGCCGCCGATTCCAACATACTACATTATTTATATTAATAACATTTTTATTTTTTGAATAATATTTTTTTGTAAATTCAAAGAGCTTGTTCATATCAGTGGACAGTAATATCCGTTTTCTTCACATTTTCGCGGAAAGAACACAATTGAGGTGAAATACATGGCCTATTCCGAAAATATCGAGTCATTTACTACAATATATATGCGCATATACACAACAAAAATTATAATTACTATAACAAATATTTTCTATAAGGTACATCCGAAAAGTAATGCGGTTCCGCTACGCATTGTAGCTCGCCAGGCAGCCTTGAACTGGAATCTTTCAGAACATTACATCGCAGTAGCCTGTATACTTTAACAGTCCCAGAATGCTTCTAAGCTGGAATTAAAGCGAGAAAACAAATATAAGTTGGGGAGGGGGCAGCTCTGAGCTGTAGAGAGGTTACACAGCATTATCACGATACCAAAATCTCGCTAACAGCGATGCATTGCAAAGAAATCAAGTGATCGTCTGGCGGTGTAGTGCAATTTCTTCATAAACAATACCTTTAGAGTGAAAAAGACAACGAGCATCGTTTTCATCTTTAATTTGCTCATTTGAGTCTTTTTTGGGGGAGGAGACTTGATAGTGTAGCACTCAGAGCTCTGCCGTTTCGTCTAAAGATCGTATAGGTACCCAAAACCCATGTTTCATCACCAATTATCACTTTTTTCAAAAAATTAGGCACTTCTTACACGACCCAAAAGATTATGAAAAACCGATACACGATTTTTGGTCTGCCGGTCGGTCCAAACCTTAAGAACCAATTCGATGCACAATGGACTTTGGAAGTACTACTTTATCTGCTATTCAGACGTCGACCAGAGTATGAAATGAAGCTGATAGGCGCTCATTCTCTACGTCCCTATTTCTTCTTAAACCATTGTTGTTTTTCTAAATCATAGTTGATTGAGGATTTTTCGAGTTCAATGCAAAATTTTATTGAGTATTGTTAATCAACATTGTACTGCCTTTTGACTCATGACGCGACGCTCAAAGAGCTATCCAATTCGTAAGCGATCCGTACTCTAAAAACAAATGAGCTGAATCAAATCGTCTCCCATCAATCGTCAGACTTGAAAGCTCCGCTCTCAACAAAGAAAATCACTCATTACTTTCCGAACGTACCTTATATAATTAGGTAAACTGGTATAAGTTACAATAATGTATATAGCCTCACTCCCGTTTAAAGTAAGCATCTTGAGATTTCACAAAATTCGACATTAGGAAGCTTGTATTAGAATAATCGAGCTTCTGTTTCCTTATCTGTACATAGATCGACGTTTCATCTCCGATTATGACTTTTTGGGAACATCTAGTTCAGCGAAGCAAATCATCAGCAATTGCAGTATGATATTCTTTCTGCTCTGATACACTAGCCGCGACACGTTTGATGTTAAAATTTTCTTCACTTCAATTTTTGGGAGTTCCCAGCTCATCTTCTGGTTCTCAGACTCTAGGTCATCGCGTTTTATTGATTTTAGCTCGTCAGTAGACAGCTCATTGATGGTTTGTCATAGTGTGGAATACTTTCAACAGATTTCACCTCTAAAGCCTTTATACTTGCACTCATTGCAACGTTAAAAGTCTTCTGAATCATCCAAATAGTTTTGGTGAACGAATACTCCAACTTTGCCGACAAAATCTGATAAAAATCCATTGCTCTACTTACTCAGTCGTTGCACAGGCCACATTCAGATTATAGGACCTCAGTCGCCTAACGTCGTCCTCATTCATACATGCGCATAACAGTCTACTCTCATCGGTGGCCAGGTTACATCGCGGCCACGCAGATTATTTTCATCGTATTAACATCGGGTGTGTTTGAATCGCAATTAATTGCCTTAAGCGATGTCAACGTAAATTATATAAAAAGACTATCCACATTGCCATAGTCTTCTCAAATATCCGCTGCTTGAGCTCCGGTGGTACAGGTCTCTCTCGTCCCCGATGCATATGGAATGGCTGACAAAGTAGATCAATTCCAGATTTTTGACAAAAAAAATCCCATGTTGTTCTTTGGGTGAACGTTAAATTACCGTTGAATTACTCCACGAGAAATACTTAACACCATCACTTTGAATGAAGATTATTTCTGTACCTTCAAATTATACCGGAAAATTCACATTTCGTCATATATAAAGTTGTAGTTCCAACACCAATGTATCTACGAACACCTTTCCACTTCTTCTGCTAATTTTCCTTGATCTCATAGAATTTTGCACGCATTCTCTTTGTAAATTAGTTGATGATAGTTGCAAAAGCTTTCTTTTGCAATGTTTGGTTCAGTATCTGCATGAATTTCAAAAGGTAGGTAATATCTTCAATTTCACAATCGACTTTAATATTAGTCATGATTTTGACAACATAGATGTGCAGGTCACTCGCTGTTTACCCAATTTGATCATCTGATTTTGGAAACTTTAAGTAAATTCTGAGTTCTTAGTCCAGTTACTTAAAGTCACAGGATGGATTTTGTTGGATTTAATTTGAACACACCCACAACCAAATCTTCTTAACAATGTTGAAATAATATAACAACTGTAACAAATTTCCGAACGTCTCCTTTAGCGCTACACACCACCTGCGCGATATTTATTCCTATTTGGCGCCTACCAGAAAGGATTGGAAAACGTTTGGAAACACCTGGGATGTTCGCTTTGTTCGAATCTTCGCACGTGTATAAGCGGCGATTAGATTCCTAGAAGGCTTTTTGTGAGCTGTTGATGCATGACGTCTGGGTAGTGCTACAGGGACCATCCGAAACTTCCTTACAATATAAATAATTTTCGTCAATTCGATATTCTCTGAAAAAATTGATGAACAAGTTATTCCACAACACAAATCCCCAATTAACAAAAAGCTTCCCTATGAGGACATGTCTGAAATTTTGTGGTTCATATTAGTCTATTTGTTTTTCTAAGCGCTTGAGCGCGTTATCTAAACAACCGGCATTATCATGCAAACGACGTCCATTATTCCACTATAAGCAGACTTCATTGTTCTGGATATAAAAGGCACGCGGGGCTCAGTTCCGTGCATGTCGGCGGCTCCCGGAGGAATACTAAATTCCGCGTTCACCTTGGCCTTAAGTGCGCGCCATTAGCGTAATGAAATATTCAATCGGATAGTGGATCCATAATCGCAACTCCCCGGTAATAAGACAATATTTCAGGGCAAATTAGCCTCGCATATGGGGCTTCGTCCTTCGTCCCGGAATATAAATCTCGCCTGTGGGCAGTGCAAATAGGAAACGGCCGGCGATTTGCATAGGAAGGCTCAATATATTACGGCCTGTGCTGGCTCTGCCAATGGCTGACCATTGACGGATAATCGGGAAGTTATGAAACTGCTTCCAACAATGTGCATAGAAGACACGGGTAGGCGTTTCAAATAAAATTTTACTGGCCTCTTCTTTATGCGCTTTGAGCGAAATGAGGAAGTATTAGCAGAAGTTCGCTTTACTTAATTAATGTTAATGAAAATTAATTGCAGTTTCATGTAAATGATTATTTAGAGAATTTACAGGGTTCTCATTTGCATTCCGGGCGACGATCGTTCATATGAAAGAATCACCTTACATTTATCAATTAATTTTATTTCAGCTTATTTTTGAATACGTGGCTGAAGGAAATGCAAACTATAATTATCAAGTTATAGATAATTATATACTTATCAAGTTTCTTAGGATAAAGGGCACGATAAAAGGCGCAAAAAATGGCTAAAATTTTGAGAAAAAAAATCCTTAAGTACATTCAAGAATTTTGGAAGAACAAGAAGCAATTGAAAATGAAGGTCGCCAACGTTGACTGACGATCAGTGCGATTGAGAAGAATATTAGCATTGTTCATTACTAAACAATTTCTCGAAGTCGATATAATCTATGGTAGTGCTCAAAAAGTCCGATACGCTATCCTGATCTACAACTCGACAAAAAGATAAAAAATTGTTTTAAAATACACTGGAACACCTTCCCTATAGGAAAAAGCTCTTAAAGGGCAATAACATCAAACTTGAAATATAAATTTTATTCGTTTTATTTTTTTTTTGTGGGATTTCTTCTTGGGTACAATATGTGTGTCCTTTTCTAAAGCTTTTGACAGACTGCAGCCAGGAATTACGTTGGCAAACTCACTAATAATTTTATTGGTGGTCGTTAAAAATTAAATTGGTGTTGCTCCATAGAAAGATGTATTATGATCTTGGAAAATAAATCTTTTCCAAACAAATCACTTTAAAGTAAATTGTACAATACGATATATAATGGGCTAAAGTTTTGGTGAGATATGCAGTTTCATTAGATCCAATAGGAAGCGCACAGTCTGTTCTAACATTTGCACTTTGGCATGGCTGTTGATATTACCGCGTCGTTTAGTTTTTATGTTTCTGAACGCACTACAGACAAAATTGTCTTTGCGTCTTGGAGAGAAGTGGCTTCTTCCACGGCTTACACCTCTTAGGTCACAATCAAGCGGCCTTCGCCTTACAATATAAGTACACACACTTGAATTACTACCATAGCTTTGCTAATTCAGTGAGGTTAAGATTTTATCTTTAAGCGAGGTTTTTCTTAATCATTCATTTTCCTTAGTCGTCAGTTTGTCTTGGTTTACAATGTTTTCTGATCGCTAGTATGTGAAGAATTGTCAGGTAATCGAAGAGACAGTATATACTCGCGTATAAGTTCAATTGTTTGTGGATTTACTTACGCCACAGAACCCAAGTTTTTCTTCTTCTCCAAACACTGCATCCCAACAACATTCTTATCAACAGACACTTTGTTGTTTCGTTTCCTGAATGCAAAGAGCTGTTGGTGGTAATTCCTGATTAAGCGAAATGTGGACTATCAGTCTTTAAAGCGTCGATTTCATTACGTCTCACATGTTAAACCCAATAATTTTGATGTGGTGGTGGTGTATTATATATTTGGTAAGGTAAACTACCTTTAACATATCTTAAAGTTCTTTTAAGATCTTATAATTGAGTAACAAAGAATACATCAACGTCGTCTTGTCTTTTCACGCTCAGATAAGCCACTAAACAATATACTTGTGCAGATGCCCCGTCACAGACAAAGTTGAATCGACTAAGCTGATGTTTTCAAAGAATAACATAGTAGACCTTTCACTAAATCAACACTCTTCAGTTCAGATAACCAAATGGTCTAACACTCATAGAGGTTCTTTAAAATTTCGTTATACTAATCAACTTTTTTTCTCCCAGAAGAAATTTAACTTTTACCGTAATATAGGAAATTGGACCAAAAAGAACATTATTATTGTTAACGTTTGACAGTTTGTTAGATAAGTTTTTACGATCTTTACCACCTCTAGGAATCTTAGCTTGAATCATAAAATGTCTTCGTCTGCGTTTCACTACACATCAAGTACTTGTCCAAATAGTAGCTCCATGAAGTTGATAGTGACATGGTTAGAAAAGTAACTCTTTTGGTATGCTCTCAATATCCATTCTTGAATTATCGGCCCACTTGCATAAAACAAATCCACCCTTCCGGTTGGTTAGTTGCTCCGCTTTCTGGAGTTCCAACTCTATTCATCTTCGACATAAAGGATCTTGACCTATAAGTTATCTTTATTGCCCCAGTTAGTTTTTATATTGCACTTTTCTTCCCTCGCCTCCACCTAAAGAGAAAAACCCATTCCAACGGTCCCCGGTTTTTGGACTTCACCATTTCTAATTTTTAGTTATCTCTCTAGAGTATTTTTCCCTAGTCCGATTTCAGAGCAGGCTTTGAAGGCCTCAATTAAACTTTTAAAACCCTGAAGGACAATCTTACAAGAAATGTTTGAAAAATAGTAAGACTAAACCAAGGACAATTTGTCTTATTATACTGTAAGTGGGTCAGTGTATATTAAAATTCTTGCCCCCAGGAAGGCGCCAAACCTAATCTCGAAGTCTTTAACGTAATGTTTCTTATATTCGGGACATTTTCGCAGCAAATCCACGTATGTGGTTTTGAATTGTGTTTGAGGAGTTCTCACTGAGGATCAAGAGAATTGTTCTTTATCCATGGATTAGTATCGTGAGAACACCGCTCCGAAAACAGGTGACAATTCAGTAGTTAAAGAAAATATGTAAACATATGGATTGTGTACGCAAGTGGAGCCAATACTAGAATAAGGATAAAGTGGGAGTCAGGAATTTAATAATGCTGTATCAGAAGGCATACGTAATAACACAAATGTTGCCGCTTAGGGTGAACTAAATCCAAATTTAATTAATCTGGGCCCTGGCGGCATAAGCCATTAATAATTGCGCGTTGTTCCACTCGGTGTGCTATAGCGTCAGTAATACTGCGTCTGTAGAAGTTAATTAAAAAAACATCCACAAATCCTGCAAGGACATTTTCAATATAAACACGGACCATTTTGTCAAAATTTTTATTACATTTTCATGTAATCCGCATCAAGGATTTTTTATTAGTGGCCCTTAAATTACATTTGGAGATTATTTTCCACTAAACTTCACAACTTTGATGTCTTTGCGTCGTTGAATTAGGCGTCTGTTAAATTGCTCCCTCATTAGAGCGCTGTCCAACGTCCGTTAGAAGTACATAATCAGCCAAGAAATATAATTATTGCTCGCCATTCACAGTTATTAAAAATATAGTCCGTTAACACCTTGGCCTAAAATTTCAGCAAATAATGATTATTGGGGCATTATCTCTTGGTGGTAAATTACGCGAGGCTTTTCGATCCCCCCGATGTGACAATTTTGCTCATATGCACAAAACGGAAATTAACTTGTAACCTTATAAAGTGCAAGCAGAAACTTTACGACGCAAAAATTGTCCCTTGGGATAGGAATAAGAGAATAGAGAAGCGTGAGGTAGGTTCAGTCTTCCTGATCGATGATACTGATCTCCGAGGTTCAACTCCTCTGCACTTTCAATCCTTTTCGACGTTTTCTTTAATAAAAATAAAACTTTCTTCTTTGTATTTTGCTTCATCATGCTTAGGAGTAGTACCGCATTCGATCGATCGATTGGTTTAGATGGTCAGTTGCTTCATTAATGCCATCTGGTGTTTTAAGTTGCAAATTCGATAATAGATTTGCATCTAACTAATATCTGAATAATTCCCTGTTTTCTTGTTGTAGAGGGTGGGGGTACTTCTTTAATAGTAACGTATGTATGTTTCATAATAGATATTAGTTTGTGATCGGAAGATCATTATCTGAATATTTGTGTAGTAGGTCTTGGTGATGCAAAACTCGATTTCAACTGGTACCATTCTTCTATCTATGGACCAATAAATAAGTAGGCACATAATCCAATCTCATTAGTTTGGTCATCATAATTTGGAGATAACTGTTTGACGATTGTGTACCTACCACTTAATCTTTCGTGTTTATTTTGTTTCGTGATTTCAGCTCAAGTTGTATCAAGTTATATTAATGGTTTAAGTGATAGAAGCGTCTATAGTGCTCTGACATTTAATTCTCACCTCCTCAGATGTAAAAATTTCTTCTTTTGGAGTTCCTTACTGAAACTGGACAAACCTACGTATTTGCGAAATATTTAGAAAAAGTTTTCGACCCATATTCATCACAACTAACCCCAGAAGAAAACAATAGAATCCTGGAGCTAATAATTCACCCACATGAAATGGCTCTATCAATAAAGCCCTTTAAAATAAAGAAGATTGCGAGTTCCATAATGACCGAAATTAATACAAATATAACCCCGGAGAAAAATGTGATCCCTAAGCATCAATTCTAGAATCAGGTAGGTACTGCTCAGGAGCTTTTTGGATATCTCCCAAGTGTTCAGCAAAATTTGGAATGATGGTTTCATCTACAAGATTAATTAAAATTATTACATATTTATTACCAAATTCCGCAGTCGTTTTAATAAATAGATTCTTCCTAGGTAAAATTTTAAGGTATTAGGGACAGTACTGTACTTTTTATACACAGCGGATTTACCAACGATCAGATTAACCTTAACAGCAATTTCGACGACACTGCGATTCTTGCATCACATGAAAATACAAGTTTGTCTTATAAATATATTACAAAATCCTTTTGGACACATAGAGTGCCACTTTAAGGACCAGCAAACCTGTCGAATATAGGAATCCTGAAAAGTTTCAGTCACAAGTGCTCTGTTCGATTATTAACATGTTAAACGAAGTAATTCGACATGTACAGACAGATTCACGTGAAAAGTAAAATTAAAAATACAGGTACTAAGTATTTGAGTATGAATTATGCCTTCGAGCCCATCCTAAGCCTCTTACAATTAATTTACTGGACGTGTCTACCATAAAAAACTTAAAAAGCATCATAATCCGTTAGATCTGCCCAACAGATCTCAAGTACATTCTGTACCATTTTCGCCATGTTAAGTATTAAATGGACCATGCCAAAAGGCATTCTCCTTCTATGTCAATAATTTATGTATCACATAATTTACTGAAGGACAGATTGTAAATAAATATAAATGTTAAAAGTGGTTTAAACAACACAACATTGTGTTGTACCACAAATAACGACAATTTCTTTAAATTTAACTCAGAAGTTTAGTTCTACAAGTGAAGAAAAAATAAAAAATACCAAAGTTAAGCGATTCAGACTGCTAGAAAATCTAGTTTTAGGATTAAGAAAATGTGGCGCCATTTTGTTGGAACCACAAGTCAAATTACCGATGATAATTCATAAATCAATTTGGGTAAAAATTTAAATTGATGGATGGTCAAAATTGATTTTCTGCCCTCGTTCCTTAATTTTTCTTTGAATACTTCGTTTATAAAGCTTGAATATAATAAAGAAATAAGACGATCCATCGAAGCCTTTTGGTTCCGTGACATTATTCCAAAGAGAACACAGCATAAACTAAGAGTTACCACGAGAAAAGTTGCAAAAGGGTTTAGTATTAAACAAGAAACACTACATCTAATAGTACAATACAATTTTTAAATTAGGCCATACAAGATGCGAAGAAAACATCTTACAGTTGTGAACTTGTGGGTTCAAAAAATATCGACAGCAATGAGAAAGTTCTTGCACTCCACAAAAAAAACAACAACAAAATTGACCTCATAAATATTTAGGACTGTGTGGTGCATTATCTGTAATGGCGTAAGGTAGATATGTTCAATAAACGAAATTTCTCTAGAGCCCAAAGGGTTCAAAGTGACGCAGTAGCTCTTGGAACCTAGGATATTTTGGTGATCACACTTCAAGTTTAGACAATTTTAGATTAGAAATTCTCACTTTTGTCTCATTCAACAGTTGACAGCAGTATGTTCATAAGAAAGTTTGTAGAAAAAGCAATGTGCAAAACTCGTTTAAAATATAAAATACAGTTTCAGAGATTTTTCAACTGAGAGCTGAATTTTAGCTTCGATGGTGCAGATACTTCTTTCAGTGCCACTCCAAATTGTCTTGTTCGAATTCCGGGGTGTGTAATGACCACAAATCAAATTGCCGACCTGTGAAAGTCTTCCAATGTTCATCCCTAACCCTTTCTATTGATTATAGTTAAACATTAACAATTAAAAAAGTGAATAAAGTCCAACGGGTTCTTACAACTTATATTCTACAACAGTCTTTTCGCTGCCCACAAACCTTTTATACATATCTCCCACTTCGGCGATAACAAATGGGGGAGAAAAAAGCACGTTGAAAGAGAATAATCTGCTTTTTATCATTTTTTCTATGTTCAATAACTAATACACTTCACAAACCAATTTAGATGAAGAATTTGACTTACTGGATGATTAAAATTGATTTGCTAATTGCATTTATTTAATTTTTTGCCACGGAAGATTTCGTCATGTCCTCAACGGGGAAGTTGTCTGTTGGTCGTAATGCTAATATCAAATTTTTGAAAATAAACAGCGCTGACGCGATATTATTTACAGTCATTAGACAGTTTTGAAGACTGCAAAGAGGCTTTAAAAGCTCTAATATGGTAAAGAGTCAGAATCTGTAGGTTCAGTGACTAAGATTTTTGACAAAAAAAAGTTAAAAATAATTTAGTATTAATTAAGAAACTATTCACTTAATAGCACAAATCAAACTTCAACTGACCCTATATAAGTTACGAAAAGAACAATATCTTATAATTCTAACAAATCTGTGCGAATGGAAATACATTTTTTAGTAATAAAAAATTCTGCAATATAAACACGTCCACAACAAAAATAATTCTCTTAGGGGTACCGGCGCTTTAAACGTTCGCGGCTAATACCGTGGTTGTCGTCACGGCCGAACGGCGAAGATAATGCTTCTAATGCGAGTGGCCGCCGTGGTACTCGAGATGCTTGTCACGCGTGGAGATGCCAGTTCGTATCAAATGGTTTCAGTGCTACCAGAAAGGTCTATAACAGGTCAGCGCAAAACAATGACTATTAAACTCATCTGACATGAACTTTACAGGCTACAAAGTTTGGCCAGTTTTGAAAACGTAAATTCAGACAAAAATCTGAAATCGTTTCTTCTAGCTGAGTGAGAGTAACAGGAGTGTTGCATAACGTCGGAGGTGAATCAAGTTATTATTCTAAGACTATCTAGCGCGTTATCTTTAATGTCATGAGGAAGAATGTGTTCAAAAGACTTCTGTAGTAGTAATGCCCAAAGGGCTTAAAGTGATTTGAACCTGAGAACATTTTGGCGACTAACTTTAGGCACATCAATAGATTTCTGTGCTTGCACACAAGGCGAAATTGCTAAAAGGCCTGATTTTTCCAGCGCTGAAGAATGGTCGTCGAACTTGCCCGACTTGAACTTAATGGACTACAGCGTCTGGTCAGTTCTCCAGATCTCCGCAGTTTCCTCTAACAGAGTAGGGTAAATTGGTAGTAATAATCACGAAAATTATTTTTTAATTTAAGGAAGCATCATGAAAAATAAACAAAGTTATTTTTCTACATAATTTGCTAACTTCGAAACATATTTTTCCCAACGAACAGGTAGTTCTTTGATCCCGGTATCGTAAACTGAAGGTGATAGTGACACCAGTTAATCGTTGTCAAATCTCTGCCGTCCAAGTGGTTCCTTGAGAGGTCAAAAAAATGATAATCGTAGGGCAATAAGTGGTACGGACTGTGAAGAGCGTGTACAAAACACATCCTCAATTTTTTGCATTCTTCCAACTGTATGAAGTCGGTAAGATAATGTCTCCGATTGGAACTTTACGTCTTTTTTTTGACAATATATGAGTTTCGTATAGTTTAACAATTGACATTCGTGCGTTTATCATACAACCTTTGTGCAGAAAATCAATATTCAGAACTCTCTTTGAATAAAAAATACCTTTTCAGATGAGAGCCGAGTTTTGACTTTAATGAATGCAGATTCTCCTTTCTTTCGTCGTTCCATTTTGATTGGTTTTGATTCCGGGGTGTACTAACATACTAAAATTTCAAGGCAACTAGTCGATAGTTATTAGCTTGCATATCTCGAGATATTGCCATTTCCAGTCTTTGAAGGAAAGACGAGGGACCAACCTTACGGACACTTTTTGAAACTCAACATTGTCAGCAATGGTCGCTTAAGCACTGTCGTAGTTTATTCCGTCCTTAGAAGTAATTCCAGCATCATTAATCGGCACCATTAATCGACATTATTCCTAGCTGCATTGATATTGGTAACTTTTATTTTCAACTATTTCTCCAAATATAGTTTACGACAGGTGGATGCTAGAGTTTTAAGAACACTGGTCCCAAACTCTGTTTTAAATTTTGTCAAAATTTCGAACGGTGTTAGCCTTCTGTCATAAAAAACTTGATAATAATCCATTGCGAAACTGATGAGGAAGAAGCTGTAGTCGGAGGTATTCATGGGGGAAATCCAGTTCAGTTATCTCATCCGCTGCGCTCGCGTGAAAATTCCCGTTCATATTTGATTCATCGGGATTGTTTAGAACGGAGATACAAACATACAAGAAAGTTTTGTGTCAAAACTGGATTTCTGCTAATATACTACATGATTGTATGATAGATGACCTACCCATCTCGTGCACTGTTGCGCAGCATACTTTTTTGAAGCTAGAAATTATTAAAAAAGTCCAAATAGTTTTCACGCTTTAAAAAGAGGATAACATAAGAGGATGATTAAGTGTCGCTGTGGTGATTTATGTCGATACCCAGCACGTGGAGATGTAACTTTGAGAGACAAGCCATTAAACGTTTGGTATTGTACAATACCTCCCACACTCTTCAAAGTTTCATTGGAAAAACGAGAAATACGTCGGACCAAATTGTTCCAGTCTATAGACATATGCCCATTGGTGGCTTGTATGTAACTTAAGACCTATACGCTAAGTGTAAGTCAATTTTATAAACACACACGGAGAGCAAAAATGGACACGGCTCTTTACACAACCGCTAGCGCCCCAGGCGCCACTTGCGCACTGCTCACTTTCATTTTCAGTCAAAATTCTGCCGTTTCGACGCCGCTTTTTGGATTGGCATTTAAAAATGGGCCGTGTCGGCGCGGAGGCAATATAGCTTCCGAGGACTGCCATATATCAGCGGCAGGCTTAGCGCGCCGAGATCGTTTTTCATTAAAAAGGTGTCTGGCCGCGCCTGGGCATAAATTACTGGAATCACGCGTGCCATACCGTAAACTTAAGCCGTGCAGGTCTAAAATACAATTCCGAGGCGCTGTCGGCAATTTTATATCCGCTGTTACATGCGTAGTGCCAGACCGCCAAGGAGCGCGCAGGGACGCACTAAGGGCTACTGAGAACCATAGTGAACATCGTACCCAATTTACAAGAACTTGAAACGGATATAAAATTAAATTAGGTTCAGTATATAATTAAACCAAAGAAGATAAGAATCCGTTCCCATATTTCAACTGTACAAACTGTACATCAGACAGCCCTGGATTAGAAAATGGTAAAAACACAACAACATGCAAGAGTTACAAATAGAATAAAGACGGGTGGGCCAGAAATAAAATTTGGAAACAGAGCAGTGCAAGGAAAAAACAATAAAAAGGCAGAACAGAATTTGGTAGCATAACAATGCAAGTATAGAAAGAAGATACACATCTACAACGCAATAATAAAAAGCTTAAAATGATATGGTGCAGAAGCGTGGAGATAGACTAAAGAAGAAAAACGACTAGCAACGATAGAAATAGATGCACTATGACGATTTTGCAAAAAATAACACTAGTCTGAAACACAATTGTAACAGAAGTAGAAAAGCGACAACTTATCCGGTATGGGTACGTTATGAGAAGGGGGGAAGAGAGGTTACCAAACAACTTGGCAAATCAACGTCACGAAGGCAATGAGCACTATAAATCTACAAAAAGAGCAATGCCAAGACCATGAAAGATGAAGGAAGAATCTAGAAATAGGACAACGTCGACAAACTACCGTCACTACATAACACAATGGCAATGATAAAAAGGAAGATGTAGATGGTACACTAGGCAGTTAAAAACAATTAGAAAGATTATAAAATCCGAAAAGTTTAGCACAAATAGCTTGGTCCTTTAAAATATCAATTTTTTTAGAGAAGAAGGGAGTAGTTCTAATGCTAGTCAATTTTTTAATCCGCTGTTTCCGAAAATCGGATGAGCAGTTAATTAAAGCCGTAAAAATCCTCACAGTTGAGCTTAAAATATAAAAGCCAGCACAGATGTGTGCAAAACCTCACACCAAAAGAATAAATCACATCCCACACAGGCCAGCTCGTCTCTGTCGGGTATTTTGTTTCGCACACGTCGCGCAATACATTTCGGCTCCATAAACCATCATAAACCGCAACTTGCCCCGTTAAAAGTCCCTAGCGAAAATCGGGCACGTTAAGCCGGCGCCGAAAGAAATTTCAGCGCTAATACGCGCGAGTGAAAAGATAAAGGGACGGGCGAACAGAGGCGCAATTTAGGCGATTACGTGCGTCGCGCGCGCTTGCGTTTTTGTGACTGCGGGATTTATTTTCCATTACGTTGCGTGGGTTCTTTTGAAGAAGGGGCTTCAGTGGTTTATCAAGTTTAGAAACATTACATACATCACCACCCATAGTTTATAAGATTAAAAAAATAAATTTTTGGGGAGTACATATAGAAATGATAATTCTCGACCTGCATTTCCAAAGAATGGTTCAATAATTGCATGTATTGAAAATAAAAGCTACAATGCCCAAAAATTTCTCGAAAAATATTCATTGCGTCGGAAAGGATCTTATGGAAACTTTATCAAAACTTTAGTTAAAATGCTAGAGAACACTTGGACAACTTTAAAGACTATCTGTCAAAAAGCAGAGCCGACATTTCAAATTTTTCTGGTTAGGCAAACATTAGCTTTTGGCACTTATATCCACTTCTTTCTATCCTCCACTAATTTTACATTAGTGACTAATGCACCTGAAAAATAGCATACCCTGAGATAAGACCCTCTTCGCTTACATTGTATAGCAAAAGTTTCAAATCTATCCATGGTGGTATGGATGATGTTATGTCTCTGAAAGAACTATGAAGAGGCTGTTTGTTCTAGTTTCTAGGTGGAATTTCCAGCCCTTCTAGCGGCAATATTGGTTTCATCAGTGAACCTTTTATAGTTTTGCTAGTCATAGTTCAAAGGCGAAAAATCTCTCCTTTACAATGTAAACAGGATTGTTGGTAAAGTGAATGACGCTTCTACTAAGTCTTTCTTAAACAAGATTATGGGGATTATGGTCACATAAATTGTCTTGACTATCAGAGGAGAAAGATCGATATTCAGCAAGATCTTTAAAACGGTGATCGCTTAATTGAGCGTGTTTAAAACTCTGACAACTTTGATAGTGTCAACCAGTCTTCTTGTGAGTTAGGTCGTCCAATATGTAGCAAGTAAAATATCAATTGACCATCCCAGTGCGGAAAGGGGAAGTACGGGAGGAGGGAGGTGATGGTGTGGCCCCCGTAATCTTTCTTCAAGGGCCGGTAAAAATCTCATCCAAACATCGCTCATTCATTAAGATTTTTTTTCGGCAGGGAGACGAGATCGTTGTTTTTATAAACATTTTTTCAGTAGAAAATAACTTTTGGTACAATAGCAGCGACTTTTGTACGGTGTAGTAGTGACATCAGCTATTTGTGGATCAATTTATCATCTTCATGATGACAACAAAATAAAACGATAACCTTACCTGCGTGCAGTAAGCTGTTGGATCATTAAGGAGGTTCTGTCGATAGAACATCTGCTGAAATAAACAGTCCTTTCTTTTTGGCCAACAATTACGGCTGAAGAAGGTAGCAAGAGCATGGGCACCCTCTTGTCCTTGGAATAGGAAACCGTTCTTAAAGGCGACGAAAAGACTTTGTATTAAAGAGCCTAGTACATCCACGATGGCCAATAAAGATAAAAAATTCTTATTGACCATGGAATTTGAAGTCCAAAATCCGCAGGGCAGGATTTTTACGTTTAGACAATAAAATCCAGCAGGTCTACTCTTAAAACCAGACTGTAAGACCACTAAACATCTCTTCAGAAACCTAACATAAATATACTTGGTTGCAGTGAAGTCAGACAACACAACGAGCAACACAAACAATCACATAGTAGAAACATAGTAGATATTGTTGTTAAAACTGAAAAGGAGAAACATGTTATAAGATTCCTGCCAGTATCCAATAGAATAGACTGTTTACTATTTAGTGCCATACCATGGAACCTCTATATTATCTAGATTTATGCACCAATCTGAATCAGTTCAGAAAAAATAGAATCCTTCTATAACAAATTCGATACGGTACTAAAGGATACCAAGAAGGAGGAAATAAATATCGATCCAGGTAGTCGGAACGAGAGAGGAGACAAGCTCATACAGTTCTGTAAATACGCTGATTTCACAATAAAAACACGTGGTTTAAGTTACTACCCACAAAATTAGATACTTGGAAGGCCTCTAGAGAAGAAAACATTTTAAGAAACTAAATTAACTACAATCTAGTAAATAAACATTTTCGTAACTCAAACATTTCAATGCTGCCAACAAAGTAAAAATCGTCTTATGCAACAGCGAAATAAACACAGAAATCTGGAGTACTAAGATGCTATATATTCTTAGTTCTACTCTCTGTGGTATAGACACAGAGCTAACAAAAAAAGTTTTGAGATGTGTCTCGTAGAAGGATGTGAAAAATAATATGGACACAACACATAACAAGCACAGAAGTAATGTAAAAATAGAAAAAATCAAAACAAGAGAAAACTGGACTACTCCGGGCATATAGTTAGAGGCCTAAAATATGATCTCATGGAACTTATTATGGAAAATAAAAGAAGCCCATGAAGACGCTGAACATTCTGACTAAAACATCTAAGTCAATAGTCGGAAATGCCAGCAATCACACTATTTAGATACAAAAATGACTTAACACAGAAGAGATATGCTAAATAATGTAAACCTCGTTCATTTTATTTCTGCCCCTTATTCTTCGCCTCTTCACTTAGCTCTCAAAATGCATTTTTTGATCTTATTGATTATGATTTTATCCTCAATTGTTCTCATTTCTATAATTGTCATTTGCTTTCTTTGTCATTTACTTAATGTCGACTTTTGTGCACCAAATGTATGTATCGAAGTAACAACTTTCTTTGAACATCTGCACCCTTGTTTTCTCTGGTATTCCTTTCTCCCGACAAAGGTCGTCCTAATTCTGTTGAAAAGTCTTCTCCAATTGTGATTATTTCTTTTATTTCCTCATCCATTATTTCTGTAATTATTGACGATAAATATTTAATTTTTGTTCTTCATTTAGTTTCTCCTACTGCCACAGTCTGACTTTTCTTGTTTATTTTCAAATTGAATATTTTTGCACTTCTAAATGGTTATTTATTCTTAGTTATGATAACTATCTCGTCTACATAGCACAGTTTTCTTATCTTAATTTATCTCATCTTTCAGTAGCTCAGTTCATAGGTTTCATTTCTCGCTTTGCTTCTTTCAGTGCTAGTGAAATAATTGGAGCAAAACTGGTTATTTCTATATTTTGGAGCTCAATTTAAGCTACGTTTCGTAATCATTAGTAATAATTTGTTTTGTGAAAGTTGTAAAGAGAAAAAATTGATAAGGAAACGTGCGCAACAATACAGTAAAGTTAAACCTCTCTCTATTAATTGTGAAACAACTTTCAGATCTTTAAATCCGGATACCAATTTTGAAGCTTTAAACGTCCTCTTGCATCCGACGAAGAAACAAAAATATAATACCAAAGCTTGCGACAAAGATATTCAAAAGATGAGAAAAAGGTTATGCAATGTGGGCGAGGAAGTCAGGATATGTAATTGTGCCTCTGTTATCTGTTATACCTACCTGCAAAACCCCGCAGGGCCAATCAAGAAATGCAACAAAAAATACTTAATAAACCCCCAGACTTTGTAAAAAATTGTTGTGTTTTTTGAAGTAACAAAGCACAGAATTGCCACATTTTTAAAGCTTTGCAGGAAGATGACGTTCTAAGATAGAAAAAAGGTTCATCTCGGGTTTCCTAAGAAATACTTTAGAAAAAAAGAAAGCTTGAGCGTTCTTGGGAAAACCACACAAAAAAGGGTCAATATAATCGGTAAAAATCCAAACATATATTTATCAGCAAAGCTATAAATTCTATAATAGCGGAAATAAATTTCCATAAAATAAGACCTTTGTCTTATACCTAATGTTTTAAATAGATTCGAATTTTCTCGCCTTATTTTGACAATTCTGTGTATTTTCTTATAAACTGTATTAATGTAATTCTTTTTCGTATTGTGTCCCAGATGTCTTCTCTTTTATACTGTCGAAGGTTTCTTCCATATTGATGAAGCTCTAGCTCTTATTTGTGTCGTGAATATTATATAGTTTACCCCTTTATTTGGCCTGAATCAAAACTGTTTTTCTAGCGTGTTTCTTATAATTTGTCTCAACCTTTTTTCTATTCTTCTGGGGCATATTTTGGCTACAGTACTCAGAAAGATTATTGATCTACGGTTCCGGCAGCTTTTGTTTTTTTATACATTAAGCTATGGTGGCCATTCTCGATTCCCTTCTCTTCTTTTTTCCCTTAAATAAAATAACATTCCATTTCAGAAGAATGTTGTTATAAAAATTCTATAGCAATCATAAAACCAGGTCGGCTTCATTTCAAGTAAAGATAAATCAAAAAGAAAGTCTTTTCTTATATCTTTAGCAAGACCTTAACCATGTTTAGTAAGTGAACTCCCTTGAACTTTGTATTGCAAACAATGAAATTTAAAAAACCAGAGTAAATGTAATTTCCTTTTAAATGTACGTTTCCACCATCTAAATGTAAAGCAACTTTAGAAAAGAAGAAAAGGCAAATACACTAAAATCTATCAGAAAAATTGGTATCCCTTAAAAAAAAGAAAACTAAAAAGGAAAAGAACCCACCAATTCAGATTCAAGAGACAAAACGACAATAAGTGCTTCTAGATCCATGCAAAATGGATTATTTGCACCAAAGTTCAGTTTCTAATGTCATTCGGAGTATATAAATAGTTCTGTGCGTTTTCTCGAATAAAATACGGAAGAATAAATCAACTGCAATGATTGTTTGGGAGCAACCATTTCATTTTTGAAGTTTTTAAAGGTCGAAATGATAATTCCTCGGTTGACACAATGTTGGTTTTGCACATAGTTACCAAGGCTAAGGAAAAGATAAAATCTGTTGGTTAAAAGGTCACGTGAATAAGATGAAAGAAGTTTCGAAGCCTTAGTACCACTACGTATAGTATCGTCGTAAAAAACAAAGATCGTAAACGCAATTTCTCGCGCAGAATGTTTAATTCTCTACAGTAGGACTACTCTGATTACCTTCCCCAGGATCCGAGAAAGAACAGTGATCGATGTCTTCGTTAGATCATCACTTTCTTTTTTGACTGTAGCACATAATTCAAAAAAGACTTCTTGTTACAACTGAACAGCAGGAAAGAGGCCACCTTTAGCCTGCGCACCTTAGCACGTTCTGTTAATTCATGGGAATCCCACCTACCAAGTTTTTTTATCTTTTACAATATCATGAAGATTATGACTTCTGGTCATTGTGGGTATGTTAAAATTGTCCTTGTTCTTCTTAGAGTGCCTTTTTCTACGGAGGTTGGCGATCTTAGATGTTGCCGCTCTGAATAGATCTACTGAAGATTACATTAAATGGGGGTTTATGCAATTAAACTAAGTAATTTACTTAACGGTAGTTTCATTCCCACGTTGATGGTGTTCAAATTGAAATAAATTCCTATCATAGTAAGGCACGCTGCTATAGTCCCAGTCACCATGGTGAGGCCGAAAGAGCACCAGCAGGAGCGTCGTGGCAGCCAAAACAGGAACGATCGTCATGTGCTCCCAATACTGGGAACATATCTCCAAGGAATCTGGATTCACGTAGAAGTTCTGCAGGGAGGGTTCCTTGGCGTTCCATCTGGCTCAGTAGAGGTTGTTGAAGAGCGTCCTGACGGCCTGCGTGCCATTGGCATTGTTTTCGGCAAGCTGGTCGCTTCGGTTTCGTTGTCCATTTGGAAAACGCCGGAGTTTTCAGACACAATCGAGTGCAAGCAGCGCCGCTGACGCAGTTGTTTTGGTCTTTGAATGCGAGCTGGGACTTATCGAGAACTTCGTTTTCGCGTAAACTCCACAACAGGAGTTCATGTCTGATATCAACTGCCCAAACTGGCAAAATTCTTCGAGAGATACTAAATGGTAGTCGATGCATTTCGTTCAACTTCTGACCATAATTCATCTTCATCAATGTTACGAGTTGGTCATCTATGAACTTTATTGTGTAACTCAAAATTTCCTTCTTTGAAGTTTCGATACCAATATCCGAACGTTTGTTCGTTGCAGGTATACTCGCTCAGAATTTGATTAATTCCTTTTGTTACAATCCTTTTTTGAACTGAAAAGATAAAATTACTCAAATATCTCTTGGAGGATATATATAGACACTGCATGTAGTCGAAGGTTAGGAAAAATGTGGAACACTTACTCAGTTATGGAACATTTCAACATCGTTAAACTTTTGAGTAGGATCGAATTGTCTTATCGCAAATTAAGTCTACATCATTTAAAAAAAAGTAAACTAAAGTCTCGATAAATATTTAATTTTGAATTTTCTGTAGTAACTGGAAAAGGTATCGATGAGAAGGTTCATTCCAATCGCTACGTGTACACAATCGAAGTCTAAGCGAGATGACATCATATTGAAAACCATTTCGTTTCCATCAAATTTAATATTTAATTTTGAACTCGCCCTGGTAGTATGATCTTGTCCCATTACACTAATAAAAAAACTAAGGAAGTCTTCCTTTAAATCGAAAGTTTGAAATTCATTGATGCTAATT
Source organism: Sinelater perroti (assembly GCA_036346155.1). Lineage (NCBI taxonomy): Eukaryota > Metazoa > Arthropoda > Insecta > Coleoptera > Elateridae > Sinelater > Sinelater perroti. The sequence goes on along the minus strand of JARFIY010000111.1, from coordinate 6,721,697 downwards.
AAATCATAATGAACGGGCTGTTTCACCAGAAAACTATTCCGCGGGCCACCAAATGTAAAAATTTTAATGCTACCTAATTAGCATTCCTATAAATTTTGTTTACTAATTAAAAATACTTAAATATTAACCCCTGGGCGGTATCGACAGGATGCTTATCACACACGGCTGCTAATTAATATTTAATTGATGTCTTAATTCGCCCAAGAAACTCCTTTATATCTCTATTTAAGCTTACTACACTAAAAAAGTGTACTCACTCTTCGTTTAGTTAATCAGTGCACTTTATATTTGAAAAAATCCCATAAAAAGAAGTCCATTGGAGCGAGGTCTGAAGAACCTACAAGACATTCAATAACACCCCTCTGCCCAATCCATTATGATGTAATGGGGAGGTGTGTAAGTCTCTTCCTCTTGAGGGACTCTTGCAGCATGTTAAGGTAAACATCATCAATTAAAAAATAATGACCCTAGAATGCTGATATCCTACACCATATTGGAACTTTTAGCGAGTTGAAGTGGTGTTCTATAGTGATATGCGAATTTATTGTGTATATTTTCTGGAACACCCTCTATTTGTAGGACAGTTAATTGGTGCAGTTCTACCTAGACATCCTTCATGTTGCCCCTTTTGGAATAAGAGATTGTGACGGAGCGTACCATATAAAAATTCCACGAGCACATTACTTCGTCGCTTATCGCGTCCGCACTTCAAAAGAGTACTACAGCGCGGATCAGATTTACTTATGTGTGAACTCATTCATTCATTCATAATCAACTTTGCATTCTGTTCTGCTTGGACGGCTGCCACTTGTCCAGTGTTCCAGAGTGCGTCAGCGGCTGTGGGTTGCAACAGCGCGCGCTCAGACTCTCGCACACACTGATGAAGACCATATGTTATTACCATCCACATATAAGTCGACTTCCGCTGCGAGGGCCGTGCTGATCTGCGGCTAATGCTTTTTAAAATTCTTTCAGGAATCTCGTCTTACACAATAAGAGTACGAAAGCTCGCGAGGCGTCGAATATCCCTAGCTTCCACATTATTACCCTTCAATGGGAATTCTACGAGTCGCCCCCATTTCTTGGGAACCACACAACTTGGTAAGCGAAATAATTTCCAAAAATTATAAATTCATAACTTGGCATTTGAGAAATTTGGCAAAAAATTGCAAAAAAGCCTAGAACTCCTCGCTCTTTCCCAAGACCCCGAAATGTCCTCTAAATTCCCGCATTCGAATGCCATGCGAACGCGACCGGCCGTACCCTTGACAATAAAGCCGAATCTTCCTAACACTCGGCTCTCATGTAAAACATTTACCATTTAAATTGTTCGAAGAAAGTGACCTCGCCCCTGCGCTGCCCGAATTTGCGTGCGGCCCGCAGGAAGGCAACTCGCACAAAATTAATTGCTTTTTGAAATTTTTCAAATGTCAGGGCTGCAGCGGCTGCTCCCGGGGGACTTGGAACGCCAACGCTGCGCGTAAATATTAAAGAGCCTCCCTGTTGAACTTTCGGACTATAACCTTTTTCGCCTGGAATCAATTGTGGGCAATAGAAGAATTTTTTTCGTTTAACCTCGGACTCTCTTTTGCAGCCAAGATTTTTAAAAATGACATCTGGAAATGCAAGTGTTTAGAAATCTCTTTGGGCTGTTTAGCGCTGGATATCTTTTCGTTTGTGAAAATATGTTCAACAAGTTAAAATATAGGGCGGGCAAAGTTTTTTCCGGTTTTTGCAGGTAAAAAAACCAGTAGGACGTATAGAAACTTTATTTTCACAGGGTAAAATTGCAGAACTGAAAGTTTTTCCTGAATAGGTTTTTTAGAAGATATCGACCAAGTGGTGTATTCTGAAGATCTTCATTACTCTTTCCATCATGTGATATTTTGATTTCTTCACGTATTGCATTTCACAGAGCTTGGAGGGTTCTAGAGCAATGTTTTTAAATATCAGCCTTAAGATATCATATAAAAAAGACAGGGCGAGATCTGATGAGTGGGCTAACCAAGCGATATCGCTCCCTGGAGAGATTAGGTGCCCAGGAAATATTTCACACTATGAAGAGACCTTTAATAGTCATCTCCTGAGTTGTTATCACTCCAATAACGAAAGTTTTGTTTATTAACGCATCCCAACAAGTGAAAATGCGCTTCGTCAGCGTCATGTGGCACGCTTCTCAGGATGTTTCCACACACTCTGCCAGTCACTTTGGGAAGGTACTTGTACAATAACGATCTTTCTTTTAGGTGACTGCAAAATGAAACGTCTTACTGCATCCATGTTTTCTTATGTTTTCCGATGTTCCCTCAGAACCAGTACCTACAACAAAATCGATTTTCGATCAAGAATTAAAATCCTTGGCGGAAAGTGAATGCAGCTGCAACAAAGTTATCCAGCTGTTCCTTCACACAGAGCTCTTCCAGATTACTTGCGTCTAATGAAATTACTTCCTTGACCCTCAAATTACCCTTCTCTTCATAACCTTTCTTTGAAATTAAGGAGAACCCCTTCTGTACATTCCAATATATTCTATTTATATTTTATGTTCACTATAATGATGCATAAAGTTGCAAAAATCCACCATATAGTGCACATATAGCATCATCTATCCTCAATTTTTTTAATCACAAAGGGCAACGTTTTCTCAAAGTTGAACCTCTAAAGTATTACATTTCGTAGGACGGCGATATTCCTAAACCCCAGTCTTAAGATATCCCCATAGGAAAATATCACACGGGACGAAATTCGGTGAGCGAGCTGATCAAGAGACATCATCGCGTTCAGGAAATACTTTTCCTAAATTTATAGCAAAACTCTTGTTATGTGGGCTGTGACTACAATGTTAGAACGAAATGTTTTTCATCTGGATTTGGTGTGAAAACTTTTGGAATCATTTCCACATATTGAATGGTAGTACTAGTAATGCATTGACCTTCCTTCTCACAAGACTAAGGGCCATTGACCCCAACTTCACTCGCAACACACCAACAGTAAGACGTTTGGTGTGACAGTGCGCTTCGTCGCCAAGAAACCAAATGAGCTAAGTTTCATTTTTTCCAAGATGTTTCCATACATTTTTCAGCAATTGTACCAATCACATTCGAAAGGTTCTTGAACAAAAATGATCTTGTATAGATAAAAACAAAGATCGTGATGCTAAATACGTCTACACAAGTGAAGTGATTCCGATATTTGCGCACTGCAAGGTCTTCACCTCCAATTTTTTACTATAGAACCTTTACTATGTTTCCTCCCTATCCACAAAAAAGTGATTTTCGATCGGGAAGGAAAGGCCTAGGCGAAAATTGAAAGCGTATGTATGCTTGGACAGCAAAAGCTCCCTGTACCAGTACTTTTGAAGTTAATTTTCGATAGGGAATGGATGCCTGAGAAACTAGTTGAAGCTACGTCCGAAAAGCACTTTATGTATGCTTCGACGGAAAAAAGTCTCCGTTTGTAAACCTACGATATATTGGCTAGTAAGGAGCACTCCTCTAGCTGAAACCTTCAGACTACTTGCGTCTAATAAAACACTCATTCTCGAAACACACTTCGCTTCTGCTGGATCCTGTATCATTACATCAGAGTTGGTAATAATTCTGATAGCATTACTAACGTGCCCTTCTGCTTTGTGTAGTATGTCTGGCAGGGTCACACGTTGGAGAGAAGATTATCTAGTTCTGCTAGAAGAAATATTTTCGGCGGTTCAAAAATCCAAGTACCATCTTCCAATGGGATTTGGTAACAATCTTAATCTAAGATATATCAACAGGCATGGAGCAGTTATCCCAAAATACGCTACTTGCTCTTAGGGGTACGGCGGCGCCGACGGATTTGCAAGTCGAGGTTTGGAGCCTTGTAAAAGCGCTGTCGATCGAGATCTATGTCTGGGCAACGAGCGTGTGGACAAACTGGCCAAAAAGGCAGCGGAAGAACCAGGACCGTCGATATCCGAGACGGTTTCAACTATTTCAGAAGGACAGGACGATACGGAAATCGCATGCATGGATATTCATCGCCACAGTCGATGCGGCGTGACAAGCTGCGCAGAACTTTAACAGGCATATAGTCCAGCACATCACTGGACATGGCATTTTCTTTTTCGTCTAACTCTTTACTTCTTTCTCTGTCCTTTATTGTCAGTATCTTTTTCTGTTAGTCTTCACGTCTATATTTTTTCAGTGTATGAGATACTAGGTTTCGTGTAGAGTTCTTTAATTTATTTGTCCTTACCCTCCATCCTAATTGTTTCTTTTCTGTTCCTCCAAGTATACATTTTTCCTTTCCAAGATAACTGTTCTAGTTACAGTTTGTTTGTCGATCTTATTATTGTTCCATATATTCTTAGTTTTGTTATTATTTTCTTATATTTCATTCTCCTTTCGACTTTCCTGTATGCTCTTCCTCGGTCTTCAAGTTCCTTGAACATTTTTTCTAAACCACATCTGCTATACATTGATGCTTGTTGTTGTAGATTAGCCCATTTCTTTAAATGTTATTGTCGTGGTTCATTCTTTCTCTTTTTTCGCCTATAATTTCCTTAGACAGACTTTCACCCACAGTCACTCCATAGGGTTATTTTGATTAAAGTGATTCATTTCTCAGAGGTTTTTAATTTTCTCAAGATTATATATTGCAGAATTTGTTTTATGACGAACATTTGGTTTACCAATTAGTTCTCTTCTAAAACCCCCTTGGTTCTCCAAATTCCTTTTGTCGTATTTTATGTAATATATTTATTGTCCAAGTGATAAATTATTGGAATATGCTTGCTTCAGAATTCAATCTGGAATCCTATTTTCTCCGTGTCTTCTATTATTTTTTACTTTTCTAATTATTTATATTATTTCCCTTTCATGGTTCTCCCACCATTACTGCCTGAATTAGAAGTCCTCCTTCCTCTAGTATTTCTTCTCTCTTATTCTTTTCTTCTTTCTAATTTTATATATTTCTTTACATTTTTGCCTTTTCGTAATTCTTGCTTTTTCAAGATTCTCTTTTTTGAAGTATTTATTTTGATATTTTTCTCGTACCAACAAAATTATTATTTTATGAAGTATTTTCTTGTAACAATTTTTTCATAGAAGTTCTACAAACCTTGTCAAACCGCCCAGGTCCCCTCTTCTCTTTTCTGTTTTCTTGGTTTATTTATGCCTACTAATATTTTAGTTTTGTGGGTTCAACGCTAATTTTTTCTTAATTCTTTTATGCATTTTATCTTAATACATTTATGCATTTACATTTTTTCTGTATCTCTTTTTCTCTGAAAATTTGTTGTTTCACTTTTGATATCACAAATATGTGATCTATTTGATTTTTTGTCTTATCATCAGGTAATACCTAAGTACTCCACATATATTATTTTCGCCGCAAATTGTAATCTGTTTATATTATTTTCCATTATTTTAGATGTTCTCTTCTGACTTACAAATTTTAATACCTTACCATAATTCATATATCGTTTTTGGTGTCTCTTGGACTACATCATGTCCTATCTCTTTAATCTCAAAGCCATTATCTTCTTCATATTTTAGCAATTTTAACAATAAAGATAAGTATCGTTACATACATACAAATACAAATAATATTTCAACGACAAATGCTTCCCAACTCCCGATAATAAACTGCACATTACACCTATAGTCACATAAATGCTAATAATATTCTGAAAATTTACTTAAATTAGTTATTTATTTTTCTTACAGGCGGTCAGAATTATTAAACACCATTTATGTTGCATTCGCACAGCTTTTGGCACTTCGATCGACTTGCAAGGCTAGCTTGCTGCATGACAGGTATTTAGGCACCTCAAAACCGGTTCCAAAATGTACGCGAAGTTTCTCGTAAATATTTGGCAATTTTCTATTATTCGAGCACCGTGTATACGCAGTACAGTTAGATCCTTGAAAGAGATTATGCCAGTCACTGGTGCGTGGTGTCCGAGTGGCGTTACGGGGGGCGTTCGGAAGTTCGTTACAATACCTTGAAATAGGAAATTCCGAAATACAAATGTTTACCACTTTCCGAGTAATCTTGTACGATATAATTTTTTTATAAAATGTTTACAAGTACGTTTAGTCACTACTAATCACATTCAATTAACTAATAAACACTGCTGGACGTACAAACCCATAAATTTATTCCCTTCGCGCCTCGCGCATCTTTTGCGCCGCCGAAAGAAATCGATAAAACAAATTTGGACTAATTAATGCAGCACCATTTGCCGTTCGTGAAAGGTTAATCGAGGCACTTTCCTTTGTTCTTCATTAAGCCCGTTTACGTGCCCATGTTTGAGAAATGTCGTCAATAAAATTTATTAAGGAAGAAGTAGTCCATTTTTAACAGTCTCGCTATTTCTAAATTAATATTTAGAAAGTCTGCTTCGTGACCGATTAGTTACACGCATAAAAACTTAACAACTCCATAGCATAAAAAATATTTTAAAGGTAATTAAGTTTGTTTGCTTAGCATGCTCATAGTTCGGGTTCGAATCCCGGTTAGAGCAGATAAATTAATAGGAAGACTCGTTGAAGTCAAATACTCTAACTCTCACCCGTCGCGCATTTAAAACTTTTTAAGCTAGTAATTTATATAATTGAATAGTTCATATTTCATGTCACCAATAAAGGCATGTGGGATATGCAATTAAAGCGAATGCTAGCTCGATTTAATAGCAGTAATTAATAAGTAACTTACAATTAACATTTCATTAGAAGAAAGCATAATTTGCGAGGCGTATAATAAACCAAAGTGGAGCGCTAAACAACTAGGGCTAGTGATATCACACATACGGAGTGTACCATGACTAGAAGTGTATTTTACTCAAAATTGTTATATACACAAACATACGGTCGAAAATCTAACCCAACCCTTTTATATGGTAGTAAACTTTGCCATGACAAAAGTAGTGCCTAGGTGTCGTCACTTTTGATCAAACCAAAATGGTCACATAAAGAGTTCATTGGACGCCTCTGGACCATACCAAATCTATATCTGAAAAAATGACATATTTCTTACCGTTTGACCTGCCTTATTGTACTAAGTATGTGAAAACTTTATACAAAAATTAGAAAAAGCCGTTCCAAAGACAAGTCAAGTGACATCCTATTTATCTGAGCCTTTCCATTAATGGAACAAATAAAATTAGGATAAAATCGCTAATAAGTCTTCAAGAAGAGTACGGGAATAATGATTTACAAGCCTCAATTCATGTGAGAAAACTAAGTGGGTTAAAGTCAATAAAAACCTCAACGGGTCAATAGATAAGAAGCGAAGCCCGTATTCAAAATCTCACAATGAAAGCGAATAGTGGCTTATTCAGAGATGTAAAGAAAAACGTGCTTCCAAAAGCAAAGTTAAACATTATCGTAGAGTTTATAACAAAGTATTTTGCGCGCATCGTAATGTTGGATTGGTTAAGAACGGTATCTACGGGAACATCTACAAGTCTCAAAATAGTTCCATCTCGTAAGGTGGCAGATATTTGGTCGAAGGATTCAATGTATTGGTAAGATTCTTGATCTTCTACTATGTTTTAGGAAAGATAGTCACGGTGATTACAGCCATCAAGAAAGAAGATGGGGATTATCTGTACTTTCTTTGGTGGGGGGTGAAAAGAAAGACGTTCAACTCTACGGACATTTCCGTGCCATGTTTAGACTGAACCATAGATCATTCTTCCTAGAAGTTGTCACCAATATTGTTGCTATATTTGAATAATGTCGTTTTCTTTTTTTTTCCTTCGAATGTAGATAAGTATTTAGATTTCAAGAGCAAATATGTGGCTTTATTGCAAGAAACCAACCATTTACCCCCCCCCCCCTTAAAATAAGTGTTAAGTTAGCCGCGGGACATCCCGTAGATTAACAAATAAGACAAATTTCTTCATACCATGTACTAGAGAGTTCACCATTACAGGAAGGCTTTCACCCACATTTCCATTTTTATATCTTAATGGGGTTAAATGTTCCACGAATTATTACAGCCTGACTTTTAATTGCAATGCTAAAAACGCATACTTTTCGAATTGAATGCATTATACGTACTGATTTCGTTAATTACTGCTCAGCTTTCTAAAGTGGAAGATTTCCGATTATACTTCCAAATAATTAATGCACCATTGCAAGCCTTTGCCGGCTTCCTTTTTATTGGGCATGCCAGCTCTCGTTTTAAGTAGCTGTAAAATTAACTGTTACGCGTTTTGGAAGTGAACCGTTTTGTAAACAAAAGCGTGACAACTTGAACATAATACGAGGGTAAAATGAGAAGTCCTGACAATGATAATAAGAAAATCAAACTCTGAGAAAAATCTTATTTTTATTTCTCCGCGTAACTTCTTTTAATGCAATGCACTTGATCCATTAATGATTCAATTTATAAATACCTCCTTCAAAATTTTCTTCAGTTCACAAAACCAATGCAAAAAGGATATCCAAAGTTGGTTCTTTCTTGAACTCATCCACCCAACCAAAAACAGTTATACATGAAAAGTTATCCTCATTCAATGCATATTTTACACAAACTGCAGAAAGCCAAAGATTGTTCTGAGTTTTGAATAACCTGGAGTTTGCAAAAGTGGCATACTCCCACATTGGTGCCGCGAATGTCACGATAGGTCGTAAGAGGAACTTGTATATGGTAAGCTTATTTCTGAAATGTCTAAGATGACCTGTTCAATTGCTTTCGTTCTACTTGCGACCCTCTCCACGTGGGGCTCAGGTTAGCTTCTTATTCATGGTTACCCCGACGTATTTTTCCTCGTCCTTCCAGGATACCTCACGGTAGAAAATCCAAAATGGCGCCAGGTCGTCACATCAATGAGTATCATCCTAGTGGAGAATATGGCCACCGTATTCTTCAATGCTGTCTAGATTTTTTTGTAATCACTGCACTTCTACAAAGAGCCACAGTGAGCTGGACAGCACGTTATTTCGTTTGAGTACTGGATCACCATAATGGGGGGCGTAGACATTAAATAACACCAGGGATAAGATGGAGAGCCTTGGGAGGCGCCGGCAAAGAAATGCATCTTAGATGACTTTCTATCGACCGACCAGGAAAAAGCCATTGGAACCGAGACGGACCCTAAAGACATTTTGAAGACACTTAGTGTTTGTTCATACCTTGTAGAATGGATCTTCAAAAAATGCTCCAGTGATTTATGTCTTAGTGAAGCTTTTTTTCACTACTAAAAGGAGCTGGTGAGTGGTGGAGTAGCCAGATTCTCTGGGACCAGTTCCAAATCTTTGATAGCCATCCTCGGGCGCTGATAGATGATGTGCTCCACAAGCTCTTTCGTAGTCTTTAATTTCTGGGAGGACGTGCCAAACTACTCAGGTTAGATATCTTGTCAAAATGTATCGCTCTGAATTTTCCATTATCAAAAAATGTAGGACTTTACTTATAGTGTCCACCGGCGTCAAGTTAATTGTTAGAATAAAGTAAAATTTTGTAGTAGTATGTCGAAAATTGCAGCGGAACGCCCTTAAAAAGACCCTAGGATTAAATATGCTTGTATTTTTATAATGCTCCAATAAATTAAAACAATTCTATTTACATTTGCTCGGTCCACGTGTTAAAAAAAAATCTTTTAGGCAATTACGACATTTTTATTTATTCTCGTGAAGAGTTTTCTTTCAGAATATGTATTTAAATACAAACTGTAAATTATTTTGTACTACACGTTTTATACACCGTCAAAAGCATAGAAAGGGAGGAGTGTCAGGGCGTGTTTAGTATAGTGATTTATATAAATTGTCTGCGGTAAGCCACAGTTTGGGGCAATTTAGAAAAAAGCCAGCAGCGGGGCACGTGCAGATTTCCTCGCCGGGGCCGAATTCCTTTCCCAGCTGCCGTTTCGCTAGAACAAATGCACGACCCATCACGGTTGCTGAATAGTAGTGTATGGTGCACCGGTACAGTTATGGCAGCTCGAGAAGGCAGCATAATGGCATATTGCATCAACCTATCATTACCAGCAGCCCCGGGCAGCCTTTTTCCCTCTTCGCGAATACTATGCTCGTTTCCACAGCCTACGCTACCGCATATTAAATCTCGGTCCAAATAAATGCCTTGGTTCGGGACTTAATTGCCAATCATTCACTGCCAGCATACTTCAGCGCGCCACCTAATTGGCCGATAACATGGAGAGCACTTTTCCTTCGACAGTTGCTCACACCATCGCTCTGGCCAAGCGAAGTCGTTTGAGAGTTTACAGTTACATCTAAATTTAAATCATTCGCATACGGGATCGAGCTATTATTCCTTCTAAATCAGCTTTTGAAAAGTGCGTGCTTCGCAAGCCCGGAGAGCTTTCGCACGAAAATAGCATCCTCACAAAGGGTCGTAAGCGAGTTAAGACAGAGCCTAAATTTGGTCGGGCGACAAACTGCGTCTTCCTTTCGCGTTGCGGTCTCGATTCGGGAGCGGAGGCCCGGGCGACTGAATTTTTTATGCTCTCGGGAAACTTCTGGGAGGCCCCACGGGACGCTTCGATCGTCGACCGAGCCTTATTGTGTCGCCGGAACAAAGTGATGAGCAGCTCCCGGCAGGCGGACGGAACAAGCTTATTACTTACTGCATGATACACGGAAAAGGCTCAACTCCTATGTAGAGACCTCGAATTCTGCAAAATTCATGTTTGTTGTCTATTCTGCATTTTTTATACAACAAATCGATCAATCTCTCAAGGAATTGATATTGTGTGTCTACACAAGATGGTTCTGTGATGTTCTTGCACAGAGTGCAATGTTACATTAGTTGACAATCAACCACCGTGAAAAGCATTCGTATATCAAAATATCAATTTTCCGTAACAAAAAGGCCAGAGATTGCCACAGACAATTGGTAGAAACTGTCGGGAATAATGCTCTTCTATACCGATGTGGGTAGCAGAGTTCCACCGAGGACGCGAAACAACCAGTGACCAACAACAGGCATTACACAAGAGTTCTCGCTTTACTTTCGGACCATAAAGAGCTACGTACATTCACCCCGCGACTCGGAAGTGTGAGCGCGGCTTACCAATGCTTAGTGTCTGTTATAATCAATCTCAGCAATATTCACATTATTTATTTCTGGTAACAAAACAATATATAGTTAGCAGTAATATAGTCAACTATTAATTATCACCCCGAAACAGGAGTGAATTGTATGTGTTATGTCCGTTCTTAAAAGAAAATCTGATACCTTCTCTCCACCTAGCACCGATTTACAAAACCTAAATCGTTACTTGAGAGATAAAATATTATTTACCTTCATATCTCCAGCCATCTGTCTCAAGGGAAGTAGAGGCCAATAAACATTCCAAAATAAAAAGATCGTATATCTTCCTACAAGGTCTAGTAACAATAAAAAAATTGTAAATATTAAAAATGTTGCCAAGGGAGAATTTTCGACGGCCCTCAGTTCATATTCATTGAAAAATACCTTATCTAGCGAAAACGACTGCAGAAAACTTAGTTAGCATTACTTGACAAACAAAATCGTCTTCCACACATACCAAAACCTTAACAAAAAACCCATTTCGGTAATTGTTAAGAGCGTCCCTCCCTTCTTAACCGAAAAAGGTATATACGAAAAACGTGCAGCTAACGACCTCTCTATAACATCAATTACAACACTCCTAAACAAAGACAAAACACCTACGTCCGTTTGTGCAAATGAAAAAGCAAACGAAACTTTTAATATTAAAAAGATATTCTGTAGATAGAGTAACTAAACCTAAACAAACGAAAAACACAACTGAAATTGACTGCGGTAGGCAAAACTTTTTTACCTTATGTCAACAGGGTTACGGATCGGATAGGAAAAATTCTCAATAAACACAAGGTGGAAACCGTGTATACTGCTACCACCAAGATACGGGATTTGCTTAGACTAGCCAAAAATACAAGAAACCCACAGGATACATCAGGGCATACTGCATACCTTGCTCATGTAAGCAAGTCTACATTGGAACTACGGCCGAACGATTACTACCACGATAAAGAAACACAAGCGTCATCTACGCTTTAATCAACCCGAAAAATCAGCAGTTGCTGAACATGCTTTGGAAAATCCTCACCATGAGATAGAATTCGGGCAAACACAAATTTTATCCACCTGTAGCAATTATTACCCGATATTCTATAGAGCGGAGGTGGAGATAACATAAAAATCGTTTTAACAGATGCGACGGATTCAATCTACCTAAATCTTGGTTTATCGCTCTTAAGGGGCAAAAAACAGACCGCGATACGATAAAAGAGCAAGAAAAATTCCAAAATATTAACTGCAATGATCCTACTGACGTCAGCAGCTAGCACGATCACATTATCTACCATCCGGGTGACGTCAACTACGCCCCCCAACTTCATCCTTACCATTCTCGCGCGAGTATAAAAGCGAAAACGCACGGGACAGTCACTTAATTTTTAGAAGATTTTCTTCTGAAGAAGTCCGCCGCAGTTGTGAACGAAACGTCAATAGTTTCTGAACTCCGACCACGTCCTTATAACCTGAGAAAAAACCGCGTAATGCACCATAACACCGGCCGTGAAAGCATCTATCAGATCCTACAAAATAAAATCCTTCGAATGACAATCAACGCTCCTTGGTTCGTCACCAATCAACAGTTTCACTACGAACTAGGCATACCTACAATTCAAGGACACATTGCTAAGTTAACTAAACCTTTCAAGAAAATCGTACCAACAGCGGTACCACCTTTTAGGAATTAGGTCAAAGAAGTATCCATACCCGCCTAAAACACTAGCTACCCCAAGGCATATACTTAAGTGATAGTGGTGATGACTAAATGCCAAATTAACTTTCAAATAATTCTTGTGATCAAAGAGTAAATCTAAGTGATCATCAACTTTAGTTTTATTTTTACCAATCAAGTTATTTAATTTTGTCAGGTACTAATTGTTAGAAATACCTTGTATACCAATGTATATTGTTGAGCAGGTACAAGCTCTATTAAAAAAAAGAACATCACAGAGCCATATTGTGTCGCGGGCACACACTATGAATGCTCGGCTTCCTCGAGATATACCACGTTTTGCGATACCATCCTTTACCTTAAAAAATAGTTGCCCTGACTTATGCCGCAACCTCATATTTTAACCGAACTAAACATGAGAAAAGTTTCGCGTAATGAAAGGGGGAATAAAAGATGATCGAAATCCCGTGGACTATAGAAAAAGCCGCACGATATTGTGCGCTTGTATGCTCTAACCTTGCGACGCGCGAGGTATTAACCCTAGAGCAAACAACCAGCACACATATGCGCATTCGTATTAAGCCGGGCATACATTTCGTAATGAGCAAACACAAACATGCAGAAACAAAATTGCCGGGACTGAAATAGGGCCGGGTCGGCGTTGTCCCCAGTGCAAGTAGCGCCGAACATGACTTTGTGATTAAATAGACGCAGGCTGTTATTCGACACGACATGCAGGAATGCCAAGGCGAATTGTTCCGACGCTAGTTTCTCATTGTCCAAATAATGTGGGTCAGTAACTGTACTGACCGTGCCATAGCGTCTTTACGTAACGTCGCCGAAGAGAAATCGCAGTCATTTCCTCCTGCAAATGGCCCAAGTAATAATTCGAATGAAACGAATGAGAACTGAATCATCAGAGATATTCAGCAGCCTACAGATATAGTTGCATCGCTTCCCATCGTCGACCTCAAGCGCAAAAATCGTGGGTAGTAGGTCTTTGCTAGCCAATATCACCGATTCTAAGGATGCAATATCCACGCCGAGCAGGTTTTGAACAGTGGCTGTGAAGACCGGAAAGATATGCATTACAAACTGTTAAAATTGGGAGAGACTATCACGGCAAACCGTTACTAGAAGAAAGAAGGATATCCGCTCAAATTTTTTAGATATTTCCGCATTGGAGCATTATTTTCGTCGGTCCAAATACAACCTTTGTCAGAAAAGCTCCGGGACTAATTAAAAGAAATAGACGTTATTCAGTCACCTGTATGTATTCTAAATAGACACGACCTTGGAAGTGTTTCCATGTAAACTCACTAGGTTGCAAGGCTGTACTTAGTAAACCACAACTTTTGAGTAGAGAGTTAACATTAAGATCTGTGTTAAGTTAGAAAAAACCCTTTGTGAAACATGGAATACGATACAGCAAGTGTATGTTGATATGATATTGTCTTTAAATGATACAAAAAGTTTCGGGCAGGCAGAGCTTTATTGCAAGGCAGTCCCAGAGTCGGCTGACCGTCAAGAAAACCATCGTGTTATAGTACGTATGATGTCACAACAGCTTAAATTGAATGGAAATGTGCGTCATTACATTTTACGCAACGGTTTAGGGGAAAGGAATTTAAAAATTGCTGCTGAATTTTTGAAAACAGCCCTGATAAAAATGCCGTTGAAAGAAAAGTATTATGAATATATTGCATCAATCCAAACGGTTGTGGCAGATATGTTAAGAAGCACCCTGAATTAAGCTTTTTCTGCTTGCTTCCATGACCCTGAAAAACGGTGTCGGCTGTGCGCACCTGAAAAGATGGCTTCGACAAGACCTGGGACCACTAGTTGGTAAGTTGAGTGAATTATTTTTGGAAGCCCAGTTCTGAAACTTTCTTGACAAATGTTGTAGATTCAAATAGATTTCTTCAACATAGCAAAGACAACAAAAAACAACATCAAAAGTATTTGCTTTGTTTCCAGATAAAGCAAAAAATTATAGTTAAACTCAGGCTAACCGATAATGTCAACATCCAATGTATAGGCCAAAAAGTTTAATTTCCGTCTGGTAAGACCGACGTGAGAGTCAGTCCTAGAAGAAAAAAGCCATAGAGTAGTTAAATTTCTTTACCAAAAGTGGTACACAATCACTTAGCTCAAAACTTGATAGAAAAATAATAAGACTGATTTTCTAACAATGGATTTTATTCTTTTTAGAAATTCAAAGATAGCTACATATTGAAGGAGGCATTTTCCCGTTGTTTGTAGTTGTTGTAGCTTCTACTGGAGTATCTTCCTTCGAATAATTGTGCTACAGAAGGACCCTTCGAATATCATGGTTATACTTAATACTACAGTATTACAGCGTATGTGGAAAGAAAAAGACCTAATAAACATTATCAAACAGAGAAAATGTAACTGCCTTAGTCACGTTAAACGACACAAAAAGTACAAACTTCTACAAGTGATTCTACAAGGCAAAATTGAAGGAAAAAACCGGTACAAAGACGTAAATCGTAGACGAAAACCCTTAGACAACATCAACATATTTCAAACAGCCGTGGATAAAAGTAAATGAGGCAATGCGATCACCAATGTCCTCAAAGGTAAGATACCGAAAGAAGAAGGAATACCTTTCAATTCGTCATTTACTCATCTATGGTACTCAGAAATCCATGATTTTGTAATCACGTGAAGATTTCGGACTTCCTCTTAAGGCAATACAAAAGATCCAGACACATATATCTTCTATTAGATGTACAAAAATTTGAAGGACAGCAAACCGGTTCAAATTTAACTCATTATTGATTATTCTCAAAGTTAGTGCCGGTCTTACATCACAAGCCTCACTATTTTCACATTGTTGTCCATTTTTGAAGTTAAAGGTTTTTCACTTCTTCTAGGCCCTCTAAAAAAGGTTTGTGCCATCTAGACATTTGTGTCCTGAGTCCATTTTTGAAGTTAAAAGGTTTTTCACTTCTTCTCGACCCTCTAAGAAAGGTTTATGGCAGCTGGACACATGTGTCCTGAACAGTAAATGATCTCCATAAGCCCTCTGTAACTTTTCGCTGTATTGGAATTTAACGAATTTGGTAATACCACGTTGCTCAATTTATACCGATCATTTTTATAACACACTTGAAACTCAACATCATTTTAAACGTCCTCAATAATCTGGAGGCAGCTGTAACACTGTCTATTTTAATTGCGGTGTAAAGAAGAAGGCCGTATCGTACAGTGTTTCCACTCTTATTATTTTCTGCCAAACCTCGTAACGTAATGTGAAATACTTGTCAGAAGTTGTAGCTGTGTTACTAGCAATCTAGAAATCTTACAAAATACCCATGTATTTACAAATACACACAAACTTGCGAACAGAGCGTGTAACTAATTTGTGTACACCGCAGTTCCCCTCCGAGCAAATCCTTGTGCAGCGATGACTCACTAAAATTCGAGGCTCATTGAGCAGGGGGTGCACACTTGACAGCCGATTTGTTACAATGAATGAGGGAGAGCACGTGCAAATCTCGATATTTGGAAGCGAATCGCACTTAAGCTGGTTAGCGCTAACAAGGGTTACGGCGCAAAATACACGAAAAGGCCATTGGTGGTATGCTGAATAAAAGAATTTCGTTAGGGCAAGTGAGGCTGTGCGCAATAGTCAAGCAAATGCAGAAGCGTTCGCAGCTGCGCATTGTAGCATCATCTTAGAGGAAATAATAACCCCCCTCTTCATTTTGGTCTTCATTTGGAGACTTGCACCTTTTCTTCATTTAAACAATTTGATGATGATAATACTTTTGGAAGTGTCATCAGAATAGAATATTTGGTAAACTTTAATAATACAACCAGACGATTCCACGAGTATTCATTTTAGCAAGTCAACCAAAACAAATGGAATATACAACCAGATCGTTGTATTTGCTGTTTTTATCAATTTCCCCAATTTTTCAAGAGCATGAATTGATTCAAAAACGCTGATGTTGAGCACTTTGAAGATTTTGTCTGTTTTTAAAATTCGTATGTTATTTTCATTTCTTAAAGAGTAGAAATTGCCCGTCTTTGCTAATAAAACGGCAAAATATAAAATGATTCAAAATCAACAAGAATCTAAAAACCACAAAAACGCTCGTAAGAACCATAATGAAAAAGCATTTAATACTTGTTCAATGCGAAATTTAAGGTCAACAGTCATTAAAGACAATCCACTTGAGCCAAAGAATCAATCTTGCGAATCGATTGCTTTCAATAGTTAAAAGACAAAATCTAGTTTCTTGATGAAGCGCACTTCGATTTGAATACCATTTTAAACAACCAAACTATCAAGTATGAGAACGAAAACACGCATTTGAGAGCGCACTAGTCGTCGTAAATAAAATGAATTTCCTCTTCTGAAGGTATCCACTTCGTAAATTAACATTTATAATTAACAGTTTTTATTTGGATAAATTATTGAGTATTGTTATTGAAATATTAATTTTTGAAAAGGCCAAAAATGCTTCAACATGGATGGACCCACGAAGGAATCTAAAGGCTACCACAGACCTGATGATAATAGAAAAAGTACGGAACGTACAAATACAGAACTCAAAATTTTATTATAGACAGAAACAAAAAAAGGACACAAAAAATTAAACAAATAAAAGTAAATAATTTACAATATAATGATGCTATACCAAAATAGGATACGAAATAAATTTGATGTAATTAAAAATCACCAGAAGAAAATGTATAAACATTTAAGAAAAAATTAGACGTCAGTATTCGCACACAGAAAATTTAAGTGCAACTACAAAAATTATTAAAGGTGAAAGCAAGCGAAGAAAAAAGAGTAATGAAATAAACTATATATAGTTATTAATAACACTAATGGTTATAATAGACAAACAATAGCCTGGAAAACCATAAAATAATCCAAAACCAAACAAATAGCTAAAAAGGTGCGTAACAACGAATGGCTAATTACGGTAATCTCAAGAAGAGACAGTTATATGAACAAAAAGATATTCGGAAAGCATTTCAAAAGGCCAAAAACAAGCGACCAAAACCAAAAAACTTAAGAATAGAACCACTTAAATAGAGTGAGAGTAAAGTTACAAAATATATGCAGATAAGATATTTAATAAAATAAAGGGGGGAGAAGAGATTACATAGAAATAGAATGAAGCCTCTATATATAAAACTCAATCTATAAAAAAAGACAGGAAAATTTTCTCTAACTATAGAGGAATAAGCACCATCTCATTCATAAAGAAAGTTAACATAGAAGAAAAACACATAAATCCAAGTAAATAAAAAATTGGTCTTTGAAAAGAAAGACCAGGTTAGAATAGACACACATAGGACCTTTATAGATCTTGAAAAGGCATATCATAACGTACTTAAAAGCACATACACAATTAGATAATAAAACAACATCGACTATAAAAAAACGTAAAATCCTAGTAATGGTAACAGAAGACTGAATTTGAAGTAAATGATTTCAATCCATATCTGTCTTTATGTTAATTCAGTTCATTTTATATGGAAGCACCTATAAATAAATCAAATTCAAATGTTCAATTAGTGATGCATCTTTCAATAACCCTCTACTTATTACCCAATAATTAATAAATTCAACTTTTAGAACTAATAGTTAGAGAAGCATATAAAAAGCTCCATACTAATAGTACAATTATAATACAAAGTGGGGCAAAAGCAACCGGATAATAAATTAATGGTGGAATTTAAAGTTTGACGTAACTATAATAGACAATAAAATATCAATTTTTTCGTGTACATTCCTTCTCTTCGTTGAGTGTTGATAATGGAAGTCGTTAAATACATACATAGTGAACAACTGCAAATTCATACCGACCACTAGACACCTATATAGCCCTAACATTGTCAAAATAAAGACTTTGTAAAGACCAAACTTTATTTCCACGCAATTAAGTGCGAAGACTTTAACGGACGGTGTTTTGGTGTGACCGGAGGTTGGAAATATTTGACGTTTCGTCCACAACTGCAGCGGACATCTACATCACTCTTTATTAATTTACTTTAACGCAAAGAATATTAAGAAGTTGTAAATCAACTAAAAAACATGGGGCTTATTTTTCCACGATCATATAAAACTTATAGGATTCAGTTAAATCCTTATTAAAGCTGAAGAATGTTGAGACCAATCAAGTTCTTAATATCGTTAATGAAGATTCAATCTACATCAACCTACAAGGCCGCCAATCAGATCTTTCTTAGAAAGACCAGATCTTCCAAAGGCTTTTGTCTCATCCTGTATATGTAATCATATTTCACACTACAAAAAAGTTTAATCCTTGTAAAAAATGTGAACCAAATAAGGATGCATATAACATCCTTAACAGGAAAACAATTAAAATAGCTCTAAAAAGAACGCATAATGTACTAGATAATGATAGCCAATTAAATTATAATTAGGAAGTTTTACGCGGCTGCTCAAAATTTACTAACTTATATTATTTAAAGCGACCAACAGGTTAGAAAATATCGAGTTAGCAACAAGGAAACGCTAAAGGGTGAAATTAGAAAGTTATATAAGCATCTTACACGAAATAAATAATGAGTATCGATTAAATGAAGTAGCAAACTTTTTTGTTGCCTCTTTTAGTAGGTTTTTGTGAAGTAGTTAACGATTGCTAAACTTGCTTTTTTTCATAAAAATATTGATACATATATGGGGTGATAAAAAAGTTTTGTAATAAGGCGCAAGTGGTTGCATGTTTTGATAAGTTCAAGTTTAAACGTTCACTGCAGTCAACTAGATGATCTCCAACTATTAGTTCTGCCTAAACTGTGGTAATGGAAAAGCTTCCAGCGTCATCTTGGTTAAAAACAAAACAACTGTGTTCACAATTTTAGTTGATTACTGTTTGAAGAAAATTGCTGCTGCACTAGGAGGTGATTATTCTTCATCGTATGATCGTATTTAGGTGATATCGAAAGTTGCAGTAAGGAAATTTCAGTCTGAAAGACCCACTGAGGCTTCGACACCCATCCTTGTGCGTCACGAAGGTCAATATCACAGATAGAATAATGCTTGAGATTCCTGTAATATCTCTTTTAAGTTCGTTCCTTTGCTTTAACCGAAAAACAAATGATACCACGCATCTCAGTGTCTGCGGCATCGACACCTAGCTTTATTTGTATGACATGATCACTACAGCCCAAAAAAGTCTGGGTCTTTAAAGGTGAAAAAAACCATTGCAAGAATCTGAATCCGCGAAGAAGTCCACGGAAGGCAATCTCCAGACAGTGGTACATCAAGAAGTACCTACCAAGAGTTGTTCAAGCTATCAAAAATATTCGTCTATGTTGAAGGGCAGACACTTTATTGCACACTATACCTTTTTTGATTTTCACCACTATTTGTCTATTATTGCAACAGCTAGAGACTGCTATAAGTGTATTTATTCATAAATTTTTTGATATACGTATAGAGCACTAGGAAATTTTTGTAATAAGATGTAAGTATGTTTTGATAAGTCTCCATTGTTGCTGAGTGTTAATTGCTCCTAAACTATAACGGTGAGAAAGCTCACGATATTATCTTGGCCAAAAACGAAACAACGAGCAATTTTGATCTACAACTTTACACATGGTTTCTGTTGCACTGGAAGGCGATTACTCTAATCGTACGATCATATTCAGGTGATATCGAAAGTCCCAGTAAAGAAATTTTAGTTTGGAAGACACTCGAGGCATGGATGCCCATCTTTATCTGTCACAAAGCAGAACACTGTTGCTGTCAAGAACAACCATGTGATCTGTCGCCAGAGAAAATAGTGCTTGGAGATTCATGCACAAAGAAAAATTCGTTCCCTTTGGGGAATGGTGAATGGGGAATGATAAATAGATGAAACGACGCATTTCGTCAGCATGGTATTATACCTCTTAATATCTGGCATTATTTTCATGATGCCATCACTAAAGCCCCAAACAAAATTTAGGTCTTCGAAAACGAAAACGCTCGTATCTATGCGAAAATCCCAATCTGCTGAAAACAGAATGATACAACGAGGAGTACTTGTCAAGAGCGTTTCAAAGATTCGTCTACATTTAAGATCAGGCACGTGGTTTTTCCACCACAACAAAGCCCTTACCCACTAAAGTCTGCAGCTAGTATTCGACAAGTATTGGGCTGGAGGTGCTGCAGCATCCTTCATAGACTAGAGTTTGTGCTGCCCCCTTACGTGAAGAATAGGCTAAGAAAGAGATGGTTTTCCAACGACGAGGACTTTCTGACATAAAGAGTATGCCCAAATCTCTAGAACAATTTGAGAGTTGGTTCGACGACTGGTGTCGAAAGATAGAGAAACGCGTAGGGTTAAATTATGTTAAACATTAGGCAATTTAAATAGCAGAGAACATAAAATGTGTAACTAACTGGTAACCATCTACATACACATATAAAGTACTATAAAAGAATAAAATGAAAAAACACTGGACCAGATGGAAAATCTGTCTTCTACCTTCTACATCGTTTCAACTAAAATACAATGATCTACTTTCTATGTATAATTGTTCGCAGACTTAAATTTTTTGGAGTTTGTAAAAACTCCATAAAGCTGAAAAAATATTTCTCATTCTATAAGAGACTTTCCAAGAGGTTTTATTTTTTCATCTTCCAACATCCAACATAGGACAAGTAATCATAATAATTATTATAATGATGCTAGAATCCTTCAAGCCGCAGAATTAAATTGTGTAGTTAATAATAAGATAATCCAAGAAAAAGTTGATGAATACAGAAAGCAATTTGAAAATTTTTGTACTTTGGAATTAAAAATGCAAGATTTCAAAGCCTAAAGACGGATTAAAAATTATTTAAAAAAATTTTTAAAATCTTTTTTTTTTAGGGAGAAGGGAGTTCTACTACAAAATATTCCTCGAATGCAACGTGCCGCAACTTGTAGATAGCCGACTGAAGCTTACTGTTAGCGGAGAACTCTTTCATTGCGTCAGAGTGTACTCAAGCAAATGTGGGGCATGAGGTGTAACTAAGACTCTGCAAGTTGGTGTGGCGTACTGTCATGTTGAAACAAAGCGCCACCCGCCAATTTTCCGTGGCGACGTTGCCGAATACATTGGGAGAGTTCCTTTAGAGACTTGCAGTACCACTGATCGGTAACACTCCCAAGAGGGAGCAGCCAATCCAGCAGCAGAATCTCCCCCTGATCACAAAATAATTTCGGCGATGGCTTCTTGCTCTTATTCCATAAATTAGCGTTTCTTTTGCGAGGTTGCGTGCCAGAACCATGAGCCGTCTGCTGTGACCGGACACTTAAAAAACCGGATCCACGCCATACAGCTGCAGCAACTTTTGGCATACCCACCACGCTTCTACTTCTGCTGAGCTATGAGTATGGAAAGTCATTGAACACAGACCGTCGTCATTTTCAAATCCTCATGGAGGAGGCAGATCTGTTGCATCCTTCAGTAGATCAAATGCGATTCGCCTGTTTGCCATTCTCAAATTGGACACGTGTTGAATGTGTCATTTTTGTGCTTTTGCTTTTTTCACCACAGTTCTTGCAAACTCTAATATCCAGCGACTCAAAACTGTATTCTCACATGAGGCTACTAACGCGTATGGATGTCTAAACCACTGCCTTTCCGGTTTGTCCACAAGTGTACTCGCAGAACTACATTTCCTTCTGTGCTTTTCAGAAGCGCCATTTGGTGGCACCACATGACAATACAGTCAATTTTCACAGACGTACTGTTTCAAGCAGAAGTTCCGGTCGTTTATGAACATCTCAAATAAATTAGAATTTGGAGTTAGAAGCATACATCCCCTGTCAGTATTTTTTACTATACCAAATGCATTTTTGTTTTTCTTCAAAGGTAACACTAATAATCTTAGTAAATCTTCTCTATATCCCAAAGTATCGTTTCTTCACCAAAATTACTACGGAATTGACTCCACTGTCATATAAAGGGCCAACGGAAATTAACTTCCCGCCTTTTTAGATGTAAACCTAACAAAATTCTCAACCAAAAGACCGAAAAGTTCAGTTTCACTCTTTATATTTATTTAATTTTCGCTTCCGTTCTGCGACCAAACGGCGCGCGAAGTTAAATTTTAATGACTTCGTTAATTTCCACGGAAACGCAACAATAAGTCCAAACAATCTAATTTCAATCAGGAAATTCCGTTTATCAGTCATTTCAAATTTAATTAAAATTGAAAATGTCAACCTGTAACGACTCAACTGAACAAAACAGACCTATGTATTTAAATGCACGTTAAGTACAAAAAGTAATACAGCACAGCTTGACATAATCAATAACCCATTAATGACGCAACCCTACTATCAAGCCCCACTATACAACTGGTGTGTTCTTGTCCTTTCTGGTATAGCCATAGTTTGCTCAGCCAGCTTGGGAGTTTCGAACTGGACGCCTGGACTTGAGCGGCTTATTTGGGGCAACCTCATTAATTGCAGGATGGGCTACGCCGTGGGCGTCGGGAAATGTAGACATCGGGCGGAAGCCTTGCAAAACTGCATAGCAAATGCAGATTTCGGGCCGCTTTGGGCTGCGACCTTCTGGTGAGGTCAGCCATCAATCGGCGTGTTGTGAAGTTGACGGAAGCGGCATTTTTCGCGTTGAATCAATCTTGCTTCTGGAAGCTCCAATTCCGTTTGGGCAGATAGGAACGCGGGAGCGGCTAGGCGGCGCTTCAAAGACGACGGTAATCTTGGGGAACTGAAAAATGCGCATGCAAAGCGCCGCGTGTATTCAAATGCGCACGGCATTTTTGGCGGCGCGAGGATGAAAGCCAAGCAGCAGTTTCAATGCAAATATGTCTGGAAGCGCACATACATCATGCAACAGCGGTTGTTTATTAAAACTTCCAGAACATCTAAAATGTGTTACATATAATGGATACCTTCGTTGTTGAGCTGGGTTGAAAGCTAGAGATAAGCATAAAAAGTATCTGAAAAAATATTCATTCAATTTCAGTCAGCTCAATTGTTTCTAATGTTAATTAACATTTCAATACAATTAGACAGCTTGTTTACTTTTAATTATTTTTTGTTTAGTAATAATAAAACATACAAAACATTTGATGGCCACTGTTGCACGTAGAGGTTTTTTGAAAAAAGTGGTAAACACAAGGATAATATTTATAAGTTATATACAAATGTGTGATCAGAAACAGGCTAATAGACTAAATATAAGAGTAGAAGAAGATATATAAATATGAGTTTTGCATGAAAGCCTTCGTCGACTGACACCACATTTACTTAGCTTTTGACAGTTGATAAGTCATTGTTTTCTTGTTCTCTAGATTAATTGTAATCGATAGACACCAAAAAACAATGTCCAAAATGGTCTATCCGAGTACAACAGTTTGTGTCTATTCTCAAAATAATCCTTGAACTACCCAATCATCAGAAATCCCATTCGCTGCCGAAACGCGTGGTGCGTACCAGTACCAATCCTGAGATACTGGCAAACAAGACCGACCGATCAGCCATGTATCACTTTCGTTCGAATCATCGGCCAGTCGAGGTCATTCACTTTAATTGGGTTCTTCTATAGATGAGAGACCTCACCTATTGCCTTCCCCAAGCCAGGATGAGAAAGGAAAGAGAGGAGTAACAACCTCGTTAAAAAACCTGGGTTCAACTCCAGGCCAGAATTTATGGTTTTGCAATACTTGTAAAAGCGGAAGAGCTATCAAAATAAAAAAAGGCTAAAGTCAATAGCTCGGTAAAAAGAAATTGGCCCTCAGGAGGTAAACCCGCGTTAAAAATCACCTGGGGTCCTCCCAAAGGGGGTTGAGATATATGGGTTAGTATCCTAGCTTACGTAAAAATTAAAAAAATTTCAAAAATCCCATAAACAAGCCTTGGAACGCGCACCTTAATAATTTTAGAACAAGAAACATTCAAGGTTAGCGAAGAAAAGCAGGAGATTAATGTTTCCACAAAGATATACACAAATACACGTGGTATCAAGAAACCCAACATTATAGGTTATGTAATCATAAAACACAAAGACCACTTAAAAGTTATGATACATGTGTATTCAGAAAGATAGAATGTGGCTCAAATCGCTATTTCCGAAACTCAAACACATAATTTCTTCAAATCAGAATCCAATCAAAAATACTCTGCAACTAAAATTGATCAAATAGACCAAGTTAAATACCAAGTAAGTTAACTAGAAGAAGACAGCGTACGACCTCTACAAGCGCATAGCTTTCAATACCCGAGAAGTAGCTGAAGAAACCCGTGGTAGGGAAGTAAAATCCCTCTAATTTACTAATAACTAAATGGTAGTAGCTCGAGATATAGAAGATTTGGAACACATAAGACGGAAATTAATAGAAAAATACAACTGGAGTTTAAATGTAAATTTTAGTAAAACTAACTATATATGAACAGACGAGCCTTCAGAAAACCTGATATTAAATGACAGTCTAAGATGACTAACTTAGGAAGAATAGAAAAGGAAATTGTAACTAAGATTAAGAAGAAGAGTAGTAGGTGCTCTAGACTCGATTTTATGGAACAGCTTTATAGAAAAAAAAAGCAATCTTCAGAAGTATTGTCCTCTACGGAGGTAGAGTATGGAAAATGAACTCAGTTACAGAAATTAAATTAGAAGTAATAGAAATGGACTTTTGGAGATGATCAGCTAATATCTCACGCCTAGATAGAGTTCGAAATGAACGAATTAAAAATATCATAGGCGTCAAAAAAATAATAGTAAAGGATGTAAAGCAGAAACAACTGTGCTGATATGTATGGTCACGTTCAACGAATGGATGAAGACAGAAATCCCAAACAGGTACTTCTGTGGGCACCAGAAGAACGCAGGAAAACAGATCTAACACTATATGGATTAGTGGTATCCACAGAGCAATGTTTGAACGAATTATTTTTTCGGTAATTGGACTGATCGCCGACTGGCATAGAGCGCAGAATATCGCTATAAAACGGAATTATATATGCATAGATATGTCTTCCAAGGGCTTCTTACTAGGCGGACCACATGTAGTACCATTGTGCACCTCTTTGTACTCTACGATGGAACGTTGAAAGATAATTTGGGGGTCACCGGCTTTAAATTTTGTCTTTTTGTCTTTTTCTCTTAGTTTCATAGTATGAAATTCATGATACGCCGATAGGTCACAACGTTTCCCCCTATAGGTCCAAAACTCGACGACCATTGGCTAGTACTATATTAGATATAGTTTGATAAGCATAAGATAAATTTTGATAGAACCAAGTGCGTTAGGACCAAAGTCGGATGTACTGTTTTCTTCGTACCAGTCGACATTGCTTAGGACTTTAAAGTGTTTTGGTCAAACTTAAGATGTTTTCCAACTTTAATTTTCCCCTAACCCTGTACCATCTACTATTTGTCACTAATAACTCCGGAACCATACCCCATACCATTAGAAAAATAATTCGTTCTATAAATCAAGTGATTTGCATGCTTGGTCTAAAAGATAACAGATTTGTGCAAGAAAGATGACCGTTCTACCTATGCCATTGAAAAGTCCAGAGATCAATTTGATTGGGGCATTTATGTCCGACATATTTGTATAGTAAATTTAAAAGTTGTCAGTTACTGAACAGACAGATATAGTATTCGCAAACCAGTTTTATGTAAATGGTAATAGGTGGTAGATTCTATAAAACTACACACAGGAGTTATGGAAAGTTGCCAAAAATAACCACAATTAAACTGTTCAAAAAACTAAGACAAACTTGGAGCAATAAAAGTACAAGATTCAGTTTCTGCAGTTTTTTTGCCAGTTTCAATTTTTATTTATAAAACTAAGAAAAAGCCGTAGTCGACAAAACTAAGCCAAATAAGAAAATAAATTGGATAAAGAAACGATGAAGATTTTTGTTCTTTCAACTGTCTGAAAACAACTATAAAACCTGATGCTGTGAGATTGTATCAGTGAGTATTAGAGGACTTAAAGCAGTTGCAGAAGATATATCTAAGCACCAACTTTCTACATCAAACACGGACATGTTCTAAGAAAAAATAACTGTGTGGCGGCAACACAAAATTTTTCTATAGCAGAAACAGAAACAATAGCAAAAAATCATGTTATGATCCAAATAGTCACTGAAGGCTCTGGAAAAAGAAAAAGTCCACTACTTAACACCAAAACATCCTCGGGGTAAAGCAAAAATTACACAACTGGTAGATTAAATAATTCTGATCATAATTTTTAGTCTCATGCAATTGCAACTATCTAGATCCTCTTATTAAAGATACCCCCCTCATCAAAAAAATAAACAAAGTTTGGATAAATTTGGATAAAAACATAAATTTTAACTCATCACAATCATCTACCTTTTCAAATCCAAGTTATATTCTTGAATCATGTGAGGACATATAAGTCTCTTTAGTACCGTGCAAACAATACTAAAGCAAATACAAAAGAAAAATTTGAAGAATGGTAATTGCTGTTATTTATCAAAGATCTTTTCCTAAGTTGAAGAATAACAAAAATAATCTTCAAATCTTACAAAGAATAGTCCAGTTGAGAAAAAAATAAGAATTAAAAAAGACAATCGTTAAATAGATGTCGTATCATAAAAAATAAGTCCTTTTGGATCTATTTAGCAATACCAATTATATCCCTAATCACCTATTTTTACTATATCTTCATCAGTGATCCTTGTTGGTCAAATAATGTTCGAGATTTCCGATAACTCAGGAGCCTTCAATTCCTCATTTGACAAATATTTTAAATATTACGTGTCCATATACACGTATTTTACATTCACCAAAAAATACTAGTATTCTCAGAGAATGAGGTTTAGACGATATATCTGTATCTTACGTGCAGATGTAGATCTTAACTCTTCTATGATGGCTGCTGTAAGAATTATATTTATTTCTACCCGGAAGGCCATTACGAGCTTACTCAAAGATGAAGAAATGTTTACTCTAGAGTGCTATCTACTAATCAGGCTGAAGAATAGACAAGAGAATTTTTGAGGAATTCTACCACTTCTCTCACAAAATGATTACAAGAGAATATCTTTTATTATATCTGGTCTCAGTTTGTCCTATGCTTCAATTATCCTATGTAGATATCGGAAGTCTCTATCTCTGATGCTTATGCAATCGTTACTTGAGTTATAGTCACTCTTTTACTAAACTATTCATTATTTTTCTTAATCAAATAGCAAATTTAGTCCCCCTAAAAGAATCTCCAATGCTTCTATAGCCTCATCTTCAAATAGGCAAGCCCTTAAATCCAATCTGACGATTACAGCTGTTCGTCCAACATCATGCCACCAGGCCACAGATCCATATTGTACTCTTGGTCTAACTACCGCAGTGTATTTCAAAAATTCTTGATCCCTGAAGTTATCTTATCAATGAAGAAATGGTGACGCAACTGCTCAATGCACAAATAATTCATTGCATTCGTCTAGCTTAAGTATCGAATTATAGATGTATGGCAAATCATAGAGAAGTGAAAACCTTTAGTGGAGTTTTGTATTTGGGTGAGGTTTTCAAAGAATTGTGGAAGTCATTAGAACAATCCCGAATTGCGATAAACATAAAAAATGCTCGTTTCTCTTCAAATGTGTAAGGTTTGACAATATAAACCAATAAAATAATATGATATAGACCAGTTTCCACTAGCCCCTACCAAAGAAATATTTTACAACCTTGTCATCAACTGGCAAAATGCTACTCTCGTCGGAGACATAGTAATAAATGAAAAAAAGTACGTTAGATACTGTATTTTATAGAAAAAATAGAAAAATATAAAAAACACATTCTGCCTATGTACAAAATTCAAAGAAATTTAAAATACTGTTAGCATTTTAGGAGAAATTACCCTTCCTTCTTATGTTACCCAAAATGTCATGATTAACGAGGTTAGTAATAAGTAGCTAAAGCCCAAGATTTTATATATATATTATCAAGACCTTTCCTACCATACAGTGTAAAGGTATGTATTTACAAAATAACTAAACTAATTCTTGACATAATATTTAAAACTAAAAATTATTCTTGATTTCTACTCGTATGTACTAATCTGGTCCACTCCTTTTTGTTCTGTGCCATTACCTTCGCTTCTTGCCATGTTATTCCTTTCTGAAGAAGTTTTTCTTCTATTGTTCTTGTCCATGTTTTTCGTGGTCTTCCTCTTGTTCTACTAGTACCTACTTTCGATTCCCATATTTTCTTAACCTGTCTATCTTTGTCCATTCTAAGTAGATGTCCTAACCATTGTAGCTGTCGTGTTTCTATTTTTTTTTCAGTGGTTCTACTTTAAGTTCTTCTCGAATTATTTGATTTCGTATTTTATCTCTTCTGGTTACTCCTAGTACTTTCCTCAGATATTTCATTTCCATACTTTGTAGTTTACTTTCCTGTCTCTTCGTTGTTACCCACGATTCCCCCCCAAATGTCAATGTCGGTAGATAAATTGTTTTATATATGGTGAGTTTTGTTTTCCTAGAAATCTCTTTGTTGTTCAAGAATGTCTTTCCTAGTGCGTAGTACAACTTGGCAGTGTTTTCTATTCGTTTGTTTAGTTCAGCTTCGTGTCCTCCTTTGCTGTCTATAGTAACTCCTAAATATGTGAAACTTTTGACTTGTTCTAATTTACTGTTGTTGATTTTATGTTTGTCTGTTCTTCTTGTTTACCAATTGCCATGACCTTAGTTTTGTCTATGTTAATTTTCATGTTGTAGTCCTCTAACGTTTCTTTCCATATTTCCAGATTGTATTGTAGGTCCCTCTCCTTTGGTGCGAATATCACAACGTCATCAGCAAACGCACATTCCGAGATGTTTATTCGTTGCATGTTTCTGTATCCTACACATAATTTCGCTACTTTTGACCTACATGCGTTAATAATGTCGTCCATGAGTAGTATGAACAGCAGAGGGCTTAGTACACCACCTTGTCTTAGGCCATTGCTTGTTATGAACTCTTCCGATTGTGAGTATCTAGTTCTTACATAGTTCCTGCAGTTTTGGTACATGCTTTTGGTGGCATTAAGCAATTGTTTTCCTACACCCCTTCTAATTAGGCTCTTCCAGATCTTTTTTCTTGGTGCGCGGTCAAAAGCTTTTTCTAAATCGATGAAGGCTAGGTAAACTTTTCTGTCTTGTTTTAGTGTTCTTTCTATTACTTCTTTTAAGCTAAATATGTGGTCTTGTATACTATGTCCCTTTCTAAATCCGCTTTGAGAGTCTATTAGTTGTCTTGCTAGGACTTTTCTTAGTTTCTGTTCTAAAATTCTTTCATAAACCTTGCATGCTATGCTCCCAAGATTTTATAATATGATCAAAATACACTTATAACGTAGCATAGAACATCGAGCGCTGGTCTAGGGTTTTATTCTTTTCGATGTTTTATATGTATATATATATATATATATATATCGATATATATGTTCTTC
This sequence comes from Sinelater perroti, assembly GCA_036346155.1. Lineage (NCBI taxonomy): Eukaryota > Metazoa > Arthropoda > Insecta > Coleoptera > Elateridae > Sinelater > Sinelater perroti. The sequence continues at coordinate 6,691,569 of JARFIY010000111.1, read as the reverse complement.
ATACAACAAATGGAAATATCAGCATAAAAAGAGGAACATTTTTGGAAACTCTAGCTAATGAATTGATTGATAAGCTTGTTTAGAAGAACACAGAACTGCTGAAGGATCTGAAATACAAAATTCTTGATAAAAAAGTTGACGTTCAAGATGGGAGTGAATAAAATGCATTGGAGAACGTGCAAAGCAAGAAACACCACTATGTCTAGCAGGCAAAAAAATAATTTGACACGATTATCGTGCATTGTTTGTAGGCAATGTATTTGTCTTTAGCTTTCAAGACACATGTACCATCAATATCACCAAACAACTGATTTAAATGTTTTATTTTTGACGATTAGACCTAAGATTGATTATATGTGATATCTTTTTTTTTAATAAGGTCGAAACACCGATTTTTCCCCTATTGCTTGTCCAACTTTTTGACAACTACTACTGGTAACTGATTAAAAAGTTAAATATTATATATACACAAACTTTAACATAAAACACAAGTTTTTAAATATCAACAGTAAGGTAAAAATCTATGCAACTATGGTTAAACAACCAATAACTTAGGGAGCAGAAATCCGGAATTAATAAAACGAACAGGAGCTGCGCACAGAAGAAATCGATGCATTAAAAGAAGCAAATGGAAAAAGAAAGCAAGACAGTCAAAAATAAATACATAAGAAATGAAAATCATGGATATAGATAAATTTGTAAGAAAAAAGAAAAGAATGGCATGACTAACGTGAGAAGAACCGATTACACGGTAACTGAAATAATAAGAGAACAGAAACCTTATGATAAGAGATGCTCAAGCAGATCATAAAAAAGACCAAAAGCCGAAGCCGAACGTCAACAATCAATACATGAAGAAAAACAGGCATATATAGGAAGAAGAAGAATCTTTAGACTCTCCACTCTTGTCTAAAACAATAAGCTAGTAGAGATACATCTCATATATTGTACGATATATGCTTATAAATGGTTGAGCTTTTGCTTACTTGAAGTAAACCTTAGATGTTATCTTTCATAGTTCTTTAGTATTTATCATCACAATATTGAGACTCTTAAAAACGATCACAAGCAACCCGTTTAAGTTGTGCTTTCATATGATCTGTCTGGCCAAAACAACACTAACGCGCTTCTTTTAACAGCCCTTCAGCGTTCACATAGTTCTCCCCTATACCTTCCCACGACGACTTTTTGTTTTGCGCAAACTGATGCCACTGTCTTGCTACTTGCTACTTTTATTTTGATGTCAACAAGTTTACTTCAACTGAACTACACACCTTTTCCGACTCTATATTCTCTAATATTCTCATCTACGACATATTCTTTAAGATTTATTCTTGTATTGTTCGAAGTTTGTTAGCCGATTTAATAGTGAGCATCATCATCCCATATGCCATTATGGGTAACAATTCCTCTACGAATCCCAGTAAAAGAGAATTTTATTTCCGAATTTCAACGCCGGAAGGAATCTTGCCCCGAACTTAAATTCCATCATCAATTGCTACCGTCTTATGCTTTGCAGCATGCAAATACACATATGCTATGTGTTCCAAAAATATCCTACTAATGACAATATAATGAAAACAGATTGTGGCTGCGATGTAACCTGGCAGCACTATAATGCCCATCGGCTGTGTTAAAGTACACGTAGTATGCTATCGTGGTATCTATAATGACTGAGCAAATAGAGTAGCAAATCTTTTTCAACTTTTATGCGAAGTTGAAACAATGGACCGCAGAAACTATTCGGATTTTGAGAACGGTGGGAATACAAGCTACAGTCAACAAGGAACGAACATCGACAGTCCGAAAACTAAAAGATGTGTCATGCTACAAGTTCAGATTTGTCATCTTAGAACTTAGAAAGGGAAAACCGTCTGAAAGATTCAGGCTAATACGACTAGACAGTTATTTGAGCTTCCAACAGGATTGTTCAGAATGTTTTGAACAGTGGCAATCCCTGTCCCGAAAATAATCAGTTTGTTCGGCTACCATGTAACTTGGTAGCTGTAATGCGCATGTATTAATGAGGCAAACGACTTCACTATCCAGGTCAGTTGGGAGTAGACGTTGCTGACTGAATACGTGTAGTGTGTGATTGTTGTATTTGCAATAACTGAGCGAGTATATTTTTATCAAACTTTGTAGGAAAAGTTGGAACTTTCTTCCATAAAAACTATTTGGTTGATTTGGAGGATTTCTGAAGCGATGTAATGAGTATAGCATAAGTAAAGGCATGGTATAAACGATTTAAATATGGCCAGGGGTTTGCGAAATGTATTCTATACTTTGGTAGATCAGTAATAACAAGAACACCAGAAAATGTTAAACAAGTACGGGCTAGAATAAACAAGATTCGGTGATCGAGAGTCCTAGAACTAAAAGAAGAACTAAGAATACCAAAAATTAAAATGTGCGACATTTTGACGACCTACTATTGACCGAGACTTCCTTAGAAAGGTCATAGGATGTGTTCGAGGATGTAAATGCGAAATCCCAAAGTGCCCATTACAAAGGGGGGGGGGTGAGGTTTCCTGTATCTTGTACCGTTTTTTACAGGATTTTTAAGTTTTCTATTGTAATTATAATTTTTTGTATTGCATGGATCGACATTTTCAAAATAAGCCACCTATTTAATGTAACATACCTGGGACCCTAAGAACCACAGATCCGGGGAATTTCACCCCTTGTACCTCTCCCTCTCCATAGATCTGCATTTAGTAACTTTCAAAAACATTGAGGAATGGAGCACTCACTATATGAAGAAAACTTATGCTAAAATCAAAGAAATCATCTTTGGAAGTCTCCATGTAAATTCTTGGATTGGAAATGGTAAAGTCGAAGACTGATTGAAATCAATGTGGAAGTCCCATCTGAATATAATTCTGAAAACTTTGGTACCATTATCGTTGATCACGAAAAGTGTTTCGACCAAGACATCTCTATCATCGAAGAACTTGCTCACTATTGTTGTAAGAATGTTGAAGGAATGTACAAAATCAGACTTGAAAGAAAAAGTACTTTCTCATTTTGGGTGAATTGTATAGTGACATGTTGTGCATCTAATAATATACATATCTGCTACAGTGTAACAAAAAATGTGAACACTGGAGAAGAAAAGTTCCGTTAAGTTCTGTTAAAAAATTCAACTCAACCTTCATGCAACTGCTAATATGAAGAGCAGCCGAAACTCCAAATAGCGTTAGACGTACCCGTGACACAGAAAGGCGAGCCAGATGCAGAAGCGGATCGCTATTCTAGTGGCAACAGAGGATGTGCATTACCCGACAACGCCGTTTTTGCGAAGTGCAGGATTTCTAGGCGTTGTTAAGCACTCGGCGCATTTGGCACGGTTGCGTGCGGAATCGCTGCGGCACGTCTTCGTCGCCGCGCGCTTTCTTTGCGGCATGTCTTAATTAGCAATCCGCGGCAGTCGGCCAGCGACGCAATGGGCATATGGGTTAGTGTGAACTGCGCACGGCGACGCGCCGTGCATCCCAACCGTCTCAAGTCGTCATTATCGCCGCTATCACGTGGAAAATTCGCGCGCACGCAAGCGGACTCCAATTAGCAGCGTTCGATGCGTTCCGGATAATGGATACGTTTGATTCCAGCAGGGGTGATTTATGGTCCATCTGGTGAAATGAAAAATAGTAGAAGTAGAAGTAGGAATGTCAGGGAAACTGTAGATAGCTGGTCTTACCGTAAATACCGCCATAAAGAATTGAGTATTAAGACAGCTTCTTAATTATTTTGGTTTCCACTTAATGAGTGGTATCACTCTTAACCAAACTATAACGAAAACAAGACTCCTCAATACTGATGAGCGTGGTGCAAAATGTTGTTGAGACATAAAGTAGCTCATTCAAATTATATATAGGGGACGTGCGAAACACAAGAAAAGTTCAATCCCTAGTATTGAGAAGGTATATTAATAGTTTTAGTGATCAAAAACCTTACGCTGTATGAGTCATCATAATTTTTCACTTGGTTTCACTTTTTATAAGGCTCTGACTAGTGCTGACACGTCCAGCTTTCCAATCGTATCTTGACTACTCATAGATACTATTAATAGGCTGAAATGTACTTTCTCTATACGACAATCACCAATTTATTCTAGTAGAACATATGAAACTTCGTAAAGCCAAAAGGTTAATTATTTTTAATTCTGTTTAAGTGGTTGGTAACACTGACTCTATCATAAACCACAACCTTAAAGCGTTGTCGTACATTTAGTGTGATAGTTCAGTGTTTAATTACTTTCTATCCTGATTTCGCCATTATCTAATTGTACGGAGGAAGAAATGCGGGCAATGGCACGTTTTCTCTACTGGGAGGAAGTGAAACTTGCAGAAATAATTGGCAGAATGCAACGGCAAAATGCTGCTGCATGCAAAGTGTCAAAGATGTATTGAAGATATAATTTAGTTGACCAAAACTTACTCAAAATGGGGATGAACATAAATAATAGATGTTTTTATATAATCAGCGTGTATGCACCTGATATGACTAAATCAAGAAAAGAATGACGGAGATTTTATAAAGAACCACAAAACATGGTGGACAAGATACCCCACAACCACCAAATCATGACAAATTGGTGATCTTAATGCATGAGTAAGCAACATACCTTTATTTGTTAACTAATTTCTGCGGTTAAAATAGTTACGTATAAATAACACCCTATTTTAGCATGATATGAAATGCAAATATACATACATGAGTGATCAAGAATATCAGTCTGTGATGCACATAGCATGACAAGCAGACACTTCTAACCAACTAAGATTTTTGATGTGATAACACTACAGTCGGCCAATATAGGCAGCAACTATTCGCTCATTTTGTGTAATGAGATATGTTAAACAACCCAACAACGTAAACCACATAGGAAAGTTTAATATAGAGTCGCTAGGGATTGAGGGCACCAGAAAATTGTATGTTAACCGTTTGCAAATGGAAATAAAAGATAACACAATAATTAATAAAAGTAGTGCAGCAGAACCATAGACAAAAGTGACATCGAGAAAACAGCAAAGTATTAGTAGGTAAGAGAATAGGTTATAACACAAGTTCACTAACGAATTGAAAGAGACAGCAAATAAAAAGAAAAAACGTTTGTAACATACAAATCAAATAGAAATCCGGAAAATAGACGGTCAAAAAAAGAATACTGGAAGAGTCTCACAAAGGGCATACCATATGTTAAGGAATAGGAAAGCTGAAGTTAGTGATACCATGAAAATAAATGCTGTAGGTACAGAACAATGAATAAAATACTTCAGAAATATTTATAATAAAGAAACCATTGTAGTATAGCACAAAATAAAGAAAATGAAGAAAAATCTATTGATATATCAGTGGAAGACATTAATAAAATAATCAAGACATTGGAAAACAAAAAAATACAAAGTCAGGAACGAATAGTTCAAATATGGAGGACTATTGCAATATTTAAAAGAGTAATCCGGAGAACTACCAAGAGATAATGCTTCTAAATGCAACGCACAAACTACTGACTACATCAATATTGGGCAAAGTGTAAGTAGGGTTTCCACCTTAATCGATTCACTATCGACGCTATATTTAAAATACGCCAAGTGATTGAAAAAGCTACCGAGTTTTGTTGAGAGAAACATCAGACACACATGCGACATGGACGATGTTGTCAGATGATGTCAATAGGATGGACGCCAAAAATAACTAGAGGGTAAACCTTACTCTAAAAGACCCCCTGGAAAACGACGAAAGCTGGACATCAGTGTCACAAGTCTCACTATAACGAATTTTTTTAGTATACAGGACACCAACTCCCAATATAAAAAGAGAAAAACATTCGATCGGGTAAAGCTACAAAACGTATTATTAATTTTGGGGGAGAAAAAGTTCCACTCAGCTTTAATAAAGAGTTCTAAATAATCTCAATGAAAATATATCGGCAATAATTCAAATAGAAAGTCAATTGACAGAAAGAATAAGATGCAGTATGGAAACCTATCAAGGAAATTCCCCAAGTCCTATATTTTTCATCAACAAAAGAACATCTCTGTGGTATTATATGCAGACGATGCAGCCCTAAGGAAGACAGTAACAAAGACATATAATATAAAACGAAATGGAGGATAATATCCAAAAGACCAACTCTATTCAATCTTGGAATAGAGAGAAAGATAACTATTTTATTGATTTCAACCACTCACTCTTGTGTGTGTTTTCGGACTGTTGAAAAAAGAATATTAAAAATAATGTAAGCTGTTTTTCAAAAGTAACAAAACAGGAACTTTTTAATAGAGCCTATTCAAATATCGGACCCATTGATCCAAATGTGTTTAACAGATCTGTGAGTAGATGTATCTATCTATCGTGACGTATACACCAAATTATGTTTATCTGAGAAATACAACCTAAAAGAACAAGTATTTGAATATTCATAGTAAGATTAGTATCTATGAGACTATAGTCAAGCCAATTATGACCTACGGAGAGGATACTCACGCCAACAATAACAAAACCAAGCAAATGCTGCGTACCACTAAAATGATGAGTGTTGCATCATGAATGAAGGAATGGACAGGACGCGTAAACAGAGCCAACCACAATAGACTCATTAAAGTAGTACGAGACAATAAACTTCATAACAAAAGGTAGTAGGACAGACCCCAAAAAACACCCAGCAAATACATAAAAGAAGAGTAAGTAGAAAAGAATTAATGGCAGTATAGGGATTCAAGCAGAAGTGAGATATATGGGTGGATAATCATTTTAAAAATGGGCGAATTTCAGTCTGCGACGAAGAACATTCAGGTAGGCTTTTCACTAGCAAGACGGACATAATGATAAAATTGCAAGTGAATTTAACCAAAGTCATAGTTCGTGGTCAATGTTTACTACTGATCCAATTTAAAAAGGTTGTGCTCACTGATCTTCACGTGAACTAACGAATACCCACAAACAGAATTTCTCAAAAGCATTTGAGGCATTATAATAATGAAGAATATTCACTTCCAGCATATCAAAGCATCGTGGATAGGATATGGACACATCACTTCGAATCCGAAAGCAACAGGAAAAGTGTAGTGTGGAAAACATACATCGCTCCCAACAAAAACTCAAAACTTCTGTGTTGTCACTGACCATGTTTTAGGATACAAGTAGTCCCTCAATATGTTCAAATAGAAGTTGAATATTATACAGCAATTTTTTTTTCGATAAATTGGTTACGTAAAAATTGAACATTTTTGAAGAGATGATTAAAGTTTGAAGGACATGGGAAGCGATGAAAAATATCTTACGTCATAATTTGATACGCACAATTCAAACAGTTGAATTATTCAAAGTCGGTTTAAATTTTGACTCGCCGCGTATAATCATTCTTAGCAACAACCATAAAACAGTGCGCACGCACATGCTACGCCAATTGTTGGAAAACCCTAGCTTATTGTGCATTAGTTCTTTGGCAGCTAAGTAGGTTAAATATCAACCATCTGAGGTGTAATTATAAATTGCCTTGCACACCAACGGCCTCAATCACGTTTAGAGAAAAAAGCCGGTTATTATTTTCAACATGGGAAAGTGCTCTACCAACCAGCTTGACAAGTTTCAGCGTAATTCGGTAGACGAGCTTACTTTAATCGAAAATAGTTGAAAAATTTACCAAACGGGAGTAAGTTTTCCGTCATTTTTTTTAAGCACGGCTAAGTAACAGATAAACGTACCACGTATAATACGAGGTGCATCAAGAGCTCCAAATCTTTTTCTGAGAAAGTACTTGCCCGGGAAAGCTGAAGCTTTGTTACTTTTCTAGACGTACACATTTTTCACAACGTCGTCACCAAGATTCCATGGCTACTGGGAACACTTCTTTAGGGGTCTTTTGCCCACTGGAAAATCGCTGATACAACGATTCTATTGAAAAATAAGTAGGCACGGACAGTATCCTTCATGATCGGAAATCACGTGTCAACATATTCTGAGACATTACTAGCCGCCCAGCCTTGTGTTAGTCTGCCAGCATTCAAGTAATCAACCTCGACGAAACTTTCTGGTCATCATGTCAATTAGACTCCATCGCGCATATCTACGGAAATGGTTTCAAGTTTGGTCAATATGACACTAATCTTTAAATTTTCACATCGAAAAAGGCATATTTTTAACATACATAACGCCTTCGCCGCATGTCTCACTCAATTAGCGGTGAATTTTGAACACTAAACGTCGCCATTTTAAGTACACAAAACAACACTCACTACAATAGCGGTAATTCGACCTGTGTGCATTGTATGGTACTGCCATATATATAAAAATTCAGAATTTTTCCCGCGTCTTTTAAAATTAACCGCATCTTTCTATTTATTCTCAAAAAAAATTAGAGACCGTAGAATTTGAACGCACCTCGTAAATAACTCCTAATTTTACTCCAGTTACAGAAGTCATAGATCTTTAAGATTACCTTATCTTATCCGCTGTGACAATATGCATTAAAGAATATAAAGGAAATTAGTAAACAAAAAAATTACGTATGGCAATTCTATAAAATAATGTCTTTGAATAAGATGAGAAGAAGCCTATAGCGACTGACGATATTGTTGAACAAGCTAACAAAGTGATTCAAGAGCATTGTAAGACATTTGTTTATCCTGTAAGAGAGTGATTGACGAAACCGCGTTTTAAGACTAGTGAGGAGATGAAAACAAGTACGAAGGACTAGTTGAATGTATAGGCTGAACAATTTTATGTAAAAGGGGTAGATAATCTGGCATTCAGATATAATAATAGATAATAACTACTTCAAAGATAGCAAAAGTATGTAATTAATGTTAATGAGTGATAAAAGTCTATTACTGTTGTCTCTTCATAAATAGCCTTCAACTGAAAAATTCGATATTTTAATGTCACTTCTTACAATTATTAGATTTAAAAATGGGAAAATAATGAAAATCAATACCAAAACAAATGTGATTTTGATAGAGAAGGAATATCAACAAAGACAGTAAAGGTGGTTTCTTGCTGACCTGTACTGTATATACAAGAAGTGTTTGAAAAGTAGTAAGCTTCCTGTTATCACCAATGTGTAAGACAACACTTGAAACATCATTTTCCCAGCAAGCTGTCTGACCAAGCAGCACTAAACTATAAATGCGAACAAATGAAAATAAACACACGAAGCGCCTCATTCAAGCTCCACTCATTTTCCATAGCGTTCACATCATATTCAGTCTCAGTTCTTTCAAGACAACAAAAAAGCACTTGAAAAATATTCTCTACATTTGTCCTTTAGAATCATTACTAGAACAAAAGCAAGTTGAGAGGACTGTGAATAAAGCATGGGCGGAGCGTGAGCGGAACGTAAGTGGACCGTAAGCGAATCATAAGCGGAGCGTGAGCGAACTGTTGGCGAAACGTAAGTAAGCGTGAGGAGGACGTGAGGGATGGCGTGAGCGAATCGTATGCGGAACGTGAGGGATGGCGTGAGGGCGAGAAGGGGGCGTGAGGGGGGCGCGAGGAGGGCGTGAGGAGGACGTGAGGAAAGCGTGAGGGAAGCGTGAGGAGAGCGTGAGGGAGAGCGTGAGGGAGAGCGTGAGGGAGGCGTGAGGGAGGCGTGAGGGAGGCGTGAGGGAGGAGTGAGGAGGCGTGAGGGAGGCGTGAGGAGGCGTGAGGGAGGCGTGAGGGAGGCGTGAGGAGGCGTGAGGGAGGCGTGAGGGAGGCGTGAGGGAGGCGTGAGGGAGGCGTAAGGAGAGCGTGAGGGAGGTGTGAGGGAGGCGTGAGGAGAGCGTGAGGGAGGCGTGAGGAGAGCGTGAAGGAGGCGTGAGGAAGGCGTGAGGGAGGCGTGAGGAAGGCGTGAGGGAGACGTGAGGGAGGCGTGAGCGGAACGTGAATGAAACATAAGCAATAGGTATTTAGAAATTGCATTTTGAAACCATCATACAACACTTTGAATAAAACAAAAGGAAAAATAAACAAATTGCTGGGTCTATCGAATCTTAATGTATCCTTCGACAATAACACGCACAATATATTGAACTTGAACGTGGTGAATTGGCACATTTTTTTTAATAAGTGAAGAAATACAAAAGAAAATTTTAGGATAAAGTTTGAGTAGAACTCTAAAAGATTTAGAACGGATCATAGTCAATACATGTCGCACATTTCAAAGATGATTCATAAATGTCATTACATCATACACTACATAATTTATTTGTGACAAAATTTCACTTGTGTGAAGTTTTCGAGCTAGGAACTTAATGTTGATACCTTCTTTCATGACAGTGAATACTTCTAACAGAATATTAATCGTTTAAAAATGTTGATACACTTGAAGTTGTGTAAAAGTCTACTCAAGAGGAATTTTCAAAGACTCTCTAGATTCATACAAGTTTGATAAGTTTTTTTTCACGAGCCTGTACATTATAGTTTTGAGGTAGTGCAAGATTCTTGAACGCGCAAAAGCTGTACTTCGTAACAAAACCTTACATATTTTTGTAATGATCCCGGTAAGTAATCTGAGTGTCAAAAAATTGTACAAACTTCACTGAATTCAACATCCGCCTATTCATCTTCGACTTCAGAACCGAGCACCCACAAACGGTCAAAAGGGCGTTGTGATCTAGCTATAAACACACAAACATCCTAAACGGCAGCCACATCCTTTTCAAACAGACGGCTCCTGTACTTCAAGCAAAAAGCTTACAACAGAATTGGGTTACTAAACGAGCTGGTTAGTACGCGCCCGAGACTGCATGGAAGCTATTTAAAAACAATTACACTGAAATCCCAAGAGAAGTTTCTCCGCTTTGCAAGGTAAATTACGCCACATGCTTTGCTAACAGCTGGTTAATACAATGCGAGGAAAATGAATGGGGCTTGCGTTTTTCTCTCGCAATGAGATTCGTTCCTTTAATCACAGTACGAGCCATGTAAAGATTTTGTAATTATGCAAACTGCACGAAAAGAATGCGATGGGATGTGCATGGGCCGTACATAAAGACATAAAAATTTCACTAATCACCATGTGCGGAAAAGATTCCTACGATTTTCTCTATACCACTATCTACCATCTGTGGTACAGATAAGTTTTCCTTGTCCAAGTAAAATTATCTGATCGTCTACATCTAGATTCCTGAAACAACCTGTGATTTATTGAATTGATAAAAAATGGTTATTTATCTGTTCTGTTGCTTAGATTTTTTTATCTGTGCCCTTCTCTTCTGTGCAATACACATGATTATAAACTTTAAAGAAATATAAAACGAAAGTCATGAGGGTGTTGCTTCTGAGCGTTATAAGTAAGGGTGTCCGAAGGAAATTCCCTTGTACTAAGAAAGACGGTGCTTTTCATTTATCGGATACATGCTGTTCAAAATGGTTCAACTGGTAACATTATAAGATTGTTCTTCACCGAGACAATATGTATGGTGTGCTACCTCTACCTATGTATTTCATGTCACTTTCTTGAAATTCTTAAAAAGATCCCCTATTGTCATAACTAGCGTCTTAGTGGCATGCAAAACCCCCAAAAAAGTATTTTGGACACTTCAATCTCGCCAAATACTCCGAAAATGATTTTGAATAGTTCATTCTTATTGCAAGTATCCCGAAAATTACTTTGGATACTTCAACTTCGTTGTATGTGCCCAGAAGAATTTATTGGACAAGGGTTTGGTTCGGGTTGCCGTATCCAGCATCGTAGCGGATCGTAAATAATCCAAAAAACATTTTGAACATTTTATTCTCGCCCCAAATACTCCAAAAAAGTATTTTGGCTACACTTCAGTTTCTATATGTATACTTTACAGATTTTTTTGGCATCGCTTTGGTTCTGGTTATCATATCTAGTGTCGCAGTAATCAACGAGATCTCCAAAAACTGCTTTGGACACTTTACTCGTCGCAAGTACTCCAAAACTTATATTGGACACTTCAACTCTATCGTGTGTGTCCCGAAGAATTTTGGACACCGATTTGATTCAGATTATCGTTTCCAGTATCGCAGTGCTCCACGACTGCCCCAAAAAGTATTTTCGACACTTCATTTTCATCGCAAGTACCCTGAAAACCATATTAAACACTTCAACTCTGTTGTGTATGACCTGAAGAATCTTTTGGGCACTGGCTGAGTTTGGGTTTTCGTATCCAGTATCCAGTATTGTAGCATATTGCAAGTGTCTCAAACAACTATTTTAAAGATCTTAGCTTGTGTGTGCCCTAAGGATTCTTTTAGACACCGCTTCGGTTCGCGTTATCGTATCTAGTGTCGTAGTGATACGAAAATACTCAAAAAAGTATTATGGACACCTCAATCTCATCTTAAATACTCATAAAACTATTTTGGACACTTCAGATTCATTGGATGTGCCCAAAAAATCTATTGGACATCGCTTTAATTTGGGTTATCGTATCTAGTACCATAGTCCTACGCGAGTAAGAACACTTCATTTCCATTGTAAATATTCGAAAACTATTTTAGACACTTCAGATTTGTGATGTGTCTCGAAATTTTTTTAGATGTTTCAGCATCATTATGTGTGTATTTTAAACACTCAAACAAATTTTTTGACATCGATTTGGTTCAAGTTATGGTATGTAGTATGGTATTGGATCGCGAGTGCTTCAAAAAGTATTTTAAGCACTGTAATCTCATTAAAAATACCTCAAAAACTATTTTGGATACTTCATCTTCAACATGTGTGCCCCGAAGAATCTTTTCGACACCGCTTCGATTTGGGTTATCGTATCCAGTGTTGTAGTGGTTTGCGGGTTTTCCAAAAAATATTTTGAATACTTCACTCTCGCCTCAAATACTCTGAACAACTATTTCTTTCTTCTTCAGCACGTGTGCCTCAAAGATTTTTTTGGACACGCGTCGGTTTGGGTTATCGTATGTGGTGTCGTAGCCCTCCAAAAACTATTTTGGATACTTCAGCTTTGTCATTTGTACCCAGAAGAATTTTATAAACATCGCTTTGGTTCCGGTATAGTATCCAGTATTATAGTGGATTACGATTGTTCCAAAAACATTTTTGACTCTTCAGTGTCGTCTCAAATACTTCAACAACTATTTCAGATACTTCAGCTTTGTTGTGTTTGCCCCGAAGAATCTTTTCGAAATCACTTCAGTTCGGGTTATTGTATCTAGTATCATAGTGCATCGCAGTTGTTCCAAAAAGCATTTTGAACATTCCAATCTTGTTGCAAACATTCGAAGATCTGTTTTTGACGCATCAGCTTCGTCGCATGTGCTCAAAATTTTGTTTGGATATCGCTTTGGTTTGGATTATCGTATCTAGTATCGTAGTGGTACTCAAGTCCCCCAAAAAGTATTTTGGACACTTCAGCTTCGTCATGTGCCTTAAAGAATCTTTTGCATATCGCTTCGATTCGAATTAACGTATCCTGTGTGCTTCAAAGAGCAGATTTGAAACTTCAATTTCGTCTGAAATACTCCAACAACTATTTTGGACATTTAAGCTCTATCGTGTGTCTCGAAGAATCTTTTAAACACCACTTCGGTTTAAGTATCTGGTATTGTAGTGGTCCGCGGGTATTCCAAAAAGTAATTCCGACATTTCATTAGTATTGCAAGTACTCTGAAAACTATATTTGATACTTCAGCTCTATTATGTGCCCACAAAAATTTTTTGGATACCAATTCTGTTTGGGTTATTGCATTTAGTGTTATAGTAGTCCACGGATGCTCCCAACAGCATTTTAGAGACTCCAGCCCTCAATCTTTTCCAAGGAAATATTTTTATATTGCCTCCGATATCAGATACCCTGTGGTAATCGTGCTACTGACTTCTTCGTTCGCCGTGTTTGTGACGATTTTGTTTTGGTGTATTGCACTCTCCAAAATAGACTTTTACGTTATAACTTTAGTTCGTAACTAGCCAAATTTGTTTTGAAATACTCCGTTACGAAAGGACAAAACTAGAAACCATCGCGAGAGCATCTTCTAATTTAAAAACTTTGATAGAATCTAAATATACATTTAACATTTTTAAATTGGCGAGAATTGATTAAAAGATGGTTTGCAATGTTTTAATCTTCTTCGTCCGATCGATATACACAGGTAACACGAATAATTAAATTGGGGGACAGCTAAAAAAAACTTTCTCAGTAAACCATAGTAGTAACACGTTGAAATTCTAAGTTGTGGCAACAAAATTGAGACAAACGTAACGTTCGCCTGTTTATGGGTATCATAAACGAATCGTAAGTTATCATAAATAGTTTTTTTTTGTGAATTTATATTGTATGTTCTTAAATGTATATAAACTGAACACATAAACACCCTAAGTCAGAATCAACATATTTATTTCACAATTACAATGGACAAAAAAATTGATCCAATAGTCTAGGAGAGTTAGACCAGAAAACTGATTTAATTGAGACTAATCGAGAACACCTTGAAGAAGCTTAAACATCAAGTGAAAGAACATGATGTTTCTTTCGGTTGGGATGAATATATTTTTTGCAAAATGTCTTAGTTCTGTAGCTCTTATTCTCTTTTATTTTATGGTAAAAAACGCATGCACCATACACTATAGTTCTTATAATCGTCTTCTAAAGTAAGTGATTTTTTTACAGAAAAATGCCTAGTTTCCCACCAGAATATCTAAACTGCGTTTTATTTCTGATTTTTGGGGAAAATTATGTTTAGGGGCGAAAGCATCGATCGTCATATTAAACCCCCTCCCCTCTTCCTCTTCCATTATAATCCGAGTAGGAAGACATGTCGTCCTAAAGAGATTAAGTGTTGGTAAATGTAACTTCAAAACTATTTTATTGGGGTGCTGCAAAACCTCTTCTCGAGATTCTTACTACCTGACCAAATTCAGACGATTTGGATATAATGTTCCAATCCTTTTAATTGGAAGAAAGAGTCGTATTACTCGCATTTAAAGCGCTTCTTTCCAATGCGATACAAAAATAAGAAAAATTTGCCTAATTATTGATTGTCGATAGAAGGTTTAGTTAAAATTTTATTTTTTGCAGCTTTTATTAGATATTTTATCCATGCTGACAACTTCATGGTTAATAATAACATTTTTTGCAAATTGCATGCTTTTTAGACGCAAAAAATTGGATTGAGGAAGTGAAGCGCTGTTAGCGGCATTAAATTACGAAAAGCAAAGGATGTTACGGTTTTTCATCAAGCACTATCGGACTCGAGTAGAATATTTACATGTGGTATGGTGTACTCATCAGATACTTCATACTTGGTTACGTCAAGGTTAAAAAAAAAAATTCATCTGCGTCAAAAGTCAATCAACTCACCCTGTGTTTTCGTTATTGACAAGCTGTTCCAGCATCTGAATCTTTAGCATAGTGGAGGTGCCTCACCCTTCCGTGACGAGTTACATCATAGGGGACTAAATCCAAGCACAGCCCAATTGGAGAGCACACCGAACTTCGTCGCGGTCAACGTGCACCAACGGTATTTAAAACGCCACCAAGATGACAGCGCGAAGACTCTGCCTTCACCACCTACGTCTATCTGCGCTCGCAGTCGAACCGACTATGCAGCGCCGGAGAGCGGTCTCGTGCAGGCCGCCTGTTGAATTGAAAGTATCTTCCAAGGCGCTCCGTCGCACTTCTTGCGCGGCCTGTCCGCGTGCTGGAGGAAGATAACAGAGGCGCCGTAAGGGCGCTCTACGCGAGCCGCCCATAGAGCACGCGCATCCGCGGCGGGCTGACAACAAGTGTCTTATTGTCCCAAATTTTTTGCGACCGATTGCAAATTGCCCCACAGGTGGACGGCTGAGTCCTACGATAACGCCGAAGGTTGTCCTGGCCTTATTGAGCGTCGCGTGATGCCCGCAACCCGCGGATGATTGAATCCATAAAACGGCCCATAAAATAATCGAAGTCAATTATCGCCTTAGAATGCGCTTGTAATTAGAAGAGTTATAAAACTGCAATGTCCGCCATAAACACGATATTAGCGCTCAGGTGAAAGCCAAGCTGAGCTTATGCGAACATGGTCGGATCAATAGGCTTAAAGTTGGAGGCGATTTTCAGGTGTAAAAATTATTGTTGTTATCAACGATCGATCCTGGTTAATCATGGATGATACTGTAAAACACAACTCGTATATTATGAATTTTCTGAAGTGCGGTAAGAACAATGGTTTAGAAATTGCAGAAAAATTTGGTGAGAAAAATTTGAGACGATCTACAAAGGACAGGAGTCTCGAGAAGACAAAGAGAGGGTAAGAGAGAACACAATCTTCAGCTAATGCTTCTATAAGAGTTTTAAAACTAAATTAATAAACCAAAGGAAACTCTTAGAAGAGAATCAGACCACCTTAAACCACATTCACCATAAATAAGACGCGTTTTATCCAAATGGGGTTGTCAACAAGTAAAACCACCAAATAGGAGAAATATAGGAATCAAATCACCACAGGAATACCCTAATGCAGAAAAATGTACAACTTAGTGATTTTCTTCAATTGAACTTGTTCCTCCTACTTTTTTTAATTAAATTTTGCTTTGCGATCTTCAACAGAAAAACATACAGGAAGACATTTCACGCAAATCATATTCATGCAGTTTACATCAAAATAAAAATTAAATCATTGGAAAGTAAACGTTATCAGATAAGAATCATAGATGAGCATTCTTCATTTTCAAAAAATTAGATCTAATGACTACTAGTACAAACGTACCAAATAGAGAGTGCAATAGTCGCTCGACCGTTGATCGAAGATTGATATTTCCTCAGACAAGTTTGTTCATTACTGAAGCCATCTACCCAAAAGCCAGCTTAATTGCTGAAGATGATTATTTGTTAAAATTATGACCATCATCAATGTGGTCTTAGAATTCCAGAGTCCAATACCTACTCTGAAAACGGGAACGGGAGAACACACCGACACTGGAAAGGAAACAATGAGAGAATTACTCAAGATACATTTTCTAGGGTTGCAGGTTACTGATACATCATTTAGAGACTGACAAAATTCAAATCTAGAACCCCCAAAGTGGCCATCTAGGGAGAATTGGCAAGATGCCAAGAAAGTAATGGAAGTAGACAAAATAAAGTGAGCAATGAACTCATTTCGGCCTTATAAATCACCGAGACCTAACTGCATTTATCCTACTTTATCGTAGAAGGGGAATGATCTGTCTTGCTTTGGGGTACATCATACCGAGATCCTAAAAACTAATTAGAGTTACTTTTATACCAAAACCTGGAAAAATATGGTGAAATGAAGCTAAAGAGTTAAAACCAATTAATTTGATGTTTGTTTTCATTAAAAACTTTAGAAAAACTGCTCGGAAGACTTATCAGGAATGGTGTATTAGCCACTCGATCTCTAGACCAAGACCAATATGCTGCTTTTTTTAATAATGAGGAGGTGTATGATAAATAACACATCTCTATATTCAACTACTAAAGTGTTGAGAAGTAAAGGATTTAACAAAACAAGTTGCAGGTGGATATAACGGAATTTTAAAGAAATCTTAGTATATATATTCTTAATGGGTAAAACAATGACAGTTCGGATTGCAAAGATCTCCTCTGCTGTAAACCTTGTAATGGGAGCTGTTAAAGGCACTCGAAGGAAATGAAAATAGAACACTGGGAGATGCAGATGACTTAGTCTTACTATCTTATGGAAGATTGAACGATACAGTTAAGGAGCGTGCAAAGGGATCTTAATCTATTAGAAAACTGAACAGATGCAAAAGGACGGACTATATGTAACCCGCTTCAAATCTATCACAGTAGCATTTACAATAAAAAGAAGTTTAGAGAAACTGGGACCTCTTAGGCTCTGAGATGTAGAAAAGAAAAAGAAAATGAAACACTTAAAACCAAAAAGTCATAAAGAAGGTGAAGACAACGCTAGTGCTAGCCAGACGACGTTATGGAAAAACATAGGATCTAAAACCGAAAGTGATTTATTGAATATATACCACGTGTTCAAACGATGATAATACATGCAGCTGTAGTGCGATGAACAAACTTGGCGCAAAGGACCGCTATAACCGTACTAAGTAATATAGAAAATCTTGTTTAGGAGTAACGGGTGCTATAAAAACAACACCAATAGTGGTAATGAATATAGTGCTAGACTGTGCAACGCACCAATTCGCAGGGAAGGTAACAATCAACTGAAGAGCTGTTAGTACAAAGCAGGAATTAGTTACAAACTATTACAGGTCTCCTTACTAGACATTGTTTGCTTAGAGGACACCTTTACAAAATAGTGGTGTACAATGAAGACCTAAGCTACAAGCAATGCGGCAGGAAACCAAAGACGGCCATCCACATCTTATGCGAGTGTGAAGCTTTAGTCCACAGAGGGTAAGCTGTCTATAGAAAACCAATTATAGATCCAGAAAAATACAGTAACTATTCAGTAAGAGACTTGTACAGATTGGTACAAGAGACGAAGATACTGGAAAAAGTGCTGTAAATAAAATGAGAGAAGTATAATAAATCCATATGGCCGCAGTGCTACCGGAGGCAGAGATCAAACGACCCTCAAAAAGTCTGCTCTAGAGTATAATCAGCAAACTCACCACGCATTGATGGTCAGCAAATTTTAATTCTGGGTTTAACTGAAACTTGTACGGATAAAATTTGAAAATGTATTATACAAAGGTCTGAAAAGTGTCTAAATCTTAAGAACATTGTCAAATCGATAAGTTCGCTCTTTATTTTTTAGACTATACTGACGTGTTGAAAATGTTGACCAACACCTAAAGCACTGACGAATTCTCTAATGCATGAGCAATTGGGTGTTTTATGGTCAGTTATTTCGACCACAAATCTAACGAAGGGTATGAAACGTTCTTCAAATTGAACAACTTTTAGTAACTTCAACGCATTAAGCAATTGTGCATCTGTCCGTGTGTACAAATCTAGCATGCCCTTGATAAGTTCACTTTATCTTTTATTTGCAGTAGTGATCTGGCTTGTGCATAAACACGGAAATATTTTTTTTATTTCTAAGGCTTGTGGAAATTTATTACACAAACTATGCAAAATGTAGTATATAACACTAAAATATCTTCGTACATTAGAGTTGGATTTGAGGGTATTCTGATGCTCTTTAGAATTTTATACCTCGATGGGATCTTAATGGAGCAGACTACCGTCTCAAACAACTTCTTCTACCCAACTGCCAATTTCGCTTTCTCAAGGTAGACGCTGTTATTATAACTAAAGAGGCTCTGACGACAGAGACAACATCAAATTCCTAATTCCATCATAACCCTAATTCTATACTCGTTACAAAAATTCAGCTACTTCTAATAAAACTCTCTAACTAAACCTTCATCTTACTAGATCTTCTAAGATCAACTAGCATATACTTTTCATCAGATCCCTATTGGTGATAGATTTATTATCATAAGAGACCTAAATACGAATGCTGATGGCAATAACACAAACTTAGAAAGCCTAATGGAAAAACATGGCTTAAAACAAATGAACAACAATGCCAAAATACAATAAAACTTTGCAAGCACTCACACTCTACAAGATTACATAGATTTCACCAGATCGGAGAACTGAAAACCAACCAGACCACATCTTAATGTCCAAAAGATGGACAAATTCATTATTGAATGTTGTTAATAAAAGATGTGCAGGATAAAACACCACCACAGAACAAGCGAATTGAAAATAACTTGCCAGCTATTACAAAATCTTTGCCAAATATCGAGCAAAAACGGAAAAAACTCAAAACGCAGCTGACAATAATAGAACACAAATATTCAAAACAAACTTCAGAACATAAAATAAATATTTGGCAGAAACTCTTAAACTAACACCTAAAACGCCATTGAGACAAGAAAAAGAAATTATGTCACAGATGTCACACACGACCTCGTAAAAAGCAGAAAGAGGTTCAAAGCAGAAATATACACAACTAATAATAAAAGGAATATAAGAGTAAGGAATATCAAAAAATCCTTAAATCCTTAAATATTTAAATACTTAAATTCTCACAGCACACTTAACATGAGAAGTATTATATAGTATAACTGAACAACTCAACAACAAACGTAAAAGAACACTTTAATAATGGCGAAATTAGGGAAACCAATTTCATTTCCACAGCAACAAATAAATTGTTGGAAATAATCCTTCAAATAAATATTGACAAAAAATGATAATCGGGAAAAAACTTCAGAAAATGAAGACCTATCAACTAATCTATGCACTATACAAGAAATCCAAGGGACAACCAGGGAAACTAAAAAAACAATTGTCCGTTCTGGACTATCCTCCCTTTTCCTCTATAAATTTGAAAAAGAGGCACCATCCCGGATGAATAGTATTCCCGAAAACAGATTTTACAAAATGTACAAATTGGCATGGTATAACATTGTTATATAATGGGCATAATAAAATCCTGTCTTCCTAGAAATCAGACTAACTTTTAACTATAGGGACTATATGAACATGCGGCAATGTGGAATGTTACCACAACAAAAGGGCGTGCAAAATAAAATCATCAAATTAGTTCAAAAATTCTACAATGGCGCTACTTGCCAAATAACCTTCAAAATATGACTAATGATTCCATGGTCATGTGTTTTGTCGCCTTTTTTTAATATCTTACTAGATACAGTTCTTGAAAAGTCATGCAATAGGACACAAGGTATCCGTTAGACCTACAATATTTACTGACAGATGTTGACATAGCAGGCGATATATGTCTAGTAGTAAACAAAGAAAACCAACTGAATATATTGGTTAATAAAACCAAAGCAAGCAGACTTAACGATAAATATGAGAAAAAGAAAATCCATGAAAACAAATGCCACAAATATGAACTCTTTTACAGTTAATCAATGTATCTTTGAAGACAGATGTAAGGGCCAGTATTGATGCTAAAAATATAATTAAAATGGCTCAACATGTCTTTGGACAAACCTATCTGGATCTTCAGACAACTATTAGAAACAACGAAACTAAAAATTACCGTTGTGTAAAGTCTGTGCTACTGTACGGGTTTGAAACGTATAGAGTAACGAGAGATATAACATCAAAACGTCAAGTATCTGCAACAAATATGCGGTATCTATTGACCAGAACGAACAAGCAATGATGAACTGCTGCAAAGAAGAAAGCAGCGCCAAATAAGTAATATACATTGCAAAAACGTATGAACTACATAACCAAAATATCTTTAGAATGGAAAATAAAACAGTGGTAGACCGCACTTGACCTGGAAACGGTTAGTTTTAGATGAGTTGAAGGCTGTCAAAACATTATGATGAAAGAGATGATTTAGACATTCGAGCTGGAATTATAAGTTGAAAACAACAGTTGATTAAGAAGCTCGTTTTTTATAGAGGTCGGTGCAAGAAGAAGTCAGGTCAATAACTGCAGACAAATGGTTTAAGGGTTCAAACTTCGACAGTGCGCTGCAACCGCACGGGTTGTATCTCCGCTCGAACTATGACATCATAGTTTAAGACTTGTAGTTTATAAGTTAGTAGACACAATAGGGCTGTTGTGAGTATAACGTTGGTAATGTGGAGAAAGAAATCTGCTCTGATATATAACAGTGCAACATTTTTTGGAATACGAGTAATAAATTTTAGAAGTGTCTTTCTACTTTTCTTCTTCCCCAAGTATTTCTTAAACCTTTTTTACTATTTATTATATTGCGGTTGCGAATATCTTAAGTATACGAGTGAAAATAAATGAATAATAATAACAATAAAGTAGCTTTAGAGTAGACCTGTCTTGTCTGGACATCTTCAGTATAACACAAATAATGAAAAAGGGAACTAACGACTGATGAAGAAGTCCATTTAGTATTGGTGTTTTTACGAAAAGTCTATATAAAAGCTACAGTTGGTACTAAAAAAAGCAATTATCTATAATCTACAAAGCAATTGTACAGAAATTCAATGAAGATTGGCAAAAAGTTCTCAAAGACAGTTGAAGTGACAAAAGATCTTAGATGAATTTTGTTTAATATTATCTACACTATTTTAATATTTATCTTAACTAAGCCTTTTAGCAAAATAGTAACCAGTATCAGATAGGGATATTTATGCTTCATTAAGTGGATCAGCAAGTCGTAATAGCGCAAGATGACTTGAAGTACTTGGCAACAAAACAACAAACATGGAGAGCACAAGGAAGAATATTAAAAGCAAAATATTGAAGAAATAGAAGTAATGGGCTCTTTAAACTCAATATTACCAAAATAACGAGAACTCAAAAAAATGTCCGGATAAGATTAAAAACGCAAGAGTAATAAAGAGTAAAAAAGATTTATTGATAATAAAATAATAAAATCAAAATACCCAAATAACTACCCCGATGTAAACTAAGTAAACAAAAGAGATGACGAAGGGTATCTTACATGAGTGATAGCCAAAGAATCATGTCGAAGAAGAACTTAACATCAGATGATCAGGATGATTAAACTGTATGGCAAAATAAAACTCTCTTTGTGCTCTAATCTCTTTACTTCACTGTGCCTTTTTTATTTTGGGCAAATTACCATTTCTCTAACTCTAATTTGTTTTCCTTATACTATATATATATATATATATATATATATATATATATATATATATATATATATATATTTGATTATTGTATTATTGTTTATCTAAACCAATTAGATGCTGAGAGATTTGTTTATCTCTTCGTCTGAATATATGATATATCTCTCACGTGTTGATTGATTTTTATCAAATTTGATATGAACTATGACCCTGAGGTCATCTAGGGTCAGAGTCTACATATTAAATGTTAAAAGTTGATTTTCAAACTTCAGAATTAACTGGACTTAACTGAGCTCAAATATACTTTAGATAGTTTTTTATTCTCAGGATTTTACATCAAACTTTTTTGCTAATTACTCTTATATCTTTCTGTAATACAAGTTAGTCACTATATTTCGTTTTCGTTTAACTCTACATATTATTAGTTGTAGATTACATATTATTCTTTATTTATGATTTAGTTAATTCGGTTAGTTTCCCTTCTCACTTAAGTGTTAAATTTAATTTTTATTTTCCAGGAAACACTCCTTCATTGTTATCTGGTATTCTAATTTATTTTTTGTTCTTCGTGTTTTTCTTTTTCTTCTCTTATTTTTTATCGTCGGATCATTATTTGCCTATATTAATCTTCCCTCAAACGCAAACTTACTAGTTTTACTTATTCAAAGTTAACAGAAAAGAACTCGAATATGTTGATATGTAAATTTTATTTACGAATATTTTTTATATTATTTATTCTTATTTTTAAAACCATCAGTTTGTTTTGTTCTCAACAGAAATCTCATTTTATTATTTTTATTTAAAATTGAACATTTTTCTGTTTGTTGCATTCATTCAGACTTTCTTAACCTAAATTTTTTGCTAATAAGGCGTGATTATCACGATACATATGAATGTTTAAAACATTAAAAAAATGATTGGCACTTCCTCCTGAAATTTTGGTAGTGTTGGAGACTAAAACACGCACCCAGGACATATTAAGACATGCTATAGTGCAAAGTGATGCTACTAAATAGCATTATTGAAATGCAAGGAAGGAAAGATTGCAAGTTATGCGTGCAGTGCTGAGAGTGCAGTTGTGGAAAAATGAAAAACTATAGAAGGTGACAATTATAGTTACGAATAGACAGCGTGGTTTCCATTTATATGAGGTTAGTAGTCGTTCGTGGAAATTAGCATTGAGTCGTAGAACTCTTTGCCGGATATCAATGTTCAAAGAAGACACGAACTGTCTGCTAAATGTGCGTGTCACACGTTATCCAGCGTTTGCCAGACTTAATAACGTTAAACAGACGAATCACATTCGATGTACAGGTCTGTCTGTGAAACTTTGCATTCCATCATCCATGAGAACTTAAAGATGACAAAGATCTATACACAAGGGGTTCCTCCTAGTCTTATCGGTCACCAGAAGCGGAAGCGTATGCAGATATGTCAGTGCTGCAGCTATACAGCGTGGTTCTCCACAAAACATCAGAACAGTCTATTGTTGTTTTCTCGTAAAAGTATTATCAGTGAACAGTGTTGCAAGTCACTGAAGTCACTCCACCAACGTATTCAGCAAGGTCGTTACGAAAAATGCAAATTGCTTTAACGTGCCAGTGCATGACCACATCTACATCCTCGCCACCCTCCAAGCTTTGAATGCTTGAATGTTGCTTCATACCTTAGATTGAATCGGTTTTGCAGCGAGCGCGTATGTTGTTTGACTCGATGAACGATGAGTTTCAGTCAAGATGCTGTGCTACACCCAAAGAATTGTTATGGGGCAACTTTACGGAAACTTATCAAAGCAATCATAAAAGTGTGACATTGAAGAAAATACTTCTGATAAAAATTCTCCCTAATAAATTATTAGCGAAGGGAAAACAATTGTGTTAACATTTATTCTGGAGCGCTCCAAGTGAAACAAATTTAATTAATTAATTACCCTTCAATTTTAACCAAACGAAGCAGTTTTTAAATTAAAAACTTCGTCGTGCCTCAAGCAGCAGAAGTAAGTTGGCTGCAAAAATTGCGATTTAAATTGTTAATGGATCAAATCCGCTCGCGCCGAAGGGAACGCTGTTTAGTAGCGACTTCCTAATTGTGAATGCATGTTTCCGCACCCGCTGGAAAGGCACTGAGCCGGAGTCCGCGTGAAAGTTTCATGAAAAACTGTCTGCCTAATTTGAAACGGCGCGATTGTTTGCGCGAGGGTGGAACTCCGGACTTATCTTTTTGGCTGAAGAGGCGTCCCGGGGGAGCGAAATGTACACATGGTTGGTTAGATTGCCCATGTTTATTTTTTTTCCAAAAGGAGCAAATTAATTTAAAGAATTTGTTAATGAAAAGGTACATGTATAGACGGTGTTTCATAAATATTCGGACGTACCTATATGTTGAAAGTTTATTAATTAAAAACAAACAAACAAAAGGAATAACGTTAATCTTCACAACATACTCTACTATGGTTTGTGGTCTATTTTCACCTTTTTGGTTCTGCCCATAGAACAAAAAAATTCTCTTATCTCTATAATATCAAACTGCCTACCATGATGTAGATGATTTGTTGACTTAAATTCTTATGATAAAAGATAAGGTCTAGAGGCAACACAAAGCAGAAGTTCTCAATTTATTTTTTGAGTTGTATGGAGACAATGAGTCACTGTTGGTGGGCATTTTAGACAGATGGCCTAATAGGGCCATACATCTTTAAAGATGTTAGAAATGCTGTTACCATAACACGATAACCCAATGGTACTAATGGAGCAACATCGATCTGGAATAAATGTGGTTCCAGCAGGACGGTGCCACCTGCCATACAACTCGGACTACAGCCGATTTACTGCATTAATAACTTCCTGGCCAGCAAATTCTTGTGATATAACATTGTGTGACTTCTTTTCGTTAGTTTATCTCAAATCTAAGATCTACATCAGCAATAAAAATAAACATCGTAATAAAAAAATAGAACGCACATTGCGTTGACGTTCTTATTTTAACGCAAGTCAATACAGCATTTTTATTATCAAATTTAATGGTTAGAGATAAACAATTTTGTTGGTTTGTTTTCTTAACTCATTTAGAATATTAAAGCAGACAAATCCTGCAATAAATTACCCAACGAACGTTTCCCTCAGAAAGCCGTTATTAGATTCAACAAGTCGTAAAAAATCGCAATTTCCTTAACATTATAACGCCGAAAGCAAACAGCGTTCTGTATATTAATTAGCACAGTCAAAATGCAAATCGGATTGTGTGCAAAAAGCAACAAAGGCCCCGCGATCCCATTATGACGCAATTTCCGCGGACGCCGGCTCGTCAAAGCCAGCGCCCGAACTTTTCCCATTTTCGCGTCGCCATCAGAGCCAGGATTCGTCGGCGGCCCTAATCGCCCTTAATTGGCAAAGAGACGGCGGCGCGCTAATTACACGTTTAGCAAAAAGTAATAGCAGGTGCCACCGCCAGCGAGCTTCCGCGTTCTGGGGTCACGGGGTCAGCCTGTGACGTCAGCGAAACTAGTTTCCATGGTGACGACATCTGTAGTGCCCTAAAATTTAATCTCGCACTTCATCTGTCACGTCCTTATGGAACGACAGCGAAAGGCTGCTTTCTTTATCCGAAAATTGCCGAAGCTTTATTAATCCGATGCTGCGCGCTCGCAGGCCAGGGATTTGATTAATTATTTCTGGACAATGTTGCACAATAATGGGAATTTCCATTGAAATATTTGCTAGCGCAGCGCGGCTACAGAATTAAATAGATTGGTAGAAGCA
Source organism: Sinelater perroti (assembly GCA_036346155.1). Classification (NCBI taxonomy): domain Eukaryota; kingdom Metazoa; phylum Arthropoda; class Insecta; order Coleoptera; family Elateridae; genus Sinelater; species Sinelater perroti. The sequence goes on along the minus strand of JARFIY010000111.1, from coordinate 6,665,325 downwards.
GAATTAATTGTTCATTTCGGCATACAAAATTTTCATATTTCGACCTATCAACAAAGTTTGAAATAAACCATTCAAAACAATAGTTCTATACCGTAAATTCTACTAAGATAACTCAAATTTTTAAATGAGCATGCTCTACATACTGAAAGATCAAGGCTTCCATATGTTTATCTCCACTGATAGGTTGTCGCACACCATTTCTGATATAAGGCGATACAGCAAGCATCACAACTTAAATAATCGCTTGCTCAAGTTGAAGGCAAGTACTCAATCTTTTTTCAAAGTAATTAGCCAGCCCATCAAGCATTTGGAGCTCAAGTATCAAACCTGTATTCGTCCGCATCAAACCAAACGTCTTAACCGCTCGACCATAAACTGCTGCAATATTTATAACTTCAAAGTCTAAAGTAACATCTGCAACTTAATTGTAATAATAATGTTGAGTCTTTGCACTCAACCAGGGCGTATGTCTTGCAAATTGTAAAGTTAAGGCTTTCACCTATGTAGTAAACATCATAAAAGGTAGTTGGCAATACACAAAGGAATTAAGTGCAAAATGTAAATAATAGTAACAATGAAGAAAAATGGGAATTAAAATGGATAGGACATACATGGCAGGTGATAGAAGAGAAAAAACTTAAATTTATTGGAAGTAGGATATTCAATTATCTTTATGTGAATATTTTAAAGGAAAAACTTTTGCCCTTTGATTTAAAAATTTATCAGTCTTTTTTGTTGTTGGCTAGAGGAAGAAAGCTCTGTACCTCTTTCCCCCCTACCCCACTGTCTCTTTTTGCACGCTCTGGTAGACCGTTAACTGTTGATAAAGAAACCTTAGAAAAAGCCATTAAAGAAAGCTCAGGATCAAGTACGCGCGTATTATCCAGTAAGCTCAGTTTGCCACACCATACAATCTGGAGACAGCTTCGTGCACTTGATTTCTGGAGAATCCAAAGAACAGTTCTTTCTGCCGACGAATCGTCATTTTAGATGAGAAATAAATTTTTCTAAGCAACACAGATATAGGTAGCCGATAAGGCCGTTTTAAAAAGTATGTGATGTTCCATGTTTGGTGGAACTTAGAGGGAGTTACGCTTTGGGAACTTATTCCGCATGGTCAGATAGTGCATAGAAAGCTGTCCGCGGAACAATCGAACCGAGTACGTGATGTGGGCAAGCTTAAAGAGGGTATCCAATATTTTTTTACCCAAAAGATCGGCAAATTGGTTGAACGTTGGTTACAAGTTGTTCAAACCAAACTACATCGTAAGTTAAAACATAAAGCACGATAGAGATTTTTATTACACCCTAATACAAATTATAAAAAATAAAAGACAAATTAGCAACTAAATTAAAAAGAAAACTAATGTACTCTATCATGAAAGTGATGAAATTTATAACTGAAAATAATATAAAAATCAGTTGAATCAATACAAGAATATATAATAATATCTGTAGCTAGGGAAAAGGTTAGTTATTAGCATTTTAACCCCCCCTCTTTATATTTTTTTATTTTGAAATCAATAGCATATTTATTACTAAGAAAATTTACATATATACTGAATTAAAGTTGAGCTATGATTGCTACACAATCAAACCAATACTACAGTCACTGTTGCGTAATTTAATTTTGAAAAAATCCTCTTTCGAGACAATTTAAAAATATCATCTCAATTAAAAAATATCGAAAAGTCATAAAAAGTACAATCCGAGTACATTCCCAATCGATATTCTTCCTAACGGATGAAGAGAAATATCATAGGTCAGCTCATGTGCATTATAATTAAAGATAATCGTTAATTGTTCTGTTAGTAATTGTTTTTAGCAAAGTGAACTGTTTCATGTTATTATTTTGATTTTATTTCGTTACATATGTAAAAGGGCAATTTAGAAAAGGAAATTACCACAAAAATGCAAACAGAAATCTTTAATTCATTCTAAAATGAAAGAGTCAATTAAACTTTCTTTCCAAAATTAGATTTAATGATGACAGGCGATTAAACAGTTGTATAATTCAGTAATTTACTGTCTGTTAGAGTATTTATGATATTTTATATTTTACATGGTTCTGCCTAAGAGTCATTTTAGTGGTAGAAAGTACTGGTAATAAATATCGTCACGGTACCAGTTCTAAGATGGTCGTCCAATATAACACTTACCCGAAACAAGAACAACAGTCGTGGAGATTTAAAAGCTACTGAAATTTATCGATGAATAAAAGGTTGCGTGTAGTAAACAATGCATTTGTTACAGCAATAAATGTGCAAGTAGAGTGAAAGATGCTTTTCGCCCTAATCAGATTCACCGGTCTATGGCACCAAAGTTCAGTGCAGCAGTTAGTGGTGAAAAATTAGCGTGATGGAGGAGGAAATTTTGAATTCTGCAAAGTTTGAATGTCACCCCCAAATAGTCTATGGAAAAACAAAAATTTGGCTCCGATGGAGAGATGCACCCGTGTGGGGTTGCTAGTCTTCCGTCGGATGCCTCCCCAGGTGGTGGATAGGGGAACGCCCACAAAATATGGTGAGTACCCGGGGCGGACCAAAACCAACAGCAGAAGGTTTTTATATAAAAGCAATGGGCGCCCTTTTTCCCAGTGGCCGAAATGATCATAAAGACAAATAAACTATTGAGAATAGTCAAGGACATAAGGATGCAGAAGGAAATCGAGAACCCACTGCATTAAAGATTTTCAGGAATGTCTCTAGTAGAACCTTCATGGCTGCATACCAAACAAAATATTCCTGAGTTCCAAAACTCCCAATCGGATCTTGGGACGTTTAGCAACAATGTTATGATAAAAAGTAAACCATCGTTGGATAGAGAAATTAAAGTATGCACATAGAACAACACAAATTAACATCATTCAAGTGTTTGCTCCAACAACAGATCGAAGTAATAAAGAAGTAAAAGGTTATAGAGATAGTAGAAAAACTACCAAAAAGAGAACTGATTATGATAATTAGTAATTTTAACGCCAAAATCAGAACAGCTTGCGAAGGGAAAGTATAGGCCCAAACGGAATGTGTGTAAGGAATAAAAGAGAAGATACATTACGCATTTTTGTAGATAAATAATATTTGGTGGTAACTAACACATTTTATTATCTTCCAGGCGATTGTATATGTGGAGGTCCCCTATGGATATGACTGAAAACATAATTAGGAATTAAATCTAATAAATAGAAGATATAGAAATATTCTGAGGCAGATATACATAAAGTCAGATCATAACCCTTTAGTAGCAGTTTTTAGATTAAGGTTAAAAGAATTACGCAAGAAAAAACTAAGAAATATGATTTAAGAAAAATAAAAGATCCCCTATAGGAAGAACAAGTCAGCAGTACGTTTGGGAAGCATAATTGACAGCAATCTAAACACCCACAATGTTAATGAAAAGACCAACAAATTAAAGATAACGGTAATGATCATCAAAAATAATATTTTAAAACCATCGTGGATGACGAAAGAAATTAATTCAGTTGATGAAAAGAGGAAACATAATGAAAAATTATTAATGCAAAGATAAACGAAGCTAAATGAATAAAGACAAAGGAAAATGTCTAGAGAGAGAAGCCTTGCAGTAGAAATATGGTACTTTCAACGTACATCAGAAAGTCAAATAAATTACTGGAAAACAAAATAGAAGAAAAATAAACAAATTAGTTGACAGTAACGGAAAATTTAGTATTAATAAAAACAAAATCAAAGATACATGGGAAGCCTACACAAAGAAATTGTTTGAAGACAATCGACTACAACCTCCCCAGATAAATAATAAAAGTGGACAAAACATAATTAACGAAGCAGCGGAAGTTACAATAAGGGATATGAAAGAAGGGAAAACAGCACGGCTGGATGAGATAGAATTTCTTAAGTTATTTGAAGAACAAAGAATCAATGGAAATTAAATGTCGTCTACACAGTTTGGATTTAGAAATTCTGTTGGGACAGTGAAAGCTTTGTTTAACGTTTAAGTGTTCTTCTAAAGATCCAGGGATGTGAAGCGATGTCTACGCCTGTCTTATTGACTACAGTAAGGCTTTCAAAAGAGTACAGTGCCAAAAAATGATCGAAATCCTGAAAAGCATAGAAAGATTAAAAGGATCTTAGAATAATTGTAAACTTATATTGAAATCAACTGGCATTTGTAAGGATGGATGAAGGAAGCTCAGATGATATTGAGATTCTGCCAGAGGTAAGACAGGGTTGTGCATCTTTAGATAGAAGGGATTTTGCTGAATGGTAAAAGAGTAAACAATTAAGATATGACGATGATACAGTCATTTTCGCGTACAGCATAGAAGGACCACATTATCTCATGCACAGAGTAACGGAGAGCAGACAGCGGTACGGCCCGGATATTAATCTCAATAAAACAAAATTAATGGTCATTAGTAAAAGCAACAACCAAATCCGACAACGATTAATAACCAATAAAAAACCTGTTGAGAGAGCCAATAAATATTCCTATCTAGGTAGATTTCTAATGATCAGTGGGACAACTCAAAAACGAGGAGTCGTACTGAGAAAGAAGGAGCAACATTTAATAATACGCACTCAATATTTAAAAGTTATCAGTTGACCATGGCTACAATAATTACGTTGTGTCTTTTCTGTGCTACTATATGGAGTAGAATCCTATACTCTGACAGAAGTCCGGCTTGTCGGAATTTTGGGCAGAACACATTACAAACATTGAAATTCTCCAAAGAATGCAAAAGAAGGCAGAAATATTGAACGCACTAAGACCCCAAAAACTGAAATATATGGGCAATATTATGCGAAACGCCATTAGATATCAGCTTTTACCGAATATACTGGAAGGAAAAAGTATTTGGAAGAAGAAACCCGGGCGGAAGGATGATATCACGGCTAAAAAAATTGAGAACATGGTGTGGGAAGAACACAACATAATTATTCAGAGCCGTAATTAACAAAGTATTAATGGGCAAGATGGATGGCCAATATCCGGATCGGATAGGCGCCTTAAGAAGAAGAAGAAGGGGGGACGCAACGGAAGTACGTACACAATTGTAACGGCACCAACGTCATCTTACCCTCACATCCTGTATCCCGTACCGGGAAAATCGTCGCTGGTCGATTGGGCCTGGCCGTATTTATGGGTAGTGGGCTAAAACTATACATAAAACTGTAAACGTAACATTTGTTTTGCAAATATAGGACAAGCAATTTTTATAGTAGAAGAAAACTTCACACACTTTGTAGAAGCTAAAAGATTTGTGCTTAATAGTATAATTAAAAAATAAACATTCTTTGTTTTACCCTTATAGTTACATGCAATAGAATAATAGAATAAATAACAATGGCAAAACAGTATCCCAACAGGAGCGTGCTAAGTCAAATGAAAAATTCATTTTCTAGTGTTCAAATTGCGTTTCTATGCCTCCCGACCTCGGCTAAGGTACGCAATGCGGTACGGCATGACGGCACGCTAATCCCCTAACTGCATTCCTATTTGTGGCGTACTGCCCCTTAATTGTAATAATCGCCTCATAAATCCAGGTGCTTGTAGCGAACACATTTTTTGCAGATAGGCGAGGAATTTCAATCTCCTGCTACAAATGCAGCGGCTGCTCAGTAACTCAATTATCGATCCATCAGGCTAGGCCGTACGAGCTTACATCGTGCAACATCATGCACTTTAAAATGCTTTTCGAATAAATAAACCAAAATTTTCTTTAAATGGGAAACATTCTTTTTCAGCGAACAATCTTTAAAATGTGACTATGTGAATTGTTTTATGAATCAAATATTGGAAAAACTGGAACGAGAGAAATTATTACCACAGATCAATATATCAGATGATCCCAAAATTTCGGCTCCAATTCCCATAGGTAGTGGAAACATGGCCGTATGGCGGCCCTGAAGTTTGTTTTATGGTGGTAGCATCATGAGTCAGATGTCATTGAGATCAGTTGATTTGTGAAAGTCGTGAAGATCAATAACCAAACTACGTTTAAAGTCATTGAACTGCATTGATTTATCTATCCTGTTTGTATTGTCTAGTACTAAAAAATAAATATACGTGGTCTGTCCAAAAATATCAAACCATATAATATAAAAAATTACAATTACATTAACAAAAAAAATCTATATATTTAGCAAATAGTACAAGATACGAGGAAGAATTACAAAATCTTTTGGCCATGCTCAACAAAGAAATTCAGAAAATCTCAAAAAATTAGTGGTACAGGGCAAAACTCAGGGATCACGACCGCGGGAACGATCACCAAAAAGATGGACGGACCAGATCAAAGAGGTCACCCTCCATACTATCGAATATATTATAAGAACAACCCGAAACAGAAGTCAATGGCGAGACATCGTAAAAGAAGAAGCTTGCAGAACACGACACGAACCAGAAAAGTAGAAAGAACTGCTCTGGTAATAGTAGTCTTAAAAGAATTTCTTACGACACGTTTAATGCCAAGGTTTGTCGTCAAAATTTAACATACTTGTTGCTGATCTTCCATAACGTGGTTCACTTTCAACATATATGAACAGTTTGTACCATGCTTTTATTTATACTTCAATTCCTAAGGCTTTTGAATCGTCCAATTAGTTTCTTTGGACAAAGTTCCCTTTTCCCTTTTTTATGCAGATTCTTTGCTCTATTCACGGAGTTATTGCAACAATCATACACCACAAAACCTGGGCAGCAAAATCATTCCCATTCACGCATGTGCATCACGGTCGATTCTCATCAGTTGCCAGATTATATCGTAATCGGGTAAAGTGTTTTCATTATATTAACATTAGCTCGATGTTTTCAGAAGAACCCACGTATAGCTCTTTGGTCTTCTTGTAGTTTTAGTCAAATCATAGCAATCCTTAGGAGATAGAGATAGATGTCTAAAAATAATAATGATAATATATTACTAAGAGATTGCGTATTTAATAATATATAATTTCAAGTTATCTTTTGAATGGACCTAGAAATCCCCATTAACTCTTAGAACAACAATATTCCTCAAGGGGTGTATAAAATCTAACATCTAGCATGAGGTTCAAAAACAATTTTTACTTTTGAACAGTCTACCTTTTGTACACTAGCGCCCTAGCAAAGGTAAAAGATGTTATTGTTGTTACTTTTACAAGTTTAAAAGTTGTATACAAATAGAAGCAACTAAGAAATTATAATGAGCCAATCGAAAGTCTAGAAACGCAAAAAATCGTAAAGAAACAGATATTTGGATTGGTAATGATTATTCAAAAAAATACAGGAAGAGAAAGAGAACTTCATACGTCACATAAAAAAATAAAGCAGCAAGAACAAAAAGTGTTCCCCATGTACAATAAGTTAGTCGATAGTATTAGTCGAAACAAAGTTGAAGACCTCGAGGAAATATTGGGAATTGGAGACTCAAAGCAACAATAGAGTAAACTAACATGCAAAAGGTATCAGGTAAATATGGAGGATGACAACAAGGTAAAGTTGGAAAACAAAGATACAAAAAAAGTTAATATTTAAAATAAGAACATGAAATATTAAGACTATCTCGCAGAAGAATAAATTGATATGTAAAAAATTTCAAAACCTGACACTCTTATGGTCCTTTGAGATTTCAATGCTAAAGTGAAACAAGAAGAGCAGGGATAGAAACAAGGGACAAGGATAAGTATCATGGCAATAGAAATAAATATATTCAAAATAGATTACAAAGATACCTGTTTAATCATAAGAAAAAATGCAGAAAATCACAGTGATTATGTGCTAATATCTAAGAAGATACAAAAATAATCTACGATGTTAGAACATATCGAGCGCTAATGTTCGATGTACCCACCTCCTAATAATAACTAAGTTGAACTTACGAATGGTTAACATAAGGAAAAGGGAAAGAGATGGAACGTTAAAGAGATTAGCAAAAGAATTCAATGTGAAGAAGAAATAAGAAATTATTTAAAAAACATCAAATGTCCATAGAATAATAAAAAAAGTATTAAAAATACTATAGACAAAACAATAATGAAAAAAGTTTTAAAGAAAAAGAACCATAGCAATAAAAAATAAATAAATTTGAATGGATAATTATGAAGAAAGTGGAGGAATAACCCACCACATATAAAGGGTTTTTGTGAGTTCAAGAGAGATTTGAGTTAGTTCTCAAATGGGGGTCTCAATCTGCCTACCCCCTAAGGAGAACTATGAGTCACAGAAGAAGTTTTCTTCTATATTTTCTTCTTATAGTTCTTTTTGATAAGTAAATAGATAAATTAACTCTAATCTTTCTTGACATCAAAGTATTTTGTAATTTTTCAAGAGTTAGTAGGTGGACCAAAAGATTACACGTAACTGCATCATTATACTTCAACTTCACTATAGTTTATTAGTAGCAATGTCATCCTAGCCTAGTTAAATAGTTGGTCATGACATTATGTTAATTCAGTAACAACTACAGAGACATTAGTGTGGAAACCGCAAAAGGAAAAATGTGGAGATTATGAGCAATAGCTGAAACTTTTAAATTAAAATTATAAATTGAGTTAAATATAGAAAAAAATGAATAAATTGCGTAAGCAAATTGGCAATTGCTTTTATAGTCTGCCAACAGATTATAGTGATGATCTACCCCACATATGAAGCAGGATAGCAATTTTTGATGGCTATCGCCACAAATGCAAGGCTATCGCGGCGCTGTTGTTAAAGTAAATAACAATGTAACGAACTGCAGTTGTCTGCCGAGAGCAAATTTTACGACTAGTTCTTTTATCGCTACTCTTTCTATTAACATAAATCTGTAATTCAATCCGTCCACACAAACGGTGATTGCTGCAATAATTATGCAAAGCTATGTTAATTGCTCTGATACACACACAATAGTTGAGGTTTGCAGACGTAGTGAAGATTGAAACGCTTGCGTCTGTACGTGGGACGGTTTAAAATTTTCTGTTCTCTTTGCTCTTTATGTTATGATCGAAGAGCAATTTTATGTTATTTCACTGTATCAAATAACTGTGCTGTATATCGAAAAACAAGCGGTAGAATCATAATTGTAGCGTCAACTTCCGTTGCTGCACGTCGATTTGCGTGTGAGAAAAAATTTTCAAAATGGAGAACCAAAAGTGAATGTTGGGAACCCCAACAAAAAATTCGGGGCGTTTATATGGACCGCTTCTAGTGGTAATGATGGCGTGTGTGCTTTAATAGAAAATAATACAAATATTGAGAGAAGTCGACCGTGGAAAAATCCAAAAAATCACAAGAACGCCAATCAAAAACCAAAGTCGTGTCGAATAAAATACAAATTAAGATTAATCAAACGAGATCAAAAGAAGTATTTGAAAAAAAATATATACTAAGAGAATAAAAAATAACAGATTTTGAGGAAAGATAAAAAAACAACATAATGATAAAAAGATTTCTTTTCGAGGAACTAGGTGTACAGTGGTTCTTGGAAATAGAGAAGACAGAAAGAAGCATCATAGTAGCTGAACTCAAATAGCAAAATGAAAAAAGAAAAGTAAGCTTAAGGGTTGTAAAATATATATCGACAGTGGCTTAACAGCAAAAGAACGAGAAATACGAAGAAATATTAGAGTAAAGGCAGATAAAAAAGAAAAAGTAAGAAAATCAAGGTAACTTACCAAAAAATTATTGTTAAAGGCGATAAACGAATTTAGAATGTTGCTAGACAGACTGATAAAAAGCAGACATAAAGGCACAAAAATAAACTTGAACGAGAGAAAACTTAAAATTTATAATAAAAGGGGAGGTAAAGATAACAAGGATAACAAGGACAAAAACAAGTTACAGAAAAAAGTGAAGAGGGCGTTCAAAATGATAAAAAAGTCTGCAAGCTAGCAAAAAGACAACACATAAAAAAAGATATTGCAGAAGTGAAAATATGTTAACAAAGAAATTAGAAACTTTTATCAAGAAATGAGGGGAACAAAAAAGGGGGATAGTAGTAGAGCTCCCTACGTTAAATGTAAAAGAGAAACGCCAATAGAGAACAACAAATTAATGATAAAAGGATGGAAAAAATAGGATGACACCAGGAGATAAAGTGGTACGCACAGAATTTATCAAAAATGGAAAAGAAAGTGTACAAGATAAAGTAATGAGGATAAAAAGACTATGACGAAATGGAAATACACTGTGCTAGTACTCATTCACAAAAAATATATGATAAGGAAGAATGTGGCAATTACCAGGTAATAGTACCACTGCTGTAGATAGTATATGGTACTAAATAGTTAGTATTAAAGAACCAATTGAGAGAGCAAGCGAGCGACATCCTAGGATGGTATTAAAGAGTTCACAAACCACATTTTCACCATCATGCAAATAATCACCACATATGACTTAATCAAAGAGAAAAACTATTTGAAGATTTGGAAAGCTTATAAAAACTATCAATGTTGGAGAGACTAGTAAAAATAATATTGAAACGTAAAATATTGAAAAGTAAAATGAAATACAATGGGGAAATATCGGAGAATTTCGAGTTCATAAGAGTGAGTTAAGGTAATTCAATGTCACCTATTCTGTTCAACCTGATGCTGGAAAAGATAATAAGAGATAGCAGCATTACAAATAAAGGACAATAATCAACAACAGTCAACAGTGTATAAGTATATGACGACAGTCTCACTGATGATGATTAAAGATGACAAAGGATGTGCAATACCAAGAGAGGAAAAAAACTACACCGTAATATAAAAAAAAACAAAATTCTAGGTGATAGAAAAAACGACCAGCACTATTATTATTATAATTAGAAAAGAAAGACGTAATCAAAATAAAGACAGTAAACAATTTCTTGTTCTTAGGTGGGTACATACCAGGGCATGGCAAAGAAGATGTGTTATATAGTATGATATCGTTAAAAGTAGTGTAGTACAGTACTAAATTAAAAATACATAAGACAATGTTAAAAACTACACTTTATTTATGCAAGTGAGACGCAGGTACTCAACAAAAATGAACAAAATAGAGTGATGTTTAGGAGGGAAAAAACTAAGAAGAATATTTGGTGGAAAAAGAGAGTAATCGCTGAGGGAAAGTGAGAAATACGGAGGTAATGCGTAATACGATCAACCTAATATAACCTCAATAATAAAGGCCCAAAAATAAAGTGACTAAGCCACATATAAAGACTAGCACAAGACACAAAGAAAGTAGAACGACAAAAGAAGAAATGGTTAACGTCTGTCGAAGAACACCTAGAAAAGAAAGGCATAGGGGAGTGGTGCACAAGAGCTATGGGCTGAAAGGCCCGAAAGAAAATTGTTAGGCCTAATCTCCTGTTAACGCTTTATATACAGGGTGCTTCGAAACCAAATGACCAACAGCAGTTCTTGAGACAAGCTATTATGTAGCTCTGGAAATTACCATCAATAAACGGTGAAAGTCTAAGCTTTGTGTTACCGTTAAGTAGTCTAACGATGTTATTATTACTATCTACCATACTAATTTTCATGTATAAAATCTTCTTTTGGGTAGTTTAAAGAACATATTTGGGATTCATACATCCTGTCACCAACAGAACTCTTCCAATCTCCAGTTTCATTTCTTTTACTTATCCTATAATTATCTATATCTTCCACTTCCTCTTTATCCGTTTTCGAATTGAAGTTCCCCATGAAGACTCTTCCGCTTTTACCTTATTTGTCTGTATATAGTACGCATCGCACCATCCAACCGCGGGCAATAAAAGTCGAATGATAGCACGAATCTATAAACCCAAATACCGACAATGCCCCCCGCCGCGGGTCCCAATCGCGTACGATCGCGCGCACGCACGTAGCTTTCGCTTCCGCGGTCTTTAATTGAGCGCATTTCGCATTTGCCGCCGCGTTAGGCATAAATCGATCGCGGCGGCCATCGACTCGATCACGAAATTCGTGCGGTCCATAAATTGAGAGTCCAGACACGGACTGCACTAACGGGACCCGCGGTGACCGTTCGCCGCTCATCTAGACGGCTCTGACCAATAGCCCGAGGGCCCATCCGACAAGGAGCTCGGAATGTGCCAATTCTCGTCTCGGGATGACAAAACATCGGATGCTGCACCTGTGCGCGCCAGCCGGGTTTGCGGTGCCGAGAGCTGTTCTAGAGCGAAGAAAAAACACGCAGAATAACAATGAAGTGAAACCTAACGAATGGCGCAATTCGTAATCGTTTCTTCGCACTACGGCTTTTCTTGTTCGTATTTTTGTGCACCAAAATATTGACAGTTTGGCAATTAGTCTTGGAAATCCATTAAACCACTTCCCTTATAATCCATAGAAAGTGTTCTTGGTAATGAAGAGTCTATAGAAGCTTTAAATATTGAAAATCATAGTTCTTGACAATATTTACTTACTTTATCACTTCCCCCCATCTTTTTTGTCCCTAAAGCGTCGGGTCCATTTTCTGTATGCTTTCCTATCTTTTATCATCCTATTTACTTCTGCCATCTTTCCTTTCCACTATATCTTGTACATTTCTTCCCACTTTCTTCTTGGCCTTCTCTTTGGTCTCCGTCCTTAACCCCCCCCCCTCCCTTTAACATCTATTATTGTCCTGGGAAGTATGTCCTTTTCTATCCTCCATACGTGTACGTATCCATATAAGTCGCTTCCTTATTGTTATATTTTGCACTTGATCCCTTTATGTATTACAATTATCTCTCTCAGATGTGTGCTTATACATCTTTCTCTAATTCTTTATACCCCACATTAGAGTTTGGAGATACATCGTTTTGCGTATTCTCAATTTTGTTTCAGAGAGAGGGGCGAGGAAGGGAGGGAGGGAGAAAGAGAAGAGATATTTAAGAGAAGTAGGGTGGTAATCAAATTACCAAAGCAATCAAAAAAAATAAACGTAAAATCGAATATGGGAAAGTTGGAAGAAATTAAATAACTGATGCAGAATATAACAAGATTAAAAAAAAATACAAAGAAATGTTAAAACGAATCTACCGTAGAGATGATAGAATAGAAGAAACAACAGTGGTCCGACATCAAATATTTTAGAAATTGGAGACTGGAAAAAGAAACAATTAAAAATAAATAAAAATCCTAAAATTTACATTAATAATATCTGGCACAAAAAGAAAGGGAAATACAAACAAAAATTAAAAATGAGAAATGGACAGATAACTAAAAGACTCAAGGTACAAGTAGGTTATAATAAGATCACAATAGATAAGAAGGGATATGTTTGAGACGATAAATAAAGATTCTAAAACATTGGAGCAGGAGAAGCAACGTCCTCTAAAGCTAACTAAAGATAAAAACGGAAAAATACTTAACGAAGAAAGAGATAATTATATCAAGGCGGGAAGAGTATCTTGAAAAGCTTCTTGAATGGAAATCAACAGTACAAAAATAAGAGAACCACCACATACTGCTTACTTCTGATTACCTGTCTTTCTGCTAGGTCCATGATAGAACGGGTTCTTTTCGAATTAACCGTCAGGGTTGTTCTTGCGTGCTTGTGGTGTCTGCTAAGTCTCTCATCAGCCATTTTTCTTATTTTTAATATTTTGATATGTTTTTTCCTCACACTTTAATATTCGTTATTCGTTCACAACAGATTACTTTGACTTTGCTGCGCGACGAAGCTGTATTTTCGGTACTAGTCTGTTTTTTCCGAGATAAAAGTTCTCGAGTTTCAGTATCAAACATGTTCATCAAAGCCGTTAAAATCCAACCAATTCTGCAGAAATTTTATTTTATTTATTTAAAAAATTAAAGAAGCTCGCCTTTTTGAACAAAAAAAATTACTCCGCAGCAGCCGGTTCCGAGCGCGGTTGGAAAGGAAGAGGGGAAAAGAGGTTGGTAAGATCTTGGTTGAATGTGTGATACTGATAAGCACATTTCCATGAAATACCACAAAACGCCAATTGACTGACCAATCATCCGTCAGCTCTACCAGCAAATTTTGATTCCAAAGCCTTAAAACTGGATTAAGGGTAGAAGACCCATACAAAAGTTTTCCTGGTCCTCCAAACTTAAACTTAAAGCGATAAGTCTGCACCTGGTCTTTTTGCAAAAATTTGCTTCGAATATCGACTGAGCTAAACTTTCGACTAAAATGGCAACGAAAATGTAAATAAATGTAAGATGTTGGAACATACAAGGAATAAGAACGAACGATTCTAAAGTATTTAAAGAACTATCAACATATAACAAAGATATTGCAATGCTTAGCTAAATAAAAAAGAAAGAAGAAGAAAACGAGATAAAAGGAGATTACATGGATTTCTACAGCGGAGTCAAGAAAAAAAACAACTAAAAGCAGGAGCTTCTATAGCCATAAAAAGAAGATTCTTAAAAGACATTGAAAACTGGTCCGCCATAAATAAAACAATAATTACAATGCAGTTAAAACTACAACAACAAAAATTGATTATAGTGAGAATATATGCTCCGACCAGATAAAAGAGCACTTCATTGAAGAATTAAGAAAAATAATAAATACCTTTGGAAGTCGGAAAGATGTATTCCTACCAGGTAATTTTAATAGAAGAAGGGTACGAAAAAATAAAGTACGATAATAGGGCAATACAAAGAAAAAATATTAAATGACAATGGCAGCTGTCTTAGAGAGTTGCGTCAGCAACATCCCTTAAAATCACAAGCAAAAAGAAACAAAAAAATTGAAATTTATTAGATTAGGACGAAGAAGAAAAGCTATTACGAGTTGAAGATACTGTTACGATATGATTTAGACATTTGGACGATAAACAAGAGTATGAAATTAAATTAACGTTATAGAAAATAGCTTTTGGCTAAAAGACTATAGAAGAATAGAAGAAATTAATGAAATAACAAATGTTAAAACTGCACTAAGAGATACCATAGAGAGAAAACAATTATCTTGGTACGGTCACATGAGACGTATAACAGACGACAGACTGCCGTCCAAAACTTGGAATTGGATCCCTAAAAGAAGAAATAAAAAGGAAGATCGAGAAAATCCTGGAGGAAAATAAACATAGTCATGACAAAAAAAGCATTGAAGAGAATTTACGGCAAAACAAATAATAATGGCGTTTGAATTGCGACGAAAACTCAATGTCACGGTTCAACATACATATGAAGAGTTTCGAGCAATATGTTATAGTTATACAAAAGTAATTTTAGGGTCAATCAAGACAACATAAACAAGATGAAGAAGAAATCAGAGAAATTCTTCGGACAAGTAATGTTTTGTGTGGACCAACAGCACGCAAAAGAGGGCCAGCCCGCCGATTGTTTCAGCAGCAGATCGCAACGTGTCGTAGTCTTAATGGCAAGGGTGCCGCAAATTAATTTATGGCTCACGTAGGCCCTGATTTATGAATGGGTAAATGGGCTATTCATGCGCAGAATGGATGACTGCTGAGCCGAAGAACGCTACCGGACAATAGCCCGCACAAAGAGCCGCGCTGCCCCGCGCATTCGTTGCCGACTAAATTAAACGAAGCTCTGGCCAGCCGTGCAAGAGATAAACTGGCCCGCTTCCATGTATATTGCGTTTGTTTAAGGGTAATTTTGGCCGAACAGATGTTACACTTTAATACAAAATTAAATGTACCGTAAAGATTGAATTAGTTTCGAGTTAATTTAACAAGTAAAGTTAATTGCAACAGATGCGATTATTCTGTTTATGCTACCAGCAAATTTAGTAACCTTTTTCCCTTTCTATAGTTGTTATTGTGCATAATTTGCTTGTTGACTTTTTAGAGCTATTAGATGAATTGTGTTAGGCAAACACTGGTTTTGCCGCTCCCATTAACTTCATATTAGGGTCTTGTCTAGCCCTAGCGTAAGCATTGGATCCAATGATGAAAGACGCGGTTTCTTATAATCTACAGAAATCCAATGGTGAATACTATCGCCTACTTCTGGTTTAAATTTATTTATGATTTGAATCCTAGTCTCACCATGAAGGGTCAAAATAAAGTTTTGTTGGGGAGGGCGGTTGTAGAAAGATTTGCACTGTTGTCTGGCATTCTTCAGATCAGAATCCTGTCTATGGCCATTCTCATATAAGTTAACTTTTCTTCTGGGAAATTATAATTTTTCACACTTCGGTTGAATTCTGATAGATATGTACCGGAGCGAATACCCGGAAAAATATTTCCTCTAACGGTTATATTTTTAATGGATTTCAGGTCGCTCAGCGAAGACTGCAATTATCCTGTGCCAAATTAATTGGGCATTTGGTTACTTTGCTTTACGAACGACAAAAATAGTTCAGTTATAATTCAGCCGTTGCAAGGCGCATATCTACCTGCTCCAGGGTAGATCGCGGTAAGACGTAGCCAGGTGCACATCTGCCTACCAACATTTTGTCGTTTGCTATTTTTGACTTGCCCGCCACGGTATTGCGTACATTAAAATAAACGTTTTGCACATCGATATTGTTTATATTTACAATTCACCACCCTAATACCCATAGATAACCTTCCAAAATTTTTTTACTCGTTTCCGAGTTTTATTGCGACTTTACGGTATAAACTATATTTAGAGTGTTATATGTTCTAGATATTTTTTTTTGAGAGGGTGGGATTATAACATAGTATTGCTCTTATTAGAGTCGATTGTTGTTTTTTACATATTTTTTTTCGCTTAAAGTATGTCTTCCTTGATAGATCCCTGTTCACTGCAGCCTGTGGCTTATTGTGATTACCCTAATAAAGTGAATTGACAACCAATCTGTAATTGATGTCCCCTGAATCGGCAGATACATATTACACTAGTCTTATAAGTTATTGGTCCTCTTCTTGTCACACTACTAGAGTGGGCTAAGCTGTAGAGCTTATTGTCTGTGTATTATATGATTATAATAGTAGAGCGAGGGGGAAAAGTTGTTAACATCTTCTGAAGGTAAATATTATAAAATATCGGAAATAAGAACGCCAAGTCAAAGATTGCTTTTCAATGTGTCAAAATAGAAGGAACGTTACATTAAGAGCCGTGAAGAAATTAAAGAACAAACCAAAATTTGTCTTAAAATTATTCTGCTCAAGAAGATTAAGACTGTTCTTCTTAAGGTTCCTATCCGGTTTGGATATTGGCATCCATCCTGGCCCACTAATACTTTGTTGTCTACGGGTCTGAATAATTCTGGTGTGTTTTTGGCAAACCATGTTCTCAATTTTTTAGCTATGATGTCCTCCTTTTGCCCTTTCCTTGCAGTATATTCTATAGAAGCTGATATCGAATAGCGTTTTGCATAATATGGCCCATATAAGTTTTCGGGCTTTTACTGTATTCAGTATTTCTGTCTCCTTTTGCATTCTTCTGAGACTCTCAATGTTTGTAATGTGGACAGAGTCCAGGAAACTCTGAAAATCCATAAATACAAGCACAACTCAAAGTTTTTTTACTTGTGGATTTTGTCAGAGTTCATGATTCTACTCCATATAGTAGTACGGAAAACACATAACAACGTAATAATCGTATCTTTGTGGTCATGATTAAATGATGACTCTTAATATTGAGTGCATACTATTAAATGTTGCTCTTGCTTTCTCAATACGAATCCTTATATCTTGAAAGTTGTCCCACTGATCATTAAAAGTCGTACCAAGATAGGAATATTTATTGGCCCTCTCAACAGCTTTTTCATTAATTATTAATCATTGTTGGATCTGGATGTTGCTTTTACTAATGACTATTAATTTTGTTTCATTGATATTAATGTCCAGGGTGTACTGCTGGCTCCTCTACGTTACTCTGTTCATGAGATATTGTAATCCTTCTATAACTGTATAATCGATACATCTAATATTGTTTACTCTTTTACCATTCAGCAAAATCCCCTCATCCACTTCGTATAGTGCTTCTCTAAAGATGTACTCTGAATATGTGATAAAATCAGCGGTGACAGAACACAATCCCGTCTTACTTCCGGCAGAATCTCAATATCATCAGTTTTCTTTATCCAGCCTTACAAACACCAATTGGTTTCAATATAAGTTTATAATTATTCTAAGATCTTTTTTATCTTCCAATGCTTTTCAGGATTTCAATCATTTTCTGGTGCTGTACTCTATCGAAAACCTTACTGTAGCCAACAAAACAGACATAGACATCACAATGAGTACTTGAACGCTAAAAAAGGCTTCCCAGGTATCAACAGCATTTCTAAATCCAAACTATGTAGACGACATTTGATGTTCATAGAATTTGTAAATTATTTTGTAAGAAATTTTAGAAAATTCCTTGAGGAAGTGACTTATGAAGCTTATTATGCCGAAAAATTATGAATTCTATTAGCCAATTTTCGAGAATATTTCCAGAGTTGTAGACTTCATTATATAATGAAGTTAGCCATTCTTTGTTCATTAAATAACCTAAAAAATTCTACTTCAATGTCATCCGTCCTTGCCGTACCTTCTTTCGTATCCCTTATGGCAATTTCCACTTCTTCCTTCATTATATTTTGTTTACTTTCATTGGTTGATTATCTTCAAACAGTTTCTTTATGTATGCTTCCCAAGCTTTTTTGTCTTTGTTCTTATTAATAAGTTTTCCGTCTCCGTTTTCCAGACATTTGTTTAACTTTTCGATGAACGTTGAAAGTATCTTATGTTTGCTGCAAAGCTTCTTCTATCGCTAGACATTTTTCTTCGGCTTCGATCTCTTTAGCTTCTTTTATCTTTCCCTTAACAATTTTTTCAATACTCTCGTACTCTGTAGGATCATTATTCTTCTTCTTTCCATCAACTGCAAAATTTCCTTCGCCATCCATGATTTATGCTTCCTATCGTCTGGTTTTAAGTTATCGTTTTTGGTGGCCGTTACCGCTATCCTTAATTTGCTGATCTTTCCATTGACATTCTGGGTGTTCAGGTTGCCCTCAATTGTGTTTTCCAAACGTACTGCTGCTTGTTCTCCTATAAGGGGATCTTTTATTTTTCTTAAATCACATTTACTAGTTTATTTCTTAGGTAATTTTTTCAATTTTACTCTAAAAACTGCTATTAATGGATTATAATCTGACCGCCACAAGATAGGTTTAAGGCTGTACTTTCCCTATTTTCTTTTTTATTAGTATTTCAGTTTTTTTCTCACTTATGTATCCTCAATGGTTCTTCTTGAGTTCATTTAAGAAACTTCTTGATTTTATTTCTATGCAATTTAGCGATGTCTACTATTAGGAATGGATTCTCATACTTGTCTATCTCTCCATCCATGTCTATCTCTTCTAATTCGTTAATAATTTGAATACTATTTACTTTCGATTTCAACTTTTATCTCTTTCTAATTTTTGTTTGTTGCGAGTCTTTTTTATTCGTTTACAATAATAAAAATACTCGGGTTGGAGGCTAAGCTTTAGATGCTAAAAATAACTGAGTACTTCTATTCTTGTCTAACAAGGGGCAGTACTGAGATAAATTCGTTTCCAATGCGAGCCATGGGCGGACATATGGAAGCGTTAACGTCCCAGTTTGCAAACAATACTTTCGGTTTTATTGACCTGGCACCCCTTATTCGATATACTATTATTTTCGTATAATTAAATTAAAATGATGTTGCCTTCAACTCAAAATTCTTGATTTTTTATTTTTACAAGAGACACGCCATGCTTATTTATTAAGTTTCGATTATCATTATAATATAACCGAAGTACGTAGTAAAGAGCTAAAAAATTAAAGTCCCTAATTTTCAAATACCTTGGTAGTGGAGAAAACTATGTTTAAGAAATTCCATTCTTCACTATTATTTTAAGACCTTGCGCCTTAAGAAGATTAACTCGTTCTCTAAACGGTAACTCCGGACTAGTGACAGCTAATCTTTTGTACTCTTGTTAGTCATGAGTGTACAAAAGTTGTTGTGCACGTCATTGAATTAGACAGAGTCTAAACGGGTAATAAAGGTAGGTCCTGTAGATTTCTTTAAGTTAATAGTAAAAGCCGATTCGTAGCCATTATTAATTCACCCGCACACATTACACACTGTGAAATAGTATGACAACTGTTAAATATATGTTGAGTATTCGCTCTGGGCCAAGCGGGCGACAGTGTCTCGCAGAGCACACAAGATGTGATTTATGAGCACCAACCTTTACCATTGTTTTTAGCGTGCCCGCTACACTTTTATGACTGGACGCGCAAAAGCATCTGTATGCACTGACCAAGCATTTATTTTTGGTTCACAAAACACTTAAGTTTCTCCGAGTTCCCAACAAAGTTTTTAACCGTTAGTTGTTAGTTTCATTCAACCAGTAGCCACTTTTTAGTACTATCGCGCAACTCAACAAAAAGAAATTTAAGCATAATAAACAACAGGAGGAACACCCATTTAAAAACTCAGTTACTTCGTGCATTTTACATACGAAAGCTACTGACATTCCTGGGTTAAGAAGGTTTTCCTTTATCAGGCCTTCATTGAAACAGTTGTGTGCTTCCTTGAAAATCAATTGAACAAAAGTAGATAATAAGTCCATAAAATACCTATGGTGAAGCTCAGATACCTCTTTCTGTATTTTACTAGAAGCTTTGGTCGCTATTGTACAATATAGAAGAATCCGAATAATTTGGGTTTGTGCTGCTGTTTGGTAAGCAAGTGTGTGCAGATCTTCGACTGACTTATTGCATGGATGATAAAAGCGAATATCTTGTCATTACCAGCCGAATTAAAAAAGAAGCAAATCCTTTTCTATCTGTATATTGCTAAGAAGAAAAACGAGGCTGTACGAGCAAGGTCGCCATTAAAGATTTTTCTAATTAGGCAACACTAGTTTCGGCGCCCACTTCCACGCTCATAAATTTAAAACTAAGGCTAATGCCTCCCCAGACAGTTGCGCCCTGAGGCAACCGCCTCGCTACTTCGACACTAGCGCGCGACACTTGATTTGGTCATGTTCTGATTGTGGTGGTTACGCTTACGCAGAAAAAACACAATTTTCTTTAAATTCATTGTTCTGTTACTCTTAGAAATAAGTTAATAAATACTGTGATGTGATGCATTTTCCCAAAAGTGTAAACCCTACTAACAAATAGACCTCTATTACGTTTCTTTCTAAAGAGTGCATAGAATAATCCTAGAGCTTAAAAATATAAAAAAAATTTTATTTGTCTAGCATTAGCTACAATTTCATTTTATAATCTAGTAAATATCTCAAGAAAAATTTTCATCAAATTTAAACTTCAATGTTCTCTTTGTGATTTTTGGCACACTTAGTTATTTCTTTCTTATACGAAGGTCATGGGCAAATGGATTTGGGACATATCAAAAGACATTTGTTATTATCCAAAATTGGACTAAAATCTTTCCAGAATGTCAATATTAAACTTGACTATAAGTCTATATAACTGAAATGGAATTTGGAATGACCTTGGTCTTGCTGCCTAATGGTAACTTGAATT
The DNA here is from genome assembly GCA_036346155.1 of Sinelater perroti. Lineage (NCBI taxonomy): Eukaryota > Metazoa > Arthropoda > Insecta > Coleoptera > Elateridae > Sinelater > Sinelater perroti. The sequence goes on along the minus strand of JARFIY010000111.1, from coordinate 6,644,006 downwards.
TACTCCAATTAACTATTATTCATATTGGAAAATTTTGTATCGGAATGGTCTTATGCACATTTATCTGCTATTAAGTTCATTATTGTTTTCCTTTAAAAGTTCCTTCGACAATATAATTTGAGTCTGCTGTGAAAAATTGTAAAGCCTTCATTTACAAAAGTTTCGCCAACAAGGATCAAGTCCAGAAAGCGTCGACAACAGACTAGGTGCAGGTCGCCCAATTAAAGTGCACTTTCATCACGCGTCGTTAGCAAGATTAGCGGTTTTCGATACAGTTGTTATATGAATAGTGTTAGTGTTAGTGCCAAATGAGTACACAGACTGTTATCAGGGGTTTAAAAACAGCATCGTGTAATATGTTGTAAACAATTTGTTAATCGTAACAACAAAGAAAAAATTCTTCAATAGAATGGTATAGACCGGACAAAAAACGATCAAGGGAGGCAAAAATGGCTTAACTGGCGAAAAAGATCACGACAACGATCTTCTGTGATTCAAAGTAAATGTCCCTAATTAATTTTAAGGAAAGGAACACCGTAGTAAACGGAAAGTATCACGCCATCTTATTGCTTGCATTGTGTGACGTTATCAAGGAAAAAAGAAGAGTGGTATGTTGAGTCAAACTGTCCTCCTTTTGCACGATAATGCCCCCGTCGATAAAATCTCAATTACCCAAGTTGCTGCAATAAACTATAGCTTTTAGGGGCTTCTCCACTCACATTACAACCCAGACCTTGCCCCCAATGGCTACTATCTACTTTAAATACTGAAGAAAGACTTGCAATAGAAACATTTCACAATAATGAAGAGTAACAGGAAGGTGTTTTGGGTCATTTTGCAAATAAACTTCAGTGTTTTTCCAAGGCTACTGAAATGTCAATTTCTAGTTGTAACGAATGTGTTAAAATACATGGAGACTATATAGAAAAATAATGAATATTTCTGTCACACCTGAAATATAATTGAGCCGGAAGCTTTTCACGCTTACCCGTATCTTACGTCTGTTGCCCAATTACCACATATCATAAAATCGTTTCAAAGGAATATTTATCAACCTTAATAGAATCAGTGACTTTCTAAAGCTGGAAGAATTGGTGTCATCAGTCAAATTTGAAAAACCTTAAAGTCTAACTTTTTATCTCAAAATATTAAGGGTCTCGAATGCACTTTATCTACACAATTTCCCAAGAATAACTTATTCGCACGGCGATTGACTAACAATTGATTTAACATTGCTCTCTGTGCAATTACAGAACATCACAAAGCCATCTTGTGTTGTGGACGCACACTACGAACGCATGACTTTTTTGAGAAATATGACACTTTGTAATACTATCTTTTGAATAGTTGCCGTGACTTATGCCCCAACCTTTGTATGTAGATAAAGAACTATTGACACAATATTTAAGGTAGCTAAAAATGTTGAACGACTGTAGTACTAAATTAATATAGAAACAGTAAGGGTAGAAAACAAGCATTAATTTTGGACTAACTCTTGTCTTAAAAAAACGAAGAGAAAATCACGGCAGTAAAGTGGGCAGAATTTAAATACAAACTTGAGTTACTAAAGCTAAAGAGGAAACTCGCAGTCAATATTTACATAGATAGCGATCTTACAATGGAAGAGAGAAAGGTACAACAACAAGGATTGTAGCTGGAGAAAAAAAAACAATAATAAGAAAACAAAGTAGGATATTATGCGCTGGAGGTAAATGGAATCAAATATGAATAATCGAAGAAGGAGGAGGAAGACTAATAACAATATGCATACCAAAAACTAGCAGCAACAACTAGACAAGCGGAGACAAAGACGACCCAATTACAACGACGAGTATAGAAGAAGAAAAATGATGTAAATACTATCAGAATAGGATTGTAAAATATCTGGATTATGTACAAATCAGGAGCAATAAAAAACATAACAGCAATTATGACAAAATACAATTTGGGCATAATGGCCATACAGGAAACTAAATTAAGAGGTAAGGAAATTTTTGAAGTGGAAGACTATACTATTTTTAATGGGAAAGATAGATACTACGGAGTAGGTTTTATAGTAAACAAGAGGATGGAAAATTTAGTAATAGCCTTTTAGGAGATTACAAATATGCACGATAGGTACAAAAAAATAAGCATACTAAACGTATATGACCCAACCAAAATAAAAGGTTGCGACAACAAAGTCACATTTTATGATGAGATAGGACAAATTATGAAAGATATGTTATCAAAATACTAATGAGTGACCTAAACGCGCAAGTAGAAAGAGAGGGGACTGTATAGAATGAGTAACGGAAGGAAAGCAAACATTTAGTAAGTAATGACGATAGGAATAAGCTGATACAATTTGCAATGGAAATAAACATGAAGATAACAAGGTTATTCACAAAGTGATGACAGAACAAGGAACCAAACAGACCACGTGGTCGTTAAGAAGAAGCATGCAAGATCGGTAAATGATGTTAGAGGTTACAGAGGGGTGGACGCAAATAATAACAAAGTTAAGACAACAAATCCATAACGAAACGAAAGGAAAGACAGAAAAATGGAGGAAATTTATGGTAAATGAATTACAAAATACCATAGTAAACATAGGAATTTAAATAAAGTTTAGTAAAAGCATTGGAAAGTAACCAGCAAGCAAATACCATTCGGGAAGAAAAGAATAGCGGTGAGAAAATTATAAGAAAAAGGACTAAAAATGTATGGGGAGAAAAAGAAAAAGCGTGGTTTGACGAAGAATTCGGAAATGAAATGGCACTGTAGAGAACAGAAGCACGTACGTTAGAAGAAGGAATAAAATTTGCCAGAAAAAGAAGAGAAAATATGTGGAGAAAAGGCTACCGAAAATAGGACAAAGAAATCAGAAATTTTTTCCAGAAAGCAAAGAAAAATAAACAATGTTATACAGGAAGAACATACTATGTGAAAGACAAAGAAAAACAATTAATTGGAGGGAGTAAAAGAAAACTAGATAGATGGGCTCAGTACTTCAAGAGCTGCTAGAGGAAAAAACAGAGAGAACAAGAAGATAAAGAGGAAGAAAAGTATCCACCGCCGCAAACCAAAAAGATCGGAAGAAGAAATAGTCGATGTAATATGGAAATTAAAAAACAACAAAAGTCTAGAAGGAAACGGAATATCAGCAGTGTTTTGAAGGAAGGGGAGACAACTATACTGAAAAGGATTGCACAGCTAGTAAAAACCAATAGAAGATAATGATAATGTGCCGCATATATAAGAAAGATGATAGGACTGTCTGCGATAATTATCGTGAGATAGCACTCTTAGATGAGATTTATAAAGTAATAGCAACAATAATTAGAAATAGACTGCATAAACTATAAGAAGAGGAACTGGGCGAAATATGAAGAAAAGGAGGATCAACAATAGACCAGATTTGTGTGATGAAACAGATTTAGGTCTGCATATCTTATTTATTGATTTCAAGAAAGCATGACTCCGATATACGAAAGAAACTTAATAATAATACTATCAATGAAATGAGAACAGAAGGAAGTTTATCCAAAGAATTTAAGTGAAGAGGGGACTGAGACAGGGGGACCCTTTGTCGACAATACTATTCAATTTAAACCTAGAAATAATAATTAGAGAAAGTGGACTAATATATAACAAAAGATAGCAATGTGTAGCCTACGCAGATAACATAGCGACGATGACAAGAAGAAGAAAAAAGCTGGAACAAATGTTTAAGGCGTTAGAGAATAAAGCAAAGAATTATGGACTGACTATAAAGGAGGATAAGACAAAGTACATGGAAATGAAAGCAGACATATGCAAGAGATAAAACAAACCAAATGGAAGACAGCAGATAACAAAAGTATATCTAAAAGTAATAATAACGAACACTAACCAGGAAAAAATCGAAATAAACAATAGAATAACAATGGGCGTTAGAGTAGTAGAGCCCTCACAAGCTTATTAAAGTCTAAAAACTTATCTAGAAAAGCAAAAACAAGAATATACAAATATATAATAAAACCAACTGTATTATATGGGTGCGAAACCTGGATTCTCAACAAACAAGATGAAACGATGCTAAATATATGGAAGAGAAAAATACTACGAAAAATACACGGAGGAACAGAAATAAAAGGAATGGGATGGAAAAGAAGAATAAATCAAGAAATCATGGAACTATATAGGAAACCAAATATCAGAAAAAAGGCAAAAACATAGAGGATAAGGTGGTTAGGTCATATGATAAGGTAAACGGGGAAAACGGAAAAGAAGAGTAAGAAGAAGATGGTTGGCAGCAATAGAAGACGTGTTATTGGTGGGAGTGGAGAAATTGCAAGAGAAGGCTAAGGACAGGTTAAAGTGGAAAAGAATAATAAAAACCTTTAAAACCATGACTCTACAAGACCTGTAAAGCTGAATTATTATAACTCTTGTGTTAAAACACTAATTCTTATTCTTATTTATTAACGATGGTGTTTTGTTCTCATTATTTCAGTTTACCGAACGCTGTAACCCAAATCGCAGTCGGACAGAACCACAAAAAATATGGTTCAACCACACAAGTCACATTAACATTTTAGTTTGATTGCGGCGACCTAAAGAGACTAAATAACGGCAATGCTCGCATCAAATCGACACTATTCAAGCTCTGAATCCGCGTGCATGCAATCTGCAGCGCCCGCCTCCGCCATCAAGCGTGCGCTCGACAGACAATCCAGTTCTCTTTCATTGAACTGAATTTCAATTTGCGCACCGCTGCAGCCTTGATCATTTACATTTCCGGTAGGGATTTTTATCAAATTAAAACTCGTTTAGTGGGACGTACAAATGGAATTGCTCCCATTCGAATGCATAATGCGCTGCAAATCGCGGAGCGACGGTGTCTGGCGCAATTATTGGCGCTGATTTTTAGCTCCTGCCAGACGACATGCAATTTTACTTGATTGGGTCGCGGTTATTAATTGCTGTTATTATTCGTCAGGTGCCCCTGGTTGCGTTTCATGAAGCCCTCGAAGGCAACGTAGAAGTTGTGTTTGCTGCAGCGACTTCTTGTGCATGTATGCCGGTCCGCCTGTCGCCATCTTCACTAGGATTGGGGATTTTTTGGGGTTTTTAATTTTTGTTCCTGCACTTGTGGATTTCTTCTAAAAAAGTGTTGAAATTTTTATAGTTAACATAACCAATAAGAGAATTGGGAATCAAACAAAACTTTGCCAAATTGCATCTATTTTTTTAGATTTTTTCGATTACGTTCCAAATAGTTTCAGTCTACTTTTTCTTCACATTTCAATTTTGATTATTCTAACATACTCGATTATATTGGTAATAATAATAAGGCAATGAAACGATCACACCAAAATTTTAGGGTTTGGATCAACATCAATCGTTATACAAAATGGTAAAGGATGGTAGACAAAGACAAAAGGAGGACAAAACAGAAGGGAATTGGTACTGGAGTAAAAGCTTATAACTCAAAATCTAATAGAATAAGACAAAAGTCTTCTTGTACCCTTTCGGATGCCGGATTTGAGTCTACCAATTTCTTCCATTTAATGCCATTTTTCATCTCTTCTATTGCTTTGCCCCTTTTTTCTCCACATTTACTATTTTTTATAACCATGTTTTATTGGGCCTTCCTTTCTCCTTTTTGCGATTTTTTACTCCCCAAACCGGTCTGGTTAATCTGTTTGGGTTCCTCCTAGTCTTCTTTGTATTTTGCTCATTATTGGTTCTTGTTTATAGTCATCTAACTGATTATTTTTTTCCCGCAATTTTCCTTGGATGTTTCATCTCTACTGCATCGACCTCTTCTAAATAGTTCTTCTGTAAGTTTTCTCTTGCGTGAAACAATATTTCGTTTTCCTTAGTGTTGCATTTAGTGCATAGTAAAGTTTAGTTGATTTTCTCACCCTGTTTATTACTTCTACGTGCATGTTCTCATAATTCGTTATAAGATTTTTTAGGTATTCCTAGATTGTTACTTCCTTAAGTATTGTGCCCTTACATTTTATTTTTCGTTTTATTTTTCTGTGTATTTATTTTCATTTTCATTAATTAATTTTGTTTCTGAATATTCTTTTTTTGGTCCGCTATTAGCACAATGTCGTCTGCGTACGTTAGTTTCTCCATTCTTATCGGCTCTAGACTTTGGCATTCTATTATTGTCTAAAGTTGTTCTTTTCTCAGCATTTTTAATCAATTTGTTCATTACTATTATAAATAGGAAGGGGCTCAGGGGGCTTCCAGGCAAACTCTTCTGATCTTGCTCTTGCTATCTGAAGCTTTCCTTTCATTTTATTTCAAGTGCTTCGTACTATTTGTATGAATGTTTACGAAATACTGGTTTATTTTAGACAGCTCTACATCAGCTTTCTTTCTATTGAGGCCAGAATAAGTTCTTCGCCATTCTCTAAGCTTTTCTATTACGTTTCTTATTATAAAAATACTATCGCTCGCCTGTCTTTAATCTTTTCCTCTAAAAATTGTATTACTCTTTCTTCTATTATTTTGTTTAAAGCTTATAGAAGATAGGCATATAGCTCTGGAGTTATCATATTTTATAAAACTATTCAAAGATTTAAGAAAGAAAACCTTCCCAGATCCACCCTAGAAATTATCACTAAACAATTAAATTTACGGTCGCACGAAATTTGAAAGTCGACTAGAAAATTAAACTACAAATATTCCACACGGACAGGCCAAAAGTCCAAAATTAGTGTTTGGTTAACTAAAGGAAAATCAACAGCTGTTTCTTCAGATTCTATTGACCAGATCTTTTATCAGTATTCTGAAACATCGTGAACTTCCTTTCTCCCTTCTTTGTTTTTGTTTTTATTATAAACAACTATGTTGTGTTATATTTAAGCCCAACAATGTTGCGGTCTAAGTCACGCAAGAATAATGCATGTATTTTTCTTCCCATGCCCTTCATACCGTACATTGTGTCAGCGACTAGATGAGGAGCCATAGAATAAATTTGTATTAAAGCAAGGCACTTCTGTACCAACCTCATATTGAAAGCATGTAGTAAAAACATTTTCCGAAGAATATGTCTGATTTATTGTTTCATTTAGTACAGCTTTAAGGGCCCTAGGATCATATTTGTAAACGTCGCCCTCAAGAAACATCCGTACGAAGAAGTCACATGAGGCAAAATCCTCAAGAGATTAAGCAGCACTTGAAATTAAGCTCTTATTGTGTGGGCTGCGGCTCCATCTTGTCGGAATCAAATGTTTTCCAGTTGGAGTGCATCAAGATTTGGTTCTTTCACTTAACATTTAAAATTTTTGTAAAACAACCGTCTTATATGGATGGAAACAAATGTCTTGGGGTAAAATGCGCCATACAATACAACTATATAAGTAAAGAGTAACAGCTTCTTTTTCTTCTTCTCATTATAGAAATCAGTACTTTTGAAAAAGAGGAACACTTGTGTAGTTTCAACAGCTCGAGTGTTTACTAAGGACCCTTCCAGAAAAAAAAACTTCCCGACTAATGCATCCTGTTGTTCATTGTAGAGCCGTTAGACCGTGGTCGAGTTTATAACCTCTTGATGTCTCGTCCACAAATGCGGCAGACGTTTTCAGAAGAAAATCTTTATAACACTAAGTTATTATTGACGATGGCGTCAAATTCACTGGAAAAATCAGAGGTTCCTGTGTCTAGCCCTTAATCTCAGTCTTCTTGATATGACCTGGCGTGGGCAGTAGATGGCCATACAGGCCGTCTCCCGGAGGAATCGGAATCTTTGAACACTTGTGATAGTCTCTGTCGATTTCATAATTGTATACGTTACGGACGATGAAATTGCCATCGTTTTAAATGTTTGCTTGAAGATCTTGAAACGACTGCAAATTTTGCTTGATATAAGTCGCTGTAGATATAGGTTTTTGTGGACCAGCCCTAAACTAGAGCCGAATATGTCATAATGAGGCTGATGGTAGTCTTGTACAAAAGCAGCTTGTTGCTTATTAAGAATCGGCTTCCGAAGATGAAGAGGAATCGAAAGGTGATCTTGGTGCTTATGCTCGCGTGACTGCCCTGTCAATATGAGGTCTCAAAGTCAATTTGCTGTCCAGAATTAGATTAAGGAGGTTGTTTCTTCCTTTCAAGGTATCTCATTTCGAAAGATACTGAGGTTTGTCAGGCGTTTTCTTTGGTGGTAACAAGATCCCCGGACTCTTCTCTGCGTTGATGGCCATTTCCACCTGTCGCACTAGTACTATGTTACTGTCGACATCCTCGGTATTCGAGGTTCCTAGGTGTAAGCCCTTACCCTTTTTTCTGTGGTAAGCCCTAGTGTTGGAAAATGATGTTACTTTCAGACGCTTCCAGATTAACCGAAGCTTATGGTGACTCAGGTGTTCAAAAATCCCCGAACATGCCTAGAACGGCTTTGATGTCTTTAGCAGGACGTCAGTCCTACGGTAAGCTCAAAAAAGTTGTTAGCCTTCTGAGTTGCTGTAGCGATATTCTGTGCATCCGCGCAAATGCAAAAGCTCCTTCGCCTTCTCGGACCGCTAAAGTTCTAAAAACATGAACGACATCGATTGTCGCGCAGATTGATGCATCTTCACTTCCTTCAGGAAGCGAATCAGCAATTATTAGATGTGGTGTAAATAGAAACACAATCCGTTACGATTTTGGTTTTGAGCAAGTCGATCTTCTTCTCTTGTATGGTTTTTTTCACGGAAGGCCAAGCCTCTTTCTCTCGTTTCAAAGGTGAGTGCTTACCAAAGGAACAGGTGTATCCAGGCGGGGGCTGCTGACGACGGACATCTTGAAACCTCGAAGGCGTAACCATCCTCGCCTTTGCTCGACAACGGACATGCAGCCTTTGCGAGCAGGCTTGAACTCATGCTAGTAAAGGTTGACGTACTTCGGGTCACTCTCCGGTAGGGGTGGTGGAGGCGATCGGGGGACACGACGCTGACTGAGGCAGCTGCAAGGCTGGGACACGTCCACAGCTCCCGTAGAAGCACGAACATGTCATACGGTCCTCCAGGTAGCGTTGTCAAAGCATTGTCACTGCTGGCGCTGCTATGAGTTTGCCACAAACATTTCTCCAACCACTCGTCTACGCAATCACTACTGGCTGGATAATGTATTTGATAACGTTACTCGACAGAGCACAAACTCGCCGAGCGCCTTACGAAGAATCTGCCAAGCTGTACTAAGTTACTGTGCCATTTATTTGCGCTTTTATTCTATTACACATGTGGTAGCGATGGTGGTGGAAGATTGTTGTTGACGTCACCGGGATAGCTGCTGACGTAGTCAATCTAGCTGCTGACGTATACCCACTCATTACCGGTAACATCTAAGTTCTTCTTTACTTCACTCGCTTTTTCATGCAAAAGCGCACGGAATAGTAACTTAACTTTTAGATTTCCTTCTGAAGGTGTCCATTGTAGTTGTGAACAAAACGTCAAGAGTTTTAAACTCCGACTGTGGCCTAACAGCCCAACAACTAAGAAAACCACGACTTGAAAGAATTCGTATTTATTTAAATTTCCCCGCTTTCGGACTACCCTTCGCTTATAACCTTCCTTTAAAATTAGGGAGAAGGCTTTATCCCACCCTGTAGATGCTCTATATTCTGTTCTTATGCTATTTTTGTATTTGTTCAACGTATTAATTTTTTTGAATATTTTATTTCCTCTATTTTGTTTTCGCCGTTAATTTCTATTTTAATATACTTACACCATCAATTTTCTTCCAGTCGTTTTTAGTTGGAATCTTCATTTGATGTCTTTTCCTTTAAGTAATTTTACGTTCTATTTTCTTTATCTTCCTTTCATAGTAACCATTACAGTTTTACATCTTTGTGGTCGCTACGGAATGTACTAAGATAGTATTTTATTTCTCGTTTTCTACAAAATCATTGTAAGATCATTGAAGCTTAAAGTTCGTCTTTTTATTGTGCCATAAAATTAAATCTGACATTTATATTTGAATCTTGCACTTGTTGAACTACTTGCACGCCTAAATAAAACCATGCCAAGACCTCGACGTCTAGCTTCGTTAGACTAGAAGCTATGTGATGATCAATTTGGGTATTTTGAAGTATTTTAAATTGTTTTTCCTACTTTCCCATGTCTTCATTCGCTGACGAGCGTTTCTAAGCCGCGCCACCAAGCTAAACAAGCTAGTCTCATTTGGCAGCATCAGTATCTACAAATGAGGTCGGTGTTCACCACAATCCGCAAGTCACTGTATAGATCTCTCTATAATTAAATTCACTTAGATCCTATTTATAATTCCATCAACTTTATACACAGAACTACATTTATGTGTCTATTTATGCAGGCGCCTTTCATTTTGCACCAGCAAATACGGTGAAGTGAGAAATCCGCATGTTTAGTTTAACATGCGACCGACGTTAAGTATTATTACACTTCGTATGAAAAATACTACTAAGAAGGCGTTCGTGTGGTTTAAGTCTTCTCAATCGCAATGGAGGTAATGTATCTCAATTAAGTAGATTGACGCACAGTAAGAATTATTGCTGCAGTTATTTAGAGTGAATTACGTCTTTACCACCTTGCCCTGTTTATTAATTGATCACTATATATTATATCTTCTATTAATTAGTTGCCTTTTCCCAATTTGCACGTGGAACCACGGAACTAAATACCACACTAAACTAACTAATATTTTAAAAAGGCGAAACGAAAAATCCGAACGAAAAGATACTACAAATATTTTAATAAAAGTAGTAATAGAACCCTCGAGAAATAGCAACGACATGTGGATGAATACAAAACAAGGTATTGTATCAGAATTAAATAAAGTACTAGGAAAAGATATTCAAAAAAGAGAAAACCCTGGATAATCGAAGAAGTATTACAACTCATTTCAGAGAATCGAAAATATGCAGATAAAAACGCAGAAGAAGGATAACAAGAGTATAGAAGGCTACGAAATTAATGGATTATGAAACCGGACGATTGCAGTTTCTGAACAATGGTGTTATAGAAGGATGGTGAAAATTAACTGGACGGATATGGTTACTAATAAAGAACTATTGGAAAGGCCTGAAGAAAAGAAGAAGATGTGGAAACAGATGCGGAAAAGACGTGACCAACTAATTGGATTCTTCACCGGAAAGAAATTATGAAAACCATTATACAAGGAAAAAGAACAAGGACGCCGACGCCACCAATATATCAAACAAAATATGAGAAATGCTAGGAACAGACAAAATTGAAAACATGCGTCAAACTAATCAAAAAACTAAAGACCTAGAGAGACAGAGACCACGGATTAGGTAAGTGAATCGAATTCAAACGAGATTTTTTGTCCTGCTGCTCTGCGTATGGCAACACTGGCCATTGCGGTAGGACGAAACCAGTTAACGCTAATTTGGTAGGCTAATTTGACGTATCTCATACATAACGTACCATAATAACATTTTCACGATGAAAAAATACTAAAGCAACCGATATTTTGGGCAGACTAAGCCAATGAAGAAGTTCAAGAGGCACAAGACGTTTGCTACTGGACGAAACGATATCATGACCCTGTTCGATTTTACCAGGTTATAGAGGATACATTAACAATATATTATGGAAGCACCCAATCAATAATCAAAAACCCGCTAAAATTACGAAAATGCCCACAAGGCCATCCTCAAAGGCTGCTCGCTAGTTTTTATGGAGAGGGAGGTGGATTTGCACATCAGATACTGACGCGTGATAAAACTTGAATCAATCATTTTATCTTTCAGTCTACCATAAACGATCCAGAATGGTTGCAGGGCACATGTACGTCTTTTTTTTCAAAAGTGTCATCAAAAAGTCACCCATTTTCTAAATCAAATTATCAACAGAGGATGAGGAGAAGGGGGTATATAAATAAATAACCTCGTATGTTGCAGTATCAAATCTTAATAAATTGGTATAACAAAAATCTCATTTATATTTGATTTACCCGCGTATTACTATTATTTAAGAACTCAATTCAATACTAATTTTGGCCACTCCTGATATAATAATTGAATTGACAAATTGACCCACACCCTTCTAATGACATTCATTATTTTTCAATATACACAGGTCACGGTCAGTCTTCTTAAAAACGTGCATACATGCATGTATATTTTTATTTAGTTTAAACTAGACCTTCTGCTCTTTAAACAACTTTTAGTACATTTTTATTCTACGGCACGGCACCACATTACTCACTTTTATTAGCTTCCATAGCATATTAGGTAGTAACAGTGACGGCAGCAGATAACCTCTTCACTTCAGATTTATCTAAATTACACATAATTAAAATCAAAAGGTTAACAAACATAGTAAATCAATATAATCAGACCATCAATCACGTTCTAATACATTCCTTTCCAGGCTTAGAAAACAGATTAGGGTACGGCAAGCTACAGATGCGTTAAAATTTGTACGCCGTTTCGAATACATTTTCGAGATTAACCTCCGTATTAATTTGGCGCTTACCAAAGCACACATTGTGCTGAAAATAGCAGCGCCACGTCTTGGCGGTGGTAATAAGGTTAAAATTATGTAGCAAATATTGTTGAGGACCGAGACGATCAAAGTGTATTGCATCTTGTCGTATTACACCCGAATTAAAAAACTAACGAACCACATCCCTAAATTTAAACGTTTCTTCTACTTGTATACATTTTTCAGATAATTTTCTAACACTATACTTTTCAACTATGAAAAATACAAAAATGGTGGATGTATTGACATATTTTTAATGAACAAAGTATAATGGAACAGAAAATTGTGGACGATTGGCAACAAAAATAAAAATTAGCTAAATGGAAAGAGTGTCTTAAGTGTTGATTCTAAATAAAGAATTCTAAAGAGAAAACTATCAAAAAATGACTAAGAAATAAAAAAATGCCAATAAGAACAAAGAAAAGTAAGACGACCTGCAAAAAAACATCCAGCCCAGTTATTATTTAGTCCTATTTAGCTGTGTTAAATTTATTATCATCAAAATTCAAAATTTATCGTTTTTGCCTTTGGTATGTACGTAATCAGGACGTTCAAAAAGCTCTAGTTGTGTCGCAGATTGAAATGCATGTTTGAAGACTATAGTGTCACGTGGTGCTACCAAATAGTGCCAGTGGAACGGAGTGCTGTTGGTACAATTGCAAACAAAGCGAAAAATCACAGAAACAAACAATCGTGGACCCCGACATACGATGTAGCTCTTGTGGAGGGAAGAAATCGCTGCTTCGACTAATTCATACGAAGTTAGTAGCCTTCAGTAGTATAGACACTCAACATCGAATCATAAAACTATGCTAAGAAACGCAAAATCAGCAGGCATTGGTACCAGATGGTGTCACTGAAACGTAATACTGCGAATACAGTTGTAGGCAAAGAAACAGAACGTGGAAGTAGAAAATTGTGGCAGCCATGGATAGTTCAAAAACTTCAAAGATTGTGTCGAGAAAGGCAAAAGCAGCAAGTGTCCAACAAATGCGCACAAGTCAGACATTACTCAGAGTTTATCCGACTGGACTATAACAAACAGGTCTGTATCGCAAAACTTTGAATACCATCATCCATGATAACTTAAAGATGCCAAAAGTCTATGTACAATGAGTTCTACATATTCTCATCGTTCACCAAAAGCGCGTGGAAATGTGTCAACAGTTGCTGCAGATGTATAACGTAGATCTAGAATCGTTCTTTAAGTATCTTCTTACAGCAAACGAATCATGATTCTGCCACGAGAGCCAGAAAAAAGCATCTATGGAATTAGACCACTCTCGTCTCAAGAAGCTATGTCTGAAATTGTTTATTTCAAAAAAATAACGACTGTATTTTGAGAGATCATGGGAGCATTTTGCTGATGGATTAGCTGCCCCCTCGCGAGTGACGTATTCAGCAGTGGCGCTACAGAAAATTGAGAAGCGGCACGCTGCTTCAACATGACAATACGCAACTATAAGTCATCAGATCGTTGTCAATATATAGACTTTAATTACATTGTGCTATTTCACGCCCCATATTCACTGAAACTTGTACCAAGAGATTAGGTTCTAACGCAATGAAAAAAGGAGTACACGGTAAAGTTTCAGTCCGCTATCAACACTTACAAAAACTGCTGAAACAATGGCTAAATCATGTAGACGTTCAAGGAGAATATCTCCAATGTGTAGTCACTTCATCTTAATAAAAGATTAGTGGGAATAAAACAATTATAGTGCCAATCATTTATGAATGCCCCCAAGTACTACTTCCGATAGCGTAGTTTGGAAGAGTTTATAAAGTTTTAGTAAACTAGTCCCAAAAATACAGGTTTATTTACCAAAAATAAAATTATAAAATTTTTAATTTTAGAGTTAGATAAGGAAACAACTGATTAGATGGTAGGGCACGCAGATTAACCGGGGAGCAGATTTTTAGACTACATCATTTCTTAACAATATACTTTAAGTTCTTTGAATATTTCAATTATTGTCCACGTAGAGTTCATTCATAGACGTTTTAACTATTGGTAGTTTCAAGCTATAAAAATAATGGTTTGGTAACAAAAATAAAAATTCAAAATTTCTGACCGTGTTTGAGTAAGGCAAACGAGAGGGGGGCATCTGTCAATACAAATTTTTTTCATTAATTGTATAAAAAATTTATGTGTATTTTACTACAGCAAATATTTTCTATTAATGTCTTATTCAAATCAAAAACGAATTTGGTGACTTCTTCACTTCAAAATTCTATTTTTTTAACCTAACTCTCTATGTTCAAAAAGTTTCTCTTTGTTATTTACTTATATGTATTACATAATTAAATTCCGTAGTCTTCATAATTTAAGAATTATCATAATTATTATGATTACTTTTCCTAAGATGAACGTTCGAAGATAAAGAGATAAAACCTTTCGGAAAAGTCACTTGCAAAATAAACAACAATTTTTGAGGGATTTATAAGGATTGCCTTACTGCAAAGCTCTGAAGTAGGAAATAAAGAAACGGTATATTGCTTCAATACGGTAATGCTCGACAACATATCAATTGTCACCCTACACACCGTTCTACCTCACACCCCATACTTGGAGGATCCTGTAGAAAGTGACTATAAAAGAGTGACTATAAAAGAGACAACGCGTGGTATGTAGTTCTCCTCCAACAATAAATTTTAGTCGGTTGCCCACAAGTGATGCCTTACTACACCCAAAGAATAGTTTGCAGCAACTTTACGGAAACTGCTGGAGTGATGAGAAAAGAACATAGACTTTAATAAAATATGGACTATTTTTTCCTAATAAAAGATCAGTGGGGAAAAACAATTGTTGTGTAATCATTTTTGAACACCCCAAGTAATAGTTGTATCACCAAGTGGAAAATGCTTTTCTATGATAAGTTAGAATTTATTTTAGTATTTTGGCAGCTCTTAAATAAAACAAATACACATGACCCTCTTGGTGATAAAGTGAGGAACTGTTAATAGTATCAAAAGTGCAGTACCATTCTCAAACAAAAAAGCTTAAAAATTAAGAAATTAAATCACAGCTCATTCGGTTTTTAATTTTGCGCATGTATTATTTAAAGTGCCAATATGGTGTTAGGCTACTAATGCTATCCAATACTCTTCTAAGTAGTAAAATTCAAATTTGTTGAAAGCATAACTATGGTTTCTCATATTCCAAGCTTGATTTCGTAGAAAATAAAAAAATTAATGCAAAGCTATCAGTACGTCCACCAGGTAAAGACTATAGCCTTACTATGTTAGACGCTGTTAATACTTAGAAGGTTGATCACTAGAGGACCCAGTCTCCCAGACTAAGACTAAGAACGATAGAGAAGAGAACTAATCGCTTAATTTCTTTAATCAAAGAAAACACCAATGTAATAATAATAAAGGTACGACAAAAAAATGCCACAAAGTTCTTAAGGTACTGTAAGAAACTTTGAGGTACGGTGTAAGAACATTAGACTATAATCAAGAAAAGATTACATCCAGGGCCGCGCCGACTCATTTAAGCCATAACGAATTGAAATTTTTAAAGTAATCACGACTACATTCGGACAAAACGACCACCCTAGTAATGTATGTAAAACATACTCTGCATGAAGAGCCTGATTGTATACAATTGCGTGCCGCAACGATCAGTCATTTGAATAATGCAGTGCAACCTGTGGGAAAATTCAAATGCACGGCATTGCAGAAATGTTTTCAACAGTTTCTGGCATCCAGCGCGGACGTTTACAAATACCCCTAACAAACACTTCCTTGTATTGCTTTTTCATTCTTCTTTATTTATTAGTGTTTCATTTTCCTTTTTTACAAGGCGAAGTTCCGAAAATTCCGTTTCGTGCTCTATTTTTTCGTATCTTTGATGAAGAAACAAACATCGTTTTGTTCAATTTGTTCTAGTTTTTTTAATCCACCAGACCCAAAATTATTGATTCACAAAATTACGATAAGAATAGCTTTTCAAAAAATGTCTTAATGTTGACCCTAAGATGCGAGGTAAGCGCCAAAAGTTTCCGGCCTGACTATGTGCCAATAAGAGTAGAAACAGAATAGCGCCAATCTTTAGCTGAATGTTCGGAAAAATTTCAGCAGCCGATTTGTCTCAGTGGAATAGCAACAGTAATTTGAGTTGGTGGTGCCCCATCATTTTGCACAATGAAAATCGAGTACCAGGCCGTGATTAAATTTCTCACTAAAGAAGATCTTAGTCTCAATGATATTAGACAACGTTTGGATGACGTGTATGGAGGGAGTCTCTTCCTTGTCTTCTATTGTAAAGGAATGAGCAAAACTATTTCGATTAGGCCGAGAAAGCATAGAAAACGGACCTGGTGCAGGTTGGACAACTGTAGTGCTTTAGGAAGAAAACTTCGCCCTCGTACAGCGTCAAGCGATGCAAGATAAGAGTTTAAAAGTAAAAGAATTATTATGAAGGTTATGGCTTTCCGATACAATCTTGCGGCGCTTTCTCTGTGAATACCTTCATATGAACAAAGTTAGTGCCAGAAAGGTACCCCGATTTTTATCAACGTTTCAAAAACAGCAACGTGTCTGTTATAGAGAATTAATCTTGTGCCACAACAACACAGAAAAAGTTATTTAATACATTGTTACAGGGGATGAAACTATGACCCTGTACTACGACACCCTACCAGAAACAGTGAATAGAATGGGACAGACCGGGCGAAATTCAGCTAAGCTTGGTCAATTCACAAAAAATATTAACTATGATCTTTTAAATCTCAAAGACCACCTTCTATAAGTTAATACTCTGGTCTATAAGGCCCAAGATTACTTAGGTTGCTGCAAAAGACTATGATTTTCAGGAGGTTCCGCGCTAATCCTACAGCTGAAATCCTAGCTATATATCCATTTTCAAAACTAAAAAAGGCCTTCAAGGTAGGAAATTTAACAACGATGAAGAGTTACAAAATGCTGTTTTAGAGTATTTTGCAGATGAAACTTCAAAGTATTTAAAGTTAACAATGTAAACCTAAGTAATTATAGAGCGATGTTTAAGTGAGAAACCATTGGAATAAAATTCATACTGGTCATCTTTTATGCAAAACGGGATATTTAACACAGGATACCAAACATATCCAATAAATCTATTTTAGCCTAATAAATGATTGATAAAAACTCTTAATTTTTTAAAACAAAAACAATATTCAAACAGTAAATAAAAACATTGATCAGAAATGGGAAAAACTTACTCAGGGGTTGTTAGAAACTAAAGAAAAACACAATGAACACATCGAAAGAGAAATCCAAAAGAAATATAGTGATATGGTCTAAATACAGAGGGTATCGAAAATTACTGGGACTTGGAGGAAATGGTGCTACAATTTCTTAATACACACCTGCAGATTGAAATTAGTGCAGTGATTAAATATAATAAGCTCATAATTCACAGACAAGAAAAAGAGCGTGGAGTATGAATTAGAATAAGAGAGAGAGGGAAATGAAGCTGAAGTTAATAAGGAAAATAAAACAAGCGAACTAAATATAAGAAAAGAAGATAATGGAAGAAACAGTGAGAAGAATAAAAAATAATCCATTGTAATGATCATAACTCCTAAACTCCTAATAAAATAACCAGAAACAAGTCCAAAAGAGTCAGAAGGAACGAAAAAGGAAAAAAGATGGACACAAACATTCATAATTCCAATCCTACAAAAATAGCAACCAAAACATTCAAATCATAACATACCTTCGACAACACATGCAAGGAATAAAGCTAATGATAATGAAAAATAGTTAAAAACAAAGAAAAGTAGAAATAGAAAAGAATAACTAAAACAAAAGAAAGAATTATGTAGCGCAATACCATGGGCAACAGAATTACAGAAGAAGGTAAAGAAATAAGAAATAGAATGAAACTGATAAAAGAAGCTACTAAATATTACAAATGTATACATATATGACAGAGAAGAAAAAGAAAAAATAAAATCAACAATGATCAGAGACTCAAGGATGTCGGCCCAAATAACGATTGAAGAATTAGAAGAAACTAGAAATTTAAAAAATACAACTACAAAGTACAAAATAAAGAACAAATTAATCACAATTCTATCTCCTCCTGTTACACAATTAGACTGGAAGAAATTTAGAAAAACACATATAGAAGATATAATAACAAGAAGCAAAAAATTAAAATGAAACTGGTCGAGACTACCTGAACAAAAATGGACATCTAGAGTTACAAAGTGGATACTGATAGCACTGACTAAAGGAAGAGGACACCCAGAAAGACGCTGGGTGGATGAAGTAGTAAATTATACCGGAAAAAACTGGCAAACTAGAGGCAAGAGAAAAATAGGATGGAGGGAGAAGGGGGAGACCTTTATCCTACACAGGGATTTATAGACTATGCAGTACCAGCAGTATTGAAATGGCAATTATATATGTATTGAAATGTATGAAGACTATATTGAAAAAACCTATTTTATTCCTATCATCCCTGGAATATAATCGGGTTAGAAACTTTTGATACTAGCCTCGTACATCATGAGAAAACTTCGAGTTAGAACCTTGAAGACAACTAAAATTGTCACTAACTAGGAAAAAACTTTATGTTCACAGACACGTAATAATTATGTAAATTTTTGCATTGTAGCAAACATATTGTGAAGGTTTTGTTATATAAGCACACAACATGTAATAAGGCAAGACGAAAGACAAACTCATGCTGTGCCAAACAAAGAAACTGTTTCTCCGCACAGTGTCCTTACTGGTCGATACTGCAAGGTCGTTACCTTCATTTCGCAACTGAATTGTGCAGTACGGACAACCCCTGACCCCGAAACGTAAACAATGATTCAATAAATATCCTATCCAGGCGTGGCAGGCGTTGTAAACCATTCAAAAACCATTGTAGAACATCGCCTATGGTAGTAAACCCGTATGCACACGCATATATCTCATTACTCGATAGCGCGTATTTATAGAAGAGGCGACGGCTATTATTAGAAGAAGACGAGGGCGATTTACAGGCGGCGGACAAAGAAGCGAAGCATCATGTGCGATGCCATGTGAAAAAGCGCTTGCATTAAACAAGAATTACGCGTGTCTGTCGTAGGATCGTGTGGTAAACACAGTACACGCCTTCTACCGGCTTTTTAAAGAGTGCGACCTTCGAACTGCCAAGGGTATTAGGGCGGCGCTCGGGTTAATTGCTTCTGCATAACCTTTGGAAATGCCAGCTTTTTTCATAAGTTAATCATAAATCCCCTTTTGTTCCTTTATTCAAAATTTCTAAGGATTTGCGGCATTCAATTTCCAATATCACTAGGAGATGTGAATGTCCAGAGGTAATGTCCACAAATGAAGATGGAGTTGGTCCAAATATCACCAAAGAAGAAGTATTATACAGTCAGTTAAGTAAAAGCGTATTCGGATTGATGTGGAGAAAAAATTATGTAGAAACATTTTAAAATACATGAATACTCCATCAGAACAAAGATGCTATTGTATCAATAATGCGCCCAGTCACCACCGGCATCAATAATTTCCTGGCATCTTCGAGGCATGCTTTCGACCAAATTGATGGCGTATTCATCTAGCAAGCACTTCCAAGTGCGAAAAATTTCTCGTGTTAACTGCTTCAAAGTTAACACTTTTCTTCCACGAAGCTTGTACTTGATGTATGCTCACACATTCTCAATCGGATTTACATCGGGCGACTGCGACGGACAGTCAAGTGTAACGACTGCTCTTTCCACTCGATGCAAAGCTTAGTCCAGTGTTTGGGGTCGTTGTGCTCCTGCAGGATCCAGTCTTCGTTTTTCTTAATAAAACAACCTTCGGCAGTTGGTAACAAATATTTCTTATAAATCCCAAGCATTTCTGGAGCAACGTTCCGAAACCCAGTTTTGAGAAACAGCCCTAAAGATGCATTTTGCTAGGTGTTTAAGGGTCCACTGTACCAACCTGTTAGTAGAGATTAACCAAGCTCGTGAAACGATAACATATTTCCAAACAAAAGCTTCGTCCGTATAAATTACATTGCTCTAATCTCGGACGATATTGTCCTTACCCACAAGAGCCGCTTCGTCACATGTTTTTCATCGAACAAGTTTCTTCACTGAACTACGGCATTTGATATAATGTGCACCTAGATAGATTCGGATAACTACGTACTATATATCTACACCTTTCTGTCTCAATGTTGCTGCTCCTTGACGTAATGTTAAGCCCGGGTTCTGCAAAAACAAGTTCACGATCTGTTTTTTGATTTTAGGGGACATTTTACCTGTCGGGCCACGTTCCGACAAGTCATCGACCGTTTTTGTCTCCTTATAGCGTCGCTTTGACCGCTGACGATGTTTTGCAAATTCCTGTTTGGCAGAACATCTATCATGGTTTTGGGTGGAGACTAGAAAGAATTAGGCGATACCTTTACCAACTACTAATGCGAACACGTTCTTACTTAACTGACTGTATCTTTTGTGAAAAACATAATGAAAAGTCTCCCTTCCACGAAAGATAAAAGATTTCCAACATACTGAAATTGATGCCGAACACGTTCTTAGATTAAGGACATATACTCTTAAAAAATAAAAATCGAAAAATATTCTTAACAAAGGTTGGTATAAAAGATTCTCAGTTACCCAAGAAAATTAATGTAAAAGAACATAAGATTATCGCATCATTAGTTTAACGTCCCACACTTCAAAACTATTCTCTATGGAGCGCAAGCTTAGATTTTAAACATAACAAGTCTCAGGAAAATCGAAGCATTTGAAACGTGAGCGTACAGGATCCTCAAAATATCGTAGATAGATCGTATAACGAGCATGAAGCTCCTAAGACTAATGGAAAGAGATGAAGAATTAGTAGAAACCTTGGTAAGCTTGGTATATCTTGACATATCCCGAAAAAATACACCAGACTACAGTTAATAATACATCTATAATTATTTAAAGAAATGCGGAAAGGAATCCTCAAAATATCGTAGATAGATCGTATAACGAGCATGAAGCTCCTAAGACTAATGGAAAGAGATGAAGAATTAGTAGACACCAAGGAAAGCTGGAATATCTTGGACATATCACGCCAAAAAAAAATACACCAGACTACAGTTAATAATACAGGGCAAAATCCAAGGAAAAAGAAATGCGGAAAGGAGAAGAATATCATGGTGACGAAACTTCAGACAGTAGTTCGGACGCACCTTTAGTGAACTGTTGAGAGCAGTAGCTTCTAAAATTACAACAGCGATGATGATTGGTAACCTTCGACACGAAGAAGGACAACATAAGAATAAAGTCTTCGAACGTCTTTTTTTGACCGTTCATTACCGAATATGAAAATCCAAAAAATTAGCGTAAACTTTGGTAGTTATGTATATTACATTTGGCCACTTCTCTTCTTTTGCTACCAAGACTCGTCGACTAGTAGTCTCTTATAATTAGTTTTTCGTGATGATAATAACCATCGTCTTGTTAACCACAATTCTTTAAGTAAAAATATCTATATAGTTCTCTATTCTTTCTTTTTGTTCAAAAATTTATATTACCTCCTTTGATCGATTTTTTCAGCATACAATGGTATGTTAAGCCTATCCACCGAAGGCTTTCATTAGATCATGACATCGACTTGTCCATAATTAAAAAGAAATCAAATACAAGTAAACCAAGCATCTTTAGTTTGAATAGAACCATACAAGAAGATACTAGAAGATATTAACTACCATCTTCGAATGATACTGGTCTACATTAAGAACACTAGACTTTTCTGTTGCTCTGATTTACAAAACAGCCCACGTACACCGCACCATCGTTTTTATTGCACAATCTTCACAGTATCTCGGGAGAAAATAAATTATCACACTGTAAACACGAGCATAAACCGTCTATAACTGTAAAGGTCACAAGTATATCATTTTTATGTTATTGTAAATAAAACGTAATGTTATGATTTTAGAGTAATACATCACCTCTAAAAATATATAGGGCCACAGCTCGTTATTCGCTGCTCGGGATGCTGGTTGTTACTCCCGATTCAAATTTCCTTTTACGTACTTCTGCGCAAATAAACATTTTTATTTTGAATTTGCAACTTGAGATTTTGTATGTGCCATTCTGAGAATTGACGCTATGCAAATCAATCGAATAAATTTATGAATTTTCTCAAATGCTTTGTTTCATATGGAGTTGCTCCTCAAAATCCGCATGTTACTACGGATACCATTTGAACTTATCGGAGATTACGGTGTGCATCTCAGGGCCATTCTTTTTTTAGCAAAACTGGTTATGTTTACCTAAACATGCTGCAAGAATTTATCCATGCATCTAAGAATTGTTTAGCTAAGAAAAGATTTACTTTCAACAAGATGGAGCACCTCCCCACCATCATAGCGATGTGAGGACCGGAGTCTCGGGGCGACTTTTCCAAAGAGGTGTTGAATTCCTTGCGCGTTATCTAGAGTTAACTCTAAGACTTATTTTTATGACGATACCTCAAAGATAAGCTTTAATGCACGAAACCAGCAACAATCAAAGAGATAAAAAATAAAATTGAAAAACAACGTTTTGCAATCCTAAATAAAATGCTTTGTAACGCTGTTGAGTTCATTGGTCCACGTTATTTTATATTTGGAAAGAAGTGGTCGTTAGTTCTTAAACATTTTTTTTAATTTAAACCATTCAACTACTGTTTCCAAGTCCATTTGCAAAGTGAAGACATTTTTAAGGTACTCTGTTTTTACAAACAATTTTTACAACTCACATGTTCAACCACAAAATATCAAGTGCCTGCAATAAATCCAATACAGCATCATTCTTCAACTGACCTATCCAATTAAAGTACCAGAATCCAATTAAAAGCAACAAGGAACAGCCATAGAAAAATCGACTAATAGGTTTATTAACAATAAATATTAATTTAGAGCACAGTTGCAGAAGAAGAAAATGTGGTTAAAAACTTCAGACCAAATGAAACTCAAACCTTTGAAGATTAGCAATATACTACAATAATTAAGATATCGACAAAAAAAACGGATTTTAAAAAAGGCGTTAAAAATATAGGGCACAATAATAAATACTAGCTATTACCAATGCACATTATTATTATTTAAAACCCAAAAGAACAATAACACAAAAGCTTCATTTGAAGATTCTCATACCAAACGAGAAATGCCCAAAGGCAAAGACTGTGAATATCTAAACATACTAGTACTTAACAATACAAAACTACTAGTGCTATTGGATAATTACAAAAGTTTGTGCTTCATTTCCATAAATAGTCTTTGTTTTATGGCCATGTTATATACTAAAGAACACGTAGTGGTATCATAGAGTAACAGTTTTATAATGAAATACAAATAGTTACATTTACGCCATTGCATATTAAATAAATTTAAAAGATATGTGAATGTTGTAATCACAACAAAAAACATCTAAAACACTTTATTTTGCCCTGTTCTCAGAATAATGACCATCAAATCCCACTCTGGATGACCTTCTGGCATTTATGATGATGTACGTGATTGAGTAGAAAATAACCTAAGCATTATAAATTAAGGTCTATATATTACCAACGCGTCTGCATTTAGGCATTTAAAAAACTTTGATTCACATTCTTTGACAGACAACTGTAATTTGGACCTCATCTTTGACGCATTACTCTAGTTGAAAGTCATGAACAAGTTATTTTTAAAAGAATAAATCGTATACAGCTACAAAACCAGTGGAAAAATCGGACTTCCGCCCAATAAAGATGATAGTTCAAGAAAGCTGACGATCAAATATTGTGAACATCTTACCAAACACAATATGGAAATTTATAAAAACAATCTGATTTTGAGCAGTTGAAAAGCCGTCATCTTCGATCACGACAACGCCCACATAGACGAACTGACACTACAAAAATTGAAGAGTTGAAATGGAAAATTTTTCAACTTCCCCTCTATTCTCCAGACCTCTTCCCTTTTTGAAAACCAACTCACACCGCTTTTAAAAAAACACAGTTTTCGCAAAGAAAGAATTCACAAGCTGGTGACAAATAAAATCAATCACAAATTCTTCAATCGCCCAATGCTTTGAAAGATTCATAGTAGAGATAACAATATTAAATATATTTATTGAGATGACACATGTGTGAAGATACAACCTTAAAAGGTAAATATCCAAGGTGATATTTTCTAAAGTACAATCTTTGTCAAAAAAGTTCCAAGACTAATTTTTTAATTCTTTATCTGTGATATTCAAACACAAGAAATGAATAAGTAGGGTCTTTTAAGTGTTTCCATGAAAACTCACTAGGTGGTAGGGCCGTACTTAGCAACCCAAGGTTCGGCTTAATGGGACATTAGTTAAAAGTTACACGAGTGACGTGAAGCAGAGAGTTAACATTAAGTTTTGTGTTAAGCTGAAGAGCCCCTAGTGATACAACAAGCACGAGGTGATGAAACGTTGTCGAGATAACGTGTTTTTAAATGGCTAAAGAAAATTCAGGAGAACACAGACTTAGTGTAAGGTAATCCCACAGTCCACCTTCCGCTCGCATACCATAGTGCTATAAATGTGGAATATATAAGGCAGTTAATACTTTGACAAGACTTAGAACCATCAGTTGATGATTTGAATAAATTATGTTTTACAAGCCTAGTTCTGGAACATTTTTGAAAAAGGTGGTATCAGAAATGACCTCAAAGGTCGTAAGCATTCTTAGAACTCTTGTATAATAAAACATAGGAAGAAAATATGAGAAATACCTAGACTTATATATAAATCTAAATACGGTCGAGCGCAAAAACGTTTTGACTATCTTCGTTCTTTTTATGAAGATGGTGGTCGCTGATATATCAAGCTGTATCAGCACGAAAGAGCCCCCTATCTTAAAGCAGAATCTGTGATTGAATGGTTTGATAATATTACAAAAATAGATTGTTTGGATTTGAACCCTCATGGAGGTCTTTAATATGGTCCATCTATATAGTAAAATGAGGACAATAAACTGTAGACAACTAGAAACGTAGTTTACACTTACGAATCGGACTTTACCATATGGTCTGATTGGGAAAATTTGGGTGTGGCGAATGCCTGAAGAACAATGCTTGCCAAAATGTGCGGGGACAACAGTGAAATTTGGATGAGATGGGGTTACGGGGTATTTATTATAGAATAAGAAATACTTTCTCAAAAATTAAATGAAAATCTAAACGCAAAAGACCAGGTCTATGATAAAAAAATTGGCCTTTGTAAACCCGAAAACGCTTCCTGTCTTAAAGCAGGGTCGGTGATTGAATGGTTTTCAGACAACAATATTGTAGAAATTGATTGTTTGGCTCAAAACCATGGTTTAAACCATAATGAAAACCTTTCTTTTATGATCCAGCTATACAGAGGCACCAGAAGGACGACCAGAAACGAAGTTTGAGTGACAAATTACGTTTTACCATACGTCAATCTGACGAGAAGGTTTGGGTGTCGTGGATGCTTAAAGAGCGATACCTAACAGAATTTCTAGTGACAGCAGCGAGATTTGGACGAGATGGCATGACAGTGTATTTTTTATAGAATGGAATCGGTTCACTTGGAAATTGATTAAAAATGTAAATGTAGAAGAATACAAAAACTTTCGACCAGTTTTGTCTTTTCTATGGATAAAGAATTCAGTGATATACCAACATGTATCAACGCTTTCAATTTCAAAGTAGGAATTGTGATGGAATCACTACGGAATGGATTGGATCGGCTCAAAACTTTGACTTGAACCTTAATGAAGGTCTTTGTTCTACGGTCCATCTATGTAGCGCTATAAAAAATGGGAATACTAAATTGTGGACAACTATAAACGTAGTTTGAGTTACGAATCACACATCACATTTGAATGTGGTGAGTGCCTGGAGAACAATGCTTGCCAAAATGTGTAAGACAAGACATTACAGGGTATTTTTTATACAATGAAATGTACTTTATCAAAAATTGAATAGAAAACAAAATAAGAAGACCAGTTTTCTGTGATATATTAGCTTCCTGTGTCTTAGAGCAGGGTTGATGATTGAATGGAACAATATTATAGAAATTGATTGTTCGGCTCAAAATCATGGTTTAAACCTCAATGAAGACCTTACTTTTATGGTCCTGCTGTACAGTGGTATATAAAATGACGATACTGAACTGGAGACTACCACAAACGCAGTTAGTGTGACAAATTGTATTTTACCATATGGCAATCCAGTGATCCAGTGATGTACCAACGTGTAGCAACGCTCGCTCTCCGTTTTAAAGCAGGGATTGTGATGAAATGGTTTGCAAAATGGATTGGATCGGCTCATAACTTTAACTTGAACCTTAATGAAGACCTTTGGGGTGAATTAAAAAGCCAGGTATGCTCCATATTCTAACGACGAGAAAACATGTATCATCATTTTCCCAGATTGATGACCTCCCAGCTAGTGTTAAGGGCTATTATCAAACTCGAGAGTAAACACTGCAAGGTTTCTGCACTTGAATTCCCCCGTCGTCGTCGTTTGGAATTCGAATGTCCTTGACGTCGCGCTGTACGATACTTAAGCAACTCGAAGGTGCTAGAAGGGTCGCGAAACATCTGGAGGTGCTAGACTTAAACCTTCTGGAATGTTCGTCTTATACATGTGCGGTAGCATTTCGTACTAAATTTGTAACAAGATTGTTCTAGTAACTTTTAGAGAAGGTAAGTGGATACTTTTAGTCAGATGGTGTGTGTGAAAAAATCTTCAGGTGATAGATAAATTATGAGAATTTTTATTTAGATATTGCGCTAAGTTTCATTCTAATTTTGCAGTGAAACTTAGGATCTAACTTTCTTTTCCTCAGTTTTAGCGTTTCAAATGAAGTCTTTTCCTCCGCGAGCGTAATGTTTGCACTTACAGCTTCTTATTCCTTCGAACTCGTGACATTCGGCTCGCATTTTTCGCGGCGCGGTCGTAAACGTAGTATCCTTGCCACTTCTGGAGTGCCTGCCGAGTGCTCTTGAAGAGCAGGCAGCAATAATCGGTGCATTAGCCGAAGGTTGATTTTCAACTGTCTCTTACTGGATCCCCTGCAGCGCCGATACCCACCATCGACAGCCTTAATCTAGCAACGGCCACGCAGTAACAAGCGTGCAATCACGACGGGCGGCGGCAAGGTGAATGACAGCCTAAGACCATAAGTGCACAATTCGACTGATAAAAAAGTGAGGCCGAGCGTGGCGGAAACGGCAACAGTCCGCCGGCTGATTTTACGGCACGGCGCGCGAGCATTGTTCTGCCTCCATGAGTGCAGGCGCATTGTCGGTAGCACGCGCGGACCTTGAAATTTTTAATTGCCGGCATTGCACAACAGGCCCAGATAGTCGGCTCTCCCACTCGAAAAAATCCCGTGCGCGACGCTTCCAGCCGGAGATGATTCAATAGGAGGCCGATAAACAGCTGTGAATGGAGCGATTTCCTTGAAATTGTTCTTTAAATAATGGCCACTGTTTAGATATGCCGTTTTAGGGCTCTGTAAATATGGAATACAATTAATGAGTGCTGTGCCGTATTTTGAACGACTATCGATAGGTCAGATGGTTCAGACTGTTGTAAATTAAATGCTACAATAGGAGCATTTACTAGAGTAAACAGAATTTATCGACTATTATTACAATTATAACTGGTCGAATGAGCTTGCACGCGTGTCTGTTCGTGCGTACTCGAATACAACTGAAAAAAAATATAGCAAGGAAATGTTTGTATGGTTTTCAGCGGCTGGATACTGTCAAAGTTCTGCCAGTCCTCGTGATACAAATTTTATCAACGGGCAGTTTCCAGTCGCCAAAAGTTATCGAATTGGGTCATTGATATTCTTGGGTTTGTACGTAGGGTACTAGGAAAGTTTTGTAATCAGACGCAAGCAATGGCCGCAAGTTGTGACAAGTTCAAAGCTACAATGCTGCAGACAGAACGACCTTTGAGTGTTCGTTAGGCGCCTGAACTGTGGTAGTTGAAAGAACTACTAATGTCGTCGTGTCAAATTTTGTGCCACAACTGCGGTTTCACTGAAAATCAATGCTAGGAGATTTTAATCTGGAAGATACTTTAAGGTCAATCCTGCTTCCAGGAAGATCATCAAGTACGATAAACGTGTGACCTTTATCAAATAGAAATGTTAGGACATTCTTCCTACTTTAACCAACAAACAGATGGTCCAAGATGATTGAACGAACATATCGCTATCCTAACAGCATTTATTTTTATGGTATGCCCAGGTTAAAAGAGGTAGCATTTTCTAATGATGAGGACCCTCTAAGAGTGTGTCCAAACCCATGAGCAAACCTGGATGACGTGGATCCACGACTGATTTCGAATGCAGAAGGGCATAAAGTGTGATGTAACGTAATTAGTCGGTTATGCAGAACTGCCGAGTTTCCCCTTTTTTGCAAAAAATAAGCCCATATTCAACATTTAAAATGAAAAATGCATCAATTAAAGTATTAGCCTTCATTAGACAGGACTTTTCATAAATTTTTGACAATTTATCGATTCTAATTCGAAAGAACAACTCGCCTCTTGAAACGATCAACCGAGTTCGGTTCAAACTAGCTAATTACTGCTGATAAAACTGGTCAGTAACCATTTGACTTTTTTAACAGCTCAAATTATAGGACGTTTTCTGATCCTACTAAATGCAAAGCATTGCCTTCATTCGGCATCAATCTTGATAGCTGTCCTGAGACCCAAGTTGAAATTTTTGCATTTGAGACTATCTAAATATATCTAGTTATCCTAGTAACAATACGATGCAAAATCTCCTTCATTTTTAGTCTTTTTGCACATGGCCTTTCGCTTTTGATGTTTTTTTCGTTTAGTTCGCACACGAAACTGGTCAAAAAGTCTTTATACTGTTTTGCATTTACATTTGCAATCAAGACAGGATGAAACTGATCAAAATAATGTTGTGCTCTTTCACATTTAGAGTCTCTTCTAATTTCACTACACGTTTCGGCAAGTATTGTTCTCCAAGCATTCCTACACTCAAACCTGTTTATTATTAAAGTGTCACACGCCAAAGCGCAATTTGTCACCCCAAACTAGGTTTCTGTTTTTTTATCATTTTTATGCATCAGACGACCATACGCTAAAGTGTGATTCGTGTGCCCTAACTACGTCCACAGTTTAGTGTCGTGTTTTTTTATACCACTATATAAGGTGAATCATAGAACAAAAACCTTCATTAGGGTTTAAGTCGGGGCTTTGAGCCGAACAATCCATTTCTGCAATATTATTGTTTGGGAGCCATTTAGGGAGTGTTTTTGTGTTGAAGCATCGCCAAATTCTTCTATCAAGAAAAATGGTTAAAATATCTTTGTATTCTATGGCATTTAGACTTCTAATCAATGTCCAAAAGGATTCCGTTTCCTTCCATAAAAACACCCTGTAACGACATATTTTCTAATTCTCCATATTGTCAACACACATTCTGGTAGGTATCGTTCTCCGGACATTCGCTACATCTAAAGTGTCACATAGCAAAGCGTTATTCGTCACTCCAAACAATGTTTCTAGTTTTTTATGAGAACAAAGACCTTCATTAAAGTTCAACTCTGTAATTTCTGTATAGTGTTGTCTGTAAATCATTCAGGCCCTGTTTTGGGAAGGAAGCGTAATTGAGTTGATTCAGACTGATGTATCACTTCTATCATTGATAGGACGAAACTAGTCAAAACGTTATTGTGGTCTTTCCCATTAGATTTATATTATATATAATAAACACTCTGTAACACCTTCTCCTCCAAATCTCACTGTGGTTATTACATATCTTGCCAGATATCGTTCTCCAAACTTTCACCATACTCAAACCTTTATGTTAAATTGCCATATGGGAAAGAGCGATTTGTCACTCTAAACTAGGTTTCTAGTGATCCACAGTCCAATGGCATCGTTTTTGTACCATTACATAGGTGGACCATAGAACAAAGGTCTTCATTAGGGTACAAGTCAAAGTTTTGAGCCAAAATATCCATTTCTCTAATATTATTGTCTGTGAATGATTCAATCACAGACCTTGTTTTAAAATGGGGGCATTTTTTGTTGATTCCGAATTCTTTATCATAGACAGGAAGAAACTGGTTCTTTGCTTTTAGATTTATATTCATTCTCTGGCACTCTGGCAAGTATAATAATCAAATTACCATATGGGTAAGTATGATTCTTAAGTTCGAACGGTTGTTCTAGTGATTCACAGTTCGTCGTCTTTTTTATACTACTATATAATTAAACCATAGAACAAAAGTTTTCATTATGATTCCGATCAAGGTTTTAAACTGAACAATCCATTTCTATAATATTATTGCCTGAAAACTATTCAATCATAGATCCTGCTTTACGATACAGGGAGTTTTCGTGTTGATATAGACTGATACATCTACAATTCTTCTGTCACAGACATTACAAACTTGTCAAAATGTTGTTGGGCTCTTTTCATTTTGATTTTGATTCAGTTTTCGAGAAAATTCATTGGATTACATAAAAATACTCTGTAACGACATCTCCTCAAAAGCTCACTATTGTAACACTTTCTAACAAGTATAGTTCTTCAAATATTTCCCAAACCTTCCTAGAGAACCATATAGTAAAATGTGATTCGCAGTTCATTTTTTATATAGCTAGATCACAAAGCAAAGCCCTACATTATGGTTTAAGTCAAGGTTTTAAGCTGAACAGTCAACTTATGTAGTAATGTTGTCTGCCAACCAATCAATTAAAGACCCTACTTTAAGATGGGGCACTTTCGTATTGATACAGGCTATACATCAACAAATTCTTCTATCATGTCATGTTTCAAGAGAATCTATTTCATTTCATAAAATATAAAGGGTCATCTTTTCCAAATATCATTACATATCCTGTGACGTATTCAGCCATCCATCACATCCAAACTCCTCCATCAGACACTAATATGATAAAGTATGATTCGTTAGTCCATACTACATTTCTAGTTGTCCATAATTTTCACTAGGGTTCAAGTTAGAGTTTTGAGTTAAAAATTTATTTATGTAATTTTATTATTTGAAAACCATTTAATGGCGGACTCTGTTTTAATATAGAGGACATTTTGATGTTCAAACATTACCAAATTTAGTCAGGATGAAATTGGTCAAAATAATGTTGCGCTCTTTCGTATTTATATTTCTATTTAATTATCGAGAAAATCCATTCTGTCCATACCTTGTAGAGCCATCTCCTCCAAATCTAATTGTTGTCGTTATACATTCGGGTAAGTATCGTCCTCCAGGTAGTCAACAAACCCAAACTCTTTTATCAGACAACCATATGGCAAAGTGTGGTTTGTAAGTCCAAACAACATTTCTAGTTGTCCAAAGACCAGTGTCGTCGTTTTTTATACCTGTATGGCTGAACCATAGAATCCAATCTCAATTTTAACATATAATCACAGGGATGATTAGATAATCTGTAGCACTAGAAAACTTCTGCGTGATTTTTCCTTTCAGTTATAATCTGCCCGACCATAATTGCGCTTTCTGATATTCAGTTTACAATCATACTATCGACAGGTAACTTAGGCAAATTGAAAGGGGTTGAAATATTAATCCTTTAATTTGGCACGGTACTGGTTATCACTAAATAATTTGTTTGCCAAGTTATCGTGGCCTCAAAACGACAATATCGTAGTTCTTAATGGTAATTTCACATTGTCTAACAAAGACGGATAATTTCGTCTTTTTTGGAGATGACGTTATCATTTAGCTCTTCTCTTACCATCTGCAGTACTTTAATGCTTTTTCTGTGCAAACCTCTCATGAAAAATCTGAAAGTTGCTTCAGTAACTACTTCATCACAAACCTTGAATTTAGAAAATATATGGTGCCAGTGAGAGCCTTATGGAAAAACGAAGATTTGAAAAAAAATAAAGATTAAATCAAGTATCGTTACATGCTAAGATAAGGAGAAACATAAAAACGCTACAGAATAGTAGATGTTTAAAATAAATTAGAACAATTAAAAGAGAAACACGATCATTTCAACACATACAAAAAGATAAGAGGTAATTGGACAGAAAACAAATTCGTTAGTCAATAATTTTTACGACATGAACGGTCATCTTATTATGAAAATAATGAAAAAATTGAAGACTGAAAAGTCTACATAGAAAAGATTTTCAAAAAGAACCAGTGTCCTATATATGTGAAGATGGCACATACATCTCTAAAGAAGAAATTGAAAATGCTACTGACCCAACAAGTCGTGATAATACACATGGAAAAATACTAAAACTTATGTGTGAAAGTAATACGGATTACCTCACTGATCTGTAAATCTATAATGTTGGAAACATAGTTCAGGACTGACTGTAATTAACGTTTGTGCCCATTTCTAAAACATCTGGAAAAACGTGTGACGATTGCAGACTTAGCAGTCATGGAACCAAAGTATTTCTAAAAATTATACATCGACGTATCGATTCTAAATGTCAATCTCTAGCAGAAGAAACATTATATGGCTTTAAAAACCGGTTTGGTACACTGTAGGTGTTGGTTCGGCATTAAAAAGACATAAACCATGATGTCTACACTTGTCTTCTAAATTCTTCAAAGACTTTCGACCGAACCAACATAAAAAACTTTTAAATGTTTTCAAAGAAATCAATGTAGACAGCAAAGATATTAGAATAGTATCAAACTTGTATTGGAACCAAAAGGCAAAGGTTCAGATCCAAAATAGCTACACAGAAATAATAGACATTCAGAAGATTATATGTTAGAGTTATGTTTTATCATCTACACTATTTAATATCTAATGAAGCGATGAACAATTATGTCGGCGACATAAAGATAAACGGTCAGCAAAAACCTTCCGCCTGTAGAACGCGTAGAAAAATATATTTACCTGTATGGCATGGAGGGCTGGACTCTCACTGAGCTTCCGCTAAAAACGCTGGAAGTTTTTGAGGTGTGGGCATATTTCCACATTATCCACATATCATAGACAGACCATATTATGAACGACGAGGTACTAAGAAGAATCCAAAACAGAAGGAAGTTGTACTTATTCTCAAACAACGTAAGCTCCACTTTTTGGTCACGTAATGAAGAATGATAGATATCACGTATTACAACTAACATTGCAGGGTAAGGGGAAGGTAGAAGAGAACAAAGCAGGACGTTGGGCCAAACTTATAAAAAAAAGTTGACATATTAATTTTCAATGTCCTAAATGGATGAAGAAGTGTAACCAAGCGGTTGAGGTGCTCAACTGCGGTGCGGACGGACTCGGGATCAATCCTGAGCTCAGATACCTAGAGAACTAAAAATAATGAGTATTTGCGTTCGCTTTGAACAAGAGGCAATAATGCGGTTGTTTAAGCCCAGATCGCCCTGTATTGGTCAGATATATCGGGGCCTCAACCCCTCAATTCAAAAGGTTATGTCACAACGTGGAGAGTTATATAAATGAAAAATATGATATGGTGCTCTACTTAAGAATGCCTTTACACAAAAGATGGTTTTGCAGATGCATGTAATACCTGGAATTAAATCATCACTGCTTGGGTTCTTTTTCTGTAAACAGAGAAGATTTACAAAAAAGACAACATCCACTACAATTTGTAAAAAAATCGGGGTATTTTTACTCCCTTCTATTTGAAATAAATACCAATTAAACTGCTCCACCATGAAATTATTACGTTGCCTCAACAAATTTATAAAACGCACATACTTCAATTACTCAGCCCTGGTTAGCAATTTATCTGCGAGCTCTGCTACGCTTGCAATTTCTCATCAGCCTCTCCACATTATGTGCTAGCAGAAGGCTAGCTGCTTCGTGAAATAAACATCCAGTCTCGCTAATTAGCATATCCAATCTCCTAATTAAGATCAACTGATCTTTTCAGGTGATTAATTGCGGGGCTGCTACTGCATTGCCTATTTCGTAAAAGCCTCCGAATGCTAGCGCAGCTCTGCGGTGACGAAGCAACGTAACCACGATAGGTGTATAAGCGCAATTGCTTATTGCGGTTTTAAGCGTAGTGACACTATACAACTCAATTTGGAAATGTTAGGTGAAAGTTGCGACCATGAAACATAAGAGCGAAGTTATGTGCAAATATCGCGGTGCATAAATAGCAGTAATTCGATTTGTTTACTCGCAGTTAGTAAAATGCCACTGGTTTCAGCAACTGTAGTAGTTGTAGGTCGAGCATGCTATTGGGATAAACATCAGTTTATTTCGAATTCTACTGTTCCTTTGACAGACTCACTGGCCTCTGCCTGGATAGCAGATCTAGGCCTGGGCGTAAAGGTGGTGCAATATCGTCGATGAAACCGAACACAGCTGTGTGCAGTACTACAACGTGTAATTTCACGCGTTTGGAAGCGTTTTACGGAGGCTGGAAATTGGATATTTGTTATTGCTTTCCCGAAGCGATTGAATAAATAATAAAATGTAGCTTCGGAACTCAAGCGGTTCCGAATCAGCTTTAAACCGTGAATCTGTGTAAGGGTTGATTAACGATTTTACCATAAAATTCACCTATCGGCTGCGTTTCATCTTGTTAATCGATCAACTCGAAGTCTGTAAAGACTTTCAAACAGCTTTTTTATACAGAGTCATTCAAAATGAACAAATAGCAGAAACTATAACAAACAATAAACAAAAAGGTAATAAGAACCAGAAATTGACAACCCAAAACAGTGAATAGAGAAGAGATTAATAAAAAAATTAAAAACATGCGAAACTACAAAAAAACTAAATTTGAGAAACTAATGAAAAATATTAAAAAAAAAAATCAAATGTCAAAGAAATAACCTAGACAAGAAGCAAATACACTTGCTAATCAACAAAGAAGTAGTAACAAGCAAAAAACATATAATACAAACATTAGAAAAATTCTGTGGAATTCGTATACAAGTAAAATAAAACAAAAAGAGCTTCGAAATAACAAAAAACGATAATAAACATAGGATCACAACCTGGGAAGCAGAAAATGCAATGCAAAGTATGAAGACAAATAAAGCTGCAGCAGATGATAAGATAAGAAAGGGAAGAGAAGAATTAATTAAAAGTGTAACCATATTATTAAATGAATGTATTCAGCAAGGCACACTCCCAAAAATATGGAACAACTCAAAAGTGATCATACTGCATAAAAAGGCAACAAGAGAAAGATAGAAAATTACAGACCGATAAGCATCTTGTCCCGCCTGTATGAGCTCGTGACTTAGATAATAACCAACCGTTCAACGAAGAAATTGGATGCATACCAACCTGTGGAACAAGCGAGTTTCCGGAAAATACTTTCGACCACAGCCCATTTGGAAAGACGAACCTGGCATTCGTCGATTGTAAAAAGGCATTTGACAGCATAAGTCCAACAAGGACTAAAAAACTAGAATAGATCAGGACGATACATACAACTAATTGCAAGAAATTGGTAATTAAGCAACTGCAACGTACCATCTAAACAAAACAACAAATCCAGTCCAACTTAAGAGAGGTGTTAGAGAATCTATCACCAAAACTATTCACCCTTGCTTTAGAAGACATTTTAAAAAGTAAACTGGTCAAATAAAAAAATTAATATAAACGACAGAAATCTTAACCATTTAAAATATGCTGACGATGTCGTGCCAATAGCCAAAAATGTACAAGAACTTCAACAGATGTTAGATATATTAAACATAGAGTCTAGAAAAGTGGGTCTAAAGATGAATCCAAATAAAATAAAAGTTATGACCATAATAAATATAAAAACATTCCATTGTATCTAAAAACGAAGATATTTAACACATGCATTAAAACAGTCGTGTGTTAAAGGGTGGAAATCTCGACCATGACGAAAACTAACTTAAATAAAAACAGCACAAAGAGCCATGGAAAGGTTAATGATGGAAATTTCCTTAAAGAACAGAAAAACCAACCCCTATATATAAGAACGAACAAAAGTAATTGATATTGCCGCCCATGTCGCGAAACTGAAATGGTCATTTGTCGGTCACATCTCTAGAGGAGCTAAAGGAAAACGGCATAAACAAAATATACCAATGAGACCATGCCTATTGAAGATCAGGAAGACGTCCACAAATGAAATGGGTCGATGGCATTAAAACAAAGAGCAAATAATAGACAAACATGGAAAGCAGATCTCGAAGAGGCATACATACAAAAACGGATACAAGGTTAGAGAAGAAGAAGAAGAAGATTCAAAATATATATATATATATATATATATATATATATATATCCTCAACTATACATTGTATAAGAATGATTCACACAACATTTCAAAGAGTATATTTTAGAGTTTCGAATACTACCGCTAGAGCGCTTGCCCCTAACACACAGTCATGCGAAGCGTTAGATGTAGTGTAAGATTACTATAGTGCAGCACAAGGTTTTTTGGATTTGTGAGATCAGTAAAGAAAGTCGGCGACTACAGTCTACGAGAAAGAGCATTTCAATTTGATCAAAGTGGTTGTATGTGCATCAGATATGTTAGATATGTAGGGCGAATTCGGGATAGTTTAGAGCGTAGCCCAATGAAGCCAACACGCAGAGAACAGAGAACTTGGACTGCCACAGACAATTGTCTGGAGTGATTTGAGGCACCATACCGTCTACAAGCGGTACAGGCACAAACAACAAGCTAAAGCGTGTAGATTTTTTTAATAGAATGCTCGAAAACATGGAAGATGAAACTTTTCTGTCGCGTTTAATTTTTGGTACCAGGCAACATAAACTAACACAATGTTCAAATATAAGGGCCACAAAGTCCCCATGGAACATAAAAGGAACTCCCCGAAAGTCAATATGTTCTGTGCCATATCGAGAACAAAGATCTACGGATTTTTATTTTTCGATGGTATTACGGTATCTGGGGTAACGTCCCTTCCTCAAATGAATGAAGATTCAGAAAATTTCATTTTCCAAGACTTTCACATCAAGAGCAGCAGGGTGTTCAAAGTTTTCTGAATGAATCTCTACCTCAACGATTGATAGGTTGCATGAGGAATGAAGACTTCACACTTATGTTTCAGCCTCCGAGATCTCTTGAACTCAAGCCTTGTAACTTTTTCTTACAGTTTATGTACCACCTTTACCAATAATGTTCGACAGCCTAAGAAACCGTATCATAGTTACAATAAACATTCTGCTATCGTCTAGATGTTACCTATGCAACCAAAGGTGGAGAAAATTGGCGTAATCTGGGATTGAGATCAGGACTCTGTCCAGTTTTTTAACACCAATCTCAAGCCTTTGCTGTATGGACAGAGCAGTTATTTTGTTGGTATAGAAAAGTTCCTTCTCCAAATTGTTGCCAGAGAATTTAAAGTAAAGAGTTGTCAAGAATATCAAGATTCATCTCATGATACCTCTGCCACCAAACGACTATTGACACAATACACTCCGATCTCCTGGAATCCGTCAAACCTAGATACATTCATATGCCATCATATGCCACATCGTATAACAAGATTCATCACTCCACTATTGTTTCACAGTGCGATGGCGGTGAACTTTGCACCATGCCAAGGACGTTTGGTATTGATCATGCTTGTGTAAAACTTGTGAGCGGAAGCACAATCGTGAAAACCCATGTTTCAGCTACCAATGAACAAATATGGTATTAGCAATGAGGTAAAGGCACTTTGAAAAGCATAAGTAATCGTTTCCATCGAGAAAATCTGATTTTTCATCATTACCTTCTTCAGAGTTCGAGGGCTATGCTCAAATCTGTGCAACATACAATTTCGGTTCGCGGCTGTTTCATATTTGTATTTTATATGACATCATTTATAGACACACGTAGTATAACCAATACTTCGCTAACCGATTATGATCATTCCACGTTCAAAATCGCAACTCTGTCGGCTTATTGTCTGTCTAACACACGTGTATAACCTGCACTTTATCTCGTTTTATGATGTTTCAGTACACCCAACAACCAGATTCATTTCTGCAGAGGGCTGTCCAGATATTTTTGTCCATATAGCGTGTGCAAAAATTAAGCAAAAATAGCATTGGTACAATTCAGAAACAATTCATATCTAAAAGTGTTATTTTGATGGTTTTATAGGGCCACAAAAGTACTTTTGGCCTCAAATTCTAGATTTATAATTTGCCGTAGGTCTACTGTCAATTAAATGATGCTCTAACGCACCAGATCATTTGCAGGTGTATTCAAGAAAAATTGTCGCCGAATAAATAGACCCTGCCGCCTTTATAAAAAGTGAAGGTAAGAATATAAAAACATTTAGCCACAAACATTCAGTCTTGCTTTTCTCAAGTCCAGTAGTAACTGTTATGCGAAAAAGCACATTCTGTGATTATCACATTTACTATAAAAAATTAGAAAACACAGTGCTATTGCTAAAATAATTTTGAAGTTTTTGCTCATGTTGAAAGTCCAATTTTGAATTATATGAAACTAAGAAATCCAGTCACCATTTTTTTTTCTTAGAGCTGTTGAATTTTATTTCTCACTTAATGAGTTTTGTGTGTGGGTTCCCTGTTCCCCAGGAACGAGTATTATTCCGCAAAAGCTAAAAATCACATCAATTATTCAAATTTACCGGTTAAAAATAAAAAAATTCTTAATGCTAACATCAAACGCAACAGCGCAATCTTAGTATAAGGCATAGAAGAGAATGTATGAGTCAGATAGGATAGAAATTACGTAATCGCGTTAAACGTACACGATTCTGGGGAATATCTTAGTAATACAACAAATAAGTTTGCTTGTAGAAGTACACAAGGCGACTTTTTCTTGAGAATACATATAAATTTCTCTGTAGTTTACGTATGTGTCAAATCAAACAAAAACTATTCTATAAACTATTAAAAGTAGTAACCAATTTTAATACAAAATTTAGTTTACTTTTTGTGCCACTTCCAAATTTCCAATTTCCAATTTAATGTGATCTCTACAAGGTGTTAGTAAAAAGTACGGAGACTAAGCGCCTAATTTGAAGAGCAATTATGCGGAAGTTAAAGAACACACAGATCTAGAAGAGCATTTTATGACAAAATTTTAATATTTTATGTTACGTCCAATAGAAACTAAACAACAATTTAAAAACCTTGAAAATCTTAAAAATGCAAGTGCTAAATCTCTGGAAAAATGTCTAAAAGGGAGAAAAATGTGACCAAAATAGGTTTTCGTTGGCTAATTAAAACAACTGCTAATCAGATGAAATTTTTACCAAAAAATTGAGGATGCACAACGGTTTTAGACGTCTGCAATGCTCAACTGTGCTCTATCCCAGCTTAAAGGCCGTAATTCTAAAGCAATACTTCTATTTAACAAATTCTAGAACTGTTAAAATATTTATAGTTTAATCTACTTAGTTTTGTAATGCAAATTTCATGACTCGAGAGAACAAAGTCAGGGCAGTTAAATTTGATGATCTGGTAGCTACCATGTCACAAAAACGTCCTGAAACCATCATTCAGCATACCCATCGTTGCAACTCCTTGCTTAAACCTCGTGTTCTTCAAGCTAATTTTTTAAGTTGAGAAACAGAAGAGTTCGTCATCATGTTACGGCAAAGTTTCCTAATTTATACTTAAAAAGTCTAATTACATCCCCTTAAAAAGATTCGGCACCAAACTGCAACCCGACATGTATATAATGGTCATTCATGGATAACACGAAAGTTTTCTTCCTCTCAGATATGGCAGTTTTGCTTATTAACACACTCAAATAAGTCAAAACTGGCCTTATCACTCATTAAGAATTCCAATATTGCATTACTAGACTGAAGGCGTTTTTGATTATTTCTATGCTGTTTTAATATTATCCGTAAAGATGTTCCACGAATATCCATTTCTACAGAACGTTATCTGGTAGAGGTGCACTCTTTGTCAATATTCTCTAGTGTACGAACAGTACAAGCACGTCAAGACACCGGTTTTTTCAAACTTTGTGATTAACCGACTAATTGTGTTACCATTGTTACTTATTATCTTAATTTTCGTAGAAATAATCAATGAATTACTTTGCCGTGTGTTATCTGCATAACCTTCAAATCACAACATCTAACATTGCGTACCTTCAGAACGGCGAGGGATTCAAATTAACCATCTATATATACCCACTTTGTAAATACAACTTATATTCCGTATTTTTTAAATTCTTGTAAAATTCAACACACCATTCCACATATCAGTAAGTTTGATTTTCAAATGATTAAGAAATTTCAAATGAACCATTGTAAATGCATAAAAATAGATGAATGTATCATAATCTATTTGCTCTTCCAATACTCCAATATTTGGATTTGAATGAATCCCTAAGAAAAACACACATATCTTAATTACAGACTTTTGGCACCATGATCTAGAATTCAAGAAAATACTAGAGTTATTCTAGATGAATTTGGTTCCCCAATATCTGTTTGAGGTAAATAAATGTGTTATAAAAATAAATTGTATAGAATAGGGTTCTTGGTGACCAAGTCTCTTGTAGCGTCAGCACGCTTCTAAAAAATTTGCTAATAAAGTCAAAAATAGAGAATTAGAAGATAATAATATACACGCCGATTGGTTAAGGTTGTAAATTGTAAAACTTAATTTTTGGGGTTATTTCTTTACTTGCATAACAAGTATGGTTAAACAAAGTTTGATAGAAATTAACATGTAGTAGTTATGCATCGGTGAGAATAAAGGCAAACGCGGAGCTGTACTTTAAATCTTTAAGAGTTCAAAGCAAACCTAAAAGAATATATTCACAATAAAACAATTAATTGAAAAACATGTTGAGCGAAGGAGAGTTAAGGGTTCTACTGAGAAAGCTACGGTACAGTAAAAAAAAGCGCGAGTCAGTTTAGCTTATGTCAATATTGCATCAGCTTAATGAAGCTTGAAAACAAACCTTCTGTTGATTTTAAAGTACATAAAAAACTGAGACAAAGCTGTTCTCTGGCCCTCTTCTATTCAAAATTTACGTGGAAGCAGCACCAGTATCCTAGAAACAAAAATGCAGCTAAAGAGGTGTAAAAATCGGAGATAACATCCTCTACACACATATGCTAAGAAAGTATGGCAAATGGAGACTAGCAATAAATACAAAAGAGATCAAATGTATGACAGTGAAAAATCACATCGAGTCCGACTTAAACATAGGGAGCTGGACAATAAAAAATTATTCAAACTTTAGGTACTTTGGAATAACTCTGCCCTTAGATTCAACAGAACAAGTAAAATTGGTCAAAGTGAATGCGTGATTTGGCAAATTAACACCACTCTGGAGTAACAAGGTTTTAAAGAGAATCAAAATATCCATCTAAGTACAATGCCATCGCAGAAAGCATCCCTACATATGGTTTGAAAGCCCGGAGAAAGTGAAAATCAAAAAAGGGCAGACTACTATTACTCAAAGTGGTCTATTGGAAACGGGCTGCAGGAATTTCAAGAATAAGAATAAAAAAAGTGATATAGCAATCTGCAACGTATGTCAGATAAACTTTGGCAAAATAGGGTCACTATCAGAAAGGGGAGAACGTGAAAAACCGATAAGAAACTGAAAGTCAGGTGAAGTCACAAACCTCATCGTTTCAAGAGGTTTAGAAACCAGCAAACAAGACAAGGAACTCTTTGGCGAAGAAATGATCAGTGAAAGCCTGGTGGTACAAGTTTGGAGTACAAGTCAAGAAGAAATCGGCTATTCTAGTTCGATATCCAAACCCTTTTGGCACTTATGTTGGTTGAGAACCTTAATATCGACCAGACTACGAACGTTCACCACCTCCAAAAACTCAGGATAAGTACTCTCTAACAACAATTCGGGCCGATTTACTCAAAATTCCTTCCGCAACAAAACGGAAAAGAAAATTTGTGTGTTAGCCGACCAAACTCTCTAACCAGAGCAGAATCATTCACTACTACAGAAAGAGTAACAATGATAAGTGTGAGAAGTGGCAAATTTAAGACAAGAATGAAAACAGTTCATCAACATTGACATTTATTTGGTCCAGCTTAGTTTCCTTTATACTGGTATTTAAGCCAAAAGATCGCACAGAAAG
Source organism: Sinelater perroti (assembly GCA_036346155.1). NCBI lineage: Eukaryota > Metazoa > Arthropoda > Insecta > Coleoptera > Elateridae > Sinelater > Sinelater perroti. Next base: position 6,601,581 of record JARFIY010000111.1, on the reverse strand, counting down.
AAGTCTAAGCTGAATCACTTCAAAGAACCAACCGTCTGCCAAGTAAATGGGCAGAGGTAATTGAAGTCGATTGTGATTAGGTTCTAGAATGATCACCAAAAATTTTCTTCAAAAATTCCGGAAAAATGATGGATCTGATTGTGTAGCATCACTTTTCGTGACCAAACTAAGTTTTGCCTTATCGCAGCCATTCAACTATCCAAAAGAAGGCTTTCATCAGCCCAAAATTGCAAAGCTCCCTTCATTCTAGCGTTCGAAATAAAGATGCTGTATCCTTAATAGTTTTTTCTTTGTTTGACTAAAAACCTCGTATCTTCCAAATCCTATAGGTGTTGAACCATTTTAGTTGTAAGATAGTGTAATTGTGTAATTAATGTTAGAGATTCATCATAAAAAGCAATTTTTGATGATAAAATAATATCTAAACAGCAACAGGTCGATTTAGACTAAGTTATCACAAAGTTGATATATGGTCAAAGATAATTAAACTTTTTAATGTAAATTCCGTTCTGATTTAAAGCCAAAGCCTTCGCGCCGCCGTTCTTATGTAATTTGTACCGATACTTTTGGTAAAGCTAGTTTTTGCTGACCGGCTTAATTGACAGACGAAAGAGAAATGAGACGGATTATTGCACGCCAAAAATAAGCCGAACCAACCTGTGGGTCTGGTGGGACATCACGTAGCGCCCCCTTGCGGGAGCCTGGGGCGGGCCGTCCCTAGTGCTCTCCGGGCCGAGCTTTGTCTTCCGCTGGTTGACGGCGATGGATGCATTCTGGAGCACCATTTCGTCATCTTACATGGCATTCGCTCCTCGATGTTCAACAGCCACTCAACACAGACACTTCACCAACGCCTCGGACGAATTTTCACTGAAAATTCGAAGAAGACCGTCTCCGCGCCGGCAGAGTTTTCGGCGCAACGGGCGATTTAAATTCTGGTCTCGCGGCGATCGATTTGGCCAATAACCCGCGACAGACGGGCGGTGCAACACACAACAACGAGCACATGCGACTAAACGAACGACTTTGCCGCTCAACTGAGCAGCTCCGCCTTAAGTCGCTTAATCCGAACGGCGAGATGAATCTGGATCTACGACGTACGCGCGTATGCAGCGATCATTCAAATTGGGCACGGCCGGAGCGGCGGCGGCGGTTGTGCAAAATTCTGCACGCCGTGCGTATGTTTGTTGTAATGCACATATATGGAGTGATCAGTGATTATGCAGCAGCGATAAACGACAGCCCCGCCAGCGGCCTCGATATTGTCAGCACTTGGTGAGAGGCCAGGTGCTGGCTGGTGAATTTACCTTGGGAGTCGATCCCGGGCCTTGGTGCTTGCAGATTGCCGTCTTCACCACTCTGACAGCGTTGGGAATTTTTTTTTAGAATTTATTCTATGCGTTTGCTCATATTAAATAATAAAAACTGTAAGATATTAGTGGAAAAAGAGTTTCAGATGGATTCTCCATTTAGTACTCGAGAAGGTAATGTGAGAAAGTCGGGTATATATGGTAGACACTATATACCACCATAAACATCATTGCATTGCCTGTGGTGACGATTTAGTGCTTCTAACCCGTACACCTGGTGAGTTAAAAAAAGTTTTTAGAAGATTGAAAATGATTGCAAAGAAATGGAGATAAATGAAGAAAAAACTAAATACATGGGAATGAGAGCCAATCATTCTACGTTTGCTCAACACGCAGAGAAAAGAATACAGCTTTCAAAGAGTAAGCAGTTTTGAGTATTTAGGCAAGACTAATAAATAAAAGTGAAAATGGAGGAAATTGATAAGAGATTAGCGAAAGGGGGCAAAAGTGAGAATACCTTAAGAACCATCTAAAAATCGAAAGCGGTACTGACAAACACAAAAATAATCCTTCATAAAGACGTGGACAGAAAACTAGAAATTTCGGAACATAAAGTGCTTTGGAAAATATATGGTGATATAAAGGAAGGCGGTGGCTTGGCCACGTAAAAAGATTGCCTGAAAGAAGAGTTATGTTGGAACATGAAGCTGGCACAAATCGAAACATAGGACGACCAAAAAGAAAGTAGGTGGGGTCGGTCTAAGTGCATCTACAGAAGTGCAGGATCGCTAATTGGAAAAATTGGACAAAAGGCAGAGAAAAACGGAAGCAGACAATTGAAGCCTTGGACCTCTAAGGTCTGCAGCGCTGCAAAATATAACTATACACGATGGATGTCTAAAAATATCGGACTTCACTTCAACCCCCCCCCCCCCATGTTTTTAAATTGTTGATTTACAACGCATCAAAAAGTGTGACTATTGGATCTTTGGTACCCTAAATGATAGATGATTTAGCCGACCAAGTGATCGTGAAAGATTTATTGCATCTAGTACACATCCTTGCTTCTCATCTACAGTTACAATCATTTGCGTCGCATACCCATAGATCAAATCTATGCTCTTGAAATATTGCTCTAGACTAGCTGTGTCTTTCCAATCACAAATTTTCTTTTGGTAATTTACCTAAACCGTATGATACACTTTATCAACGATTTCTGGTGTGGTCGGACTTCCTGAATAATATCCATCACTTGTATGTGAGATTTCGTTATCTAAATCTCGGGGTAAAAGAAAAACCACAACATCCAATCCAGATGAAAATTTAAAAAATCAAAAGTAAAAGCAATAGAATTGTGGATTAGCACAAAATTGACTCCTATTGCATCGAGTATCGAAGAGACATTAGAGAAAAGTGTTGTAAGTGAAGCAAAGAAAGGCAAACACTGGCTCCGCGCTTACATAACGCGCCGAATGCTGATAGAAAGCGCTTGCAAGAGCGATTCGAATAGGTTTGCATTATTATACAAGCGTGGTTAGGTGCACCGACAGCCATAAAAATTTTATTGTGGTTACGCAAGCATTAGAAAGCCTCAAGCCTTGCCTAGGTTGACGCTGATAACAATAGCATTGACAAACGGATCACGCCTTGTTTGGCAGCAAGTCAAAATATTTTAATGCGAAACGGATTTTTGACCGGCTTTCAGCACAAAAAGGAGAAATGCGCTTCTTGTGCGAATAGTGCAAATTATAATTAATTTTATGCGAAATGCTGTCGCCGCTATATGAAAATGTTTTTTAGCCACTGCTGCAGCGACACGCCAGCGTCATCTGTGGGGTATCGCATCAATTTTGCACTATAGTTATCGCTGTAATAAAACTACACTAGGAATAAATTGTAATTTTGTAAATATTTAAGAATATTAAAAAATTCAAATTTTTTATTTTATTAGTCGACATTTTTAAATGAATTGAATCTTAATTTTAAACATTTTTGACTAGCCAGACGTTTTAATTTGAATTTTTACTCGGAATATTAGATCTGCACGAAAAGTTTTTGCGCCTTAATTTGGATTTGAACCCGCGTTAAATGTTTGTTAGATAAGTAACCTAACTGCCCACCTACAGTAAACAAATAAATGAATGCAAATTATAAAGAAAATTATGAAAAGCGTTATCTGAATAATGATGTAATTAAAAAAGTAACTAATAAGGTTTTGAATTACTTAGTTTACATTCGGCTAGGAAGCCAAAAAACAATTTTACTCTGTAGAAAATTTGTAGAAATAGAATTAGTAGACGACAGGGAAGACCAGCAATTGGAATATTTAGGTATAACAGAAACAAGAAAGAACAAACAGAAAGAGGAAGTCAATGTACAGCTAATAATAAAAACAGAAAAAATAGAGACGAGAAAAGAAACATAACGAACGTAAAAACACCTTTCGATTTCGATTTCGAATTTCGGGAAAATTCGAAACTGGAAGAACTTTAAGTTCCAACACAAAGAAATGTATAAATACACACAATAAGTGCAATCAAGACAAGAGAAATCAATCATAAGTTATTTTCTAGTAGGTAGAGAAGACGAGAAGCTAATAAAATCTAAAAGTGAAAAGATCAGAAATTGGTAGCGACCACGAGAGACACGAACGTAGAAAAAAAGACAATCAAAGACAAAAGAAGAAAAGTGATAAGGAAAAACATTAGGAGTTTTAGATAGAAAGAAGACAATGTAAAAGAAAAAATAAAGATACACAAGAAAGATAAAAAAAGTATAGAAGAAGCTGTAGAAAGTTGCGGAATAACAAAAGTTCGTAATAAGTTTTTAAAGAAAGTTGCTTGAAAGATAGAAGAAATAAAACAAAAACTAAAACAAAAGAAAATGGGTACTTATAAACCCAAATATAAATATAAAAGGAAGAAAGCTAAAGACGAGAAAAAAGCAAAACAGGAGGAAAGGTGAAATTTGGAAACAGAATGAAGCACAAGAGTACATTTATGCCGAGACAAGTAATCGATATGCAATAACTTCAAAATATTTCGTTTTCCACCAACCATAGCATTAGTTGGTCAATGATTTCTGCATTATATATCCAAAGATAGTTTCGTGTCAGAAAAAATTATTTGGATTGATGTCAAACCAGTTCTGATATTAATTTATTGCCTTCCGCGACAAGTTAACATTTAAATAGGTAGTCGGATACAGCACTATCTTCTTGCCTCTGAGTGTCAGGATAGACAGCAACTCACTCATAAAGATCTAAAAAGAGATAGAAGACTCCTTTCTGCAACTTTTACTTGGAACCCATCTACCTCTGTTTGGAACAACAGTTTATTTTTTGAGAAAAATACCATCGTGTTATCGTAAAAAGGATATACTGGCTTTGGATATAATGACGAATGTGGTTTGTATAAATCTTTTGTTGAGGCCCTTGGTAATGAAACTTTTTGCCTTAAATAAATGTTGTAGTTATCCGGATAATCGATGTAATGTGATGCCTTTTTTCTGCCTATTCTATCTTTCTCCGAGCGTCTATTATTAACCAAACTCTTGTCTATATAGATAAAAAAAAGTTCTTCTTCTTCCAACTTCTATACAGGCTCACGCTTGTTCCCCCCAATTTACAATGCCTCTTTCCATCTCTTCATCGGTCTTTCCCTAGATCTTTTCCCCGCTGGTGATTTATCTCTATTTTGGCGTACTCAAGAAGTGATACTACTCTTGCCTTCTAGTTTTAACCTATTCGTTTGTAGGCCGTGTCTTACATTGGTTTCGGATGCGGTCCATTCTTGTTTTGCCAAGAAAGAATTCTAAATGTTTTAATTATGACCAAGATCCCTTTTATGGGCACTTGCTACAAGTAGGACAGGATAACGTTTTCACCACTTTGTTCCAAAGTACATCAAAATTAATACCACACGGGATTACCTTCAAATTGTAGTTAAATTATTCATTAGTTTAGCAATATGAGATTAATTTTTAGTAACCAATTTCTTCTGCTTAAAGTGTTAAATCCTAATGGATACTAGAAACCATCACCGCTGTGTTTATTTTAGAATGTTGTTAAGCTAAATACGAGTTGGAATATACTTTAATAACATTGACAAAAAATCTTTAGTCATTATAGTCTCCTTCGTCTGATTCTTTGTTTACCATTTTTCTTTGTATGATCAATCATAATGATTGGTATATATTTTATTCATTATCATCTTTTCACCAAGCTACTCTATCTATTTTTGCACCAAACCATTAAATTCCTACAATCTCATTAGTGTCACCTCTCCATCCGGAGTAAAGTTTTCTCCAATTTCTTTTTTCTTGTTACCCTCTTAGCTCATTCATCTACTTATTGCTATTTTAAGGTTGTGATGCGTCTATATAAAATAAGTCACAAATTATCTCATTGTATGGGTTTAAATATTTAATTTTATATTTCTTAATAACCTTTGGATTGGTTTTGAAACTTTAACAAAAAGCTACGTAATTTGGAAATAAGTCACACTCTTTAGATTTATTTTAAGGTCAAAACTCTTAACTTTCGAAATACTTTTTACTGCTCTTAAGGTAAACTTTCAATTTGTTTTTATAAATGAAGGTACTGTGCCTTGTTATTATCAAGACCCTTAAGGGAGCCACTATAAAACGTCATTTTATTTCTACAGTTTCTGTGGTTAAATTCAATCTGACAGTAACAAATAGAGAATTGTTTAGTATCTTGACGCACTTGAAGTAGATATCCAACTTGAAAGGGTTGTAACAAGGAGGCACGAGGGAGGTGAAAAGCAGAGGAGAGAAGCCAATAATAGATTATATTATTATAGAGCAAGAGAAAAATAAAGTTATAAAGGACTGCAAAGTGCGAAGGGAATATAAAATTGGAAGTGACCGCCACTTGGTAGTGGCAGAAAATAAAAATGAAGATGTGTAAGTTGAGAAATTCCGAAGTAAGGAAAAAGAAAATAAGGCAGCAAGAAAAGTGTGTGGATGCAGCAAGACCAACAACTACAATAAAAAAACAACTTGGTGGAGTTGTGGGATACAGGAAGAAGTAAAAGAAGAGAAAAAATTATGAAAAAAAATACCTAAAACCCAAGATGAAACAGATTACCAAAAGTATAAAGTCCAAAGGAATATAGTAAATGAAAAAGTAGACAAAGCAAAGCAAAAAGCATGGGAGGAATTTGACAAACAAATGGAAGACAATACAAAGGAGAATCAAAAGACGTTCTACCGAATAATAAAAACCCCACGAAAGAAACCAGAGTACATAAGGAGAAAATACTTACAGACGAGAACCAAATATTAGCTAGATGGAAGGAATACTTTGAAGAATTACTGAATATAAGAAATAAGCTAGAAGAAAGAGGTAAAAAAAGAATAATAGAGACTAAAAGTAACGAAAAGGCAGAAGGTAGAAGGTAAAATATTGAAGAAGTTCTAAGGCGTATAAAGATCGCGAAAGCGGCAGGAATAGATAAAGTACCATCTGAGATGGTAAAGTATGCAGGGGATAAAGAAGAACTAAGAAAATCAAAAAACCAATGTTCGAAGAAGAAGAAAATTTAGGAAATGGAAAACATGTGTAATATTACCAATACACAAAAAGGGAGACATTAAGGACTGCGGAAAACACAGAGAGATCACATTACTGTGCACAACGCTCAAGATTTATGAAAAAATCCTCAAAAACAAATTATGAGAGAGTAGAAGAGAGACGCCCAAAGCGCAGTATACAAGATTATATTTTCACGGTGCAACAAGTTATAGAAAAGAAACCATTAAAGGATAAATATATATCTACATGGGTCTCATAGATATGAAGAAGGCTTTCGATACAATAAGCAGAAAGAAAATATGGAATAGCCCAGAAAAGAAAAAAGTAGATAAATAGCTAATACAAGCTATTAAAAGTTTATAATGATAGGACTGAAAACAGAGTAAGAACAAGTAATAGATTATCAGAAAGTTTCTACACAACTGAGGGAGTGAGACAAGGCAGTGTGCTAAGCCCTTATTATTTATATGTGCAAAACTAACAAAACATGGAGCTGTTAGTAGTAGGCTACCGAAACCTACAGGGGCGTATGCCTTCGCAGATGATATCCTTGTAGTAGCCATTACTGAAAGGAAGCTAGAGAAAAACCTTAGCGACTGGAAAACATCCCTAGAAAAACTAAACCTTAACTTGAACATAGATAAAACCAAATGCATGGTCATAAGCAACCAAAAAGAAAAAGAAAAATAAGAGTAGCAATAGAAGGAAAAATTATAAAAAAGTTAACAAATACAAATATTTAGAATGTACAATTAACAGCAAGGAAACATAGATAATGAGTTGAATGAAAGAATCCAGGCCGCTAAGAGGGTCTACTATGCCCCCCCCAAAAAAATTTCTTGGGCATAAACAAATATCTAGAAAAATAAAAACAGCGGTCTATAAGACAATTTATCTACCAGTACTCTTACACGGAGGGAAAAGTTGGTTATTAACAGAGAAATAAGAGCAAAGATTGCAGGCGATAGAAATGAAATACCATAGACGGGTACTAGGAGTGAGAAGAATCGATAAGAGAAGAAATAAAGACATAAGAAAAGAATTAGCAGTAAAATCGACAAAACAAGTACCGGAAGAGAAGGAACTAGGATGGTTCGGGCATATAAGATAAAAGAAGAAGACAAGCAAAGAAAATCTGGAAAGCAAAATCGATAGGAAAAAACAAGAGATTGGAGACCAAATCAGAAATGAAACAGCGACATTGAGAAGATACTGGAGAAGAAAGGAAAAGACGGAAACACAGCGTAGAAAATAGCAAGAGATAAGAAGGAATGGAGGAAATTTTTAACTTCGTGACCCTATGGTATTAAGAGGACAGGACTATGTACGTATGTAAGTAACAAGGAGTGCAGGCGAGCTTTGAAAGATGGAAACAATTGAAACAAAAAAGAAATCTACATAACCCTTAATACTACCAAAATAACGAAAAATTGCATGTACTTTTTAGCTAGGTATTGCAAGATCAAAGTACAAATCTATTCGAAAAAAGATGTTTGTAGTTTCAGTAGATACTTTTTTGAGTATCCTTTGCTTTACTTTCAATCGAATAGCTTTCATTTACAATTTTTTGATTTTCAGATTTTTTTGATTACCTTTTCTCGTATATAGACATTTTCTGTAAGAAGCTTTACATACGCTTTTTCAAAGTTCAATTCTGTTTCAGCTTTTGTAACGCACCAGCCAGCTCTTAAACTCTAGATGATCTTCCATTTTAGGAAACGTTGTCCTATCTACCGAGTATTTAGATCAGTATTTAGAATACAGTGTTGATGTTTTCTCTTGTATAAAAGATTATTCCATTTGTTATTCTTTTGTTGTTTTTTTGATGGTAAATTTCTAAATATCTCAACAATGCGGGAAACTTCAAAAATACTTCAAGAAGAGAAATCTCACTTTTACAAGGTTTTTGGTTTGTTTACAAAACAGTAGGAGCCAGATTAGTGCACATCTGAATCGCGTAAGCCCAAATGGGTTTCGTAACAACCTTGTAAATTAGTAGTTTGTTTTTCAGCTTCATTTGTAAATTGCCAACCATCTGACTAAATTTGCTACCAAGCTGTTTTCTCTTGGTGAATATATGTCTTCGCCATGTGAGTCTTCTGTCTAAATGAATTTCAAGATATTTTACATTTCCTGTTTGAGGTATCTCAGTATTGTTTAATGTTACTGCTGAGCATGTACCCTTCTCATAAATGCAACATGTAACATGTAAAATTAGTTTTCCATATTTTTAATCAGTTTCCGACGAGGTTTAGGTGATTTCCAAGTTTGTTGACATTATGATAAGATCAGCGTCAGATGCCAAGATCGTGTCGTCAGTAAAAGTATTTGCGGTTGTTTCATAGATTGTAGAATATTAGTATTGTTGTACGCTTTTTGTAACCTTATGGACAATTTCATTTGGTTCTTCCGATTTTAAAGATTTGTGAAGATCACTAAATTTATCCAAATATAGTCTGAACATGTTCCAGTCGGTATAACGCTGACTGTCTTGACTTGTACATTTCCATTTATATGGTATTGTTATGAATACAGCCGAACGATCAAAAGAAAGATATAGTGATGACACAGTGTCACATTGTTTTACGTTTATTTCTTTTGTAATGACAAAGTCAATGACATCAGAGATTTTGTAAGTGTCGGTCGGCCAGTATGGGGGTTTTCCCGTTGCTAAACATCGTTTTCTTCTTTTGCTACTTTTGCCGTTGTAGTCCTGGAGTCCCATTTTGGATTTTTGGCGTTTGATATCTTCTGCTGTTTTCCAATGTTTTGAAGAAGTGTTCATACGGTTTCAATTCATTGTTATGCTTGCGTGGATAGATACTGCAGATACTGTTGATGCTCTTGTATGGTCTTTTTGGCGATATTTGTAACTTAAAGATAATCATGTGGATATTTTTCTAATTTGTGATCGTTAATGTTTTGTCGTATTATAAGTGCTGTACTTCCATGTGCTCTTCCAGTAGGGATATAGTAGTTTGATTTATTCATAAGGCTTTTTTGTAAAATGTGCTATAGAGACTAGCATCACATTAATTTTGTCCAAGTGTAGAAATTGTATAATTTCCTACGTGTGCTGATTCAGCGTTCAAAATAGTGTTTCGACCATTATTTTAGTGTGTTGGCGACTGGCCATATTAACAATGGAATCTCAACTTAATATTGGGGCCTGATTAAGATTTTTGGTGCCCTAGGCTGTCAATTTTTCACGCGCCTACAAAGAAGCTTATTATTCAGACAAAACATGTATCTGATTTTTTCAATTTTTCTTACCTACATCAGTGAGAAAAAATAAAACATCTAAAAACTTTCTCTACTTTAAAATTAGTAAAGCTCTGGACTACGTCATAAAAAAGACTCTGTAGAAGCTCTGCTTCAATAAATAAAAGTGAAAGGCCGGTTAAATGTTTTTGTTTTACGGTTTGCCTGAAAAAGCTATCCACTCTCTTAAGGACTGAAAAGGACCGCTTTCCAGTGCACTTAGTAACTTTTATACTTCGAAGAACTCTCAAGATAATGGCAATATTAGGAAAATGTTTTTGGCTTGGTATTTTCATCTTCTTTTTCAATACTTTTATTGATTCTTAAAAATACTAACTCATAGAGACTTTATAAGAACATTGTCCCAGAAACATACCATTAATGCCATTTTAAAACTTTTAAGTTTTTCTAATATCACATTTACTTCATACTGTGTGTCCTTAGTCTAATCACTATCATGGGTGTGTCAGAGCATCAAGAACTTTCTAGTACGTTTGTATAATACTTAACTGGTATCAGCGCGAACACTCTACTAGGTTGTTGACAAAGTTTAAAAGATAATGAGCTGTTATTAAGGTGAGACTTCAAGATATTTCATATTTTGATTAAAGAAACAGGAGTTATAGATTTGTTGTTCTAAAGTAAAAAATCAACAGACTACTTGCTGCTTTCAGTGGCAGAGCCAACTACTTATAAAGAGTGGGCCACGCAAGGGATTTATATAGCCAAAGAATTTACTTCTTTATTTTAACCAGAGGATCTTTGTAGCACTTAAACATGGCATTGTCCTAGCGCTGTCCCTACAGTTACTTAGATCAAGAACTACAAAATCTATGGTCGGCATTGTAGCTTTATGGAAGTAAAAATAAACGTCAAAAATCGTTCAACAGGAGTTCCTGTAACCTTAGGTAACACATAGTATACCACATCTGGTATCGAGTCCATAGTCATCGAATAACACCTAGCATTTACAATCTCTTGGACATTCTCTGCCTTAGCCTGATGTACTAACTGTATAATGAATTCATTTACAGTATTTGATAAATATAAAGAAACATCTCTTCTTTTATTTTCAAATTTTACTAAAAGTCTAAAAATCAAGTTTTGAATTTTTAAATTAGTTCTTTACAGCCCAGAGTTACCACTTCTTAAAGAACCTATATATCATTATCGTCATAAATTGGCTTTCCACAGGAAGCTAAAATCTTCACAACTTTAACAAAGCTTCAAAGAGAACAGTGCGGCAAGATAAAGTTTCCTTGAATTGTTCTTCTATTTTACAATCTATTCCTCGTCAAACTTGACTTTTACTAATAAATTTCGAAATGCACTTACTCTTTGTGTTTGGACTTGTCACGATCGTTTATTACATGGTTATTTTTCCAATCATTGAACCCCTTAGTTACAAGGAACGTAGTTCCTTCATAGAGTTTGCACTTCAAACAAAATACTCATCCAATTCTCCATTCATTAACTTTCTATATAATAACGGATTAGTAAAAAATCTTTTTTGAGTGGTATGTTGTCCCTCAAATTTAAAAGATCAGAATCATCGTTTTATTTAATACCATTGTAGGCCCCTACTCACGAGATTCATGATTTACGTACCAAAATTCTGGGGCATCGAGGTCTACCTTTTTAAGAGTATCTTCAGAGCTCCATGAGCTCGAAGCCTCTTGGAGCTATACATTTGATGCATTACAATTTGGGTTTGAATTATTAACGCAACGGTCAACGGTTGTTATAACAACACTAATTTATTTGCACCACTGTTGTTCGCTGTACGAATTCTCCTATTCGACTGCTGCGAATGTCCATCTGCTCCGCCTTATATATATGCACGGTTCTAGAACGAATCAGAAGGTTCTGGAATGTGAAGTCAAGGACACGACTAATGTTCAGTTGCTGAATATTTCTGATACCATATGTTTGTCAATTTAATAATTATAACCCATCCAAAGATTCTCTGTTTGGGTTCACTATTTCATTTACTCGACTCAAAATTTTGCGCCTCCAATTCCTGGCGCCCGAGGCTGCAGCTTATTCAGCCTATGAATTAATCAGGCTCTGATTCGTAGATCTCTTGTTATTTAAGGTTCTGGTTCCTCTAGGAACCATAATCCAATTGAATAATCAACTGGAGTAATGTAGTAGTAGTGTGTTCATTAGACTCTTCTCTCATACGGAAGCGAGTCTTAGTTATTCTAGGGGGCGCGGAGTTTTTTCATTGTTTTGATGCAAACGTCTTAAATTTAAGAGTCACGATTGGGGTTTCCAAAGAGAAGTCAAAAAATCGCCAGAAAGAGGGATTTTTGATCCAGATCACTATTTTACGATTTGCGTCTGTTTTAGTTGTAACTATTTCGTAATCCGTGGACAAAATAAACGTGACGTGACGTAAGAGGATTTGGTAACATTAGCATAGGTCAAATTATGACGATCTGCGACGAGATTCTCGCTGTTGTGAAAGTGAACTTTTTCCATTTCCTGGTGTCGCAACGCCGTTTGAACAGCCCGGACTTGCGCCAGCGGATTGTTGTGGACGCCGCCGCGCCAATCTCGCCTCTAGGCCGTCGTCCGTTCGGCGTCGATCGATGCCAACAGCTGACTACGCGGCACTATCGATTGGCGGTGTTTTGGACGTGAAACTGCGCCTTTCCGCCAACTCCGCTGGGACGGATTTCGCGTGGCGCGCTGCACGCGCAATGTAGGTCACTCAGCGCTAGTCCTGGCCTCCGAATACTAGAGCGGAGCGCGGAAAGCCTCCTTCAGGGTCGCCGGTTTCGCGGAAAGCTCGTCGAAATAGCGACCTGCGGTTTGGACTTCACGGCGCGATAGTGATGGATGAACAGTTGGTTTCGAGCCGTACTCACTTTCGATTGTTGGATGTTGTGATTGTTGTGTCCGTCTGCACTTGAGCAAACAGGCGCCAGCTAATTACAGTGGAGTTACCCAAGGTTCAGTAGGTAAGTTCTCCAATGTTTCCCTTAATTTGATAAAACATCGCTGAAGTTGCAATCTTGTATGTGACAATAAAAGGAAATATTTTAAAATCGCACCTAACGACTGTCATTTTTATTGACATTAATATAATACTGAGAAGTACTTATGACTATTGCCAAATTATGTTCATTTACCTCGTCTAATCTTCCACGCTCTAGATAACATGAAGAACTTCAGTTGCTTGGAATGTCAGCTAATTGCTGATTGCCACATTGCGCTAATACAAAGTGCGACAATGTCGTAACCGTTTTGTCCCAGTTTTAATAACGCGTAGGTGTCGTTCAAATCGCGTCCAATTGGCCCAGCGGTTATCTGGCGCAAACGTTATTTCGGCACTTCGGCCCGATTTGCGCGGATCTAATCGAGGTCGATCGAAATGAAATCCATAATTAGATATGAGCACGAGGTTCGCCTTGGGACAGTCGGTCATGCGAGGTAATTGGCGTTGCAAATGTAAAAATACTGCTGCAGTTCTGCGTGGGTGCCTTCAGGCGACTATCTCGAGGTCAGCAGGGGAGGCATCATTCCTTCAGTACGATGCATGATCAAAAAATGGCAAACGATTGGGGTACATAATTTGAAAAGTAACAATCCTTAAAAGTTTCTTGAACATACCCTGTAGATATGTGGTGAGAGTGTCAGCTTGCATTAAGCAAGACCTCGGTTCGAATCTTTGGAAGGTTGGACTTTTTAAATTTTTTTTATTAGATTGCTCTAGTTAGGATCTTTAACAATGTTCAATATAAATTATATAAGTATTTAAACGAAATGTCTACAAACATCATTAGGGCCAAAGTTCACCCGATTGCTCTCCTCTATCTAGATAAAAATGCTGTTGGTACTGAAAAGAGTTCTACATATGCCACGTTTTCTGTTTTCACCCGTTCAAAGTTGGTTTATGTTCATGCATGCAAAATATTGGGTTGTCGGAAAAGTCATGACGTATTCTTAGGTAATTTCCAAGACTTATTTATTAGTAACATAACAAAGTTCAATCAATAATGCATCGGCCACTTTGATTGATGACCTTTTGTCATCTTTCTGGAAGTTGCACGATCCCGCGCTCGTAGAAGGACTGCTCTTTACCAGCGAAGAACTGGGTGAGATGCTCTTTGATGGCCTCATCAGAATCGAAAGACTTACCATGCAAGTTAATTTACAAAAAACGAAACAAATGGTAATCGGATGGGGCAAGGTCCGGTGAGTAAGGAGGATGGGCCAAAACTTCCCATCCAAGCTGCAGCAACTTCTAGCGAGTTACCAAACTTGTGCGTGGTCTCGTGTTGTCAGGACGAGTTCTGGTCGTTTCTCCATGAGGGGTGTATTCAAATCATCCAGTTGACGACAGTACACAACAGAATCGATGGTTTGATTCCGCGGGAGAAGCTCAAAAAATACCACACCCTTGTAGTCCTACCATATTGAGAGCATAACTTTTTTTGGTGAAGGTCGGCTTTGGGTGTTGTTTTGGTTTCGCTCTTTTCCTTTGCACCACGATCGTTGAATTTGAATATTGTTGTAAACAATCCATTTTTCATCGCCGGTCACGAGGCGCTTCAAAAACGGGTCGATTTTGTTGCGGTTTAGATGAGTATTGTCGGTATTGAAGCGGTTGGTGAGATGGACTTCTTTAAGTTCATGCGGAACCCATATATTGAGCTTGCTGATGAATCCCAGCTTCCTGAGATGGTCGTGGACGGTTGAATGATGAAGGCTCAGTGTCTCCGATGTCACGAGTGGTCGAAGTTGAGTTTGCTTCTATCAGTGCATTTATTTGATTGTCATCAACTTCAACGGGCCTTCTGCTGCGAGGACCAGACCATTGTTGAAGTCAAAATTACCAGCACGAAATTTAGAGAACCATCTCTGACGCTGGCGTTCTTATAGGGCATTGTCTCGCAAACTTTACAAGCCTGTCTTGCGTTCTTTTCTGCGAAAATAAAAAAGCAAAATATGCCGAAAATGCACAGTTTGGTCTTCCATTTTCAACTTAATGTAAGAACTGAAGGACGTGACAAAATCAAATACTTATGTTTCGAATGAAGTTTGAAGTGTCATATGTCACAATACATAACACTTTTGACCAACTATTGTTTGAAGAGTGATACTCGCCTGCCGTGACGTTACCACACTAATTGTGGCGCCACCTCATATATATTTGCCATAACTATTAAATGACCCTTCTAAAACCTCTGTACCATTACTGAAACATTTTGTTTAAACTATTCATTGGATATCCTAAATAATTTATAACAGATGTGAACAATTTTAAAATTTTGGAGAAAAGATGGAAGTTACCCAGTCAGTTACTAAGAGTTTAGAAAATTGAGCACTACGTTAGTATAGTCACGTAACAGAAAGCTGATATGGAGAAAGAAAAGATTTTGAAGACATTAAGGAAACTTGGTATAAACCGAATGTTTATTTATCATACCATTGAGCGTTTCAAAAAAACATTGTGCTTAAATGACGGGGAAGGGTCTGGTCGACCAAACAAATTCACCGAAACCAGCTTTGAAAACAACAAAATATTGTAAAAAGAAATGAAGATGCCTTGTTGCCTGATCAAAACAGACATAGTCTTTGAAGAACAACAGGTTGGAAGAATCAAAAAGACTACTCCAGTGGTACGCTTGGAAGAAAAAAATGTCCTTATCCTTTTTTATAGATAATTTATATTTTTCACTAGGGGTTAAGGGTGGGTATGGGTCTATGGTTTTTTTTTGGCGCACTTATAGGCACTGCAGCCGCAAGGGTTTATTGTGCCCACTAGCATGCACTTAAATGCTAGGACATTCACACACACCCATGGGTTGAGCGAGACTCGAATTTGCGCGCGCCGTCTAGAAGACAACCAACTGGTTGAACCATCTGAGCCACCGCGTCCCCGGTCTATGGGGTTACTCAGAATGCTAAAGTTTTTGTAACACTTAAGACTTTCAGTTTAGCTCTGTTAATAAATCTTACCCACACGCCCTCGTGGTAAGGTAATCCTGAGAGGATGAAAGGGAATAAACCCCGATAAGAAATTGATTATAATGTTTGGGAACATCTTGGAAAGTGGACCACAAGACGTAGTTGTTTCCTTTGCAAAAAATTTTGTTATGAAAGTGATGACAACCAATGAGATATCCATGAAAGGCCTCTATATGAAGAATATGTTACTATTTGGTGTGTGGTGAGTAAGGTTATGGTCATTGACCCTTACTTTTTTGAAGAGGGAAGCTAATGTGTCATTGTCACGTCCAATCGACATGTGAAAATGATCTGACAATTTTTCGCACCGAACCTGATGAGGATATCTTAAGACAAAGGTTTACAATTATCTTCCTAGGACCTTCCAAGCCTTACCAAATGCAGTATGTCAAAAAATCAGGCATACTTCTCAATACATGTGGGAAAGAATAACGAAGCACTTTAGTGTATTACTTCAACAATACATCGAAAATGGTCACTAGCATCAAATGGGGTATTTATTGATTTGGACCCAACAGCACTAGTACCACCAGTACCATCTACAAGTTTAACTTTTTTGTGTTTGTTCTACACATAAATTAATTGCTAATATTTGAATCTTTAAGAGCTGTTAAAGACAATCTAATAATGTTAACTTCTGTTTCAGGCTTTTGCTTCATTTCACCAGACATGACGTCCCCTACAATCAATGGAGGCAACGGGCAAAAGGAGCCCAGCAAAAACGAGTCGTCGAGCTCCGAGTCCGAGGAGCCCCAAGCTCGGCAGGAGCCGGCCGAGCAGCGCCTCACATCCCCCATCACAGCCTGGTGGAGAGTTTTCAAGCTAGCGAATCTGCTCATGCAGCAGGGTTGTTAAGACTCCGGGGTAGACGTGCGGAAACAGTCGCCAGGGGGCGTTTATAGCGGACCGCAGGGTTGTATCGCAACACACTCTATTTAAGCACATTCCAAATTGCATCCGGCACATCCGCGACGAAGCTGCAGCTCAACAAATCCCTCCATTCCGAGCTACCCCCTTTAGAGTTAGAGCTGAAGTCACACGTCGAAGAGGTGGTCCACTCCTGGTGCCGATATGAACGCCCCCGACTACCACTTAGTGAGCAAAGTTCAACATCTTTTAGATTAAATGAAATACCAAGCCAATAATAATACTAGTGGAATATACGAAATATTGTTTTAGAGAATGTAACACTAGCTATCTAAGTAGAAAAATATTTTTCTCTGGCCATTGTTTCGAAGTTGCCATTGTTAATTGGATTCCTTCCTGTTAAAACTGTAATTTCCTACTGCTTGTGGACTAATTTGGGTGGTTTTGTTAACTTTGTGTGTGTAACGGGGTCGCTGGCGAACGGCGTGCTTTGGATCGTTAAGGCCGTCTTCGTCCACGAGCCTGTGCTCGCGAAAATATGTGATAATCGATTACAATATCATAACTTAAGTCAATAATTTACTCTCAGTTGTATATTAATAAACTATTACTGGTTAATGTTGTTCTGTGTTATCAGATAAAAATATATTGCTTACCTAATGTCGTATGACAGAGGGCGAGGCGAAAGGGGCGAATTTCTGAAAGAAAAATGTCAATTAGGAGAGCAACTTTCGTTTCTTCTCTACTAACAAATATTACGAAAAGTAACAAAAAATGTTATAAACATATATCCGAAAATGCTCGTGTTCCATAATAGATGGCGGTACTGTTAGTTCCTAGTACAAAGACTTCTCCGTTAGGGTGTGTTTATAAATGTCTTTCCAATTTCAGATTTGTCGTTACATTATCGCCCGTCATAAAGTACTACAATCCCGTCGTCTAAAACCGGCCTGTTCTTTAAGTTATAAAAATACAAACCGCCGGTTGAAATACACAGAATTTGCTTATCGGCAGGTACATACAGGCCCAAATAGATGGTGTGCTCTGCTCTGTATTTAATAAGATGGTAGCATTATCGGCATCTGTAACTATTATTCTATTATGTGTGGTTGGTATGTCTGTTCTGTATAAAGTGTAGAAAGTAGGACCAACAACATTTCCTTGTGGTAAGATCTAAAAATACTTCTCAGCACTTCACGTAGAAATATCTGCCTGTTAAGTGTGACTTCAAAAGTTTATAAATTCGTGTGTGGATGTTTCTACTTGATCTTCAAGGGCAATGCTGCGTGGCAGGCCCTATTGAAAGTCTGGGAGACATCAAGAAAAACGGCTGAGCAGCATTCTTTCGGTTTAAATGTCTGATTATTTTTTACATTTCTGTGTATTTGTTTAACTGTAAATTGTTTTTCCACAAACACATGCTGTATTCAGGAATTACTTAAGCTTCTTTAAGAAGAGGTTTTACTTGCTTAAATAGGAACTTTTCGAAGAGTTTAGACAAAATGGGTGGTAGAATAAAGGTCTTCCCTCTTTGTCTATCATCATTTTTCATCGAGCTGGAAAATATGCTACTTTTGAAACCCACCTACTGTTCACCTAAACATCTCAACCAAAGAATACTAATAATTCCTACTTCCAATTCTTATAGCAGATGATTGGAACTCCAAACACACTGCGTGGAGATCAGACTAATTGCACCCAAGGAACGAACGCTTCCAAACTATACAGTAACATGATCCGACGTACTTAAATAAAATCCCGGACCTGCTGTACTTTACAATCACCGAAGATATTAGCGACATATATAGCAAAATTACAAACAACTTTGATCTATTTCAGACCACAATTCAGTAATAATGTTATTTGGAAAACCCCATCATTAAAACTTTGTACCACAATAATTGACTGGAAACAATTCAAGTTCCTCATAAACAACACTATAAATCTAACTCACATAATGCACACACCTAAGCAAATCGATGAAGCAGTGAAGTACCTCACAAAAATAATCAAAGAGTCAGCTTGGTAAGCTACACCAACAGAAATCCACTACACGTAAGGCAGCTAGTAGTAGAAAAACGTAAAGTTCGTGACAAATGGCAAAGATCCAGAAATCACAAAGACAGGACCATCCTAAACAATTTAACTCGCCAGCTTCGCACGCTCTACAGGAAAATAGAAACGCAACATTTAGGTACTACATCTCTAATCTTTTACTTCACCTGGAAAGCGACAAAAAATTCAAAAGATCTACCGCCTTTTTACTACTTTAAGAAAACCAAATAGATGCTAGACTAGATCTAACGAAGAAAAGCAGGCACCCTTCAAGAACATCTTGTTCATGCCATTGTCACCCAACAAACAAATCTTTGATGGACAAATAGAAGAATGTCTAATCTCGCTTGGTCAACTATTTCTGCCCATAAAGCCTGTTTCTCTCGCGGAAGTTTAGAGAGAAATAAGATGAACTAACTCATATAAAGCCTTGGTTTAAAATTTCGTAGTGGGGAACAACAATATTCTATAGTATTCTAGCCATATATTATTTTCCAACTCGGTGGAAATACGCCAAAATAATTATCAACTTGTTCCTTAGAATAATAATAAGAAAAAAAAAAGAAAGAACAATAACACCATACTGAGAAACATTAAAAACGAAGGTAATAAAATTTTAATAGACGAAGGTCGGATAATGGATATATCAAAGATCTATTGGAAGGGGCGGGCCTAAAAACAAAAAAGATCGGAAAAGAAACATGTAGAAGCCTAGTGAGTAAGGAAGATTAACAACAATCTGATGACAAAACCATAGAAGAGCGAAATTGAAATTGGAAAAGACGTCAGGAACGAAGGAAATAGGATATTAAAGACAATAATGAATAAAGCACTGAATGCAAGAGTAGTTCCACAAGATTGGTAAATCGCAATAATCGATTTATAAAAAAGGGTACGTCCGGAAGTGTAATAATTATCGGCGAATTGGGTTATTAAGAATACTAGGCAAAGTATACGCTAGGACATTAGAAAAACAGACTTAGATGAGTTTTGGAGAAAACTCTAGAGGACTTGCGATGTAGTTTTAGACCTAACTCAATAGTGACAGATGCAATTTTCATTATCCACCAGATAAGCGAAAAAGTAATTGTGGAGAAAGTACGTCTATACTTTATCGATCTATAAAAAGTCTTCGATAAAATGAATTTATGGAGAATGTGCAAGTGGAAGGACGATAAATGGTGTAGAATTCCTATACAGATACACGAAGAGCTTCATCAGATTGAATCAGGAAAAATTACGGATGTTTGAAAGCAACAAGGAGTTAGGTGATGCTACTCTTACGTTTTTTACTGTTCGCTATAGTCTTAGATGGGGGAATCAAAGAAGCAAGAAGAACCGCAAAACAATACAAAGTAGTTCACTGACAAATTGAGGATATGAAAGTTACAGAACTGATATATGTAAACGATTTGGAGTTGATCATTAACAAAGAAAGAGCATTAATCGAAAACCTAAGAATATGTAATAGCAACCTGGAAGCTTTAAACGGAAACACAAAAAAAGCATCAAATAAAAGTCAGCCATTTTAAATATTCGGGACCAAAAGTAACACAAAACGACAGATTGGAAGAGGAACAGCAAGAAGACTTTTCAATATATTAAAGAAAAGATAAATAAAAGAAATACCAAAACTAATAAAAGGTGGTCGTTCAAATCCTTATAAATAGAGTTGAAACTTCGGCTTTAATACAAAATAAAAAAAATAGAATAACAAGCACGAAGGTGAGATTATTATGGGAAATTGTGGGAAAAATAAGAATGAACAAAATATAACCTGGAAATCAAACCAGTACTTAACACGATAGGAGGAGGACACTAAGCCGCGTAATGAGGATGAAATACGATAAAACCATAAAACGGGTATTTGAAGCACGAACGCACAAAAGGAAAAGCGTGAAGGGAAGAAGTTAAAAACGCAGCTATTAAGAGAGATATCTTCTTATCAGAAGAGTCGTGATCTCATGGTCCATTATTCATTGTGTTTCTGACGATGTCTTTCCACTTTGGTCGGTTCTGAACCTCATGATTGATTTGTTGAATTGCCGTTTTGACTTGATCTAACCATCTCTTCAGCGCTCTTCCTCGAGGCCTGGTGCCTTCAGTGCGTCCTTCCACCATTAGTTTTTCAAGGCTGTTGTTGTCACGTCTTGATATGTGGCCGTAGTATTTAGAATTGTCTATACACTATAGTAGAGAGGCGATCATTTATAAAGAGTTCTTGTGGTACAGACACGTTTGTCCACCTTGCTGTCTAGGGTATCCTCATCATATGTCTCCAGCCCCACATTTCACAAGCTTTCTTTTTCTTTTACTGTCCACAATTCGGTTCCATATAATAATATAGGGAAAACCAGAGTTCTTACCAGTGATACTTTTCTGTTGCTTGTTATTTATCGATCTTTCCATAGTTTTTGTAACTTAGTCATAGCGTTTTTGCCTATTTGGATTCGTCTGATCATTTCCGCTGAGCAGTCTTAAAAGAGAGATATAGTGAGATGTAAAATATAAAATAGGAAAAAAATGGAAAGAAGCTTGCAGAAAGATAGCAAAGACACAACTGAACTCGAGCTTACACCTGCAAGGGTAGAACTGTCCTAAAATTAAGTAACTTTTTTAACAGTCCTAAGTCTTGATGTATAGCTTCGTAGGTAAGGAACTGTAGTACCCCCAGTATCATTGTGTTTTGAGTTTGCGGCTGTTTCCTATATTTTTACAATTTTTATTTGATGCCAAAATTGCTGTAATATCAGCAAACGTTGCTTTAATATGAGTGATATATATGCTAAAAAAATACATATAGTAATAAAAACGTCAAACATTCCCGTTTATTTTAAATAACTGTCCGTTATTGGTCGGTTTGAAAAAGTGCGGGTATTTCAGTAGTCAGGACTCATTTTTTGACACTCCTATGTTAACGCTATGACCAACTTGTAGTTGGGAGTGGCGATTTCATTTGCATCCGACTACTAATGATAGTGTGTATTGTAAAAGCGAGTTTTTAAATTTTGCGTATTTATCTGTTTAACGCAGAGGTAAATATAAAATATTGTTATAAATCGTATTAAAATTTAAAGTACATTTTTAGGTTATGTCTTGATATGATTCACTTGTTTTACAGGTACAGGTATTGGCCATAAATTGTTTTCAACTTTATCTGTTGCAGTGATAGCTTTGGTGATAAGTAGAAGCAAATATATATATATTCTAATTACAATCAAAGCACGTTACCAACAAGGAATGTATATTAAATATTTTTAAATCATCCAAGAAAGAGTAAATGCACAATTATGCAATTTACTTTGACAGCAGCAAGTTTATTTACTTTTAAATATGATTATTAACAGTCTTAAAATTGTTATAATTTTTGTAGGCGTTGGATTGGCCAGTGTTTACGTTCTTCGACCATATT
Organism: Sinelater perroti; assembly: GCA_036346155.1. Classification (NCBI taxonomy): domain Eukaryota; kingdom Metazoa; phylum Arthropoda; class Insecta; order Coleoptera; family Elateridae; genus Sinelater; species Sinelater perroti. The sequence continues at coordinate 6,579,140 of JARFIY010000111.1, read as the reverse complement.
ATACACAACGTACGTTACAGCCATCAAAACTATACTACCAAAGCAAAAGTATTTTAAATACTCTAAATGAAGAAATAAAAAACAGAATTAGGCAGATTGTACATTAAAATTTTTTTACAAAATGAGCTACCAACATCAAACAAAACAAATGAAAATATGCTAATTTTTAAAAGGACTATACCTGAGTAGGTTATTGAAAGACTTTTGTTTTCGGTGAGTAAATAAAACGAGTTATTTCTGTTAGAAATACAAAAGGATGAAATAACTTGGAGACGGCGATTTTTGCGTGAAATAAGGAAGATAAAAATTTATTTTTTAGATGAGACATGGATAAATGCTGGCCATACTGTAAAATATGTTTGAATGGATACACAAATTGAAAGTGCGAGACAAGAGTCATTCCGGTTAAGAGCCAGCTGAGGAGAATCAACTCTGCAGGAAGTGGTTAATAGCGATAAGAACTGGACATTTACAGAATTCAGGAATGTCGCTACTGCGGACCAACTTATTTTACAGTTTCTTGAAAAGCAATGTGAGAGTCAATTATTGTCTTGGATAGAGATAGTCTACAGTGAATTCAAAGTATCACTGTTTCAATAAGTGCATTAATTTATATACTTATATAATTTTTAAATAAAACCTAAAACAGTAGTTATTTTTGTTTTATTAATTATTGCATTTAAATTTCTTTTATCTTTAAGTGTTGTGTTGAGTTACTATTAAAAAGGATTCCCATTTTTTAATAAACTAAGAATTATTCTGTTTTTATATTTACTTTTTAGCCAGTGGACTCTTAAAAGAAGAATCCAAACAATTAGACCTACTATCCAGAGGGTTCCAAATTAAGCAAGGGATGTCAGTTTGGTAGCTAATGAAAACAAGTTTATTTGGTAGATTATTTCAACATTATATTTTTAATTTCTTATGCTGCATTTGAATTTAAATATTTTGTTTAGTTAGAATGACTGCGATTATAAAACTTGTTTAAATATATAATTAAAAAATTATACTTTGTATATATTTCCACGTTAACAAGCAAAATGCAACATTAGCCTGACTTCGGCACACATCGTTCTGTATGACATGATTTATTACTATATGTATTTGCTGAACGGATGTCATTTTCTATAGGGGGAGGAGGGGGGGTAGTGACTTATAATGGAGTTGAGTTAGAAATTTGTATTCTTTTTCTGGGAACTTTCACCAGTAATTAAATCATAGCCAGGAGTTTCCTTTGTATTGAATGATCTTTTTGAATTCATTTTTGGTAAATTTTTGGATTGAACTAATTTCTTCTTGGTTTAACCATTCATGTTTTAGGTGATTTACGAATGTATTTGCTTTTTCCTTAGGGCTTTCAGCCCATTTCCCAGATTTATGTGGTGTTGAGTAGTTGGATCTCTTTAATGCTCGTATAGTCTTGCGTAGTGAACATTCAGTATTTATTGTTGCATCCAGCAGTTGAAAACGTGTTTTGTTTCCTTTTAATTCTTCTTGTGTTCTATTCAGTTGCCATTTTATTTTAGGGGACCTTATTAGTTGCCATTGTTTTCCGAGTTTCCTCTTGGAGAGAACTTTTTCCGCATGATGTTAGAACATGTCTTAGAATTAGATTAGAATTGTTATTAAAATGTTCTACTGCTTGCTCTATTTGCTCGTTTGTTTTCAACGATATTTTCAGATTTAATATGCTATGTATTTGATGTCTAAAGTAGTTCCAATTAGTTCTCCTGTTGCTTACACCACAGATAAATCGATATCAGAGTTTGTCGAAGAACATTTTAAATTAAGCAATGAAATTCAGTTTTATTTTTATATTTCAATTCTCTGCCCTTGATCCGATGATTTCAAAGTAGCTTTCAGAATGACCTTTAAACATTCATTTAACATAGCGTTTAGATTAGAATTTATCTAATGCTGTAGGAATAGAAGAATAAGTCGAGAATACAATAGAAGAAGCGTAAAGCACTATTCTATGTACAAATATAAATGGAAATTTGTACATACGTCAGGTAAGACAAAATGACCTGGCTGCCAAGCGCATCGGGATTGAATTCTGTAAGGCGGCACCTGGTTTATCGGGTTACACAGTCTTGAGTAAATTTACACACGTGTCGGTGGCGGTGGGCTGTTTGTTCAAAATTTAGCCGCCTCGCGCTACTCGTAGGGTGCATGGTGCTAATGAGTTAGGATGTACGCACGCACTCGTTGCAGCGTCTTGGTTGTTTATATAATCGAAACCGGCAATTTTAAACTGGCGGCCGATGGGCTGCACGTAATTCCTGAAAGTTTTCCGTATGGCTCATAAAAAAGTGGTTTGGATTAATTTTTCAATAGTACCACGTTCTGTTCATGCAGTCAAAAAACTTTCAGTACATCTAAACTGCCATATTGTTGGAAGTTAGACTGTATATAGCGTGGGGCAAGAATTTAATGGTATCGGGCTTTCAGTGCTTGGTGGTAATTAAAACAGTACAGTCTTTTTGTTGGTCAAGTCGGATATCTTTGGCTTAGCTTCTCATACATCCTCTTAAATTGAATTAATGTACCATTTATGGTTTAGTTTTGTTAGGACCAACCTTAAAATTCCATCAAACACAGAACATTCTCTTGCTAGATGGTCTAGCTCGTTTGGTTGTAGGTTATGTTACTTGTCTAAGGTTGAAACATCGACTTTCCTGTCTCCAAAAGCTTCGCTTAGAAGTTAACATGATGTTTAGCTTGTGTAATAGTCAATGTCGCTTAACACGACTCAAAGGTGATCTCAAAGAACCCCCTCTAACTTCTAGGAGGAGCTCAAAATTTTTAGTCACGAGATTACAGGTGATTAATTAAAAATTTTTGAGTACGATCCTAAGACAAAACACCTAAAATCGAGGGTGGCACGTTGAAAATTTCGCCTGTGTCAAAAAGTGAAAGTGAGTAAATCGATAAAAAATGAATGCTCATTAAGCCACAAAAAATTTACACTGCCAGGACAAATTACCAATCGAACTTTATGCCGGAAAGTCCTTGAAAGGCTCAGGAAGAGAGTGGTACACGTGTAGGTATTGCACCAACTTGGATGTTAGACGCTTTATGTCACACGGGAGTCTCCGTCGACAAATTTTAAAGGTTTCCCAGCCCTCGGGCTAAAATCCAATTGAAAAAGCACCATTTTAATACTTGAATATGATCTGGAAGAGTGTAACTGACAAGTTCTGCTTTGAAGGGAATAACACTGATTTGTAAAAAAATCAGTCCCGTTATTATTCTACCAAACTACGTATTAATCGAAAGCATCTAGAAATTTTTATGCCTTTTATTTGTGTACATTGAAGAAATCAATTCCACCAAGAAGATAAAGCGTCAATGTTTGAATGTTTTAGTTCGAATTACATGCTGATTATCCTAAAATGTAGTGTCATCGATATTGGGCGGCGCGTTTTGGTTTACACTTGATACTTAATGTATCCTACAGATGTAGGTAAGGAAATCGGCTTTGTACAGCTTGTGATGTATAGACGGGTGCACAGATGCTCTGAAGTATAAATAAGTACTCACTAAACCATTATCGCATTATCACAAGATGATTTTATTTCATCATCTTCACTGACCTGCGGAATTTATCTGTAAACTGAAGCTCTTAGAGGTTTTTGCTCATAACAATATTATTTGAAGTGGCACAGGACACATGAGAAGATTGTGCACTCTACTACGTACTTTGACGTTTACATAAGCTCTTGCTACTTTTTGGGAGTGTCTAGATACTATTGATCCTAAAGGTACGTTCGGAATGTAATGAGACATTCCAGAAAATTCTTTTAATAGAAGATTTGTTTGTGTACACTTAATATTCTTCAAAACAATATTATTGAGCATCAATACACAATTGTCGATGGTTCTGCTACGCGTCGTGGCTCGCCTAGAAGTGTTGAATTGTATTCTCTTTCAGAACACTCATTACAGCCGCCTGTACACTTTTAATAGTAGCAAAATGGTGCAAAAGAAGTTGGGGGGGACTGGGTGCGTTAAGTTGAGACAGCGTTGCCACGGTTTGTTCCGTAAGAAACTCTCTTACCAGCAACAACACATGGTTTGACAAATTGACGTGTTGAAGAGCCCAGGTGTTGGCGAACTCTGGAACTCTTTTCTTTAGAACTTCTACGTAAAATAATGTTGACTATCTGTCCGTGTGGTAGGAACTCATTAAGGACAACACCTTTAAAATCAAAAAGACAGTGACATTTCATCTTTGATATACTCATTCGAAACCTCCTTAGTCGAGATGACTCAATGGTGTGCCACAGAGTTGTTTTTCGTCTTCAGATCGTACTCAAAAATGATCACTTCATCACCAGTTATCACTTTTAACCTCAAAGTGTGGGGCATTGATGGACGTCCAGAACATCGCTCATTTTCGAAGTCCTCTCTTTCTTGTTTAAACGCTTGGTACCATTTAAACACTTGTGCTTTCGATTAAGCATCCTTCCCGCAGACTTTCTGTATTATAGCAAGCGTCTCGCTTCGTGTAACGCTAAACGACACATATTTTGACACGTAATGCGATGCCCAAACAGCTGTCGATTTCGCACTTTGTAAAGTTTCAAAAGCAAATGACTGGGTGAATCGAAGGCTTCGCTTCCTAACTCTTCTGCTTGGATCAAGAAAATTAGTTTCATTCTTTTCGGACTTATCTTGGATCGTGCGCGTGAAAGTTTAATCAATCAATTCATGCACATTCTTTGCCAACTCCTCTCTCCTTTGCCCCAAGTAATTATAATAGAAAACGTTGTTAAGTTTAACTAAGGGTTTGTTCCGATCCAATCACTTGTTATTTTTAATTAACTCTCTCAAAATTAATAATTTCTAAGACTAAACAGGTCAGTGCGATTTATGAAGAGAAGGAAAAGATCCAGAACTGTAGTCTTCTAACTTTTGGTTCAGGCTGTCAAACTAGAAATAATTTAAAACTCGACCACCCTAGCAACACGTGTCAAAAAGCTGAATTTCATTTGCTCTACTGACTACACGATTAAAAAAATATTAAATCAGCTTAAAAAGTTTCTATATAATTTTAACTATTTGGACAAGCCACTGAAAGAGTTATGAACGCTTTTAGGTATCTTATTTATGTTACTAAAGTTTTTCCAATCGGTTAGACTGAAAGTCATGGGACTTTTGGATCGCACCGAATTTATATCGGAAAGAACTTTTGTGATATATTTTATCCTTAATGGTACAATAACTAACGATCTGTCATTCCTAATTCGTTAACTCCCAAAAAGTAGCTCGAGTTATAGCTTGGGGGACCAGCAACGGGAAAAAATTCTGTTCAACAGAGGAAAAGATGAGTGAATAGTAATAAAAGAGAACTTGTTGTCTTGATTGATCAAGGCAGCAAAGGACTATGTTCATATACCTCACTTGCTTAAAAAAAATGTTGTTTTATATGTATGAGGTAGAACCACGTAGATCTTGTGTATTTATGAACCACTAAAATCAATTGAGACAATCGCAGCAAATTGCTACTGACAGCAACTCAATAATGTAAGATCAAAGGAGTCAGAAGACTACATTCATCAAAGACAATACTTTTTTATACTACTACCTACTTCGAGCAATTAACACTTCTCGCCATTTCAAAAATGAAAGGAAAATTCAAAAAGCACTAATATATCGTATTCAAACGCCAAGTTTCCAGAATAATGGAATCTTCAAGGTGTCTAAAAAATGCTAAAAGATCAGTGCTGACGGTAGAATTATTTTGATAATTTCTTCAAGCAAAACTAATACACAATTAATTAGCAGACATACAAATAGGTGAGGAACGTCAAGGAAAAACTAAATGTACAACATACCCAAGTATCTACCTTCAATTAATCTTACAGGGGGAGGTAAAACACCTCTATTTTCAAAAGAAACTTATAAAATAAAGAGTGGTTAAAGAGCGAGGTAAGTGAATTTATTAGAAGCAGATAGTCAGAGAATCGTGATTCTGCTGTGGCCGCACAACTTGTTTCTCGGTCTCCGTTCCCGATCGACAATCGATTTTATTGTGGGTTCTGTAGTAGGAAGGGGAGGAGGAAGACATCGGAGTGCGCAAACACCGGAAAACATCTAGGCAATAAGTCGGTCCATTTTGCAGACCTCGAAGAGATCTGCGCGCACATTGCCGTTTATCTTCGATTGTCTAGTCCTACTGTAACAGTTGGGCTGAAAAGTTCGTAGGCTGACACATAAGCGGCGCTAGTAGTATTAAATCCATGTGCTTTTTAGTTAACCCTAACCTTCAAAAGACTCGTGTATAAATTTGACAACTGTCGGACTATTAGTTTAGGAGATATCGTATTTTGAGTGAAGCAACTATTGTTAATTTTAAAAATGGATAAAAAGGAATTTCAGTATTAATAAAACACTGCTTTTGGCAAAAAAATACCGTTGAAACCAAGGCTTGGCTTGATAAGCATTATTTAGACTGTGCACCAGGAAAATCAACCGTTGAGAAGTGGTTTTCCAAGTTTAAACGAGGCGAGATGAGCACTGATGACGATGCACGCAGTGGACGCCCGAAAGAGGCTGTAACGGACGAAAACATAAAAAGTTTACAAAATGATTATGAATGACCGTAAATTGAAGTTAAGCGAGATAGCTGAGACTCTGAAGATATCAAAATACAGTGTTGGACATATCTTGCATGAATATTTGGACATGCAAAACTGTGTGCAAAGTGAGTGCCGCGCGAGCTCACAATCCAGCAAAGTTTCAACGTGTCGTTGATTCAGAACAATGTTCAGCGATATTCAACCGTAATAATAACGAATTTTTCCGTCGATATATGACAATGGATGAAACATGGCTTCATCACTACACTCCAGAGTCAAATCGACAGTCAGCCGAGTGGACTGCAAGCGATGAACCGAATCCAAAGAGTGGAAAGACGCAATAATAGGCTAGCAAGGTTTATGGAATCAGTATTTATTGATCACCTTGAAAAGGGCCAGACCATCAATAGCGATTATTACAAAGCGTTTTGGAGCGTTTGAAGGACGAAATCACGAAAAACGGCCCCATTTGAAGAAGAAAAGTGCTGTTTCATCAAGACAATGCAACGTGCCACAAGTCAATGAAAATGATGGCAAAATTGCATGAATTAGGCTACGAATTGCTTCCGCATCCACCGTATTCTCCAGATCTGGCCACCAGCGACTTTTTCCTGTTCTCAGACCTCAAGAGAATGCTCGCTGGAAAGAAATTTAGCGCCGATGAAGAGGTAATTGCCGAAACAGAAGCTTATTTTGAGGCTAAAGACAAAATATATTTTAAAAATGGTATAGAAAAATTGTATGATCGCTATAATCGGTGTATCGCCCTCGAAGGCAATTATATTGAATAATAAAATCCAATTTTATCAAAAAAATTTTTTTTTCTATGTTAGCCTACGAACTTTTCAGCCCAACTGTTATGTTGAATTTTGAACGAAACCTGCCTTTTCATCAATACAAGGTGGTTGTTGTACAGAAACTTTCTGAAAGTGATCGACAAAATCGTCTGGAAATGTGTGGAAATACCTTGGAAAGCGTACCATATAACTTTCTTTTTACCAATGATGCACATTCCGTTTATCGGGATACGTTTATAAACAAAACCTTTATTATTGGAGTAGCAACAATCCACGAGATAGATATCCACAAAAGGCGTCTTTACAATTTGGTGTACGGTGAGTGAAACCTTTTTGAGAAAGAAGGTCAATGTGTTATTAACACTTCCAATTGATAAGTGAAAATGATTCGACAGTTTTTCGCACAGACACTCAATCCACTCTAACTGGAAAACGTTTAGTTCCAACAAGTCAAGCCACAACCCACACAACAGAACCTTCGCTCCAGTTGCTGAGGTTCACCCCAGGATCCCTTAAGCTTAATTCTCAATAAGTGTTGGAAAGAGCGATGAAGAACTTCATAATACAACTGCAATACTTGACCAATATCCTTTTTCCCCCAGCCCCATAAAAATAAATTTTGTGTATCTCCTAACATTTTCCTTTACTCAAGTTGAAAAAGAGGGGGGGGAGGTAGTTTTACCCCATTCTATAGAATTTAATGCAAACTGGTAATTAAGAACTCAATAAGACAACTTTCGTTGAAGTCTAGACCGCAAGAAACTCACCCCACAGATTTTCTTAGCGATTCCAGCGAGCTCGAGGCGTATCCGAATTTGTCCGTCGAGGGCGGCGTCGTGGGGCTCGCCGGGACCGAGTTTACCTTCAACCCCCCCGTGCTAAGCATCCTGCAGAACTTGAAGCGCGATTTCTTCTTGTCGCTCGGGGACGCGGGGGGAACTTTGTCGTTCACCAGCTTCTCGTAGCCCGTGCTTTTCGAATCCATTTCGCCCCGGCGAAACCAGCCGCACCCGCACAGAGGAGCCGAATTGGAGGCGAGCTCGTCCAGGATGGCTCTTGGAAAGTTCCGGGGACAGTTACGGGGCGCCGAGTGGCTGCGGCCGCCCGACCAGTGTTTAATTATGCTAACGAGCCGCGTTAATGCGGAGAAAAATGGAAAAACGCGCTCAAAGTTGTCTGATGAATATTAGCAGGCCGCAAGCAGGATGTAGCGTTAACAGGAGATAGCGTTCGCTTCCGCTTTATGGCGAACCACTACGTCCGCTTGTATCCGTTCAGTTCCGATTTGTGTCCTACATCATTAATTTAATGCATATTACATAATGAACGGCAGAACATATTTGATTTTCGTGGTTGCCATAAATAATAACGTAAACTACTCTCATTATACCAGGGCTCTCCAACAAGTGAATTTTATGCACAATAATTGTTGCACCTGATATAGAAGATATCTTACAGAAGATCATTTCAAACTGCTATTAAGAATTGGGGCCAAAGAGACAGACATAAAAATAATAAGTGCCTTCGAACGAATGATATGTATATTATGAACACCTCCTTTAAGAAAAAAGCGAAACGAAAGTGGACATGGATAAGCCCCAATAAAAATTGACCCAATGAAATTAACTTTATTATATTGAACAACAAGCAAGTAGTACAAGATGTAGATGTATTAAATAAGATCTCAATTGACAGCGATCACAGAATCGTACAAGCTAGAATATATATTAGTTTAAAACCAGAAACAGCTGAGATATACCGTAACAAATCAAAACCAATTGAAGCAGCAAAATTCTCCGAAAATAAATATGGATATCAAAAAAGTTAGAAGAATAGTAACTTAACAAATGTAGCCATACTCAGAAAGAAGAATTAAATGAACATACCGAAAGTCTGACAACATTGATATTGGCAGTGTCAAATAAAATAGCAGCAAAAAATACATTAAATAAAATTAGTACTGTAACAAAATCACTGACTGAACTAAACAAGTTCATACGAAAAGATAAGATAAAACATCTACTATACATTTGAACCTCAAGTAAACAAAGACAGTTGATATAAAATGTGGCGTGGTTGAGCTGTGAGCGTACCTTTGGTTGCCTATCTTCAGGATCATTTTGCATATTATGTTATCATTTGTAAATAAATTTTCCACGTTTCCACCTTGCAGAAATTTAGGAGAAGACGGGTAAAAAATTGTCAGCATAGGACTCCAAAAGTACCTTTAGCCGACAACCCATCGTAATACACAAGTCACATTAGAAACTTTCCAAGCAAATAAGACTAAAAGCAGGCAGAAAGAAATTAAAAACACAAGACAAAAATGGAATTACTATAACAGAGATGAAATACTAAAAGAATAACATGTTGCTATACAGAGCTTTACGACACCAAAATATAAGCGAATATGGGCCAACAAGAAGAGGACAGGAAGGGGTTTATACCAGAAGTAACTATAGCTTAAATTAAAAATGCGTTGAACAAAATGGAATGTGGCAAGGATCAGATAATGTACTGGTTGAAATACTAAAAGAAGAAAGTAATGAATTACAATGCGATTCAGCAAAGTTATATAATAGATTATAGAAGTATGGCAAATATCAGAAGTTATACTTACATATAAGAAAGGAAATCCTTTACAACTAGATAACTATAGACCAATTAGACTCTTGTCGCAAACGTACAAACTTTTCACACATATAATTACAAACCGTTTGACAAATAAACTAGATGACTACCAACCATGCGAACAGGTAAGTTTCAGATCAGGATATAACAAGTACGGCCATATACAAACATTAAGAACTTTGATAGAGAAGAGTAACGAATATAACTTTAAATTGTACAGGACCTTCATATACTTTAAAAAGGCTTTCTATTCCAATGAAGTATGGACTGTTTTAAAGGCTTTAGTAAAATATGGAAACCACAGCAGATATACAAACCTAATGTAAGAATGTGCATAAAGGTATACAATAACACAAATCAAATTCTCATAAAGAGATGAGTGCGACAGGGAGATACTACATCCCCAAAACTGTTCATCACTGCATTGGAAGGTATTTTCAGTTTTTGTTAGACTAGGAAGAAAAAGTTGACGGTATATACTTGAACTATAAGCAATAACCAACAAAAGCTACAAGCTATAATTGGGCAAAGGAAGTAGGGCTTGAAATAAATAAGACAAAGACTATTATAATGAGCAATGCACTAGAAAATATCAATAATACCCTAGAAGATGAACCATTAGAAGCAGTGGATAACTATATATACCTCGACAAAAAGATTATAACAGAAAAAGACATCGGCAAAGCAATAACAAGAAGAATAAGACAGGACATACATACAGTCCAAAAAAAGGACGAAACATGGATCAAACATATATCAAATTGGAGTCCTCGCGACATCAAAAGAGGCGTTGGAAGACCTATCACTCGGTGATAAGGTGATATAAAGAAAATTGGCGGAACAATTGGACAAAAATAGAATCAGATGATAAGGAATGGAAGAAAATGGGGAAGGCCTTCATTCAACAGTGGTTTATAGTGACATTGAGTTTTGCATAGTTGTGGTCTGTCACCACTGCTGTTCGATTCAGAGTAAGAGTAGATATAGGAAGAAAAATGAAAGGAAGAAAAACACAAGTGGAGATATGCAGACGATGTAGTAGTGTTGGCCGAAAACTAGAAGGGTTAGAATATGCCCTTATGGAAATAAATAAGGACATGAAAAACTACAACATCAACATATATAAATCAAAAACTAAAGTTATGGTATGCAATAAAAAAACTTTGAAGGTTTTTGATACTTAGAAAACATTATAACAAACACAGCCTAATTAACTTATACGATGAATAAGCTGCATTCTTAGGCGCCAGGATTTGGGGGGTGCAAAATCTTGAATTGAGCAAACAAAAATGTATGTCGTAACAGAAATAACATATCACGAAAAAGTATTCAGAAATCTTCCAGAATAATCGATTAGTATCCGTGCCATCGAGTTCAGATTCCAGAACATGATTCGTTCTAGAACCGCGCGTTTGAATATAAGGCGGGGCGGATGGGCATTCGCGGAAGTCGAGTAGGAGAAGTCATACAGCGAGCAAGAGCGGTTTAAATAAATTAGTGTTGTTATAGCAAGCGTTGTGTTCACAATATTACAATTTATAGTTATTTTGCAGCAGTCCAGCTCTTGTGAATAAAATTTAGTTGTTAATTAAATCGTTGTTCAGTTCACAATTCATTTATCATAAAAGACAAACAATGAGTGGAATAAATGGTCGGGATTTCTTAAAACAACCAAGGGGCAGAATTCAGGAAACTTTCCAAAGAGTGTCTTGAACGGCAGAATGCCGTGATCAAGAAAATACCAAAACTAGATACTAGACACAGTAAGCAGCAATAATAATGGTCATCGGCTTTGGTACCTTCAAACCCAAATTGCAATGCATCAAATCTACAGCTGCAAAAAGCTTTGAACTCGCAGAGCTCCGAAAATACTCTCAAAGAGATAAACTCGATTATACCACTCGGCATTGTGGTGCATAAACAAAATCTTTGCGAGTAACATTCAACAAACGATGATTCTCACTTTAAAAAATCTGAAAGACAGTATGCCATTAAAAAAACCTGTGCTAATCAGTTGTCTTATAAAAAAATAATTAGTAGAGAACGCATCACAATCAAAAGCAATCAAAATAGAAATAACGTTCCTAGTAATTAAGGTGTTTGATGATAAAGAAAAAACATATAATAAACGATCATAACAACTCTGAGCTCAGGAAGTGCATTTCAAAATTTATTAGTAGACGTCGAGTTTCACAAAGAGTAGATTGTAAAATAGAATAGTACACTCCATCCAGAAAGTCTATGAAGATGGCCCAGGTGCCGCCATCTGTTAACGACTTATCTGATTAGAGTGAGTGTCACGTGGTATCAAGAGCTACTGAATGTCAACAAAACACACGATTTAGTTTACTGAAACTATCTTCTTTGAACGAGAAATACTCGATCGCCCAAAGAGTGCAATTCATTGTATTTTGGTACAGGAGTAAGAAATGAAACGGTGCGGATATGGAAGGAAGTGGAACTGGAAGATCACGATTGATAAGGACAGAAGAGGACATTGACAAAGTTCAGAAACTTTGAAGAAACTCCTTCAATAGGGAATTTTTTAAAAGAGTTGGCTATCAAGAGATCATCACTTTATAACATTCTGAGAGGAGATTTAGAGCTCTTTGCCAATAAAATTCAAATTCACTAGCCTTCGAGTGAAAAAGTAATCAAGGACAGATTCGAATTCGTCACTATTCTCACACAAATCAAAAGAACTTCATTATAGGAAGATTTGGTCTTCTGAAGACTGCCACTATGAATTGGAAGAGTTCGTAAACGCAAATGCAAATGAGGATCCACAGTGCGCCCTCTGCATTCGAAGAAGGTAACTGTTTGGTGTGCTATCAGTTATTATGGCACAGTGGATCTTTACTTTTTAACCAAAAACATCGCTGGTCAAATATATAAGGTGCAAATTTTGGACAAATTCTTTGATTACAAAAGGCGTAATTCGATGAAATGGATTCCGGTTTATGCAAGATGACGCTAGAATTCTCAAGTGTCTTCGGTTCAAATATTATCGCTTTAGACTCAAAGACAAAGACGGGAGGAGATATCGATTGGCCCCCATATTCTCCTGATTTAAACCACTGTGATTACTCCTTATGAGATTGTTTACCTTCCCAGAAAAGGTTCGGTTGAGAACCCCGAAGTCTCGAAAGAAAGGATTTCAGAGACCATTGAATCGATTTCCGACGAAACTCGACAGAAAGTTATTGATCACTTTTTAAAACGTCTGACTGCAGTTTCCAAGAGCAAAGGAAGACACTTTAAAAACACTGTTATCTAGTTTAATGTCTCTTAAATAAAATACAGTTTACCCAGTTCGAATATCTTTTGTAGTTTTTCTTTGTCATGATTTTTCTCATGGCACATACATTTTTTGGACACGTTGTACAAGGAATAAGATTATATTAGTGAAATGTTACTTTAAGACTTGTTGAAAAGTTTTTAGCATTTCGTGGGCTGCCAATTCATGGCGATAGTAATAAATTAGACTGCAAGAAATGATAACATTCTTGACTGATTTCAAAATTCGATTCTTTTATGGCAGAACCTGTAGTAACATTTGGAAATAAAGGAAGATGTGTTTCCTCACACTTATTGAGTACAACTGTCAATAAATTCATTATGCAGTTAACAAACCAAGTTAAGGCAGAGATTGTCCAAGAGATTGTAAATGTCGAATATTATTCCTACCTCCTGTAGAAGGACTTTTGACGTTTATTCCTAACAAAAAGATAAAACGATAGCGATTGCTGTAGTGTCCACCGTAGATTTTCCAGGTCTCGATCTAAATAACGGAAGATAAGAGAGAGCTACGATAATGTCAACAATATGTTTGGGTGTTAAAAGGTCTTCAAGCTAGAATAAAAAAAGTAAATTCTTTGACCACATACATCCCCTGCATGGGCCGCTCTTTATAATTAGTGGGTTCTTTAGAACAACAAATCTATAACTTTTTTATTTCTTCAACCAAAATATGGGATATCTTAAAATATCTTAAAAAGATCTCTTTATCTTTAAGAACTTTGTCGACCACCCGAAGGATTACCCATGCTGATGCCAGTCAAGCATTACACACATTGTATCAGAATCTTTTTGATGCTTTAATACACATTACCTAGGATAGTGATCAGACTAAGTTAAGAGCCTAGCAATGACATTAGTGATGTTTTTTGAACAATGCAGTGTCTGCTATAAGACGCCGAAGACGTGGTAGATCAAGGCATCCACCCCCTGGCTGTGTTGGTTTGTGTGTGATTTCGATGGACAATTAGGTCCGTTTTCATCCGTTACAGTTGTTCTTTCTTCCTTCAAGTGTTTTATCCGTTCGTAAACCTTTTGTTGATATATGTTCCAAAATTCGGAAATTGATTTTTGCTGACCTAAGCCCTTCTGTTCACCGAAAACGCACTAGGCGCGTTGTTCATGATGTAATCGCACTGTTCATACTTCTACTTTCGTTATTTTCTGCCGTTTGCCTTTACTTTCTGATGTATCCTTAATAGGAGTTAAGCTAAGCTGTAAAACAGTGCAGACGCTATGCATGTGCTATGATATCATGGTGTAATGTCTGATCTCTTTAGATAACTACCAGCCATATATTTCTTTGGTTTATCAATTTATTTGAAACGCACAGATTACAATAATAAAACCAACTTGTAAATTCAAAGACAAAAACGGAAGTTAACTAATCAATGATGAGTAAAAAATCTTTGGTCAACTGACAAACTACTAAAAGAAAACCAATTTTTCGACCAGGATCGGAGAAGTCAACAAACCAAAAATAAAGTACATGAGCAATCAACAACCACAACCCAAATTAAAATATCACCAATCTACCACCAAATCAAATATATCACGCTGCGCTGGTGACAGATATTAAAGCCATGACTAAAGGTACCTTTACAACAACTTATAATCTGCCTTTATTAACAAAAGATAAAAATCATTACCAATTTGTGCAATCGAACTGACCAATAACGAGAAAGTCAAACAAATATTCAACCTTAACTAGTTGTTTACTCCATTGCCACAGTGGAACTGAGAAATAAGGCCACAAATACATTTCAATACCACCAATATTAGAAATACGGACATACCAAGAAAAAAATGTGTCAAATACCCCATAACCACACCATGTGCAATAAAAAAGCTGACCAAAAATCAATATATGCAAATCACGGCGGAGGCCACGTATCTAGCTATCGAGGATGTAGCCATCATAAGGAATTTAACAAAAATGATCAAATAACGGGAACCATCTCCCATAAAACCAAACGTTCTAAAAAACACTTCAAACACCACTACAAGAACATCATACCAATCATATATAACCTCATCAAAATGTTCGTAACCAACACCATATTATCCCTATTCCTACGTGGATCTTAACCTGCAACGAACAATCGAAAACTTAAAAAACCTTAACTGAAATGTTAATGGCTAAAGCTTTCTTGGTCAAAACCTTCAACATTTTAGTATATCCAGTATACCATAAAGAAAGAAACGTCATAATATCCTCTGATGGAGTGGCTATCATGATCAAACAAAAGTTCGACCATAATTCAACCCCAGACCTTCCTAACGCCAACTTAGAAATTACAGAAATAAAAGTTAACTTAAATATCACGTGTAACGTAACAAACCGAAGTGCTTACAAGCAATCTAACGAAAAATTAAATGAAGACGGCCTTTAAACATTAATTCAACATATTCAAATATTGGGGAGAGCAAGCTTACAAAATGGTTTGCATTAATTCCTCACGCGTAAGATTGAGCAGCACTCAACAAAACTCGGATTTCAAGTTTTAACACCAGTTACAAATATGACTAGTTTTCATATAAAGCCGACCATCAATTGGACATGCTGTATATTGTTCTTCAAAAAAATTTTATCAAACCAACCACACAAAGGGCAAGCTCCAAATCAAACTCTAAACATCTGCCTATAATTATCTCTTTTTAGTTCCTCCAAACCCAAATCACTCTCTGTCAGACTAACCAATGGACCAATTAATCGGGATCAATTCCAAGAAACTTTGAACCACAACCTCGCAGATACTAGAGTCCTCAGTAACCAAGAAGACATCGACATAATTATTTTAAATGCCACTACATAAATAGTTGTTGCAACAGCAGCGACAACCCAGGCACCACATAGTCAAACTAGAAGAACAAGAAGTTTTGAAAGTAAAAGATTATTAAATAACCTCACGCATTAATGAAAACGAGAACTCTGGACATCTATAGAATCCAATCCTACTGCAAATAAGTCGCTGACACCGGTTCTGGCGATCCGGGGATATGGAAAATCACAAAAAAACTCTTAAATAATCCCCCAAGAGATACTAACACTTAAATTGGATAATACTACCTTCTACAGTGACAGTGAAATAGCTGAAGCATTCATTGAATTGATCTTGACATCAGTAATTACCTGTACTTCTACTCAAGCAGTATCTGTCAGCACTGAAAACATCCAACCTACATCTACGGAATTAGATGAACCTATAATGGCACTAACTAACTTGGTCATCCAATATCTAATTAGTATCTTGATAAACGCATGCCTGAAAATAAGAAAAAACAAAGAACACAAGGCAAGATACCGATCTATCAGCTTATGAAGCTTATAGAAGAAGTTATCTATACTTGCCTAGCAAAAGCAGCTGGTGCACTCTTCCAATTTGAAAAGGACACTCGATTTATCAACTACAAAAAATCAGCGTACTCAATGAAACAGGTCTCGATAACAAATGTTACACCACCTCAACCTTCATAGACGTCGCCCAAGCCTTTGATAATGTTTAAAAAAAACCCTTCTAGATTACGACATACCCCGTTAGTTCCAAACCATCACCTTCTCCTTCTTAGAAGAACAAACATTCACTGTCAAAGTGTTAATATGTACTCTTCCGTCATCTCTAAAATTCTAGGGCCAATAGCAATGTCTGCCAACGACACAGATATTGTAACACAAAGCACAAATTTGGAAACAGCAATTTAACTGCACTCTGCAACAGACAAGTTCTGCAAGTGGCTCAAAAACTGGAACATCAAAATAAATTCTTCCAAACGCCAATACAACATCTTTACCCTAAGAAGGATAGTTCACCCTCTACAAATATCCTGGAACTCCAGAAACCCTGCAATTAAATATCTTGGGGTACATCTAGATATAAAACTGAATTGGAGCGTCTATATTAACCAAAACCTTATATAATGTCACAATAGATTACTACATCCCCTAGTACTCTCCAGTCTGGAGAAATACAATCAATACTCCTATACTTCAGAGATTCAAAACAAGGTCCTGCAAACTGCAGCGAATGCCCCACGGTTTGTCCGCAATATTCAACTGCATTACGCGCTGGGCGTATAGTCAATTCAAAACTACCTCATCATGAACACCAAAAATGTCATTACAAATATCAAAAAATTTGAAGGAGCCACATAATACAATCTTGGCCAGTCTAACATCCATAAAAGATTAAATCTGGGAGAAGAAAGCTTCTCAAGATGTAATTTTAGACGAGAAAGATAACTAAGACTGTCAGTGGGGCTAATATTAGACTCTAGACAAATACAATACAATTAAAAAGGAGAACTTAATAGGTAAAACTTTGTTTAAATACCATAAAATAAAGTAAAACAGTTTTTCGTCCAAGCAAACAAGAATTTTCCTAGTATAACAATCTAAAGTATGGCACAAGGTCACTAAAAAATACAGAAAAACTTTTTGTTTAACACGTGAAGGTGATATGAGGGTGAAGATATTATGTGATCCCAAACTATTAAAGCTACAAGACTCGTATTTAAATGTTTTGACCTTAAGTGTTTGTGTGCTAAACTGCACCGAAATCCGCAAAATTGCTCTTGGATTGTCATTGTTAAATAAACAGACAAACAAGATACCAACAGGACAAAGAAAGAAAACTTACCCCATACCACGACGCAGACACATCCCTTATCTGCTGCTTGTCTTCTAGAGTTTCTTAAAGATCAAGTTCACAGGTCACTAAACCACCGCACACAACCGACTTTTGAAGAAAACTGATCTGCCCAGGCCTACTCTAACGCACTTATCGCTTCAAGTAAAGTAAAAAATACAAGGTTAGTACCTAAATTTGCCTTGACTTTAAATAACGCAGTTATGGTACAAGTTAGAGATGTAATTACTTTTTATAGTTAGATACAAATCTTCAAGGAATGGCTCAATATCAATTTAATACAAACCGTTATTGTTTATATGAGTTTCAATTTTTTTGAGCGAATTTCTACGCCAACCTACTATCACCGTACCGCCTACGTGCCGTTTGCGACAGGTGTCTTTGTATAAAATAGGCGAATTCGCCTGCAGATGTGCTGCACAGGCGTGCTAATCTCCAGACGAGTTATAACAGGAAAATTTTACATATTTCAAACAATACAAATGTAATAAATAATACCAAATTAATTTCCAAACACGACAAAATATTTAGAGTTAATTTAAAAATTGTATTAGTAGATTAAGTAAGAACCAAGTCTTGGTAAAATCAGTAGTGCTCATTGGGAATGTTGCTTGAGAACTTCAACCATATTTTTCATTTAGGCCAAATTTTATAAAAATCACATTTATGTGGATGACAACAAATATTATGTTCTACCTCTTCTATTGTATAGTTGAATTACGCTCTATAGATTCAAAGTGATAATTATGTATCAGTTAATATTGCAAGAGTTGACTTAGATTTGGGAGAACAATCTCAAGAAAATCACCTGGCACTTCTGACACCAGGAAGCATATGAAGAGTACTTTCTAGGACTTCCTCGCCACACACGTACTGATATCAGACGTACATCTTATTTTTAAGTATAAACCAGTAAATCTACCAATTGCTTGTAGTAGTTGTAGGATACCTACTGACGATTGGTACACAGTAGCAATCCTCGACTATTAAATTGCAAAAAATTGCGCTACTTTATTTTTATTGTCGTTTGTGATGTGAGTCATGCTATGGGTGTTTTCTGATCCCTATAAATAAAAATCGATAATCTTCACACAAAGAACACTAGCAGACAATATTCAAAAAGTACCAAAATTCATTGAGTGCTTGTACATTATGGTTAAATATACCCAGAAGAGGGTAGTGTAAGATAATTTCATTAACAAAATACTCGGACTTCGATCTTAAGTTCTTTGAGTTTCACTTACATGAAGGAATAAAAACAATTTGTTTGTGTATCATTATTAATGTTGATTGTATTTAATAAATGTAACTGATATATTTTTAAAAGCTAATCTTAATTATATTTTATTAATAAATTACATTCTAGGGTAAGGTGAAAAGTTCTCGACCTGACAATGAATGACTGCGACTTTCAGTTAAAAAAATGATTTTATTTTTCTACATAATCTCCCTTGACTTCAACACACTTGAGCCAGCGCCTCTCCAACATCAGTATTCCTTCTCGGAAGTGAGAATCCGGAAGATTGTGAAAATATTCATCAACTTCTTCATTGGATGCGAAGCGCTTCCCAGAAACAATTCGCATAAGGATCTCCTCGCGTTTCTGCGATCCTGATAGAAATCCAGGTCTAATTCTCTAGCAAATTTTGGTTGCACATAGGGCGATTTTCGCTGTAATGCCATCTCCTTACGCTCCTGCAATACTAATACAAATATTTACCTTTGACCGAAAATCGCTCTTATGTGCACCCAAAATTTGCTAGCGAATTCGACTGGGATCTATATTTTACGATAAAACATTAAAATTTAATTATTGAAATACGAATAATTTATCGTTTCTGGCTGCCATTTACTTATTACCAACACGATTTGGTAGTTTTTTTCTATATATGTGAAAGTACTTGATAAGCTGGATACAATGATACCATTATTATTTTGGGCAGACGATAAATGTTATAATTTTTTTTTGAATTTCGCGCCATTATTACACATAGTCGCCAAGGCAACCGTTTAAAATTTGAATGTGGCGCAACTATTTCGCGTCGTCACTTAAGCGACAGTTAAAATTTGAATCTATTCATATGTAGCACCATTGTTTCATATGGGTCCTATGGCGAGTGCCCGTTTTTCTCGTCGACTATGAACATTTGCTTTGGTTCAGTATTTTTTTTCTACATCTATTAATTTTTAATTGCCGAATTAATATTATGCCACAGGTTATCAGTATCTGATATTTGTTCACAAAATTTCGTTGTTTATCTATTCACTTGTTGCTGTAAAAGTATGTTATTTTAGGACAATAACTAGAGATTGCTGTGATAGCATTTACAAATGGTAGAGAATGAAACAAATTTACATTAAATGCATGATTTCTTATTTCAAAAATTTCCTAAAAAATTACATTTTCAGACAAAAAAATTAGAATTTCAGACAAAACATTACTGTGCTTAACCTAAATTGCTGATCGTTTAGCCAGTTAAACTGTTGCCCGGAGAGCACCACGCGGAGGCGATCAGCATCACTCTCCTCTCCCTTCAGTAAATCTTCATTAGAGAGGAGCCCCGAAAAGAGCTGTTTGAGTAAGGACACATCTAAATGGTCACCATACCCGGCGCGGACAGCCTTCAACAAGTATTCAAACTTGTTGATGTTGTTCTTTGCGCAGTACCGGCGCCACAGGTACTCGCTGAGGTGGTCGCCGAAGGTTTCATCGTTGCAGCGTGGCCGGCTTCTGAAGAAATCCTTCGCAGGACGCCAGGATGCCTCGATCCGCTGCGTATGCGTACCATCGAGCGCTGAAATAAAATAATTAGAAACTTTTTAATGTCTACCATTTTGATTTACCAACAAAGCGATCCATCGGGTCGCTGTGGTTGACTACGTGGTGCGTGTATCCATGCTCGTGGAGACTCATGTAGCCCCGCCAACCACCGGTATGGATGATGCTTCCACGTGCCACGTGCTTTAAAATTGCCGGGATGAGTTTCAGCATCCCGGCGCTCCACAACCACCATGCGGATGTGCTTGCTATCATTGGCTATCATCCCTAGCACCCAGTGTCCAGGGATGATGCGACCACGCTCGTATTTTCGGTGGCCAAAGACAGATTCGTCAATCTGCACGACGACGCCTGGGCCACCCATCTGACCTTCCCACTGATGGCGGGAGAAGTGGTCCACCACCATCTCCCTGCAATATCAATACCTAAAAAATGAATTAGAATATGCTACCGAATGTTTACAACCACCAAACATAACAGTGAGTCAGCGTAGGCTGACTGAACGAGGCCGGGCGAACGTTGGGATGCGCCACATCACAGGCCTCACGCCGAGTGACGTCATACTGCCCGTCCTCCGAAAAGCCATACATAATAAATGCGACTTGATCGGGGGGCAGCTTAATGTCCTCGAACCACGTGCCGGCAGTACCAGCCCACTGGTAAGTGCGACCCTTCTCTTTCCGGCATCGCAAGCACCGGAAACGACCAAACGTGTCTTGCACGGTCCGTGGTTTTTTCTTTTGCAAATTCTCTGCATCGGCACGAGCCCCTCGTCGTAGGCCCATTGACGCCCTTCAGCGGAGTTTCTCGGCAGCCGCCTGACGTTCCAGACCGGCCTTGCAGTCATTATCTGCTTAAACAATATCAATAAATACAATAAACATAATTAAATAAATTAATACTTACCAAAAAACCCAAAGAATAACCGTAAAACAAGATTGACGCTGTTCAAAGCAATGTTCACTGCGTGGGTGATGTGAATTAATGGCGCTACATGCGAATAAATTCAAATTTTAACTGTCGCTTAGGTGACGACGCGAAATAGTTGCGCCACATTTTCAAATTTTAAACGGTTGCCTTGGCGACGATGTGAAATAATGGCGCAAAATTAAAAAAAAAAATTATTTATAACTTTTTTATTTATCGTCTGCCCAAAATAATAATGGTATCATTGTATCCAGCTTATCAAGTACTTTTCACATATATAAAAAAAATTACCAAATCGTCAGCCTTAAAGGAAACTTTTACCCTTCACTATGTCAACGCTGGTCTTCTCCTTGATGCTGGGGGAATGTGGTAGGTCGGGTTGGAGTAACTGAAGGGGGAGCCCGTGGAATTGGGCGTTTCGCACTCCGACTCGCTCCTCGTGTACCACATCGGCAGCAGCTCTGCCCCTGAGGCTGCCTTCCTGTTGTTGTTCTTGTGCTTCCTGTCGGAGTCAACGTCAAAGCTGAACACGGGGTCTTCAGCCAAGCGCGGGCTGAATATGTGCGAAGATTTCATGCACATGTAGCCGGGGGTGTTGGTGAGGTTTGGACTTGCCCTGACCTGGATTTCGTAGTTCACATACTCGTGCGATTAGGAGAGGTGCTCGAAGTTGGGTGGGCTCAGCATCGCCAAGTAGTCGCTGTGGCCCTCCTCCAAGAGCTGGGTATTCATTACCATTTTAGTGCTGTAAAAATAATGTGCTTTAGTAACAATGATGATTCTATGCAAACTTTGATTGAGTGTGCAGTGAAAGGATAGACAAACACACTGCTGCATGCTAACCTGAACTTACGGCTCTTGTATTTGTTGTTGTATTTATGTTCTTAAAAATCTAGGTTTTGTGACTTTATTATGCATTGAACAAATTCATTACTACTGATTTCAAAACGTTTCTGTTAAGTCTCTCAAGCTTTGTCTGTTTTGTTGAGCAGATACTGCCAAAAATTTAAAGATGAACGAAGCTGATTGATAATTTCTGAAATGACTGGCATTCCTAAGAATTGTGTTCATGAAATTTCCGCTACGTTTCGGCTCGCTGAGTGCCGAAAACGCTCTTCAATAGATAAAAACCAACTGAATGAGTGCTTCACTACAAAATCTCACCCGACACCAACAGCTAGAGGATTATTTCATTGAAAGCATCGTTAGACGAGGATGAAATATGGATATGGAGACGAAACAACTGATATGGGAACGTCCAGCTTCCTCAGTTCAGAAAAATTCAAAATTTAACCATCTGTCCGTAAAACCGCGGCTATCGTGGTTTGGGATGGTGAAGGCCTACTATCATGTGAATTAACAGCAACAGATACTGCTAAACTCCTCATTAGAAGAAAAATTGCTAGACGATTACGAGAAATAATTTAAATACTTTCAATGATTTCTGAAAAAAAGAAACAAAAAACTCGCCGAGAGCATGCAAAACATTAAAGTTATGTCAAAAATGGAAGGTGAGCAGCCGTATAGTTGAATACGGGGACATTTCGGGTTGCAAAAAATGGACGAGCTGTTAAAGAGCCTCGAAGGGAACGAATACAGAGCATTGGAATATACAGATGATTCAAACTCACTTAGAACCAACACATTCAAAAAATCAAAGAAAGATAGAGGTAGCACTAGTGTTAGCTAGACGAGCTCATGGAAGATCATATATAAGACCCGAACTGGCTTTAACAGTACCTAAAGGTAAAAATATTGAGAAAATGTGCCGGGACATACCTTCATAAAAGGACCATGTCATAAACGAACGGAAGAACTGTTAGTACCAGTAGGAATCAGCTACGAACTAATATAGCTCTTCTCACAAAATTTATTTTGAGGACATCTCAACAAATTAGGGCTGTACAACGGAGATCCGAGTTTCAGAGAGGGAAACAGAGACAGCCATTCATATCTTGTGCAAGTGTGAAACTTTAACTCACAAAAGACAAGCCATCTAAAAAGTTGTCATTGTTCCGAATGCACACTTCGACAGCAAAAACTCTCCATTCATTCATCCACATGTTAGCTATTAAAGATATCTTTAGTCAAAACTTTCTAAATATCTGCGTCTAATGAAGTCACTTTCTCTACCTTTGGACCACTCTTTATTTCATAACCTTCCTTTGAAGTTAGGGAACGAGCTTTGCCTCAACATCTTCGTTTCAGAAACCCATCTAAATATGTCAAACACTACTAGTATATTCTAGACTCATGGTATTCTGCACAATGATTTAAAAATTAGTAACGTTCAAGTTCAATGAGTATATCAGTCATTACACTAAAGTAAAAATTAAACGGGCGTACTGTAAACCTCAAGATCTGTTGGTCTGTTGATGAAATACTATAAAAACAAAATTCAATTTAAAGAGTGGTGTAAACTAAATGACCACCCCTACCAAAAAAGTTATCCTGATCAAAAAAATGTTTAAAACAATTTTACTAATATTCTGAGTACATGTAATAAGTCCTTAAAACGGGGTGGTTCACAAGTCCCTCTGGAGTTTCAAAACTCATTTATACATTAACCATCAGAATTTCACCAGCGAGAGTCGTTATTAGCTAGAGACCTCTCCAAATATGTCTTTATAATACAAGCGTTTTTCATACTTCTAGATTTAGCTACTAGAAGGTAGTTGTATCAGATATGGCCTTCATTAATGAGTAGAGTTTTCAGATTTTTGGGATTTGCTAAATGTTATGAAAACGAACAGACAGAACCATTTCATACAACAAAATTAAGGACATGAACATCATTGGAAGAAATTTTCAAAAGTTATGATGTCCTATAAGTCAAGATTTACTAATGCCATGGCCGATCCTCTTAGAGTTCTTTATACAAACGTCTTAACGTGGAAAACTACGGATTCATATGGGTGATGAAACCAATTATAATAATGTACGCATTTGGGCATTTTTTCTTTGGTGAAGGAACTGTTAGTAGTATAGTGTATTTAGAACTGATGCTACAATTACAGGAAAATAATGGGGACTTCATTTTTTAAAATAAATATTAAATTTTTTGATTGTTGGGTTAAACGCATTTCTCATAGTGAGTCTCTTTCTCTTCTGTCTCAACGTACCGTAGCTCTGTAGTTTCCACTTTCCAGCCTTTCTTTTGGTCGAGATTCATACAAAGCACTGTCTCTTTAGCTGAATATTTCATCTATGAAGAAGCTGCGGTATCACTTGGTAGCTTCTTTTACAAAAACTGTTTATTTTCGTAAAGGATTACTTATGTTATTGACGCGCATCCTATCTTTTTGCTAAAGCTAGAGACTGTCATATAACAGAATTTAGTTCTTCATGTCGTACATAATAGCCTCCACTTTTGGAACATTTAAGTCTATGGCGTCCACGTTTCTCCTCTACATTTGCACTATAAACAAAAAAGAAGTTTACATAATTGTGAATCCAAACCTAAACTGAAGGTGGTTGTAACTTATATGTTGAAGAGTTGTCTAAAAATCCACGTTCATTTATGGTGGCAAAATTCCCTTTTTCCTCTTCTGCTATTGTTTCATCATTTCGGTAAAAGGTGACAAATTTGAATGTTTCCATAAAATCCTTGGTGAAGTTTAAGATTTACCCCTCTGTCACGTTCAATCCTTTATCATTCTTAATTGAAGAAGTAGAATATATGTGTGCTCTTAACAAGTTTCTGATAGTATCCTAATCTTTTGGAACGAATGAATTATTTTACTATTTAAAATGTTGTATTTGACAAGCCTAGTCAATGTCTTAAGAGATGAAAAATGGTACATGAATAAATCATTGACTTATATTCATTTTTAACTAAAAATAAATAAAAATGTAATGCTAGTGATATCTATCGTTATGTATGATTAATATAAAAGTAGAATACATTATAATTTAGTATATTTCTATATTTATTGCGACATCTATGAGCGCTTTGCCTTACTACGCATGACTACAACTATAAAGTCGCCTTCCGTAACCGGCGATCGATCCTTAGTCCCGCTTCATCGTCTTCGCGATAAACCGTGCTGCTTGCAGGGTGAGTTAATTTGACTAAAGTAATTTTTGCGCGACTTTTTTTTAATTGTTCGCATAAATAAAGCTGGCGCGAATAAAAAGGGGGCGGTGTTGCACTCGAACATCCGCTGTGGCGCGCGTAACGCGCCCAATTGACCACCACCGTCAGCTAACCTTAAGGGATGGTGCGAACCCTCCGCTGCTGCTTACGTAACGATCGCATATCAGTTTTGCTGAAACGTAGCTGCTAAGCAACCCTATTTTAGCCGCCTTATGTAACCTTGGCGAAGGTCCAGAAGGTAATTGGGCAACAATTCCACCTTGACCCGCATTTCCCGAATCTAATTGTAACCAAGTGCGGGCGCGGGCTTTCGTAACGTTGGGTCATCAGAAAGTGCATTAGAAAAATCCTCCAGTGACGTATTACTTGCACTGAACGTCAGCAGGAATCGCGGAAACACGTGCTCCTGTGGCGGGTTGCATACGTTTCAAGTTGGAGGAAATTAACACTTTATTATATAAGTGACTAGAATTATATTTTATGAGAAGTGAATTTGTAATGTCGTTTAAAGATACTCGCGCTAGTGTTCTTCTTCCCCCCACTCCTTTGTAAAACAAGCGAATAAAAGAGTAACAAACGCTCTATACCAGCCCTCCGAACTCTGGACGAGAGTGAGCTAATTTCAGTAAAATTTTTATTATGTCTATTAGTCTAATAAAGGGACCCTGTTGAATCCTTATCTCAAGGAATTTTCGATATCTTTTATCATATGATTGTTACGAGTTTTTCCCATTACATAAGCAAATGGGTTAGCTAATAATTCGTCCTGATAAATTAGTTATCGGTTAATTCTTAAAAATCAACCCTCAATATCAATAACATTGAAGTATCTGTGAACGAGACAAATATTGAAATTATCAACTAAAAAGCTATTGTTGTTTCAGGCTCATTTTCCCCACAGCTTTAATCCCAGCCGACCACAATGGGTGTACCTGACGGAGATTGTGAGAAGGGCAAGAAAATCTTCATCCAGCGGTGCGCGCAGTGCCACACCGTGGAGAAGGATGGCAAACACAAAACGCCCCAACTTGCACGGGCTGATCGGTAGGAAAACAGGGCAAGCGCCGGGCTTCACATACACCGACGCGAACAAAGCCAAGGGTACGACTTCTTCAAACTTTGTTACACAGGTTGTGATTCGTTCCATTTGCAGGTATCACGTGGAACAAAGATACCCTGTTCGAGTACCTGGAGAACCCCAAGAAGTACATCCCCGGAACGAAAATGGTGTTCGCGGGCCTGAAGAAGCCGCAGGAGCGTGCCGACCTGATTGCATACTTAGAATCGGCAACTAAGTGTTAATTAGTCTGGGCGAAGCACGCGTTCCGTTTTGTGAAACCTGCAGAGTGGTGTGCTCGATATTTATTTTTAGTATAATTTGTTGCAAACTTGAACCGTCACCCTGATGCAGGTTCTGCAAAATGGAACTCCCGTCAGTTAGTAGTATTCGTCGATTGGTAGCAGACTGTTATTACCATTGCGCTGGACAGGTCGAATACTTGTATAAACTAGCCAATTTTAAATTATTTTATTTTAACAATACTTCGTCATAATGCTGTACAGTGTGCGTAGTTAATGTAACATTACTTGTGATCGTCATTTCTGTTACAAATACACCGATGTTTCGAGTTGATTGTTTGCTTTTACCTGTTGAAGTTAGCGTTTACTGGTATACTCCTGCGGTCCAGGGAGCTGGTTGTTGTATCCAATGCGGGCATGAATCTCCTGTTTGCTCTTTGGGCCGACCTGCCAGGCTGGAGGTTCATTATATGGCTTGGTGGCTTTCATTTGTTCTTTGGCGGCTTCCTGTTCTTTCCTCATCGCTTCGTATTCTACCACATCCTCCAGCTTCAGCTCGATGCTGGTTGGAAATCGGCGAAGCATTCTGGAACCAGCATACAACTAATCGCATTCCAAACATGCATTAAAAGTGCAAGTATACAAAAATTCTCAGCAATCTAACCTGCAATTAATTTTCCTAGTACACGTAAATTGCAATAGGCGGACAAGCAAAATACAGAAATTCACATTTGTGGTTGTGTTCAACTTTAAAAATCAAAGGAAAACGAATTTTCTCTCAATCAGTTCTGCCAATATGAATTATGTGCCCAGGGTTACCATGTCGTAAATTTAGTGGGATTTCACTTATTTTACAGGGTAGGTGCAAATATTCCATTATTGAAATTAGGCCCAAGTGCTCTTCTCTGTGTCATACTGAACGGCATAGGTAAAAAGTATGTACATTAATCTTGGTGTTTGACGTAAAATTGCATTGGTGGTTCGGAATTAGTTGTTCTTGTTACAACACTAGATTTGTTTTTTTATGATAAGCTTCTCAAATACTTTGTACATAACTGACACCAAAATGATTGGGCGATAAGAGCTTTTACTAAATTTTGGCTACTTTCCATGACACTGGAAAATATTCGAATCTTAATGCCACGTTGAATAGTGTAGCTATTATTCCAATAATGTTTTCTAGCAGTTCATTAAAAATCTTATCAGTTATGAGGTTCCAGTCTAGGACATTTAAAATAAAGATATTACAAACTGTCGTGCAGACCACGCAGTTTGTTAGAGTTTTGAGTTATTTCAGTTCGAATTTATGGTTACATATTCAGACAATGAAAAAGCGACCTTTACAGCTCATATATCATCATAATGATGTATCAAGGACTATTACGCAAACGCCGCGAGTATCATTATTTCTTTCTAAACAAGTAAAATATAGATGTTTATTTATTCAGGAAGAAGGTCGTGACGATTAAAGATTTAAACTTTACATTGATGTAGCCGATGCAAAAGGTCATATAATCGTTTCAACTATAGGGTTTTTCTTCACTGATAGTTTTCCCCGCTTTCTATCTTATATCAGTAAAACGAGTCTGGCGCTTATGTAACTATAGTTCATTTAGAGGAGGTATGGCCTCGCTTACTAGAGCATGGTGTGCTATTAAAAGCGTTGCAGACGTCAAGCGTAAACATTGCGCTGTAAAATTTACCAGTTGCGTGACCGCTAATTATATCAATTGCACCTAAATAATTACTTTCAGAATCCACATTCGATCTCTATTAGTCCATTTGGGTGATGCTTCAGCAGCTTATACAGGCTGTTTAAGAAGAAATTGAACTTTTGCCCTAGTAACGGTACTATTAGCACCATCGAGTGGTAACCAGTTGCGTTTGCAACGTTTCAGTTAAGACTATCCACCGGTAAAATTTTCTTCAAATTGACATAATAGAGTTTTGATTTAAATTAAGGTAGAACGTTTACCAAAATTGGTAAAATCAATATATGTTTCTGTACACAGTTTGTCATTTGTTGTCGATCAACTTAAGTCAATTTTAAAAATGGTTGAGGGAAGAATAGTGCAGTGGTCCTATTCTCCACAAACATTCGATTGGCAAGACTCGTTACCTTGAAGCGATCTTGGACGAGAGCTTATTGCAAAGGTAAAGGCAGTCCGTCAGGCTCTTCGTTCTCTTATATCCTGGGAGTTGGGTGTTTTTCGCAATAAATTAACTACACCCTCCATTATCCAGTCGATCATGCTGTACGCATGCCGCATTTAGATGTACTCAGTTAAGATACACGAGAATAAAATGGCGAGACTCATTACATCGGAGCCATCCTGAACAAGCTCAGCTGAAAGCTTATGGATTGGGCGGTTGTCAGGCACTTGACTTCCTTTTATACAAGACCATAATCTGCACGTCCCGTTTGGGGATTTTGCTCCAAGACACATGTGAATAAGCTGCAACTGATCCAGAATTGAGTCCTCAGAATGTTTTGGCGCTCCGCGATGTCAATATGCCAGTCATCCATGAGTATGTCTCAACAATTCGTTTCCATTATTGAAGGCTACGACAATACCATTATTCGTGGTTTCTACTATGTCTATAAGCTGGGTAGAAGCGCTTGCCATAACAGCTCGAAGATTCTGATTCCTCCATAAGGTGGTATGAATGCGGTCAACTGCAATCCATGCCAGATCACAGCAGAAAAAGAGAATTATGAGCTAAATTCAGCGACCTCTAATGTCGCTAACGAAGCGAAAATCAATGACTGTATGGTGTTTCCATAGAACTTAATTAAATTTCAGTTATTTAAAATTTATTTCCCCAATTATTAACAGGGGAATTGAACGATTGTTTATCTAGAAGCCATATACATTATCGGTAGTGTAAAATCTCTCTTTCTTACCAATGTCGACTTTTAATCTTTCTCAGCTTTCATTACTGAGAGAGCGCTATAATTTTACTTTCCTTACTTCTTTCTCATTCCAACCTGCTCTAAGCCAACGTGGAATGGTGAAGTCAAAACTTTTATGGATTCAAATAGAAATAAGCTCTCAGTTTCTGGCACTCTTAGGGATTCTAACCAAAGCAGTGAAAAATAATCAAAGGAAGAGGGTGCCTGACCCTAAGAATCTCAGGGTCAGACCAGGTTGTCGCATGATGACGTTATAAATATAAACGTACACTACAGAAGTTTAAGATTGCAGAACCGGAATATAAGTTAACATAGATAAAATACATCATAACTCTGCGGTCGTATTTGAAGTTTGGAAATTTATGACATTCCGTCCATATAGTGGACATTTTCAGGAGCAAAATCTTTTAAAATCCAGCTGCTATTTTGCTCGTACTTGCTGACGTCATGCAGCTTGCGGACATAACGTTTTCTGGTCGATTGCGACATCAAGGGCTGATTTGGTTTTTTGTTTACTGATGGCCTGTTTGTGGGTAAACCAAGATCTATGTAAACAAAAAATGACGTTTTTGTTTGGAGTGGCTTAATGGTTTGATTAAAAGTCAAAACTCATACTAAAAGGTTCTGATGAAGGTTCTTATGGAACATTTTCCAATACAGTCAATGGTTTTTAACAGAAAATAACAAAAAGCAAAAATTATTACAAGTATCACATTCACGTACTTGATGACTAGGTTAGAGTTGACATCAAAGTTTCTTGCAACTGTTAC
The DNA here is from genome assembly GCA_036346155.1 of Sinelater perroti. Taxonomy (NCBI): domain Eukaryota; kingdom Metazoa; phylum Arthropoda; class Insecta; order Coleoptera; family Elateridae; genus Sinelater; species Sinelater perroti. The sequence continues at coordinate 6,548,400 of JARFIY010000111.1, read as the reverse complement.
CTCTTATTATGTTCATGACTTTTCATAGACCTCCTTTATAATTTCAAACAGGAGTTTTTAAGCCTGCGTTGTTATATTAAGGCAGATGCCGCACTAAAGCCTTGTGCGATGAGACGACCATCTCATTTAAATACTAGCAGTGATACTGTTTAGTGAGGATCTAATATATTTAATCCAGAAGACTTGTTCATGGCCGCTATTTTTTTCGTAGATGAGTGTGGTTGGAGATTAGTTTAGACGACGATACTGAGGATTTTCAGATTGCTCTTCTGTACGTCCCCAGTATTTTCTTGACTTTTTGCTGATCATGAGGGTATGACCATTACCCTGAATTAACATTTTTTTAACTTTGGAGAAAGATATCTTTATATAAATAGTGAAGGTTGGTTTTTAAGTAAAGGATGTCCAATTGTGACAACTTGTATAACATGTAGCAGGTGGAAAACTTATTTACCAACCCAAGAGAAACATGAGGGTCATTCCATGCATTTTGTACAAATTTTTAAATTAAAAAAGTCAACAAAAAGTTAATACAAGATGGCAAAGTTCAGTGCTGCTAAGGTCATCTGGTACCAAGACCATATCAACCAGTAGCCTTCTTGGAGAGCTATCACCACATCAATTTACTGCCGGAAATCAACACTTTAGACAACATTTTGGATTGTGATTAGTACTGATGATTTCAAGAAATATTTATAAATAAAAATAATTATAATGTGGATGTTGGAAATAAGAGCATCGTGTACTGCACCAGCAAAGTCAACTGTCCTTCATCACTTTTAAATTAAGGCTGATGCTTTCTTTTGAGACGTTTAGGTGTTAACATCGTTAACATAGACAACTCGTTTTCCTCAAAGTCGATCTCGTTATCCAGGATTTTTCAAGACAGGCCATCAGTGGTAAGTCAAATGACATTAATGACATGCCATCACTGTTACAAGATGACAAGACCAATTGTCGCGTTATAGCAGATCAATTTTACAGAATTCCTCTTTTAAAACTATCCTCTACAGTTGAGAATAAATGTTAAATGCTCCCAAACTCTAAATATGGACTAATAACTTGATAATATCTAATACAATGTTCCTGGTATAGGTAATGTTGAATGGAATGAATTACCATACGAAAATGATTTTTGTGGCATAGTATATGTTTATGAGAATGCTCATATTTGGTATAGGCAGGGTTGTGGCTCGCAGAATTTGTTCCTGAACTGTAGTAGTGGAAAAATATGCAAAAAAACAAAAGTTCCAATCAATTTCATTTTACAATTATGCACATGGGCTAAGTGTTTAGAGAAAATGTTTTCTGAGCTACAAAATGATTATTCTCATCATACCATATTTAGGCAATATGTAAAGTTCTAACTAGAAAATGTCCACTAAAGATGCTATGGTCCAATCATCCTATCACTAGATAGAAGAGCGGTTGGACGGCTCCTTCGCTGGCAGTTTGTATCATATTGACCGCCTTCAAGTGAGAAATGCCTTAACTGATGCGTTTCATAGCATCATGAGAGGCTCAATATCTTTGAAAATTGAATATTTTAATGTATTAATATCATAAGTGACAAAACTAGGTGTTATTTGCGACATGCCTACTAAAGCCCAAAACAAAGTTTTTTAACGATGAGGGCATGTGATCTCCAGATTCTTGATGAAACATGGAAGGATTAGATTTGATTGAAGTGCCTAGAGTATGGTGGAGAGTATTTTGGAAGATTATAAAAATTAAAGGTCTCTGCCATCATTTCCAAATAAACATAACAAAGAACCCAAAAAATTATTAGAGATTATGGATCAAAATTAATTATTTAAATGATTACAACTGTAATAGAAAAGGTAGTGAGAGAAATAAAAGCAGGAATGGGGTATAGAGTTTTATGAGTGTGTTGCAGACCAGCAGCATACGAGCAAGTTTTCAAATTTAAGCCAGTTTTGGTTTGTAGTATGCTACTCTTCAACACTTTCACGACCATCTGTAAACGTCAGTTTTGTTTAAGGAATAGCATTTGGTGATGCCTTTTAATGAATTCACCTTAAACTTGTATTACCCTAATTCATGCATTTAGATGTGATGATGATCGGGGAACCTGCCTGTGGGATTATGCTATGCAAAGTCATTGGTTATAAAGAGCTGTTGCATCAACTGCAAATTGATGGAATTCCTACTAGTTGAATATTTTATAATACATATCGCTTGTCCTGTATTGGTTTTCTTTAGAGAGCGGAACATATCAGTTCTTCCATGCCCAATATAATCTGGATGTAACTCCTATTAAGCAGAATATAATAGGGCACCATCTATTGATATTCTGGAAAAGACGATCTGTGGACTAGAGTAACATGACTATATAATTTATTCCTTCTGGGTGTTGCAGTTTTTTGATTTTTGGGCAAGGCTTTCATATGTTGTTGAACTACAAAATAAGTATCTAGGATGTAGTTCGTCTTTATTGTTCCAGAAACAATAGTTTGAATTACTTGCTCAAAGTACAGAAGACAAGTTAGCATCTCCCTACAGGTGAAAAGTAGTAACGAGCGGGTATTATACCATAAAACCACAAGTAAAAATAAATTACATATAATCTCACAGCATTATTAAAACAACAAAAGGCACGTGTTTAAGTTTTATGTACATGCACAGAGACAATCACTTTGGAATTGAAGTGAAACTCTAGCCGACTACTCTTAACATTTAGGATCAATAAATTAATGTAAAATCGTAATATTTGGCGATAAAAATTATGTACAGGTGAGTGATCTGCAAAGTCCTAAAAACATGAAACTGCAAAGGAGCAGGCTGCTGCCTGAAATTTGAGATCTGTGCCCTCTAGATGGAACCTTTTGCCTATAACTGCATTGTAGGGTACTGTTGTGTACGTACACCGTAAAATTAGGGAACTTCTCAACTTTCTCCGCCTGAAACAACAATGGAGACAGAAATAAACTCAATATTTTTGGTGAAATTTAAATACCACAGCAAGTGTATCGTCTCTCTTCCTGCAAAACGTCAAGTGCAATCCGTAATAAAAATACTCTTCAATCCTTTTGGTTAACAGTGTTTCATTGTAGGGTAGACTTTGCAAATGAGACATAAAACTCTTATTTTGAAACTCTAATGGTTCTTTTATAATTAAACGATCAAAAGGTCCAAGCCCAGCTCCTGTGTCACCTTCCGTAAACTCTTTCGCGTTCTGCAGTGCCAATATTGCTTTCCGGTTGGCTTCTAGTGAGTTTTCATCTCCTGGGCGATATGGAGGAAACAGCGATGTCGTTGAGACGATCGGGCTCGCCGTTGTTTCTGGCCTGAAGTTGAATTTAATTATGTATCTTTGATATATACGCTAATGAATACTTACACTCCATGCAAGAACATGTTCTCAATATCTGTCATATTCTTCTCGTAAAATTCTTTAACTCCCATGTTATCAAAGAAGTACTTAATAGGAGGCATTGAGTAACAACCAGCCAGTTGGGTTCTCGGGTAATGTAAAATGAAGGCGAGGCACATTTCTTCCCTTGTCGAATACCCACCGAGCGTAGGATTTTTCCTGTTGAGAGTCGAGTAGGTACATTCCGTGATAAGGCCGTCACCGGGTAAAATTGTAACTTCATGCGAAAGCGTTCTTGCTTGTTGGTAATTGAAGTCGTAATGATCATCCTAAAAAATCCTTACAGTTAGTTTTATAGAAGTAAGTTTTCTTATATTACCTGTGCAATAGGTGCAAGTTCTTTATTTCCGCGTATGTGCCTCAGTTTCAATTTGCGCCCAGCAAGATGAGAATGTAATAGAACAGAGACAACATTAACCCCGTCTCTTGGTAAAACCTATAAATTACAAATTAATTAGATGAGTAATGAGTTAAAGAAAGCGGCCGACCTCTCTAGTGCAGCCCATGCTACAGTAACCCCCTGATTTATATTCGGGTTGCTGTGGCGGCACAAAATGCAACGGCGAGATAGTCACACCTGCGACCAAAAAGCCGCCCTCGTTCGCTCTTAGCTTATGCGTGTAGTGGAGGCGCAATCCCGATGTATCTACTGCCCTCTTCATGGAAGGGTTATCGAAGTGAATTTCGAGCATGTAGTAGGAGGGAGATCGGGCCGCGAGCGGCAGCCCTACGTGTTTCGGTATGTTCTCTCCTGAAGGTAAAGTGTGTCAAAATGCTTCTAATTGGTAGTTAAAAATGGTACCTCTTGAGCCGACAGCCCAGGCAACCAGCGGCGTGAGGCACTTCTCCCACTCGATCGGCATCTCCGGGGAGTAACAGGGCCGGCCGCCGTCCTTCGCGAAGTCCTCCCATTTCTTGATGTTCGGCACGTTGTACTGGATTTCGCACTCGTGCAGCAGCATGTGGTGCACAAAGGAGGTGTGGTTGGGCCCCACGATGGGCTCGTAGCCGATGATGTGGTGCTTCTGCTGCAGGGTGGGCGCTTTGAAGATCTTGCACCAGTACGTCGTGTCGTCTTTTACCTCAAACTGGAACGGAAATGTTCGGATCATTTGGTTTTTTGAGCTTTTTGAAGATAAAAGTGGTTTGTTCTGTTTGTGTAATAAATGTAATAAAAATATGAATTATAAAATTACAAGTTGAAAATGTATTTATTTGAGTTGAGTCTTTCAGGTGGTTTAGAAGGTTTTCCGTTCATGCGCAAGCATCCCCTAACTTCTTCAATGTTTATATTTTTTTTATCAAACATTTTATATTCTGTGTATCAAGTTGATTTATGTTTTCTTTCTTGAAGATTTTATTTGGAAAATTATGGTGTTTCAAATTTAAGAAGACTATTATGATAGTAAACTCATTGCGTTGCAATGTCACTACAATTTGCGAAAGTTTCATTCATGTAGATATCATAAACCTTTCTTTTAAAAAAGAGAGTATTAATTATCAAAACAATATAAGAGTTTCTACAATGAAGCATTTAATAATAAAACAAGAAGCATAAAAGACAACCAAAAGAAGAATCAAAGCAGGTTGAAATAACTAAGTAATTAAACATAAATAGATTATGAAAGGTATAAAAACAACAAAAAGAAGCCAAAAGACTACTCAAAGAAGATTCTGGGAACAATTTGGAGAAAAAATGAAAAGGGAATTAAAAATTATGCTTTGTGGCTATTAAAATTGTGAGGAGAATAAAAGTAACATGGCCACACACAATAATATGAAATATGAAATATTCACAGACGAAGAAGGTACAGACATAACTGAGAAAAAAAACACAAATACAATAAGAACAAGAGAACTATCAACAGAAGATATAACATTAGAAAAATTACAAGAGCCATTTAAGAGAATGAAAGTAGGAAAAAGACCAAGATACCAACAAATTGCAACAGACATGATAGAAGTTGAGAAACTGAAAGTGATATTTAACAAAGTATTAAATTTACGAGATATCTCAGAAGAATGGACGATTGGCGCCATAATCTCAACATATAGAAAGGAAGCACAAAGAATTGTAATAATTACAGGGCCACTACACTATTAAGTACAGCAGGCAAACTATACACAAGAATTTTAGAACAACTAGAATAAACAACAAGGATTCAGAGCAAGTAGAGGAGCGACAGATGTATTTTTCGTTCTAAGACAGGCATCTGAGAAAGCAACCAAAGCAGACGGTGAGATATATGTTTGCTTCAGAGACCTGGAAAAAGTCTTTGACGGAGTAAACAAAGAGGATATATGGATAATTCTAGAGGAACGGGGTATAGAAGAGAAACTCATATAAGAAGGGAAAATCACTATACAAGAAAACAAGGAACTTTGTAAGTTAGACAAGGAAACAAAGCTAGAACAAGTAAGAAGTTCTAAGTCATTAGATGAAAATTAGATAAAGAAATAGAAGAAAGAATAGGATCGGCGGAAAAAGTATTTAATGCAATCAAAACCAAAGATCTGGAATATTTATCTTTTTTTTTTGGCAAATTAAGTTTTAGAAACAGCCGAAGTTATAGGATTGAATTAGGGTGGCTGAGTTAACTATATGATGTTTTGACAAACAAATTTAAATAAGTTGTCATGAATGGACGGGCGTGTTTGTTTGACCTGGAGGAGCGTACTCATGATGAAGGTCTAAACTTTACTACGACCTTTGGCCATCTTCTTCAGACATGGTAAATCAGAAAATTTCCATTAGAAAAACTGAGCTTTTGTTTCTAGATGGTAGCCATAAACCCATCTCAGATTATGAGCTTTTTGAGTTTGATATATTGTTAGCAGTCTGAAGCAAGTTATTAGCAACTGCAACACGATATTTCTTCTGTTCTGGCAATACCAGCCGCGCAAAAAAAAAAATTCTGCGGGGCACAATTTCACATATTTTAGTTTTTGGAATTCCCAGTTTATCTCCATTAGTCGCTGATCTTTGTTGATTGTAGCATGTACACATTGCTCGTCTCTAAAAACATGGATCCCTTTTTCAACAGATTCCCAGCCATTTCTAAATCGTTTGTATTATGCTTTTATTTGTGCTACACTCAATACATTGTTCCCGAAGCTTCCACATAATTCGAATAACTTCTGTTGGCTAACGTTCCAGCTTCTCACAAAATTTGAAGCAGATTCGGTGTTATATTCGCCCAGTGATTGGATATGCGACGTGTAACTACCATCTCACACCATCAGTAAAGTTGTTCTTATTCATGCATGCGCATTGCAGTTTAATCTCATCAGATAGACTTTCAGGAAAGACCTTATCCTAAGTGATTCGTCAGTACCTTGATCGTCGGCTATTGAGCTGTTCGTCCGAAATCGTCAGGTGGTGGCGAATAGCTTTTCTTCTACCTAAATATTTTTCTTAAATGAGTTAGGGAAAAATTAATCAGAAACCAGAAATTTAGAAACGGAGAGCTTAAATGCAGGACTGATGGAGAAATTAAGGATTGCACAGAGGAAAATGGAAAGATCAATGCGGAATATAAGATTGTAAGACAGAATGAATTATTAGGAAAATAAGGATGCTAGACGTGGTAAAATAGTTGTGGAAATGGGCTAGACATTTGATGAGAACAGGAGACGGAAGAAAACCAGAAAGGCGACAAGGTGGGGACCACGGACAACCAAGAGGAGCCCAGAAAGACCAAAAACACGATGGAAGGATGATATCCAGAAAGCAGTGGGAGTGCAATGGATGCCAAAAACGAGCAATAGACAGGAGTGGTAAAATATTGGAGTGGCGTATATCCAGAGATAGAGTGAAACGAGTAAATGAGTAAGCATTTAAGATATAATTGTACATTAGTGATAAAGGAAAAAATAAGTTGCAATAAGAAAAATTGAAAAATAATCCAGCAAGCAGGCAAATTCCAGTGATCGTGGCAAAACCTCTTCTGGTTTTCCGTCGTCAAATGGTAAAAATAGGAGCTTTGTTGGTCTTTACAGCTCTTCCACTCAAACACTTTGTAGCCATGCAAGAGGAAGGCTGCGATATGAAAATAGATCACCGACGAAAAGGAACTTCCACGAGAGACTTGTCTATTATTCTTTGAAATATGCGGTATTACTCATCGATCTATTCTATTTAATTTGCCGACTTTACGAGCATCACACGACAGATGGAAAAGAGTAGTATTTTCTACCACCTATCCACTACTCTTGGTTAAGTGCGCGGTGTATATTCTTCAGAAGGCTGTAATAAGAAAAGAGAGAAAACTTATGCAATCCATCTTCATTGTTTCTTTCATTCATCAACCTGCATCGTGACTGCCCACTTTGGAAAAGCAAGAGACTTGCCTTGAAAGTTAAAAGGTGTGAAAATATGCAGTATACAGATCAGGAAATATTCTTAAAGAATGGATGGTGTCTGTTTTTATCTGATTACCAAGAAAACAAACCCAAAAAATGTAGTAAACCAATGTTCATTACACCTTAAAATTACTCCTTAAAAGCTGAGTGACCAAATGTATCGGAAGTTTGATATGGATATAGACGACACTCAATGCTTAGACGTGAACCACGATGCATGCGTTTACTTTATCGACTACAGCAAGCTGTTGGATGAAGTCCCCCACGATCAACGAATAAATGTTTTTAAAATGGAAACATCTAAACTATAGGGGTCTTTAAGTTATCAAAATTGTATTGTAGTCAAAAGGTTGCAATACGCATTGATAATCAAATATTCTGTTGTCGCCAACGCCTTTTAAATCACTTGAAGAAGAAACGATTGGAATAAAAGTTAACGGAACACCAATTAGTAACATTAAGTATGTCGACGACATGAATATCGTGGCAGAAAGCATTAAATAATCGCGTGTAATAAAGAATCCTTAATATTCAAAAGACCAAAAACTCTCAGAACAAATGAAAATACCAAGGCTGGTATTAATGGAAAAAATATCAAATCAGTTAATAGGTATACATATCTTGGTACGATGATAAACCGTACAAACTATTGGCGGTATAATAAAATAAGAATAGAAAAAGCCCGAGCATATTTTATTAAAGTTAAACGAGTCTTATAGCAAAGATTCGAACTTAAAATTAAGCTCCTGATTAGTAAAATGTTATGTCTTTGTTACTCTTCTCTAAGGAGTAGAAGCTTGGACCTTAACGCAACAAGTTTCAAGAAAATCAAAGCATTTGAAATGTAGAGCTACAGCATGATAAACATGGAGGTCCTAAAACAAATGGGGAAAGACAAGTATCAAGAAACAAAAGCTGGAATATTTTGGACACATTACAAGAGGAAACACCAGACAATAATACAGAGCAAAATCCAAGGAAGAAGAACAATATCATGGTTCAGAGAAACAGATTCTAAAATTGTAATAGCAATGATAATTGCCAACCTTTAACAAGGAAATGGTACTTAAAAAATAAAGAGTACAACCAAGAGTACAAAGAATGTCTACCGAAATCAAGACTGCTATCAGAAAAGGCTACGAAAGCATGCTGGAAGACCTCCACATGAGTGTTAATTCAATTTGGAGACTAGTCGAGGTTTTAAAAAACATCCTCTGCCTGATTCCATTTATTTACGGAGAGACAATCGTGACGGCGTAGAAGATGGCAAGACATTTTCTGATATAAACTGTAAGCTTGATTTTTACTTATCCTATAATAAGGAAAGTAATGTAATGGGCGGAAATTTGACCCAGTTTTTCACATTTCTGAACGAATTAAAGCCTCAGGACACAAAGTAAAAGTTGGTGAAATAGAAACTCGAAAAAAATTGAAACCCAGGATTTTTGTCAGAATTACCCAAATAATAGAATAAGGAAAGTCGTGTGATCTTCACACCAGACTTTTTGAAATTGTTTTTTGGCCTTTGCTTGTTGCCTAACGAACTTGGCAACGTTTTCACCAGTTTTATTTTTTTGTCTTCGATTGATATGATGTTACTCTTTAAGCACACATCGCCACATTGTTAATATAACTAACAATATTTTGGACGCCCCTCGTATATGCATTCATTCACCTTTTGGCACATAAATTATAATTAACTGCCCTGTGGTGCAGATTTTGCGTCTCGTGTTTCTCTTGCAGCCGAACAACACTGGAAATTTACGCCCCGTGAATTATGGCAGCTGTATAATTTATTGGTACTTGATAGATGTGACTGGATCGCGATAAGTCTAATATGAGATTAAACTTTCCCAATTTTGTAAGTGATGGCGTCTTGATAACTATAAATTTGGCAGCCAGAGCTACCGGTCCCTTAAATTATCTCATTTCAACGTTGTTTGAAGTATACAGGCGGAAAAATGTTTTTTTTGTGCGCTTCGGTAGGCCCTCTTTGGGCGTTGATTGACCTTTAAACCCGCTGCATATGGAAGTGTGAAAAGTTGAGCTGATATTTTAGGGATAGGCCGAGTAATAGCTTTTGTGCGTCTCTAGAGAGGATATTATATTAAAAAAGATTATTCGATCACTTGCTAATGAGTTTACAATTACTGAAAGTTAAAAAATGTATTTTTTAAAATCAAAAGTATCTTGTATTGATTCGGACCATATTAGTCTATTGTTCAATAAAATCTAGCTGAAATATGGTAAGACGAGTTGTGACTAATAGTGAAAGCTTCCTTCAGTGATGCTAACAATAAATTACTATACATACATTTCCTTGCATGATTCGTTGCTTGTAGAGTTATAAGTGATATACAGGGTGTCCCATGAAATACATCTACAAAATATTTGTGAGTAAGGAAAGAGGGACAAGTGTAACGGAATGAAGCCGACCTGATTGCCTATGGACAGTACACACGTAGTAATACATCTATAGAGCGGATGCTTTGATCAAGTACCACCTCATGCCACATTTTCGGCTCCGTAGTTACAAGCTCGTATGGTAAGGTTTAGCAAGCGGCGCAAACGTGGCCTTGTGAGCGGCTGAAAAGCCTTCTTCTAAACGATAAAGAAGCTCACTAAACTATACCAGAAGTGCATCATCATGCAGGGGACTGTTCTCCATCAGCTGAAAATTGTTATATAGAAATTGACCTTAGCTTCTGATTTATCTGCTCATGTTTAATAGTCTGGGTTTCTTCCTATCATTCAGTACAATTTACTGAGTTTAATGCTGAGTTCTTTTCATTTGGTGAAGATATAAGCCCTTCAAGGGAATCAGCGGTCTAGATGTAGTCCACATTGTTCTACTGATTTTGCAAGTTGAAGTTGTTAACGAGTAACCAATAGGCAGTTATCATGTTTTATTATGCAAAAATTTGTTGAAGCCAACGTTAAATTCTATTTAGATGAATTTGTATATATCTAAAGGGTTTTCAGCTTTACATAGGAGGCTAGAAGCCGTATCACCCACAAAGTTTACAGTTATGGCTAATTTTGATGTTGGAAGAAACACAAAATATGATTTCTGTTTTTCGTTAATGTGGTAAGGCACAAGTTTTTTTATTTTGTGTTACAGGGGTTCCTGAATCCAAATAGGTGATTCAGAATTAATTTTTGATTCTCTAGTATTGGCTTAATTCTTTTTAATAACAGTTTTTCTAACAATTTGGATAGAACTGGTAATAAACCAATACATCTGTAGGATGCTATTTTTGATCATGGTTTTCTTGGCTTTTGGAGGTACATGTAGATGTTCAAGTATGCCATGAAATTATTACCAGTTGGTATTCTTATTCGTGAGAGTGAGTTGATTTTGCGTTTAATTTTTATTCACTTTATGATGCCGAAGTCCAGGATCTTCATTAAATATAATCTTAGTTTGTAGATAATTTTTTTGATATTTGTTGTGGTGTTTTACATTGGTTTTTACTATTACTCTTTCGCCATTGGTTGGTTTGTTTAGATGTTCTGTTTTTTTTCTAGTTTATTATCAATCATATATATGTTATGTATAAGCTAATGTGACAATTAATACATTTGAAAGTTGATATATTATTAATGACATGATGAGGACCGACGTCTTCAATCTTCAAAGGTCTGTTGGCCATAGTCTTCTTAACATTCTATTGATTTCAAAGTTGCAGAAGTCGTGCAATTAATGGATCTGGTGAACTTTCAGTTTTTCGCGATGTTTGATGGCTTTTTCATGGATGATTTCATTCATATAGGGGATTTTGAGGTCTCTATGGAGTTTATAATTCGAAACCTACCTTGGTGCGTTGCCTACCTCTCTGAATGGATCGACGTCTCTAAAGTATGGCGGTGTTTGACTTGCTAACACGTCCCTATAATTCAACACCATAGGTCCATATCGGTGTAATTTCAGTTTTATAAATGAGTAATTTATTTTCTATCGACAGACGTGACTTTCCACCAATAAGCCAGTTGAGTTGTTCGACTTTCAGATTTATTTGTTGCCTTATGTGATGCAAAACGGGACATTCTTTTTGTTTTGTAAAGTAGGCCAGTGTGACAGACTTAAAGGCCCGGTTTATGTCAATGAATGCAGCTGTGGAGTATTTTTTGTTTTCAACTGCTTCATTTAGTATGGTGGTTATGCGGCGACACTACTGACTTGTTGAGTGAGCTGGCCTGAAGCCAAATTGATGATTCGTCGTCTCTCTTGATTGTTTTGACAAAAAGTTTTTCTAGGAGTGAAATTATTGGACGATAACTTCCAACGTCCATATGATTCTTACCAGGTTTTGGAATCACAATAATTTGCGCCGTTTTTAAAGCTTTGGCCCAATAATCAAGTCTTACAAGGTGTGTAAATAAAGTAATGAGACTGATAGTGCAGCCTGCGATTTGGGAACACTGGGGGCTGCCCGTTCGGAGGATAGGTGGGTCAACATCCGATGCGCATTCAGTGGGGGGTGGGAACGCTCGCGAGGCAGTACGTTGTCTGTAGCGATTTGTTTCATAAAACGTTTTTGGCGAATGCGTTTTGACGATGAGTGACAGTAAGGTCGAGCAACGGTATGCGATCTGGTTTTGCTTCAGACTTTGGCATGAAACGTTTGCAAAACTTGAGTAGGCCTATGGAGACATTGTTTTGTCAAGGGCGCAGGCGTTTCGGCGGTTTAAGGCGTTTTCAGAAGGAAAAGAGATGAATGAGGACGAACCGCACAGCGGACGGGCTGCAACTGCACGAAATGACACCAATGTCGACAGAATCCGGCAGCTTGTGCGTTTTGGTCGTCGGCTGACAGTCAGAATGATTTGGGGAAAGTTGCATATGAGACAGACCATCGTTCACGCCTTAACTTTTTGGAGCGAATTGAAAAGGACCCTTGTTTTCTGGAACGTGTCATTACTGGTGTCAGTACTACCCTGAAACGAAGCGCCAGAGGCAGGAATGGCACGCCCCAAGCTCACCCAGGCCAAAAAGCAAGGATGAGCAAGTCGAGGATCAAAAGCATGGTGATTCCACAGGGTTCAGCTGATAACATCCTGTAAGGACTCCTACTTAATGGTTGTGACAGAGGAAGGGAAGGTCGAATTTCAATGGTAGAACAAGCAAGGGAAAGATAGATCTTTTAGTTACACAGCAGTCTTGTCTAAAATAAAAGTTTTGGTCTTGCAGGTCGGGGGTTGGAGAATTAGGCTTTCAGTTCACTATTTGTAAAATGCATTTAAGCGGAAAACAAGAATAGACTTGAGTCTCGGGACACGGATGGAAGTAACAATACAACAAATAAAAGCTAGAAAACGATTAAGAAATATATATATGGCAACATGGAATGTGAAGAAATACAAACAAAATGGCAGATGCAATAAATAAAATTAGGAAACAGAAAACGGATATAACAACATTAATAGAAATAAAAAAGAAAGTTTGGAAAACCACGGAAATAGAAGAATTTATAGTATTATTATCCGGATCACCAACAGAATATAGAGCTAAAAGATAAGTAGTACTATTAATAAAGAAGAAACATAACACAATTCAAAACTATAAATAAAAACACAATTAAAATGTACATCAAGATCATGGGAAGGATGGCAATTTTAAGAATATACCATGTGATGATAAACCAGACCTAATAAAAAAAAACAATTCATAAAGATCTATATAATTCTAGATAAAACTGTGGAAAATAATATTGGGAGATTTTAACGCTTGGATAGGATCAAACACAGAAGAACAAGTTATAGGCAAATATGGAAAAACAAACGTCAATGGGAATAAACCGACAACCTTATGTATACAGGACAACTTTCAACAAAAATACATTGATAGTTATATTTGGACAAATAGTAGATTAAAATTAATTACTCCTATAGATTATATTATAGTAGGATAAAGTTTTTCTATCGACGTAACAGACAGAGTATTTAAAGGAGCGAGTGCGGATCAGTTCTCCATCTACTTAAAGTAACAATGTTTTTCTCACATAAAAAGTCAAACCTAAACAGAAAACAATAGGAAGAAAGACAAGAAACTGAAATATGTAAGTATAATTTAGGAAATTTCAAGGAAGAGAGTATTGTATATCTTTATAAGCGAAAATGTATGGAGAAATAAAGAAATAAAACTGAAAGTAAAAAAAGTAAAAGCGCATTCTCAAATGGCTAAGTATTAAGTTAATTGAGAACAGATAAAAGTATATAAAAGAAGCGAAGCAAGAAAAGTGCTTGCAAAAAGAAAAAGTGCAGTGAAGTACAAATGCTGCTTGGAAGACAAGGGTGCACAGAAGCCTGGAAGTTTATTGACAGAATTAGAAGAGATAATAGAAAATTTATACTACAATCAGTATCTAGCAAAAATTGGAAAGGATATTACAAAAAGTTATTGGTGGAAAGTTGAGCAAAACTTAAGAACCATGGGATTTTAAAATGATATATTTCACCAAGTGTTACAGATATAACGCGGACTTTGTCTTAAACGTCCAAGCGCTGGAGGAAGATGAATGTGCTAACCATCTGATGTTCGACGACGAAGCGACATTTCGTGTACCTGGAAAGATGACCGCCACAATCGGATATAGGGCATGAAAAGGGAGTGACCAAAACTTAATATCCTTTGTCCAGTCTACAAAATAAAAGTATACGGACTTTTCTTTTTCAGTGGAAATACTGTGACGGGTTCAACTTATCTGGACATGCTGCAGCTATGGCTATTTCCGCAACTAACAAGGGATTCCAACAACTCCATATTTCAATAAGATGGGCTTCTACCTTATTAATATTGTGAAGTGCGTGACTATTTAAATAAGAAACTCCCTTATCGCTGGATTAGACGGTGTACCAGAGAGAATTCTATATTGTTCAGCTGGTCCTATAGGTCTCCTGATTTTAGGATATGCTATTTTCTTCTTTGGGGGTACATTAAAGATCCAGTTTACATGTCACCGATGTCAATAACTTGAATGAACTTCTAGACCTCATTACTGAAGCTGCGAGGAGCGTCAATGGGAACACACTACTATTTAGACGTGTGTCGTGTGACGTGAGAAATTTAGATCAAATATTTGTTATGGTATGAAGAAAAACTTGGACGTTTTCCCTTCTTTTCATATCTATGCTTTGTGAAATATATATTTTTAAAACCCGACGATTATTTTGCAGTAACCTTGTATATTAGTACTAGTTACGAGTTTTAAGTCTTGCCTTTTCATTTCAAACCTGTTCAGTATACATACATACATATATGTCTTTGAATTTACATTTTTGTCAGTGGCATTCAAATGAAAGTAAACTTGAAATGTGTCGAGCCTAAAAGTGTTAATGTGTGTTTGCATGATACGTTGAAAAGTCAATGCATGGAGCTTACGTTTTTCAAGCTGACGTCCCACTGCCTCACTTGATAGGAGCCATCAGGCTTCGGAATGGGGGGAGGCCCGAGCAGATGCAAGCTCTGCGACCCCCTCCTTTCGCCGTGATACACCATCTCTGCCCCGAACGGCGGGTCCTTATCGTGCAGGGCCCAAATGAGCCGCACCGTGTTTGACTGAAAAACAGCGCTCTTTTATTTTCGGGAAAATTAATCAACGGCGAGGTAAAAACCGCAGCGCCGCGCGCTCGCATGACCGCCGGATTTCCCCAGCCGCCCTCCCGCGGGAAAACGGGCTCATTTTAAGTCCGTCCGTGAGCCTGTCAGCCGGACGGGCAGCGTCGCTTCACTTTTTCTCGAAATTTAAGGGCGACGAGCGCCGACACCTACCCCCAAGACGTAATCGTCCGTATCGCACGTGTCCAGCGCCCGCCGGAACTCGATGATGGTGTGCGTGTCGTTCTGCAGCCCCGCCATCAGCCGGTAGTTGTCCACCTCGTCTCGGATGGGGGCGCTGCCCTGGCCTTTGGGGCCGCCGTGGCAGTCCTGGAATCAGCGAGAGGTTAATGGTTTATCGAAACTGAAGGTTGCGTCGTGGACGCAACCCAAGCCGCTGTATCAATAAGCAGATTGAATGATTGGTTTCGGAAATAACCACTGGAGTGGAAAATTGCTGTTTTACGCTCTAAAATCACTTTCTTATAGTGGAATGTAAAAAACTCAATAGCCTTTTTGTTCATTTTAACATATTGGGCAATCTAAAAGTAATTTTTATGGGAACACTATAGGATAAGATCATTTATCTTTGACAGCAGTCTACAAGAAAAAGTCTAATGAAATTACATTTGCACGTCAAGAGCTTGGAGAGTTTTGGTTGGCATATTTCTTTTGAAAAGTTGAAGATATTAAGGATCTTTTATAAACTCGACATACTTTTTACTATATACATTTTAAATGGAATACTCTCTATTTTGTTACATTATTGCATTTTGAGTTAAATCTTAACATCCTTTTATGTAGTACAAATTGTGGTTAAGATTCGATTATGATTTGGGTAGTTTGAAGTTATGGCTGGGAAGAGATTTGCAGTTGAGCTACTTGGCAGTAGACATACAGACATTTATTTTCTACACCTTCTGCTGAACAACTAGGGGGTTGTTTGCTAGATTTCCTCTCTACTAGCAATAATATTTGTTGATTCCATTTCAAATTGGAGTCTGCACCCACATTATTTACAATTGTATGAAACAGTCTTTTATCACTCTCAAACAATTATTTTTTTAAATTTATCTTCAACTATTTGGCTGCTGGAAGTGCAAGATGGAATAGAAGAGGAAGAAATAAAATTGGTTACCCCATAAGCAGTCAGAAAATAAATTATGAAAAACATGTTTCGGAACTGTTTCTTGAAAAGCTAAAACCAACAATAAAAAAAGAGCTGATTCCAACGCATTAGTGCTGTTTCAGAAATCAACATTTTATGGTACACCGCAGCTCTAACATATATGGAGAATGTATAATGAGGAGAGCCACAGAAACTTGGTTTCTCAATCGACGGACAAAAAGTAAACAACTTAAGATACGCCGATGATACGGCGCTGCTCGCAAGCAGCGAAGAAGAACTGCAAGACATCATAGAAACAAAGATCTTGATTATAGACAGAGCACATAACAACATACCCGACATACAACAAATAAACAATTACGAAGTAGTACAACAATACACATACCTGGGGTCACTAATAATAAATGACAGTTCAACAAAAAAAGAAATCAGGAAGAGATGTAAAATTAGACTTAAACGGCTATGGAAAAATTAACAAAAATATTGAAAGACAACAATATATCGAAGAAAATAAAATGCAGACTGATACAATGTTTAATCTTCCCTATACTAACAAACGGCAGAGTCGTCTCTCAGACAGAAAGAGAGGAAGAAAATTGATGCCGCAGTAATGTTCTGTTGGCGAAGAATGCTGAACATCTCATGGACACAACATCGAACAGATATATCAATACACCAAGAGCTTAACATTAATGACGATTGTCGAGCGAAATACAACTCAAAACACTAAGATACTTTGGACATATTATGAGGAAAAAACCTGACAACACTGGAAAATTAGTAATATAAAAGGTAGAAAAAAAGATCCAGAGGTCGATTACTTACCAGATGGATGCATCAAATCACAAAGCTAACCGAAAAATCTATGCATACACTCATAATCTAAGCACAAGACCGAGCAAAATAAAGAGAAGCAATTCAAGATGGCGCAGTGGCCACTACATTTCCTACAGGGAATTAACACTGAGGAGGAAGATGATAGATCAAGTCCACAGGCTAACAAGTATCAATAAAAAGGTCTCGAAGAGGAAAACGTTTGTTTAAAAATCTTCTTAGATATTACAGATGCTCTTAATAAAATTTGGCACCAAGGATTGAACCATAAACTTAGAAAGGTACTGCCAAGACAATTTTTTGAACTACTAAAGTCTTATATTGCAGATAGATTACATAAAAAGACAAATACTCCCACTTGTACAAAATTAAGGTCAATGTACTGGGGGCAGTGTTTTGCCTTTTATACACCAGTGATTCACAGATAATACTACAATAACAGCAGAAATATAAATAAAACAAATTTATGGACTAAAAGATCTAAAACACAATTAAATTACAACAAATCTGTACTTATCAGTTTCATGAACAAGAAGTGTCACCACATGCCAATATAGCAGATTATCTGCTGGGAATAAACCTGGATGCTAAATTACGACGGAAAAAGCACACCAAAAGAAAAAGAAAAGTAAATATAAAATATAAAAAATGTACTGTCTGTTGTGAAGAAAGGCCTACAACAAAAACTTGTTTATAATTACGGTTGTCAACTCTACGGCTGTGTCAGTAAAAGGAACATTAATAACATCCAAATATTTCTAAACAAAGTGCTAAAGAACATTATAAGTGCACTCAGAAACAGTGATATTCACAGGGACCTAAGAATAAAAATTGTATTAGAGAAAATAAAGAACACAGCCTAATGAATTGACTAAATTATGATGCAAAGCTACCAAACTTGGTATGAGTACCAAAACGAAGACGCTTTTGTTTAAAGTTACCTAAAGAACAAAAAAAATTGATTATAGAGGAGTGACAAACGGCAATGATTTGTGACGAATAAGAACAGTATGTTAGAAGGTTTCTTATAAAAGAATATTCCCAAAATGCACAATCTATAACTAAATATTCAACTGCTGCTATGGTATGGTAATGCATGTCTGTCCAAGGAGTTGGTCGGATGCAGGTTGTATTTGGGATAATAAATACCACACATTACCTAGAGAGAAAGTTCTATAATTCCCCTTGTCATGGTATGCAAATTGTTGTGTACTATTTTTTAAGCTAGGAAAAGCTACACATAATCCGATATGTATCCAACTTGATAATAACAAACAGACGAATCACATTTGGTATCACTCTAATGCAATAGATGTGACTCGGGGAACTTTGTGTATCAACGTCTATAAGGGCTTGAATACAACAGAGGTCTGTATACAAAGTTTTCTGCACTCTCACCGTACATTAGAAGCCGAAACGTGTGGAGGTATTCCAACAGTTGATGTAGCTGTACAGCATTGACGATCTTCGAGTGGTTGGTCAGTGGTAAAATCAAAGTTCTGTCACGAAATGTCGAAAAATTCTAGTTTATGGAAGGATATCGCATCTGTTTATTTCAAAGCAAACGACAATTGTCTTTTGAAATTAAATAGGGATTATACTAAAGCATGTTAGTCTCCACATCAACGCTATTCTGTAAGCCCTTTTAATTCTTTGCCTGTGATACTCAAACATAAGAAATTCTTATTGAATCACTTGAGATGTGTCTTCTAAATAGACACAGTTTTAGAAATCTTTTCTTGTAAACTCATTAGATGGTAGTGTTGTGCTGAGAAATCTACTGTTCAGCTTCCTGGAAGATACACTAGTGTCGTGATAGACAAGGATTCCGAGTAGATAGTTAACATTAAGTTTCGTTAAGTTAGAGAAAACTCTTAAAAAAAACATGGAATATGACACAGTAAGCATATAGTGACGAGGCGATATTGAGAAGCTATGTCAACATCATATATCGCTGTAAGTGTTAAACGTGTGAGGTAATGAGATCGCATGGTATCAGAAGAGCTGAAATTAAGTAAGGATGTGGGTCGTCAAATTTTAGGTAACGATTGAGGGAAACCGAAACTTGATGCAAAAATAGTTTCACCCAATGACAGAGAAACAGAAAGAAACTAGACAAGACAATTGCTGCTGAACTGTTCAAAAGGTACAGGACCAAATATTATATTCCTGCTCTACCACATCTTCCATATTCATTTAACCTGTCGCCGTGAAATTTTTTCTCGTATAAAAATTTTGCAGAAAGGGAAGTCTTATAAAGATATTACAACAATCCAAACGTCTGGTAATAGTGTGAAAAAAGACAACCTGGATTAAGCTTTTTCTGCTGGCTTCCACGACCTTCAGAAACAGAAGTAGCTGTTCATAGGTAGCCAAATAGACTATTTTGATAAGATCAAGGAGCATTAGTTAGTAAGTTTTATTTCTTTTTTGTTTTCTACTAACTCAATCCTAAACTTTTTTTTAACAAAATGAATTGCAATAGATATAAAGTAAATTTTCTAAAGTCTGGAAATCACTACATCACTAGGCTAAGTTAAAGATTTAAATTATTGATGTTGGATGGGCGAAAAAATATTTTTTAGAGCTTGAATACAAAATTCAAAAATACGGGCGGGAATAATTAAGTTGCATGGATAAAATGTAACTAAATACAGGGTGCGGCGAGAAAGTAAAGAGATTGATTTCGGAAAATTTGTTTATAATAATATTCCTCCAAATAACGTCCTTCAGCAGCAACACACCATTGTCAATGATTCTGGCACGCATCGTAGTTTGCCTGAAAGTCTTGAACTGGAATCTCTTTCAGAGCAGTTTTAGCAATTTCAAAACGGGTTTTTCAGGATGGATTTTAGCCGGATAAACAAAAAGAAGTTAGGTATAGCCGTAGAACGGCGAGGAGAACGTTACTACGGTTTAATTAATTGGAAACTTCCTCATTAACTCGAGTGTTGAAGATCTCTAAGCACTTACACGTAAAATGTAGCGTTGTCCGGTGGTGTGAACTTTTCATGGACAACACCTTTCGAGCCAAAAGATAGTAGTTATCCCTTTTAATTTGTAATTTACTCATTTGAGTCTTTTTTGATGGAGAAAGCTCGGTAGTGTGGCACTCAGAGCTTTATCTTTGGTCTCCAGATCAGATTCAAAAACATTCCAATAACAGTTATCACTTTCTCTAAAAGATCAGATTTACTTGCCACACAGTCCAAAAGCTCAAAAAATGGGCACATAATTTCTCTTTCATTCGTCGGTCAAAACCTTGAGGGACCAATACTTTAATTTGCATGTTCGTCGTGACGATTTCATGCACAATGAATTTTGGAAGTCCTACTTTATGTGGTATCAATCTAACCGCTTTCACCTTAGCCATACTGTCCAAAGTGCAAGACGTTCGTGGATGTCTTACACGTCGCTCCTAAATACTTGTGTTTTTGATAAGCCATTTCTCTAGTAGGCTTTTGTGTTTAACGAAATTTAGTTGCATTTTGACCCGTAACGTGACGCTCAAACAGCTGTCCACTTCGATTTGCATTCTAAACACACTCAAAGGCAGGTGAGCTGGGCCGGACCGTTTACCTGACATCTCTCATCAACTGCGAAGTCCGAAAACTCCGCCTCGACCCTTCTGCTTGGAGCAATAGAATCAATCTTCTTACTTTACGGATTTACCTTCTTTAGTGCTAAGAATTAAAGCGATCTTTAGTTTACAAACTCATTTTCATTCGTTATTTCAGGTGCATGAAAATATTTGGGAGCAATTTGATAATCCAAGTTGCCAGAAAATTATGCCACAAATGAGTCTATCATCACAACTGATGTTTTTCGTAGGAACTGATGAAGCCTCCTTAAACGCTACTTTACGCTTCCACAAATGTTAGAAAGCAGGTTAAACTCGGTTACGCGCGCCATACCAAGAAAGTTCCCACTTGCGCCTCTTTGTAGGCCACGACCAACTAGAAGCAAATTGTAAAAATTAGCTTAGCTTCCCAGCTTGCCTCGCTTAAACCTCTTTTCTAATGTGCGCTGCACTAGTAGTTGAATATTAAATAAATGCCCCAAATAAAAAATAAATTGTAACAAAATACCATTAAAAAACCCAAAGTCATAAAGCCTAACAATCCAATCAATTTTTATAGTTTTCCGTGTGAAATGTCGTAATCAGTGGCGTAACTGCAGCTTCAGCCGCTAAGTTAGAGGGGAATAATAGCTTTGTCAACCAAATTAGGTCCATTGTAGTGTAATGGTGAATAATTGACTAGAAAGGAAGTTTGGACAACTTCACATTTTAATCACTTAATTTTGTTGATAACCTGACGGATTACAAGAATTGGTAGTCCTAATACAAACAAAGCAACTGTTGCTGTTTCTTGTATTTTTAGTATTATATTTTTTATTTTTTTAAGATTAACATAAGGCGATGCTTTTTACTATTTTTACACTTGTACATAGAGCATCTCTTTATGTCAATAACGAGATGAGGTTTCATCCATTTGTTAATGCAGGGTCTGCAAAAGTATTTAATCTCCACACAATGTATGTTATCAGAAGAGATGTATAAAGATATTTTGTTTTCAAATGCTTTTTTAAGAAAAACCAAGCGGGAAACTCTTTTAATAATGACAGTATAACAAACTCAAAAATATGTCACAGAAAGAACATTCAGCACCTGTTCTCCATGTGAGCACTTAAACTTCGTAATGACGATATGTATACACAGAAGCTAAGGATAAATTAAAATTATCTCTCTTTCTCCCCCCCCCCCTCTGTCGTTTTCAGTTTGTAATAATTCTCCACATATATCGATTTGGTGTCATTATTTGTTTGATGTATTTCAGTCGTGGTCGTTCTCTTTGGGTTTTCTTTTACATGTCTTTCTATGATTTTGTTTATCATGTCTTTGTCTTGTAGGATTTTTTGTATCGTCTTAATCTTCACATAATCTTCTAAAGACTTCCTCATTTGTCATTCTTTCCATCCAACTGATTTTGAACATTCTTCTGTAGCACCACAATTCCAGTGCTTCCAGGTGTTTTTTCCCGATATTTCGAAGGTCCAGCTTTTGCATCCATACAGTGCAACGCTCTATACAAACAACTTTAAAAATGCTTCTCTCGTTTGTATTATTATCACAGAAATTAAAAAAAATTTACTGAAATTATTATGCAAGTAAAATTAATTATGACTTCAACAAGCAGTAGGTGCGCCAGCTAGCCTTTTAGTTGATTGTTTTTATTATTTGGAACCAAACTATAGTCAATGGCCATAAGAAATTTAAGGTCAGGTTTCATTATGTTCATGGCAACTTATCTTCTCTTTCTACTGTTATATATATAGGCTGTTAGCCTGTTTCTAACCAGACGTTTTGTGCGGTATTATGAGCCACGTTGGGCAGGTGGCTAGCCTAACCCGCGAATTTAAAAAAAAGATGTACTTCACGAATGCCAAAGGCGTTTATATGACGACCGGAGAACATTTGGTATCGCTTTTGACTTCAGACAACTTATAAAAAGATGATTTCTTCAAAACATATAGAATTGTAATAAGAGGGGCTGACTACTTCGCAAAGGCCAAGAAATATCCGATTAAAAAAATTGCTGGGTAGTAGTCGGGGCTACTAACATGAGGTTTCCGTGAAAACGTCGCTTTGATCAATAAAACCAAAAATATAGGATACAACGGGGGAAGATGACTTAGTCGCAGTGGATACCAAAAGCCGTTAGTGACATACATGGTGGGCACCTTTCCACCGTTCAAGAATCATCATTAAGGAAATGATCATATACATTGCACTTATAACCAAACGCGTTTAAAACAAATATCTTATTGAAGGGTATATCAACCGCTTCCCAATAGGACGACATTTGCTGAATTTCGTCGGTCCTTGAGGTGTTCGCAATGACTTCCAAGTTGGCCATCCAAGCATCCAGCAAAATCTTCAAAATAGCCTTCGTCAATTGGAGGCTATTCTATTGCCTTAAATCCGCCCACCACAACAGTCATTTATTTTTCTCAAACCATGCTACAATGACACGCACTCTCCAGGACCACTCGACGTGCACTGGTGTCGCTCATAATTTTGGAATGACGCTCAGTATTCGTACCGAACCTAAAGACGTTTTTAAAAATAGAAAGAGCAGTCAAAGCAGCAACTTTACAGGAACGGAACAGCAACTTTCTAGGTTACATTATTCTGTTGCTCTTCATTTATTCTACTGTCAACTTCAAGAACCTTATAGTGTCTGATTGGTGGCTGTAATTAATCTGCATAGATAAGTACAAACGATAAGTTGCACACTTACAGGTCGTCTTGCCTGTTGTCGGTCGCCGGTTGCTTCGCGTCTTACTACTCACTTCGCGACTGTTTGGTACGGGAGAGCGTTATTTCAAACAGTTTCTACCAATTATCGGGCATTTTGATATAAAACGCTGTTTTATTCGGGTTACATACATCCTGTACGGCGGCTGATTGACAACTAATTTAACAGTGCTCTCTGTGCAATTACAGAATATCACAGGACCATCTTGTGTTGTGGACACGCACTATGAATGCACGGCTTTCTTCAGATACACAAAATTTTGTGATACCATCCCTTATATTTGAAAAAAATAGTTGTCATAACTTATGCCCCCAACTCTCGTAAAAATATTTAAAATAATGTAAAAAATATTTTTTAAGAAAATAGAAAAAGGAAGTGAGTCCAAATCAGCTCGTAGATCAAATCATAGATTAGGCCAATTTCTCTTACGTATAATTTAACTCATTTCACCCCATAGCGAAAAAATTGTCTATCCTCGGTTTAATTTTTTTTGTGTTGAACATGAACCTCAAGTAATTACATTTTTATCCCTACTAAAGAAAACAATTGATAATTTTCCGAAGAACTTCTTGCTTTCCCTCTGCGAGTTTAACTTTTTGTCACCGTAAGCTTAAAAGCCGCCGACTAAAAAAGCCAAATTTCGAAGCCGCCATCAAGACAATTTGGGGGCTCGAAATTTAAATATTAATAGGACTTCATGCCGCAAAGTCGCTTAATAATTTTAGCGGGCGCTTTCGGCTTAGCGAAACTTAGGCGTAAGCGAGCGACGCCGACAAAGAATTAAAAAGCGGGGCGAACTGTCTGGGGAGTTCCAGCAGTTTCCGTAACGAGGCGCGCGGTCGGACGCGATCTGCAGGTGCCGGGAAATTAATTCGGACAGGAAGAAGGATTACTGGTAAGGAGATAAGAGGAATGTGGGGAACAATTGCTGCAATTCCGGCCTTTATGAGGACGCGCCCGAGCGTCGCTTCCGTCGCTTTGATCCTAACGAGCTGCGGGCGGCTCTAAAATATCTCACATTAGGGATGCCGAATTAACTGGCACCTAATTATAAGCGCGGGATTTCAGTTTTCGCTAGACGAGGAGCGAGCGGCTTCGTGGAGGCCGCTCGGTGCTTGCAGGTGAGTGTGTGGCGCTGCTGCTCGGGGCGTTTTGTATGCAATTTACGTAAGCGGTGGATGCCGGCGAAGCAGGTGTTTGGAGGAAAACGTGATTGCATCACATGAATTTTCTGCAGCCTTCGTTAAGGTTTCATAAGGAAACTTCAATTACAAAATTTGTCCTGTGATTTTATCTTTGGGTGGAAAAATAATAAAGGACTCTTTGGTACAGCAATATAGAGAAACTACTGTCAATAATAATGGAGAAAAACTTGTAACGGTACAGTCTGTATGACAGGGGAAGTGACCGCCGTCATTTGGTAAGGAGGCACTTCAGCATCATCTACGGTAATTTCCTTGAATCTGTATTTTGTTCTTTTTGCACAGTACATAGTTTGCTAGCTCATTGTGTCATTGATGTTAGTGAATTCATTATTTTTACAATGAGTGTAAAATTCCTGAAGCGATACGAAGCTATGTTTTTAACGAATCATTCAAAAGGACTAAAACTGACACAAACGGATTGCAAAATACATGAGAAAGTTAGAGGCATTCATCAAGTAGGTAAAGAGATAGTTGAAGATTAGGAATGTAGAAGATCTGTCGAAGAGGGGAATAGCCCGAGTCATAACAACAAAGAAGGATAAAGCAATCTTGTATCTGCTTAGAAACAAGCTGAAACTCCGCAAGAAAAAAACTCGGGTCTCTTTGCGCTTTTTTATCAACTTTGAAGAAACCTTTATTATCAGAAAAGTACATGGAAAAACGACTAGCGTGGGCAAAGAAAAATGCTGGTCGAAATTGGGATAAGGTTATCTTTAAGGACGAGCGCTCAGACTGCGTGTGGTTTTCTTTATCTAAATTGGGCGAAAAGTAGCAGGATTCTTTAGTGCACAGTAGAACACGCTGTAAAAGTGTTTGGGGATGCTTCTGCAAACGCGGTTTTGGTTCTCCCTTTTTGTTTACGCACAATTTAAAAGACAAGAAAGTATCCACCTGAAAATGCTTTATAAAGTCTGCTGAAATGGTTTTTGGTTCTGACAGAATAAATTGGGTGTTGTAAGAAGACAATAACCCTAAACATCTCAGCAAATTGTGCAGTCAGTTTAAACAACGTCACTGCAATGTCCCCAGATGTTAATCTTATTGAAAATGTGTGGTTATACAAGAAAATAAAACTCAAGGAAAAGCCAGTGTAGACACGTGAAGCAGCTGTCATTTTAAATTAGGAAGAAAGGTGTGAAGCTATAAATCAACAATAGAGGTGATTGGACCAGATATTAGGATATTGCGTAACAGCTCATAGTGTATACTTCAATAAAAGAAAAAAATACCTACAACCTTATAGACTGTATGACAGTATAGCAGACGGATGGTTCAATCACGCAGAAGTACATACATAGATATAAGTTACTCGACAACTGAATACCGCAATAGATTATATTATTGTTAAGCAACAGGTGCATATTAGAAAGTTAGACGTAAAGTGTTAAAAGATATCCGGATTGTAGTTACGACCATCACAATCTAATGGTCAAGGTTTACTTTTCTTATAGAAATAAATGAAGCCAGACACAAGCGCAATCACAACAAAGGCTTCAATATTAAAAATCCCAAAAATGATTCTACAAGGTTCCTATAGAAATTTAGATTCAATCCAAACAAAAGTAACAAAAAAAGTTAAACCGAAAATACATCAAAAATATCCTTCTTGGTGGATGGAAAAACCAAATGCTCTACTCGAATAAAAAAGATATTGCATACAAGATGGCTCTAAGCCAAGAATCCCGAAAGTAAAAAAGAATACAATAAAAAGAAAAAAAAGTAACAAAAGAAAAGTTTGCAAAAGATATTGGGAAAACATGTAAAGAAATAGATAGATGTATTAGACACCAGAGCAAAAAGAGAAATCAAGAATTAAATGGATTGATTCCTTTCTTTATTATTAACTATCTCTTAGGAGATACTTCTATTACTCACTAAAATCTAAAGTCTTACTCATCAGTGTCCTTAGAAGTCTGATAAACTAAACACACACTACACTAACGCATACACTTATATTACTTTCACACAATTACTGGACTAACTCAAAGGGCTTGGTCCTTTTGAGTCTTCCCACTAACTGTGTATTATCAAAGAGCTTTTATTTCTAATGTGGGTCTTCCAGCGTAGCCTCATATCAAATGTCATAGCCAGGTATTTAGTCGTGTTAGCATATGTTGATTGGTGAAGTTAATGTCAACAGATTTGGTTTCTTTTAACTTGATCCGCAATCTTTTAGTTCAAGTATTGATCTGGTCACTATATGTTTGGAGTTGTTTGCTGGCTTCTTTATGATCATTTTCAATTGCGAGAATTGTGGTATCATCGGCTAAGGCGGCGATAACTTCATATTCAAGTTCAGTAACATCACTAGTATAGAATAGACGAATGTATTGGACCTAGTACACTATCTTTCATTTCAAAGTATCTTTCTAAAAATGAATATTGTCGGGGTAGGAATATATCTAACTTTTGGAATAAGCGTATATGCCATACTTTATTAAAAGACTGGCGACATCTAAGAAGACAATAAAGCAGACTTTCTTTTCTTCTAATAATTTTTTACTATTGTTCTCAGTCTTTTAAGGACTCATCGAGCTTTGAAATAACAGGGCAAAGTGAGATAGGCTTGTATGAAGAAACTTTTTGTAGAGGTTTTCTTGGCTTAGAGATCATTATGACCCCTGCTACTTTCCACATCTTAGAAATATTCTTCAGTTTAAATGAGTCGTTAATAAGAGTAATTGATTGCACGATGGTTTTTCTTAGAAGTTGCTTCATAACTTCAACGGTAAAAAGATCGAAATGATTAATGCCAGTCTTAATTTAATTAAAGACTTTTTTGTGAAACTGGACTAATGACTGTATCTTTCCGAATTGGTTCTTTCCAGTTCTGAAGATCATCTTCATTTGATTGGAAAGTAATTTCCTAGTGCTCTGCAAATCTGTAAGCTTTTCGCTGGTTTGATTGGTGAATTATGGAGAATAGGCCATTTTAGATTTTTAGTGACTCTCTAAATAGAACAATTCGTTTTATTATCATTAGTCAATTCATTTAAAAAGTTGCCCATAGTTTCATTTTGAACATGTAGTATCCGCCGCTTTAGCTATTGTATAGCAATATTATCCACATGGGCTCTGGTTTGATGTCACCTTTTTTCTGTAACGAGGTCTATAACCTCTTTCGGATAATTATTTTCCTTTACCTTCTGTTTAATTTCTGGATTATTGACCTATGATGTTTGTTGAATGTTTCCAGTAAACAGTTCTATTTCTTCATCATTCCAAAATCTATTCCAATTTGTTAGTTTGTTTACAAGCTTCAAGGAATTTTCTTTATTCACTCAATGTGAGTAGTATGGAGAAATGATCGGAATTCAAAATATTTCGGACTATAAAAAAGTCTGTAAGATCAGGAACTTTGCTTTGATATCTATAAGCCTTGAAAAGTGAAAGAAATATTATCAACGACTTCTAATTGAAGACGGGCTACAATTTCCAAGAAATGTGTATAAGATGCCGACGCGGAACGGTATGCATCGGTAGTGACTGCCTCAAAAGTGGGGAAATGAAAAGTAGCAAAGCTCCGGGGCTAGGAAACATCAGTGTGGAGCTTATTAGGAAAGCTCCAGATATTTTCGTGAAAATACCAATCAGAATATTTAATAGATGACTAAAAAAGCCCCCCTGGCCCCAAAAATGGAAGAGTGTAATAATTTTATATTTACTTGAGAAGGGCTTTACGGACGGGTCTCAAATATATAATACGAGAACCGGAATAATAAAATGGGCGGAATATTTATCGTTAAATAATTAATTGAACCAAGGAGAGCTACCCATCTGACTTTTGTAGATCTAGAAGGAACTTACGATACAGTACCACTGAGTGAGTTATAAGACAGTAAGAGAGCACTAGCTTAGTGAAGGTTGGAAATAAACTCTTTGCTGATTTTAATAGATAAAGGGTCGAGGTGAGGCTGCTTGCTTTCCTTCTATTCAAAATTTATTTGAAAGTACCACTAGGATCTTGGAAACGAAAATGCTGTCAAATGGCTATAAAAATTGAAGATGACATCCTTTATAGCATGTTATTTGCCGATGACCAAGTATTACTAGCAGTTAACGTTGAAGATTACAGCTATATGCTATGGAAACCCTTAAAAAAATATAAATGGGGGGTAACAATGAATAAAAAACAAATAAATACGTAATAATAGGAGATGACGACAAGTTTACTAATCGTAAGACACAGAGTTGGTACAATAAAAAACTGTTGGACCTTCATGTACCTTGGAATAACTTTGTTCTCCAATGGTAAGAGTCGATAAGACATTGTAAATAAAATTGGACAAAAAAAACATCTGACTCTCTCCTCCCCAACAACAAGATCTGGAGGAGAATCAAAACAACCATTTACAACACCATCATAGAAAGCATTTCTAATTATGGGTGGGAAATCTGGGAAATGAGAAAATCAGAGGTCAGAATGGAATACTAGAAATGGACCACCGAAATTTCAAGAATGGATTACAATAAGAATTGATCACTACCAGGGAGGAAAAAGTGTGGCAGCGTACAGTGGAACTGGAAGTTAAGTGTCATACAAATGTGATTTCAAGAGGTTTACAAGACTGTTGAAATTGAGCGCAGAGAAACTCGTTAGAATATATTTAGATTATCGTGTGCAAAAACTAATATAATGAGTAGAATGAAAAGTTTATAATGGTATAATAATTATAACAATGTTTGGTTTAATTGTTGTAGCATATTGTTAATGTCCATAAATAAATAGAATGGTAAAAAACAGAATAAAAAAACTGCAAAAACAAAAAAATGGAGCGGGCAATGAAGCAAAAGAACCAACGTGCTTAAAATGGTTTACCAGGTTTTGTGCCAGAAACTTTAGCCTCATACGCAAATGTCCGACTCGACTGCTTGCCAAAATTCTTAAAAGATTCCAAACAAAAATATAAAATATTTTTTATACAAAACTCTTTTGAGAGGTATAATAAAAATGATCAATTTTCAAGTATACCACAGTTGAAAATAGATAACATAGCACACAAAATTTATAAACAAAGGGTTCTATGCCCAAAATCAAGAAAATGATTTTTAGTACCAATTTGTCATAAAAAAATTAAAGATTTAAAATTGGATGTCCCTTTAGACATTTAGTATCGACTAGGACAATACTCCTATGGTATCATTGGAATTTGTATCTTTCTCAACTCAACAATACGTTTGATGAACTTTGACACGTAATTAAATCTTAAAATTTGTTTGTAGATCTTTAACAGTTTGTGGACAGATGAAATAAACAATAGACTTAATAAGACCTCAAAAGAAAAACCTCAATGATATCAAGTTGCAAGAGCACGTGACATAATTTTGTCAAAACCATGCTTTAAACCATTTACATCGTCGTTGTTTCTGTATGCCCGTGTCGATTTGGCTTTTAGTCTCTGTTTTTCTTGTTCACATTATCTTGACCTCCAGCTGTCTGTAGAAGCAATAATCGTGGAATGATCTCTCTCCTCAATTGTTATCATTTGTTAAAGTGGTAAGCTTTGATTTCTTTGCTTGTTTGAGATGGGCCCCCATTTGCAAGTTAAAAGGCGATCAAACTAATTCGAATATCCAATTGTCTCTTTCATTTTGTTTGTGTTTAAGTATTTGTTCTCCAAAATGGAAAATATATGATATAGTTCGTATAAAATTTCTGAACTCTTGCTTTATTTTTCTTGGTCTTAGCACTGCCTCTTTTGTAGATTTTTAGCCCTCATTGCCTTCTTGGCGTTAGTTTCGCTTACCTGGGGGCGTCTATTTTTATGTTGCCTTTGGTAACCTAGATGTTCTGATCGTATGTTTCAGATCAATATGTTGCTAGAGTATTTCGTTGCTTACTCTTGTTTTGATATTCTGCTACTATATCTCATTCAGCTTTTTTAATGTTTCTTCCTTATACTATTCTGTCTCTAATCTTACATCTAAGTATTTTTAAATCTCACATGTTGTTATATTTTCACCTTCTAATTTAAAGCCGTTAATATTTTTGGGTCATATATTTCAAATCCTCTTCATACTGTGTGAACAAAACCTGATCGTCAGCGAATTGAAGGGTGTACAGAGTTTGATTATTCAATGGTTTGCCCACATATATATTTTCTTGTCCAGTCTCTAGTTTGAAGCATATATTTGCTATTAATCTTTTTGTTTTTTTTTGTTGCCTATTTTTGTTCTACTTGTAGTGGTCTGTTACAGCTTTCCATAGTTTTCCTACTGAGATAGTCAATAGAGACTTCTTCCAGTATTAATTTTTCTTTTCACTGTTTGTTATAGATAAATTATCCAGGAAGGATCAGCTATCGCAAAATCTACTTTGTTCTTCTTTTTTTGTTCTTAAATTTCCCTTATCACTGTATTATATAAATGACTGAATATAGATGTTATTGTCATTCATCTGTAGTTGTCGCAGTTTTGTATTGAGTATTGAAGCAAGTTAACTAATTTGCTATTCTACAGATATTCTTCGAGTAGTGAAACAAAACTGAAATAAAATGTCGTTATTATTTAAGTCAATTAATTCTGTTGTCACATTTCCTGAATTACTTCCTTTGTTGTTCTTAATGAAAAATAGATTCCATTGTTCTTATATATTATATATATTTTTAAATAAGTTATCCATTGTGTAGCGGATATTAGTTGTGTACTGTCTATACTTTTATTTGCTCCAATGTTATTAACAAACCTCCATGTTCCTATACCCTTTTTGGTTCCAATAAATGATTCAATATTTCCGAATGACCTGTTCCATATTTATTGTTCCTCTTCCAACACTATTTATCCCTCTCACTCTTCCTTCTTTTTCCTTACTTGTTTTTCTATTTTATCAGCTCTCCACAAATATCTTCTAATGTTCTACGAGGACTCTGATAACTTTTCTAAGGTTTACTGAGTATAAATGACAATTCAAAAGTTTTGTTACGTTTGTATTATCAGCAAATGCCGTGTGCTTTTAGTTTACAAAAAAATCAAGGTAACTTCTTGTTCAACCCACTATTACGCACCATTACTCTTCCGCTCTATATAATTAGCACTAAATATATTAACCAAACGTTTAGCTTAATGGAGCCAGTTAAAACATGCAAATACGCTCGGCACGTACAAAACGCGAATAATTAATTGCTGTTGCCTTGATTCGAAACGAGGAAACTGAACTGGGTTTTTCGGGGCCGTCGCCAAATTGTGTTTCTCCACATATGTTAAGTCGGGTCCCAGAAGAGCAACTGCCCTAATTCCATACAAAGTTTGGACTACAACCTCCTTAGCGGAAACTTTTTATTTCGGCGACAGAGAAGCCCATCGAACCGAACCAGAGTGATTTTGGAAAAGTCCGCATTCATTCGCTCCACAAATCTCATTTGCGATTTTGAACCAATTTGCAGCGAAGAATTAATGAATTAGATGCCAGCGCCAAGACGCGCCTGACTTGAGGCAGGTTTTGTCGAGAGCGATCGCTCCAGCGGCGTAATGAGCATTTGCATATTGTATGGCAATTAAACCGAGGACGCGCCGCGCAGTCGGGCTTGCCGCCATAATGAATGTAATAAGGACGGATCGGGCGGCTGCCAAAGCTGTCAAAGGGCAGATGTTTCCGCCGGCACCCCGAGGTAATTCTAAATCCGGCCACGAGGCTAACTGCGCACCATCTGCCTCTTAGCTTCCAACTGCCACCCGTCTTCTGTTTTTCGGCCGGCCAAATGGCCAAATATACAAAGGTTGTCCAAAAATTTTCTTTTAACTGACGCTCTAAGGCATTAAGGTAATCAAATCTTTTTAGTGCCATTCTGCTCACCCATTCGTTCATCAGTTGATTATTTTTGTTTCTAACGGATATAGCAGATTTTAGAATTCTCCTTTAATTCCAATTTCCATAGCACAACATACAAGTAGCTGGAAGAAACAGTATCGAATCTTATAAAAGAACTATATAAAAGAGTATTTTAAACATTACTAAGATGGAAATCAGTTGAGTTGGTTTTGAAATATTTTATTTTTGAAAATACTGATTAAAGAAGAAGGAAATGTTAGATGTGAAAAAGATTATCCACCCAGAACTCCAAAAAGATAAATAAATTTATACTCGAAGAATGTAACACAGGATGAAGAAACAGACTACTCTTTTTGGAAAGCAAAGACAAAAATCAAGATTTCTCCAGTCAGAAGAGTTTAGCTGATATCTTTGCACCCAATTAAATACAAGTAGAAAATATACTACCTAAACTACCAACCAAGTTTTGGAAGACATCATTCTAACCACTCCAGGAGATTAAAAAAACTTTAATCTGAAAAAGCACCAGCTTACGATTTGACTACCTGTGAAATATTGAAATAATTGGTTAAAAAAGGCACTCTGTTAATGTAGCTTTTAGATTAAAACATATTCCTACCTGTGGGAAAGTTGTCGAAGTAGATAGTAATGTTGCCAAAGTTGGATAAACCACTCAATGAGGTCAAATTTTTTAGGCCCATATCGCTCTTGCCTTCAATTTAAAAATGATTTGAAAAGATTATTTAAGAGACCAAAATTGATAAAAGATAACAATTTAACACTAGATTTTCAATTTGGTTATAAACAGGGACACTTAACAATTGATCAAGTGCATTGTATAACTGACATTATTCGGCAGAGGGAAAAGAAGTTTGTCCCTAAATCTTTTTTGATGTTGCCCAAATCTTGTCAAAGGCTGGGGGTTTAATCCACAAATTGAATAATATGCTTTTGGAGAAATTTTATCATCGTATGCATCCGATAGTCTCCTTAAAATTAAGCAAGGAGACAAATATCTTTGATTTGAAAGAAACAAGAGCAGAAGTTTCATAAGAGAGTATTTTTGGTTCTGTTCTTTATCTGTTATATACTAGAGTTTCACTAATATTTCATAACATAATAGTAGCGATATTTGCTGATGGTATTGCTCTTCTTGCAATTGACTAGGAACAACAAAATAAAAAGTAAGTGAAAGAACTTTTGCCACTGTCGCTAAATATTAACCGTATAGTTGTACCTTATGAAATGAAATATCTCGCCACGAAACTTGACGCATTAAAAAATGGATGTGGTGGGAAGAACTGAGCTTAGTTTCAAATACATACAATAAAGCTTATTGGCAGAAGTTCCAAGTTGTCACAATAAAATATTCATTTATAATAGGAATCTAAAACTGGTATGGATATAGGTCACTTAACTTGCGACTGCGCCAGCGATGATAACATCAAATCTATTCAGATGTTCCAAAATAAAAAGTTGCGTAATATAGTCGATACTCTATGGTATGTTTGTAACACACATTTTCATCGATATCTTGGTATCCCAACTATCAAAGAAGAAATCAAGAGACTCTTTGACCACCAGACAATCACCACTATGTCCGAAGATTGAAGAGGGCCAAGCAAACCATTCAATCTATGCGTATAAAAACAGAACACACTGTGCGAATGAAGTGTTGTAGTTATTAGAAGAATCCAAAGAACATCTATGTATTGATTTTAATTAAAAATATGGAGTTTACCTTAATCGTATAAACTACGTTTAAAGCTACAAATTAAGAGATGCTGTATAAAACAAAGTAGAATTTAGGTTTTCACTCCATAGGAAAAATTTCATAGAACGGCTGCCACCATTTCTAAAAGCGATGGAGCTATGTGATGTTGAAGGAGCGACTGACTCTAGAATTGTCTTGCATTACCTCCCCATAACCATTTGTGCCATTGAAAGATACGGCTTCTTGATAATTCCTCCTTACTAGATGGTTATTGTATCATATTCTAGAGTTTACTAAGAGTTTTTTCTAGTTTAACACAGAACTGCTCGGAATCCGAGTCCATCACATCACTCGTAACTTCCAACTTTTGCACCCACAAGCACAGCCCTACCACCTAGTGAGTTTACATGGAAACACTCTCAAGGCCATGTTTATTCAGAACATACATTATGTTTAAATATCATAGATAAAGCATTAAAAATCAGTTTTAAAACTTTTCTGACAAAGACTGTTCTTCTAACCATTATGGTGGTAAAATATTTCAAAGTGTAAAAACTTTATGTATTCTACACTTAGAAAGGTTGTAAAGCTATAAAAACTCAAGCAAGTTATATAAAACGTTTAACACTTATATTGGAATAAATCCACATGGAAGTGAATATAACACGCTGTAGCTCAACATAGAGACCAAATTGGGGCTAAATAAGCTCTAATGTTTAAATAGTTTTGTTGAATCTTTTGTTTTATTGAAAAGAGCCTTTATCGAGAAGATCAAACAGGATGATTGGCGTCATTATATGTCTTCGATTTGATCTTTTTTCCGTAGTCGGGGAAAAATGGTCTAAACTACTAGTGTCCCATAGTTGAAGGCCAATTATAAAGAATTATTTGCGTTTACGTTGTTTTCTAAAGGGAAATTGAGTGGGTGGCGTTATTTTAAATTTATTACTCTAATATATAGTATCTTTACCAAGCCATGGAGGCTCATCGCTGTGGTTGTAGGTAACTTATGTTACTCAAGGATTTTCTCAGAATTTAGTGAGGTCAGTCGGAGATAGGACCTAGTAGTACCGCTTAGAAAGCTTTAACCTTCTAAGCTACTCTGCTAACTCACTGTTCTAAAGAATTTAAAAAAATAACGTGTATCTAATTAGTTCTAAACTTAGTTTCTTTAAATTGAGATTATTTCTTTTGAAGTAAATTGATCGCTTTTGATAAATTTTTTTAAATAATTTTTGTTTGAGGAAATTATTTTTCTATAACACAACCTTTTACTTCAAACGGTAAACACGTTTTGTAAGGCTTTCGAAAGGTAATATTTATTTCTATTTGTGGTTGATTCCTTCTATAGCTTTAAATGTCTTTTATCTTCTTGATCAACATTTTTGCAATTCTTCCCATTTTTGTCAATTTATGTATGTCTAAAATGGGATTGTGCTTTTATTATATTATGTTAGTACTAAAGGCCTTACAAGAGTAAGACAATTTATTAGAAAAATCCATTTCTAATCCCAAAAATAATCTTCATTTGTTTTGGGAGAAAGAATTTTGACTGTTGTTTCTTGGGATAAGAGTTTATAAGTAATTTGCTTTGATCAGACAATCAAATCATATTTCTTGATCCATGTTAACAAAAGTAATGTTAATTGGTTAAGTACGGTGTACTCATGAGCTTGAGGGCGACAAGGATGTGGCGACTGATATGTAGCATTGGCACATTATTCATTTTCCTTGACAACATTACTGAATACATTGGTGGGGTTCTTTCAGTGACTCACAGTACCGTTCACTAATAATTCTCTTACAAGGGGAAGCTAATTCATCAGTAGAGTCCTCTCCCAACTCCAAAACACAATATCCATTTGTTTTGGAATAAATAATCTTAGTCGTTGTTTCCTGAGACGACAGCTCCCAATGTGCTGCTATTCCATAGTCGTCTGCTATGAACAAACAGTCAAAGAACATCAGTTGATCTATCTTAACGAAAACAACGCCAATTGGTTTAGCATAGTGTACCCAAAAGATTGCAGGGCGGCGACTGACATGTCATGGTGGACCAACAAACTGAGTCTCCATTTCTCGTGGCGATGTTGCTGAATACATTGGTAGAGTCTTCTCAGTAACTCAAAGTACCATTAATTAATAATACTCCCATGGAAAGCAGCTAATCTATTGTCAGAATTCTGTCCTGATCCCAAAAGACAAACTTTATTTGTTTTGGAAGAAATAATTCTTTTTTTTTCATGGGATGAAAACTTCCAACGTCCCATGCCAGAACCATTAGTCGTCTACTGTGACCAGGCAATCAAAGAACGTCTCTAAATCTGCGCTGTAGTTGCAGCAATCGTTGGCCTACCTTCACAAGTTCCTGCTCAATAAGATGCCATAATATTGTAAATCATTACTTTTCCTACAAACCGGTAGAAGTATGATTTTTAATACCGTAATTGCTTTTCCGTTCAGTTAAGTTAAACTAACCCTTTTATACAAGGTTTGTTCCGAAAATATCGATCCAGTATCAGTGTAATAAAAAGAGTTTGCGCAGCTCTGATGTAATGCGCATGCGTAAATTACCGCTTTATTGTGCGGGAACTAGACGCCAGTGAGTAAGGACGTGTAGTACGGTACGGTGTAAACGATTTAAAGACGGCCGAGAATCTTTTCAAATAATACACGTTCTGGAAGGCCACCGACGAGCGGAACACCAAAAAATGTCGAGCATATACGGGGTACAATCAATAAGATTCGGCGACTAACAGTTCAAAAACTAAAAGATAACTGAGGATTCCAAAACCTAAAGTTAAGGCTATTGTTATCAGAGCAAAGCAAACATTGTTAATGGCTTACTTTAACAATAAAAGGGAAGTAGAAGCTCCGGCTAATAGTACAAGGCAATTATTTACAACTTCAACACAGGAATTCGCAGAATGTTTTAAATAGTGCAAATGACACTGGGAAAAGATATGTGCGTTTCCACGATACTTACTTTGAAGGGGATTGGGACTATCATTTTTGCTGAATATGTAGATTTCTGGTATTATAATTATAATGTTTGTGTTACAAGGCTATCTACATTTAGTACAAAAAGATGATACAGAAATAGAGAAATAATTGCTGTTAGATGTACTTTCAAGAAGAAATGGTGTTATTTATAACTCATAATAGGTTGTACCTCCTGAATATTAAAGACTGCCTCATAAACATGAAACTGATATGGATTCTAAACTGGGGGAAATTTCAAAATAAAAATTTTAATCTTGCAGCTGATTACATGATCGAATGCCCGTTGCAACCGGCGGCAAGCCTGGAATTGAATTTGACGCTCGCCTCGTCCATTTCATCGCAGCGAGGCGTTTTCGTGGCTTAGGCTGACAACGGACGATACGTGAAGGATTGAGCAATAGGCGCGTATCTTTCTTTCGCGGAACGTAATGGCAAGCAAGAAGGGGAAGGGAGGAGAACGTAGTGTGAACGTGAATGTTTATAAGGCAACAATAAGTGACTCATTCAGAAGTGAACGGCCGACAACCGGGCGATTCTCCATTCTGCGTGAAATACGTCACTATCAATAGCCGTGGCACGAACGTTTCCGCTCTTGCGGAGCATTAACCGTATTTTAACGGAGGTATTTTATTATTGTTGTAGAATATAAAGTATATGTTTAACGTAGGAGGTTAGCTTTGGGATATAATATGAAAGTGGCTTAAGGAGAGGGGAAATCACATAGTGATCTGAAAGAGTCCCGCAATATCGTCTAACCTACTAATTTTTCGGATATGTCTTACTGCTAAATGTTTCTTGAAGTTCCATACAAAAGAACTAAATTAGGAGTGCCTTGTAGCATGTTGAAGTAATGGTATTATTAAAGTCTACCTAGAACTATTTATAATTACAAATTCCATGGATACTGGAAGTATATCAGCTCTGCAATAGTTTTAAATTTATTCGTCTTGTGAATTTTATCATAAGTTGCAAAATGGTGTTCTGGAAGAGACAAACTAAATTATCAAGTGAAAAGCGGCAAGAAGTAATTTTTCGCCATAAAATTTTTTTCTAAACGTAAAATAGCACGCAAAGTTAAGTGCCACCATTCTTCGGTTATCTGAATTATCAAAAAATATGCCGAGATAGAAAAATTAGTGAAAGATTGCGTAGTGGACGACCAAAGAAAAGTTCAGTTCGAAATGAAGCTGTTCTAAGAAGAGAAAGCTCGAAGAACAGAAGTCTCAATTCTACGAGATTGACTATGTTGCAAAGCTGTTGGTGTTAAGAGTGTGTAGACCACTGAAGAAACTGGTTGTTTCCAAGATGCAGTCACAGAAACTCCAATTTGGTGACCAATCAACTATTAATATCAACAATCGTGCCGGTTATGCTTATGTCAAAAGAGTATTTGGAAAAGAATATTCACCAACATGCGTATACTGTCTATAGTTAAGCATTATACTGCTGGTATGGTGTGGCAGTGCATGCTTGATATCATATCTGGAATAAGGAATATTACAAAATATATCGAGACGCCTACTGAAGAAGGCTTGTTTGGACATGGAGGTTCCATTTTTCAGGACCATAATAAACCATTTCATAGGGAAAATCTAGTTCAATCTCGGATGAACATTAATAAAATTAATAGAATATTGCTAGCGCAATCCCTGATCTCAATCCAATAGACAACTTCTGACTTTTATAGAGAACTCATTATCAAAGGAACAAACTTAGTTAGTTAGTTGTATTAGTACATTATTGCCTATTATTGATAAAGATATATAGTGCATAAGTTATTTGGCCTTTAACAGTGACAATAACACATATACATCATGCTGGGTTTGAGATGTTTGAAGTTTTAACTCATTATCATTCAACGATGACATTTTCTTGTTTTGGTTTTACAGTAACCTCTATTTTCTTTAATATAAGCATCCTAATACTCTGTTCTCGTAAGAAACAACACTGGCTGTTTTAGATTTGAATAATTACTCTTTATAATAACTATGATTAGACTATAAAACGAGGTAACACAAAATTTCTTCTGCTTTTTTGAAGGATTGTGATTTTATCCAAAAGTCTCCAATTTTCCATAAAGGACAACTGTCTGCATCGATATCTTACACGTGATCTTGGTCGACCTTAATATATGATAATTTTCTTCTTCTTACGTCTTTAACAGGT
Source organism: Sinelater perroti (assembly GCA_036346155.1). Classification (NCBI taxonomy): domain Eukaryota; kingdom Metazoa; phylum Arthropoda; class Insecta; order Coleoptera; family Elateridae; genus Sinelater; species Sinelater perroti. Next base: position 6,508,908 of record JARFIY010000111.1, on the reverse strand, counting down.
ATTTTGCCTGTTCTTTTCTTTATCTCCTATGTCTTTTTTCCATTTATAGTGACAGTGTTTGTCTTGTGTTATTTATCTACCTGTTCTTGGTCCATTAGATTGATATGCTTAGTTAGATTTTCTACTTGTTATTCACTTGTCAATAATTTTTCTGCTTGGGATATTCTTATATCTTTACTCCTTTCCTTATTGTGGTAGCCGAACCTTTCCCACAAATCATTGTGGTCTTACAGATACTTTATCTGATCTTCCTTTGGATTATTGTCTCCATGATGAAAATTTACTTGAAATAGTGTTAAGTGAGGTATTATTTTGATGGTTTGCAAAACTTTTTGATGCTACTGCAAAAAATTCCCAGTGCAAGGGATGCACCACACGAGGGTCCCACATTGTAAAAGTTCCTAATTTTAATATGTATTTTTTTAAATAGTTGTAGTTGTAGTATCGTTTTGACAAGACAATAATGCTTTGGTTGGAGGAATGACAATAAAAGAGCAAGGAGCAAAAATTGTGTTATACTGCAGTTATGACTAGATCTAGAATCTCTTTGGGTTTTGCAGTTTGAATAGTTATTTGAATATTTATTCAAATAGTTAGAATAGTGGAAATTGGTATTTGATTTATTAAAGTTTTTAAAATTGATATTTGAAGAATTGACTCTCCACTGACTCAATTTAATGTTGAAACGTCGTTTACGTTTGCAACTATTTCAGTTGGACGTAATCCAAGTAATTATATCACTAGTTTGTAGTTATTTTTTCCAAAGAAAGAAGCTGCTATAGCCCTAGTCTTTTACTACTACACTTAACTTAGGATGTACTATAAGATATATGCCGCTTTAGTTCTCAAAATCCTTTACAGGAAAAGATTGGCCAAAAAGTTAGAATTGTTGGGTTGATTGTCTCATCTAATGACTTAGTGAAGAAACTTGATGGTGAGAAGGTTAGTACTTCATGGCTGTAAATTGAAATTGCCCCAAACTAATGCTGTATTAATAAAAGCACTAATTAATCGAATTTTCTATTTCTATCGAGTCGAAAACGTTTATGTAAGTGTTAATATTTAACTTGAGATGTATTTAAAATTTGTAAAAAGCATTTACACTTGTAAATATATAGGGCGTTCTATTTAAAAGCTAAAAATCATCAAACATTCTTCATTGTTTTAATTCATTTCCTTTCACTTTCTTGTGATGCTTTCTGTTAGTACTTGCCTTGTGGATTTAATATGTGCCGTCTTTATCTAAACTAACGTAATCTCTGTGTTCTTGTTATGGTTATTCTGTTCAGGTATCTGTACAATTCTTCTACTTCTCCGTTGTCTTTCTTATTTATTGGTGTCAGTTTTCTTCCCTTTACATGTTATTCTTGGCATCCTTTGTGTCATTATTTTAAATGTTTTTTTCATAAAATTGCTTCCATACATATAGTATGATTTGGAAATATAGCTATATGTCTGATCGGAAAGTTATGGTTACAGAAGATGAGGTAGTGCTATTGGATTTACTTTACCTTCTCAAACTCTTTGTTGTTTGCTAACGAGCACAATCGTTAATGACTTGGGAAAGATAACTTTAGGATGACTTAGGACTATAGCTGTATGGGGCTCTATTCCTAAATATCCTATAGAGAGAGCCAGAAAGAAGTTGGCTTAAAAGGGAGGATTGTTCAATATGGCTTTATCGTAACAGTTGGGCGAACTATCTTACATACTGACTTGGTGAGAACGTTTAATTAATGAGAAGGTTAATATCTTGTTGGCTCAGGACTTAAGCTTATCGTTTGGATGTTAACGCCGATAGCGCTAAAACCTCTTATTAATCAAGGTTTCTGTTTTATTAACATGTCAATATGTGACGTACCACGTATACAAAATTCATGAGAATATTTACATATAAAAAACTATAGAAAATTCCGTTTAAAAACTAGAAATCTATCCATCTTTCTTATTGGTTTAATTTATTTTTTCCTTCTGGACTTGCCTTGTGCATCTAAACTTCGACATCTTTGCCTAAACCACCAAATTATCTATATTATTGTTAGAGTTAGGTTACCGTACAGTTCCTTCAGTTCTCCCTGTGTCTTTTTTATTTATTTCTTATTTTTATGTTATTTTTCTTATTCTTTCTTTCTATATTACAAATATTTTACTTTCTTTTTGATTTAATTTCTACACTTCGTTTCCATATATAGAAGGTGATTTAGATATATGGCTATAGGTTTGCTCGCATTGTGTAATGAGAATGTTATGGTGACAAAATATGAGATAGTGCTGTTAGACTAACTTTATTTCCTCAAACTCTTTGTCAAGCCCAATCAGCAACAATATGAAAAGTCATTTTTTGATACATACTTGCAAACATTGCCCATTTAACAAAACTGTGACTTTTACTATGATATTGCGGCAAGAAAAGTAAATTGTCAAATAGGTGGTTGAGAGTAGCAACTTAGAATATGTTATATGGTGTATGCAACTTTATTAAAATTTTATAGAGCGCACTAGTAAAAAATTGACCAAAAAGGGGAATTATTCTACATGCTTTTTCGAAATACTTTCGTGGACTGTCCCACCTAATACGACTTGGTGAGGATCCTTTCTGTAAATGATAGATAGGCTGTCATCTTATGGTTCTAAATTAAATTTGCTCTAGAAGTTATGTTCTTCACTTAGATACTGACGCGGATACTAGTGTAAAAGCACTAATAAATAGAGATTTCTGTTTCGTTAGTCTTAAAAAGGTTGATATTAATGTCAATATATGACATGCTATATATTCAAAAGTTGTAAAAACATTTCTCCTATCTTTCTCTTTACAATAACGCTACAGATCAACTTGGGCCTTCGTCTCTAACACTGGCAGCCAAGGGCCACTCTTTTCCAGATTCTAACGTTCATTAGATTTTTTGCGCCTTCATCTTTGTCTTGTAGCTTGAATTTTGCTTGCGATCGCTCTTTTTGGCAGTACTCGTTACGTGAGAAGCTCATCATAGTCCCTGCAATTTAACGAATTCTGAGATATTGAAACTGTTTCTCAATCACTAGAGATGCTTTCTTCATTCCATATCTTGTTCATCAGTGCATGTATTTATGCTGTATTTGTATAGTTCTGAAGATAATTTGTTGACGTTTGGCGCTTTGTTGTTTCTTTGCGCCCTAATCAATTGTTGAACTTCTTAAAGCGTTATCTTTTCGTTCTCTACCTCCAGATGCTGTATACCTATAAGCTGCTCGCCTTTATGTGTTTCTAGCGGTGCTTGAAAATTATTATTCCAGGTTGATTTGCATTGCTCGTTGTCTGCCCTTCTGCATTCCTGCACACAGTTGTTCAGAGTTTATATCCTTCTCTAAGATTACAGAGATATTGTACGCTTTTCTCAGGTCAGAATTCTGCTTTCTCAAGTTCTTTTTTCCATATATTTCTTATGCATTTTGTTTTTTTTCCATAGCTTTTTTACATTCTTTATCACATCATTCTGCTCTTTTATTTTTCTCTTTGTTGTCGATCATCCTTGATGCTACTTCTAGTACATTTATTTTCAGGTTTCCCAATGCTTTTACCGTTTAGGTTGTCTGTCTTTACGAGTGTTAGTGCTTGCGCTATTTCTCTTTTGTATTTCTGTTGTTCTAATTTTTCTATGTTTGGTTGTTCTACATTCTGTTTTTGTTTGTCACTGTGTCTTGCAATCCATCGTCTGAATTTTATTTCCACTAGTATTACTATATACAAAATACGCATTTGGTACGTGGAATGTTTCGACATTAAACAAACCTGAGGCCCAGCATCGATAGCGAAATTAAATAATTAAGCGCGTAATATAAAAATGAGTTGTGAAAACTACATCAAAACGAAAGTAAGAATTTTAAACATGGAAGGCGAGCGTATCGAGAGTAACATGCAAAGAAAAGAAAGTAGAAGTCAATAAATGAGAAGATGGAATACACCTTATAATATAAAATAAATTGAGGGTAGTAATAAAAGGTTAAGGCTGCATCAGTTCTGTAAAACAAATATCCACAAGTTAGTGACATGATCGTAGTGTAATAAGGCGGGGATACGTATGCGAATAATTCGAATTTTTAAGGGTTAAAAATTAGGGTACATCTAATTGGAATAGTTGCAGTTTTCTTCAATTCATAAATTCTCTAAAAATTAATACCATGGCAGAACTGCAAAACTGAAATTAATCCAAAGGAATATTACAAAAATAAAGAATAAAATCACAATAATTCCTGGTAAAGACCTGACTGAACAGCACAAGGAAAAGACTGAACAACAAATTAAATAAGCATATCAATCGAATGAACAAAGAAGGATTAATTGAGTAGTACGAGACAAATCACCATTACAAAAGAAAAGTGCAGAAGAACCGCGAAGAAACTGGAATGATACTTTCACTATAAACGGGAAAAAATCAATAGGCGATGAAAAAGAAACAAGCAAAATGTGACAAAGTCTTAAGACGCCCACATTAAAGAAAATAAAGATAACTGTAAATCACAAAAAATATATTGGTGACATGAAAGTGAAAATGAGTTGAAACTTCAAACGTCCCAAACTCAAAAAGATCTATATGCAACAAACTGTCTATATCAATAGTGGACAATTTATACAGTAATGTATTAATAAATCTCTAATTAGGTTGGTGATTCAGAGATTGGTATGGTTACAGAAAGTGCGACAGTGTTATTTTATCTCTTCGTATTTTACAGTCGGCAACAACACACAAACATTGCTCATCCCAACAAAACAATGACGCTTTTACTATACTACTGCAGCAAGAAAAAATTTCGATTCTAAATTTCCAAACAGGTGGTTGAGTAAAGCATCTTAAGACAAGCTGTATGCTGCCTTATTTATTTAAATTCTATAAGAAAATTTAGAAAGAGATTTGTCAAACAGGGAGGATTGTTCCACATGTCTTTCTTCTAACACTTGCACGGGTTACTTCACCTATTGATTTAGTGAGAACTTTGAAATGATGGAAATGTTGTGAATTGAAGGGCAACGTCGGCACTAGTAAAATCACTAAACAATTGAGGTATATAGAAAAAGAAAATTGTTAGATTAATAAATTATGAGAATTATTTCAAGTATATTTTTAATTTTTTTTTGATTTGCGCATGTTCTCTAATGATATATCTTTCCTCCTTAATTCAGGGTGAGAAATGACAAAGATACTTAGAATTAAAAAAATTGCTTCGGATGTATTGTAAGGAAGTGTCTTAAAACCAATTTTGTACTTGCTCTGCACCAGGGACATCCCTAAAAGCGATTTAGTGACAATAGCCACATCGCTGCTTTACTAGTATCAAGCAAAGAGATCAAAACAGCTACAAACAAACTACAAGCACTTGTCAACAACGTCACCATTTAGACTAAAAAATAGCAAATTAAGTTAAATGAGGCGAAGTCCCCCATATAAACTTCACCAATGAAAGAATAAATTATTTGCCAGCAAAATACCTAGACATGACATTAGACACCAAGCTCCAGTGGAATGAAGATGTCAAAAAAACGTAAAGAACTTCGCATTAGAATTAAAAAAATATGAGGGCTGATTGGAAGACAATCCACAGTAAACTACCGTTGTGTAAACAAATTTCAAAATCAATTTGGCCTTACAGTGTGCAATTGTGGGGACGCACAAAGAAATCTTAATGTCAAACCTTCCGTATTTAGTAGCATGGTCAATGCTCCATGCTACATAAAAATTGTGACATCCATAAAGACCTAAAAGTACCTACAATCAGTGAGGAAATTAAACGGTTCGCGAAAAAATACTAAACGAGACTGCGTTAACATAAGAATGTCGAAGTGCTACAACTGCTCGACATCAGTGGACTTATTGGTAGGTTAAAAAGGCAAAAACCTTTTGGACTAGCGCAAGTTAAATTAAAGTAAATAAAATCCAAATAAAACCCATCAAATCGTTAAGACTTAAGATTTAAATCTGTTGCATTTAGATTTAAGTGAGATTCGTTCAAACCAAACTGCTAAATTGTAATTGGACAATTGTAAATAATTGGATCTCTAACATTTTAATCCAAATAAAAAACCTCTACAAGGACGCTGAAGATACTTAAAGCGTAAGCAAACTGGGGTAGGTGGCCCAAGAATGTTTATTTTAAATCTTCATAAATTTCTAATTAGCCCACCACCCACTACGACCTCTAGAAATCAGTTAATTTCGCCATCGTCGTAAAAATTTCCCTAATTAATTCAATTAACTTTAAGTGGTCGTAACTTTTCCAAGATCAATCCGCTGGTAATTGAATTTGCGTAGACCCAAAACAGCCCGAAAAGTCTATTTTGCGCCTATAATCGAATTATCCCCTCTCTTAAGGTGCAGTATTGTTGTTTATGATTATTTTACATTAGAATTAGAATAAAACTAGGGATTTTAACAAAACTGAATACTGGGGTAGTGTTGAAAATTAAATTAATTTAAAAGTGGATGTTTAATTGCTTAATACTGTAAATTTCGTTCTGTGAGTGTTGATGTTAAATATCCCAGTGATTACACACCAATTTGTGTAGCGACAGCAGTAAATGATATTAATTAGCATAACTACTCCTCAAACTTAATAGCACGATGATTTTATCGGGATCATTATTCTGAAGTGTTTCCTCTCTGCTGGGAAAAGGAGCAAAACACTGCATTTGGGCAGGATACTTGCTTCTTTTAAATGGCTTCTACATCCTGCAGTCGGCCGAGATCCATTTCGAATCTGAGCGAGGCGCTTCCCGAAAGGCAATCGCTTATTTCGCCCACTGGTTCGCATAAATATTCATGATGTTACACTTCATCGATACTACAACATCCTGGCTGGTACCTAGCCCAGAGCTTTATGTAACCGGCGAATTTCCTCTAATTAATCATCTTTTTGTCCTGCGACAGTTCTGCCGCCTCGATTAACTTTCCGACAGATCTGCAAGCGTTGGCAGGCCAAGTTTGCGCTCATGTGGAGAGCATTGAGCCCGCAAAAACCTAGCAAAACAACACGGGACGGTGTTGGGCGAGCTTGGCGCCTAACTGAAGTTAATACTCGCGGGCTAATTAAAAGTTAAAGCTGCGCTGCTTAATCATTCATATTTAATAATAAGAAAACTTGAGGACCCTAAGCCTCCCACAGCAGGCAATTAGCGGAATTAGTTTCGAGGAGGCTTCCGGTTGCACCCCATGTCGCCGGAGAAGAAGCTCCCAATTCGGGCGCAGCTAACGAGAATGGATGTGCCGCCCTTTTTGTTCCCACAGCGTGCAAAAAACCCGACAAAACCTAATTTCTCACCGTGGAAGAAGCCTTTGTGCTCTAGTAGCCATCGTTGCGGAAAATGAACAAACCGTGGCAGCCTTGAGACTGGGCTGCGACTGCGATGCGGAGGAAAATTAAAAGAGCGATTGATTCAGCCGGAGTCAGAAGCCTTGGTTGAATTTCTATTCACTCTCGCGGAGCCGTGCGATTGAGAAATCAATCTCTTTCTTAATCTACATTAAAACTGTTTGCCTTGGTTAGAAGCGGGTAATATTCAAAAAAGGCCACTTTTAACAATAAATTGTGTTTGGTATTATAATTATTAATTTTTTTGTTAAGACGCCGTTACTGATACTGAAGCTTTAAAGTCTTATTGTGCCTATAATATGCAACCTTAAATACTACACCATATACATCCATGAGTTTCGAATTCGTCCGCGCGTTGGGTTCCTGGAAGGTGGCTCTAAACCAGTCGCATATAGTGGCGCGGCGGCCCAATCATTAACATTATTTTGTATCATCACATTGAGGCAAGCGATAGAATAAAAAATAATTGGAATGTAGATCATTTTTGGGAAGAAAACAAAAATATAAAGCAAAGGACAATAAAATATGCGGATATTCTAGAATAAAAAAATCCAAAGACAAACTAACTGGTGGAATAAATGCATCAAGGAAGAAGTAAAAGAGAAAAAAAGATGGGGAAGACATATCTACAGTAAAAGGACCAGTTGACGTACAAAGCTTATAAAGATGAAAAACAAGGTCAAGGAGAAGTTCGGAGATAAATTGCAAGAAAGTGGTAAAGACAATTAAATTTTCTTTATAAAATATTAACGAACATGAGAAACAAAAAGGAACTACAATTACCACAAATAATCAGCATGGAACGATGAAAGCAATATTTTAATGACCTGCTAAATGATAACTAAAACAAGGCATAGTCCGAAAACAAACAAGAAGAGAAAGACAATAAGACCGGAAGAGGTGGCAGAAGAAAAATAAGCATAAAATATTTAGAAGAAGTACTAAATAAATGAAGAAATAGAACAGAGAAATAAAGATAATGCTGCCATAATATTACCCATACATCAGGGTGGCGACACAGGGGATTGCACTAACAGGGGAATATCCGTACTGTGCACAGCACTAAAAGAAACTTGGGGAGGTGATTGAACCGAAACTAGCCAATGTGCATTCAGTGGATTCAAGTGGATTCAGACCAGCTGTAGACTAAAAGCAATAATAAAAGACTAAACAATTTTCCTTTGTTTCAATGATATGAAAAAAGCTTTCGGTAGAGTTAGCAAAAAAGAAATATGGAAGAGTCTAAAGAATAAAGGAATAGTCAACAATCTTTTATAAACAATTATAAGCTTGTGTAATGCCACAACTAACCTGGTGAGAATCCAAAATACAAACCTCAAACACATTTGAAAACTCAAATGGCGGAAGGCAAGGAGGTGCCGAACCCACTACTTTTTATAGGTGTAATATATAAAGTAATATAAAAGAAGGGTGGACTAAACCAGAGCTACCAAGTAGGATATAAGAACTTACATATTTGTAATTCTTGTCGTAAGGATAATAATATAATAGGGAATAAAATTAAAATGACAATACAAACACACTATTAGAGGAAGTTGCCTCAGTAAGAAAGAGATAACAAAAAAGATCAAATGATCATCTATGAGACAGGAAACTGGATATTAAATGAAAGATTGTCAAGTCGATTATAAGCTACTCAAATGAAATACTTAAGAACAGTTATATAAACTAATATGATGGAAAAAGACAAAACAAAAACATTGAGAAAGCTCTAATAACAAAACCATTAAAAGAAGGAATAGGTGAAAAGAAGTTAAAGTGTTTAGGCCACATGATCAGGATGGGCGATAAGGGATAAGTGAAGATGGAGACCAGGAAAAACCTGAAACATAAGTACAGCTGAAATACTCGAACAAAAAAACAGGCCAGGATGCATAAGAAATAACTGAAAATGGAAAATAATGGTTTAAGTATGTAGAATCAAAAAAATCGGCATAAACCTCGACACTTAAGGGTATTAAGAGGTTATTGATTATGTGATCATAACATCGGAGAGCATTTTTGAAAAATGGGACGTAATGACCTATTAAATTGTTCTAATATGAAATAACAGTTCATTTGTTTTGAAAGTCTTGAAATAATACGTACAAATAAATACACTTGTTTTATAAAAATGAGAAAATATGTGATATGGTAAGCAGGTGTTGCAAAGTGGGTTACTACAAGACTTACAAACAGTTACTGTGCGTTTTTTTAATTTTGTTTTGTGAAGATCTTGTGCGCATTCTCCTTTATTGTTCAATGATTGGCCAGAGGTCGAGGGCCTTTATATCATCTTTAATCTTAAAACTATACGATTAACAAAAATGGAACGATACCCGCTTGTATGACGTATTAAAATTGTGAAAATTTACATTGGATTAGCTAAATCTTTTGGAAATATGACCGTTGTAGCTGAAAGTACTATGGAAAATCCGAATTTATAAATTTCAAGACTTTTGCAACAATTGGACACAAAGATCTGGACCTGAAGGCTTACAAAGTCCAGCTGGCATAAGTATTTATGCTTGTTGGGTGTTGGAGATGCAAGGAAACGACCTCAAATTTTCAAGAAAATTATCCTTCCCATTTACATCTAACTGGATACACAAATAAGCAAAACTGCCGATCTGGAGGTCTGAAAATCCGAGGTCAATAGCCTAGAAACTTTTGTATTCTTGACAAGTTACAGTTTGCTCCTTTTGAGCTGGTGGCGTCATTGACTAGACTTTTTTCAGAAATAAGGTCAGCGAGATTGATCCAGTGAATGATTTGAAATAGCTAGAAGTGAAGGGCACAGACAAAAACGACTTTAAATAAAATATTTCAATAATTCTCAAAGAAGCAAAATTTTATTATAATTTAAAGTGATAATAAAATACCATTTATATATTTGTTAGGAAATATTTTCAGAGCATTCAATACCAATTTTATTGCTATTTCTCTGCATTCCATCAACTATAGGTGCTTGGTCTCTGTGACAATTGCTAATTGATAAAACTTTTTATAATTTGCCATTTGGTAAAGATTATTTCGTACATTAGAACTCAGCTTAAACTTTTTTTATGTACAAAGTCATCCGACGTGTGTTTTGCCTTGGAAGTGCTTCCATATGAACTCATTAGGTGTCAGGGCTGTGTTTAGAAAACTACTGTTTGGCTTGCTCGTGAATTTAATTGGAAGTAACACGAATGACGTCATAGACGCTGATTCCAAGCAGAGAGATCATTAAGTTAGGAAAGCCCCTAGTAAAGCATAGTATATGATACAGCAAGCACATGGTGACAAGGCCGTGTTTTAAAGCAAGCAAATTTAGTACAAGATGATTCCACGGTCTCAAATTCATCACACACCACTGCAAATGTTGAACTTGTGAAGACCGGCGTGGTACCATGCGCATGATACCAGAAAACATGAAATTGAATACAGGTGTGTCATCAAATTGTTCGCCATGATTTAAAAAACGGAACTGCAAGACAAAAATAGTTCCTCACTCATTCGCAGAACAGAAGGAAACCAAACATTAAACAGAAGAGGAATATAATTTATCTTATATTTGTGTTAAACATGACTTCTAAATGAACCGCCAAATGGTTAGATCATGATTCACTAGCTTCTAAAAAAATGATACGACACTTTGCAAGATACATTTCACCTACTTTATTTCCCCTTGTGAAAATGTTGTTAACAAAAAAGCGCCATGCAAATATTGTAGCAATTCAAATGGCTGTGACAAATGCGCTGAGAAGTATTTCGGATAAAGCTTTTTCTGTTTGTTTCCATGACCTCCAGAAATTGGTGCCAGCTGCGCATAGATAGCCGAGGGGGATTACTATGATAAGATACTTTTTATTAGCCCAGTCCTGGAACCTTCCTAACAAAGGTTGTAGTGATGTTTTTATCACCGTTACTGATGTGAATAAGCTATCGCAACAGACCAAATCTGGTTTTCTTATGTTAAGTTTGTAGATTACTCTTTCTTCTACATTTCTATTCACCCATTCTTTTTCTTTCTTCCCATGATATAAATTTAGACTATATACCTAACTAGTTAAAGAGCCACCGCTTACATAATTTGACATCACCTTTCATGGGTTTAAATGGTCTGTCTTTAAATTTAGTCATGCTTTTGTCTATGGACTGGTAAAACAATTTTTACAACATAATAAATTTTATTACAGTTTGGTTCTTTTTGTAATTATTGGGTAACAATTCCATTCTTAATTGTAGTATTCTCTTTATATCTTAGTAACACATTAAAAGCTATCACTTACGTAACACCAGTTTCGATTATAATTTCAGAATAGCCAATCAATTTTACTTCCTTAAATTTTTCCTTAATTTCTAATCTTGCATGGTGCGTAGAAGTAGAAACTTTTTGGTTATAATTTTAGGAACATTCAATTCTCTTCACTGACTACAGTTCAGAAGTATTTCCATGTCTCTAACAATAGGTAGTTGAATTTGTGAAATACAGTTCTACAGAACTGTATTATCATGTTTGATGCAGTTGGGGACGTAGACTGAGAACTTATAGATACAGTTTGAGGAACTACAGTTATTTACGTTACTATCATCCGATTCAACATGACTGTCCCGCACAGACTCATTTTGTAAACCTAAATTGGTAAGGTTTTGTATCGTTTTCGGACAAGTCAAATTTTTTTAGCAATTTCTTCAAGATAAGCAAAAATGGAGGGACGGCGAAATCTGAGCTGTTTATATGCGCACCTAATACCTTCACAAGCAAATGTCGTATTAGTTGCAACTGAAGTTTAGAACATCGTAAGTTCTTAGATGAACAATTTTTTACAAACAACCATTTAATGAACGGTTCTTTAGTGAGAATTTTAACGTCTATCACCGTTGAAGAGTTCACAAGCGAGATACGATATTAAAATGGACCTATACATTCCATACAACTAGTTCTATGATGAAATAATGACCTTTTGGCCTCCTGCAGAGTGTGCGTACTCCAGAAAACCTAGGGAGAGTGAGATAGGCAGTCAATGCGAGCCCAAAACAGCCTGGTCGGCTTCAAATGTTGGATTGGGCTCTTTGTCGTATTCTAGACCAAGAACTAAACTTTCTCTTTTACAAATGAATGGTCATTCAACAACTTCAAACATAAGATTGCTCTTAGAGACCAATGTTTGCTGAAACAATGGTTAAAATCCTCAAAAGATATCAGTTGCTTATAATAAGCAATAAATCTAATTTTTCATGAACTGTACAATTAATAGGCAAACTTATCACATATAGCGCTGTTGGAAACCCACGGGAAATCCACGAACGTCCACTTTATAGTCCCAAAACGATCTTTTGGTGTGAAACGAGCGAAAGAGATGTTGTCGGACATTTTTTTTGAAATCACTGGAAACATAGTTACAGCAAATGTTGGGAGATGCCATAATCCTCAATGATTATTTGCCACCTGAACGTTGAAAATAGTCAGAAAATCGATATGTGGCGTATGGGGTTTCAACAAGGCGGTATAAACAGCTTACATAGCAGCTGCATCAGTTGAGGTAATCTTTTTTTAAGAGTAATAAAAGAGTGTTTGGGCTTTAGTTAATCCACTTATTAATTTGTTTCTTTTTGAAAGTTTCTTTTATATTTAATTTGCGTTTTTTCCCTTTTAAAGTATTGTATCTCTCTTTTGTTGGTCTTCCTGCGTTTTAGAGTGAGTTGAGGGATCAGCATTATTTATTTTGTATTTTCCTGTAATTAAAATTATTATTTTCCTAGTCTTATCCTGTGCGCGGAGCTCAGTACGGATCTGTATTTTATTTGCCAATGTTATCGTAGCTCGATAAGAATCTTCTCCTGGTTCAATCTCTTGAAAGCTGCACCCTCCTCGCTATAAAGAGCAGCTGTTCTGATTTTGGTAATATTTTGTTGTCGCTACTTATTTACACTTTTCCCTCTTTTTTCACGAATGCAAAAATGAAAACGCCACATTAAACGAATAACATACAAATCTCTTGTTTATCACTAGAAGCTGTAGCAAAACAATATATGAATGCAAAGTAATAACTTGTGTTTATTGCCATGTGGTCTATTTTTAGAAAATATTGTAAAAATGAGTTGATATACATAAAACTCTTAATTAAAGTTGTTTACGTGCAAAGTGTTGCAATGCGAAAATTTGAATTTGAAATGTTTTATTTGGCCATTTAGCATACAAGCTAAAATTGCGATAGTGTAATTTATCATAATACGAATAAATTAGTCAGTGTATCTAACACAAAAAAATATTTATGATGCCGTAAGCAAGGTCGTGAGCATACAATAAACAGTGAGATGCAGTAATGTACATCGACTTCCCCTAGATCTAAAAATAGATTCGTACGCGTACATATTTGTGTATTGTGTAATACTTCATTGTTCAAATACTCACAAAAGTTGATTTTAAGAGGCTTTCAGCCACTAAAATTGTGTTGCTTTTTGACAATCTGTACGCCTAAAAATAAAGGCGTCAAACCTAATTGGATACAAGATATAGCTAAGATTTTTGTTTATTATTATTATTAAAGAATGTGGTGTAGGGGTACAACTTACTGATTGTAAAGGGAATTTTTAAAAATAAAATTGAGTGAAGCAATTAAAATAACAGAAGAGCTTTATTGATTATACTGGTGCAATTTTTCTTATAAAACGGAAAACATTGACTGGTTTCTTATTCTTCTATTTGAGGACCTCAAGAGATGACGCAAGTTTAAACAAGTATTGAAGAAAGATAAAGTGGGCAAGTTTTGAGGAAGTTTTCTATTGAAAGGCAGACACTGAAACATAAGTAAAGTCTCCTTAGTCCTTAAAACTGCATAATTGGGTAGAATCTACCCATCAAAAGTTTTAAAAATGGTGTAGGAGGATGATTTGTAAATTGGAAGGTTAAGGTTCCCATATGTTCGCTCTGATCCTTAGTCAACCTCTTGTACGAAATAAGCGCAGGTCATCTGCCAGGTATTTGGAGACTAGGGTCAAACGTCTAGGGTCTACGTGTACTTCAATGCGCTTTAACCGCTCGGCCACAACTTGACGCTTCTAAACGAATTGTAATAATCTAAATAAAAACAGACAAGCAAATAAAATAGCTATGGAAGCCACATCTGAAAATAGAAAGATAAGAATATTAATACATGACAATTATATGTTCACTCAACCCAAAATTCAGTTTAATTTTTTTTTAGAAAAGTGATAAATTCTAGAAAGAAGGATTCCATCTAGATTTAGATCGTATGTAGACAAAAATCAAAAAGCACTTAATAGCAAAAATATATTTCGACAAATCAAACAAGAGCAAACATGGGTACAATAGCTAAAACAGGAAAATAGCTAAAAATAGGAAAAAGATCAAGAGGCCAACCACAGTTCATCGTCTAAAAGAGTAGGAGACAAGTGGTTTAAGGCAAAGAAAAAGAGAAACACAAATCTGAAAAGACTGAACCATCACATTTAGTTAAAGAAATAAATTAAATAAATACAGATGGCAAAAATTTAAAAATAGAAAAGAACAACTCAACATTCATTTTTTGAAAAAGACCAATTGGGAAAAATAATTTGCTTGTCTAATTCTGTAAAATTATGTCAAAAAAGTAGTGCAAAATTATGAAGAAGAGGTTTAAACAACTCACAATATTTAGATCAAAATTAAATTTCGTAAAAGACTAAAAGTACGAATAAACAAAAACTAAAAGTTTGAATTAGATAAGACTGAAAACCACTTACCAATAGGTACGCCTTCAGAGATCCGTCGTCAATCCAACCCAGCACAATGTCCGCGCCTTCCATCCCCCCGTTGGGGCTGAACCCAATCCCCACGTACCCCCGAGTCTTGGCCTCGACCCTGAACAGGATCTCTTGGTGCCGCGGCTGCCACCTCAGCATGACCTCCCTATTCTTGTCTAGGAACTCGGAGTGCGTCCACTGAGTTATGTCCCCCGCCGCCCCCGCGTGCCTCCTAGCTCTGAGCGCTCGTTCTAATCTTTGGTATCTGGTCTTATCGCTAGGTTCTAAGTTACGCTTAAGTCTTTGGTTTGGAGATGTGGGCGTCTTATTGATCTCGTCTATGTGCCTGACGTACTCGTCGAGCAAGTCTTCGTAGGCCGTCGCGACCTTCAGCAGGAGCACCCAAGAGAGGAGGCGCATCGTCCACGAAGGAACCATCCTAACCAACACTAGCACCTTGTTTGATTATCCTAAACAGCGCTAGCAGCTGCAGTGCGCTTGTCCTCTTTCATTTTTAACAGACCGTCGAAGTGGGGTCATTGTTTATCTGAAACAGAGTAAATAATAGGAAATTTGTTGCCACTTTTGCACAAACAGCGATCAATATTTCTGATACTTCCATAAATTTTGTTTGTAATATGTGTTTTTGGTTGCTAAAATAATTTTACTCCTTTGTACTATTTTGTTAGATCTTTTTTTCATATTAAAAGACGATGTTTTGGCGTCTGTTGTTAAAATACTACTGCAAATTATTACTCTTTTTAAATAAAAAATGGGAAAGTATCTTTTTGGATTTAAGCTTTAACTGATTTATTACTGATTGTGTTCAAACGAAGCCAAGCTTACCAGACGTCTTAAGACTATCATGTGACTGCAACTATAATGCATTCCAAAGCTAGCAAAAATATTGCGACTTTTGTTGCGATATTCAACGACTGATGCTGCGTCAGCGTCTAGACAGACCAGCACAAAGCGGCTATGTAATGCTAATGGCATGTCGATACGTATGTGATAACATGATAAAACCACGAAGATTTTCTAATTTTGTCTTTATTATTTCTAATAATATAATTCTCTTTTTAGCAGGATTCTTCGAAAACATATACAGTGTGTTGAGTAAGTTTAGAAATAAGTAATGGCAAGACAACCCAATTTACCTTCTATTTATTTTTTAAATTAACCTTTGTCAACTTTAAAAATTTATTATCGCAATAGTAGGTTAGTAAGGTATATTTCACATATTTGCAATTAAGATCTAATGTAGCCGCGATGTTGAGGCACTTAGCTGTGGTGTAGACGGACCCGGGTTCTATCCTAGAGCTCTCTAATGCCGGGCGGGTGCCTGCGTTCAATTTAAACAAGGAGCTAATAATGCGGCGTTTGCCTTGTATCAGGGATGGTGCGCTTTAATTTCTTATTTCACAGGTTTTACTCATATGGGAAGCATAGTCTCAGCATTATTTATGTTTATTATCTCTGTGCTTATTTTCCTACGGTTTTTGTGATGTCTTATATTTTTTATTGGTGTATGGGTTAAAACTATTTTAGGTTTCCATTTCCAAGTTAAATAGAACCAAATTCCCAGAAGTTAAAGGATTTGTTTTCTGTCTAATTCTTTTTATTTTTTGGAGAGCCGTAAAATGTAACCCCTCTTTTCAATTTTATATTTTATATTTTAAAATTCAAATTAGTGATTTGTATTTGCTTTTTCATAGCCAAATTTAATAATTTCAGGTCCTCAAACATAAAATTAGATTTTTTGCAGCTTTGGATCATTGGAAATTTTGATTATAAAGTTCAAAATTAAATTTGTTAATATTAAAGACATCTATAATCAAACACCTATAGAAATTTTTGGTAGATAGTAGTCGGAGCTACTAACGTGAGGTTTCCGTGAAAATGTCGCTTGGTACCAATAAAATCAAAAAACTCGTTCGAAACAAATGTTTTGTTGAAGTGTATGTTAACGTCTTTCTAATAGGACGACATGATATAAAGGCGTACATTCGCCGAATTTCGTATGTCCTTGAGGTGTCCGCGATGACCTTCAGGTTGATTATCTATAGGGATGTCGAATTCTTCAAAATAGCCTTCGTTCAGTGGGGTTGTTCTATTGCTGTAAATTTGCCCACCACACCACTGGATCCCGCCGAAATCTTGGTGCCACTCATCGATTTGTCTGCGCTCATGAAGTCTACGATGAGCTTCAGGTTGACCATTTATAAAACTATCAAATTCTGAATAGTTTTCGTCCATTACAGGCTGATTTGCTGTAAATCCATCCCCCATACTACTGGATCCAACTAAAGTTGATGCACTAAAATTTTGATGACTTACATCGATGACTGTGCATAGCCTTTACTTGCTTGGCTTTTTTCCTCAAGTGGTAGCGCCGACACTTCTCCGCATTTCCAATCGGGTCCGCTTTAATTCGACCTGCTGAGTCTGCTTCCCTTTCTTTTCATGTACTGAGACATTTTCAACTTCACTGCGTCATAGTCTTCCCAAATTTAATAATACATAGTTCTGAATAGCCTCCAGTATCCACGGTATTTGATTGTACCCAAAATAGTTATTTATTTTTCTCAAACCACGTACTGACTCGTGGTTTTGTTACCCGACTAAGACCCTTCTCTCTCCTTGTGTCGTACAAGGAAGGGGAATTTTAGCTGGTTTGCTTATCGCTTTCTACCTTCTTTTGTCGAACGCTGCTCTTCCCGTTATGCTGCATCTAGTAGTCTTCGAGTATTAGTCGTTTCAAATTCGGCCATTTTGTTGTCGTTCATAATTATGGAATGACACTCGGTATTCGAACCGAACTTAAAGACGTTTTCACATGCAAATAATTCTACTTTTCCTTTTGCTGTGCAACTCTATTTTTGAAATTTGCAATTAGAGTTTAGCAACAAATTTAAAGATCTTAAAATGTAGTTTTTGATGTTCTCATAATAATATTTTTAAAATTTTTACTTGAGTATAAATATAGACCGAAACTATTTTTTAAAATTTATTGAAGTTTGTTCTGACAACAGCAACTTTCAGCGATGGAAATCCTCCTGAAAAGGTGGAGTATAATGGAGTATACGCTGATCCTTGGACAACATCGAAGACCTTTATTTTCAACTGCTTCTCGCCTTCCCAAAAGCTGTTTATGTGTACACTTGAATCTTCTTAAAAGTGTTGTTCTCGAACTGTGCCTTAATTTTTTTAATTCCAAAATGTCTTGCGTCCCCTGTCATGAGAAGCTTGATAATTGTCTGTTGTAGCAACGGACGAGGGTATTCTTGCACTGATATTGCTGTATCGACTAAACAAGTGGTAATGCGAGGCACCCTACGGTAAGAATCCCTTCAGGCAACCTTACCTACAACGCTTAGAAGCCGTGCCCATCATTGTTTACCCTACGGCGAGTAAAAAATAATTTTAAAATGAAGGAACCAATTTTGTTATCTAAAAATATTTTTAGCACTGTTGTAATATTTTTGGCGATGTTAATGTGTGTTGAAAATTGATTGAGATATAGTTAGAATGAAGTCTTTAAAGCTAATAATTTCATGGTACATTGTTTGGGGAATCTTTATTAGGTATACAACAAAATTGTTGTTTATTCAACATTTATATGCTAGAATTATATTTGCATTTTTATGAAAAAAATTTAATTAACACAGCAGCTGCAATGAAATGGTCCCCTTTGATCAGTAGAGCTCATGGGCGTTAGAAATATTAAAAGCGGTACAGGAAAATGGAAAGCTCTATATCAATTCATGGTTAACTTTTTTTCCTTATAGAGTAAGTGACCTTTTGGTGTGAAGTTAATCTGGTAGCACTACTCTGCATATTGTTTCCTTCGTAATACTAATGAAAACGACGTTCCGTGGACTGGTGATTGAAATCAATCGATGTTGTGAATCCCCTTCTTTAAATGATAAAAGAAAGATTAACAGGACTAAGAACTCCGCATACAGTTAATTTTGATTATTTTCTTAAACAGCTTTGGGTTTTCTCTTCTTTTAAGTTTTTCGGTTTCTTTTTGTTTTCCATTCTTCCTCATCTATTCCTTTTTCTTCGATTTCTTCTTCTATTCCTTTTTCAGCTGTTCCTCGGCCTTCCACGTTTTCTATATGCTCGGCGGATCCATTTAATTGCTTTCTTCGGAACGAGCGTTTCGTTCATCCTCTGAATGTGTCTATATCGGCTAAATTGCATTTTTTACATCCTCCACGTCGTTTTTCTATACTTTAATTATTGTTTTGTTTAGAACTCTATCTAACCTTGTGATTTTTGGTTAGCACACCAGAGAATCCATTTTCAAGTTAACTTTTATTTTTTCTCTTAATGGCCACGACCCCGCTATTTCTCCAATATTTTTATCTCCCAGTGCCGAATTCAGTACTCTCACGATTTTTTAACCCTTTATTATTCTCTTCTTTAATACACTGTTGGTTATTACATTCTCATGGACCTCAACGTATGTGTAATGCTCGTAGTCTTTCATTTATATCATATTTTCTATTTTCAAGTTTCTATTATTAATACCATAAAAAATATAATGCAATAAGTTTTAATAGATTTCTAAATGTATGGTAATGGATTTTTTCAGGTCTAATTAAAGAAAGAGTGGTATTCAATAAGGTTACATATTTATTTATTTTGACCACTTACGCTGTGTTTATCCTTATTTCAATGACAACGTAAAGTAGACTCAAAAGGACTTAACATATTTATTTGATAATCTTATACAGAAATAACCAGTGTTATGCATGGATACTTAATTTCAGTATGTAAATACTACTGGTATTTTTAAAAATATGTATACAGGTAACGGTATTGAATACCTTGTTCAAGTATTATCTAGATATGACAAAACACCTTTTTATTTAGTATTTAAATAGATACCAGTGTTTAGATACTTTTGCATTATTTTCCATTATTGTGTCAGCATATCAAATTTTGATTTAACTGTTATAGCTTTAACTGCTTTATTAAACCATTTATGGCTATTGTAGGATAATAAATATTTATCTCTGCAGGCCCCATCGCCTTTTTATAGACATTGGGGAGTAAGCTTTAAATATTTAAAAAAAATTTTTGAGTTGGGCAGCGTAAATCTTACCCTTTAGATACCTCTACAGAAAAATAGCGGTAGTTAAATCTGGTAATCTGGAGACCAAATTACATTGCTCAAGAGGGAGAGTCAACGTTCTAAAAACATTATTAATATGTCCATCGCCTTTTCGCCTTGTGGTAAGCTGCACCATCTCGCTGAAACCACATGTTTGTCAAGTTAATTCTTTAATTTGAGGAATTAAAACGTTAAGAGAAATTCCTAGTGTACAATAAAAGATAAGGCCCAATTTTCCGCCATTCAGATATGCCAACTTGGCTCATTAAAGCACTCAGATAAGTCAAAATATGTCTCATCCCTCAAAACGAGTTTTTCAAAATAAATTCCAGTACTGCAGTTTTTATGGTTTCCAAACCGAAGTTCTTGAGTCAATTAAATTCTTACGGCATTAGGTGCAAGTTTTTGTTTAATGTGGCCCACACAGATATTCAACGAATGTCTGTTTCTTGAAAGCAAAGCTTGGTAGAAGTGTTGCAATCTTTTTGCATACTTGGTCGAATGTTTCTAATACTTGGAAGATTAGGTTAGCTACTAAAAAAATTAAATATAAATTCAGGGCTTAAGGACACAGCTTGTTAGGTATGACATAAATGTTAAGAGTTCTAAGCCAACTAACCTTAACTTCTCTAAAAAGTCCAAGTTTTGTCTATAAAACATATATAATTTGAAAAATATATATAAAATTGCAAAACTGTGCAAAATGTACAATACTTAGTAAAAAAGTTGATATCATTCATCATATTAATTCCAATATTTTTGTAGTATTTTGAAAACCATCTTAAATTTTTATGTTATTGCTCATAGACAATCAACATAAACTTTTATAAATGACTTGTATTTTCTGAATTTTGTACCAATAAACTTCAGCATTTGAAGTCACACTTCAGCTCTGTAGTTCAACATTAGAAAAACCATTGTTACTTTGCAAGATACCACAATTCCACTTAAAAAATGCCCAGGTTGGTCTTCTTAAAGTAAGAATTCATCTGTTGAACTCAATAGACTAATAGAAAGGAAACTTTCTATATTTTTCTCACCTAGTTTTTATATTGTGTAAAGTAAGTGATGTTCATCGTCTTTAAAGTCTCGCAACCTCAAACAAGGTACCCAACAAGATTTTCAAATGAAAGACAGCAATTTGTTTCAGGAGGAGAAGAACATATTTTAGGTGGCAACTGAAATTGAAGACAAAGTCTTTTCGTTTAAGATACTTTGTTACTTATAAAAAAAATTGGCCACCTCAGAGGTTTATGGCAGATTTTAAACCCTTAGAATCCTGATTCAACTCCTCATTACTTCGTACAGAATACAAACGTTAAGTATTACTTTCAGAATACATGATTCGTGGTCAAAATTTAGCAAAGAAAATTTTCCAGAACCACTTTACAAAAGTAAAACATTTTTTATGTGACTTTATAGAAAGCACCTTAAAATTAATAATGTAATGTGATTTACAATATTGTTTTCTTGTAGTTTGTGCTATAATCTAAGTAAATTTTAGTGTTGTTTTATATATAATGTTATCATTCATACTAAAATTCACACCTAAGCCAGTAATTTCTTTAAGAAACATTATAATTACTTTGTCTCATGTCTAGATACATTGTATTTAAATATTACATAATACTGAAAATAGAAATGCCTTCTCAACAATTAAGATTAATTTGAAGAATCTTTATTTTGCTAATTGTTAATAGAATTAATGTCAGGTTTTGGGCATTAACTCTTTTAGCATTACAGAGACCCATATATGTCTTTGTAAGCTATACAAATTCTCAGTAAGACAAAGTAACATGCAAATTATTTACATAAGCATTGCAACAATTTTTATAATAATTTCTGATCAATTTTATCAATTGAAGTTCGTTTTTGAATTAGTTAACCGTTTTTAAATTGCTGGCGTGGAACTTGGATTTTGGATTACTTTACAAAAAAAAAATTGTTAGGAGTTAAATCAGAAGATATTACGTGACAGTTGTCGACCTTCATGAAATTATGCCACCAGGAAATTGTAACGGTAACTACCTCCGTTTATAGCTACAACAGCATCATCTTCGAAGAACTATGGACCTATTAAGCTACCTGATTAAAATTCATACCGAATAGTGATTCATTGACGGTGTATTTCCTTTTTATGAATTACGTGTAGATTTTCCAAACCTGAAATGCTATAATTTTGTTTGTTTACAAACCCGTTGAGTTGAGAATGAGCCTCATTGCTAAAGATAAATTTTTGACTAAAAATTCACTTCCTAATACTCTAAGATCCAGTTAACAAATTGTCGACGGTAAAAATGGCCAAAAAGCTGAAACTTTTGCGTCAACGGAATTTTGTACGCATAAAGATGCAGGCCTCTAGTGAGTATTCGTCGAAGAGAGCTTCTAGAAATATCCAATTGTTATGCACGAGGCTGAGTCGATATTTTCGCTTTTACAGTGACACTTGGATTAACCGTGGAAACATTCTCACGAGACCCTACTCTACACTGATGCTCAAAAGGTCTCAGATGGTTGGTTAATTTTTTATACTATTTCGAGCAAAGATTTCACGGAGCTTTTACTATTTCCGCGAAATATTCATCGAATTTGTAAGGGGTTTTAACAATAATGACTCATTGTTCTTTCGTGTGGCGTTTTATATTTACTAACCAGAATAATCGTAGGTGACATCTGTTAAAGTATCAGGGTTATTGACTGCAAAACAAAAAAAGCTTGGAAGTTTAAATCTGGCGTTCAATTTAGGTCACCTTTTGTAAGATTTTATAATAATTAGATTACAAAAATAAAATCTGTTGCTTTTTAATAATGTGTAAATATATCGTACTAAAAATCTATCTGGTACAGGCTTAGCAGATGAAATCGAAGGTGAGGATCAGAGAGATCGATTCTCTAACAGTGATGATTATAAGAATTATGAAATGGGAAGCAATGAAATAAGTTTGATGCTATGGAAAAGAATCACCTATAGTGTTGGAAGAGAACGTATCAGCTGTTGACATTTATCCTCCCAACTCAGTATCCTGTGCTTTGGTCGAATATTGTGCAACAGTTTAGACCATCTTCAAAAGAATTCACAGTTGATAGAAACATCAAAGCTACAAGTTCCAGATTTGATACATCTAGGAAAATGTACCTTTCTGGTTTGTTCATAATATTAGCAGATAATACTAACGTAAGAATATAAATTTGGAAATCCAATGGCGAACCAATAGTGGTAAATTACAAATAGTCATTAAGTTTTAATGTATTATGTATTACAATAAATTAACATTATTAAAAGATCAGCGTCACTTATTTGCAATAGGGAACCGTCAGATAATCATAATGCTATTATCAAACTTCTTGGTATTCCTCACCAAACAGTTTGTAAGAAACTGGAAAATAATAGAGATAGTCCCATATGTTCTGCAAAATTTTCCAAAAGATTTTTAATGAGAAAAATTGCTATTAATTGCTTAGTAGCAAAAGAGGTTGTTTATCTTATCTTATATTGTAAATATGGTATTATCTTACAAAGCAAACGTGCACAGTTATAAAGATGCCAACTGAAATGCAGTATCACTACTTATCATAGAGTAGGCCCATAATAACCATGTGGTTGTGTGTTACCAGGGTGAGTCATCTCTCAAGGTATAGGACGAAATCTGTTTTTGTACTCAAAGATGTTATAATAAATAAAGACGTGTACCACAATAATATTTTGAAAGTTGTATCGTCATTTTGGCAGATTTGGAAATAAAAGAACAATAACTAAGAAATGATAATGGTAAAGTGCTGTAAAACAAGCCAACGGCCTACCAAGAAAGTACATGTAAGTCATCTAAGGCATATGAAAGCTCATTTTTGTAATCTAGAATGTCGCTGACGTTGGTGGTTTTTTGCAAGAAGAAATTAAAGAGGTACCAAGCAACAAAAAATATTACTTTGTATGTAGTAAAACGAGTAATGTTACTGCAAATAAGCGCAAGCCCTGATCTAATCAACAAAATTCAATTATATCCTATGACAGAAGATGAAGAAGCAAGAGACGTTTTAAGCGGAATTAACATAACTACAAAAAACCTATTTAGGCATGAAATGCTAAAGTAGGAAAAGAGAGAATAGGTCAATATATTACACCACGCGGGTTAGGGAAGAGGAATAAACAAAACCATAAGTTTTTGAGGTAGTTGC
Organism: Sinelater perroti; assembly: GCA_036346155.1. NCBI lineage: Eukaryota > Metazoa > Arthropoda > Insecta > Coleoptera > Elateridae > Sinelater > Sinelater perroti. The sequence continues at coordinate 6,484,538 of JARFIY010000111.1, read as the reverse complement.
TACAGAAGGACAACTTGTTGGAGTGAATACATTTTTCTTAATTACCACCAAGACAGTTGTACACCTGAAAGTCATCTGGACGCCCCAAGACACACAAAAATCATTTTGACTATATATTAGTTAATAAAAAAAAAATGTGACGCCTTTATCTCAGTTAAAACATACCCAGGGGCTGACGTAATATCAGACCAAAATTCGTTAGTGGTCATAATAAACGTAAGACTGAAAATACTCAGAAAAAAAGCAAACGACAAAATTTACGACGTAAAAAAGCTAAAAATAATGACACTTCATTAGAATTGAGAAGTGAACTAACTAGTTGAATATGTAAACAGAAGAAATGTTGATGACGAAACAAAGATTGAAATGGAAATAAATAAACGAAAACTATTTCAAAACATCAAGAAGAAGCCCTGGACGACAGACGAGATTCTGCAGCTAATAGATCAAAGAAATATCTTGAAAAACAAAGATAAAAACAAATTTTGCAATTTCAAATTTTACAAGCATTAACAATGAAAAATTAGAAAAGCCAAGAACAGAAAATTAGAAAAAGAGTGTAAAGACGTTGAAACCCTCCAAAAAATATGACAGTTTTGATATGTATAAGAAAGTTAAAGAAGCAGCTGGTCTTTACGAAACTAGAACACAGACTGTATTAGTTAATCAATAAGAGAATGTTATAATAGAAAAATACAAAAAAGCAAAAGCTATATAAAATAATTGTTTGATAGCAAGCATTTAATAATAATTTCACATTTACATTGGGGTCAATCCGCCTATATCAAGACAAATAAAGTAAAATCTGAAGCAGTAGAAATACTTAAAAGAGTAAGATAAGGTTGTGCATTGTTCCCGTTAGCTGCAATGGTACACATACCTGAGTATTCAACTTAATGACCAGTGCAAACATTTACAGGATATACAATGGCATATTGAAGCACAAGCGCTTTTCTTTGAAATATTGTCAGTCTTCAAAAGTTATTCTCGTACTATGTCAATCAAAATAAGACTCTTTCTTGCTTTATGGTGTTGAGTTCTGGACAGAAGCAACCACCAAGAAGCATTTGAAATCTGGTTTTATCGAAGAATGTGATTAATGAAGAAGTTATTTGAATGATGAAGAAAAATACCAAAATAATGATTATGGTAAAGACCGGAAAGTTCAAATATTTGGTGCGCATAATGAGAAACGAAAGAAAATATGGCTTAATATAACAAATATTAGAAAAAAAGATCCCAAAAAGACATGGGCCGGGTCGTAGAAGAATTTATTGGCTAAAAGATCTTCGAATATGTTTTCCACACCAACAGGACTTTTCCGTGCCTCAGTAAGTAACGTAATGATAGCTAGAATGATCGCCGGTAGTCGAAACGGATAGATACTTTGAGAAGAAGGAATAGCCATCGTTTTTGAATAACCAATATAATATTAAAAAGTTTCTGTGACTTTGGGATAAAGCAAATTATTGTTTATAGCATTTCCTAGTTTTTAGTAAACAGCAGTAGGCAGAGTCGCTACCTTTCTAGAAGTATAAGGAGAACAAGATTAAAAAAGGATTATGAGCAGAAAATAGGTAAAACTGTTGCTTAATGTTAAAAAAAGAACACTCAATAAACCTACAAAGAATTTTAAAAACTATGGTTACGTTAAAACATTTGCTATATAGCATCTGAAAAGTTATATATAAAAAAATATTCATCTCGATAACCTCTAGATGTTAACTGTAGCAGTGAAATGAGCTTTCAATCTCATCTTGTTCAAAAATAAAATATCAAACTATTTTGCTCAACAGCTTTCTACGCTTTTTCAGTGTTGATTGGCGTTTGAAGAAATTGACTCCTGTGCTGGAATGTTCTTATTACATGACCATACGTCATAAAAGCCTTATATGAAGGCAACGACGAGATCTAATGGCGTGGGATGACGAGCGTGCCCAGATTTGATTCAATGACTGATTTCGAACGATGCGGAAATGAATTATTTAAAGAGTAACGAACTTGGTTCATGGATTTCACTATTAAATTTCACCAAACAATTGTTTAACAATGTAGATGCATTATTTATTTATATAATGGTCAACAGCTAATTAACTAACGCAGCAATACCAAAGCTAATTACTTATTTCTATTAGCCCACCTGCTCCCCGGAGCACTTAAATCATCACGCCAGCTGTACTTCTCAGCAACTGCCCGTAACTACCTATTTTTGGCCTTTTCACTTACGTTTAAATACCTATATTCTTAAATCTAGAAGCTTTACGGCTTCGCGTCGGTGCGCCGAACAAATTGGAGTTCAGAGAGCGTAGCAAACATTTCGCCAGCTGTTCTTTTACTTCACTTGTCTTCAGTCCCCCCCACCCCCCCCCAACCCCCAAGTAAACCAGTCCAAAAACCGCGATTATATTACGCTACTTATGGAATGAACTGTGGTGAAATCGCTTATAGTTGGATGTCTTGTGAAGGCAAAAAGCGAAGATCTCTTTATTGCCATCGTCTGCCTCTGGCTATGGACTTAAAAGGTCGACCATCTTTCTCTTCCTTGGGCTTTTTAGTTGTGGTTGCCCTACAGGTGCTTTTGTATTATTTTTTGAAGCACACAATTTGCACTCAATAGAACCATTCTTAAATCTTCTGAAATATCTTCTTAATCTCGAAATGTCTTCCCGGCGATCCCTTATGCAGGCACTAAAAATGTAACTTGAGTTCATTCCCATCAGCGTTCTCTAAGATTCTTTCTAGAAGACCATCACCTAACTTCGAAGAATCTTATGATGCTTAATAAGCGTTTATCACTGGGTTGAGTGTGCCGATTTTTTTCTATTGAGCACCATTCCTGATTTCGAGTCTAGATCCTGATGTTAAAGTTGACTGCTAAACACAGACCTATTCTTCTGGTGATACATCTACTCTTATCTCTAGTTCTTCAATTTTCCTTTTTAAGCTTTCCGAATACTCTGCCGTGTTATTTTACTATTATTTTTTAAAATCTGCAACGTGTTCGTCTACGTTTCTAAAATGTTTTTCCGTTACAGATTCGATTGGAGAAATACAGAGTTCGTCAGAATCGGATTCAAATAAATCGAGTATCCTCTCGATTTATTGATAATTTGTAAACGTCTCGAAAGGGTGTTTTCCTGCAGTCTAATCAAAGTGATGGCCAGATTTTCAGCTCAATCGGGGCTTTAAGGCAAAATCAATTGTTGCAGATATCAATTTAACACACTAAGCAAGCTGTAGATCTTACAAAGGGGTTAAAACGCGCAGAAAAATTATTGGTCTACCCCTATTTCCTTTCTTTTTCTTGGAACGGGGGTTGCAGTTGGAAAAATAAACAAATTTTTATTAATATGTCCTAGTCTTAATAGATATAGCATTGAGACTTTTACTATTTGATAGAGGCTATTGAATAATATCCAATAAAACCTACTCCCTTTGTATAAGATATACAAAGTGTACAAAATAGTTATGTTTGAAACCTTTATCATTTTGTGGCTAGTGTAGCTCATAGTACGTATAGCGTATAATTTTTTTATAATGCATATAAAAAATAATACATTAACTTTTATTTTATAAAATAATTTATATCTTCCGAAATGTAACAGTTACAACGTTAAAACTTGTTAAATGACATCTTATAGGTGTTTGAGAAAAAATAACGGAGCTATCAACATTTGATAGGAGATTCCCAACTTTTAGGGGGTGGTAGTATTCCGGAATGATTCTTAAAATCACTTGTAAAGACGACCATGGTTTATAGTGGATAAAACAGGCAGTTACCAACTGAAGTTCATCTGAACGTCGTGCGAGTGGATCAGCTGCCTAGATTGAGGAAGGTGAGGATTCCAGAGAAAGTTGAGGCCACAGAGACCATCAGGCTGGCCGAACAGAACCTCTAGACGAAAATCCGAGAGTGGTGCATCTTTCACAACGACAAAAAGGAGAAACCTATGGGTAGACTTATGTTTGGTATAAGTAGGGAGGCAATGCCTGCCATTAATAACAAAGTAGAGAAGCTATTTTGTAATTCCTTGCCTTTAAATAATAAAATCAATATAGAGAAACAACAGCCAAAAAGGTGGGTGTCCAGGCTGCAAGACGAAATGGCAAAGCACGTTCTTTACGAATGTTCTGTGTTTGCTTCAATTAGAGAATCGATGTTGGTGGAGTTGTGACCTAGAATAGCATCAAGGCTACCTTTCTGGCAGGACATTCCTCGAGTCAAGTTGACTTGACTGATGGGAGCACGGGGAGAGGCGGCGGTAGAGGTAGTACAATGGGCCTAATTGAGGCCTAAGTGCGCGTGATTTTGTTATCCTCTATTTTATATCCAGAATCTAGAATCCCCAATACTATTAGCAAGGTCCAAAAATTCTTCGTGTAACATAAAAGGCATATAAAAAATTGTTATATTTGAAACCACTATATATACAACTATAAAATATCTACCATATTGTAGTTAGTAAAAAGACAAAACAAAAAAGGTAGGATTTAAAATATTTCAAAAAATATTTTGTTCAGCTTATTGTGAATGTCGACCGCTTGATGGTAAGACAATAAACAAGTCATGATTCGAGTATCGCAAGCGAGCACTGACCTAAGGTCAAGCGTATAAATTCCCACAATTGTGTTTATTTATGTTTCTGTACATCGTAAGTTTATGTTAATGCTCATTTATATACACACATGTAAATTTAATTGAATTTACCTAAGTAATGGAGCATCAGGTTCCCTATTCAAACGGAAATTTAAGTGCTATTTACGACTAGTAATCTTAAACTTAACTCAATACCAGTCGCATCAGATACCACTAAGCACTCATCAAATCTTTCAATAGCAGCGATCACTCCCAATCCTTACACTCCTTTTAAATGATAGCCTTAACTGTAAGCAAACGATAACATCTTACTAGTAAACAAAATGATCTGAAAGAAATACCAGACACCAGTCATCCAATTAACCACCAACCAATAACCAATATCTAGAATATATACGAACCCCTTAGTTAGTCCCCTAACGATGACTTAAATAAAATGCACACAAATAATAATAATAACAATACTAGAAAACTGTTGAAACCACCCCCAATATACATATATGATGCCACAAATTATAAACGACATGGTGGGAAACTGCAAGTGATCAACATTATGACAAAGCACAACAGAAACAACACAGTTAATTCAACGCATACAATAAAATTATCAGGCATTTAAGAGATCAAGTAGTTATCAGACACTTACACTATTCAGTGCCTAATATTAAAACAAATTGCAAAAGGCAGGTCATCAAAGATCTAGCATCTAGTAAAAATAACAAACAAATATATAAAATGGAACTTCGCTGTAACTGTACAATAAAGATTAAACCACCGCCCAATAAAGCAATTCACTTGATGTCAAACTTACGGGCACTCCAGAACTGACTCTACTAGACAATACAAGTGTCGTAAATTTGGAAACTATCGTGATATAAGAAATTGTACAAAACCTAAAATCTCGTCAACTACAAGAAATATAGTGTTTATCAAGGGCTGATAAATGCCAAAGTAAAGTTTAGTAACCTAATGCATGCGTCAACTATTAGTGCTTCTCCAATAAAGCATCTTCGAAATATAAATTTACAAACATAGCATCTAAGCCCTACATTCTCACAATTTTGATAAACAACAGGCCAACAGAGCAAATTTAACTACTTTTCTCACTAAATTTAAAAATATGTTTGCACAAATAATAAACCAGAATAACATGATATTGTAAATCGGCACCATAATGACTAACACATTATACATTGTTATATAAAACACAAATGGCCTTTTAGACCATAAATAAAAATTACTCACTTTTCTCAGTTTGCATAAAATTAACATAATGCTGATGTCAGAAGCAAATTTCACGGAACAAACTGCTTCAACTATGCCATAAACTATCTGCACAGCGCATGGAGGAAGTGCAGTCATCACCAAAACCTCTATCATTTATCATCAATTAGATGCCTTCTAAACTACAATCTTGGCCATTTGTAGTCTTGTCTATCTATTGCCCCCTCGACATTCAATACCCTCTTACAGCGAATCATAAATACCAAAGGCAAAACTTATTTTGGACACTTTTATCAAATAATTACAATTACCACTTTCTTGGAGAGTCTACATACTTTTTTACCGCCCCAACAATATTCCCGATTTACTCGACTACCACATATCACATGGAACAGTTACCAATGCAATCATGATAGAACCGAACAATGACGTGCCAGTTATACTAAACTTAAACCTCATAAATATTGCTAGAGAACTTACTGTTCCTCTTGGAACAAAAAAAAAAACCCGACTAAAAATAAATTCTAGTAATATCTTGAGATTAAAACAAACCTCCGATTGCGCGTAAAAATCTGATAATTTAGATCGAGATGGTGGAGTAACACTTATTTCAGACTTATTGAAACCGTACAGAACAACTTACTTACACTCCCTCTAGATCAAAGAATTGCTTGCTGATAAACAACAAGTCTGAGCAAAATGGCAACGAGCTTGTGATGTTGCTTATAAACACAATTATAAACGACTGAACAGATGATTCCGTGCGTCCCTGGATGACGCTTAGAACGCTATCTTTAACCACTACCTCACTAATCTTAAGCAAGAAGATCATGCTCTTTGGAGGACAATAAAAATACCTCAAGTTATTAACCTTCTCATATAGAAATTCAATGAAACTGCAGCAAGTTTGAACGCAGAAAAACCGATACCTTTACGGATCACTTGGTTGTTGTATTCCAACCTTATGACTCATTCCATGGACAGTACGTAACATATGTCTCTTCCTATTAAATATTTTTCACCTGCCGACATATAATCTGAACGAACTTAGAGCCTCGGGTTATGATCTTATAGTTGGCAAGCTAATGAAGATGCCGAAAAGCCCATCGTTCTCCTCACAATAATCTGTAATTGTATGATGAGCATCTCGTGTTACCATATTTTATGGAAGTACGTATACATAACCATGGTTCCCAAACCCGAGGGAGTACGAGAACGGGTAACTTTATATCGACAAGTTAATCTTCTAACCCTACATGGTAAAGTGTTTAAAAAGTTTTTTTCTTAAAAACCTTGCTGACACAGATACATTCACATACCAGCCCGATCGTCAATTTAGGTTTAGAGGGCACAATTGTATGACTCAACAAATACACAAAATAATAACTCAAACAGTAGGAAACCTTGAAGAAAAAATGTATTGCACAGCCTTGTTCCTTGACGTTATTTAGGCGTTCGGCAAGATGTGGCATACTGGAATACTACATAAGCTTAAAATTCTTTTACCCAGTTCCTATTATCTTTTTTATGTCTCATATAATCGATAGATATTTTTTAGTAGAATACAATAATGAAATCTTAAACTATAGTCTTATCCTATCTGGTGTTTCGCAAGATAGTGTTTTTGGTCTTCTTCTCTACTTTACCTTGATCGAAAATACTTTCACCCCCACCTTTGCAGATAATACTGCTATTTTATCAATTCATGATGATCCTATCATAGCCTCTACAAACTTTACCATCGTAAATATGTAGCTTGATAACTGGCCTCTACAAGTGACGTTTATCACATGATTGTTACTCTAAATAATGTGCCGGTGCTTGTTAAAAGTGAAACCAAAATATCTAGGCTTACATATTGACCAACGTTTAACCTTCAAAAACCATATCCACGACAAAATTCATCAAGTGAATTTAAAGTTTCGTCAAATGTATTCGCTTATCGGGAGAAAATCCAAGTTATCCTTAAGAAACAAACTGCTGCTTTACAAAACAATGCCAAGACCTACCTCAATCTATATATTGCAGCTATGGGCAGGGCCTGATGAACTCATAGGCTGAGTAAGCTGCGGTCTACGGCGCTAGGATTTGGGGTTTTATTAAATAGATTATAACTATTAAACTTTGAAACCGGGGGATAGGGGGTAGAGCCAACACCTAGTTACAAAAGTACCTACTTCACCCGCACGTGGGACCCTGCTGAATAACTAACAAGACTCTGGCGACCCAGTTGTCCCGAGCTAACGGAGCCCTCCAGCTCAGGATAATGGACGTATGCTGATTCAAAGAAGTTTTTATTGCCTCAAAACTGGATGGAGTAAGGAAACGGATAGAGGCACTAGACGCCGTTTAGGCAAAGAGGGAAAAAAGAAAGCAGAAAAAGAACTTTGAAACCGTTCATTCATTGTTCATAGACGTACAATAAATTTTTAAAATAATTGATCACTGTCCGCGCCATTTCTAGATGCACTCTTTAAGTTCTAATTCCAGAACCTTTTGATTCAAATAGGAGAAATAAGGTAAGTATTGTTATAGTAATCGTTGACTGTTGCGCTAACAGTATTTTAATTGTATTAAATCGTCGTGCAATTTAATTTATCATAAAGACTGAACAATGACCGGCATAGATGGTAAAGATTTGTTAAAAAAAAACAAGTAAAATATAATTCAGAAAATGTTTTAAACAGCGCCTTAAACAGTGGCGGTATAATGTTGTAATAAAAAATACTAAACCTAGACACAGTTATTGGAGAACGCATCAAGCGAAATTGGTTGGTACATTCAAAATCAACCGGACGATTGTTATGTGCGCCGTGCAAACTCTATGGAAAAACGACGTTCTTAGCAACTGATGAGTTTGATGATTGGAAAAATAACCATATAATAAAGATCATGACAAGAACTCTAGGCAGAGGAAGTGCATTTCAAGATTTATTAGTAGAAGTCGAGTTTTACAATGAATGAATTGTAAAATACCAAACTGCACCTTAGCAAAATTAGAATAGAAAAAGTGCAGTCACGAGAAGTACTCCTACAGTATCCATGGAAGCTCTTCCAAGTCTAATCCTCTTGCGTATATATCTAAAGAAGAAAGCTGGTATTGGTGCCTATAGAATAAAATTTACCGAAAAATCGCATATGCCCAACGATAGTTGTGGTCACAAACGAGTACAGGAGGTAATTAAAGGTAAGCCTTTACTAAGCATGGGTACTGACTACATACTTCCTGAATGTGAGTATAATCGCAACAGTTACTCAAGGAACACTATCTTATTTAACGAGTGGTCTAATCTAATATACAGGCGGTTCTCGAACGGATTATGGTACAGGGACTGGTATATACGGGGTAAGTCCAGAAGTAAACATAAGTTTATCATTAGGTACTAACGGGTCGCTCTTTCAAGCTAAAATATTTGCAATAATGCAATGTAACGTAGGAGAATATAAGACGAGGTGATACGCAGCAATGTATCAGCATTATAATATGTAGTTAAGCAACTTTAATAGCGCTGGAATCATCTCGTACGGGCACCAAACTAATGAAGAAATGTCTAACCCATTTGAGAAAAATAAGGTTGAACTCATATGGGTTCTAAACCATACTGGTGTGGCGGACAATAAAAGAAAATACCCTTGTCAAAATGACAAGACCACAACCCGTATTTGGTATATTTAAAAGTAGACAAAAATAACATGATTCTCGCTAAGGAGAGACCGAAAGAGGAACTAATTAAGAACATCGTTTACCTAGGACGTTTAAAAGTCAATGCCGTCTGAGAAAACATTACATGGGTACATACAGTAGTAATATACTCTGTAGGTTATGTAATGAAGAAGAGGAAGCGGCCTTATACATAATCTTCGACTGTGCAGTACCATATTGCGGGAGACAGATACTCTTTGGGACAACTTTCTGTAGATTAACACATACACACGAGAATCTCGTTAAAAATTTACTGCAACTCCTAAAAGAAACAAAACTTTCCTAATGTAGTTAGGGGAGCACAAAAGATCACAGAGTCGAAGTGTTGAGTCAGACTTGCAACACAGTCACCAACTTAAAAAAAGAACAAGGAAAAAACTTTGTTTTGACGACGTAGAACTGATTTTAAAATTAGAGCTTTTTATGGCCGAACATGTAGCACAATTAAGAAATAAAGGTGTGTTCCCTCATATTTATCAAGCGCAACTGTCAATGAATTTATTATATAGTTAACGGACCAAGAAGGTAGAGATGGTTTAAGAAATTGTTTTATAATTGCGGACTCAACATCAGATGTGCCACACACAGACCAATTAGATTTTGTGCTATGCTATATGCTACCTAGAGGTACTTCTTATGTTTAAAAAGTTTGCAAACAACCTTATGGAGTGGCCGTGCTGATGCTAGTCGCGCATTATACAAATCGTACCAGGAGGTACTTGATTTTCTGACACACATTACTATGATAATAATCAGAATAAAGATTCATAGTATACAACAAATGTGATGTTGAAAAATAGCATTAGTGGTATATTTCTGGAATAAAGTTTTAAGAAGTAAAAATAACCGTCAAGAAGAAATATATATATATATATATATATATATATATATATATATATATATATATATAAATATCCCACCATATAGTACTATCGCAATAGGTCGTTGTTGGGGTTCATGAAAGCCATATGCTCTTAGGAAACATTTACAACCTCAAAATGGACGAGCCGCTGCGCGCCAGTCGCGAATGTCGAAAGTCTTTGCGCTGGGCGTTCATCGACTTCAATAATTCGGTTCTTCGGGTTCTCGATCTCAACTGTGTACGGCATTGTTAGGAAATAAAGTGATTTTGAAAAGTTTTAGGAAAATTCCGCAAGCTATTATTCACGTGCTAGGTGTCGTGCCCAATAAAGGTGACGTCACGCCACCAAATTTTTAGAAAGGGAAAACCGTCACAAAATAGGTTTGTGTACGTTTTCTGACAATTGTGGTAAAGCCGTGAATGGAAATTGTGGCCTCGGAGAGGTGATATGTACTTCAGCAGAATAGTGCACCGGCACATATGAGCTATTTAGTCTAAAACCGGTTGTCGGATAACGTGTTCTGGTCTCAATAATAACTAGCAAGTCCAGACACCCTAATATGGCATCTTTACGCACCACTAAAGAACATGCGAGCGCTTCAGGCCAAAAGTGAAGATGGTTATTGCGGCTGGGGGAGGCCACATCGAACAATATTACTCTGGACAGGTCACACAACGGACATGCTAAAATAATGTTTGTAATTTTATTTTAAAAAAAATGTTTAATTTGTCCACCGTACCCTGTACAAGTACAGCAAATGTCATTACTCTATATAGTACTTTAGAAGCTTTCATAAACACTCTTTGAAATGAAGATGATATTTTAACACTAGAAAATAAAGCAAAATTGACACGTAAATCTGATGTTTACAAAAATAGACGTTACAAGAAAGAGAAAGCCCAAAGTTCGGCTTGGTGAAAACAAAAATAGAAGTTACGAGTTTTTTGCACAACAATCTTTCGTGATAAAATTATATTATGGCGCAATCGATTCTCTAAAGCTCAATCTGGTACGAAAAAAAAATAACAACAGATTTTATTATTCAAATGGAGGGTAACAAAATACGACAGAGGGCAAATTATCTATTGGAAAACCTGAGAAATGTGTGAATGTAACAGCAGAATTAATAAAAGTATTGGCAAAGAAGATGAGAGTCCCAAAACAAAAACACAAGTAGAACCACAAAGACTTCTAGCCTTATTGTAGTCATTGGGCTACTTCCCAATACTACCATAACTTTTTTTATCATGGCAATTATTAATTGTATTGGAGAACGTTTCTTTTCAGCTCTTAAGAGAATAAACAATTGTTTAAACAATCAACTTTGCAATTTTTTGATTAGGTGTAAAATTTGAGGAAAGGCCTAGGCACTGGGACTGCGCCAAACCGACCCGGATAAAAAGCATATAACAGTTCCAGTCCAAAACACGTTGCGTAATGGTGGACACGCCATGGTTTGTCTTCAATCTTACGATGCCTAAAGATCTAAGCATTCCATTCGTTATCGACGAATCCATAGATTTTCTCGAAATTTCCATAACAGGCTCCAGGACTATTACAATGCCATCATCCAGCAATTGTCTAATGTCTGTCTGCTTTTTAGAAGACTCAATCGACGTTGGTCTTCTGATTTATGAACCTTCTTGATGCAATATAGTTTCAAAAAGACATATTATCTACTAAATATTATCCTAAGTATATTATTGCTATAAATTTTTGTTTATGAGTTTTTATTTTTATATGGTATCTGCCTTTTCACCCTTTTCGCCCTCCAATAATCGGTACTTTTTAATGTGTTGATCTAAATTTATCACACAACATTGAGCACTTTAGTTAAATTAAAGAATGTTAGATATTGAAAAAATAAGCTGCATATTATTGGTAAACACAGGCTCAGCTGCGCGATATGAAATATAATTGCGATAACCAGCTTGTGGGTGTTGCGGTATGCAGCGGCAGCGTCGGCATTTCTATTTTTTCGACGACTTTTGTGGGCATGTAGACACAATGAAAAGGACGATGCTTACCGGAAGTACCAGAAATACCACCAACACAAACGACTCTTGATTCCGTGCAACCCCGCGATCCGCAGCACCCCCGTCACTCAACAACAATCCAAAAGCACCTAGCAATGGCAACACGCGCGTTTGCTCATCGGAATACTCTCACCAGCGACTCATGCCCAGCACAGGTCCTCCGCCTTCGTGGGCTTCATGGCAACTGGCCTCGGCTGAGCGACTTTGCGGTGTTGTTCAACGCCGCGTCCCTCCGGCTACCTACCGCCTGTGCTACCGTCCCATATCCGTTTTATTCACGCCGGCCGGCTCGATCCTTTCAGCGGGATCGACGTGACCTTGGCGATGGGGTTCGCTGGAAGCCGGGTCCTGCCCGGACCGCGGGCGTGGGACCGCCGCTTATCACGCGAAACGCTGATGCGCATCTGCATACAATGGGATGCGTCACGGCCGGCGATAATTCGCTGCTGCCAGATTGCGGCAATTAACTCGCAGATAGCTGGGCTGCTCGAACAATGACGATCTAATTAGTCGCTTAAGAAAATAACCAATTAGAGGCGCGATGTTTCCAGTCGTGAGCGGCAAAGCGATAGGGGGCAAGGAACTGCGGCAGAAGAGCCACTCCGCCGCGCATTGATAAATTCAGGTGCCCTCGCTGCAAACTGCAGCCAGCAATATAGCGGCGGTAATTACGGCAATGGGCCGGCACGCGAATGTCTGAAATGAGTTGCAGAACTGGTCTCAAAACATCAATTTTCTTCTACCGCCGCCGAGCAGGGCTGCAAGAACTTGCGATTTTTAACCGCTGCGTTTCAGAGTCCGTGGCAAAACTTCGAAATGGAAGTTCCTGTGAGACAAAAGCGACGTGGGAATTGTCTAAATAGGGCCTGGACGAGGGAGGGAAACGCAACAGCAGATGTGCCAAAGCACAAAGAGGTTCCGGTGGAGCAGATGTCGTGGCGCGTGCCGCGGATGTGACGCGACGGTGGGAAACAGAAGGGCCCCAATATCACTCCGTTTAATCGATACAGCTTTTGGCGGGAAATTTCTAAAGCGAAAGCCTGTTTTGCTAAGATAACCGCGCAACGCTTCAACTGGATTAAACAGAAAAATATTAAACAACCAAATTTCCTGGGAAACTTCGATGATAGATGAGAACACAAACCTCCCAGCCGTAGTGCTTTAAAGGAACCTAAAGCAGCTGCTTTGATTTTACATCACATTCCTGAAGTTCTATAGCATACTGCGCAGCCCTTGTGTTACATAAAAAGAGCCCAGGCTATTTTTCTTTACAGGTAGCATGCCTGCGTAGTTCGATCTTCACCAAAAAGTGTGGCTGTGAAATTCTTTAAGATAATTACTCTCTTTATTTTTAAAAGATAACCTTTGAGACGATAATCTTCAAATAATGCCGCCCAGTGTAACATGCGTAAGGGCCGGATTCCCACGGGGGTAAAAATAAGCCCTTTACAGTAGGGGTAGCCGTTCTCATGGTCCTGCGAGCTGCGATTGTGTGCTTTGTGCCTCGCACGGCTGCGGCTCTCGGTACATTTGGCGTAAAAATGTGGGAAATCTTGTACCGACGCCGGCTTGACTATGGCAAACGGGCCAAGATTTCCCAGAAACGCCGCGCTAGGACGTCCCAATATTCCTAAATTAGGAGAAGACGTGCACAGACATCGGCGCGTTCGCGCCTTTGAATAAAACATACGCTGCCGTTCATTCTCTCACGAATCAGAGGGCTGTGACTTCGTGACGTCACGGTTATTAAACCGTTTCCGCTACGGGTTACCGAATTTTACCTGCCGGACGTTGCTGTCGCAATTAAAGCGCCATGACGTTGATAATGATGGCACCGGTTAATGAATCGGAGTGACCGAGACTGGCGGGTCTATTATTTCAAAGCTTTCCTGTTAACAGTTTTTGGAAGGACATGTGGCCATTGTTTATTGTACTTCTGGAAAACAATGGTTTGGCCACCTTTGTTGCTACGCTCGAAAAATTGTTAAAGGGGGAAAATAGTGCATTGTTACCTGCTGCTTCTTGTCTTTGATATTTGTAGTCTATACGTAATTAGGTTTTCTGTCTTAAGCTTATTTTTTTACTACAAGAAATAATATATGGCTTCTGAAATGGTTTAGAAAGACGCATACATTTCCTTATAAAGACCGACAGTCAAGATTTTTTAAATTTAAAGCATTAAGGACATGATCGGATAATATTGGAAATGGTCAAAAATTTAGGCAACAAGGGGCTAGAAATGTTAACCAAATTATTTAATAAAACGTGGTATATGAGATGATTTCTCAAGAGTAAGAAATAGACAGGAATGCACCAACTACAGAGGAATTACATTGCTATCAATAGTAGCCAATATAAAAAAAATAATTTCAGAAAAAAAAATTAATGGAGGAAATGAAACATCAGTTATAGGACGCACAGTGTAGATTCAGAAAGGGCCGAGGAGTTTAAAATATATTATTATAGTTAAACAACTAATAGAAAAATTTACATCAGATAAAATATTTGTAGCATTTACTGATCTTGAAAAGGCATTTTATATCGCCAAAAGAAAACTTGTGTGGAACAGCTTAAAATGGAGAAAGATTAATAGTGAATTAGTCCAATGCATCAAGAGTCTAGACGAAAACGCAAGACTTAGAAAAATTCATAACAATCGAGGGACTAAAACAAGAGTTCTTACCTTATTACAGGTAATTACAGGTAATATATACAATTGAGTATAGTGATCAATTGTACAATTAGGTCGAAACTTCTGACCACCTTTTTTGAACTCCTCATTAAAAAGTAGAATAGGAATGTCTCATAAACCCGACACATTGAAACACCCTTAAGGGGGGTTTTCCTGCTTTATTTATTTTAAAGTGACATATCTCATGAACGATAATATATAGAGTGCTGAGACCTTCATAGTTGATTGGTTGGTCTAAGTTTGAGTTTCCAAGGTGTTTATGAGTTTCAACATTTGTATATATTACCGTTTCGCCCTCTGATCTTGTTCAATTTAGTAATAGGGTCTGGACGAGAGAGGAAAACGCAACAGCAGATGTGCCAAAGCATAAGGAGTTTCCGGTGGAGCAGATGTCTTAAAAGAAATACAGGGGAAAGGAAAAAAATCTAAAGGTGGCCTACATAAACTTGAAACTAATAGAGATATCAGAAAATGTAATCGCTGATGACTTACTGATATACGCAAAGATTAAGAAAGACCTACAACACAACTTGGAAATATGAAACAACGCAGTACTTGCAAGTAACTTAAAGATAAACCTAGAGAAATTAAGGTGATGGCAATAGGAAAAGAGAAACTAGACATATCAATAAAAATAAACGATACCAAAATTGAAAAAGCCCAATAATTTAAATACAGAGGAATGAAAAAATCGATTGCAGATGGGATAGGAAAGGATAACAAAAGAAATATACATAGGAGGCAAGATTACAGCAAAAAAGAGGAAGAAACAGACCAAGGAAGTAGCGGACAAACATGGAGTAAAGAGAAGAAATTGGGAAACAAAAAAAAGTAATACCACTGAACTACCACTTCTGCGAGATTAGCTTTCTGATCTTAATACTGATTCTCTTTACTGGATTTAAAAAGCTGTTATTAAACAATACTCAGCTGATGCGATCAATGCCTACTACTTACAAAAATAGTTTTCATTTAAAGTTTAATATAAATTTAAATGTGTTCGTTTAGTAACGTGAACATCCCTTAAGTCGTGTTTTATATAACTAAGATTTAGTTAATCAAAGAAACTAATAAAAAATTTTACTTTAACTTAAAATATTAATTACAAACTCGATTTAATCCTCAAAAACTTTTTTCCTTGACTCTCCACACTAGGTTCCTGTTGTTTAGAGGTTAGATAGCTCTCCCAGATTATCATATTGGTGTAGTCTCTTTCCATGTTTTTTTTTTACAATATTCTAAGGCCTTAGAAATGATGCAAATGTCAACATGTATCACTTATAAAAACTGAGAAACGCCACTACTATGAAACACACCACATAGTAATAAAACAAGTTTACGTCCACCCTCGTACCCCCCGGATAACGCTAATGAGAGAGGGTGAAGGCGAGTTTCTGGTGCCTCAAAACTGAAACGATTGGCTAAGAGAAGACATACTCTTACAGTAAAATTAGACAAGTTAGAAGACCACACTATAGGAAAGCTAAAGATACTCAAAAGTTTAATAGGAGCCTCGGATCGGACTAAAATTTGGTTGACGGATACCGCAAGGATAACGGCAAATAAAAATGGATTAATAATGTATTAAAAATTACTACAAGAAATATGGCCATAAAAAAAACAAGTAATTTATGATGTAACGTTAAAAAAGTATTAATATTATAGTATTTACGAAAACGAAAACAACAGTTAAAGAAACAGTTGCTCAAAAAGAAAGACCAAGTGCTGGAGTAGTATTTATAAAAGAGAAAGGATGGAAGGACGCCTTACAGAATTATAAATATATAAATAAATATATAAATTAAAAACCAAAAACGTCACTGACTGTTACAGGAGTGTATGCCCCAGAAACTCAAAAATTTTGTAAAATCTCACAAAAAACCAGCAGGAGATTTGAATGCTAGAGTGGAAAATATCCGAATCGATAATATCGTCAGCTAATACGAAGAACAAATAATAAACAACAATAGAATTACGGCAGTTTACAACGTACATCAAATTGAAGATGACAAACTCGTTCTTCCGAAAAAAAGACATCAACAAATACACCTGGCCGGCATGAAGTTTTAGAAGTCTAAATGATTATGTGATGGTAAACAAAAAACTATGAGAGAAAAGTAATATCTAACATCAGCATCTAAAGAAAACAAACAATATTACAAGAAATAAAGTGGTCAAAACTTTGGTCAAATCTAGAAGAAAATGGATTTTCTCTTATTTAATAAAAGCAATAAAAAGTTGTTATCAAAACATTAAAATTTGTATAGAAAGTAATGAGAAGAGCAAATATTTGATATACATAAACTAAGGTGTAAGAAAAGTACAATCAATGCAAGACCAAATAAGCAAATATATGACAAGATGGAAAGAACAGGTAGACAGAATGAGTCCAAAAAAACTTCGGATGCTGGATATCCAACACAATCCAAGAAAAAGCTAAGTTATATAAAGATCTCGGAAATGGTGGCATATTGAACCGAAACCTAATCCATGAAAACAATGATGACGAAGTATATACGTGGTCAGTTTGAAAAGTTTTGAGCAAAACGTAAAGATGGCCTTACTCGTCAAAACCATTCTGCTACTACAATCGTACTTGCTTTGAAAGATACTAGTAAAAAATGTAGTCCTTTTGGACGATTAGTTGTAGTTTGACAGTCGTTTGTATTAGTCGATGCCAGTGCTTTCGTAATAATGGAAAAATGGAATACCGTAATTAAATACTTGCATTTGAAAGGCAATACGCCTAAGCAAATTAAAGCCGAGTTAGACGCCGTTTACGGAGATTTTGCCCCATCATTTACCATCATGAAAAGATGGGCAGCTAAATTTAAACGTGGTCGTACCAGCTTAGCTGATGATGAGCTTTCGGGTTGTCCAAGAACTGCGACCTCTACAGATAACATCAAAAAAATTTAGCAAACGGTACTGGATGACCGTCGAATCAAGGTTAGAGAGATAGCAAAGGCTGTGGGCATAAGAAAAGAACGCGTTTATCATATATTGACTTAAGAATTGGGCGCATTTATCGAATGAACATTTCCAAGGTCCTGCTTAAGTGATTTCAGCGAAATGAGTCAGACTTTTTCGTTGATTTATCACTGACGATAGAACTTGGGTCCACCATTACACCCCTAAGACAAAGGAACACTAAAAAAGTAAAGTGCAAAGAATAAAACTGATTCAAAAAAGATGAAGACAGAAAATAATCTTTCTGTTTTACTCTAAAGAACTTCCTTGAGAGGTATGGTTTATGGTATTTGCATATTATTTGTAAAGGTTAACTTTTAAGTCGAAGTTAAGCCTCCTACGCCAAGTTTTATCAAATGATTGTGCTACATCTAAAAAGACCGAGACACAAACTTTTTTCTCTTCTAGTGTTTTTCATTTGTGCTCTAAACTGTTATATCATATGCGAATGATTGGTCTAGCGACGAGGATCTGCGACTGAGGTCAGGTTATACCCCCCAATGGTGGATCGCCAACGACTCGTTGGATTTAATCAGAGTGCATTCCTTTCTCCTGACATTTATATGGGTCATGGAGCTAATTCCAGTCTTGACTCTTGTTACATTGAGATGTTAGGTAGAAGTAACAGTTCGCGGTCTTCCGCGAAATTACCGGGTTCTACGAAGGGTAGTTCTTCTGTCATGTTCCTAACTATTCGTGAAAATGAGGCTGTCCAATCCGCATGCAAGTTTCGGTATAGAAAGATTCCAAATATTTTTATTTAACAAATGACTGCGAGGCTTTATCAGTGTTTTTCACAATGGGCGATAGATCGCTTTGTCCTGTGAAGATTCTTTGGCCACAAGGTAGTAGATATATATGACTTCTGGGCGCTGTTTCCTTATTTTTTCCACCGAACCAAATTTTGTTAGAAATACACAGGCGATCTCCCTCTTAATATCTTCAGATTAGGCGCCACACAATGCGCTAGTGCATATTTCGCCGGTACACGGATTAGATCTTGTTATAGTTCTCTGGTAATACCATAACGTACGCATCGAGTTCCACTCATTGAACTCATCTCCGACAACAGGACACAATCGATTGAAATAAACGATCGTAGGCTTGCCACTGGCTAGTTTCCGGATTTGGTACACAACATCGTTTATCTTCTTCAGCAACTCGTATGCATCTTGGTAGGAAAGTCGAAGTTTTGTAGTCAGTTTACGTCGCCGCTTTAGATTATATAACTATACTCGGTCACCTTCTTTATAACTCATTGTCGATGCGTTGACGTCATAGCGATCTTTCATCCAGTCACTTGCGATATTGATATTGCACGTTATCGTGGATTTCTATCATTTTTTTTCTCAAGTTACTGATCTAGCCTTCCCCCACTAGGTCTTCTTCAGGTTTTCTTCCAAAGAATAGGTCACAAGGTAGCTTCAGTTCACGACCAAAGAAAACATTGGATGGTGTTTGACCAGTCAACTCATAGACAGACGAACGGTATGCTAGTGGGAACAGATGGAGAAATTGGTCCTAGTCTTGTTGGTGGTCACAGACAACTTTTGTTCTGTTCGTGCGCTCGACTGGGGGGGTGTAACGGAGTTGTCCTGGTTTTTCTGATTCGTAGCATATTTTTGTGAACACCATTGATTCGAAATTTAGACTTTGGTCGGAATGTAGTCTTAGTGACACTCCAAATCTGTTGATCAGTTCTTTTATCAACACCTCCACGATGGTTGTGGCTAAAATAGTCCATCGTTACTAGAATAAATTTATTTCCAAAGTCACTTGTAAGGAACGGATCAGCTATGTTAATAGAAATTCTTTCGAAAGGACTCTCGCATTTTACTGTCTCAATGGTGCCTTTAAATTCTTTTGTGGGCCATTGCTCGTTGCCCATACCATATCTTTTCGGTAGCAATCTTTAACATCTCCTTTAAAATTAATACACCGCTGGCGAACATTTTCCAAAGTCTTTGCAATTTTCGTATGGCTATTAGACACACCATCATAGAGTTGTTGCAACACTTCTGGAACCCTCTTCTTTGGGACCAATAACTGGAGTTTTCTTTGAAACCCACCTTTGCCCTCAAGCACGCGCAGTAAGACATCGTCCTTTACGGCGATGGAATCCCATTGTGTTTAATACAATTTTACTGCTAGTACTGTCCAGTTGGGTTTTCTTCTAGCTTCCTTCTATTCCCAGACATAGATCAAAGTTTGATCTTCCTTCTAGCTACGTTTTAGCTCGCTGGGTTGTCATGAGTCATTAGTCACAGGCGTTCGCAGCGTAAGGGTAATTTTCTTCTCCGCACGGCTACAGTAGCTGCAATCTTCTGGACACGGTCTTCTTAACAAGGCATCGTTTCGATGACTGCTCTCCGCTCTATACTTTGTCTCAAAGTCGTATTGCTCGTAAGCTCTACAAACTCATTTGGCCCAAATTGTCATCGGTGCTAGTGAAATGCAAACGAGCGCTTATTTTTGAACAAGCCCTGTATTAAGCTTTTCAGTTTTTTCGTTTTCTTTCCAGTGCTGCTGCTTAATTTTAATTAAATTATACCTGAAAAATAATTGTAATTGATATAGTTACTACGTCTTTGTAGTAAGGATGGAATGGTGTTTGTATAACGCAACAATTATTAGCATAAATTAACGTTATTTACCTCATTTCCAAAGTCAACATTTTTATATTTTCTTAAATGACATTCTACCCCTAGGCTGACAAGACACGAATAAACATTCAAACTCCCACGATGCCCTCCACGAATCCTCGTAAAATTTGCCATTTAATTTATTTCGCCCACCTCAGCTCCAGGTCACCGAAATGAGATTTCCAAAATTGGGCAATTTTATACGTGTAAGCAGCTCTCGTTTAAAACGGCAATCAACCGACTACCCTGCTCCATGCCCGGCTTTAAACAGCCTGGAAATTTTATTAAGAGGATTAATTGCCTTGTTCGCTATCATCCGAAGAGTCCAGCCCCGGCCGCCCCGGGCAACTGTTGCTCCCTGCCGATCTACTGGTGCTGAATGCCGTTTAGTAGGCTTAATTGTAGCTCCATAATGTGGAAGCACATAAATAAATCTTCATTCGTCGGCCCGTTTCCGGCCCTTAGCTTTGCGTTATTGAATTATGTGCAAATATCGTGCAGCAGCGGCGGGATTATTTTCAAGCTCTCACACATGTTGTAATGGCGCTGGTTAAGTAAATCAGAGTGGAGAATTTGTTGAAAAGTGAAAAAGACATTTTTATTGGGTAAATTTGATTTCTATGAGGTTACTGTGAGTAACTGGGAATATAAATGTCTATTGCGGGGGACGCCTGCTTTTACGTGATAAGACTACTCATTTCTGTAGCATGTATCGTGTGTCATTCAGATCTCAGGTTGTCGCACAACACATTACCCTACTTTAACGTCCCGACGCTCCCAGGAGACGAGCTAGCGCTCCTGGCTTGCCAACACCCGTTTAAGAGTCTTCAGGATAATTATTATTACCTATATTTTGGTATACTGGACTTTTAATTGTTTAACTAATTTAAGATTTTAAAGGAAATGGTGATCACATTTCCTTTTACTCATGTCTTATCCTAATCCTATTATTTAAATTAGTTGCATCCGTTTTAAAGATGTACGAGGTGCGTTCAAGTTTTAAGGTCTTCAATTTCTTTTCTGAACAAGAAGGTTGAAACTCCTGTTACACATTTATCACATTGTCGCCGCCATGATTTCATCGCTGCTGAGAATACTTCTTTAGGGGTGTGTTTTGCCCACTGAGAAATTGTAGATGGAACAGAGACTCCAATGGAAAATGAAGGTCCACAAAGTGTCCTTTATTGTCGGAAATTCATAGCCAACATGTCCTGAGACATTGCTACCCGCGCAGCCTTGTACTGGTCGGTCAGCAATCGTGGGACTTACCTTGAAGAAACTTTCTGCATTTTTCATGTCATTATGCAAAATGGACTCTGCAGATCCAACGGAAATGCCAAATTTAGAGGCGATACCACTCACACCTAATCGAAGGTCTTCATTGCTCAACTCGTGCAATCATGGTTTCGGCCCGGCTGGTTTGTGACCGCTGCTTTAAACTTTCGCACCCACGAATGCACATTTTAACATCCAGGACATCTTCACCCCATGTCTCACTCAATTGGCGTTGAATTTCGATGAGTGTTGTATCACACAAGAGGAGAAAACGGATGATTACACGTTGTTATTGAACACTAAGCGTCGCCATTTGAAGTATACAAAACAATACTCACTGCAATAGTGGTAATTCGTCCTGTGTACAGTGCTGCCAATATATTATAAATTCAGAAATGCGTTTTTTAAAATTAACCGCATTAATATGCTTACTCTCACTACTAAGAAAAAACATTGGAGACTTTGAAATACTAGCCCAAAGTTAAAAATCTGGTCAACTTAGACAGACTGCTAAATTAAGCATTTAGAAAACTTGCATAACTTATAATAAATTACTGTTACAGATAAATATATAACAAAAAATGTATACGTAGTCTGTCTCGGAAATATTAATCTAATATTAATATAGTTAAAATAATGTAGCAGTTGCGATGTAATCGGGCAACCGATGAGAGTAGATTGTAATACGCACGCGTGAATGAGGATAACTCTACTGCCTAGGTCGCCATTTGCAATGACTGAACCAATAGAGCAGCAAATCTGCATCACGATTTTAGCGAAGTTGAACATTATCAGTTCGCAGAAACTATTTGAAGGAGAAAGGCATGACATAAACAATATAGGGATGGTCGAAATTTGTAAAAACTTATTCATGTTCTAAAAAATTACTGATGAACAAAATATTGAAAAATATTAAAAAATCATAGAGATGCGTGCAAAATTTTGTCTAAGAATCTTAGCGTAAAACGCGCCCTGTAAAAAATTGTTACTAAAGTAGAAGGAACGTGTTGTTGTTAAGAACTTGCTTCAAATTGCCAACAATAAATTAGGTTTCCTCAAAAAGCTCCTTATCCAAGTTGAAACTTAGGTCTACGGCTACAATCTAGAAGCAAAGGCTTAGTCATTCCAATGAAAGACACCTGGTTCACCACAGCTGAAAAAGGTGAATAAAAAATGATTATAGTAAATTTCAATATCACTGGAGACTAAATAAACTTATTAATAAAGTAAAAGTTCTAAAATTTAGTACTGTTCAATGTAGTAAAGAGTGAGTCATACATAAATTGAAATTTCTATTTTAGATTTTGTGAGGTGGAGTGAGAGACCCGTGGCGACTGAGCGTTGTTAAATTTTCTTTAAAAAGTACTTCGCATTTAATCAGAGCAAGAGTTACCATCGCCAGCTACATGACGGATTATTATTAGAATTTTCACGATAGAAAGAGTAAAAACTGTTAAAATTTTATTTAGCACAGTTAGAGGACAACAGTTTGCATTAGTTGAATGTAGTAAACCGACTATTAGTTGTTGAAACTGCTGATGGTTTTGGATTCTAAAAACGCCCGACTTCATACAGCTGCCCAAACTGGACGAAACATTAAAGATTTGTTCTCAACCTACAGTTCGAAGTTTTAAAACGCCCTGCGATTGGTGTTTATGTGGACCACTAAAAAAGTACTTAGGGATGAAGGTGTGACTACCCTATTCCTGCCGAGGCGTTTGTGTGGGATTGGTAAAAGCAAAAGATGCCGATAAATAACAAGAGAAAAAGAAAGAGACCTAGATGCGTTGAAAAAAGTAATAAAATAACTAGTTTACCACCAATAACACAAACATAAAAGAGGATAGTATTACGGACTAAAAAATGGAAATAGTGTAGAACAGAATAAGATAACAGAAGAAAAGACAGTTAGAAAAACAAAAGATTGTTAAAAGTTTGTTACAGACAATGACAGAAGAGTTGCACAAGAAACCAGAAAATTAAAAGAGAAAATGCAAAAGAGGAAAAAAATAAAAAGTCAAAAAAAGCAAACAAAAAAATAAATAACTTAAAAGCCACGAAAAAAATTAAATGTGGTGATTAAAAAATAAAATTAGATAACCAACAAATATAAGAAATAGTTAGGCAGTTCCTCAAAGGTAAGGAAAAACTATGAATATATCGAGGTTCAGAACACTCGATGCAAAACAGGAAATAAAGAAAAATACAGCTAAATTTAAAGGTTCAAAAATATTCATAGAAAACGATTTAATATTAGAAGAGAAATCTTAAAAAATAGTACAGTTCTGCATTAGAAATTTACGTACAAAAACATTACAAATACACAAGAGAAATGCCGAATTAAGAAAAAAATCAATAGTCAATTATTCTATAGCAGATTTAAGAAAAAAAGCGAAAATAAGAAACAAGAGGGTAAACCAAGGATCGAAAACTGGAAGTAATCACTTAAAAGCTAGATAAGCTACTAAAGCAAGAGCAACCAAAGATAAAAAAGTAAAAACCAAAGTTACAAACTGAGAAGATAAATGAACAAACATAGTACCGAGTATATTATAAGCAGTAGTTAAAATAAAAACGAAAACATACCTACAGAGCAAAAGATCGGAAGTCCATAACAACCATAAAAAAGTCAGGAAAGAGGTTAAAGTGCAACTTAAAAAAGAGACGCAGGAGTCTTGAAAGAAACTTGGAAATAACATTAAAAAAATACAAAGATTATTAAAAACTATTTTACGGTACCTTGACACAACTGCGAAGAAGGAGAAAACAATGTTGAAAAATATAAAGAACAAACAGTCAAATCAACTATTAAAATAGGAAGAAATATTAAACTGGCAGAAAGAGCACTTTTAAGAAATAGTAAAGGAAAATAATAACATAGAACAAGAAACAAGAAAATGAAAAACGAAAAAAAACTAAATCATAAAAATGTGGCAAAGCAAGAAGAAAAATAATTAAACAGGTTAAAGATAGAATAGCAGGCAAAGAACGGTTACTCAATTTGATAAACAAAGTAAGTGAAACGGAAACTACACCAAAAAATTGGCAATTTGGAATAATATAAAATAATAGTGCCTTTACTTAAGAAAAGAAATATAAAAGGGTGCAAGAACTACAGAGAACTAACGTTACTGAGTATATCAAGTAAAATATATGCAATGAATGTAAAATTAAGGATAACAAAGAACAAAAGGATACAGCAGAAAATGCAAAATGTGGATTTAGAGCAAACAGAAGAGTTTAGGAGCAGATAGTTATAAGAACCAAACTATGTGAAAAAGCTATTAAAAAAGAGAAAAAACACATCTGTTTTGCAGATCTACAGATAGCTTTTGATAGAATTAAAATAAGTACAAAAAACGCCGTATAGTTGCTTCTAAATGTTAGCACTAAATTGTCCAATAAAAGTTTTGGGGTTATTATACAATACGCGTGATATTGTTTTGTCCGTAAGGATGGGTGAAGTTAAAGCCTAGCTATTTGTTAAGACCCCAATTAGCCTCAGATGGATGGCAACATTTAAGACTGAGCTTGTTCTTTCTAGCTCTGTTAATAGTAGTGTTGATTGTGGAAGCGGGTTCTTTGTA
Organism: Sinelater perroti; assembly: GCA_036346155.1. NCBI lineage: Eukaryota > Metazoa > Arthropoda > Insecta > Coleoptera > Elateridae > Sinelater > Sinelater perroti. The sequence continues at coordinate 6,458,949 of JARFIY010000111.1, read as the reverse complement.
TTTTTATTAGTCATCAAAGTTTTTGGGTGTTTCTTTAGAATTTACTATTTCAACTAGGTAGGTCTTTTATTTTTCCAATGCAAACAGAATTGGTAGCAGTATAAATGCTAAGGATATGCTTTATGACTTTTCCCAAGTAATTTTCCGATTTCGTATAGTGGTGATACACAGTTTTATGCTTTATAGCACGTCTAAATCCTATTTACTAGTTTGTCCCATCTCTAGGTCAAGCAAGATTTCCTTAATTAAGTCACCAGTAAAATTTCCAGGTCACCGTTTTAAGATTTCGCAACAGAGATAGACAAATGTAAAAGAATTTTTTTTAACATCAATACTGCTAAACTGCCTGGGTACTGATTAAGCTTTCGCGACTTTGGAAGTGCCTGAGACGCAACCTACTTCCAACGCCAGTGCTTCCTGGAGAAGAAAGGTTAGGGGCTTAGGTCCCGGGGCCTTGTAAGTCAAGGATGATAGTGCAGGAACCTTGTTTATACTAAGAATCTTAAACATTATAAAGTACAAAAATCTTCATGCTACCATCGTTATGGCAGTAGAAAGACACAAAAATGTCATGTTATATTCTGTATATTGTCATCCACGGCATTATATTAAAAAGTAGTAATTTGTATCATTCTTTGACATACTTGACTTTGTTTTATAGGTAGTGGGTGATTTATAACTACTAAAATCAAATGTGGGGATCAATAATTACATTGACTAAAGAAAAACAACTATAGAAAGCAACATACTACGTAGAAAACTACTTACAAAAAGAATACAACTAAGTATCTTATTAAAAACTATTCCATGCCATTGACATCTTAAGCAGACTATACAGAAATCAGTTTGGAAAGCTATGTCACATTACAAAAACTAACATATTATAGAAATTGGTCCAACGGTAATTAAGCAAAAAATAAAAAAGAATTACTGGAAATTCCAGAAATAAAATCTTAAGCAATCTTAAAAACCAAGAAGTGTAAAAACAGCTGGTAAATTTAACCCATTGAGGACACTGATTATTCTTTATGGAAAATTAAAATCATCAAAACTTCCATTTCTAATTATTAGAGAACATGACAGTATCTGAACAAGGACCAGTTGAGAAAAAACATTTTCAACCTCAGCATTTCAACCCTGTCAAGCAGACAAATAATTATTTATGTAGCAAATTATTAATGAATCTAACGATATCGCTCACCTTATAAAACTAATAAAAGTTAGTGAAGTTAGTCAAGGTAGTACTGTTATCAGAAATTAAAAAGCTCTAGGTTAGGATCTAGAAAAGGCAATAAAACTCATTCCTATCAGGTTGCTATCTGTCTTATTTAGAATTAAAAAAGTTAAAATCAATTTTAGAACAACCAAACATTATTCCAAAACACCAATTTGGTTTTGATGAAGGTTATGGTACCATAGAACAAGTGTATAAAGTAACCACTAAATTTAGTCATGACCTACATCTAAAATGGTATTGCCCGTCAGTATTCTTAGATATTAACCCAGATCTGGCATACTGGGTTGTTATACAAAATTAAAAATGGAATACTACAAATTTTTCATGTTAAATTTAAAAACTTACAATCACCAATTTGGACAATCCAAGCAGACGTACCCCAGGGTAGTATTGCAGGTCCAGTCCTATACTTGTTACACTCAGTAGACTTGTCAACAACACCACAAACGTTAGTAGCTACGTATGCAGATAATACTGTAGTTCTGGTATCATACAGAGATCTGCAAACAGCGTCAATGGTATTATAGCAAAATCATCAAAAACATTGAAAAACGGTAGATACATGTGAACAAAATTAAATTTGTTCACCAGTTATAGTGGATATTACTTCAATTAGACAACGTAAAGTACTTAGAGATTAACTTAAAATGGCATCTCACCTAAAAAAATAACTTGGATTTAAACTTTATAAAATGTACTGGATGATGCAAAAAAAAATCTAAATTTGGGGGTTTGCCAGCAACATTAATTAGAAACTATTATAATTATTTTCAAAATAAAGTAATAGGATAATAGCCAATTCTCCTAAGTACGTTCCCAGTTGGTTACTCCATCAAGACCTACCCCTCCCTACGATTAAAGAAGAAATTCAACGTGCCAGCACCATGCTGAAGAGCATTACTTCCTCATGTTACATACTAATTCAAATAGTTTACCGAATGTTAATATTTAAAGGATTGTAAATATTCAGAGCAATAAACGCGCGAAAAATTATTTATTGTTTGTAAATATTTACGTTAGCCAAAATTATTTTTTCGCTTGAGAAGCTTTGGTAAACACGTCTAACCGATAAACTCTTCTCGCATATATCTTCTATTCATTCCTTTTATCGATAGCGCAATATAAGTAAAAAATAAAAACGACCTATAATTAATATTCTTCTGTCTTTTTGTTTACCAAGTTGCTCCACTGTTGCGTGCACTTATAAAGTGCTCATTAGACCTGGCAGATTCTGACACAAAAACAAGGCGTTTTATGCTTACGGGCGGCTTGCTAATTTAAGCAGATTATGTCATTAGGGATGGCTCTTCGTTATTTGGACAAAAACATTTAAGACGGGGGTGCCGCGCGTCGTAAGTCGGCGGCGTAATGAGTATTTCAATTGCCCTCGCCGAGTTCTAAAAAGCAGAATTTTAAGAAACAGTCAATGAGACCAAAGCGCTGTAATGACTGGCTTTATTTGCCTCTGTTTAATAAGAAATAAATTTGAGAGCATTAAACAAATTATTTGTAACAAAAATGTATACTATAGACATGAAGTTAATTTGTTTAGATTAGTAGTTCTGACATAAATAAAACCATTAGTATAAAAAGTATAAAAAGTGGCAAACTAAAAAAAATAATATGATGGATGCATTTGCTTGTTTTTCAGAAACCTTCAAGTGATGTTAACACATCTTTTTAACTACCACATTCATATAAAATTCAATTTTGACTTATCTTCAGACCACTTCGCTGTGACAGCTATCTGAAGCACAAACATTGAGAAAAAACTATACATATAATAGGTCTAGTAATTTTTCCAATAGATTGCTTTAATAACTTGTATCTCGCGCTTTAAAACTCTGATCGGTTTACACTATTATATGTTCAGCAAATACATATAGTGATAAATCATCATGATACATCCCTGAAACGCAGAAAGGTATGTGTCGAAGCCAGGTTTACAATGTAGCATTTATAACAATATTTTATATTTACCTCTTTACGTTAAACAGATGAATTAAAATTTAACAACTCACTTTTACAATACGCACTATAGTTAATAGTGAGATACAAATGAAATCGCTACTTCTAACCGTAACAAGCACTAGCACACGAGTGCCCAAAAATCTGTCTGTGTGTACCGGACTACTGAAATACCCGCACTTTTTTAAACCGGCCAATAACGGGAAGTTATTTAAAGTGAGCGGGAGTGTTTGACAGTTTTATTATTACATGTATTCGCTGAACGCATTATAGATGGCGTTAGAAAGCTAACATTTCGTACTATAAAAAAATATTTGACAGTTTTGTGAAGGGTTGAATCAGTTTTGTTTGAGCTCACGTTAAGGATGAACACCAGCAAAGAGAAAATACGCTATATTTCACAGTTTTTCTTCGATAAAGGTGAAAACGCAAGCCAGACGGCTGAAATGTGAATAGTGTTTATGGTTCTGATACTGTAATAGTTTTGGTTTTGTCGATTTTGTTTCGGTAATTTCGAAGTCAAAGATGTACCACGCTGTGGAAAGCCAATTGTCGAAAATGTGGATAAAATCATGAAAATGGTCGAGTCTGACCGTCACACAAGCACTGTTTCTATTATCCAGAGTTAAACATTGCACAAAAAACAGTTTGGAACCATTGGGAAAAGGCTGGTTACAAAAAGAAGCTGGATGTATGAGTGCCACACGAGTTAACGCAAAAAAAAACCTCATGGACCGAATCTCCATCTGTGAATCGCAATAAAGTCGAAGCGGATGGTGACTGGCGATGACAAGTGGATCACTTATGACAACGTCAAGCGTAAACGGTCTTGATCGAAGCGCGGTGAGCCGGCCCAAACGGTGGTCAAGGCAGGATTGACGGACAGGAAGGTTTTGCTACGCATTTTGTGGGATTGGCAAGGAATCATATACTATGAAGCTGCTCCCCTACGACCAAACCTTTAATTCGAACCTGTACTGTGAAGAACTGGACCGTCTGAAGGAAGCAGTCGCCTAGAAGCGGCCAACTTTGGCCACTAGGATAGGAATTGTGTTTCATCAAGACAACGCCATGCCACACACATCGATAGCGACTCGCCAGAAGCTCCGGGAGCTTGGTTGGGAGGTTCTTATGGCACCAAGTTTTACCGTCTGTTTCTGTCCATGACAAACTAATTTGCTGGTGCCAAATTCGCTTCAAGAGTGGTTTGTGAAAATCGACTGTCCCAGTTTTTTGCCAATAGGGACAAGGACTTCTGAGAGAAAGGCATAATTACCTTCAAATGGCAACAAGTTATCAAATAAAACAGCGTATATTTGACCTACATCGGTTTATTCTAAGTATGTTAAATAAAACCTTCAATTTGATGCAAAAATAATGGATTTCTTTTTACTAGACTTATTATAATGGAAATACTAAATGGGGGGTGTTTAGGAAGTAAAATAACTGAAGAAAAATTCAAATAAGAACAATTTAAAATACAAGATACTCGTCCTCCAAGAGAAAGGAATTCTGCAGTGATAAACTATTCACAAAAATAAGAGATAAGATCTGTAAACAAAAAAAATACTAAGAAAACATAGCGACAAAGCAGACACGACCGAATAAACTTGATATAACAACCCTATGAATCAGTCTTTCTAACTCAAAATGATAGCGCCTGGAGCAGAGATAACTAACAAAGCTAATGTGTTTTCTGACTACTTAGATTCAATTTTCCACAGATAATAATGAAGAGAAATTAATAGCTGAATATGTGAAGAGTCCATTACAAGTGTCTTTACCTCTGGGAAAATTTGCAAATCAATAAAATTGTTAAATGATGAAAAAAACACTTGATTATAATGTAATAATGACTAAAATGCTAAGAGAGTTACATAAAAGATCATTGTAGCTACCATAAAAACAATTTAATGCAATATTAAGATTTCAATATTTTTCCGTATAATAAAATTTGGAATGATCATCTTAATCCAACAAACTGAAAAACCTCCAACAGAAAGCAATGACATTATAGTCTTATTTATCTAATTTATTAGGTAAGTTGCTTCTCAAGTGTGCCAAAATCACATTTGAAGGTTCTGAAACAATTCTCCTACATCAATTTAGACTTAGAAAAGTTATATCATCCCCAAAGAGGTCCATAGACCTAAGTGAAAAGAACTCTGAAGAAAGACTAATGTTTCGCAGTCTTTTTAATACCTGGCAAGCCTTTGAAGGTATTTGACATGACGGGCTGCTATATGAAATTAAACAAGCTCTACCTTATCAATTTTACTTTCTATTTAAGTTGTATTTTAGTAAACGTTGTAGATAGTCTTTCCAAATATTATCTTGTATAAGCAACAACTTTGGAGGGCAGTGTGCTTGATCCGACGTTATATTTAATTTAAATCAGCCGACATACCTTGTAATGGAAATGTCTTCTTCTTCTTCTTCCGTCTTCTTCTTCTTTGCTTGTTCTTTCTTAGACACCTATGTCTCTCCTTTGTCTGCGTTGAGATTAATCACTCCATCTCTTTTCCGACCTTCCTGTACTTCTTTTGTCCATTGGTGATTTGTCTCTTACTGCTTTGACGATTCGTTGTTCATCCATCCGGTTAATGTGTTTGTTCTAATCGTGTTTTCTATGTAATAGTCATTAATATTTTCCACTTTACACGTTCTTTTTATATCTTCGCATCTTTCTCTGTCCAATAATGTCTTACCAGTAATTTTTCGTAGTACCTTCATTTGGCCTGGTTCTAATATTGGTCTTATCGTGGATTTGTAAATTCTTGCCTGACTTTATTCCTGTGTTTATTTTTCCACAACGTGTCATTTAGATAGGCTGCTAATCTTATTGCTTTCGTCGTTTGTTATCTTCTGTTTCTACATCGCCACATCTAGATTTCTATACTGAAGTATTTAAATTTTATTTTCAGTTGTATTATTTGTTCGTCAACAACTAGTTTGCATCTGATGGGTATTTTAGATGATGGCATACATTTTGTTTTTAATTCAGATATGTCCGTGTTGAGTAACTTAGCTGTGCAATTAAATCGATACAGTAGTCTCTGAAGATCATATTCGTTTTCCGCCATCAACACAGCATCGTCTGCATGGTACAAGATTGTCAGATTGCGATCACCTTTTTTATATCCTTTTAAGTTGGGCACTTTCTTCTATTCTTCTATTATCTCGTCCATTATGATGTTGAAAAGAAACGGGCTTAAGGACTCCCCTTGTCTTATTCTATTTTGATTGTAATAAAAACGGTATCCGTGCACGATCTTCCAGATCTGAATCCTTATTGTTCATCTGATAATGATATTGTGTTATTTATTTTACTTGTAATTATCGGGTATCTTCTTGTCTACCTTCTTGAACTTACGGATTGTAGTGCTTGTTCTCCATTCATCGGGTATTCTGTGGTGATTGAAAATTTTATTGATTAATATGAGTAGCTGTTGATTGAGGTGTGGTTTGCCATACTTAAGAATTTTATTGGGAATACCGTCCTGTCCCGGACTTTTTCTATTCTTTAGCTGCCGTAGCACTAGTTGTATATCCGTTACATCAACTGGTAAGTAATCGTTTATTACTATTTCTGGCGTATTCCATTCAACTGTGTCCTCCTCTTTACTGTAAAGTTCCTTTAAGTAAGTGATTCAGGTTTTTTTGTCTATATGGTTAACTTCAACAAGTCATTTACCTCCTTCCTTTGGGTTCTGATTAGTCGCCATATTTGTTTTTGCAGTCCGTATAAGTCACTTTCCATTCGTTTAGAAAATACTTCCCAGTAGTTATTTTTAACCTGTCTTACTAATGTTGTTTCGTTCCATACTTCCTTGTATCTCTCATACGCTTCAGGGGTTCCTGCAGTTCGGTACCTCAAATAGTGATTTACAGAACCATGGTATTCTATTTAGTGTTGCACTATTTGTTTTATTCAAGGTTCAGGTTTCGATCGTTTCTATTGCTGCTTCTGCAATATTTGTTTTTAGTTTATCCCAGCTGCTGTTGATGTTTTCTTCTTCGTTTATCCAGTTTTGGTTATTTTTTCTTTAAGCCTGTTGTGATATAGTGTTCTATAATGATTCGATATTTAGTTTTTGTTCTTTTCTTCTTATTCCCAATTCTTTTTTTAGTGTTATTGTTATTTTTATCTTCTCAAGTAATAGACTGTGTTCACTACCAACGTTAGCTGAATTTAAGGTTCTTATATCTTGTATTTATGTTGGATGTACTCGCCTATTACCTAGTATGTAATTAATTGTTGATATCTGCCCTCTTGTGTTTTCGAAAGTTAATTTGTATTGGTTTTTATGGTTGAAGTAGGTGTTATTTATTCTTAATTCATTTAGAGAGCACATGTTGATCAATAATTCACCGTTGTCAATTATAACACCTTCATTGAATCGTTGTTTGATCCCTGGTATTATTTCACTGGCAATACGGGCGTTAAAGTCTCCCAGAATTACCATCGGTCCGTCTTGTGATAGTGACTCAGTTATTCTTGAAGTTGATTGTAAAAGTGTTCTCGCTCGTGTTTTGATTTATTATTTTCTGGTGCATGTATGGATATTAAACTTTCTTCTATGTTAGCTGCGTATTTGGCTTGCACTGCTATGGCTACTCCTTCTTTTGCTCGCTCTTGCTTTTCCACTCCATTGTATATCACTAAGTAATCGTCATATTGTTTTGTCCTTTTCTCTTTTTTTTGTTTCTTGTAGAGCACATATATCAATGTTATGTTCTTTTAGCTCTTTTAATGTTTCTTGTTATTTATTATTAAGTGATTTAATGTGCCATGTTGCAAATCCTAATACGTATTTCTTTTTCCATTTCTTTGTCATTTTTCTCGCATTTGTTGGATCCTTAAATCCGTCCGTTTCTGGGGCAAGGTTCCGGTTTCAGGAGCATGCTAATTTTTACCTCAGGCGGGGTGCTGGCCTGACCTGAGAACCCTCCTCCTTTATCCGGGCTTGGGACCGGCAGCATAGCCACTGGGCTACTCAATCCACCCAGCCACTATGCAGGCGGAGTTGTAATGGAAATGTGATTGTAGTAACACTTTTAGATGGCACAACAATGCTTTCTTCTCACTTCAGCTTTAAATGACCTGAAAATTCCATGGGACACTTTGGTATCTATGTGAGACAATGGTGGATAAAAATGAACAAAGATAAATCTCTTCACACCACATTTATATTGAAACATGCTACAACTTCAAATATAAATTTAACTGCTAAGTGATACTAACCAAAGATTTCATTAGATATTCGAGGATGTATAAATGACTCACTTGAAGAGATTTTAAATCCAAAAAAGAAGAAATTTGGCGTCAAAATCAAGAAGACATAATGGTTGTTAGGTTACAAAACAAACATCCCAGCAAACTTCTACTGTATAAAACAATTTTGTACCTGTATGGACCTATCAATAATATTATGGAATGTGAAAAACACTAAAACATTAAGATTGTTCAACTTTAAGTGTCAATAATGATAGCTAAGTCCTCTTGGTATGTTAGTAATATGATTTTATATAATAATCTCCACATAAAATAGGTTCAAGTTGAAATGAGAAACTGTGCTGCAATATATGCCACGCGTTTGATTAGGTACACTAACAGGTTAACTGCAAACCTTCTCAATAATCAACACGTAAACAGAAAACTAAGTCGTATCAAAATGCTTGGCCAAAAAAAGTGAGAAAAATTGTTTGTGTTTATCGAACACTTATTACTAGCTGTCCAATATACGCCTAGTATGTATATATGTATTTTAGAAAAAACGCAGAAGGGTGGTAACTCCATATATGTGTTGTTTCTTGTATCACCTTTGTTTGCTTGTATTCAGGGTAGTTGCAAATATAATTATATCAAGAAAACCTTCAGAAGCTTCTCAAATTTGGGCTCTGTACTCCGTGCACACATAAAGATATTATTTTTAAGTTTAAGGAACTCATAAGGTATCTCATTTCTTAGCTTTGCTTTGGAGGCAGTCATAAACGGGAATCTTAATTCACACAAACACGATGCAAATAGAACCAAATGCTTGATAGCTTTCTTCACCAGTTCGGGGCAGTTTTAAATTGACTTGGGTTTAAGTAAAGAGGGTCTAATTTCATTCCATCACTCGACATTTCAATGAGTTTTTCTTTTATGTTTTAAATCTCAGCATATCAAAAGAAATTGTCTGCAAATGAATTTGCTATCTATTTGTAATTGTTATTAATTTATTTAGGAACATTATGGTTCTATAAACTACCATTAAAAATATGTAAGTGTTGAAAATATCGACAAGACAAGCCAGTTTGGTTAAGAAAAATATAATTGAAACTTTTGTTCTTGTACTCCAATTGTTACCTTGCAAGTTTATCAAAAATTTTAACTGTAACTGAAAAACTATTTTCAAGACATCATTCCTCAAAAACCAACTTCTTCTCTATAATAAAAAAGATTTGCTTGGAAAAACCTATGCCTTCAATTTTTAAGGAAAAATTTAATTTATAGCACCACTTTTTCTTTGATACAGTATTACTTTGACGATTAGACCAAATTCATGTCCTGTCGTAGCTTTAGAGCAATGTCACACTTATTAGTATTTTTTATAAAAGTATGAATGAACATTTTTCCGTTAAATTGACCTATGATGGCGTACAAAGTAAAACGTCATTTGTAATATCATTTCTTTTTGTTTAAAAATTAGTTAGAAATATTCGTGGATTTGTCTATTTGCAGTAAAAGCACCGACAATTCTTAATATTTCCAACAATTTGTGAAGGAATACCGATTTCTATTGTATGTCACTTCTTCTTTGCATAATGGTATTGTTTCTAACTTTGCAGTTCTTTTTATCCCAACTATTTTAACAGTTGCCGGTAAAATCACATCTTCACCAATTTTGTGTGGCTCGCTGGTTTTTCTAATGCGAAATGCAATTAGGTAACTTAATGGTAATGTGAAATGGTAATGTAAAAGTGGCTTGCTCCTTACATATGGAGTTTAATCTTTTTTCAAAGAATTACAATAAATGTCAAAGTAAGATGACCTTATACTTTCTTTTGCCAATACTTCACCAAACAATAAATAATATATTATGGTGTATTGGAAATAATACTAAATTATATTCGTGCCTGTACAATTTATTTTTGTTACTTGATTGGTACCAGATGTTTACAGTCATTTAACCGTACAGTCAGAAAAAAGTTTAGCAAAAGACGAAAGAGGTTTTCAACAAAATTCTTGACAGAACAATTTGGAAACTATTTTTTTAGATAATGGAAAATTAATTTTGTGACGAACGAAACATAGAGGGTGAATATTAAAATATTATTCCTTTTATTGAGCGACTAGATTTAATTACTCTATATTTTTATAGCAAAAAGTTATCTATACTCTTTTGGATCTATTTCTTCATAGTGAAGCCTTTGTGAATATTATTTTTTTAATTTACTTTGGACACATAGAGCGACTTTTTTTACTAGGAATCAATATCTGGTCTTCTAACTTCTTAGATATGGTAATTTGCTAGTAAGCTTGTATTAATAGTTTAATAGACAATGCCTTTTTAATAATAGGTGGAAGTTGAAGAGAAAAACTTTTTATGCGATATTTTTTTCCGTTGGGGGACACTTACCGACGCTGTAGCCTTACGGGCTTATTGTGCCTAACTAATTTAATACTACGATGTCACATACAGTCGTAGGTTTCCAGAGAGACGTGAACTCACCCGTGTAAGATCTCAGATAGAGGGGCAATGCGCGTGACAACCAAGCTGGAGCGGCGGTTTCCCTTTGAGGTTATAGTAAGTGCATATTGTTCTTGTTGAGCTTGTAAGTTGTTCTTTCTCTATCAGTAACTGATGAAAATGATAAGTAGCATTCTATTATGATTAAACTATTTTTTAAATTTTTTATAGCATTTTTCTGAAGTTATTTGGTACATTTTTATTGTATTAAGAGGGTAAATCAGATAATTACTGATTATCTTGTTCTTTGTTAATTTTGTTGTACTCCACGATAGCTTTTAGGAAATAAACAGGTGCAATTGTAATTGTAACCATTTCTTAGATTTATTTAGACATTTTAGACAAAATAGAGGTAATTATCTCTTCAAATATGCTGAAATGTAATGGAAACTGAAAAGTCAACCCTATTTCTGCTCATAACAAGATACTTAAATTTTCACAAATTTATTACTGAAAATAAGCACTGAAATCATCCTAGTCAGCCAAACAGACAGTAAATAATTGATTTACAAATGTACCTTTCTACGGCTTTGTAAAAAATTTTAAACAATTGTCTAATATATAGTACATCCAATGGATAAATAGTAATAAACAGATCCCTTTCCCTAGTAAAAAATATTTAACAGTATTAAATTCCCAACTGTTCCCAACAGTCAGTTCAGGTTGAGAATAAACCAGACCCCAAATTTTATAAAATCTCTTAGAGGCTTTATAGTTCTATAAATGTGGCCTGACCTGAGAACCCTCCTCCTTTATCCGGGCTTGGGACCGGCAGCATAGCCACTGGGCTACTCAATCCACCCAGCCACTATGCAGGCGGAGTTGTAATGAAAATGTGATGGTAGTAACACTTTTAGATGGCACAACAATGCTTTCTTCTCACTTCAGCTTTAAATCACCTGAAAATTCCATGGGACACTTTGGTATCTATGTGAGGCAATGGTGGATAAAAATGAACAAAGATAAATCTCTTCACACCACATTTATATTGAAACATATTACAACTTCAAATATAACTTTAACTGCTAAGTGACGCTAATCAAAGATTTTATTAGATATTCGAGGATGTATAAATGACTCACTTGAAGAGATTTTAAATCCAAAAAAGAAGAAATTTGGCGTCAAAATCAAGAAGATGTAATGGTTGTTAGGTTACAAAACAAATCTCCCAGCAAACTTCTACTGTATAAAACAATTTTGTACCTATATGGACCTATCAATAATATTATGGAATGTGAAAAACACTCAAACATTAAGATTGTTCAACTTTAAGTGTTAATAATAATAGCTAAGTCCTCTTGGTATGTTAGTAATATGATTTTATATAATAATCTCCACATAGAATAGGTTCAAGTTAAAATGAGAAACTGTGCTGCAATATATGCAACGCGTTTGATTAGGTACTCTAACAGGTTAACTACAAGCCTTCTCAATAATCAACACGTAAACAGAAAACTAAGTCGTATCAAAATGCTTGACCAAAAAAAGTGAGAAAAATTGTTTGTGTTTATCGAACACTTATTACTAGCTATCCAATATACGCCTAGTATGTATATATGTATTTTAGAAAAACGCAAAAGGGTGGTAACTCCATATATGTGTTGTTTCTTGTATCACCTTTATGTGCTTGTATTTAGGGTAGTTGCAAATATAATTATATCAAGAAAACCTTTAGAAGCTTCTCAAATTTGGGCTCTGTACTCCGTGCACACACAAAGATATTATTTTTAAGTTTAAAGAACTTGAAAATGGTATCTCATTCCTCAGCTTTGCTTTGGAGGCAGTCATAAACGGGAATATTAATTCACACAAACACGATGCAAATAGAACCAAATGCTTGATAGCTTTCTTCACCAGTTCGGGGCAGTTTTATATCCTTTGGGTCCTAAACTGACTTGAGTTTAAGTAAAGAGGGTCTAATTTCATTCCATCACTCAACATTTCAATGAGTTCTATAAATTTTCAAAGTTAAATGGCTTGTAAAAATGACTATTGATTTGTCTTCACGTATAACTAAGGAATAGAGTGGAAATATGTTTAAAATGAGTGTTGAAAATCTGTTAAACTTAAGTATAGTCTCATTCACTCGTTTGCGAAAACTGTTAATTATTATTGTAATGAAAACTTTCAACATTTTGTATACCTTGACTTAGTTGTGTCAGATTGTGGCCGAACGATTAAAAGACTTGGTTCTATCTGCAATAGAACCAAGTTTGATACTAGGATACAGATACTTGGCCTACTGCCACTAAAAATAATTGAGGACCTGCGTTTATTTCGAACAAGGGGTTGTGTAAGACGCCACATCGCCTTGTATCAGAGATGGTAAGCGACGATTAGGCAATTAGGGAAAAAACATGAGAGTGTTAACCTTTCAATTTGAAGGTTATACTGAGGGGTGCAGAGTTTTACCATCATTATATTATTACTGATTTAATTATAATTTGTATTGCATTTCAAACTTTCTAAAAAACGTTTAAAGGATTAGTAAACTTTTGACGCACACTGGTTAAGGTATTAGTTATATAAGTAACTTGGTTTCAATTAAAAAACGATAAGTTAAGTTTTATAAGGTACTTTAACTTTCTATATAGTCTTCCAGAAGTCTAACGCATATGTGTAAATGTTTCTCCGTGTTTGGCCACAATGTTTGAATTTTGGAAGAATATAGTAATATTATAGGATTTTTTTGGTAAACGCTGCTTTAGTTTTCCTAAAAGTTTTGCGTAGTACTTGTCAGCAACAATTTTTCTTTTTTAAACTTCTCAGTTAGGAATCTCAAAAATTGATAGCATCACTTTTCTAGCCAATGAAGGTAGCTTACTGTTTAGATTGTTTTATTTTTTGGTGATAAATATTGCAAAACTCTGTCTCATTCTTCTCAAGTAGTTACAAAGGGTCAACTGTTATATACATATAAATTAATTATTCCTCCGACGCAATGCTTATTGGCGCAAAATTTATTTATATATAATTAATCGTGCAAAAAGAAGTAAATCCACTAATTTAAAATGTCTATCGACCAAATTATATTACAGACTACATCGATAGCTAATTTTAAACCTCCATATCATTGTAAAATTGCTCATACTGTAGATTTGAATAATTATCAAATTATAACAAAGTAGCGCCAGGATGATTCACAACTATAGAATATTCATCTATAAAAAAAACTTTATACCTACCTATACAGTCGTTGCTGTCATCCCCTAAGCTAATTTTGCAGAAGTGGCATTCAGAAGAGTTGTTCTTGGAAAATCTCTGAAACAAAATGTTCAAAGTTGGCAGGTTTCCAAATCATCATAAGCTTGACGATGTTCCCAGATTATGATGTTGACGTGACCCGATAAATGCAAGAGCTGCTATAGTAAAAAAATAAATATTGTGCGTGAAATAGCTAAAAAGGGTGAAGTCAGTGCAGGTACTATTCAAATATTAAAAAAAGGAACAACAATACTTACAAAAACAAATTATCTTAAAGGAATGATGAGCATAACTTTGGCCCAAGCAACGTTGTGCAAGATTGTTTTCTTCTTGCGGTGTCTTGGCCGTCGGTAGTTGGTTTTTATGTTTACCATGGTGGCTATATTGACTGCTGCTCGAAACAATTGAATGGTCGTCTTTCCATACTAATCTTGTAAGCTCTTTAGCCAGGAAGTTCTTCTTCTACCTGGTCTACCGACTCTTTTTCCCTGTATGATTAAATGGAGCATCTCATATTTTTCGGGGTGTCCCATTATGTGACCGAAGTATTTCGGCTTCCGCTATTTTATAATTTTAACTATTTCCAATTCTTTATTCATTCGCATGAGTACCTTCTTATTACTTATTCTGCTTATCCAACTTATCTTTAATAACCTTCTGCACACTCACATTTCGAAGGACTATAGTCATTTAATGTGCTTTTGTTAGTGTCCATGCTTCGACACCATACAATAGGATAGTTGATGGTACTTCCCAGATAAATCAATTTTTTGACCTTCTCCAACGCTGTGCCGTTTAGCGAAATGCCATTATCTTCTATGTCCTCTTCTTTACTGATGATCATATATTTAGTTTTCTTGTTGTTTAGTTTCAGGCTGAATTCTTCGCACTTATTTGTTAATTGATTCATTCGATTTTGCAAACTCTCACTGCTGTTAGTTATTATTAGCGTGTCATCTGCGTATCTAAAGTTATTAATTGTTAAACCGTTAATATTAACTCCTTCCTCAACATCAGCAAGAGTCTTATTAAATGTCTTCTCTGAGTACAGGTTAAAGATCAATGGGAACAGTATATAATCCTGCCGGAGTTTTTTTTATGTTAATTTCCTTAGATAGTTGATGTTATATTCTTATTGTTGCTGTTTGGTACCAGTATAAGTTATTAGTGGTTCTAACGTCTTTAGCATCTATGTCCGATCTTCTTAAAATTTCGATCATTTTAACTTGTTTAACATTATCGAAGGCTTTTTCACAGTTTATCGCGCACATAAATACATTTTGGTTAATACGCGACTTATTTGAATTAACACTTGGACGCCAAACGGTACTTGTCTTGTTCTTATTTTCTTGGGAATCATTACGAAAGTGGATTTTAACCAATCCATTGGTATTTCTCCGGTCTCATACAGGGGATTTTTATTGTTCGTATGACTTTTTCTTTGGTAATAGCAGGTCCTGAAGTAGCTTTCGTTTGTTCTTAAGTTGGCCTGTTGTCATCAAATAACTCTGATATATATTCTCTCAGTCTGATCAGTTGTTGATTTATATCTAGCAGTTTGTCTTCATTTCTGTCTTCTATAATTCGAGGGTGATGTTCTCGTTTGGTACCATTCATTTTTTTAATTTTCTTGTGCAGATGGAAAAAGGTCGCGTTTGTTCTCATAACCTGCTATTTCGGCACATTGCTAAGCATGCCACTTTAATTTTGCTCGTCTTATATTTTGCCTTATCTCATTTTGTATCCTTTTATATTCCCTATTATTTATGCTTCTATATATCCTTCTTTGATCCATTAGTCTAAGAATTGCTTCTGTCATCCATTCTTATTGCGTGGTTCTTTTCTTTTCCTGTAGTTTATCCTTCTGTAGATTTATTAGTATTTTTGGGTTTTATTTCACATTTCCTCTGTCTTATCTGCATTTTCTTCATTTAGTGCTGCTGCTTGAATTTCATTTTTCAGTTGTTCTGTTATTTCTTGTCGTATCTATTTGTTAGCAAATTTACTTCTGTCTATATTTATTGTTGTATTTTGTGGCTTTATACGACAGTATAGAGTTTTTGAATCGCTTATTCATACTAATCAACTCTTTCTGATTTTTAACGATTTTCCGTGGTAAATCTGCAGATATCTACGAGTATAAGCGCTTTTTAGGTAGCTTGAAGAAGTTATTTGTAATTGTCAGGTGGTTTTCTGGACAGAATGCAGCTAACCTGTCGCCTCTATCATTTCTTACGCCTAATCCTAATCTGGCTGTCTTTCTTCTCCAATTTTTGCATTGAAGTCTTCCATGATGACAGTGACCTTATTTTTTTTTAGTATGTGATTTAAGTTGTTGTAGAACTGTTCTACCTATTCCCTTCATAGTCTCTGGTTGGCGCGTAGATTTGTATTATGTTTATATTTGTTAGCTTTGAGTTGCATCATTAATATTTATATCTGTTTTTAGTCGCTCTAGCTATAACTTCTGAAATGATTATTGCAATCTCATTTCTATGATAAGAGCTATCCTGTTGCGAATAGTATATGCCGTGTTTGTCTATGTGTGTATGTCGATATGCAGTAGTTTCATTTCTCGTATGGTGATCATACATGTTACGTTCCGATAATCTTCACTTCTTTAGATCTACATTTGATTTTAGCTGACCGGTAGATTCTTCACATCCTCGTCTCATTTAATGGGCGCCCGTATTCGGGGCTGTTGTATTCATCATCCATAATTATGAATTTCCCGGGGAGTTTTTTTTAACTAGGTGGTTTTCCGTTGTCTTAGCCGGTAGAGATGTCTGTGTAGGGCTTAAGTGGAAAAGATGGATAGAATTAAGGGTATGGACAAAATTCCCCTCGGCATTAGGATTGAGAGAGAACCATGGCTCGCGTGGGCGGGGTCGCATCCCTGAGGTAGATCTTTCTTAACCGGATTTGTTAAGAGTACCTACCCGCTACCCTATGAAAGATTGTACGGCGATTTAATTCAAAAACAAACTCGCTGTGTTTTTGTGGATTATCAGGGGCTCGATTTTAGAATTATGTTGTGGAACAATATGTATCTGATAATATAAGAACAATTAAAATAAAAAAATGTGGCAAGAGACTATTGTATGGCCGGCCATATATTCTTGTCTTCCTAGAAGCTCTACATGTTTTACAACTGATATAATTGGATGCGAAGTGTACAGGAAATAAAGCATATAAGGATCCAGCTTCAGAAATGTATTAGAATCCGATCTAAATCACCTGCATAAATCGCTTAACCTCTTCTTTTGAAAGTTATGACATCGTAAACAGTATAAATAATTGTGGAAGCTTCCACAACTTTTTCTTCCTAATGTAAAATATTACATGGTTAAAAGGTCAAGTATTATATAAGATTGGATGCATTAAATTCAAAACCACATGGTAAAATACAATGGTAAATAGAGCAATTAATAAACACTTCCGCACGTATACAGCCCGGATAACACCATCGATGTATTTATTGCCAACTTAACCTTCCAAGAGGGTGCTAGAATCTGCGCGAATTCGACTTAGGGGAGCAAATTTAGCGCGAGTAGTCTTCTTTGTAAATAGCTTTGCAAACGTAATAGGCCCTTCTATTACAGGACGGCAAATATTTGTGCTGCTAAATGAGTCAAATACGCGCTCGCCTTGGTCGAGTCGATTTAAATCTCAAGAAATTTTTATTTGAAGCTAAGCGTAGGGCGCCCGCCCGTGTGTAAACACGTGGGGATTTAAAAAATTACATTTTGTGAATAAAGCGTTACCGTCTGCCTTCAGCCGGTATTTGAATACAGGCGGATTAAACGTTGTAATAACGAGGAATGTCCAGCTCATAACTGGAATAGGTATATGTCTTAAATTCTAGTTGCTGCAGAGATACCGAAGTTGTTTTATTAAAGTTTTATTATTTTTTATATATTGTTGTAACCAGGTTCCCTGTTGTTAATTGTTGAACATTAAACAGGGGTTTTAAGTTTTCTTTCAAGAGAATAATTATAAAGTTTTTGGCAAAAAAATATTAATGAGCTTTTCTACGCAGTTTATGTTTGGCGCAAACGTAATTAACCTGTCACGTATTCTATGTTCCTCCACTGCTGTGAAATAATTGTTTAATTTTTAAATATCGATTAATATTGGTAAAAACTATTGCTGATATTCTTTTAATAAGAATTCGAAGTGAAGAAATTGTAGTCGATGATAAACTGTAGTTCAATAAAGTTAGCTCTAGGTGGGTTTCCAATTAACTGTCCCCTAAAAAAGTGCATTGAGTTCAAACCTGCACCACTATACTCCTAAGGTTTTGCAGAAGAAGTTGATGAATTTCTTTTATTTGACTGCTGATGAGAACTGAGTCTATTACATTGTGCCTGAAGGTAAAGTAGTTTCAATAAAATGGCGACATCCCTCAACGCTTCCTGGTAAGAAATTCAAAACCTGTGCATTTGCTACAAGACTCCTTGCAACTACAGAGTTTCTCAAGGTAAATGCGGATTATGGTATAAGTAATACTGTATTGGTAACACAACAAGTTAGTTTTACATAATCAAAAAGCTACGATAATCGAAAAAATGAAGCGAGAGTACGACCGCAAAGTAAATAATTGCTTGGATTGCCTACAACGTAATCAAGGAGTACAGAGAATTTGGTCACCAAGAGAACTCATAGCAAGCAATCTGATCCCAAGAGAACTGATAAATTCATCCGCGAATTGAAAGTGAAGATCGATCCTAGGCAGGGCATAATCGACCTGTCAAAGAAAATTGGGCTACTAAGATCGATGGTTGGTGTAGTAATGCACCAAAATCTGTACTATAAGTTTTTCTTCCTTAGGAACCGCTCAACTGTTGACTGAGGAAAATAAGATTAAATAAAATTAAAAGCCAAAGCATTGCTGAACGATACCAAGTACCGCAGTGCTGGTTTCTGAAATCCTTTTTGAACAAAAAAAAAAAACTTGATCCAAAACAAAAAGGTGAATTGTCAACATGATCGCTGAATCTTCCAAGATGCCCCTGAAGTGTCTACCGCCATGCATACAAAATTTCCCGTCTCTATGACAGTGTTGGGACTTGTGAGTACCGAAGGGGACGTCATGGCACCCCACTTCATTAACGAAGGCCTGAAGGTAACCGCCGGCAACTATATCAACATGTTGGAGAATATTATCAAGCTACGAATAGAGAAGATGACTGGTGGGCGGGAGCACGTGCTCCAGCAATACTTCCCTCTAACCTAGCAATTTGAATTACCACTGGTTTCTGAACTTGTAGCTATTCTCTAAACCCGACTACTACGTGTGGGACGTGACCGAGGCGAATGTCAACGAGAGAGATCATAACACCAAAGATAACTTAAGAGTCTCCATCGTGAAAGTAATATTATTATATTATTATTAATTACATTGATAACTCTGTATAACATCTAGTAAATGTCTACTTATAGAGGGTGCATAGAAGAGGTTCTTTGAATTATATGCTTTACCATTTTTTATAGATGCTGGGAAGGAGGGAGAGGTACATTTTAAATACATTTTTATGTCTTCTTTGATTTCTTAGTTGTGCTTGGATTAGTAGCGTAAAGCTTACCCTTAATATACTCCCAAAAAAAGAGTCAGTAGCAGTTAAATCTGGGGATCTGTCTGGCTAAGTCACATTACCAAAACTGGAGATTAAACGTGTTAACATACTTATCGTCCCTCTAGCTCTGTTGCATATTGCACTTTCTTGATTTTTATCGCATTTTAATTTTATTTTCATTATTAATTTATTTTTTGGATTCACCTCGACGATCCTATGCATTCTGGGATTTATTAAAAGTTAATTTTTTGAAGATTATGCTATAAAAATTCTGAGTATTACAACAATTTGCTCAAAAACTCGATCAAGCTAGCTTTTAGCTTAAAAAGGCGAAACTTTCCAGTCTGCGGTATCCCACAACGCTCACCATCTATGGCAGCAGTACCAGCTTTAAATTTACAAATCTTTACAGGGCAGTTTTGTTTTCATGTAATTTTTATCTGTTTGGTCTCTTGAAAGAGCATTCAAAACAAGAAATTTGAGTCTCATACAACAAAAAAACTCTCTATAAAAAAAGTAGGTGAGTAGTAGTCGGGACTACTAACGTAAAGTTTTAGTGAGTCCTCCCCTCTTTTGCGTTGTATGGGAAGAAATTTCGACTGGTGTGCTGATCGCTTTTAACCTTCCTCTGTCGAATGCTGCCCTCACCATTGCCCTCCGTCCAGTAACCTTCGAGTATTAGTCGTTTTAAATTCGGCTATTTTGGTGTCACTCATAATTTTGAAATGACACTCAGTATTTGTTTCAAACTTAAAGACTTTTTACATTAAAAGAAAAAGACTATGTTAAGAAATAAGAGTTAAGTTAATTAGGTTTTAGTTTTGTTTTTCTTAATAAAAAAAATATTGTTATGAGTCAAACATTGATCGCGTTCAAATTAAAACTTTTTTTATTTTGCTTAGCATTTAATGTGTTTTGTTCTAATTTTTAGATTGTTTACTGAATACGCCATTTAAGTTGTAATAAGAAGTTTACTGCAAGAAGCCATATAAGTCATCATTTTTCGTCGCACCATCTGCAGATCGTTTGGTCAAACTGTTCAATATTTACATGTTCTGTTAATGCATATTTGATGAAAAAGGCACTTGCTTTAGCTTCCGTGCAATGTCCTCGCAGAATGGTAAATATTTGATTTCCGAAGTTTCGGCGTGGCACAGACGTTACCAAAACATTAAAATTGTGGAAGCGAGAGATGGAAGTCATCATAAGATCGCCGAACAATCATTCGGCAAGATCTTTAAAATCTGATAATTATAATTATAATTTTAAATTTTAAAGTTGCCCAAGAAACGATTGAGTACTGAAAGTATGCAGAATGATGATGAGTTGTAGACTTGTAGATTACGAACAGTGACGACTGAAGAAGATATCGATGGAATTCAAAAACATTACATCACTGAGAAATGCATCAAAAGATCTCAAAATCACTAGATCTCTTCATCGGGTCGTCAACAAAAATCAAAATTTTTCGCTAACAAAATTCAAATTCATCAGCCATTCAATAATAGAGCAATTAAAAATAGATATCAATCGAATCAATTGAATAGAAGAAAATCAATTATAAAATTATGTGGTTATCGGACAAGCATCGCTATGAATTAGAAAGATTTGCTGGATTTAGGGGTCGCAAAAACCGGCAGTCAGGGCAGTGAGTCTTCTACGCTAGAAGTAGTTTTACGTTAGTTGTTATTGTTGGACTTGTATGGACAAACACTGGTCAGATCCACAAAAAATATTTATCAGTTTTTCGGCTATATAAGTCGAAATATGATTTAGCTTAAATTTTGCCTTATGCAAGATGACACTATATGGACGATATCTAAAGAATATATGAGCCAAATGTCATAGTTATGAATGCAACGGTAAATGCAGGACCAGACATTGATAGGCCGACCTATTCTCCATATTTCAACTCCTGTGATTACTCATTATGGGCCTAACCGAGTTAAGGATGTTCAGAGAATCACCGAGACAGTGAATTCTATTCACCTCCCTCCGAAACAACACGAATGTATTGGTCACTTTTGAAGAGATTAGATTTAGTTATCAAGAGTAAAGGGCGATACTTTAATAATATTTTTGTCTAATTATATCTTTTGTCGATTAGTTACAATTTGAACGGTTTGTATTGTAGTTTCCTTAATATTTTTTCCCGATGATGTAAACTTCGAGGAGGTGCTGTACCACAATTATGATTTTTGCACTGTCGGAGATTGTTGTAACTATTCATTGCAGTAGTTTCTTCAAGTTAATGCTGAAATATTGATTTACCATACTTTTTAGTACTTATTTATTTGTTATTATCGTTTATGGATTAACTGTTTTTAGGAAATAAGACAATATAATAGAATTTAAGTGTTTTTGTATTATTTCTATAAAGAGAAGAATCTTCTTGGCGGTCAATATGGCTATCCCAACTTTTTTATTTGCAGCTCGGAAAAGTTCCGTAGTTACTAACAAAAACCATTCTTTTTATTCTAGAGCCAAGAGTTTCTTCTTCTACCTAGGCCTTTTCTTCCGTGTATTTTGCCTTGGAAAATTAGTTGCAGTAAGTTGTAGATTGGGGACGCGATGGCTGAGATGGTTAAACAAGTTGGCTCAACACATGGGTGTGTGTAAATGTCTTAGCAATTAAGCGCATGTTAGTGGGCACACTAAGCCCTTGCGGCTGCAGTGCCTTTAAGTGCGCAAAAAAAGTTGTAGCTTGTTGGTTTCTTGTGATGTGGCTTAAATACTCGAGCTTTGTGTTGTTTAACTTTGAAAAGGATTTCGCATTCTTCGTTTAGTTTTCGTAAACTTTGATATTGGGACCATAGTTCACCCATGATAAAAAAGAGAAGCATGCAATATATTTAAATGTATTACAAACATAACATTAATTAAATTGATATTATCTTGTAATATAAGGTAATACATACAATGTGGTATTTACAGAAAAAAAAACAATATAATGTTCTTATAGTATGAATTAATATCACATGTAGAAAGATGAATGACAATATACATCAAAACAAACATTAACTAACAGTTGGGAATCATTTATTTCACTCAATGTAGAAAAAGTGATTTTTTTAGAAAATACACGATTTACAAGTAGTTCAGAAATCTTAGTGTTCTGAGAATTCAGAACTTTAGAGTATAGTTGCGCCTGTGAAAGCTTATGTGAAACAAAGATGTTTGATAAGTGTTCCTTGGAGGAACTGCAATCAGAGTTGTGGTCAAAAATTTAATTAAATAAAACAAGTTGTGAATGAGATATTATTATTATTTTTTATTTGAGAGAGTATTCGATTATATTATGTATGGGATATGATACAGGCCAAATGCCCGGCGCGGCTTCGCTGGGCGAGACCGAGAGGTCCAATTTTCGATGACTCGACCGCATAAATCGGGCTCGATATTATTGATAGCATCGGTTATATTGACTCTTAAGGCATCAATCGTCTGCAGCATTAGCCCCATAAAAAAGTGTAATGGCGTTAAATCACACGATTTCGGTGGGTATCACAGGAAAGTGCCCTTAGAGTAAATTATCAGAAAGAAAACCCAAAATACGACTAATACAGAACATGTTTATGGATTGTAGCAAAATATTTGGAAGTAATCAAGTTTATAATAAAGATTGTATCTGCTAGTTTTGATTTTCCAGAAAATGGCTGATGATTTTTCTAGTGCGTGGGATCAAAAAATAATATTCTTTCTCTTTTGCAAGGTAAATTAGTTGCTAAAATTCCACACAAACAGAAAGTCAAGATTATTGAGAAGAAAGTTAAATTAGATATTTAATAAATCCATGTGTATATATAATAAAGCGATCAGTTCAAAAGCGAATTAAACAAAGACAAGTTTTGAGGCAATAGAATATTTCTCAAATAGAAGACCAGCTAGACAGATTTGATTGAGAAATTATATCTGGTGACTTATCACCTTCAAAGCTGTGCAGTTGTTAAAGTTTAAAAACTTAATGTAAATAGAGTCAAAGTATCTGAACTGTACTTGGTTGACCTTATCAGTCAGAAGTCTTCAGCAGTCATGCGAACGTCTACAGAACAATTCTTTTTAAAGCTGTTGATGTTACAAATAATATGGTATTACAATTAGTTAAATCGACCAAAACTTAAATGCCTTAGAAGAAGGTCAGCTTCTGATCTTTCTGAATAGCTGCCGAATTTTACTAAACTCCTGGAAAAGAGCAACGATTTTTAAAGGTTATTTTGACATCATTCGCATGCAATCATATTTAACTCAATCAACTCAGCATATGTGTCCAAGGACGCGCAATTATCGGGAGCTATTAAAGACAATCACGGACAGAATTAAAAACAATATCAGCAGTGACGTTTATCGGCCCAGCTTGATCTCTTTATGTTAAGCCACAATATCGCACAATAGAACCATATCGAATGTTGTACGGTCGAAAAAAAGTTGAGATATGTTCCTTCATTTACTTTAATTACTCTTTAAGAAAACCGACAAGTCGATAAAGTTTATCGCGATTTGGAAGAGTAGTTGAGCAAAATAATTAAAATTGATTGTAGTTACACTTCAAAATGATTAAGAACTGAAACTTGGCAGATTTACTTAATAATATAAGGCAAAATAAATTATTCAAGTTACAAAGCACTTTCCATAAACACTTATATTTATTCAGGGGCTCAGGTTCTTGTCAAACAATAAACGGATAGTGTCTTAATAAGTTGTATTTATAGGTATTTATTATCCAGTCAGATTCTTTGCAGATTATGGATACCGCTATACTATTCCCGCTATGATATTCCAGACATTTTCGATCAGTGAAAGGTCAGGTGATTGGTCCGTCCATCGAAGAGTTTTACTTGGTTTTGTTGAAGAAAGTTGAATATGTTATGTGCCGCATGTGGTCGAGGGTTATCTTGTTAAAATATTGCTTGAGGCACCTTCTTAAGGAAAAGAAGTACCAGGGGTTTTAGAACCATATCGATGTAGGTTTGATTGGTAGTATTGCCTCTAACTCTGACTAGGGTGACCTGGTATCATAACTGATAGCTCCTTATACCATAATACTTGTAGATGACTTTGTATGTTTTATACAATTATAGTCTTTATACTCCCTTTTTTTGTGACTATGGTGTATTAATATTCGACCGTAATTTCATTAAAAAAGACAATTCTATGCCACTTGTGTGTCCACGGACGCTTTTTGGTTGCCCATTGCTATCTTCGTTGTCAGTAGGAGTCGCAAGAAATGACATCGTGCAGTTAGTTCTATTGCAAGCAATTGACATTGAACAGAGATGGACAATCTGTTACCCTTGCCCTGCATACTCTTCCAGACCCTAGTCTTTGTAAATGAGTATTTTTGACTTACTGATTCCATAGTCATGCCGCAGCATTGATTTGGCTATCAACTATTCTATCTACTTTTTGCAAAAGAAAATGATCCGATCTATCATCAAAAAGAGATGAAATTTATTCTCTCATCCGCATCGACTTGCTGATGTCTGAATATCTTTAAATAACCAATTATTTTGTAAGTCAGTTTTTATCACTCGCGTTCACTTAAAAGATAAAATTTTATTTCTTCAATGAATACTTTTTTATGGTGATAAGTAAGATAACCTTGATGATTACTTCGGCAATACTTTAACTTTAATTTTTAAATAACAGATATTAAAAATAATTGGACAATTTTCGTAATGTCCGTAAGATTGCTTAATGTGCGTCAGTTTTCATGTTCTAAACGATTCCATCTAACTTTCAAATACCCAATTCAACTAGATGCGAGCTCGCAAGTCCAAGGGCGCTCGTAAAAGCTTATCGAGGCAGGACTCTAGCGGCTTAGCCGCGCCATCACCTTGCTGCGGCGAAAACACCGACGCGCGCAATCTTCCTAACTGCTTCTGGGGTTTATACACTTAGCGAGGGCAGCGGGAAATCTTATCAAACTAATTTGCGCTCCTTGAAGCGAACGCTTCGCAAAACATTATCTGCGCGTCAAGGGTAGGCGGAAGGTATCTGGCGCGATTACCAAGCGGCCACGTCGGCCTCACATCGGCCGAACAGTTAGGGGAAGGACGCCTAGAAATTAGAAGACTGAAAGTGCAGGGAGGTTGATGAAGGCGCGCACCGATACGCGTCGCGTGCACCTGTTGCCGATAACTTTTTCTATAACACGGTTGGGCTATTACACAACTGGTGGATTTATTCGGCAAAAGGCAGGTGTAGTTTGTCGACGCCGCACCTGCCGCCATTAAAGCGCATAAACAGTTATGCATTAGCTGTAAATTAATTCGCGCATTAACAAAATGATTTATTGATAATAATTTAAAGCAGCTTTAGGAATTTCTTTAAATATCCAGGTGGCGCATTTGATAAACAGGATTTTTTAGTTTCTATATAGTTGCGACTCTCACCAGCATGGTCCCGTGGTTGAGGGGCGGACTACAGTGCGGACGGACCTGGGTTCCATTCCCAAAGCTCTCGAAGGTTTGCGGGTGGCCTACTTGGTCACTGAAAATAATTGAGTACCTGCGTTCACTCAAACAAGAGGTAATAATGGCGGCCGTCGAAGGCGAGGTGTTTGCCACATTGCCCCACATCATAGATGATGCGCGACAACCGCGCGGTGTGGGTGGATGTATGAGAGTCTCAACCTTCTCAATTCGTAGGCTGTGGTCCTATTAGTTGCAACTAGATTGTTCAAAGTTAGACTACAGTTCTGAAGGATTTACTTTTAGCCTTAGATATAATTACACAGGACCACAAAACAAAATCGATGAAAGGTTCCTTCGACCAGATCAAGTGTATGATATGTTTTTTGGGTCGCTGGAACCGAATCCGTAACAGATTTTGCTCCATCACGTCAGCGTTTTTCCTAACCTACAAAAATGACTAAAAATAGTGAAACCCAACCATTTCAATCTTAAAACCTATCTAAACCTTATAACTTTATACCTTTATAACCGTTTAACCTTAATACCAATAACCTAAAATCCTAAAACTCATAACCTAAAAAATTATAACCTCAAAACCCATATTTTTTAAGCCCCAATAACCCAACTGACGCATAATACAGCAAACACGTGCTACTCAAACCTGAATCTCGGAGAATCTTAACTTGATAAACTAATATTTCCAAAACCCGATAATCCTATAACCCCAAAACCATATTGCTTATAAACTGTTAAACCCTAAAACTATAATTTTAATACCCAATAAGTTCGAAATTTCTTGCATTGCAATAACTTTTTCATATCTTGTAAGTTCTGGTGGAATCTTTAACTCTACATCCTCCACGTCACCATCAACTGAACCTTCGTCAGTTGATGTTTCTACTGCACTTTCATCTTCGTCAGTAGTAATACTACTTTCATTACTTTGTTCAGCGTTAAGAAATGTAGGAAGAGTTACAGGTTTGATAGTCACATTTCGGTTGTGCCTGAAAACTTTTGTTAAACAAAAATAGGAATTCTTTTCATGATTTCCTGGTTCCCGCCAGATCATTGGAGAAGCAAACGTCCGTTTCTTTTGTTTATTTAATTGCTAGGAGTATCTTAAGCATAACGATTTTAGAGTCCAATGATTGATCACTATTTCTATACTCTATACCTACTTTTAAGTACATCTGTAAATGTCTTTTAAGTTTACATACAACATATTCTCCACAACGCAGAAAAAATCTACGCTATTATTGCATGATGACTTTCTTGTAACACTATACCCTTCAAATGCTAAGTTACCCACCCATGTAGAGCTGCAGTCGTTTGATGACGACGCCTGTGGGCCTGGTTTCTCACCCAAACCAGCGGCCGATACTAGGCTTCCAACTCCCTGCATCGTAGTTTTTGGTATGCCGACCATGACGGCATGAGCGCTGTGATCTAGGGACTTTGCCGGATCACGGAACAACTCAGTTGCCCACCGTCACCACGTGGAGGTGCCGTAGATGTCGACACACGAACAAAATTTGAAATTTGGAACTTAAGTCTCATGTGCAAATGCATTTCGAGATTTTGACAAAAACTAGCACGATTCAGATTTTTCAATGTTATTTTTGATGAGAATTTTGTCAGGGCGTCGATTAATGTGTTGCATTTGAGAGTTGTAAGGTTTTTGAGTTTTAAGGTACTAGGTTTAAAGTTTATGGAGTTATGACTCCGTGTAAGTTTTGTCAGTGTTGCATTTTAGGTTCGTAAGGTTATGGGGTTATAAGGCTATGGAGGTTCTAGGTATCAATATTTGGGTTGTTTCTTAGGGGGTAAATTTAGCTTCTCTTTTGAAAATCCAAACGGGAGATGATTTTTGCTTCCGGAATATTTAGCATTGAGTAGAGCCATTGATTATCTTGGAAGTTTGGAATCAGTCGGGGTAGGTTCTTGTTGCTTCCCTCAACTTTGGACAAGAAGGGATTTTGGGTGAAGACATGGTTCTTTTTCCGTAATGGGAGGTGGAAAAGAACCAAGGCTCGCGTGGGCAGGGTCGCTTCCCTGAAGTAGCTCAATCCTCTGCCGGGATCGTAGAAGAGTGCCTACCCGCTACCCTAATAAATTTAATACTCAATTTATATGATGCAACTGTTGATGACAAAATAAATGGAAGTGACAAACATGATTATTGACCAGAACATGGAACAATGCATTATGCTCATCCGCTAATTACGTTAGAAATGTAATTAAAACTGCAAAGTATAGTAACAAAATAATAAAAGTGAATGAGTTTTACTGCAACGATTTTTTATTTTTTTCCTTTGTTTGCGTTATTGCTGGCATTGAAATTTATCTATTAGCATTGGCTTATACACTTAGTGTTCTTTTACAAAAACTCTATAACTTTCAGACACGATTAATTGTACTTTTTTGGAAGAGGGAGAGGGAATTATAAATACTTTTGTAAATTTCTTTAGTATTATAGAATGTTTCAAATATTACATATGTTAGTGTAGTTAATACTAGTCTTCTATTATTTGCGTTTAACTTATAGTAGTTATGCAACCAACTATATCTTTACAGCTTTGATGATTTATTTTGTGTATAGTGATATGGAGGTATAAATTATTCATATTATAAAATTTGTGTTATCTTCCAAATAGTTGATAATTTCTTGTTCAAGTTTTTTTTTAATTTTGTATTTTTAACATATGAGCTTTTTGACTTAAAGAATGTAGACGACTATAACTTAGTGCAATGTAGGTTATTCTTCGCATGGTATTTGTCATCGTACCGCGTTAGCGGTCCCAAACGTATATCTCATAAAAATTGTATTTGTTGTTATTAATATTTAACCATATAATTGTATTACGTATAATATATTATTATTCACAATTACTACGTTTAATAATTGCAAAAATGGTAGCAGCTCTAACAGGCATTTATTTTACAATTTACTCCTCAGCAAGTCAGCCAAGACAAATATATTATTGCATTACTTACTTATAATGGAACCAACTCCTGTACAACGTAACTTTATACAAGATAAATTAACATTCTTAGAAGTAGCGATGGAGGTTTATTAATCATCAATTTTGACTGACCGCACTGTAGATAAAATGTCAGTTACTACTGACGAATCAGAATTTTAAGAGATAAGGTTTTCTAAGAGAAAATGTAAAACGTTAGTTCATACTCACAAAAATAAAACTGCCAATATGTGCAAGGCAGAAAATAAAATGCTGTACAAATACCTCTTTTCAAACTTCACTATGTCATAACAACAAAACCGTTGTTCAATTTAGTATTCCTATATACATTATCCTATAATACATTATCATTATTATTATCAGTCAACGTAAGACAATAAAGACCAAAGTACCAACAAAATTGTAAGACTATAAGAAACTTAGGAATGTTTTGGATGCAAACAATGTGGTGAACTATACTTATTACAAAGTAGTAAATATTATTAATGTTACTAATAAAAAAACCAAACAAAAGAAAAACCTGTTTTTTATTGATATTAGGCGTGATACAAAGAACAAAGAAAATATCTATCAGGCAAGGAAAGAGCCTTGTATCTTCAATTGAATTATCTCCCTATTGAAGCCATCCATTGGCTAACAGTTAAAAATAAAATTTTCTGGATTTCTTTGTTGTTAAAGACATTGCTCCAGGATATTAGAACATTTGCTTATCTCTAGATCTGTATACCGACCATACATCTGTAGGTATGATATGACAAACCACTAGCTATTCCTCAGATAAAAAGCCACATAGATTAAAAAGTTTAATCAAAGATACAAAAAATAATATTTTCAAGAATATATCAAAATCTAAATTTCAGAGGACATGAATTGTTTTCTTTGGAAAGCTATCAAAAAGAGCTAATTCTGACGAAGAAAATGGCAACTTGAAGCTGAACTGGAAATTAAGAATGCGCTAGAAGCACCTTATCACAGGTCTTACTATCACATTTTTTTTGAGTCAGAAAAGTTGAATGAATTAAACCGATATTTATGCAAAAATAGCTCTTAGTTTTAATCGCGTCACAGGTCGACTCATTAAGAAATTCTCGCACAAGACTATAGTTCTGGTAATATTCACCTACAATCTATTCTGAGATTGGGTTAATTTTCAAGAAGGTTGTTTAAGTAATTCTTCTCGTCAAATCTGATAAATCACTCAATAAAGTTAGCTCGTATTGGCATACCAGTCTCCTACCCTTATTTAGAAAATTATTTGAGAAGTTAATTAAAATGCTCTTGGAGAAGATTTCAATCTTATTCTAGCACCCAAGGATATCCTGCAATTGGTTCTTATTTCTGCTACCAGTAAGTTATCGAGAAAAAGTTTTGTAGTGCTGCTGGCACATTCAACCACATACTATGTCAGTACTCTTAAAAACATGTTTAATTTTCTTTAAAGGTAGCTGTGACAAAGAGTTCGTATTATGGGCTTCCGTTAAATAATTTTGGCCACCCAAACCTTGTCAATAATGTAATAAGTCTTGTCCACAAGATTATAAGACACGACCCAACAATAATCTATGATAAAGCCATCATTAGGAGGAGTTTGGTACCATCTTTTCCTGTTTGTGTGTACTTGAGAAAAATTGTATCACTTACTACAGTTGCCCTATTTTATACGATACATAGCGAGTTGTAGGTATATCATATGGGAGTTTTTTTTGTAAGGTTAAGAATTTTATTACCTGTCCAAGTCAGGATGGGAAAGGAAGAGGGAGAGGTAACAACCTAATAGTACCCTATAAGGGTCCTTGCCTAGGGTTACAGGTAAAAAAAAATCAATGACTAAAGAGATGGATAGGTATAATTCCAACGGATTTAAGGACAGAAGAACCACTTCTACCATAGGGCAGCAGCTATGGTAGTACGCGATGTAGGTGAAAACAAGGTTATGTTGGTACAGCTACATACCAAATACCGAGGCGTTTATGGCAACTATTAATACGGCTGCTGCACTGCAAAATGAAAGGAAAAGAGAAACCACTTTATTATTTTTTCAACTGCAGCTAATTTAATGATGGCCTTCTTCTGAAAAAAAGATGGAGTGCTGCAAACCAATCTACGAATTGATAAGACAGTTAGTCAGCATTAACGTCTTCCTCTTAACAGCTTTTGTCAGATTGTCTTCAATTTTTTTGTTTGACTTCTTTCCCTTTATTTTGACACAGATATTAAAAATAAATTAATTAAGAGAGAATGAAAGTACATCAATCGGTTAGTTGCTTTTTGTAGAACCATGGTATTATAGGAATAAAGAGAACTGCAGAAACCGTCTTTCTGAGTGACATAGTGGTCGTGGAGTTATGGTGACGAATATCAACTAGTATTTTCACCATCGCTCATTGAAGTTTTTGCTGTGGAAGAGGCAGCATACCTCCAATTAAGTGATAGACTCGACCCTGTATCTTAAATATTGGCAAGCAACTCTCTTCTTTAATTTACTTCGTCATTTTGTAGGAGTAATGTTTAAAAACAAACCCGTGTTGCACATCACAAATATTGTAGTCTTTAGAATGGGAATATGTAGATGACGACATCTTTGCATTATCTATCACCAAATAAGAATACATGAATTAAGTTGCAAATACTGCTGCAAATACTGTATACAAGTAAGGTTCAAAATTGTGTTTATATAATGCTGCAATGTTACTTTTTGACCACTTCAGATATTTTCTGTTATATGGCAATACAAAATTTGATAACGAGAGCCAATGGAATCGATAGCGTTCTCAAGAATTTCATGTAAAATTGCGGGGTCTTTCAATTTCTCTTTTTAGTTTATTTATAGTTGCTGTTTTTGTGCAGCAAACCTTATTTTTAAGAAACCCCTACAAGAAAAGTCTATTGAGGACTTGGAAAACGCACAGAAAACTTAACATCAGCTCTTCTCCCAATGTGCGTGTTCGGAAAAGTGGCATCGAGATAGGTTTTTACATCATGACGGCAATGGAGAGGTGATTCGTTCAATTAAAAATAAATTTCTGCATTACCAACAACTTTTTGACTTGCTCTCCAATGAAAAAATGTATAAAATGTTTTGTTGGCAAATACTATTTTAAAATTTGAAATATACAATATTTAAATACCGGGAAAGAAAGTCAGCAATGCATTTCCATAAATCCACGCGGAAACAATTTCAACTGGCAGTTTTTAATGCAATATGAGCATATGCTTTGTATAGCGTAGACTCCCCGCTGTGCAAGTTAATGTTATTTGATTAAATGCAGCCTGTTCAAATTCAAAATTAGCGTATTTAAACGTGTAAGCATCTATGCAAGTCCTTTGTTTTGAACTTCCCATCACACTATTTGTTTACTGAAACTTTCGCCGGGATATTCCATGTTAGCATTCATTATGTATTTGGGTGAACTTGCAAGAGGTGGATACGGGCTTTTAATAAAATGAGCGGAAGAGGGCTGCCCAACGCTATGCGCAGTGCATGGCTTGAATATCACGCAAAGACTGAAGTGGGCCCTTAGTGGTTTCATAATATTTTGACGTAATAAAAAATTGGCATTATGACAGCCTGATGCTCACCGTTACATGGAAAGGCGCTTATATTTATTTAAAATGCAATTTACGTATATTTTTTTGAAAGGGTAAATTTTTATTAGGTTTTGAGAAGAAAACTTGAAAAATCATTAATTATTATAATAAGATTGTAGGACTGCAGTACTGCACACTACTGCAAAAGTTCGTAACGGATTTGTAAAACTTTAACTTTGTCATGTAGAATATACCAGTAAAATTTATCGACAAAAATTTGTCTTTTAAATGATAGCAGTCAAACAAAAAGTATTTTCAGATTTTATACTTTTATTTTATTATACAGGTTGACGCGTAAACATGGGACTTTTGAGCGGTGGTCGGTGGGGTGGTCACACAGGGTAACCCCCCTCCGGCCTCATGATCCGATCCGTCGAAACCTAAAGGCATCTTTACACGACGCTAGTAACTCGTACGAGTCACTAAAACCGAGTACTCACTTTTAGTACTCTCCTTGTGTAAATTGGTCTACTGGAATACAAAACACCAATTTACACAATGAGAGTACTAAAAGTGAGTACTCGGTTTTAGTGACTCGTACGAGTTACTAGCGTCGTGTAAAGCCGCCTTAAAGTTAGTTGTCATGGAGCGTTAGACCGGCCCACAAAGCGATTTCGCTATAAAGCGTAGCTATGCAACGGGCATTTCGGGGGCATTTTCATGTTCGTGCTACCGACCGAGTGCCACTCGTAATGCAATCGGTTTGTCGGTTTCACGCTTTGAAGAAACAGGTTCTGCTTTGAACCGAAGACCTGCAGGGCCGTCCGAGATCCGTCGGATCACCCGAGACGGTGACAGTTGTGAGAGGCGCTTTTTTGCAAATCTCGAATCGATCTGCACGGAGACACGAGCGAATCCTTGGGCTGTCTCGTCGTTCCCTCGGCCGAATTTTGTGCAGTGACTTAAACTTTCACCCCTATAAAAGTCAAATTGTTCAGCAGTTGCTGCCCACTGATTACGCAAAAAGTTTAGCATTTGCAGAACAGTTTTTAGAGATGACAGCAGTTTCGTGGAAAATTTATGGATGTCAGATGAAGCCCACTTCCACCTTGACGGGAGTGTAAATAAACAAAACTGCCCATATTGGTCCGATACCAATCCACAACTATTGCATCAACGCCCTTTACACAGCCAAAATGTTACGGTTAGTTGCACCATTTCTTTGAGGATGATGCGGGTAACGCAGTAATTGTCAATTCTTCACGATATGTGACAATAATTCGAAATTTTCTCACCCAAAAACTTGAGATGAACTACTCCGTGGATGAAAACACTTGGTTTCAACAGGATGGCGCCACTTCCCACACTGCTCGAGCCTCCATGGCCGCTGTTTGCGTAGTTTTAGGAAATCGCGTAATTTATCGATTTAGTGATGTTGGGTGGCCGCCAAGGTCACCTGATTTAACTGCTTGCGGTTTCTTCTTGTGGAGTTAGCTCAAAGTTTAATGAACTGAAGGCGAGAATACGCCAGGAAATTGATACGATTTCTACCGACCTTCTGAAGCGGGTGGTACAAAATTTGATCAGCAGAATGGAAGAGCGCGTGGCCGAAAATGGAGGACATTTGACGAATGCAATTTTCAGATCGTAAAAATTTAGCTATTGCGCCACTCCGTATAAGGTTCTACAGGATGGTTGAAAAGTAACTAGGCATTAAAAATTCGCTACAGAATTTAAGTAACGAAAAAAGTCCCTAAATAGATGATAGTAAATAAAGTATCATATTTTTGCGTGGCTAATACAAGGATCGGCCGCGAGGGGCAGTACAAGTAACGTAAATAAAGATAGTCGACCACTTGACTGTTGAAGATCAAACTAAATAATGTACGTTAAAAGGGAGCAATGTAATACTACGCTCGGAGACAATACAAATATTTCATGCAAAGCTGACGACCATGGACTCTATGAACAATGCAAAAAGTCCCAGTCCATCCGCATTTTAGGCCACGGGGAACATGTTCAGAGCCCTTAGAAATGAACGCGTCAGGCAGCTCATGAAAATGGACTAAGAAGATAGCAATACGTACGGTGTTGCATAAAAAATTAATTTTCGCTCGTGAAAACCATATTACGCACAGGAGCTAAAATCTTAAGGCTGTGATCGTAGAATGGAATATAAGGATTTAATGGTAAGTTGGCTTGAATATTGGTTTGAACTGTTTAAGAAGATTCGTTGGAGTGATAAGGTATTGTCCCACGTTGATGGTCTAAACATGAAACAGCAAACAGTTGTACAATAGCGAATTAAGACTTGGTATATTAAAGGTATTAATGGTAAAGAAAGTGAACAAATTCAAAAAACTTGTTTTACAGTTTACTAAACCAACAAAAACAAAAAAAGTAACAATACTAAAGTTAAAAAAGAAAGTGTACTAATACATTGTGAGGTACTGATAGAGTGTACTGAAGCAGATGTAGGATGTACTATGGGTAAAGAAACAGCCAAATAGGTATTTATGGACTAAGTGAAAACGAACGAGTACATAAGATTCTGGCCTAAGTTGGAAGATTGATTATAGGATCTCTAAATTTAAAGGGGGTAATATACATAGTAGTGTGTGAATTGCAACCTCGACATCAGAAGCGGTAATGAAATCAAACAGATTAAGAAGACGAATATCAAACAACCCAACAAAGCAAATCATAAAAGATAGCGTGCAGATATTAATATTTTTGTATATCCCTGAAGTAACGAGCATAATTCAAACAATAAAAATGGAAACTCAAACTTATCCATATTTGTAAACAAAATTTGATACAAAGTTTGAGTAAATATTCCTTTTGTAGAAGTAGTCTGCGCTTTAAACACCAAAGAACCCGAGTAACAGGGATAATAATCAAAACAACCAAATCCAAAATGCCTAAGTGACACAAAAGTAGTTTTACGCATAAAGATAAAGGCATAAAGATAAAATTAGCTGAAAGAAAAAGTAAACTAACTAGTTACCACTACTAGGATTAACAATCCATCACCATTTGCAGCTTAGAATTGCTGCACGTTAGCAGAATATACCCATAAAGATAGACATAGGCTCCTACTTAAAAAATATATTTATAGAATACAAGGAACACGATATGGCGCAAATTGCGTCGTATTTAAAGTCAAACAATTTATTAACTTAATGAATTGCACACATCACTCATAGTGCGTAACGACACTCAATTGCTTTAAGGCGATACTTTTCATAGTAAGGGCAGTCATTCTCTGGTCGTGTTAATGGTTCGTGCTATTATGATGCGCAGTGTATTTATTAGGTCTGTGCAGGATCTACTCCTGCGGTAGCCTGCTTGTTCTCTTCGTAGCTGGTCTTCCACTCTCGTTCGTATTCTGTTTAGCAGTACCCTAGAGAATATTTTGCTTGGGATTGAGAGTAGGGTAATATATTCTTTCTTTGGAATTCTTACTAGGAGTCCTTTTTCCATTCTTCAGGTATTGTGTTGCTTCGCCATATCTTGATAAACAGTGGGTGTAATATGTCACCGTTATTTCTGTTTCTTGTGTCAGAATTTCTGGTGTGATCTTGTCGATTCCTGCCGGTTTCCCATTTTTTTGGTTTTTAATTGTTTGTCTGGCTTATAATCTTGAAGGTGCTCCGATTCTTATTGTTGCTTCTGGTGTTTCTCCAGCTTTTAATCCGGGTTCCTGTTCTTGTTCTTGTTCCTCATCAACTGGTTCTTCTATTTGGCTTATTTCCATCGTTCAATTTGTTTATCTTTTTTGGTTAGGAGCTGCCCTTCTTTGTTCTTTATCGGTCTGTTTCTTAGGAGTTGCCTTCGCGATAATATTCTAGTTATGTTGTATACATCTTTTATATTGCCTTTTTGGCTGTCTTTGCTAATTTGTCCGTCCATCTTCTTTGCTTTGTTCTTGCGCTCCGTTTGGCTTTTTGATCTTTGAGTTTGTATTGGGTCTGCTATTCAAGTTTCATCTCGATGTTTGTGGAAGCTATCATTTTTACTTTGATGTTTCTCCTTTTTTCTATTTTCTTCCAAATTTGTTCCGTCATGCAGTCTTTTCTTTTTGTTCCTAAATTTCTATACATTTTCTGCTACTCTGTTATACGTATTTCTATATATTTTTGACCAGTGTTCTTCTATGTTTGCTTCTTCTAAATTTTGTAATTTTTGAAATATGTTTCTTAGTTGAATTCTAAATTCAGTCTTCTTTGCGTTGTCTTTTAGCTTGTTTAGGTCATATTTTCTACTTTGTTGTGCAAATTTCTGTTTCGCTGCTTTGATTTTAATTCCTATTAATTTGCTATCATTAGGTGATGGTCGCTGCCTATATCAGCCCTTTCTTGTTTGTTATGTCTAACAGCAAGCTTCTTTATCTTTTTTGTATGAAAAAGTGGTCGATCTGGTTCTTGTTATTTTTCGGATTAGAAGTAATTCTACTCCATATAAGTGTTCGTCGTTTTCATTTGGTCTTCATAGAAGAATGTAAAGCCATTGGGCGTTTTCAGCTCTCCGAACTCGTTCCACCTGACTACGCTAATACCTAATATATCCAACTTGTATCTATTTATCTCTGCAGTTGTCTGATGTAGTTTTCCTGTTTGTAGTTTGGTATTTTATTTTCGGGTCAAAAGTCGTTAACAGTTTGTCCGTCCGGCTGCTTTTTTTAGTTATAGTAATAATATAGATTATTGGTTTACCACCCGATTATCGTGGTGGGGCTGCCACCTTAGGACCAAGGCACTGGCCACTTTCGCCGGTATTTGGGTGGGAGGAAGAGTATTTTCCCTTTTCTTCAGTGGTAGGTATAGTTATTCCGCTGATGCTCGGTCGCCATTTCCTCGTCAGTGTTAATAGGGGGCACCGCGTAAAGGTAGAGGTTGGCATTTGGTTGAGAGAGGCTATGTATTGCGCGTCACCAGCCCTTACCCCCCGGTTGAGCCGTCACAAAGTCCACGTGATTTTTACATGTGGGGCTACGCGAAGACATTAGCATGCAGGACAAAACCTTGCACACTGGAAGACCTGAAGGCACGGATTTAGGAAGTTCTCAGCAATATCCCAAATGGCTTCCTCCAGAAGACTATGCATTCTACCCTTGCCCATTTGAAAAAAAAACTGTTTTACCTCACCGTTGCCTACGTTACAATTTAAAGATTTGATTTCATTTTCCTATGTAATAGGGTACATGTGTAAGTGGTTTCAAAAATTTGTATTAGAAGTATGGAATTTATTTGCCTTGTGTTTTATGTATACTGTTGGACATTGTCACAGAAAAATACAAGTAAGTCTGTCTCAACTGATTTTAATATTTTCTAATACACAATGTCATTCGGTTATGCTTCCTTAACTTTGCAGCCGATATTGTTAGTCGAGACCAAAAACATATTTTAAATATTACCCAAAATTACAGAACTAATTTGCATAAAATATATATCATTGCATTATATTTATTAAAAAAAAAAAAGAATATTGTAACGAATGTCCGAACGCCGCCATAAACATATCATTACTAACAAAATTTGGGGCGCATTCCAGGGTCGCAGTTTTTGTCGCCGCCATGTCATCACGGTTGAGCGGCGAACGTAACTGAGATCCTACGGTGCTTCTACACGTGCGGGGCTTAGAACGGGGCGAAATACTCCCAAAGGTTTCTGTTGCTATAAATGGCACGCAGCGGAGCAGCAAGGGGAAATCAAGTTACTGTTTTAGTGCGAAATAAATTGTGTTGTAGATAAACAGAGATATAGTGCGATTTTATATTAGTAAATATTAAATATAAATATTAAATAGTGCAAAACGTTACAATACGTTACTAAATATCTTACCTTTGAAATAATTTGCATTCTGTGGTAGAACTTAACCATTCAGCACAGATCACAAGATGTTCCTGTATATTTAAAGAGGTAAGGGAGTAAAACAAAACTTTGTAATAAATAAACACTATATCGAAGTTTTATTTACCAAGGACGGAAAGTTACTACAGAAATCATTGTTACAGCAATAGCTAAGTTGAGATTGACTTGTAATAAATATTATTCAAAGAACTAATAGTAACACAACATAAATACCCATAATTAAGTATTTGTACACACAGATATCGATGTTACACTCAACTAATTCTACGTGAGTAAGCGCAATTTTGCTCTAAATGGTCTGAGACCCATTTTGTTTCCTTAAATACTATTCATTGCATGTACATATACTATGCAGTTATAAAACATACAATATTAATGTTACTTTCTTCAATTTCCTTGCATTCTATAAAAATAGCTCGTAGAGTGTGTATATTTTGATTTGTTACACACTATTATTTCGTTAATGTTCACCTAGGCAACTATGTCAAGTAATACTGTGTATTTACATGTGAAATAAATAGTGCTCTGCACGCATTTACATTTTGCTGCAAACGTGATCAATTCCGTTCCCTAAAAGAGTGATTGATGTCTCCTGTCCCAGCAGGTTGGCGCGGCGGTTTGACGACACATTCTTGCTTTTGTACGTAGATTGCCCTCTGCGCGAGGACATCACCGTCATTGAGGTGGCGTGCTGGCCCTGGCAAGTGTTGCAGCGCGTCCTTTTTGGCTTCGTGCACAACAAATACCTGCATGGGCATTAAAACGCCAAGTAAGTGCTGTGCGCAAACAAAGATTACCGTTAAATCCGCCGAGGTCAATCGAGAAGTTTCTCTTTTTACTGATCTAATAAATGTCAAGTGGATGTAACCCCGTAAAGTCAGCTTTTATGCGACATAAAAGCGCTGCATGTACCTGTTAAAGTGCTTCCTGAACGTTCCGCTGACCCAGTAAAGTGCTACAGGGTTGGCGCAAGAGTTTAAGTACGATAAGCAGAACCCGACTATTCTCGTGTAGTGCCAGAAAGCGTTATAGTGATCCTCTGAGTTAGGATGAAAGTAGAAGAACAGCATAAAGACGTGCGAAGGCAGAAAGCAAACTGCAAATACCAGTACAAAGACAAGTACGGTGACAGCGACTTTCTTCCTCGCCTTGATCTGAAACATGTTTGGTTAGTAGTGGTCTGTGCACAAAGCGGTGTGAGGGTTACTTGGCGCTGGGTGCCTTGTACCTCCCCAGGGACATTTTTAGTGCTGATTATTAGGTAGTTCGCCATTTTGAGGTAAAATACCGCTATGATGGTTAAGGGTATGACGTACAGTACGAGGAACCGCATAAGGATGTTTATCTTTGGGTACTGATGGTTCAACCAATGCTGTGGAAATGGGTAGCAGACGGTGAAGCTTATTGTACCTTCACCTATAGTCATCAGATGGGACCCGATAGCTGCAGGAACGGCACACAATATTGCCAGTAACCATATCGATATTGCAATACCTAGGGTCAGTCTCGTTGCCTTACGACTTCCACCTGAAATAAAATAACAGCGTGACGTACATAATGTAGGTATTTAGAAAACAGTCAAAGGAAACAGTACGTATTTAGGCTTTACAATAATGTAATTTAAAAATATAAAATGTGACCATTATATAAATAAAAACAATAAAAGTTACGTATGGTATACAAATTTCATATAAATTTATACTTCTATGGCTATTGCTAAAAAATCACATATAAAATATATTTTTATTATTTTTTACTATAACTGTTATAAATAGAACATTTGTAATACATATTTGTACAAGTTCGTTGCAGTAGACATCAGCTGCGGCTTAAATCGGCAACAAACACGTACTAAGTTACGCTTTATTAAAAGTTTGTTTAATTGCAGTAGAATATTGTTTTAGCTTCACAACCTTGTAATACTTTTTAAAGGAACTTCGTCGGAACATCAATTTTTAACAATCCAATAAATCCCCAAATCGTAACAGTCAAAGTGTTACTTGCTTTATAAAAGTACAGGGTATCTTCGAAAGAACTTTGAACTTCAACACCAGAAACAGATAAAAATCAATTGACATGTTCAAACTGCACAAAAGGATGTTGGCATACAACAGGCCGCGATACTCCCTCTTTTTTCACAAATCTTCTTATTGTACACTAAGATTTAAATATACATCCACATAAAGAGTCAGCAGATGTAATATTTGGATTGTTTAATAAAAGAACCTGAAGACAGCAAATCTTCCAGTTGTAACTTACACGTGTCTTTTCATATTTACTAAAGATCGAGTGACACTACAGGTGTATAACAAAGTTTTCGGGGCTTCTATGCAATACTGTTGTATTTGTGCTAATTTTAATGACTTCTTAGGGCGCATGACTGAGAAAAAAACATTTCTTGGAGGACATACAGGGTGATTTCCAAAAGTAGTAGGACTGATTTTTTTAAAAAAAATTTATTGAACATTTTGGTACATCGACTTAATACTCTTCAAAACAGGCCCCTTTGGTATCCACACACTTCTGGTAGCGAGCCTTCAGGTCGCGAAGGCCTTCTGGAAGTCGTCCTCCGGGATGCTGTTCAGCGCCCTCGTTGTTGCCGCTTGGACTTCTTCCACCGAATCGAAACGATGCCCTTTGAGCTGCCTCTTGATCCGGGGGAACAGGAAGAAGTCCGGTGGTGCCACATTTGGCCAGGAGATCCCTCAGAATCCACGCGACGTGGTACGGCGCGTTGTCATGGTGACCTATCAGGTCTGGTCGCACGCGTGTGATCCGATTTCGCAGCCGTGTGAGCACTTCCACGTAAAATCTTGTATTTACAGTCTATCCAGGAGGTACAAACTCCTTATGGACAATGCCACGATGGTCAAAAAATGCAATCAACATCGATTTCACTTTCGATTTCGACATTCTGGCCTTCTTTTTGCGGGGTGATTGTGCGGTGTGCCACTCTTCGCTCTGACGTTTTGTTTCCGGGTCGTATTAACCCAGGTTTCATCTCCGCTGATGACATTATCGAGAAAATGTTCGTCTTCTTCCAAACAGTTCAGTATTTCTTGGGAAATCTCAACACGCAGTTCTTTTTGCTCGTCACTCAACACTTTCGGCACCATTTTCGCGCACGCTTTTCTCATCGACAAATACTCTGTGATGATACGTTGGACTGTCCCGTACGAAAGATTCAGCTCATCACCAATTAATTTAATGCCCAACCGTCGGTCAGAGTTCAAAAGTTGCTTAACTTTCAGCACATTGTCGTCCGTTCGCGAGGTTGACGGACGCCCGGCGCGTTGGTCGTCCTCGACGAGCTCCCTCCCCTCCCGAAACAACTTGTGCCACTCAAATATCGAGGAACGGCTCATGGTATCCTTCTTGTAGGCCTGTGTAAGCATGTCCTTGGTTTCGGTCGCTGATTTTCCAAGTTTGTAGCAAAACTTTATGGCGTACCGCTGCTCCAAATTTCACTCCATCGCAACTGACGACGAGGTGTCACAACAGGAGGTCACTAAAACAGTGGTCCACACTCAACTAACGCACGCAGGCGACTGCCGCAGGTCGAAACCTGTTCCCAAGGCTCCCCTCCATAACATCCGGCCTTGCAGACCCCCTCCATCGCTCAGCGCGCGCTGAAAAAAAACAATCCTACTTCTGGATACAAACCTATAATTTAACTTTATAATACTAAAAATTCCGGCTTAAGTTTTGAAGCTTTCGGCGAATTCGAATACGAGCCTACCTGCGATCCAGAACACTCCGTTATCTTGAAGTGTTAAGTGTCTTTCAACCGACAACTGCAATCAAAGGTTACGTTCGAAATTCGTTCAAAAACCGTATCTTCTTCTTCTTCTTCTTCTACTCTTATATAGGCTATTAGCCTGTTTCTAACTACACATTTCGTGTAGTACTATGAGCCATGTTGGGCGTACCCCGGGCCGGTGGCTAGTCTGACCCGTTAGAAGAAGGAGAATGTACTTTACGACCGCCAAAGGTGTTTGTATGATGGCCGGAGAGCACTCTATGTTTGCCGTTATTTTTGACCTGGGAGTCGAACCCAGGGCCCGCCGCGCGTTAGTCTGGCAGGCCGAAGCCTTTACGTCGCGGCTGTCGTGCTCTGCTTCAAAAACCGTATGTACTACAATATTACCCGTTCTAAATCATGTTCCCAATCGGAAGTGGTAATGGTTTAGCGCCTCCCGAACACATGCAATAATAAACTACTAAAATATTCCAATAAGCCCAAGATAATATTCCAGTTGCTCCTCAACATCAATATATACCGCAGGAAACCCAATTTAACTCACAAACTCAATATGTGTCTTAGAATCAAACCATATTTCAATCTCGGTTCATACTCCCCCGAACAACCTCACCTTACCAGGCTAGGCAGCTCAATTGTAATAAACCTTGTATGGAATTTATAAACGGTG
Source organism: Sinelater perroti (assembly GCA_036346155.1). NCBI lineage: Eukaryota > Metazoa > Arthropoda > Insecta > Coleoptera > Elateridae > Sinelater > Sinelater perroti. Next base: position 6,416,003 of record JARFIY010000111.1, on the reverse strand, counting down.
TTATTCAAGAAGATATATAAACAAACAAGGATTTTGAAGTAAATTTCACAGAGATAGATCACAAAATTCTGTGATCCAAATGAAAACAAACAATAGCAAATCATTAAAGAAAGAAAGAGGGAATCTCACACCTACCCCTAGCACATCTATAATTAACTAAACAAGCCCAAACGAAAAATAACGATGAAAGTGACCAGCAAATCACTAACAATTAATAATTAAAAATTTCTAAGCTACCACCGGTGTATATATACGGCGTTAATAATTACAATCAAATGGTAGAAAATATTTGCACTATCGTCGAAAAAGAGCAATATTACACCAAGACAATGACCCACAATACAATTAAAATGAACACTTTCACCTCAGACTCATATAGGAAGCTAAATAAATATCTCAAACATGACGTTATTGTATTCCACACACATCAACTCAAATAAGATCGATTATATAGAATATTCATTTGGAATATCTATCATTCCACACCAGTCGACATTAAAGAAAAGCTCATCAAACTAGAACACACAGTACGTCATATGGTAACTAAACAACCTCTGCTGTTGTTTGTGGAAGATCCAGAGTCTAAAGGAAATAATAAAACTTGCCTTTTCCATTTTAGTTTAAATTGGGGCTTTACCTGCTTTTTGTTATCGGGTAATATAATTTTTGAATTCAACCTCAAAATGTTTGATCTGAGGCCAGCTTGTACTTGCATTATTACACGGAACAAACGCGATAGCTGATACGTCCTTGCTTCGCTAAGTTAAAACCGCGTTTCTGCATTGAATTGTTCGCCCGCTCTGTACTGGAACTAACACCCCGCTGTAAAACATACATTTTCGATTAACCTGCTTACACATTGGATGTGCCTTTGACAAAGCCGTCCTTTTGTTTGCTGTCTTTGATCTTAAAATCAACGCCGCAACCAAGGAAGAATGCTTTTCACGAATCGCTCCCAGGTTTTCCCATTAACCGCTAAAGAACGTAAGCAACAAGTGTGTATCTTACCTTTTATATATTAAGGGATTTGTTTGTGAGGAAATGGGGGGGGGGGGGGAAGTTACCATTAAAGGAAAGCTGTGTTTGTAGGCGAGGAATACCGAGAAACGCGTTGCTTTCCTGCCCTGTCGCTGGCTTTGTCGCCCGGCCGTTTACGTTGCCGGACCACCAGCATTGTGGCCCGGCCTCTTGTCCAGCTGCTTGCATCCCTGCCCACGTTGCCGCCTCTGACGCCAACGTTGCTCAACCAGCGCGACTCGGCTAACTGTTCCATCGCCCGGACACCTACTGCACTGCCAACTGCTTCCTTTCTGCTAGATATCTTTTTCACCACTGACTAGTCTAGCTGCTGCCATCCGCTCCGCCGACGATGTTAGGCTAAATCTTAGGGTTAAGTTAGAGTAGGTTAGATTAAGTTAGGGATAGTCAGCTTTAGTTTTGACAATTATGCGTTTCTATATCTAAGTTTCTCTATCTGTTTTCTTTGTAATGCATTTTACCTTTTCCCAACTAAAGCCTACTACGCGCTCCTTACAATTAAGTATTCACAAGGTTAGTTAATTGGAAAATCAAAAGGTTTCAATTGAACCCCCCAGAAAAAAGAATATTATACCACAATGCATCTGCTGCCAGTAGTACGAATATACAAAAGCGTACTGCTACAGATCTATCTAAAAAAAACACCAAATACACCTGTCAAATGCACTTTTTGTGACGGGAGCCATCCGAAAAATTATAAAGGATGCGCAGTTTACAAAGACTTGCAAAAAGTCAGAAATGGGTTATTTGATGGCCCAACCAACACCTGGACAACAAATAAACTGAAATGCAAGCAAATTCCCTCCAATCTCACATTGGACAACTGCTCCCAATAATGTAACTGTAGGTCTATTACGGAATGAGCCAACGTTTTAGCAAGTGGCTGCAGGGAAAAACGACACCATGCCCAATGAGCAATACGTCAACATTAATGAACAATTCTCTAACTTCTTCCAGGAATTTAAAGCAATGTTCATGCAATTAATGAACCAGAACAGCAAAATTTTTAACTTGCTCTCTTCGGTCATTAACAAGTTGGTTTAAAAATAACGGTCTTATAAATCACGTACAGGAGGTAATAACATTTCGTCAGCTACAAAAGAACAACAATAAAAATTTCATACTGCTCAGTATACTTTGGTAATTACCCAAACAATGCTGCTCAAGGCGGAGCTACCGTCATCGTAAAAAAATTAGTTGCAAAATACGAGCTGCAACCTTACCCAACAAATAAAATTTAAAGCCCCTACACAAAAGTGCAAACAAGGCTTTGTCTATTTGTAATTGCAGCGGTATACAGTTCATCAAGATATTCTATCACTAAAGCAGAATACGAAGAATTCTTCAAGTTTCTTGGGAATAAATTTATCGTAGGAGGTGACTAAAACGTGAAACATACCATATGAGGATCAAGATTAACTACTCCCAAGGTCGCAACCTCAGAAATGCTATGTCTTGTTGCAATATTGATTATGTATCTCTCTATTGGTATGCCCACTTACCGACCAAGTGACCCAAATAGATTACTAGACCTACTTGACTTTGCAGTGGTCGGTCAAAGGTATTAAACACATGTACTTTATGACAGAGCCTTATTTTGATCTGTCTTTTGATAACTTGCCAGTAATTATCACCGCAAGCACAACTGTTATCCATAAGGATGGTCCTCCAAGACTCTGTTCCAAATCCACTGATTGGATTTGTTTGCAAACCCAACTCGAGCAGACGTTAATATTAATATTCGAATTAAAACCAAGTATAACCTGGATGAAGCAGTTCAGTATTTTACAACCTTGATACAGAAAAATGCATGTATGGTTACACCAACTCCAACACCTGCTTTATTCGAAATTAGCAATATACCGTTGCATGTTCGAAAACTTATCATTGCAAAACGTCGAGCCAGGAAAACGTGGCACAGAAGCAGAAATGTGCAAGATAAAACTACATATAATTGACTTACCCATGCAACATTAAGAGATATGAGAATCAAAACCTCTAAGCAATACATCACCAAGCTTTTGCCTAATGACCAATCGGTATTGAAAGCAACAAGAAAATTAAAACGACCAAATACAGCTATCCTCCCAATTAAGAAACCAGATGATAGTTAACCTAGATTTGATAAAGAAACAGCAAAAACATTTTTACAGCTCTACCAACTAAATCCCCGAACCAGATAAAACTAATTAATACTCGTAAAGCACCGCATAGTAGAAGAAATTCTTCAAAATCTCCACAGAAAGGCAATAATTCTACTACTATATATAACAGCATATTGAGACAAGTCTGGGGAACATCCCTTACAAACCTCATTTTATAGACCAATAAACTTTCTCTGCCTTATGTCCAAGATCTTCGAGAAATTACTTCTTAAGCAAATTCATGAAACAGTCGGCTTAAATGATATACTTCCTTTCTCTCAGTGTGGGTTTCCAGAAGGCCATACAACAGTTCAGGAAAATCATAGTTCTAAAACCATGGAAAGCTTCGAGACAAGAAAAGCTTTTGCAGCTCCGTTTTTAGACATACAACAGGCCTTCGATAAGGTATGGCATACAGACCTTTATATACTAAAACGACACTTCCCTAGTCAGCTCTACTTAATACTAGAGTTATATCTCAGCGAACGGATGTTTCAGGTCAAACTGAACAACTCTGTATCAAGCTATTCCCATATTAACTCCGGAGTGTCACAGGAAATCATGTTTGGACTACTTCTGTATCTAATATATACAACAGGGGCTCCAGTTTCAACGAATACCTCAACAGTAACATTCGACGACGATACGGTTATCTTACCAGTAAATGGTAATGCCGAATCAGCACCAATTACTGTTAATCAAGATAAACTGACTCAGGTCATGCATAGTTGTCAGCCACCAATAATCAACAACGCACCAATACCAGTAAGGACCGAAGTTAAATACTTCGGGCTGCACTTTGACTATAAACTTATATGGAGAACACATCGTAAGGTCAAACGCAAACAACTTGACCTCAAAACAAAACAATTAATGTTGTTCCTGTATAAAGTGACACTGAAACCCATCTAGACCTATGGAATTCAGCTCTAGGGCTGTGTCAAAGCTTCCTATACTAAGATACTTCAGAAACTTCAATTTAAAACCTTATAAATTATGACAAAGGCCCCCTGGTACGTAACTAATAAAACACTTCACACAGACCCAAACATACCTTATGTAGCTAAAGAAATACAGAGATTTTTACGTGCATATAATCAAAAATTAGCTAACCATCAAAATGAATTAGTACAGCAGCTCACCAATACCCCAGCAAGCAGGAGACTAAAGCGTCATTGGCCACACGATCTTATTTAGTGTAATTTTCTGGGGTATCAGCACTGGCTGGGTCCCCATTAAACATTTGCTCACTACTCAAATACTGAGTAGATTGTAAATATGCGGATTATCAACAAAAAAAAACTAGAAATTCTATATTTAAAAAAAAAAACTCAATAAATACAAGCAACATTTTAAAAGGGGCAGAAAAGGTTACAGTAAAAAGGAAAACTTTAAGTAAATTCCATATTGATAGGAATGATCAAAACCAGATATGTAAAAAACTCAACAATTATATAGGATTTAGGAAAAACAAGTAAAAAAAAGTGCAAGAAGTATTCAGTACTTGAAAACAAAAGGAATAGAAATCCTTAGTCTTACAAGATCTAAAACTAAATCTAAAAGTCAACAGAACAAAAAAATGGCTGGTGGAAAAGGTATCTCGCATCCATTGTTGAGAGAAACCAATTTAAAAGTTGATTGTGATAACGATTGTGTTTTATGAATATCTAATCTGTATAATTCATGTATACATATGCAAGCACATATATAAGGATTGCTAAGTTGCAAAACAAACGAGAAATTTGCGCTTGACGCGACTATAAAGGAGAAATGTTCGTATTTTCAAAGGGCGCAAAAATGAAGCATCCCGGCTGTCGCTATTTATGGGCTTGTTTCGGCACGGCGCGCAGAAAGGCCTTTTATCTTTTATGTCTCATTTAAACTGCCTCCAAGCCAAAACATTGGGGTTGACAGTAATATCGGCATAGCCGCATTTATTGCCGGCAGTTAATTTTTTGTTTTGCTTGTGATAAGCACGTTTATTAATAAATAAATGATCCGCACAAAATTCAAAAAAATTGTGTAAAACTGCGGAGTGTGCAGGTGTTACCACTGAGCTCTGTGCACCTGGCGATTAGTTACGATTAGTACGAATTTTATTTACAACTATCTGCGTAAATAATATAACGCTAACAAATAATCCAAAGCAGAATCTTTTTAAGGCCGACCGGCAACGGCTTTGGTAACGGCATTTCTGATTCTACAAATTTACAAATTTCACTAATAAACAGCAAATATCGCCAGTCAATCATCGTATTTCACTTACCTAAATGCAGACCAATAATTTATAACAAACTATTACTGATATAGGAAGAAGGGTCCAAGATAAAAAAAAACGAATGGTTAAGGGAAAGAACAAAGGTGAAAGACATAGTAAGCACAACAAAAGTGGAGCTCGGCGGAGGCGAATAGACTCTTAAACTGGCAGCCTAGATTAAAAAGGAGAAATGTAGGTAGATTACCTAAACGTTGAGAAGGCGACATAAAAACCATAGCAAAAAAATGATGGAGAAGGCTAGCAAAAAACCAAGAAAGATATGACAGAACTATTGGATGAGAAGAGTCTGAAAAAAACTTTTCCAAAAAAGGCAACAACACAACGTAGTTAAATAAGTGTAGATCACGATTATGATAAGCATTTTTCTATCCATTGTTGGATGTAGGCCTTCTCCAAAATTTTCCATCTTTCTCTGTCGACAGCTAACATCATCCACCGTGTTCTTAGAAAGTCTTGTACTTCATTTTCTCATCTTCTACTTGGTCTTTCTTTTTCCCTTTTGTAACTTTCTGGTTTCACTGTAATATAGTTTTAATCCATTTATTATTTTGTTCAAGTGGCCAATCCATACGTGATTACCGAGATCACACATTGGTTGTAAACCTTTGTTTTAAAATAATTTAGAATTCCTTTGTCTTTTAGAATGTAGCTGAGCTTTCCAATTGTAGGCAAGCTTATTTGCATTCTTCTTATTTTTTCGGACATGGTTCCTTTATTTATTCAGATTTGTTGATCTACGTGTAAATATTTATCAACAATTTCCAGTGGTGTACCTTCTAAAATGATGTTTATATTTTCGCTTGCGTTTGTCATTATCTTAGTCTTCATCTTGAGCGGTTGTTTAGTTCCTTAATTATTTCCTATAGTTCCCGGTGGTCTTTAGTAAGTATAACGATGCTGTCAGCGACCCTCAAGTCACTCAAGTTCACTCCGTCAATATTTATACTTTTATTCGACCAATCCATTTGACAAAAGACATATTCTAGCACTCTGATAAATACCTTTGGAAAGATCGCATCCACATATCTTACTCCTCTCTGTATAAATATAGAAACTTCTATAATAATGCAAGTAGGTATATAAAAATAGGCTGAAGTTCCTTATTAATTAGTTGTATCTGCTGTTTATTCCGCAGTTAATCAACAAGTTGAGTATTGCTCAAATTTCTACGTAGTCAGATGCCTTCTGGTAGTCTATAAAGGCTATGTATAGATAGATGTTATAATCTTTGCCCTTTTCAGCAAGTCTTGAATTATTTGAAGGTGGTTGCATGTGTTGAATCCTGATCCAAATCCCGTTTGCTCTATTGATTGGCATCAAATTTGGTCGTCAGTCGATTGGTGATTGTTCTTATGAATAGCTTAGAGTTTTGACAAAAGGCTTATTGGTCTGTAGTTTTTTTAGTGTGCAATATCTTCTTTCTTATGGACGATTATGACTTCCGCTATTTGTTAAAATTTAGAAATTTCTTGAGTTTCCAGGCATTTATTATATATTTTTAGAAGTTGTTAGTATAGCCTCTCTCTCGTCTTTTTCAGCATTTCAACAATAATATAGTCTGGCCCGGGAACTCTTTGTTCTTTATCTTTCTTAAAGCGTTCTTAACTTCGTCTGCTGTTATGCCCTAATTCCCTCCAAACCTACATTTAAAATTTTTCTTTTTGAGACTGCTATTTATCCCTTGTCTGGGTTTATTAACTTTCTGCAGCGGAGCTTATAGTAGAAAGTTAATGAGATTATCTGCCTGTCTGTCTGTCTATGTACCTGGAGACACTATAACTTCCGTTCTATTCAACGGATTCACTTCAAACTCGGCATACACACATCTTAGGTCAGTACCTTTCATGGGATTGATTTTCAGCTAAATCGGTTAACGGCAACCGGAAGTGACCGTTACGATTTCGAAAATTCATTATACTCACATGTCATGCATCATATCATTCGACAGCATTTTTGACGCTGATCATTATAGAGACATTAATCAACAAAGTTTTTATCCTAATTTCATCGCACCGCTGTAGAAAGTTTCCTTTACGCTATTACACAGTTCTTGTTTTTGATTCGTAGATCTCAGTGTAATACTTTTTTATTTTGTTTTTTTATGTTGTATTTTTTTTAATTTTTGATCTTTACAATTTCTGTTTGGCGTATTCGAAAACGCTTCTTTAAAATATTAGGTCCTTTATTTTCTTCCATTATCTTTAGTATAGTCTTCATTTTAAATATTCTTATGTCTTTTTTAATCAATTTATTTCATTTTCCCAATTCTATTTTGTTCAAGTCATTTTTTAGTATTTTAAAACTTCTTTGTCTGGTTTTGTGCACTGAAGGCTGCTTCTTTGCTTATTTATATCTTCTATATCATTTGTTTTATTTAGTGTCAGTTTCTTTATTAGTTCTTCCTGTAAGAGTCACTTATTTTCCGCAACTTTGTTAGTGTCAATTGGTTTCTTCCTGTTCTTCAATTTTTTAGTTCTATTCTAGCTTTGCTCGGACCATTCTGTGGTCATTACTAACTGAGCATTGCTTAGGACTGATACGTCTGGTACTATATTTTTCTAAATAGAAATTATAAAGTCTATCTTATTTTTTATTGTGTGATCAGGGCTTTGTCATGTCCATTTGCGCTATTTATTTTTTGAAAAATATGTTCATTATGTAAAGGTTACTCTGTAAAATTTATTAACACATCTCCTCTGTGGTTTCTGTAGTCTATTCTATGTGGGCCCATACTGTTTTCAGTTTCTTCCAGCTTCTTGCCTACCTTCGCATTGAAGTCTCCAATTATTAGCAAATAAGTGGCTTAGTTCTGTTGGAGACAGTTCTTTGTAAAAACTTTTCTCTGGTGGGTGCGTATACCTATATAATTTTGAGTTATTCTTTTTTATGTAAATTAATTATTATATACGCAATTCTGTGGGATATGCCTTCGTAGGGTACAACATTTTTTGCCAATTCCTATGTGCTAAAAATCCAACCCCGTTATTTTTTGTTTCAGCTTGTCTCTTAGCGTATAGTATGTGTTTTGCATTTAAATTTGTAAGCTGTTCTCCATTACGTCTGACTTCACCCAGACCTATTGTGCTCCATTTTATATTCCGTATTTTGTTTTGTAACTCTTCTAGTTTCTCTTCTGTAGATAATGTTCTCACGTTATATATGGCCATGTACATCGGTTCGTTTTCCTCTCTCCTTGTCCGACCACTCTCGTAATCAGGAGGTTGTAAGGCTGTTGCGGACTAAGGGCCGTTGCTTTTTGATTTCTTTCATTTTGGAGATTTTTTACACACTGACCATGTGCCTTGGTGCATGGGTTTAAAGAACGGAAAGGATAGAGTTGGTGGGATAAGACTATTTGAATTAGGATACGGCTTTTCCTCAGTGTGGGTGAGAGAGAGAGAGAATTATAGCTTGCGTTGGTAGGGTCGCTTCCTGAAAGTAGATCTATCACTGCCGGGATCACAAGAGAGTGTTATCAAAAACCCACAATACACAACACGAAATTTAAACGACCATCCAAAAATACTTAGTAAACCTTGTAACAAAACATACCACGAGTACATTAAAGCGTTGTCTTCAAAAGATTAATTACATTTGAAAGCCACTAAACGCCTCAAACGACTAACTTTCCGTATTCCACCATTACGCGACCAAAGCAGTAGTTGATTAAGAACAAATAAAAAAACGCACATCATCTAGTTGAAGTTTCCAAACTAAATTCTGATGTGATAAATCAAGAGATAAGAGAAACTTTAAGCGCCCTTACAGATGTCATTAATCATTCGGCAGTTTACTGCTACAGAAATAGAAGAAAAAACAAGGCTGCTAAATAACACAAAACTTTGAGGAATGCGATTTAATAACACCAACAGTATTAAGACATTTTATTTTACTAGAGCATTTTAAGATTTTCCGATTATATTTATCTCTAAATCCGGAAAATTTGCTAATGGTGCCCAATTGTACCGACCTATTAGTTTCATCTCGTTCCTCTCAAAACTGTTCGAAAAGCTACTAAGAAAAATAACTGATGATTTCCTTCAAGATGAATAGTTACCCAATCAATTCGGTTTTAGATAAAATCATTTGGCGATTCACCAGTGCCTCCGTATTAGAATTTTGCACAAACTTAACTTCAACATACACAATATTGTCGTGTTGTGTAAATAAGTGTTCGATAAGCTTTCTGTAAAGTACATAAGCACAAGTTTTAGCTACAATTTAATTTATACTTCACTAATCGAAACTTTCAAACAAAAATTGGTAACGGTGCGTCCCAAATTAAACAAATAAATTCAGGTGTGCCCCAAGGTAGTGTCTTGGGCCCAATGTTATATTTATTTTTAGACATCTGACCCGCCAATCTTCAGTGCCACAATAATATACTTTCGTTAACTATACAGCAATTTGTGCGTCTATTGATTATCTAAACACACTATCGGAAGGACGGCTACAAGGGTGGCAAAATAAAAGTCATTTAAAATAAATTTTACACAACATTTACAACTAGGCGTCCTGCTCGTCACCTTTAACAATACACCTATTCCAGAAAACAATGAAATAAAGTACTTGCAACTTTATCTTAATAAAAGTTTAGCTTAAAAAACTTACATATGAATGAATAAAAGCATAAAGAAATATTAAATATCAACAAACGTTTTTAATTTATAACTGTTCGAACTATATCTAACTCTGTGGTACATGACAAATAACAAATTATACACTGACCTGCATATTCCATACGTAAAAGATGTTATCTATCAATATGGTATCAAACATCATAGCACCTTGGAAGATCATTCAAATAAAACTGCAGATTAATAAAAAATGTTGATAAAAAATTGTCTTAATTTCTGAAGATTCTTTATATGTAGACGTTCTACAATACAACAGTGCCATAAATTAACTAACAATATCAATATAGCTATGAAATAATGGAAGTGTTATTCTTCTGTATTTCTTATTTCTAGAAAACGTGTTGTCATTTAGTTGCTATATTTGAACTATATTTAAATAACCTCTACTTTCCAATAAAATTGATTTAATTAATTAAATCAGGAATGCTTTAAGGTAAAGTTTTTAAGCCACTTTAATACTTATTATAACTTATTATATACAGGTTATATTCCTGCTTGTCCTACAACTATATTAGATATGTTTACTGATGATACAGCAATAATAGTTTGTCACGAAACTCCACCTATTGCAAAATAATTTAAACTTAATGCAACATTGGATGACTAAATAGCAAATTCACGAATTAAATTTAAACATCAGTACTTTTACCTTGAGACAACAACGTTGAAAATGAATGGTGCATTCATACCTCAAGCTGAAGAATTTAAATACTTGGGAATTCATCTTGACTTTCGAAACACACATTTAGAATAAGAAAAAAACTTGACTTGAAATCCAAAGAAATGGGTTAGCTTTTCAGAAAGAAATCAAATATTTTACTTATAACAAAGTTATGTTATCCGTTGTAATTCTCCCACCAATTTGAATATTATTGAGTTTTGGGGCTATGTAAGTAGACCAAAGATACTAATCCAAAATACGGCAACAAATCGAAGTTACTCCGTGGTATATCAACAATAAAACTTTACAATAATGCCATTTGTGAATGAAGTGACGGCGGACAGATCAATAAAACATCATGTGTGTATCTTGCGAGACAAGTAGTTACACTTTTAAAACGCAAGTAGCCAATAGATAAACCTTTGGTATTATTGGATACCGTATACTCAAATTGAATGTCTTTTTTGTTTACGTCAGCAACTCTGGTATTTTAAGAGATGTCATCTACAATTCTGTCTGTTAGTACAGCAAGTAATTGTTGTTCAAACGCATCGTGCACAGCAATTGAACATTTTAAGAAGCTTTCTTCAGCAAACACTACTACAGATTTATACTTTTATGAGTACAAAATTCGACTGACACAAAAGCTTAAACTTGTTTAATCATTATCACCTCAACAATATGCCAATTAGTTTTTAGAAAATTATGAAGCGAATGACGCGCATTTTTACTCGAGGGGTTCGTAAACAGACAAAATTGCTGTCTTTAGGGTTTCGGAAGTCCTTGTGTGGTTTATAAAAAGCAAATGCATCCTTAACGAATCACTATTTAGTGATAATTTTGGGCAGGTGGCGTGATAGACCCATACCTCTTTGAAGATGGTGCCGGAAATGCTGTAACTGTGAATGCTTGTCATTACCGTTACATAATAACCCAGTTTTTTGCACCGACTGGGCAACATGGATTTGGAATAAATGTGGTTCCAGCAGGACGGCGTCACCTGCCATACACTAACAGCAGATTTACTGCACCAACATTTGCTGGTCGTTTAAATTTATTAATTAGGCCGCAAAATCTAGTGATTTAGTATCGCAGGACTTTATTTTGTAGGATTACAGTTTTAGACCTAGAGAACAAAATCCGACGTGTAATCTATAAAAATATAAATATGAACCAGAACATTACCAAATTGAAATTAAAATGTTTGTGAAACGAACCACTTGGCCAATTGTCAGACATAATTTTTCTTACTTAATCAAAGATTGTGTACTTTAAAACCCAATAAAAATCCAATCATAAAATCTATTCAACAGTTATTTGAATTGTGAATTTGGTTTTTAATTTGGGCCATTCTTTAAAGTAATATAACGTTAGCTTATAGGATGTTGTGTTATTTTGATAACTGAGAAATTGAACTAAAAAAATCGGGAGCGATGTGCTATTGAAGTTTAACGCAGGTGCCCGTCTACAGGTTGAATGGCCAGAACTATGAATCACACCGGTGGTAACAACAATAAGAATTTTCTGATATTCTCGCCGTTTTTCGCATCCGAACGTTTAAAATTCAATATAAAGACAGCGCCTTTAAACTTAAGGATTCGCATTGTGATGGCGCAAAATATTGAATTGGTAGCAATATACTATTTTATTATATTTTTTAATACATTTATGCTAATAATTTAACGCCTAGTATACCTAAAATAAATTTTAAGTGCAGCAATGAATACCAAAATCTAAAATTATTCTTGATGTAGCTAACTATATGAATTTGTCTTTCTAATTTTGTCCAAGTATGTTCTACATGTACATGTTCTACTTGTACACTCTATGCGCTAGATGTTTTTTCTTCAAAAATTACATTTGATAATTCTAATATTTGAGATTGTGTGGTATTGTCTACGGATATAAATTATAAACCCTTACGTCAGTAAAAACCTTCTTATGCAGTTTTGGTACCGATAATTTTGTTACAAATTTAAAACTTTGTACAAATTGTACGTTTATTTATATCGTTAGAATACGTGACGCTTACCGCAAGACTGTCGGCATACAGTCAGAAGTGAATAGCGTATTAGGAAGATTTGTTGATATAGGTACCCTTAAAAATTACTGTTGGTCAACAAATGTTATTCGGTGTGTTATACATGTAGTCAACTGCCTTTTATCTCAACCTGTTATCTCAAAAACTAAGCCGGTGCATGAAAATTATTAAGAGAGAAAAAAGTTGTGGAATTTATCGTAGCTATGCGCAGCCGGCAGAAAACTCCAAGCCAAAGGCTTAGTTTTTTTCCAGATTGACATATTTTGAATACAATTTTTTCTGTGTTGCTGGGGGCTAGAAGTCCTCAGGAGGGTCACATTTTGAGTAACAGAGGTAAAACCTGTGGCCCAAGTGGGGATCCCTAGCTGCCAGGGATCCTTAATTATCCATGAATATTAAATTTGTTCCACTTCCCTACCGCACAACCCCAATTCCTTAACTGAACTCGAGTTTTTAAAACAGCTCGCGTTACCTGTTATCTTTATGCAATGAAGATAAAAAATGGATCTTTGGGCTTACAAAATATCCTCATTAGCAAACCCAAAAATTAAGCGCCTCCTATATGTTTGCATGGTTCTTTCTCTTTGTCTTTTCTTTGATTGTAAATTTGTCGTTTCCAATCTTTCACTTAGTTTTTTACATATTTTACATTTTACTACTAGTCAACCTTTTATTCTTCTTTCTATAGATAACCAGTTTATGAGTACATTTATCTTCACTCATTTTTTGTACGTGTTTTTTAAGTGTCTTATTTGCTAATCGTCTCTCCATATTTCTTCTATAATTTTATGTTTTTGTGCGCGTATTATAAACGTCTTTTTATAAAATCTAGTTTTAGTGTTCTCGGTGTATCTCTCATTTTGTTTAGTCATCGGCTACAGTACATAGTTGCAATGCTTTCCACGGTAGTGTTAAATATTCTTTTATTTGGTTATTTTGAAAAGTTTCAACTTTATATATAGCAAATCTTCATTTATCATATTCTTCTTTTTGATTTCTCAACACGTATGTCATGATCTCCTCATCCTATGTCAATTAGCTGGTTATCGGTAAACATAAGTGACTGTAATGTATTTTCTCTTGTAGATCTCTATTGCTTGACAGTTTCTATACTACTGTTTTAATGCTTGTTCTGTGTATATATTAAGCAATTCCGGTGTCAGCGTATTTTCTTCTTCTATTTTGGCTGTTACTTTATTTCTAAATTTACTACTAAAATCTTATTTGTGTGATAGAAATTTTCAAGTCAGAATAAATAATAATTTATCAGCACATTTCTGCTGGAGTACCACAAGGAAGAGTGCTGGGCCTTCTATTATACCTAGTGTTCACTGCAGACGTTCCAATTACAAGCAATAATGAGATAACTACTTTTGCTGACAGTATAGCAATACTATTAATCAGCGATTAGTCCTTAGAGGCATCTATAGAATTATATCTATCTCCTTTAGAAGTGGTTTAATAAGTGGAGAATTTCAGTCAACCACGACAAATCTATCCAAGTCACGTTCACCAACAAGCGAGATGTATGCCATAAGTCATTAAATATTTAAGGATGCACCTTGACGGCAGACATAAAAACTAAAATAAAACACTTTGATTTTAAAATCAAACAAATGAGCTGGTTAATCGGAAGACGATTCTAGCTGTTTCTAGAAAAAAATCTTTATAAGGCCATCTTAAAGTCAATTTGGGCATTTTGTATTTAAGTATGGAGTTGCACAAAACGTTTCGCATGTTGGTGGACACCCCTTGGTATGTCAATAACCAAACCATCCACTAACACCTGGAGATTCCATATGTACGAAATCAGCAGATTAATATCTAGTTACCACTACACCCTTGTGGGACACAAAATGATCTCGTAAATCAACTACCCAAGAACCAGTCACATAAAGACATCAATGGATGGATCTCCCTTAAGTCTACTACCCAAACTAAACTGTAAATATAGAGCAAAAGGAAGACGAAGCTTGGGAAGACCGAAAAAGAGGTGGAAGGAGCAAGTGTAAAAATACAGAATTGTAGTGTCGCAACGGATTATGTCCAAAGCAAGATGGAGAAGAAGCAGAAGAAAACTTGCTCTGTTTTGCATCAGACAAAAAATATATTTGTGCAAAAGTACCCTAGAGTAGTACTCTTGGATCAACATTATTTAATATATTCATGCCCGACATGCTTAATGCAAATTTTGTTATTTTTTTTAATCTAAGACGAAGATCTTAAATCAGTAAATGACCATCTTCAGGCATCGCTAAATATATCTGATAAATAGTTGAACAAGTGGTGCATCACACTTAACCCTACCAAGTATTCAGTAAAAATTTTCTCTTTTAGACGTATTTTAAGTTTCCACAAGGTAAATACCGAAGGCACACCAATTATGTAGAATTGTAAAAATAAAACTTAACCAGGAATTACCACATTAATAAAAAGCTCAAGCTAGGCTATAAGCTGCAAATGTTTTATCCACCAATAGATTTTATAATTCTACTTAAAAAAAACCCATCTTTACTCATGCCTGCCCTGTTTTGGAGTACTACTTTTAGAACCAAGCCTAAGAAGCTACAGATTTTCCAAAATAAAGTCCTTTGGTATATTCGTAATAGAATAAGAATAAACGCCATTATTCAGTTTATTAGAAAACCTCTGAAACAATTTTTATATCCCCAGAATTCATGAGTTCGCCTACTTCCCACTACAATCTTAGTCAGAAGAACCGACACACTTGTCTAAAAAGATTTACCATTAAGTGCTAGTGATAGTGAAAACAGTAAATAAATGAGTCAACATCATTAAACAATTGTTAAAGTAATAGTGCGTAAAAGATCACTAATGATAATCAGAACAAAAAGTTTTAAAACAAAAACCATGGTAGATATTAAATAAAAAATTATCGATAACCACTTTAAGGCCACTTGTACTTCATCACCTGTAGCAAAATGTTCACCCTCGCTACGTTTGATGGGTTAGAAAAGGTGAAAGTTGTAAGATACCAACTGAGAGTCATAGAGAAAAGAGTAAAGGTATATTTTCCACTTGGATTCCCCAGTAACTCATGTAAGACATCAGGTAAATTATCATTCAATATTTCGAGAATTCATTCATAATATTTTGCAGCTTTTTCAAGTTTCATAATACTATGCGGCATTGATGTTGTTTTTGGGCATAGCCATACTATAAAAAATGCACTCGGGAGCAAAAAAAGTACAATCGTTGGATAAGTTGTGGTCTTTTTCTTTTGTTCTGTTTCTAATTTTGTCAATAGGAGTGCAGTGGTGCATCTAGTACTCATAACAATTCTTCTTAATAATTGGGGACCATTCCTAAAAGGGACGACATCACAGCCTTAACTGTTGTTTTTGCTCAACGGTTAAAAAAGGTACCTAACTCAAGAAGAGTATAAGCGCAGTATTATGGCTTACTTAATTACAACGTGGCAGTAAAAAAATATTTATTGGACTTGTGTTGTTGGTGGTCACAGTTAAAAATCGTCATTAGTTTTCCCTCAAATTTTTATATAAAACTATTTTGTAATCTTCAACTAACTGGAAATAAACTTTATTTCAATTATAGTTTTCTGCATGCAAAGTTTTTGGACGTCACTTCCTTACACCCACCCAGCGCTTACTTTTATACCAAACCAGCTACAGTCTTGTAGCTTGCAAAATATGGCAACTACATTACGACAGTGTTGTCACCAAGGGAAATTATTTCATTGTTTTTGTCCAGGGACGTGGCTCAGATGTAATTTACTTTTTGACTACCATCGTATGTCAATAATTTAATTTGAACCTCGCTTAATATTTTATTATTAAATTATTTCAAAACTTTATGATTAAATTTGTAGTTTTAGTTTTAATTGCATGCGCTTAGGTGAACGTGAGCTCAACAAGTTAATTTGCTGCATAAATAATTTCTCAAATCTTTAGCACTATTAGTCTGCGAGACTTGCTGATGATTTGGTGGAAGCGGTGCGTGTCAAAAGTTAAATTTGTGTTCGCTATTTTCAATGCTTTGGTTTGGAATGTATTTGAATACGCTCAAAATTGTTAAAGAATTTTGTTTATTTTGGTAACTGATATAGTAAGTAATTTTAATTTGGAGCAGGAAATTTTGTTTACGTGCGGTTTGCATACCTTACGGAGGTGTACGAAAGCAAGTCTAATAAGAATGAAAATAATTTTTGAAAAATACACAATATAATAGTGTGTCACAGAATTTCGCCAACAGAATACGAATGGTTGGTAGTGCCGACGATGGGGTCTAGGATGAGTAGTACGGAGTTTTCAAATTTTACGCCCGTTTGCATTATGCATGATTTTTATAATTAATTATAGTTAATGAGCACAAAAAAATGATTTCTTGATATGTGTTAACTTATGTTTTTTACGTTTAGCTGCTTTTTATTACTACCATTCTCTATATCACTGTGTTGAAGAAAAAATTTTGTGGTAGCTCCCTTTCTAGCTTTATGTAAATATTTTTCCTAACAAATTGTTAAATACCCCCAGGAGTAAACTACATACCTTGTTCATGTGAGCAAGGTTATATTGAGACTACGGGCCAAACGATTATCACTAGGATAAAGAAACACAAATGCCATCTACGCCTTAATCAACCCAAAAAATCAGCAGTTGCTGAGCATGCTATGGAAAATCTTAACCACAAGATAGAATTTGGGAAAACAAAAGTTTTATCTAATTGTAGGAATTATTACCCGAAATTATACAGAGAGGCGGTGGAGACTTATAAATATAAAAATAATTTTAACGTGAAGGATGGATTCAATCCACCTAAATCTTGGTTTATGGCTCTTAAGGGGCAAAAAATAGACCGCGATACGGTGAAAGAGCGAGTGACGTCAGAAAATGCCAAAATATTGCCTGCAACGACCCGATTGACGTTAGCAGCTAGCCCGATTACGTCATCAACCAACCCGGTGACGTCAACAATGGCCCTCCAACACCATCCCTACCACACTCGCACCAGGATAAAAGCGGAAACGCACGGGACAGTCACTTAATTTTTAAATTTTCTCCTGAAGATCTTCACCGCAGTCGTGGACGAAACGTCAAGAGTTTCTGAACTCCGACCACGGCCTCATAACCCGAAAACCAATCACACAATGCACCTTAATCTCTTAGTTCGTAGGCCGTGCTCCCAGTTAGTGTGTTAGAGTCTTACCATTAAATTAGAAATTGTTGAATAATAATATTATTGCTGTTGTGCAACTTGTTCAAAGTGCTTGGCATTATACTAATAAATTGCTTCATCATAATCATTCTTAGCTCATAATGTATGGGAATAAATCATTAAGTGCCATAGTTATTAATATTTCTTTTCGAAGTAGTGCTCCACACGGAACAACTATAAGTAATAATTGGTCTTAGAAGATTTTTTTTGGTTCAAGCAGAAAGATCGGAGACGGAAAGCGGAGTCTACGAGTCTAACAGTTGGTAGGTTAGGTAAATGGTCTAATCCAGTTAATTTGACTTTGCGTCTTCTCATTGTTTGAGGTCGCGCTACGGGACAAAATTCAGTGCAGTGTCGATCAGCGATACACATAAAATTTTGGGTTAAACCGAGACGCTTGCTATGATATGGAAGTGCTTTATAAATCATATTTCTTTATACCATAGGCATAGAAAGGATGCTTTATCGAAAGTGGTATAAAGCATTTAGAGAAGAGAGAAAGTTGAGGATGAACAACGCGCAGAGAGCATATTGATTTCTCACACTTCGGATAAAGAGGCAAAGGTGAAAGCGGTTTTCAACTCTGATGTCTGAGGTAGGTAGCAGATAAAGCGGGACTTCAAAATCAATTGTGCCTGAAATTGTCGTGACAAAATTGCAGATGCAAAAAGCTCGTGCTAAATTGGTTCTCAAAGTTTTGACAGACGAACAGAAGAAAAACCGCATGGTGGTTTCTCCACGCTCTTGGAGCGTGTAGAAAATGTGTTTAGTTTTTGGAGAAGGTGTTAACTGACGATGAAACGTGGGTTTTTGAGTACGGTCCGGAGATAAAAAAAATAGAGCTTTGAGTGACATCCTACCAAAGAAGGCACAAAAGAGCAAATCAAAGATGAAAGATATGCTCATTGTTTTTTTGATTTTAAAGGTGTTGTCCATAAGTAATTTGTACCACTCGAATAGATAGCTAATGTTGCAATGTGTTTAAACGGATGAAGTCGCTGCTGGTGAGAGAGGTCCTGACAAAACAAACGTGCCCTTGTTTCTCAAAGCTTCCTACAGCTTGGACCTGATCCCGCCCGGGTTCTCTTCTTCCCCATCTTCAAGTGCAGCTTCATAGGACACCATTTTGCGTATTCAACTGTAAAAACTTATTACTTTTCGGACGTTTCTTGTATCTTGTGGCTTATCAGTAGAAACTGTTGCTTTAATCTAGCATAACCTGGGTTGAGTTAATGTATAGAAATTATGAATGAAGAAATTAAATAATGTTGGACCAAGTAATAGATATAGAAGCATTTGCCTTAGCAGAAAATATTCGATTTTTTAAGTTTGTAATGGTTTCCAGATGTGTAATAGTCTGTGCTTAAGTTCTTCTATCTATTCTTTATTAAGAGTCTTATCGAGGTCCATACCCTAGGTTATTTATTTTATTCTATAAAGTTGGTATGCAGTTGATAAACCGTTCCTAAAACTAAACTGAATTTTTGGTATATTTAAGGAGGCGTTGGATGTCGACTCTACCTATTTCTTCCATCTCTTCCTGTCCCTGCACTATTTCTTATTTCCTTTATGGTCTTGTCCCTCTCCATCCACAAGCTTTTCCTAAGTCTTCCTACTTTCCTTTTTTCTACCCCCCCCCCTTGCTTGTATTATTTTCTTCATTAGTATGTCTTTGGCCATTATGCAAAGGTGTCCGAACCTTTTCCATTGCTTTATGCCTGCTATATTTGTTATTGTCTTCTTCTCCTAATTTTTTTATTTTTGATCCTGCCCAAGTTCGTCTTTCCTGCTATTCCGCTAACGTGCATCATTTGCGCTGCTGTTATAAATCACCCCAAGCGGCTTCAACGCGACTGTCGTTAAGAAAAATATGATATCCACTGACCTTTAAATAGTTCTCTTGATGTGGGGCTTAATACTACTGACATTCTAATTCCAAATAGTCATTTTTCAGAGTTTTAGTCACGTTAATCATGAAAAAGATTAGACAAGTAATGAATTGTGATAAATGATTTAATTTGGAGTAAGTGATAAATAATTAACTGCTTGATAAGATTTTAAATATATCTTGTTTGGGTAACTGACTTGTGGTTTTGTATTTAAAAATTGGTTGTTGGGAAAGCTGTTGGGTGTTTACCTAGGTGTATTGTGTAGGTTTATGGAGGTCACGGAAAATTATTTTACGAGTTGTTTTTGATGTAAACGTCCTTTGCAGTTTCTTGGCAATTAAGATCATAGGGGGGTATTTAATTTGAGTCTTACTTTTCCCCCACAGTGAGGTTACTTTTCGCGTAAGTTACACATTTGGCATTTTTATGTCAAGATTTAAGTGGGTGTTTTTCTAGTGCAACGATGATGTTTTGTGGCTTAATAATATTTCCTGTGTCAATATTGTTGGCCGATGTGACATTCTGGTATGTTGCTTGGTTTTTAAATTTTAATTAATGTTATTCAATTTATTTAGGTGAAAACAGCTGAGATGAAGACTAAGCAAAATAGTAGGAAAAACACAAACCGACATACAACTAATAAATGAATGAATTTCGGTTAGACGGAGAGAGTGGAACAACCACATTCAAAGAATTAATGAGCGCGACTAGTCCGGATAGTCAGAGAATAATTACTAATAGGAAAACGATCACTTGGATGACCAGGAAGAATGTGGGGAGAGTCACTATAATAGGGAAGAACAGGAGTAATCTTATAACAAAGAAGGGAGAAGAAGATTTAGATTGTACACTACATTTGCTACTTCTGTTGCAGAGAATATTACTGCCCATAATTGGTAAGCCTTTTCCCCTTTTCTTTGTAATCGTATCAAATTAATTACTAGTGAATATTTAGGCACAAGTGCCGCTTTAACTTCGTCATCTCCAAAAAAAATTGGGATGTTTTATTTGTTATCATGGATAAAGCCTTTTTATTTGAGTTTTGAAATTCCAGTAGATAACCGATATAAAATGTAATAAGCTTTGGTAATCATCAACAGATGTTATTCACTGCCATACGTTAAAAATTCATAGTTTTCTAAAATATTACATATTTTTTTATTGATTGTTAGTATTTTGAGTAAATATTAAAAGAACTCTTATTTCGATATCACTCAGTTGCCATTTAATTTGGTAATGCAAGATATGGTCGGTTTGTTTAATTTAGATGGTAAAGATGTGGTCTGAAGTACATCTGAATTTTGTTGGCTCTTTTGATTTATTGCATGGGTTACTCAACCCTGTAAGGGTAAGTACCGGCAAAGTTTTAATTACTGTAATTTGCTATAGGCATTTTGGTTTATTTACTTTAAAAATCTTCTAAAATAATATAGCTGGACGGATAAGCACAAGTATCTCGGCATCATCACTGACTGCACAAAAAAGAACAAGAGCCAAAGCTTCGAAAAGATCATCGAGATTAGAAAGATTGGCAGCACTTCAAAAGGTCTATTGGTATCGCGTTGATCAGTGCAAATGCTCGCTTGTATATAAAATATGTCTTTGTAAGACGGTTGTCGATAGCACTGTAAGTTGGTAGATTAAATGTCTGGCAGGGAAATATTTTATCAGAATATTATTTTAGAAATCACAGTTATTCTATCGAAAGGAAAACTAATGCCAGTTTTTCCAACTACCAATGAAAACTGCCTCCACATATTTACTGAATCAGTTGTTCATAAAGCATGGATTAAAATTCTCTAGGGGAATGTATTAAAAACTGCAGAGGTTAAAATAAAAACGCCCAATAAAAAAATTTACTTTAATTTTTTGCACATAAAAAGTAATTCCTTAACTTTTCAACAAATTTATCATGAATTGAAGAACATAAACATGACTAGTTCTCGGGTTGTTGGGCCGTGGTCGGAGTTTGGAAACTCTTGATGTTTCGTGCACAACTACGGCGAATATTTTTAGAAAAATGTCTTGATGATAATGTCCACCGCAGTTGTGGACAAAACGGCAAGAGTTTCCAAACTCTGACCATAAATGTGGCTTACTAGTTTTTGCATGCAATTATATAATTGCTTTTCATTAGCAGTGATGAAAGAGTGGCTTGTTCTTTTTGAGAGGAGTTTGGCTTTCTTTCAAAGAATTCCACAGGCTTGCCTTTTGCCAGTGTATTTACTGTAGATAATAGCAAAACCTTATTTAAAATACTTTTCTGCTTGTATAAAACTAAAAAAATTTTTATAAGGCTCTAGTATCATCCAGAACTCTCTCAAAATATGATGGAAAGTTTCGAGAATATAAATGAAGAAGTTGCACTACTTGGTGAAAGATGGCATAAGTAAGAGGTAGTAAGTGGAGGTAGCAACAAAGAAACAAATTGTTATTTGGTAATAGATGTTGTCAATTATTTGGGGTGTAGAGAAAGTTGCCAACAAAGTTCTTGTTAAAAATTCAATCTCACTTTAAAAACGTTTGGTAACCACTATCTAGATAATATAAGACCTGATGAAGACGATCCGAAGTATATTTCTGTAGTGGGCGTTTAAACTACAAAAGTAGCTTCTATGCTACATGGATGTTACTCTGTGACCTTTTTGCTTCCTTATCTAAATTGGAAATTGTTAGACAAGCGTTTCTGCTATTAACGCTAGTCTAAATGCGGGTTTTAGTAGATCTAAGACTACCAGACACATTTATTTCGAGAAAGACAATATCGACTTGAGACCTCAAGAAATCATTATCCTTATAATTCAATTTTCTATATTATTGAGCAAGTAGTTGCATTTTAATTAGGATAGTCGAAACTATTGTAGTGTTACGCTTTTACTTCCTTAAATGTAGTAGTAAAACCAATAACAAATTTATTTTTTTATAGCATTTAAGTTTATGAATGAAAACCACAGCTGCGGTGGTAGCGCATCGGGCACGTATTTCTTCGCATTAATATTCAGTTTTATACTATTTTAATACACGAAAATTCTAATAAATAAACTTTACATTAAAAAGAACCGCAATGCGGTGTGTAATAAATGTTTCGTATAAAGAATTGAGCGTGCGTTTCTTTGATCAGTTTGCATGCAACCTCTTCTGCCACTTTATTTTCTGGTGGCTTGCACACTACAGATGAACGCGTTTTATTGTTTCCGACTGACCTTTCTGGTGATTAGACCCGAGCAATTAGTTTGGGCATTACACGTGAACGATCAAGAGAGCTTCAAACGCGGACCAGCATTGAGGTAGTTCTGCTCGTTCCTTGCAGGGGAGCATCTTACTTACACTGTAGTGCTGTATCAGCACGGAGGGACTTTTAAATTTATTAAATTTTGCACGCACTACCAAACTTATAACCAATTTAGTAAGACCAGGTTTGGAGTAACTTGCAAGATATTAATTTTGAGCAAAGTCTTAGTTCTCCTACGTTGTCGAGCTGCATATAATCTACCAACTAATCAACACTTATAGAGCTAATTAATTTACAGCGACCTTTTTAATTAAACGAATTTGGGGAGCAATGCATTAACAGGCGAGTGGCGGATCGATTAGTTTGCGCATTCGAGTGCAGCATTTTAGTTTAAATATAAGTTGAACTTTATAAATAAATAAAATGTCAAGTTTGGATCAAGCGTTAAAATACGAACAAAAAATCATCATAATCTTCAAGTTCTTTGTAAAGTGTATTATTATGTTTATCTCTTCCAATCCTTCATGGTTTTTATTCCTAAAGAAAGAAAAGGGATGTATTAATTCTACAATTGTAACAATAACTCAAGTAACTTGTAAATTTTGAAGAACGCTAGAATTTTGCAGTTATGGATTAATCTCAAAGTTAGAGATTAACAAAAACTTTTCTGAACTTCCCGAAATTTCCTGAAAGTTTTGAAATGTGGCGCAAGCAACGGTCGTACGTTGTTAGAAGTTCAAGTGTATTAAGATGGCAGGATAACTTCTAAACGTTAAACGCAGTAAAGTGGCCAAAATGTTCATTTGGTGCATGAAAGAAATATATTCTATGCTAGGAGAAGATTATCTTTCAATTTATCAAAAGTTTCAGACAAGAAATTTTAATCTTTAAAACAGTTCGAGATCAGGGTGTGTAAAGGAAGAAGATGTCCGGAACTAATTGATGTGACATATCGCCAAATAGAAGAATGTTGAAATACTTTAGCACCAGTAATTTATACCATTTTGCACAACTTTTCTCTGAGAAAAGTTCTCTCTCTGTTGAAACCCCATACCTGAAACTGTGAGCAAATGGCACGGGGTCTTTTGTGGTTTGATGGTTAGTAAGTTTGCAAATGGAAAAATTTGCTATGTTAGCAGCATCTTAATAGGCGATTTCACTTGTGTCACGTTTTCATAAAAGCCTAAAACAAAATCTGGGTTTTTGAAAATAAAAATATGTCCATGTGCATACGAAAACATCGATTCTAATAGGGAGGGATGACGAGTATGCCCAAATCTTCAATAAATGTAAAAAAGTTAGTTTAATAACTTGCTTCACAAAATGCAAAGTGTTGTGAAAAGTATTATGATGAACTGAAGTATTGCAAAACTTTCCCGGTATCTCTTGTATATTCTTTTACATTACCACGTTTTTGCGTTCTGGAATGTTTCTTACTTACATTCTGGTTTAAATTGGCATTGTTTACTCAAATTTGCGTCTCAATTTTTTTCTTCTTTTTAGAAAAGGCCCAATTGTATGTTTGAAGTTTTGAAGATTTTTCAAGTGATATAAGTATTGAAATTGTAAATTGACTAAGTAAAAAATAAGAGAGAAGGAGAAAGGTAGAATAATATTCGAAGAAGAAGAGGTTGGATTAGTAGTAATATAAAGTAAGTGTAAGATAAGGTAAAAATTAAAGTGGAATAAAGAAATAAAGATAAAATTATAAAAACTAATAAATGTTTTTAATTCTAGTACGATAGTCAACATATATTACATTATAGTATAAAAAATAGCATAACTGGAGGAATAAACAGTAATACGTTGAAAGTTGTAAGAAAATATTAAATTGTATTAAATGGAAGTTAAAAATAGAGCCAAAGAAAACAAATCTATGACGCAGTAAAAGCTAAAATATTATAGTAAACTAGCAAATGAATTAATAAGTAAAACGAAAAGCGATACAAATTAAGATAAATCAAAGAAACAGTTGGAAAGTGCTTAAAAAATAATAAAAATCAAGAAAAAAGATACGAAGGAAAACACAAGAAACAAATATTTGGAAACGATAGAATAGAAGTTTCTAAACAGAAGAAATAAAGCACGAAAGGCATATTACGTGATAAATAAATCAATAATAACGAAAAAGGTAGTAAGCACACAAACAAAGCTTAGAGTGTACAAAAGCATATGTAAATCGGAATTACCGTATGGGGAACCAGAAGAAACATAACCGCGAGTAAAATAAAATTCTAGTTCGGAGAACTATATCGCATACGAAAGATAGTAACTAGAAAAAAATTAGGCCAAAAACTGCTAGTATAAGAAGTTGAGAAAAACAATTTCAGTGGTATGGGCACATAGCTAGGATGTCAAGAAATAGAGACCCAAGCCGAATATTGGAAGCAAGGCTAGTGTGAACAAGAAGCAGAGGAAAACCAAGGGATACGTGGGAGCAAAGTTTAGAAAGAAGAGTAGAAAGGGAGAAGAAGATTATCATTTGTTTCGATAGATGACACATGGCCTGTCTGAGCAGTGCTTCAACTCTTCTGAAGATAAAAAATGTATCGATTCAAGGATTGCATCAAATGACGAGGAATTCTTTCTCCGGAAAATCCGCCTGTTGCCAGAAAGACGGGAAAAAGTTGTAGCTACGGCCGACAGTGCTTTGAATAACTTGCGCTATATAATTTTTTTTAAATAAACATTTACTTTCTCAAAAAAGTTCTTTAAAATTAAATCCAAGCCGCAATATCTATGTTCAAAAATTTTTTATGCCTAAAAATTGATTTCTTAGAGTTGTTAAAGTTTTAGCACAGTATTTGTGTCTTAAAATAGTTTCAACAGAACTAGCAATATCTATGCTAGTTTAACAAACTAACTTACCTGTAGCATGCAGCTTTTTAAGCGGATCCACGATTGCAAAGAACCTATCCGCCGACAGGGCAGTCAGGGTAAAAACAGACACCCCGACTGAGATGTCCTTGGCAGTCTCCGAGAGTTTGCATATCAGCTCGCCCCAAGGCCACGACTCCACCGTGTACACGACGGAGGTGAACGGAACGCTCGTGATTATCACTAGGAGGTCCGCTAGCGCCAGCGATAAAATGTATCTGAGGGATTAATATCGTTAGAGCCATTTAGCCGGTCCTTGAAGCCCCATATGCTAGCTGCCGGGGCGGCGATTCTGACACGTCCGGACGCGCCCAATTTTTCTCTGTTAATTTGGAACTGGCGCAATAAACAGCGACACTGATGAAAAACGCCGCCAGGACGAAGCAAACGCGCTAGATTAAGCGGGCGCGGGAGCATCCGTCAAGTAAATTGCGCCGTTTTTGAGGGAGCACTGCGTGCATACTCACGTGTTGGGTACGTTTCTCATGGTGCGATGGCGGAGGAAGATTATAACTAGCGTTCCGTTTCCAATCACACCTATTATGAAAATGAGGAAGAAAATGACAGGCACGAAGTACGTCTCCGGTCGTTCATTGTAGGGTATGAAGTCCGTTACGGTGATGTTAGGGTGTTCTGTGGTAGAGTTCACGCTCGACACGTTACCACTTAATACACTTATGTTGCAGCAGTTCAGCAGACTTAGTATCACTTCCGATTCGTTATTCATTGCAATGGTAAGTGTTAACGCTTCTTTACCTCATTCTTTGATTGTGCAACTCTTGAATTCCAGAATTTTCTTTAAGAACCGAACCTGAAAAAGACATAGTTATTAACAAAAACAAAATTTATTACATATATCAATGTGGCAAATAATTGTAAATTACACATAAATATAAAACTAAAGAGAATAAAAAGAATGAAGTGTAATATGTATAAAACAAACATTCAAACATTAAAAGAAAACTCTGGTAAATATCAAGAGAGAATAAAAATTCAGTTCCAAGAACAGTGACTATACAAATATGGAAATAGATGTTGTTCAATAAATGTTTGTAAACTAGAAAAATAATGTCAGAGTGGAAAGAGGTTATAATAATATTGTTATACAAAAAAGGCAATAAACTAAATTTTATAGTTCCATAACATTACTATCTCAAATCTCGACTTTTTTCGAGAATAATAACGAAATGATCAAATAATAAAATAGGTAACCAATAAAGTTCTGCCTATTGCACACGTTCCAATTTCTGCGAGTATAGGTCCGCAGTGACCGTTTGGCCCCTTGGTAGCAGCTCATAGTGAACCACTTGACGATGTCCACAAAACACAAAGCATAATCTTGCGTGGGTGCATAGGTGATCTTGCAGTGTGAGGGACAGTATCCTGGGGTGACAACCAATGTTTGTAACGTTTGGGAGTGTCATACAGGACCCACTTTTCGTCACTGGTAAGCACTCGGTTGAATATAGTACGGTACGGTAGCGAGAAAGCAACGAAAGACAGGCTGCCACTCGTTGTCTCTCCAACAGCGTGTGCAGAACCCACTTGCTCAGCAGCCTGTACGTCTTATCTAAGTGGTGCAGATGAATTCTAACTGTTTCATTAGAAACGTTAAACTGTCTTGCAAGTTTACCACACGTTAGACTACTGTCCTCCTCAATGGCCACCTGCAGAGTTTTGTCATCCAAGGCCTGTGGTCGTCCACTGCGAGGTTCATCGTAGAGGGACAAATCTCACACCAGTATCCCCAAACGCTTGACATATTCGGCGACTTGATGCAGCTGCTGATAAGCCCACTTTGAAGTCGTAAAGCAAACAACACCGAACGAGATCCTTGGACTCTTCGATTTGTCTTCGCTACTGTACTAGTTACGAATGATGAAAGTGCGCGGTAGACCAGCTTTTATAACAACTGATATTCCTACTTTCAACCGACCGATTTTTAAACCACGTGATGCACTAATTGCATACCTATTCTCCCTTCATTCAATGGCAAAGCAAAAACGGCAAGAACATTATTGGTTACCTTGTAGAAATGTATCTATCTGATGAACAAGCCGGCTTTCGTAAAAGGTTCAGTACAACGGATCGCCTAATAACCATTAAACAACTAATAGGAAAAGTAAATGTATGCCATCTTCTTTTAAACTAGCACTGGCGGATTAAGAGACAGCATTTGATAGCATTGAAACAGGCAACAGAGTCTATGGAATAGCAGGATAGACCACAGATATGTTATGTTCATCAAATACGTCTACGAAAACACAGTAATAACAGTTATCCTGATTCAAAGAGGAGTTCGTCAAGGCGATCCATCATCCCCTAAGCTATTCGTACTAGCCCTTGAAGATATTTTCAAAGAATTAAATCGAAAGGAAAAAGCTATAAATATAAATGGCATCTTTTTGAATCATTTAAAATACGCCAATGATGTCATAATTTGTGTAACAAACGGAGAACAAGTGAACTAAAAAATTATCACAAACTCCGAAAAGGAAGTGAATACAGAAATAGAACAAAACGCTATAGAACAAGTAGAAGAATCTACATATCTAGGGCAAAGGTTTACACTTAATAAAGAAAACCAAGAAATAAAAATCTTAAAAATTGGGATCGGCCGCCTTTGGCAGATTAAGTTATATATGGAAGAACCGAAAGTTACCCCATCACTGTAGGTCGACAGTTGTATACTACCTGTTATAACTTATGAAATTCAGACCTAGACTTTGACAAAAAACTCATAAAGATCCAAAGTCATGGAGCTCCAAAAGTTACAAACAACTCTAAAAAACAAAAATGGAACACGTAGATATAAAAGAAGACAAAAATTATAGATATAAAAGAGATAGTAGCTAGACTCAAGTAGCAATTCGCAGAACACAACAACCGACATACAGACACCAGGTGAAACCCACGAGTTTTAGATCAGGAGACCATGGTTAAGGCAAAAGAGCAAAGGGAAGACCACAAATGCAAAATTGTCAGACGGCGTGAAGCGTCACGCCGGTCTTGCATGAAAAAGAATCGCCCAAACTAGGACAAGGTGGAAGAAACAAGGGGAGGCCTACATCCGTAAATGAATTGAAAAAGACTAAAGAGAGAAAGAGAGAAAGAAAAAGACATGAAGTACTGCAAACAAAAAATACCTTATGATTGATAAACGTCCATTTTAATTCCACTATCCCAAAAAAAATAAAATTTGAAAGGGCGCAGAAATGATGGGGAAATCACGTTGTTAAATAACCCAGAAAAAGTATTTAGGTCGCTATTGGAAGTTAAAATAAAAGAAAAAATTGAAAATCTAGGCTTCCTAAAGAATAAAGGAACACAAAACAAAAAAAAAATAACAACAACATAAATGAGCGTGAAATTAATAAGCAAATTGTTATATGGATCTAATAGTTTCGATAGGGTCAAAAATGAAATTTTTTGAAATGGATGCAAAACAAAGAAGTGAAAAATATACGAATAGAGAAAGCAAAAAATGTTAGACAGAGTCAGAACGAAAAATAAAGTTGTAAGTTTCTTCATAGCTTTAGGATTAATTTTTTAATTAGGGAGATTGTTTTTCAGATATTGCTAAGAGGTTTCCTAGCAGCTTAACATCTTTACAAAGCGGTATAAGAACAACAATATTTCTTGTAGTAAATTTTCAGATGCTCATGTACTTGGGACACATGATTATCTAAGGAAATCATGTCTAGTGAATATAGAGTGTACAGAAGAAGTTTCCAACCCAAATCACATGTGAGGTTATGCGTTGTCTAGATACTAGTTGATAGTGGTTGAATGTTTTCACTATTTGGTTTTTTAAGTGCCAAATTTCAATCGGTGAGATGCTAGTAAGCAATTATCTACGTGAGCAGGCTGAAAAGTTTTGATCCTAACATAGAAACAAGTATTTTTTCTACCAAATTCAATTTTATTTTTCAACGTAGTCTTGTTTTAAGTCGATACACTTTTCCCAGCGATGCTCCAAATAATAATTGACGTCTTGCTTTGCAAAACAGGCGTCTACGGTTGCGTTGACCTCCTCGTTTAATGAAAATTTCTGTCCTCCGAGCCAAAATTTTAGCTCAGGAAACAGGGAACAGTCGCTGGGGCCCAAATCTGGTGATTATGCTGGATGATCAATCAATTCAGACTAAAAATCGTGAGGCCTTGGCGACCTCCTAAGTGTGGATATTGATGGAAGAGCATTTTAAATGGGACCATTTTTCTGCAATTACTGCCTTCAACTGGCTCGATAACAATGCGTAGTACGTTTCCATTATTGTTTTTCCTTTTTCTAAGTTGTCAATAAACAGATTTCTTTGACTATCCCAAAAAACAGTTGCAATTATCTTCCGGGCGATTAAACCGTCTTCTTTTTTGGAGTAGGTTTACTCTTTGCAGTCCACTGTTTTGACTATTACTTGGTCTTAGAAGTGTAATGGTGGACTCAAGATCCATATATATAAATCGGCGCAAAAAGTCTGAGTCGTTTCGCTGAAATCGCTTAAGCAGGGCCTTGAAAATGTTCATTCGAATGAATTTTTACTTTAACAAGTGAGCAAGCGCGGGATCCAACGTGTTGACAGCTATTTCGTGCTCAATTCTTCAGTCACTATATGACCTTGATTCGACGATCATCCAGGAACCATTTGATGAACTTTTTCGACGTTATCGCTTGCAGTTCTTAGCCGACGTTTATCATCAGCCCAGCTGATCCGAACACGTTTAAATTCAGCTGCCTGTTTTTCACGGTGGGAAATGACGAAGCAGAGCCCCGTTAAACTGCGTCTAACTCGGCTTTAATTCACGTAGGCGCATTGGCTATCAAATTCAAGTACTTAATTACGACACGGCATTTAATTTTTTTCATTTTTACGAAAGTAATGACATCGACTGATACAAACGACTGTCAAGCAACAACTACGTGTTTAAAATGCTTAAAATTTTTATAGGTATCTTTCAAAGCATATGCAATTGTAGTAGCAGAATGGTTTTGACGAGTAGGACCATCTTAATGTTGAGGCTTCAAACTTTTCAGACTGCCCACCTATGTATGTTACAATGTCTCTCCAGTTCCTCTGAATGTAGATCGCAATCTTAATGCCATAGATGTTAAAAATCGCACAAGGTATTGATTTAAAATAGGATTTTTACATACACGCCCACTAAAATAAAACATAATGGGGAAAATTAATATGACACAAAATAGATAGACATCTTTTATTATATTCATCGTCACTTGTGTGGGGTTACTCCAGGTCATAGAAACTCAATTTTTCGGTTTGTCTGCAGGATTCGTTTATAAAGGATTATGCCATCGAGAACCGGAAATTACAACTCAAAAGTGATCCATTCGTTAGTTTTGCAACTGTTGGGTAAACAAGGGTGTTAGAACTTAAAAAACCTAAGTACAAAAAAGAACTAGATGCAGAACTCAAGTGATAGGTATTTTCTTAAAGCAAAGCCCTTAACAAAGGAGATGGCCTTTAGGCTGGAGTACGCTCTATCTTATAAGGCAAGAAAGACCTAAGTGTGGCTATGCATCAATTTAAATTTTTATTGGTCCTTTAACTTGTAGCCATCCTCTAAGTCCAACTGCAATACCTTTATTACTATGTGTGGGGTGTGGTCGAGGTGATGGTCAGAGAGATGCATTATAACACTAAGGACAGCTTAAGAGCCTCCGTCATGGAGGTAACCACACATATAATGTTTTGTTGGTCTGCAACAAGTTAATTTAATTTTTATTGTATTTTAATGTTACTTTTATTGTTTATTTATTTTTCGGGTTTATTTTGACGACTGTATAATATCTGATAAATGTCTACTTGTAGAGGCTACACAGGCTTACATCACATCTTTCACAATGGTAAAGAATACCTCCTCCTCCTCTAGCATCTATAAGGCATTTCTTAGAAATGCCGGGGCCTATGTTTTGGTTTTTTTAAGTCCCTCAATTTTGTTTGGACTAGTAACGCAAAGATTGTTCTTGATATATGTCTACAGAGAAAAGTCAGAGGCAGTTAAATCTGGCGATTTAGAGGGTTAAATTACATCACTAAAAAGAGAGATTATATGTCCTAGAAACATTGTTATTAGCATACCCATCGCTTCCCTCGCTTTATGGTATGTCGCGTCATATTACCGAAATCACATATTACTCAGGTTGTACTTCAGTTTGAGGGATAAAAATGCTCCTTATCATAACACGATAAGGCTTTCCATTAACAGTAAGACAATTCTGCTTCATGCTTAACAAAAATAAACGAATCTCCCATCAAACTGTGACCTGATGTAGTTGTAACAGTTATTTGTGGATATCATGATCATCCTCCCCATAGAGTAGTTTTGTTTATTAATATACCAAAATAACTTAAAGATAGTCATGCCATTTTTGATGGCCTCTAGGTTAAAGTTCTTAAATCAACGGCATCTTGCTTTAAGTATAAGTTTTATATGGCCCAAATAGGTTTTTCGACAAATGCCCATGTCTTGAGAAAGACACCTGGTAGAGATGCTCGGATAACTCTGGCACGCTCTGTCGAACCCTTTCAATTTTATACGAAATACGAACAGTACGAAGACAAACATTGGATTATCCTAACACTACTAGTTTCTTCAATTTTTTTCATCAGCTGATAAGTTATATTAATACAGGGAACTTTATAACCAACATCTTAACTTTAATTTTTGTAATGTAACAATAATTGATAAATTACTTTGGTAAACCGTTTTGAAGATACGTGAGCAGCAAAAGTTTTTAGCCTAACATGAACCATTCTGCTACTACAATTGTAAAGATACCCTGTACAAATTTCAGCCATTTTTGACGAATAGTTGTTGTTTGACAGTTGTTTGTATCAGTCGATGTGGGTGCTTTTGTAAAAATAGAAAAATCGAATAACGTTGAAGGGCAATGCGCCTACGCCCATATCTAGCCCATAATTTGCCACCGTGAAAAGATGGGTAGCTGAATTTAAACGTAATTGTGCCAGAATGGCTTATGATCAACGTTCTGGACGGCTAAAAACTGCAACCTCTACCGATAACATCAAAAAAGTTTACCAAATGGCACTGGACGACCTCCGAATCAAGGTTAGAGAGATATCAGAGGCTTTGGGCATATCAAAACAACGCGTTTGATTGACTGAAAAATTAAGCATGAAAAAGCTGTTTGTATGTTGGGTCTCGCCCTTTTTCACTTTGAACCGAAAATCCATTCGAATGAACATTTCCAAGGCCCTGCTTAAGCGGTTTCAACAAAACGACTTTTTGTATTGATTTATCACTGTATATGTATCACCAGTACATTCCTGAGACAAAGGAATAGTCAAAATAGTGGACTGCAAAGGGTAAAGCTGCCCCAAAAAGGCAAAAACGGCAGGGAAGGTGGTGGTAACATTTTTTTGAGGGTGATAGTCAGGGAATTCTGTTCATCGATTACTTATAAAAGGGGAAAAACAATAACAGGGTCGTGCATTGCTATTGGACCAGTTAAAAGTAGCAGTTGGTGAAAAACGGCTCTATTTGGAACGGAAGAAAGTGGTCTTCCATCAAGATAACGCACTGAGTCACGCTTTCGCGGCCGCCATAGCCAAAATTTACGAATTGCAATTTGAACTGATTGACCGCCCAAAATATTCACTAGATCTACCCTAAAGTGACTGTTTCCTGTTTCCTAAGCCCAAAGTTTAGCTCGGTGGACAGAGATTTTCATCAAACGAGAGATTATCGCAACTGTAGACGCTTATTTTGAAGAGCAAGACGCCAACTACTTATTGGACGGGTTAAAAATGTGGCAGAATCGTTGAAAAAGTGTATCGACTTAAAAGAAGATTATGTTGAAAAATAAAATTGAATGTGATAGAAAAACACTTGTTTCTATGTTAGGCTCAAAATTTTTCAGACTGCCCACGTAAATACGCGCTGTTAAATCGTGAAATGTTCTATCATTGATTTTCTGTATGTTCTCTATATAACTTTCAACAATGCTCATATTTAGAATAGAAGAAAGTTCAAATAACTCATCTATATATTGTTTAACCTGTATAATTACTACTTCAGTAGTTTTGTAAATTATTTGCCGTTAAGTTGCTTATTGTTGTGTATTTTGCTTGTTTTATTTATACAAAATCTTTTATGTTTAGTTATAAAAGTTAAAGTAGAGTTTTACTAAGGATTACGCTGTTCTTTCAAGTAAACCGCAGAACTCAGTCAGGTGGGTCTAGACAGCATTACCTTCAGTACTCCATTGCACACCAAGTTTTGTGTGGGTATTCGAAACTCCCAACTTTGTAGCTTGCAACTTTCGGGAACGTAATACCTTCCTTCTACTTCAAACCGTATTCAAGACCTGGATGCTCTTTGTAAAGTAAAAGCTTCATCTGTCTTAGGTGTAGCGTTTCACGCGTTTTCAAGTGAGGTGTTATTTTTAACCGTTTCTATTGATCTATTCAACACCTATTTGATAAAGTTTTTGAACTCTTTTTAGCGGGTTGTATTCCAATCTATAGTTTCTTCCTAAATTATACTATCGTTTAGCACACCATCAAAGTTTTATGTAAGTTTTATAATTTATTCGTAAAAATATGTCCGAATCTCCAAAGTTAAATTTAAATTTAGTTCTTCTGCTGAAGTAAGCAAAGAGTTAGAGGGGAAACTTTCAGAGTTGCAGCAAATATCCACGGCGATTTAATGCAGACGCACGGCAGCGGCCCGCATATACCGTGGCTAACTTTGCGGACTGCTTGAACTTCTTATAATTGGATAGGTAGTTTATGCGCAGGGCTGGGCTTAAATCTGCGGATAGTTAAAATGTATGCACTACAGTTACTGTACATTTATCGTATTATAATTAATTAGTACTGTACAACTTTATTCTGCTGGCAATTCTTAACCTATAGAATGCGTAAAAAGTCTTTTGAGTTTGTCAGTTGTTGAATAACAAGGCTTTTACATTTTCTTTTGGGAAAATTAGTGTGCATTGGAAGTCATGAAAAAAAATCTGAAAAGTAGTATGGGTCTAACGCACTAATTTTAAAATTTACGTTTAAATAAAAAAAATTTATCACCAAATTTTCAGCCAATTTTATGTTTGACGTTAGTTATAGTTAAGTCAATCTTTGGAGTTTTGTTTATGCTCTAGATCAAGACTGAATACAGCATCAGCTAAGACCAGCTATTCAATCGAAGAAAGAGTATTCATTGTGACCGTCCTTTACGAGAAGGTCCGAAGTGCTGGTGGAATGCTAACTGCTTTCAAAGCCAAGATTTACAAGCACGCCACCTTGTCTGGCTCTACAATAGCAAGGTAAAAATTACCATAATAAGATTTGGTCTATAATAAAATTATCTATTTTACCATGTTATAATAGGCCGATTGGAAAGTTTGAGAAGACAGCAAATGTACTGGATGAGAATTTATCCAGTCACTGTGAATAATCCCAGGATTGTAGAAAAAGCTCGGGAGCTTTATAAACAGAAGCCCACAACTTTGGTTTGTAAAGGCGCAGCTCAACTCTGTGAATGTAAGTTCTATGCAGACCATCCTCACCAAGAAATTGAATCTATTTACGTATTAAATTTAATTGTAAACGTTTCTGACCGAGGTCAATATTGGCAAAAGATTCACTTCTGCAAAAGTGACCATGCAGATGTTTTGAACCAAAAATTGGATATAAAACACGTCTATTTTATGGATGAGGCCTATTTTTAACTAGATGGCTATGCCAACAAACAAAATTACCGACATTAGGGCACCTAAAACCCATATTTGACCGAAGTTCGGCGATTGGACCCAGAAAAAGTTAGTGTATAGTGTGCAGTTTCCCACTCTAGAATTGTCGGCCCACTGTTTCTCACCAAATATGTGAATGAAGAAGTTTATCGCACAAAAGTTTTCAAGAAATTTATTCCAAATATCAGAAACAAAAGACAGGTCAATACCTGGTTTCATCAAGATGTAGCCACCGCCCTTCCGACTCGGGATGTTTTGACATCCATACAGAAGTCTTTGAAAAGAGGATCATAAGTCTGGATGCCTTCCGTAAGATAAAAGGTGGCATCGGGTGGCCCCCAAATTATCCCAATTTAAACCTGTGTGATTTCTTCTTATGGGGCTATTTTAAAGATAGGGTTTATCGGGACAAACCCCAGTTCATCGACTAATTCAAGAATCGCACCACAGAAAAGGTTCTGGTCGTTTCTGTAGACGTCAGAAAAGTCGCAATTGAGAGTTTTGGGGATCGAAATGACCATCTCTAGTGAAGGCAGTTATTTTGAAAACATAATGCACCGAATTCCATTTATTCGTCATTATAATAAAAAGAATTGGAATTTTATTTTGTGTAGTTTTTATAACAAATTTTTACTTTAAGACATAAACATTGTTCGTTGTAAATTTCTTCTTTTTCTAGGAAGTCTGTGATAATTTTTATTGATGCGGTATTAATTTGACCTTGCAGATTTATTATTATTAAAGGAATTAAATGCATTTATTTATATTAGCTATTGCTTTAAATTTATTTGGAGCCATACATTGCATTTAAAGAAGCAGGAAAGCATTTGCGATGGTTTTTTCGTTGCATTAGTAAATAATATACGTGTATGCACACTGTTATGTTGTTTGGGTTGTCCGGAAAGTTCATTTCAATTATTTATTTGTAAATGTTTATTTATTTAATTATGCATTTACCATTTTGTTTGATAACGTTTTCCCGTCTTTTATGCAACTTGAAGATCCTATCCTTCTAGAACTCCCCAAGTTTTCAGGTGTCTTTTTTTATTATTTCAGGTAAAAGTTCTTGCTGTTAAGAAAATTTTTCAAACAAAATCTAAAACTGCAATGTCTTGTGAACATAGCGGGTGGGGTAGCTTATCTCAGCCAAGCTCCAATAATTTTTGTCGGGTAGTCAAAGAAACCTGAGGTTTGGCATCATCTTGATGGAATACGACGCCCTTCCTACCAGATAATTCTGGATGTTTTCCTAAATCGCCATCTTTAGTTCATCCAGTTGCAAACAGTACTTATTTGAATTTATCAGCTATTAATGTAGAGGGGGGTGTCATAATACAAGATCACTTTCCAATCCTTCGGATGGAGACTATATGCGGAGGTAGGTAATGGTAGATAATTTTGCTTGTCACAGATGGGAAGGTGATCTATTACATTTTTCTCGGACAAATTGTAGGGAATCCCAAATATCTTAGCGATTTATGTACTCAAGCTTTACTAAATACTATCAGATGGTCGTTTTAGATATTTCTAGTGTCGTGTATCGGGGGTTAATCTTAATCAGTGTCTTGATTTGATCAACGTGAGTGGTGAAGGATCTATTTAAATGGTGTTGGCCATTAAGGTCACAATCACTAGTTCTAAACTTAGCAAATCACTTTTGAACAGTTCTATCAGGACATCATAATAGCTTCAAATGCAAAAATAATGATTCTGAAGCACCTCTTGAGCGGAAAGTGGGTGCAAAGAATCCTCTGGTATGACACAAACAATGATAAAAACAGTAACATTATTAGAATACACAAAAAATACAGAGAATAGCAAGTAGATAAAGCTGCAGATACTATTAAAGAAATGAAAAGATTAAGAACAGACATATTGGTAGTAAGATTCGGTGCCCAAATTCAGGAAAACGCTAGGTAAATAGCTACTTGGGAGACAAAACCCCGCAAAACTAAAATAGAGTAGCAATAATTATAAATAAAAAAAATTTACGACGCTGTGAACGGATTTCTGACAATATCCGATAGAGCGGCGACACTCAAAATAAATACAAAGTTTTCCGTCTAAAGATAATACAGGTTTATGCACCAATTGATAAGAGTAATAAGAAGATATATACAGCGAAATAAGATATAGTGATTTAAACACCAAAGTCAAAAAAAGAAAATATGAAGAAGTTGCAAGACAGTTTTGTCTAGCGAAACGGAATGAGCGAAGGGATAAGATTGCAGAATGCGCATTATCACTAATTACAACCCAGACAACTTCATACCTGAAAACCCCAACAGACAAAGGCAACGAGATAATTAGCAATCAAATAGGTTATATTCTGATCAACAGTAGGTTTAACAATTTAGTTAATTCAGTAAAAATATATCCAGGAGCAGATACACCCACGGAACAGAGTCTTCTTGAGGTCGTGGTAGAAACTGCATTTAAAAAGTGACATCAACCAAACAAGTGCTTGAAAATAGATACACGGAAATTAAACAATCAAAAACTGAGGATGCAAATAACTCAACACTTCAATAAAAACTGGAGAAAATTAAACATACTAATACGATTCAACCGAAGTTAAAAAATGTGAAAAGAGTGCTAAAAACTGCAGAAGAAAACTAATAATGGAAAAACAAAGAAGGAAAAATTAATAACAAAGGATGTCATGAAACTAGTGGAAAAGAAAGAAAGTTTAGAAATAAAGATAAAACATACAAAAAACCTTATCTTTAACCATAGACAGTCTTAAGCACAAAAATTATTGAGACATCCCTTAATATTTGCAGTTTGGCTTATGACTGTGATTTTAAATGTAACATCAACATTCCAGATTTTTGGCTAACATAGTCAGAAATCATTAGTCCATGTTCTGTTTAGTCTTCGTAGTGTTTTGCCATCTGTGAGTTGATCAACATGTTGATTAGAATATCCATGATGCTTTGCACAATATTTTTCAACTAATTGTCGCATCTTTTTCTGGAACGAATGCACACTTCGGTTTTTTTATAGTTTTATTTGTAACATACCAAGGAGAATCTAATAGTGCCCGAAGTAATTTTGACAGGAACTTCTCTATAATACATACGTTTTCCACATCCAAATAATTGGAGTCTAGAAGTCTAAAAAGGTTTTATCGCGGCTTTATAGAGTAACAAATTGTTTTCCATTTTAAATTTGAATTGCCTTCCAAGCAGCCAATATGTTTCTCGAAACTTTATGTTTAGACACCTTCTTTTCATTTGGATGTGTCTGTTCCATGTGAGCCGTTGGTCCAGATGTAGACTGGAATTCAACTCTATATGTTGACAAGGTGGACATACTACATTTCGAACGGTGAATGTAACTTGCACCGACTTGGACTACCCATCATAGTTTAAACCAGTCATTAATAAGGTCTGTTTTGAAGATAAAAAAGTCCTGCATGGTTCATTTGACACTCTCGAATTTTTCTGATAAAGTTTTCGATTACTATTTTGTATAAATATAACTTAGTTTCGTTGACGTTGACAACTCTTTCAATTATTGTTTTTAATTTTGAATTTGTTGTTAAGACTTTGGTCTTTACAAATTTTCAGAGGAAAAAGTCGCACGGTTTTTGGCGGCCAGTTCACTTAGCTGTTATGGGAGATAAGTCGCACATTAAATTGCTGCTCCAACAGTTGGATTACTTCTCGCGTCATATGACAGGTGGTGTAATTCTACTAAAACTACAAGTGATATAAATCCACTATTATTTTACGATAACATTTACCATTGATTGTCATTAAGTTTTCGGCCTCCTTTTTAAAACATAACGGCCAAATCACTTCACCAGCATAAAATACACACCAAACTGTTGGTCTTTGGGCATGAACAACCCGTTCTTGAGTGGACCGAGGATTTTCTATGCTACAAATGCGACAATTTTGCTTATTGAAATATCCAGTAAAGTGGATAATTTTCTTGGCAAAGTTGCCGCCAATTTCTTGATTATATAGCATCTAGTCAGCAAATACCCAGTGTTTCAAGTGGTCGTCTGGTTTTAATTCCTGGATTAGCAGATGCAGATCTTTTGCTAAAATCAGCTGCATGGTGTTTTTAAAATGTTTTTTTTTTGTTTCTTGTCTCTGTGAAACATTCTCCGAGCTTGTAATGAATTTTAAACATCTTCATTTGCTCCTCCGTCGACTAGCCACAATGAGTTTACTACAAAATTTTACCAAGCAAAATATGCGAACCTTAAAGTTTTTTTTATATATTTCACAAGAGCTTATTGTGTCTACCTTTGGTTATATAATAGACATTTATATGTTAATCCAACTTATTCTTTATGTCTGTCGGTATATCACGGACGACCAGCGCCGCAGCAGCAATGATAAGATTGTGAAGATCCTGAAGGTTAGCGGGGAATGATGACACAAAGGGGATATCCTTTACAAACTCGCAAAAGACAAAATTGCAAGGAGTTACCAGAAGACTGGGGTATCCACTGCCTTTATGGGTTGCCTTTTTATTTTCCACGTCCTATAAATTTTTATGGAAAATATAGTCATTACAGTTTTTTAACATGTCCAAGTAAGCGATTCCAATGATGACAGACTTGCTAAAAATGCTCCTTACACATTCTCTTCCGAAACAGCGCAGAAGACATTTATCTTAAGTGAGTCTCGCGCATATTACGTGACCGTGTGGGCATTTTTGGTTTCTCTGATCGTCCTGATTTACATTTCCAGGGAGACAAAAAGTTGATTCGCCGCAAAACCGCCAATTTCAAAATTCTTTTGCGTTTTAATGCAGAAATTCGGATGCAAAAGTCCTAGATTTGAGTAGAATGCGCTGGGAACTTTCTTTAATACTCAATTCAGTTGGTCCACGATGTCTCAGCCGACGAAATGTACAACAGACAGCCTTCATTTTCAAACTTTGAATGCTACTTTTTAGTACTATTGAAAACAGGTGCTTTTATTTGGAATTTTTATCGACATCTTCTTTGCATGGTCACAATGAAAGAGGTTCTTTTGTATGACAAAACACAAAATAACTGCCTATGTTCACAAAACACCATATTTGCTACTGCTGCTTCCTAACGGCAGGAATAATTTTAAAAATACACACTTGAGAGTTTCTCTCTATATTGGAGTAAAATACGTTCTATGCCCGACAAATTACTCGAGTGTCTTTGTTGTATAAAGCCGATTATAAGATCTAAACGTAAGGAAATCGGATCCCGCTGTCTGAACATGCCAGGCTTACAGAAACTAAATGAATTAATAATTAGGACTGCAAGGGAACGATAGTTTAACAGAATCATTTATAATTTTCTATATGTAATGGGTTGGGCTAAAAAGTATATATGCAAGTGTCTTCCAGGACTTTAATATTATTATTGCACAAGAACTAGTACAAACATTAAATTAAAATAAATTATGAACAATGATCAGTGCAAATTTAGAAAACCATCTTGCAAGCTGTACAGTGACTTAGAACAGCATGCTATACAAGCTCTCTTTACGCTGTAACTTGGCGCAGTGCATAATTAAAGGCACATTACGGCGCATCAGACCGAAAGCGATAGCGCCGAAGCTTAGCACAGCTTTAGCTAGGCGGAAGTTCTGGTTACAGCCGCGGCTTGAAACTGAAAAGTGATTAGTGCGGCTTATTTGCAGGTCAGAAAGCTGAATTATAAGGCGGATGATTTGTGGGTGCAGCGCGTCCGCCGCCGGAGAACTGCCAGCACCGATTTCGATGTACAGCAAGACGATAAACCCATCACAAGAAGTTTTTTGGAGCAGTGCTGATCCGTCCCCTATTCTCTACCGGTTATTCAATGGAAACTTCTGATAAATGGGTGATTGGAAATATTAGGTTTGTATCGATTGCACTGTAGTTTCAAGCATCACAAACAAGACAACAGTAGAGTTAAGTATTTTTATGATTATGTTACGCAGGAAATACCGGATTAGTGCACAATAAAGATGTGAAAATCCTGTTTCGGTGAAGATAAAAGGCTTAATGGATTTTTGTTTTGTAATCACCTGATATGTTCTGCCGATCAAAAATAAATTAATGAACAGCACAATATTTTGTAAAAAATAAATTCAATTCCAAATAAATAGCAATATTAAAATAATTAAAAATGCCTCACTGAAGCTATTTATAAATCTAAGATACAGTTTAAGAATACGTATGCACTTTTTTATCGACTATTTTAAGACTAATAAATACTATTAAATAATCGTAGACAAGATAAAAGTAATGATAAATAAAGAAACAAACGTAGAGGTAAAAATAGAATCAAAAAGCATTAAAAAAGTGAAGAATTATATATAATTGGGGCAGCTCGTGTAAATTAGTAAAGAAAACAGCAAAGGTTTAAAGAAGAACAAGATATACGGCAAATTAAAAGAAGTAATGCAAATGAGGATATCAATGCATCTAAAACAAGGGATGTTAAACGTAAGCTTGAAAAACTATAAAATCAATGAAGAGGGAAGACAAAAATAGCCGATATGGTCAATCAAGTAGCACGCTTGAAGTGGAACTGGCCGGCACACGCAGTGGGAAAACAAGAGTGATGGTGTAACAAAATCATAAAATGAAGGCCATGGACAGAGAGTCGAAGTAGGGGTAGACCCATAATAAGTGCTCAGTTGATCTCAAAAAGGTGGCTGGACTGGGATGGTACAGAGAGGCGCAAAACAGGAAAAAATGGAAAATTATGAAGGTTTGTATCCAAAACAGGATAAAGAAAGGCTGATAGAGTTAGAGAAAACACTAATAAATGTCTCTAGAAATTTATATCTTAGCAACCAGACTACATAGATATTCTATAAGTTAATGGGTTAGTTTGGAGTCTACTTTGGAGGTAGAGAGTTGGCATAATGAGATCTCTTCCAAAGAAGGAGTCTCCTAAACTATTACAAATCTGTTAGCCATCGTCGTTTTAATCTTTTGATTGAATTGTTTTGCGTTAGATGTGTAATTAATGGGTTTGAGTGTAATTCCAATTTTCTATGGTGATTTATGGATAATTTCCTTTACTTTAGTGCTTGTTAGGTCTATGTGTAACGTTTCATTAGTGATGCTCCAATGAGGTTTAACATTGGTTCTTAATATTTTAGATTCACATCTCTGGACGATTGCGATGTTTAAATTGCTGGCACATCTTCAACTCTATGCCATAGGTCCATATTGCCCTGATAGCAGATTTATAAATTAGGATCTTACTTTCTATTGTTAAATGAGATTTTCTATCAGTAACTCAATTAAGTTCTTTGTCTGTAAATCTATTTGTTTTCTTTTCTTGCAGATGTGTGTTTTACAATTAAGTTTGCTGTTCAAATGTTGACCTTAATATTTCACTAAAGTTTCTTGAGGTATTACTACACTGTTTATGTAAAGGGGTAGATTTTAATCTTTTTTTATTGTAAAAGTTACATGACTAAATTGATCCATTTGTCTTAACTTTTATTTTGCAGTCAATGTTTGTAGAATATAAAGAACTCCTTGTAAGTCTGAATGAGCTTTCACATTCCAGAAATCTTTTGGTGTGGTATCCAACCATTCGGTCTGAATTATGGGTCAATTTTGTGGAGTAGTAGTTTTTCCAATAATTTGAAAATCACAGATAATAAACCTATAAACATCGATAGAAGCTGACCAGCTTAGGGTCTTTATCAGACGTTCGAATTAAAATTATCTATGACATTTTTAATTGTTCGGGCTAGTACTGGATCTAATTATTGCATCATACTTGTAAATTAAAAGTACTATTGATATTTGCAAAGGCTTCTGGAACATTTTTAGTGTGAAAAATCTATATCAGGTGTTTTTTTTAATTCAAAACCTTTATTTCATTTATAAATTTTTTTTGGTAAGATAAGTTTGTTTGATTCAGTTGTCTGTGATGGTATCTGTAG
The DNA here is from genome assembly GCA_036346155.1 of Sinelater perroti. Taxonomy (NCBI): domain Eukaryota; kingdom Metazoa; phylum Arthropoda; class Insecta; order Coleoptera; family Elateridae; genus Sinelater; species Sinelater perroti. Next base: position 6,372,385 of record JARFIY010000111.1, on the reverse strand, counting down.
ATACTTTTCAATTTCCATACCAATCTCGTTGTCATGCGGTTGGAATGCTTTACAGAGGTAATTTTCAAAATAATTTGCTTTTTTCTTGTCACTTTTTGCTAAATATTTCTTGTCTGGTAAATTTATAAACAGTAGAGGACTAGAGAGTTCTGATTTTGTTGCGCACTTGATGGATTTCCAGACGGAATTGTCAAATTAATTTACAATTGATACGTACTGTTAAGTGACTTTTGCACAAATTTTCGTTTAGCTTTAAGTTGGTTACTTAGCTATTATTAGCGTTCTTATATATTGGAGTGTAGCTTTTCTACTAATTTCTTCCAGCCATATTTTTCTTAACAACTAATTTTTTGATTTCCAATGGAATGTTTGGGGTGTATTTTCTGTAGATTATCTGGGGTGTAAGCTACTTCTTCCACTGGGCAAATAAAACTGTGAAAGTAATTGTTGATGTACTAGGGGTTGCCCGCCAAAAGGTATTTTTGGCGTTCTAGGGTGACCATTTTTTGCCCCTCTTTCCTCAAATTTTTGCAAGACGGGAACGTATAAATTTTTAACTGGATCAGCCTTTTCCGTGGATCGAGAACGTAGAACAATTTAATTTATTTATTTATTTTTTTTATTTACTCATTTGCTAATTTACAATGTACTCTTATAACTAACAGAGTAATGAGTAAATATGAGGCAAGGTTCATGGCAAGCGTTGGGTACCGTCCCTTGACGGTTCTCCACTTTCTCCTAGTTAACTAGGTCTTCTGGCCATTGTCTTTTAAGTCTTCTTTCAATTTGTGGTTGGGTGTATAGTTCACTTATGAGTTGGTTGCTGTGGTTGGTGCTGCGTTGTTTGGATTTGTTGGCGTGGTGGTTGATCACTTCTTTTATAAAGGGTATTCCAAAATTGTTGTGGAGGGTTTGATTGGACACGTACCAGGGAGCGTCGGCCATCATGCGAAGTGTCTTCGACTGAAAGGTTTGTAGGATTTTTGTGTTGGAGGGCTTACTGCATCCCCACAGTTCGATACCGTAGGTCCAGACTGGTGTTAGAATTATTTTGTAGATGATCAGTTTGTTCTCCAGAGATAGTTGAGATTTACTGCCTAGTAGCCAGTTCATTTTCTTCACTTTTAGGTCCAATTGTGTCCTTTTGCCTTTAATGTGCTCTTTCCATGTGAGTCTCTGGTCTAAATGTAGGCCCAAATATTTGACTGTGGCTTTCTGTGGGATCAGAGTGTTATTTATGTTAACTTGTGGACAGTTGCTTCGTTTTGTGGTGAACGTGATCTGGGCGGACTTTTCGGTGTTGACCTGGATCTTCCATCGTTTTAGCCAGTCTTGTAGTTCGTTTAGGTGATCTTGCAGTTTATTAGAAGCTCTTGCTGGATCGATATCGGACGACAAGATTGCTGTGTCGTCAGCAAATGTGGCCATCATAGTGCTCTCTGTGACGGGAATGTCAGCAGTGTATATTAAGTAGAGTAGTGGCCCAAGGACGCTGCATTGCGGCACTCCAGCTTTAATTGGGTGGTAGTCGGAGAGTGAGTTGTTTACTTTACTTGGTAGGATCTTTCATTAAGGTAAGATTTTAGAGTAGGATATGGGACTGGGAAAATGCCTTTTAATTTATATAATAATCCGTTGGTCCAAACCTTATCAAAGGCCTGCTGTACGTCAAGGAAACCGCAGCACACATCTTCTTCTCTTCGAGACTTTCTTTGATTTTGTTCACAATTCGGTGGCATTGCTGTGTTGTGGAATACTTTTGTCTGAATCCAAATTGGTGTTCAGGGATTATGTCGTCTGTGAGTGTTGATTGGGTTATTCTGTCGAGAAGAAGTTTTTCAAATATTTTTGACATTTGTGGCAGCAGGCTTATTGGACGGTACGATGAAGGTTCGGTAGGTGGTTTACCTGGTTTTCCAATCATAATTATTTGCGCGTGTTTCCACTGAACTGGGAAATAGCATAATCGAAGGATGCTGTTGAATATGGTAGTTAATAGCACGATTGCCTTTCTTGGTAGATGTTTTAAGATCTCCCCGACTATGAGGTCATACCCAGGGTCTTGTACGAATTTGTATTGTTGATTTGTTTTCAATTTCTGCTGGTGTAAAAGGCTTAACGGGCAGTGATAGTTGACAGGGGCGTTAATATAGTCTTCAATTTCTTCATCTTGGTTGTCATTGTCTGAGACTGAGAGAACACTTTTGAAAGATGATCCGCGAATACATTGCTCTTTTCTATGTCTGACTGCGCCCAGTTTCGATCAGGTTTTCTTATTGTAGAATATATAGAACTCCTTGTAAGTCTGAATGAGCTTTCACATTCCAGAAATCTTTTGGTGTGGTATCCAACCATTCGGTCTGAATTCTGGGTCAATTTTGTGGAGTAGTAGTTTTTCCAATAATTTGAAAATCACAGGTAATAAACTTATAAACATATTGCACCATACTTTTAAATTAAAAGTACTATTGACATTTGCAAAGGCTTCTGGAACATTTTTAGTGTGAAAAATCTATATCAGGTGTTTTTTTTTAATTCAAAACCTTTATTTCATTTATAAATTTTTTTTGGTAAGATAAGTTTGTTTGATTCAGTGGTCTGTGATGGTATCTGTAGATACTTTTCAATTTCCATACCAATCTCGTTGTCATGCGGTTGGAATGCTTTACAGAGGTAATTTTCAAAATAATTTGCCTTTTCCTTGTCACTTTTTGCTAAAAATTTCTTGTCTGGTAAATTTATAAACAGTAGAGGACTAGAGAGTTCTGATTTTGTTGCGCACTTGATGGATTTCCAGATGGAATTGTCAAATTAATTTACAATTGATACGTACTGTTAAGTGACTTTTGCACAAATTTTCGTTTAGCTTTAAGTTGGTTACTTAGCTATTATTAGCGTTCTTATATATTGGAGTGTAGCTTTTCTACTAATTTCTTCCAGCCATATTTTTCTTAACAACTAATTTTTTGATTTCCAATGGAATGTTTGGGGTGTATTTTCTGTAGATTATCTGGGGTGTAACCTACTTCTTTCATTGGGCAGATGAAACTGTGAATGTAATTGTTGATGTACTAGGGGTTGCCCGCTAAAAGGTATTTTTGGCGTTCTAGGGTGACCATTTTTTGCCCCTCATTCTTCAAATTTTTGCAAGGCGGGAACGTATAAATTTTTAATTAGACCGGCTTTTTCCCTGGATAGAGAACGTAGAACAATTTAATTTACAATCAAAGTTCCGCTCGGCGAAAGCAAATCAAATGGCCGTGGTAGACACGCTCTTAGCGTTCAGCGATGCAGCGGCAGCCCGGCCGTTCGGCAAGAAGTGAGAGCGGCTCCGATGTGCGTGCACAAACGCACATTCCTTTGTTTACTTTCTGTCCAAATGTATAGATAGATTTGTAGCAAAAAGCGCTCGGTCACACAACCAGAAGTATTGACTATAGCTTATATCGAAAACAGCACCTAATAATTTTAGAACAAAATTAATAAAATTATATACCAAGGAATTTTAACTTAGATACATATTTCTATTACATTTTTATATTAGGATTTTATGTCCCAATAGTTCTCTAAACTAGCAAAATTAAAAAGATATGTTATAAAAAGTTATTGGATATTGACGTATTACGTCATGTCACTCATGATAGGAAGTAAAGCAGTTATTACAAATACGAATTACACAAGTAGAACAGACAGTGGTAGTTTTATTTCTATGATATTTTTGTTCATTTTGCATACTTTTGATTCTGTTTTTGAATAATTGGCATATGAATAAGAAAATGATGTTTTATCGATGGTCTTCCAGCTGTTAATCGTCTCTTTACAAGTTAGTGTAATTTGCCATGTCTGATCAGTTGTTTTACAAATTCAAGAAGTGATTTCATTTTCGTTTACTATTTATGATAATCAGTTCTCGGTTGACTTTCACGGAATAAAGACGTTTCGATCGCCGCTCTCGACGCTTGAGGGTCGGTCGAGTGATAACAACAGCTGAGTGCACGCGACTGATATCGCGGTCACAGAGTTCAATAAAACTTAAATTCAAATTAAACCCAGCAAACCTTTTTCGCTTAAAGCTACTGTAAAATAGATAAACATTAATGTAGTGAAATGTTCCCAACCGGGAATATACCCGGACCAACCAGCAACTCCTGTAACAACTGGTATAATTTTCAACCGATGCCACCATTGCAAAACCAGCCACCAGCAATGCCAAACTACGTAAATCAGATAAGTCAAACTCAATTCAATCCTCACTTACCTCCGATGTTTCAAAATCAATTTTCAATTCCTCAATTTTATTAACAATGTTTATCCCAAATCCCAACTACAAGCACGCTCATATACAGTAATACTTTTACAACAGCTTTCTCGCAACCTGTACAAGTTAGCTATGGCACTGACAGCGACGATGACAAAAATATGAATGCAGATCAAGAACGAAGTGGCAGTAAACATCCCTGGCAAACTATTATCAAAAAAAAGAAAACGAATGGTACAAGCCAAGCTACCTGAAAACTCGTCCGCAACTAACATAACAAACAGGTATCAGGTCCTCACTGAAACCGAAACTGTTGACAATTCTGATGAAAACAACTCAAATGAAACTAACCCTGAAACGAAATCTTCAGAACCTAACCCTCCACCTATTTATATCTAGGGTGTTACCGACTTCAAAGCCATGACTGATAACCTGCTCAAAGTCGTCGAAGAAGAACGATTTTATTCCAAGTCCCTATCCAATCATAGGGTAAAAATAAATGCAAGAACAATTGATGCATACAGGAAGCTAATCTCCCACCTAAGTCACGAAAAAGTTGTGTATCATACATGTCAAATAAAACAAGAGCGAGCTTATAGAATTGTCATACGTGACCTACATCATTCAATCCCTATCCAAGACATCAAGGACGAACTGCATAGTTTAGGACACCCTGTAAAAATCTTAATAAACATCCGACACAGAGTAAGCAAAACCAATTGCCAATGTTTTTCGTTGATCTCGAGCCCCAAACAAACAATAAGGATGTGTATAAAGTTGAATTTATACAAAATTCAAAAGTCAGAATAGAAGCACCTCGAATCAAAAACAACATAATACAATGTACACGTTGTCAAGCCTATGGCCACTCCAAGGTCTATTACACAAAGTCTTACAATTGCGTTAGATGTGGAGGGCCCCACAACAGTCAAACGTGTAAAAAGACTAGGGAAACTCCAGCCAAATGTGCCCTATGCAATGGCGACCACCCTGCCAACTATAGAGGATGTTCTGTGTACAGAGACCTAAAAGCTAGGAACTTGCCAAAGCAGTCAGCTATTAGAATACTTCACAGAGCAAACCCACCAGCTTTCACATCACTTAACCATCAGCCCTTGTATGACTCCTCTCAGAACGCTCCTAGTTACTCACAAGTTGCAGCAAGAGGAACAAAAAATAATGATGAAATTACAGAAAAGCTTACCTCCTTCCTTAGCGAATTTAAAAATATGTTCACACAATTACTAAATCACAACAGCATGATTCTAACCATGCTCACCACTGTTATTAGTAAATTGACGCACTAATGGCTAACTCGATAAGAACAGCAGCATGGAATTCCAACGGTCTCAAAAATCATTCAATGGAAATTCGCATCAATAATCATGATCGCGAAACCTGGGAAACTTCCACAAGAAGTAGCCTCTTATCGGCCAATAAGCTTATTACCCTTGCTCTCTAAAATCGATTACTGTTACATAGAATCAAAGAAATAACCCCTTCAGAGGAGTTAATTCCCGTTCACCAGTTCGGCTTCCGTGAAGGACATTCAACCATCCAGCAGTGTCATAGAATAGTTAACTATATCAAAGAAACGTTTGAAGACAAAAAAATGTGTCCCTCAGTATTTTTGGATATCGAACAGGCGGTCTCTTGTATAAAATCAAAAGAAAGCTTTCTCACCAAATCTTCCTCCTCCTAAAATCCTATTTAACTTCAAGACATTTTCCAGTTCAGTTCGAGGGTTCGCTATCAAGCTACCACGCTATTAGCTCCGGTGTTCCGCAGGGTAGTGTCCTCGGTCCCTTTCTCTATCTTCTCTATACTGAAGATATTCCAACTACAGATAATACTACCTTCGCAGATGACACTGCAATAATGTCATCTAATACCAAAGCCAACAACGCATCCCAAAACCTTCAGTCCCACCTATATCTCCTAAAAAACTGGCTTGATCGATGGCGGATCAAAGTAAACAGCGTTAAATCAAGTCAAATTACCTTCACTATGAAACACCATACATGCTTTCAAGTCACGATCTCCAATAAACTCATTCCAATAAAAACTGAGGTGAAGTACTTGGGACTTCATCTAGATAAACGACTAACTTGGAAAGCTCACATAAAAGCCAAAAGACAGCAACTCAATACCAAAAGTATGCACTGGTTAATCGGACGATCATCGAAACTGACAATCGAAAACAAGCTACTACTGTATAAAGTCATCCTAATACCTGTATGGTCTTACGGGATTGAACCGTGGGGATGCAGTAAGCCATCCAACACCAAAATATTGCAGTCCTTCCAATCGAAGACATTGCCCATTCTGACTGATGCACCTTGGTATGTCAGCATTCAAACCCTCCACCACGACCTCAAAATCCCATTCATCTCGGAAGTCATCAAGAGTTATGTAGCCAAGAGCAAAATGGGCACATTAAACCATTTCAACCCACTCATTACAAACCTCTACCCTCGCCAGCCCTTGGATAGAAGATTGAAGAGACAATAGCCAGAAGATCTTATTGAATAAGTCGTGGAGACCTGTCAGTGGATGCCAAATACTCATGCCAAATATGCCAGTTTCAACTAATTTACTTATTACTTTTAACAAAGTAGATTGTAAATTTGCAGTAGTAATAAAAAAAAATTATGATAAATAAATTCACAGTAACCACATTTAAGAGCTTATAAAGAAAATTCCTCAAAAATACTATTATTTCTAGACAGTTTACTGCATTCTCTTTACCATTTTTTGCAATTTTTAAGTTTGAAATATTGCAGCTCCATGACAATTGCTCAAAGCTAAAACTTATTTGATATCTTCTAATTTATAGAATATGGTTATCTTGTTGCACATAGAATTTTCGTTTCATTGCGATTTAATTTTCACTTTGGTTTGTGTTTCCGCGAAGCAATACACGTTTCAACGGTTGGAAATGAAAAAACTTCGTCAAAATATATTACACGTTTTTGTAATATTGAAGATGTTAGTTTTCTTACTATTCTTTTTCCACAAGGTGATTTTTCCTTCTTTCTACTACAAACACCTGAGTCGTAGATATAACCTGCCAAGGAATCACTTCTGATCCAAAATTTAATTCCGCGTTTTATAAGATAAGTAGCATTTCAAAGATAAATTTTTGCAATGCTTTCGTTTGACTGATAACTTGAACACATTCTAGTACGTTAAAATGTGTGTTTGAAGTATTTAATGACTTCTTCAATATAAAAAGTTTTGCTACAATTTTTTGTTTTGTTAGAAAGATTGAAGTATAATTTTGATATAAGAAACTTTCGTAATATTGTAAGCTTTATAACTTCGTTACCCACTGAATGATGATGAGACTACTATTTGATTTTTATAGCTAGAACACTATGGTTCATAACAACCGCAACATAATTTCAAAATTATTAGATTTTCTGCGATGCTGAAAGCATCTGCAGACACATGGCATGAGTCTCAAAATCAGTTTCTTTCCGGTCAGCCGTTAAAGATGCACAATAACGACTTGCCTGAAACGTTGGAAGATGAGCCTTCGTTAAACTCTCGATATTTTGGATTGATTTTTAGAGTTGACAAATCAACGCTTTATCGGCATTTCCAACAGCTTGAGTTTGTGCCCAAGAAGCTGCGACAAGATCCGCATGAACTCACTGAAGTGCAAGCCGCCAAAAGAGTCAAAATTTGCCACCAAGTGCTCAAATTCTTGAATGATTCTGGAAGGGATTTGTGATGAGAAGTGAGTCTTTTTGGTCAATCACAATAGTCAGAAGAATTGGGTTCTGGAGGCCAAACTTCGTCGTCGGTTCCGCGCCAAGATCATTTCGGTAAGAAGGTCATGATTTGTGTCTGGCGGAAATTTAAAGAAATTTTTATTTCGAATTTGTCTCATCAATGCCAAACTTTACTGTTATCAGTTGAACCGTATCCACAAGTTAAAAGGGAAGTACCTGACTTTCATCAACTAAAAGCAAGATAAAGCCAGACCTTACACTGTCAAAGGAAATTTGGAGAGTTGGGGACGTTGGAGTTCTTTCGCACCTAATCTACAATCCAGATGCTTAATAGAATACTTCTTGCGTAGTCGCCGGTTTGAACCATTCGATTAACAAGATTCTTCGACTCAAAACCGTCCAAGTGGTAGTTCGACCAGATCCGAAAACTTGCAGATCGATGGCAAAAGATCGCAGAAAATGTTAAGCTCCATTTCAAAGTATAAATGTTGTTTTTAAATAATTTTATCTATACAAATAGACTTTTAATATTTTGTTAAATATTTTATCAAATAAAAGTACAAAAGTAAATGAAAACGTCCAGTTTTGGAGCAAATGTAAACAAAATTACGTTAAAATTTAATGTTATAAACTTTGTATAGAAAAACTTATGACTGAGTATATTTAAAGACTGAAAGAACCCAATACTCTTTATATTTGGAACAATATAACATATAGCTTGGGATATAATATTCCTAAAAGGGTTAAATAGAAATTTAATCACTTAGTTAATTTTGAAAGTAAATATTTAATTCAATTTATTTTATTGCTGCTTCAATCAACTGAGTTTTGAGTTAATCAATTTTTATAAAACTACGACTAATTTTGCTATAACTCAAACTTTTGTGTTAGATCTTAGGTGAACATTTTCCTTCCTATCTTTGGTAATTTAGTAGGAGCGCAAAATTTTTTTATTTTACTTAGAAAACGAATTTTACTCCCTCTCCTTGTTGCAATAGTTCAAATTTTCCTATTTTGAATGCGCTTAGCAAGCTCGCAAATTGTTTTATGAAACAATCTTGAAATAAGCTTTCCCTGCTTAACTAATAATCTATTCACCCTTTTATGACGTGTTTAAAACCCATTTGACCCTCCTTTTACATTCCTTAATTGAATTTTGCAGTTTACTTTCACAATCAATAATTTAGAGGTGTAATGGTTTGTAGATGAGTGTTATAACAAATTGGGGAGCATTACATAAATTCATATTATAATCATCGTTATCGAGTAAGCTGCGAACATATAAAAACTTCTAACAAAGTCACATTACAAAGAGTTGTAGCAAGCGCTGCAGGAGTTACTAATGAACTGTAAGGGGTAAAATGCGCCCCCTAAGTGATATTTGGGACTGCAATTATTACTATAAAATAACTTTTTCAAGTTTGTCAAAATAGGAAGCAATTATTTTAACGACATTCCGAGCATTTGTTGCTACATAACATGTTGTGTGTTCAAACAACATACGTTAAAATAGGTCAGACAACTAAGTCTAAAAGTTCAGTTTTCAAATACTTAGGTGTTTATGTTTTTAGTGTTTCACTTAATTTACCAAACAAGTCTTTTGCACTTGCCAATTGTGGACATTGGTTTGATTTATGTCCAAGGCATTCTCTAATTTTGTGTGCTCTAGTAACAGATTCCCGTGTGGGGTTGCTAGTCCCCCATCGGGCGCCTCCCCAGGTGGCGGATAGGGGAATGCCTCCCAGATATGGGTGGTACCTGGGAAATGAAATACCAGGGGCGGACCAAAACTAGCATGGCATAGGAAGCAGCTGTGTCATTAATGAGTCAAGGCTGCAGAAGAATGACTTCGGTAACAGGCTTGTCATCATACTACAGGTGGCTATCAAATTATGATACACGGCTGTAACACTGCGATGAGGAAAGCAACGGGAAACTACCTCATTATATTCCCAAGAAAAATCAGGATGGCAGACTGATCGCCAACGTCCAATGAGGATACGGCACAAGCAGAAGTAACAGATTAGGATTTTATTTCCAGATTATCTTAATTTTTTTTAAGGTTTATGTTTAAACCTATTTAAACTTTAAACTTTTAGAGATGCTGTAAATAACTTAGGAGAACGAATGCTATTCTATCTCACCCCCTTTTTATGGAAATGGGTTTGGTGTTTTTATGCATATGTACAGTTGATGTGTGCATTTGTATATACATGAGGGAAATTTATATAAAAACGCCTGGCAAAGGAAAATTTAGATCAAGATTGAGGCAATGTTTATTTTACAAAAAAGCCCTTTTGGGAATAGTAAAAAGCCCTGTAAAAATGCGTGTTTTGGTTCTTTTTTCTGTTTACGGACAATTTAAATGTTGAGAAAATTTGCACCATCTACCAGAAATGCTTGCTGGAGTCTGCTGAAAAGCGTTTTGGGTCTGACAGAATAAGTTGGGTGCTGCAAGAAGACAATGACCTAAACATCTCAGCAAACTATGCAGTATGTAGACACGAGAAAACAACGTCACTACAATAGAATGACCGGCCATGTCTACAGATGCGAATTTTATTGAAAATGAAGTTAAAAGGGTAGCCAGTGGACACGGTGTTTAAGAAAATATAGCGATCTTTGCCAAATGAGTACGCAGAAAATCTCGTCGAAGTAGTGAAAAAAGTTGAGAAGCCGTAATCAGTAATAGAGGTGATTGGGCCAGATATTAGGTAATTGCCAAATAGCTTATAATACATACTTCAATAAAACAAAAAAACTTAACTTGCTTATTTACTTACTTACTTCTAGACGCAATGGTCCGTAAGGAGCCACGGCCTCCCGGAAGGGTTTTTAGACCGCTTTTTTACAATCTTTGGTATGAATGGCAGAGGGGTGGTTTTTGATGATCACTCGTCCGCATTTTTGATCTGGCTACGATGTTTCTCCACTTTTTTCTGTTAGCGGCTTTCTGTTTCCTTTGGATAGTTTCTACTGTTCTTAGATCTTTTTCTACTTCTTTCTTCTATATTAATCTCCGTCTGCTTCTGTTTCTCCTGTCTTCTGGTTTGTTTTGCAAGGCCTTCCTTGGTCCTATTGTTGGTTGCATCCTTTCGGGATGCCCCATACTTTTAATGTTGTTAGATAAGATTTTTCCCCGGACCCTGTTCTGATTTCACTATTTGTTAAAACGTGCCACATTCCGCTCTTATTCACTCTTAATATTTTGCGTTCCCACGTATTCAGCGGTTTCCATTCATTTTGTGTTAGAATCCAAGATTTCGCTCCGTTTTATCGGTTTTATCAGTGTCTTGTACACTTTTAATTAACAACACTTTTGATGTGATTATATCCCTTAGCCCAAAGTAACAGATATTATTCCCTAAAATTCTAGCTTTCAGTTCTTCTTTTATATTATTTTCTTCATTAATTACAGAACCTAAATATTTGAAATTTCTAACTCGTTCATATCGTTCCGTTTACTTTTAATTTCTTTGACAAGTTTTGTTTTTGATATATTAAACTTTGAGTGTTTTTTATTGTCCTAATTACTATGTCAATGTCATCTCTATATGCCAATATTTGACATTATCTATTATAAATTGTTAATGGAGACATTTTTTATTACTCTCTCTAAAGCGAAATTAAATAGCGTGGTTGCCATCGCATCTCCTTGTCTCAATTCATTGCATATAGTGAAACTCTCTATCGATTGTCCTTGTATTCTGACCTTTGTCTTCGTGTCAACCAAATACATTTTTAATAGTCTTATCAGATTTTAGGTATTATAAACTCTTTCAACCCTTTAGGCAGTTTTGATCTTATTATTGCGTCGTAGGCCTGTTGAAAGTCTATACATAAGTTAATATTAAACTCCCATAGTGAATATTTGATCAGTAGTTACTCTACCCTTTCTGAAATCGCATTGGTATTCCCTTACCGTGTTTTCTATACAGCCATTTATTTTTTCTTCTATTAGCTTAGTTAGTATCTTATATTCCATATTAAGTATTGCATACTGTCTTATACCACTTTTTAAATATTGGGCATATGATTGCCGTATTCTATTCTTGCAAGATTATTTCTTGTTTACAGATATTTACTATTAAGACGTGCATTGCGTCTTTTACCGCTGTTCCTCCGTATCTGAACATTTCCGCAGTCATACAACCCTCACCTGATGCCTTGCATTTTTTTTAATGCTTTTATAACTTAATACAATTCTTCTTTTGTAGGTGAGTTTACTGAATCCTTTTCATCCTGGTCTTCCCATGGTTAGTTTATTGAGTAAACCTTATCCTGTGTCAGTAATTTCCGAAGAATTCTTTCCATCTCATAGTTATTTCATGCTTACTACCCAGCAGTTATCTTTCCTCACTCTTACAAACTCCCGTTCTTGGTTGAAAATCGGATTTTTGTCTTTTTGTAGAAACTCCTGATATTTTGTCCGGTGATAGCCACTACTATATTTCTCCTGCAAACAAAGTCTATCATTTGTATTCCATTATTATTAGTAGTGAGGTGCAGACTATTTTTCCTATAATTGGTGCTTATATTTGTCCTCTTCCCACTTTGGCATTCCAGTCTCCTATCACCACCTTGTCATCGTAGTTGTTTATTTTATCCATAACATTTTCTAGCTTTCCATAAAAGAAAAACTAATCTACATTTTAATTTTTTTAAAATTACAGCTGTCACTTTGTTATTAAATAGTCTGTATATTGTGAAATGAACAATCAGGAACATCTGCTGAAAATAGTGAAAGCTAAAAGAAGTTAATTTAAAACTACTAGATGTTTAAACAAAGTTGAAATTTTTAGAAGTAAATAAAATTATTTATTTTACCACCGATGTCATAAAGACGAGATTAAAATTTGATACAACATTCTCACCAAATAGTAGCAGAGTCACTCATTAACAGGAAGTGTCCAGAAGAAATAAATTAAAGTTGAACGAAGTGGCGACGCGTGAATTTCAGCAAAAATTACAATTGCAGGCAGGGTGACAAAGTAGTCATTTCATTTCGGGAGGTTTCGCAAATCTTTCTTACACAGTAGTTATCTAGTCGTTAAAATTAAAGCAGAATACACCTTCTCAGAGTATTTGGAATTTTGGTAGTAAATTTTTTTGTCAATTTAACAGTTACCACTGCATTTAAAGCTTTACTTGAGGTTATCAATAAGCAAGACATGGAGAAGAAATTCCAGATTTAATTGGTAATACTTGTTGCATTTCTAATATTACAACGCTTACCATTTATGTTAATTGAAGCGATAAAGATTGATCTTGATAAATATGACATAAATATTGCCCCGAGACGGCGCAAAACTTTTTAGGGGAACGACGAAGGTATATTAAACTGCATGCTGTCCCCTGCTGCTTCTTCCAAGCTTTTCATGGAAAAATTGATTTATCTCACCTGCTGCGACACGTGCCGTCACCGCGGATGTGGAGATGAAGAACCCAAACTTCAAATACTCGAATCACTAAAAGTCAGAAGCAGTAAGCTGGTAACTAGCGGTTTTTATTTCATTTGGCTTGCTTTGATGATTGCTATGGAAACTTTGTGACTGTTAGGTTTTACTTTTGCTCTTACCCAACAGTGCTATCAAGTTATTCCCGAGTATTAAACTAATCTCCGTCAGCAAATAAGCAAATTGGACCCTATTAATAAAACAGCAGCGCATAACGACTCTATTACAACTGAAGCGACAATCAAATTACTCACGCACATGTCGTGCCGCACGGACTACCTTATAATTAATGGCTTCGCCAGAAAATTGATTGAATTAGCGACCGAGCGCGTTTTGGGCGGTGGAGAATTGCCGGTTGATCTCGGGATAATGCTACACTACTGACGCAGCAGTAATCACGACCGCAGCCTCTGCGAAAGGTTTGTATAGCAAACATAATAAAATTAGTGGGCAAGTGCTAATAGAGGCGGCCGTTTCTCATGAAAGCGCTGCTACGGTTGTAGGCGCACGTATAACTTTATTTGAACAGACGAGCTGGATAAAGATGAGCAGATTTTGCGGGTCGCGTGTCAGGAAAATTGCCGGATAATGTGCTAATTTAAAACTTAAAGATGCCCCATTTGCGAGGAGTCTAGCGTGCATGAGAACACATTCTGCGCTTATAAACAGACCAAATCTAATTTTTTTATAGCGTTAAAAATTATTAATGCTAATTATTACATAGATGTTCATAAATATTGTTGTACACTGATAAGAACGACGCTTAATTGTTTTTGCATAATATTTTCATGATCACGATTGTGATGAGGCCTTTTTATATTTATTTTTGGATGTAGGCCTACCCCAAAATGTTACATCTTTCTCCGTCCATAGCTAACGTCTTCCGCTGTGTATTATCTCGTCATCATCTACTTGGTCTTCCTTTTCCTCTTTTGTAACTTCACGGTCTCCATTGTAATATAGTTTTAATCAATCTCTTACTATTTTAGCTGAGAAATTCTTTTCATGATATCGTTAACTTTTATTTGTTGTCGTATCCAAGTGTTTCGTTTCTTAACTATTAGTTTCATTCCGAGCATTTGTCTTTAATATACCCTTTATGTTCTCCCCACCCAATGAGAGTTCTTTTTTAATCAATTTATTCAATTCTGCCAATTTTGTTTTATTTGAGTCATTTTTTATTTTAAAGCTTCTTCGTCTCTTTATAAAATGTTCGGTTTCTTGGCTAATTTTTGTGTTTTTTTGTGATCTGGGGGCTGCTTTTTGTGCTGCTTCTATTATTGGCGACGAGATATGCTTGTCAAGTTTATTTATATATTGTACATTGATAGAGGCAGCCTCTTTGTTAGTTCTTTCTGAAAGAGTAACTTATTTTTCGCCAGTTTGTTAGTGTCAACTGTTTTTTTTTTATTTTTGAATTTCTTAGCTCTAAGTGATTGGAGATTAATGTGTAGCTTTGCTCGGACCATTCTGTGCATTTGTTTAAGACTAATAAGTTTTGTATTATATTTTTCTGAGCTGAAATTATAGTCTTATTTTTGACAGTATGATCAGGGCTTGGCCATGATCATTTGCGTTGTTTTTTTTGAAATTTGTTTATTGTGTAAAGGTTGCTTGACTCTGCAAAATTTACTACTTATTCGATAATAATTGGAGACTTTAATGCGAAGGTAGGCAAAAAGCTGGAAGAAACTGAAAGTAGTCGCATGGAATAGACCATAGAAAACATAGAGGTGTATTAATGAATTTTCTATAATATTTTCAAGATTTATTAAATGGTTATTGCTAATCATAAACACAACAGATATATTCAATATGGTTATTCTTAGCCTCTACACAAGTTTTAAGATGTTTGGGTAGAACGCATTGCATTCATTGGAAAAGTATCGACTATAGCCGTCAGGGCTGGCTTTAAAGTATTAATATTAAGGTGCATTTTTGAGAAAATTTGTAATCTAATAGATTAATATATGGGCTACCAAAGGACCAATCCTCTACTGTTACTACTCAGTCACGTTTGAGTTGACCGAGCTTTGTAGGTAGGTGCGGAGTCTTGTTGATAGATCCAAAGCTTACTTCGGAAAAGCGTGTGTTTCAGTGGTTTTAGTAAACCTTCCAAAACATTCTGTTGATACACAACAGTCGATTTTGACTCCCTTTCCACAAAAGTGAATATCCGCCACCTTATCATAATACATTCCCCACCAAACCCTTACAGCTGCCGGATGCTGGCTTCTCTGAACCCTTATCAGCAGCTGAGATGCTTCTTTGGACGACCTACCATATATCCGCTCAATTTTTTTGTTAAAATATTCCTCCACTGTTTTTTTCTTTGGCCATTATATTCGTACTTAGTCAACAAACTCGCTGCCTTTTTTCTCCTTCTGCTCTTTAAAATATTTGACATCAAATGTTCGGCATGTTTTTTGTAAGTAACTAGTTGTAGGTCTGGCTTAATAATAGGAAACATCGAAGTTTTAGTTTTTAGAAATTTGTTTTTCCCGAGACATAATCTTCTGCTTACGAAGAGGATTTTCTTTAATTCAGATACTTGCAATTTTGAAAGCCTGAGTAGTCCGAACTAAACATGGTTCTCCAGATCTTGGACGATCCTCCAGTCTTATTAAACAATCTTATAGCCTGATATATATAAGCTGGACTAAATTGGATCCAAATCGCACAAAAACGTGATAGGTGGAAGGAGTTAGGGAAGGCCTACATCCAAAAATGGATTTAATTAATTACATAATTAATTGGGCTTAGGAGAAGAAGGAGAAATAGCCTGATATACAAACATACGACTAATTCTTTTAGTTTCACACTAACGTGCCGCTTTTACAGTAAGACTGTTTTCTTTGCCACCCCGTTACATTGATAAATAACCAAACTTGCCAAGAAAACAATGTAATTTAAATTTTAAGACTTGTCAACTGCAACCATATGTTAACATCACAGATATTTTTATGCTGTGTAAAACAAGAGTAGGTTTTGTAGGCTTTTATGGAAATGCTAGCTATATACTGAACCTTCTATTAGTTTGTTAGGTCCTTTACCGGTTGATTCTATGTTTGTGCTCTGCTATCTAAGTGATTGTAATTTTTTTACTTGTAATTTTTAGCAGACAGATAATTAGCAAATCAATTTGGGTATTTATTCTAATTGGTCGGCAAATTATTCAAATGGGCCATTGTATAGGTCTCCTTTGTATGCCCATAATAGTAAAAGTAACTAATTAAACTGAAACGTGCTACATGGTAAACTCAGGTAGTCTCTTTTCAATAATTATTTAGCAGAATGCTTTTATTATTATGCAGAGTAGAAGTGTACTGACACTTGGTTTGTTCTTCTCCTTTTTTTGAATAGTTGAGGTATACATAAACTGCGTTTTGTGCAATGACGTAAAAAAGTCTTCCATTACTTTAATATTTATTTATTCAATTTACATTAGTAATTAGAAAGTCTAAAGTGAAGGACACCCGGAAGTGGTATCCCTTTTTTTAAACCATTGAATGTTCTGGCCACAGGTTCTTTGACTAATCTATTAAATATCGCGTTGGAATGAACTGATAAAGCACCACGATGCTTTACCGCTTCGGTTTTGAGATCTTTTGCCACATATGAAATATTAAAGTCTGTTGCATGGTTAGACACAAACTAGGGACCGTCAATGGTCATCTTAGGGTTTTGGACTAAAAACGTTGAATTTTGTTAAAAGTTGATATGAGATAGGACGAATTATACCTTGTATAGTAATAATTTATTTTCAGGTAAGTGCTGAATTTTTCCCAGGAGCCAATATAATTCTTCCAGTCATAGATTCATTTCATGCGTTTCTAACTTTTTCTGCTTGGGGGATTGAGCGATTCGTTTTGTTAAAAGTAACCAGAATACATGCTAAATTTTTTGTAACAAATCTTCCCTATATTTGGCTTTACTCCTTGTTTTACCACGTTTCCATCACATTCTCGAAGTAATTCTCATGCTATGGTGCGTTACACGAAATAATTGCTGTTATCTACAAAGGCACTCAGAGTTGTTGGTGCTGTGGGTAGTAGATTGTACGTGTATAGCAAGTACAGAAAAGGCCTGAGTGTACTGCCTTGGGGAAATGGAAACACCAGCATTAATATCTTATTAAATGCATTGTTTACATCTATAATATTTCGAATGCTCTATGTGTTATTTTTGTTTGTCGGTAATATTGCTAGATGGTTGAGTGTTCCTATTAAATCTAAATTAATGTCCAGATAATCATGCATTTTAGAGCCCACTTGATCAACACGTTTTAGTATTAATTCTTCCAGCAGCTTAAAAATTGTTGAAAGGTTATGATTTGGTCCGGAGGCTTTTCCGGTTTAAAGGTTAAATGAATTTCTTATAATCTACGTCTTAATTTGTTCCATTTTGATTTGTAGAGCAGGTTTGAATTCTTTGTAAAGAATAGTTGCACTTACACTGAAGATTATCAGACAAAATATCATAATCGGAGGCAATGATCATGTAGTTCGATGCCATTCCGTAAGTGGAAAAGAAGTTTAACAAGTCTGGAATATTGTTGTAATCTAAAGTTGTAATTATTGTTTACCATGGTGTACATAGTCCTCTTTCTTTCTCTTTGTTTAACCTGTGCTCTAATATGTATGCTTGCTATTATCATCACAGCCTGCTAGACACCTTGTAAGGTCGGAGAAGGTAATTACAGTACTTTTTGGTATGTCCATATAGTTGACATCGTGTGCACTGGATTACATTTTTCTGTTTCCTAGGAAGTTCAATGTGCACAAACAATGTTGTAGTGTGTTAATGTTAAAAAGATTTTTATTGTTCTCAACTGGCTCCAAATCAACAAAAAACATGTTCAACGACGTTTTATCCTTTCTATTTAGTACACTGACAATATTTCTAACTTTGTGGTCCAGGGTTGCAAGTTCATCCGTGATGTCTTTGAATGTCGATTGGATGGTGTAAGTATTTAATTACAGCTCTGTAGGCTCTTTCCTGTTTTAGTTAATAAATCTAGAAAGTTTTCGGTACGAATCTGGTGTATTGCAATTTATTTTTACAGTTAACTTCGGCAAACGTATTGGTTGTTTCTGAGTAATTGGCTACTCTATTTACAAAGATTGGGGAGGTCTGTTGTATTCGGATTGGCTTTAATTTGCATTGTTCTCTGATGCAAGTGCTTTATTTGAGGTTTTCCTTTTTTTAACACTTCTACATACTTGCCAAGGATTTGCATTGCGTGGATTTTCAATTTCTTCGTCACTGGTCGATGACATTCCTTCTAACTATGCGTTATTTTCAGAGTGCCGAGATTGATTAAATAATTGTTATTGCAACTGAGGGTAATTCTGCGATTGTTGTGGAGTTTGAATTTGCATTATAGTTGTTGCTGGTTGGGTGAGAATTGCGGAGACGGTACCGGCTAGCATTGCACAAAGCCGGGTGTCGGTGCGATCTGTGGCATTATTGAAATATCCAGGGCCGTTTCCAGTAGGAAACATTGTAACCAGAAATAGCAGTTACGTTTTCAGCTAATACAAAATCAATCAGTTGAAGCGCCTGATTAATATAAACCGACAAATCGCAATCTGTGATGTAATTGGCTCGCATACTTCCATTCTGTATCGATGCACTCGCCAAACTCAGTTTAATAATAGGAATTTAATCCATTAATTTTTTAAATTTATTAATTAAAAAAATAAAATCATATACCAGGTGACCCAAAGTATAGATCAGCTTTCAAATGTGGCTTGTGTAAATGTCAAAATTTCAGGAGAGGGGTAAGAAAGACAAATACCATTAACAGTGAAGATAGAGAAGTGGTTGGAAAGGCAACGTGCGTTTATGGTAGAAACCGTTGATTTTTACAAAATATTTGCAGTATAACTAAACCTAGTGATCTTGTGGTGTAAATATTTTGGACGACAGTTCAGTAGTAAGCACTCAAATGAGCAGTTCATCACAACATTAGAAAACATTGAAAATTTATCATCCTTCATTTAGCAACTGAAACATTCTGGATTGATTTTAAACAACGGTTTGCAGTGCCATCCATAGAAAATTCATTTGCTGCATTGTCTAAAGTCAGTAAACTACAAGATGAGGAAAACTTATTTTGAGACAATGATGAAATAAAAGGAGCTTGAACACTTATTTTTTAGCAACGAGGTTTACTTCCACAAGAAAGACTACCTATATAAATAAACAAAATTCTCGATATTGAACCATCTAAAACTTAAAATAGAAACAAAATAATTGCATTGAAAGATAACAAATTAGGCTACTTTACTGAGAATTTTCAAGACTAATTTATATATAACTTTTTCTCCAGGTCTTCAAAACACTTCGAGTACAATCCAAATTGGATTTTGTTTCAACAGAATGATGCCACAGTTTTCACAGCAATTCTCTGGACAATTTAGTTCCAAAATCTTTAACCTTCGTAGGAGCTCCAATAACTGGAGACACTATGGAAGCATCTTTACATAAGAAATTAGAAGAGTTAGATCGTTAGTTTGGATGATTACGAGATTTGAACCACCACTTTGCATACTTCCTCCTAACTGTTTTGCTATTCTAAAAATGACGTATCTTTTACGCAATACGCCTGTATGAAAGTTTCAGTGTTAGTAGAAGACATAAGCTGCAAATTACAACGTACGCTTGAAAATATCATGAACACTCAGCTTGATGATAATTCCTATACCTTGGCTAGTCTTCCCATCAGATTTGGAGGCACTAGATTTCGGAAATTTAAAGATATTGTCCTACTATGTTTTTGGCTTCAGTAAACAGCATTTTCTCTCTCGTCCAATCCATGTTGAATTACAACCCGAACATTGCAAATATTGCTCATTACTCTGACGCTCTTAATTCACGGGATGAGCTTTTTGAGGAATCGCTTTTACCTCCCATGCCTTGGTCCCAAAGAAATTGGGACAATTTAATTTCCAAACGAATAGTAAATAAAATTTCATTCAAATCGAAAATAAGTCAAGCTGCTTATATGGCTGCATATAGAATCGGAATATCGCTATGCCTTGTAGAGAATTGTGTAAACCTCATAAATGTATCTGTGAAGAAACAGCAATCATTAAATTTAGGCATTACTGCCCAAAATTGTTTTCTTACACTATTTATGGTTAATGTTTTGGTAATTATGATATGTTCACTTGCACAGGTTTACATTAAGACTACGGGCCGTACGATTCCACCAGAATAAAAGAACACCAAAGACATGCTTTGGAAAATCACAGCTATGAGATAAAGATCGGGCAAACACAAGTTTTGTCTAATTGTAGAAACTATTACCCAAGAATAGAAGCGGTGTAAATTTGTAAATATAAAAATAATTTTAATAGGGACAGCGGTTTCTATTACCCAAATCTTGGTTCACTGCTAAGTCAATGCCGACATGCAGTGGAAAAGCGAGTGACGTTAACAAATTCTAAACCGATTTACGTCAGCAGCTAGGCCGACCACGTCAGTAGCTAACCCGGAATTGTCAACAACGCCTCCCCACGACCATCGCTACCATGCGGATACAAGTGTAAAAGGAAAAGCACAAGAAACAGCAACTTAGTTTTAGAATGTCGTCTTTTAAAGACATTCTTTGTAGTTTTAGTCGAAAAGACAATAATTTCGAAACTCTGACCATAGACTAACAGTTTGAAAATGAACACTGCGACGCATGAGAACACCGACCATGAAAGCCTTTGCATTTATTTGATACACCTCTACGGGAACGAGATTTATAAGTTGGTAAGACATTTCAAGAACTTAGGTAAAAAATAAGTCGGCTACTGTCCGTCGTTGCCTTCTTGTTGCTGTTATTAGAAAATTATTCGAAAGTCAAATATCATTTTCGTATACCTTAAGCCCTACGAATCTATCGAAAAACTGAAGCTGCTTTAGTCACAAAAAACGTATATACTGTAAGACTCTCGCTCTGCGTTTACTGGAACTGATGCAAATGCAAGGTAGTCCCGCTAAAAGCATTTGCAAAGACGAGTGGGATATCGTAGACTGCACCACATCACATTCTATACTGCGCTGTCATTGACACCATAAGGTAATCTTCTAAGTTTTAGCGTTTATAAAAGAAAAGCGCTGTTACACAACGGCAATAAATCTTTTTAACATAAACTTAGTCAAGAAGTCATTAGTGCGCTAAAGGAGAGAAGTTTGTGGTAGTACCGTAGAAGCCGCTATATAAAACCTTTAATCGGATGAAGAGGTGGAAGTTTGGGTTGAGACTTTAGTCATCTTTTGCCGTGCTAGGTCTCCTAACAAGAACATATTCAGGGTGAAATTAAATGCTCCACGCGATCTCAAAAATAAGGACAGAGAAAGATAGCTGAACTGCTCGATTTGAAAATTTTTACCGTTCTTAAACGCGATCTCACTGCGCGGATACTGTGCTACACGAGCAAACTGATAAACAGTTCTTTCTGAGGGGCTGTCTTCAAGAATATATGAGCTTCTTAAAATGCACAAGGATAGCATATTACTGCGACCTATTGTTAGTGTTATATATAGCCTTATCTAAAAACTGGTCAAATACTTGTTCTTTGAAAGAGGTTCCAGTTCAGTACTTCCAGGCGAGCTCCAACGCGTGGCAAAAACGCTGCATATTGCGAAGGTCAAGGATATGACTTTAAAAAATATTAAATGTATATAAATATATAATGAGTTCTTTAAAATCAGTTCTATTACTTTCCGAATGTACTTTGTATAATTTGGTTGTTGTATAGACTTGCTGGGAGAATCTTCTACCGAATCAGGTGTAAAAAATGTATGAATATTAATGGCATTTTAAGTTAAGTTTGCATCTTAGTAAGCACAACAGGTGTGTTGCAGTAAATAATTCTCATACCAAATAAAACGTTTTCAAAATTTTTTTGGATAATTTCTAAAATATGGTATCGTTCACCTGCAAGTAAAAAATAAATAATTTTGTTTGAATTATTCTTACGTACACACCGATAAAGATTATGCTTAAAGCAAGGTAGCCAGGGCATTTAGAATTCCTTGTTAAAATTAAAAATCGAGATTTGCTCTAAATCTGAAATTTGTTAATAACTTTTGCTTCATCTAAAATTCAGTAAAGCACAAGAAATGTGTTCAGATTTTATAGATAGCCCTGAAGTTTTAAACTCTCCTGCAAAGCCACAGCAATTTTTTCCGTTTCAAAGAGAGCTTTCTCCTAAGCTCCGTATTTATCTGTTACTCCAGTCTTTGTTCGCGTAATTCATAGCTGCGGAACTCTCAGAAAATGCGCTTCTTTCTCGTTAGAAAGGGAAAATGCTTCGTTACATTCGATTGACTTTGAGCATTCCTTTGCTTCCCACTTTCTACTTCAGGCTAACGATGAACATAAATATCAAAATAACAATTGCAAATTGCGCGCGGTTATTGGTTTTGGCAAAATTTGCATGCAATAAAGCGCGAGTTAATGTTGAAGTACCTTTAATGTAAATTTTGCGTAATTTATTTTACGAAACTTAAACTTACGTCATAAAATAAAAACTACAAATATACGAAGAAATTACAGTTTGCTGTGTGTAAACTAAAAATCGCTTTGCCAGTTATAAAAATTAAAGAGAATTAGTTAAATTCATAGTAAAGTAATAGTTAAAAAATTACGAGAATAAATAGAAAAAGCTAAAAATAATATTAAAAGTCAAATACTTGGATCATTCAAAAATAATTCATACTACTACGATTGTTTTCTTTTTGTTAATTTTTTATTATGGAGGAGAGAGTGCACATTACAGAGGTATTTTCTTAAAATGTCTATGCACTTTTACCATTGTTCCGGCAGTTACCGTAAAGTTTTTAGAAATCGTTGTTTGGGTGAACAGCATCACTTGTGATAGCCGATTGAAGCTCATCGTTGAAGGAGAACACACTGCTTATTCTATGCGTCGTGTCAGGCAGTATAGTATATACGAGAGACTTTAATGACTGAAATATTAAAAGCAAAGTACCGTGTCTTCATTTAACCGTAGCGGCGGAGTTGTTTAATGATTCTCACTATTGCTCACTGGTAGTGCTTTTACGAAGGCACGGCCATTCTATGAGCAGAATCCTTCCTTGATTCCAAAAAGATAATCGTTAATTTTTGGCTGTGGCTGTTTGGGACGAGAAGTTATATTTTGCTACAATTATATAAATTGGCAATCTTTTTGGAGTATCGTGCTAATACCATGATCAGTTTGGTATTTGATGAACGTCTCCCGATCCACACTATATAACTCTAGCAGCAGTTGGAATATTTTCCCACCCTTCTATTTCTGCTGCCATCTTTAAGTTTTCATGGATTATAGTATTCGAAGTTGCGATTGCAAGTTGCCTGCTGTTTTTAACTTTTCAAGCACAGCCCTTGTTGTTTAAATTCTCATTTTTAGCACCGTTTTTCAATTTGGTGTTGAGTTTCCACGCGCTTTCTCTCTCCAGAAAAATTACGGAGTTTGTTGCTTCCATGACAATCCGCTTTATCTACAACTACACCAACAAGTCACTACCTTTCCTTCTGTGAGTTTCAATAACTCCATCTTGTGGCATCATGTGGCTCATTGACTTAATTTTGAGGACGACACCATTTAAATTGTATTATATTTTTTGTTCGAGTTCAAGTGTTTGTTCTGACAACTCAACGTAGGTTCTAAGCCGTAATGTTGGGCGGCTTTATTTATTACTACACTCTAATACAATATGTATAATCAACACAATACTAACATGTGACCCAAACAACAAACAGCACATCAATCAGGATCAAATACACTACTAATTAATTCATGTAATAAATTAGAATATACCTATGCTATATATAATTATAACATCAGATCCTAGAAATTAATTCTATCTAAACATGAAAAATAGGTACTTGGAGCTACCTAATGAAGACACAGAGCCACACCAAACCCCATAAAATAACTAACTCAAATAAACCATCGATACGCTATTATATATCTATGTAAAACAACCAACTACAAATAAGAGGTCAGTAGTATTGCAGTTGTTATTGAAGAAGAATAGTATTGTTATAAAAGTTTATCGTAAATTAAGCAAATTCCTACAGGTACAAAAAATAATATACCATACATGTCAACTGAAAGAGGACAGAGCATATGGGACACTAATCAAAAACCTCTACCATCCAATATCTACTTAAGAAATAAAAAAGAAAAGAGAAAAACAGCCATGTAGCACGTAACGTAATTAAAAACCAAAACTTTCTCTTTCGCTACATTATATTGACCTCAAACTTAACAACCAAAACATATATAAAATACAGTTATTACCTATTCTTGGTTTTTCTAATCCTTAGGGTCTAAATTTGAAATGGAAGAAACTGGAAATCGTATATGTATGTACAGAAAAGGACTTTAAATTCATCACAACAAAAGGAAGAAACTTCCTAGACTCTATGACTAGCAACAACTACAAACACCGCTCAACCGACATACTGTCTTACAGACCCTAACAAAATACCAAATTTATTGGATTTCTTTATATTTTATGATTCAGTCTCCAATTATTTGAAAATAGAATCCAATTAGAAACTCTTATTCGAACATGTAATGCAACCATAATTACTTACTTAATAAGTAAACCAACTACTCCCACGTTTAGCCCCAAAAATTTTACTGGAAAAACGTTTGTGCTTACATAGACAATCAAATAAACTTGAGCTTTAGGATAAAACATCTTAATGAATTAGACGGTGTAATACAATATTATTATAATCTAATAAGCAGAACTAATATTGTACCTTACAACCTTTTTGAACCAAGAACCAAAAGAAACCAATAGTATTCCACTTTATATACGAAAATTGCTATGGAGAAACGCAGAGCTAGAGAATACGTAATAACAATGATAAACTTATTTATAATAATTGAAACAAAAGCTAAAAATATTATTCAAATACTGTAATAACCAAATTCGCAGATCATACCGCCTTCTCATCAGTCAAGAATCTTAACATCTTCAACACCATCTTGCTTTAGTTGAACAGTAGTTATAAAAATAAAAAATAAAAGTAATAGAAGTTACTTTCACCACAAAACACAATGTTTTTCCTATGTTACCCTCCACAACACATTAATCCCAGCTAAATATCTTGGTCTACTCTTCGACCAAATAAAGCACTTAAGACTAAACGCCGGCAGCCCCGACGACTCTACTGATTACTAAAGAGAAATTCTCAGCTATTGCTAGAGAAAAAATCCTCATTTATACGTACTAATAAATCGATGTACAACACAGACAAATTTTAAAATCATTTAACAATTCCATTTGAAGGTATCACAAATACTAACACATGGACCATGTTGTGTTTTAAACCACGTAGACCATACAGACTTAAGGACCCTCTTGTATTAAAAGAAATCCAAAATTTTTAACACCGTATCACCACAAACTACTAGGTCATGGGAAAAATATATCAATCCTCCAAATGTAGTAGACAGTGGTCTATTGACTTACTACAATCAGGTAATGCTAAGTTCAACTCCCACCATTACCCCAAGACACAAGCAGAAAGATCATCGATGGGTGTTTTTCTTTATTAAATTTGCTTATTTCTCTAATAAATATATTGCAAATTGACTCTTAAATAAATAAAAAAACTATTGTAATTTCTTTGAGAGAGCCAATTCAGATTTTTAAGATAGATGTGACATAATTTAAGTTTCAATAAGTTGGTGTGTTGTTACAGTGAAACAACGTTTTTTATTATTGAATTAAATAAAATTAAATTTTTTAGATTATTCAGGCGTTGCCCATTTTAATTTAAAACGATATTTGCTTTTGAGATAATTTACCTTGGTATTGCATTTTACAGATGCATTTTGAGATAAATTACTAAGGGGTGCAAGTATTTTCGTTTTTGTTCCTTAACTCTAAATAGTACAGACAAAAATTGGTTCAAATAATTCATTAGCGGTAACACCAGAATTTAGATCTTCTGAAATCAGTCGAGAAACTTTACATCAAGTTGTTGAAATCTGATAATTTATCGCAAGAGCTTGGACCACACAGATGGACAATAAGTCGTCACTTTCATAAGCTAGATAAAGTCAATAGACGATGCAAATGTGCCTAATGATTGAACACAAGACTAAGTTAAACACCAGCTAAATATGGGAAGACAATTGTCTGATAATCGTTATAATCTTCTATTATTTTGTGATATATCTATAAATTCAAACCAGTAGTTAAGTAGAGACCAATCAGCAAAACTTGTTGTAAAGCATCGTGATATAAATACTTTATGTTACGTTTGATGGAATTAGTAAGATGTGATCTTTGAGCTAAGGTCGGTTCATCATTATTGTTTTATTGTCAACAGCTTGACAGAACGCACGCTATCTTTGCATGGTACAAACAAAGAGTAGAAAATGTAGCTCGTATATATAACTTTGTAACACTTAAAACATTTCCAACATACTACCACTTACTTCTTTCTTAACCTTAATCCGTCAGCCACTAGCAGCCCCACCAACTTTATCACTCCATAGATACAATTACACCAATTCAATTAATAACAATAGGAAGGATACAATAGAATCACATAACAGTAAGAGTAAAGACATTAACCAGCTGCTCAATAAATTTTTAAGACTTCAAAAGCATCTTGAAACCACTTCTTCACCGACAGATCATACTTTAAAATACTTGGATACACTAGCCACCCTGATAATACAGCCCTGAGAAAGTGCAATATTAATAAAGAATGCAACAGATTACTATGAACTACCGAGCTATCTTCAAGTCACATCAATCGAAGTTAAAACATTACTTTACGATATAACTTTATCAGCTGTTTATTGTCTACCTCAACATAACCCGAAACAAGAAACATCCGAAGAATTCTTTGCAACTCTTGGTCCAAAATTGATAGCGGGAGGTGATTATAACTGTAAGAACACTCTCTGAAGGTTTCGGCGGCTTACTGCCATCAAGTACAGAGAACTAGCTAAGGTTGTACATGGGAAAAATTACAATTTCTTGTCCACAGGCACACCCACATATTGGTCGACCGATATGGACAAACTACCAAATCTCATTTTTTGTTATCACTGGGATCTCTAACCCTTATTTGGATATAGAACCCGACTTTGAGCTCTCATCTGATCAATCGCCAATAAAGCAACACTAAGCACTACTGCAATAAACATCAAATCCGAAACTAAATTTCATAACTCAAAAACTGTTTAGAATGAGTATTGAAACGAAATTTAAACATAAAGTTCACTGACCCTGTTAAAATAGACGAAGCTCCAAGTAATTTAACATCAGTTCTCGCACAAGCAGCTCACCCAAGCCAAAATTGTAGGTCTCCCATTAGATATAATAAATCTAATTGTGGACAAAAGAAAAGCCCGAAATGACATTGAACTCACGCTTCAGTAGATAAAATGGCGTATAACCAGCTTACAAACAAACTTAAATGCAAATTAAAAGAAGCACACTACAGGTCATTTCAAGAATACATTTCTTAATCTCAATTGCTTCCATCGAATCTCTCACTTCGCAAACTCAACCCTACACCTGGTCACCTCACTAAATTTTTACATCCAATGATGACGCACCACACCAAGAAATCTAAGACTTTTTCGGCAGCCCTTTACCTCCAACAGATCCTGTTAGACCATTTACTTCTAAAGAATTCAAACAAGAAATCATTCGCGTAAATAACAGCAAAGTATCTTTCACTATAAGAAAAGATCACTATACACTAGTATCTATAAATAAGGCTATCATCCCCCAAGTCTCTTTAGTTTGATATTTAGGGCATCATATATAAGAGGAAGCAAGTTGACCTGAGATTTCAAAAGCTATACTGGCTACTCAAATAAAGCTTGCATTTGCCACTGGAAGACAAACTTCTCTTATATTAGACCATACTAATTACTATCTAGAAATATGGAAATAAATTATGGGGTCGTGTCAGCAAATCTAAGTAAAACCATTCTTTAGCGAGCTCAGCCAAAATCCTTCGTGAACTAATAAATGCGTCATGGTATGTCTCCAATCAAAAGATCCATACCGACCTCAGCAGTCCATTCATTTTCGAAGTCATCCAAGACCTCAGTAATAAACATCATGACCGGTTTGCAGTCCATAGCAACCCTTTCTTACAACCACTTCTACATTATCACGAAACAGAAGACTGAAAAGATTTTGGCCAATCGACCTCAGGTGACAAATTCGAGAACTCCTCGTTGGATGGAGAACTCATCATGCGTTAAAAGGACATTTATTATTAAGGTCCTGTATTAGCGAATTAGCTTATAGAATGTTTATATATTTATATCTACTATTACACTTCTTATTCAACTATTTAATGTTATCTTAACTCAAATTGTAATATTACTCCATTTAAATGCCAAAGTAATGTCACATTGCATTTGTAATAACTTTTATCAAAATTTTAACATTTTAATGACATAAAAATGCGCATTTCTCTTTCCAATAATAGACATAAATGTTTGGTTGGTTATAAATGTTTTGTTTTTATAATCACGTAGTAATTGCCATGAAGTGGCTATCAAAGTAGACAAAACTACAAAAGATGATCTTTCGTCTCCCTCAAAAACTAATTCCGTTGTGTCATCGAGCTGCAGAACATAAAGACAAAAAGTTATTCGGAATGAAATATGTTTTATCCGCACTTTGATATTTGCCGGTTTCCAATTACGCCGTCATTGGAGATCTGCTTTGTGGTTGTCGGTTATAGCACGCCTGCCAGGTTAAATAAAATTCCTGCACTTTTTCTGTCGAAGCTCTTTTGTGCGATTTCATTGATTCCGAAATCGAGGCAAGGCAAAATTCAGTGCGGAACAAGTTGCATGACATACAAGGCGCGCGAATTCGTTTTTGATATTAAACTTCCAATTATAAACAATAAAAGGTTTAAGCACCTTTATTTTGGCAATAACTTTTTTAACTAATGAAAAACTTATAGAAGATTGGTGTCAACTTCAAACCAAAAAGCCCATCAATGTATCTTTTCCTTCGTTTATAGGTGTGTATTGGCTAAACGATGAAAGATTATGTGAAAGGTGATAATTCATAAAAAGCATATTTGGTATTCTTATACAATCTTTAACGTAAGCGATTAGATCAAAATTTTGATATTTTGTAACGATCGTTTCTAGGCACAATCAAATCTACAATCCTTGTAGAATAAAGCAGTTTACTTCCAAAGAACCTTAAATTAGAGGTTGAATTGAGTAAATTTAAATCTGTAAGCTCAAATAAGTATTGGGAAAGTGATAAGAAAAGAAGTTAAATTTTGATCATAAAAGTCAAAAAAGTGTAAATAATTGAAAGCTCAGAAAGTGCTGATAATTAACATAACATTGCACGAAGATCATAAGCGACGCTGTCAATGGTGCAATGAATTTGCTAATTGTCAAGAACCAAATGTAATTCAAAAATATTATGGTAGTATAGATTACAACAAAAGTATCAATTTGTAAGAAAAGAAAGAGAAAGAGCGAACGACTCGCCTAATTATTTGAAAAATCAAGAAAACTTACAGACCACTTGTAAAGGCACAAGTTTCTTTCAAAAAAGGATTTATGTTAGATGAGGTAAAACGTTTACATAGATAATAAAAAAAATAAAAATATATAACCATTTGACGGAAAAAGAAAAATTCAAAGCAAAATCAAAGAAGTAGTTAGAAACAAAAAAGAAAACAGAAGAACAATTAGAGTAACCTATCAGAAAAACTATAAAAAGATTATACGCCATGGGTCTAAAATAAGGACACGGAGAAACTATAGAAAGTATAAATATGAGTTAAAGATAGACCAAAATTTAGTTAGTAGTAAAGAAAGGATATAGCAATAGAAAGAACAAGGCGTAAAACTGGACATAAATAAATATAGAGGTGTGAAGAGAGACTGAGTTAAAATGCATATAGAGAAAGACAATAAAGATATAATTGCTATGAACAATAAGGTAATAAAAACTTACTAATAGATACGTGGAATGTTAGAAAAACTTTTACAGAGGGGGTCGAAGTTATGAAGAGTTTAATAAGAAAATATAAATTAAATGTAGTGGCGTTGTAAGAATCTAAACAAAGCAAAAAAGAAATTATAAATATTGAAAGTTATACTTTTTTTAGCGGAGGAGGAAAGAGATAAAATTGGGTTTGTGGTGAACAAACATGTAAAGAAAACAGTAATTGACTTTAGACCATTAAACGACAGAATGTCTATTATACGTTTTAAGAAAAGTACAGAAAATTGACAGTAGTGAACGCACACGCATCCTTAATAATAAAGAAAAAAATACTGAATACAATAAATTAAAAATTATAATTGAGGACTTTAATAAGAAAGTAGTATAATATAAACAAAAAAATTGAAAAAAACCGATAAAGCAGGCTATTAGAAAAAATGTTCAAATTAAAAGTAGACGCTCACCAGTATGAAAATTTACGGACAGACTTGGAGAGCATCAAATGACATAATTGATGAGAAAACACAATAATTATAAATTATAGTCAAAAACCTACAGTGGAGAAAATAAAAGAAACCTAATGTACGAAAAAAGAGGGAAACCTACATAAAATAGACGCTTTACGAGAGGAAATATAAAATATTATCCATAAATTAAAGGGTTGGTTTTAAATATAGAACAATAATGGCTTAAACTCGTAGAAATTTTTCATTGGATAGCTGAAGGAAGTATCAGGACGGAGATGAGAAGAGGTTGAAGTAGATGATTAAACCAAGATTGTATCAAAGCAATGCCGAGTAGAACATAAGCAAGGTTAGTTATGTTAAATCAAGAGACTCGTAAAAGTAAAGAAAAATAGTTACTACAAAGAACGATAGTTAAACAGTTGTGTAGTCAAAAAAGAAAGAAAAATAGAAAAAACGTTACAACAATAAAAAAGTCAGGCATTCTTTTGAGAAAGAGGAACCAAGGCTATTGTGCAAGTAGCATTGTTTGTAGGAATAAAAAAACCTAATTCGAGGAGAAGAAAAGCTTTTATAGAAGAGCAAAACATCAAAAAGATAACTTAAAAAGGCAAGTATGAGGATAGATAGAAATAAAAATAGGTTTATCAGAATTAAAGAAGTATAAGAAATTATAGAAAAGCCAACTGATAATAAAAGCCCAGGAAATGATAAAATACCAACAAAGTTGTTCAAATATAAAAAAATCACTGATAAGGTAAATATAACTAAGAGAACAAATGCTACGAGATTGACTTATAGTAATAATTTGTTCAATTTTTAAAAAGGGAGACAACACATTGCAAATCAAATCAAAGTGTACTCAGAAAAAATAGTAGGCGAATGCTAAGTTGAGTTAAAAAAGAGCATATCAGTAACTTGCCATACATTATAATTGTGACAAAAAAAATTTCATAGAAATAGCACTGATCTACTTATTATTATAAATTTCAAAAAAGCACATGATAGTATAATAAAGCAATGCTACAATTGAGCATACCAGCAAAATTAGTAAATTTGGTGAAGATGACATTAAATTAAATATTATATTACTCAATAAATAGAACTGGAACCATTCTTACCAAGTCGCAGCAACGTTTTTCTTATGCAGACAACGTCACCATTATTTCCAGGACAAAACCAACATTCTGTGATGGTGGAGGAGAATTTCAATAGCCTGAAAGAAGAGTAAACTTAATGGTAAATGCATAAAAATTTATTGAGAAAAAGAGACAATTAACAGTAAAAAATAAGCATGGGGAAGATTATAAATTTAATAGTTTACAGTGCGTTAACTCTCGGAGTTATCTTTAGTAACGATGGTGATGGTAATAAATTAGATCATGAGTAATGATTGAATAGAAGTGTGGTATGTTTGCGAAAACTATTTAAAAATATGAAGTGAAACTAAGAGCACACAAGAGTCTAACAAGACCAATGGTGATTTATGCGTAGCAAAAGTCAATGGTATGAGAAAAAACTGCGAGGTGTATGTAGTGGAAATAAAGTGAAAAAAACCAACTAAGAAATTGACCACCTATATTCAGAGTCTAATAGCAGTCAAAAAGTGGCTTGATGACACAGAACAAAATATAAAAAAAGAGAAATTGACAACAAATAGAAAGAAATACAATAAGTTCATTAAAGAAGCCCTGGGTCTTCATGGCCTGCGAAAAAGATACAGTACGTTGTCTTTACACAAATTGTTTGTATAAGATTGCTTCCCTTTATTTAATTAGTTTATAAAATGTTCTTTCAATGTAATATTTGTATGCCAAAGACACTAGTTCTCGCGAAGAAACTAATTCAGTTATTAAATTATTAAATTTTTGTTAGCTGTTAGGTACAAAGTACTTTGACGTATTGTATTATGACATGTTGTCTGGTGCAAAAGATTAAATAAAAAAATTATTCTTCTGGATGGTAATGCACTTTGCCATAAAACAAAATTAAGTCGATCATAGATGATCATCAAAAAACTTAAAATTCATAGATCAGTGCAATTTTTGGATCTCAAACCCATATGATTGTGACTAATTACATGTGTAGTATAGGGAACAAGTGGTTATAAGATATTTTCCTTAATTTTAAAAGTGTTGCAAGATAATTTTAAGAGTTTAAACCTTTTTAGACCATTTTAGTCATGTTCGATCATTTAGTTCCAATTTAGATAAACACAGTCGTCTTTTGTAAATTATCTTCTCTCTTTTTTTGGTATTTTTAGATCACTTAGTATCGCATATTATTTTATTTTGTAATTTTTCCATTGGATTTACATAGTTCTTAAGTTCAGATAGAATTGTTTATTACTTAACAACTGTATTAATTTCTTTTAATTAACCAAAAAAATCGGGTAGTTTTTATTCAGAGAAAATGTATTATGGTGAAACATGGATTTCTTCAATTAGATTCTTCTGTCCAATTGGTATATTTGTATACGTTTTGTATTTAAGTTGCTAGGTTGGATGCGTGCAACAAATACAGTAGCTGGCCTAGAGCGCTGCTTTGTGGAACTGCGGACTGTATCGGATAAAGGTCTGCAATTTAGTCTTTATATTTTATGAAAAATTGTTTGTCTGTTGAGTAGGACATAATTTGGCCAAACCTCGTCAAAGGGTTGTGATTTGGATCAATACCTATCACCACCGAATTCTTTAGATGTCTTGCTGACCATACAGTGTACTTATTTAGCTGTTTCATGTTAATCTCAAAAACCCATCTAGTGGTTTGGTATCAGTTCTGGTTTCCTCAAGATGAGTTTGATTTTGAACAGAATCAATTTTTTCAACATTTTTGGAACTATATGGTGCTACTTGACAAAAAGTTTTCCTTAACTTCCGAGCTACGTATAGACTTGGTAAATGTCCTGTCTTTAAAATGGCATCGTGCATTTGTTTAAGAGAACGAATCACTTTGGTAGGTAAACTTTTTTGATTTTGACCTTCGTGGATATTATTTATTATACTTTATTTATCATTAACAGTTTTGGGGATTTTGTTTTCTTCCTCTGAATACTAAAAGAAAAGAACCTTGAAGGCATTGGCTAGATGACATGTATTTACAAAAAAGATTTAGACGTTGACGACTCTTTAAAATTGTCTTATTTCCCATTTATTTATTAAAACTAATAAAATATATACAAAGCTATTTATTAGCATGTAGATTCGTGATTTAGTGATTTTATAAATAATTCTTCATTCAATTTTTTATAAATAAAATTAGATGGTACCACATAAAATTATAAAGATGATGGATTAGCACAATATTGAAATGTATTGAGGCTTTATAAAAGACTGCATTGTCATGGTAAAGAAGTCCACGAAAATGAGACAAATTTGAAAATCTTTTTTTAAAGATTTTATAATGAGACTTGTAATTACAAAATAAATTTTTGAAGGTCCTATAAATAATCTATAAGCAAAAATCTACGAATAATCAAGAAAGACACATACAATAAGGAAAAAATAAATTAATGTCAACATGACGAAGAAAATGCCTAATGGTGTCACATTTTTGTTAATCTCTAGGCCACATTTTCAACCGTCGGTGATTGGGTTTCTCCTTCAATAGGATCATTTTACAACACATCATGATATTTTGTAGCTTTTTGTGTAATTACATTTTTTGGCGTATTGTCGTTAAGTTTGATCCTCCATTTTCATAATTATTCTATCAAATTGAGGTATTTTTCTGTTCTAGATGATACTTTACCAGGAGTTGATACGTCATAAGTTTACACAAAATTGTCAGTATAAAACACAATTAATCAGAGGTTACGACCTTCTCCGGACAGGATGAAAACCTGCTGTAGGCCAATCCAACTTCCTCCTTCTCCATGTGTTCATGGTAGAGGACTTCAAGCTGTCTTTGATGTTGTAATGCCACAATTCGGGGATCAAGTGGTAACACAAATTGTTGTGTATCCATGTCTGGATTTTCCTTGCTTTGAGGGCTAGAAGCCTTTCTGAAATATTCACTCTTACCCTTGTTACCTCCTTAATCGAGAGCTTGACAACTGTCATGTTGATATAGCTATCACCGGTTACCTTAAGGGGCTATGGCATCCCTTTCAATGATCACAAATCGTAGCACCATCACAGATGTGTGAAACTTTGTATGATGCATGATGGCAAGCACTTGAGAGGCGTTTTGGCAACCCCAACTGTTATCTTGGCGGTTCATCTTCTTGTTCTAGATGAAGTTCTTTTCGTTTGAAAAGATTTTTAGGAAGTCAGCGCTGTCATGCTTGATATCGTTCAGCAGTGCTTGGGCCTTTTACTTCCTGTTCAGGGCGAAAGATTTATAGTGCAGGTACCGATGCACAGTTAAACTAACCGTCGACCTTTCCAAGCTCATTACTTTTGCTAGTTTATTGAAACTCCATTCAAGATCCTGATGGATCTTCTCTTTTAATTAAAGGACAAATTCATCACTTTTCATGCGATCAAACTGATAGCTATAAGTTGCTTTGTCAGCAGCTACCTCTTATTGATCAGATTCTCTATACTTCTTAGCTATGTCGTAAACTTGCGATATTTTGTAGCCAAACTACGCAAGGAGATTGCGTATACCTTTCAGATTTCTTCCAACTAGTCTCACTTGTTTTGATTTGTTTAGTTTCAGATGTTTTATTATTTATTTTAATTTAAAGAGAGCGACTTTCCAGGTAAGCATAAAGTGGCAAGTAATAATGATGTGGAAATAACTTATTTATACAGCAGTCCTTTATCCTAAGCCTAACTCACATCTGAAAATAATGCAGAACCACCCATTTTGATTAATTCGTTTTAAAATAATTTTTTTAATAACTTGGATATTAAGTAAGTGTAAGGTCGCTGAGATTTAATTTCACGTTTTGAGAATGAGGCTTTGGGAACAATTTTGTGAAAAATTCCCTCAAAAATAAGTTTTTTTTATATTTTTGTTACAAGGTCTACCAGAGGATTTCCGATTATTGAGTAATTTTATTCCATTTTGGATTTCTGCAGCAGTTCAATTTTGTATTGGTAATGAGATCTGCAGTGGAACGTTAAAGCAAAATTCAACTTCTTCATCTATATCTTCAGAAATTGGCTTAAAAACCAACTCCAAATATTTAGCATATGTTTATAATTTTTCTTTTCGAATCTTTGTCAATTATCTGTTGACCATTCAGAGATGAAATATGTGTTGTAGGTTCTTTAATATTTTCCAGAAACAGAGAGTGAATTAATATAAGTTTTAAAACTTTTATTCCGAGTTTTCAGGTTTATTTTTCAATTTATTGTTAGCTGATTAAATCTTCTACAATTATCGATATTGTGATTGCGTTGCCATTTTGCTCTTACATTTCTTTTTTCCCTCACTAATTTCACGATTTCGAGACTGTTGGTTAAAAAGAAATCTAATAAATTAGGAATTGCATTAATATCTGTTGGCCAATACGTTGGGTTGTCTGCAGAAAGATAATTATAGTTGTTTTTGTTATAAGCTTGAGGACTTCCCTTCCTTTTTTGTTGTTAATCTGGCACTTCAAAGTCTGTGTTTTACATTAAAGTCATCATCCGTGATAAATCTTAATCCTTAGGATTACAGTTACAGTTGTAGCATCTGTTTCGTAATCTCGTGGACAATAAATTGTGTATTGAATGCCAAATTTAAAGGGCGGTACTTCGTCAGGTGCTACAAAAGTTTAGATACTTATTGCTGTACTACTATGAAACGATCAGTCCGGACGAATGTCTTTCAGTGTAGTACGTTTTCAAAACAAGCCGTAAAAACGTTTTTACTCCTAGTTTTCTTTGTCGAAAATCGTAGGCATTTCACAAAACAATGGATTTAGCCGTTATTGGATAATGTTGTTAATGACATTAGTTAACATATTAATGGTTGTGCTATTTTGATCCAATATTTGATTCAATAATGTTTTAAATTTTTCGAAGAATTAAACAAAATTTGGTTTTTGAGATTGAGATCTTAGAATTTTTTAGTAAAATAAATGATCTTGAATTGATTATTTGGTAGGGGAAAAGCTCTTATGAGCTGAGGTGATATTTACTTTTGTAATTTTTGATAAATTATAAATCCTTTATAGTTTATTTGGTGTAGTCTGCGTCGTAAGATAGAGGTTTCTAAAGTGTGATTTGTCTTTGTGCATGTTTTGGTGTTGAAAAAAGTAACACACTTAGAAAACATACAGCCGATTATATCTTTTGGTGTGATTATAGTTTTGAAATCTCGTAGATTGTAGTATGTCCTTTTAGCCCTTGGAGGTTTTATTAAAATTGATTGATTGATTGACTATCATAAGGGTTAATCGTAGGTAACGAGGCCACTTTAGCACTGCAACTCTGCCGCCTTTCGTGCGCCCCTTTTCTTAATTAAGGAAGATCTGTGCCTTCAACTAATTTTAGGATGTTCTTTATGAGGTTGTCATGACTGGTAGATTGCCAGAGATTTTCCCTAAAGAGTTCCTACCTTTTGCGGTACAGTGCTGGGCAGTTAAAGATTATATGTGAGGTTGTTTTTCCTTTTCTTCTTATAATCTGCAGAGCGTGTCATCCCTGTTTACTCCTATTCTATGGCGGTGCTATTGTGGGTAGCAGTGTCCTATATAAGTCCTACTACCCTTTTTATTTGAGTACGTCATCACTTAGCCTACTATAAGGTTTCGCAATTAGTTTCTTCCCTAGTCTTTGCCCTTGTGTGTCATCCGAGCGAGACGAGTGTTGTCCTTGCATCCACTCTTTTATCGCCAATCGTATGCTACATTTGGGTATGCCTAGAACAAGTTTTGGTCCTGTAAATGGAGTGTTAGCACCGTTTTTGAGAGTACGTTTGCCCTTTCATTCCCTTCCACTCCAGAGTGGCATGGCAGTCTTTTACAAGTTTGGAGTTGATATAAGGTGACTTCAGCGCTTTAGGGACAGCTTGGCTGTCAGTTAGGACACTAATGCGTTATTGAGTGTATTTGCGTTTAGTATTCTCTATTATGCATTACATGATGGCAAATATTTCAACTTCAAACACTGCGGCGTACCTGCCTAAGGGTAAGCTAAGGTTTACTTTTGGTTTTATGCCATGTGTACCCGCCCCTGTTCTTTGGACAATGCGGAATCCGTCTATGTACCAGACCACCCTACTTCTGAGTTGTGATGGGTTGCCTTTTGCCCAGTCATGATCGTAACCCACATTGAAAGATTTTTCAAATTAGTATACCGGTAGGGTGTGGTCAGTACCCATGCTTAGGATGGTATTTTCTTTGACCACTTCCTGTATTCGTTTATGCCTGCACCGTTCATTGTGCCTATGCTAGGTACCGCTAGATTTCATTCTATGCTTCTCCCTTTAGATAAATATCCAAGAGGATGAGATTTAGGAGTGCTTCCATAAATGCTGTAGGAGTACTACTCATGACTTCGTAGATACCCAAGCATGCTAGTCTTTGTATTCTAGTTAGTTTAATGACAGACGTTTTTTGTTCAAGTTTTGGTCACCATACTAGTGTTCCAAACGATAACATGTTGTAGAAACTATTACACTTAAAAATATTACAGTCCATTATAATATCTTTTGGTGTGATTATAGTTTTGACATTTGGGAGATTGTAGAATGTCTTTTAGCTCTTAGAGGTTCTATTAAGATGCAGATTATAGAATTCCTTATTATTTGCCACAGGATGCAGATCTATGATAAATATTGGTAATGTTTTTATGTTACAAACACGGCGTTCTGTTTTTTCTAGAGTTATTTTTATTTGGTTAATGGACAGGTAAGTTTTTAATAATATACAGTACGGTCTATCATTTTTTATTTTATATTCTTTACTATTATGTATTAGACAAATTGTCTGTAATTGTTTGAATTGTTTTGTATTGAATTACATTAGTAGCTAAGTATTTTGTTATGTATTGTTCTTCTTCAGTAATATTAAGAAATGTGCCATTTTTTGATGGTTATAACTCATTTCCTCATTACCTTGTATTAATGCTAAACATCTAATTGTGTGTACTCCTCATTAAGTTGTAATTGAGTATTTGAATTTGATATTTACTTTCTTTTGTTAGAAATTGGATAACAAACATTTTTGTTTAAAAAAAATTTAAATTTAAAGCTGCTGTGCAGCGTTTATATAAAGAGCCTTCCGATATATAAATAAATTTATTACTTATAATCGTTGGACAAAATTAAGAATCACGGATTGTCCAAGACTTACCGCTGAAATACTCAAACCACAATTAAAGACTACATATGAGTTCTTGGGGTAATGCAGAGAGTCCTTGTAAATTGGCTGCATGATTTTTAGTCCCACTATTGTACCGAAACCTCATCTCTAGTCTCCATTTGTGGTAAAAAGTTTATATAACCTTTTAAAATTTACAGCTAACCTTCAATTCTTTTTACCCAAAGACAACAGTCTGAAAACATATCTTGCTAGTCTTATTCATGTGGAATTTGTCATGCCATGCAATAAAAAGCTTTTAAACGGCGATCCTCAAGAAATATTATTTTTATTATCATACAGATTTTAATTTTTTGGCCATTTATTAATTTTAGGACACTGCAGCTGATTATCTGTAAGTTCACTTAAAATTATTGTTCTCTTTTGTAAGATATTTTAAGGTACTTTCAGTGTTTGATATTGTTTTATTTATTTATAATAAATAATTGGTGCACTTTTTCAAAAATATGTTAATATAATGGTAAAGTAAAAACTCTAGCTTTTCTAATATGTAGTTAAAGCAGACAAAAATGGTGTTACTGTTTTGAATGCTCTTCTGCTGATTATGCGTTCATATTCGAGAGCAGGTGTTATCCGCAGATTGTTCGAGTCGAGTACAAAGTAGGGGCTTTAACACGTACGCTGTCGGAGAAAACAAGAATTCAAATGAACATTCGCGCTCAAGGCACGGAGACTAAAGAAACGGGCAGTAAAAATGTGCGTTCTCATGCAATCCCATAATTATACAGAAGAAAGCTGTGGCAAGCCGGAATTTTCAACGGAAAAACAGAAATACCACCGTCTAGCCTGCACTTGAGAAAGTAATTTAATAAAAATAACTCGCATAGACTCTAAAAACAAACGTGACTAAGCTTTAGTTTATTTAATTACAGACAGAAAAAGAAATATTAGGGGGTTTGCACCAACTAGCGCCAGCAGTTTCTGTAGTTAATTTTAACTTATTTGTGCTTGGAAGCATTTGTAAGATTCTTATTCAAGTTATATACCTGTACAGAAATGAGAATTAATGATGTGTTAACGTTTGTATTTGATTAAGTCGTTCAGTCGCCGACAAATATCTAAATGTTTAGCTTATAGGAATTCAAAACTTAACGAGAGTACATTGTAGTTAGCAATTAAGTGTTTTAAATAGAAAGCAAATTATTGTCAATAGCAAGAAACTCATGTTAGGCCTTTACAGAGAGAAGATGATTGTAACTACCAATCGGCATTTAAATTCTTTAATTTGTCTCTAAATTAATTATTTCATACTTAGACATAGTCTACTAGGAGGCATTTCCTAGTTATTTAACTTCTAGTGCTTGCTGTTAAATATATTGCGAACAACAAAGTAGTATGACTGATTAAAGTTTTCCAATTGAAATTGTCCTTAGTAGTTTCTAGTTGAAATCCGTTATTGCCAAGGGCTTTTGTTTATCCTGCTAAATTAAAGCTTGGTTCGTCGGTTAGTTTACAATTTCATAACTAAAACAGATGATTACCTTGATATAGTTGTTGAGTTTAGTAGATTTCTAATTTCTTTACACTTATAATTATTTCTAGGAATCTTAATCGAAAAGCTTATAATTACCAATGTTCCGTAAGAAACAGGGTAAATTATATTTTTAATAATAATTAATTACTCTAAATTTGAGATCAGAAAGTATAAATGTGCATCTTGCAAAAGTAGACTCGGAATACGAGGTGTGTTCAAGTTCTAAGATCTCCATTTTTTGTCAGCAGTGAGAGTAACTAGATGCGGGAGATATTTTGGAATTTGCAATATAGATGGCAATGTATATAGGTCGAATTACCGCCATTGTAGTGAGTGTTGTCTTGTATACTTCTCCTCTTTTTCGTCACTAATTGAGTTAGACATACGGTAGAAGGTATTATGGGTGTTAAAAACGTGCGAAAGTTTAAAATAGGTCGAGAGTTGTGTGAAAATGAACCGAAGCAGCCGAAACCATAGTTGCCCGAGTAGAGCAAGTTATAGAAGACAGTTGATTGTGTATGCGTGATATTGTCTGTAAATTTAGCATTTCCGCAGGATCTGTGGAGTCCGTTCTGAATGATGACCTGAAATACAGAGTTTCTTCACACTGTCTGTGGCTGCTCATTTTCTAATCGAGCCGTTGTTGCATCAACAATTTTCCAGTGAGCAAAACATACCCTCAAAGAAGTGTTATCAGCAGCCATAGAATTATGACGACGACATTGGGAAAAATGCGTACGTCTAGACGGAGATCATATTGAGAAGTAACAGAAGTTCCAACTTTCTTGGATGAGTACTTTATCAGAAAAAAAATTGGGGACCTAAGAACTTGAACTTCTAAAGTATGCGCTCTGTATTAAATACATCTTAAGTTTGAAGCAATTTGTTTCAGCCTTAACTTTTGCAAATAGAATAAAACATTTGCATGTTTCGTTTGCTAGTTCAGAGCATTCCTGCATTTTCGTAGCTTCATAGGTAATCTGCATTCGGGGAGAAAGTTCAGTTCACACGATATTTCAATAAGTTTTTCTTCCGCATCTTTTTGGAATCAGTATGCCAAAAAAAAATTGTCTGGAAACGGATTCAGTAGGCATCTGAATTTGTCATAATTTTTTTTAACTTCTTTGGGCAAATAGCCATAGAACTGTTGCTTTAAATCTCAATTATTACTTTATACGTAGTTATATCTTTTTCCCAATTTCAATTAAGTATTTTTATAAATCCGTTAATTTATACGTGAAGAAGAAGTATCCGATTCTGGCTGAACAAACGCACCCTTTGATTCAATGGAACAATGCCAAAGTCGAAGGAGCATCTAGTCAAGAATTCTTTCATTTAAAGGAGCCAGAATGGTACTTTGATCAAACCAAACTTTCGGAACGACGGTAAAAAATCAGGTGGATAGAGTTTCTGAATAGATTCATACATAATCAGCACAGACTTTTTGCTCGACTTTATAACATTGCATCACGTAGGCTTATAGTTTCCATCTGTTGCCTCCCCCATGTCTAGTTACAACACGCCCTCTTGCACTACTTTAAGTCAACTTTCTTTTAGTTTTCTCTTTGTTATTTCCTCCATTTACTATCAGTACACTTTCTTAGCATTCTTGTGATATGTTTCAGCCATATTAATTTTTGAACTTTGACTAAATGTGGAACATTTGAACTTTTATATGCTTCTTTAATTTACGACTTGTTCTTCCTTCGCTTGTATTTCTCCAGGAATTTTCCAAATTCTAAATGTCCAATCTTATTGTCATTTGCTTATTGAAGGTTCAAACTTCTCAGTCATATAGCACTGTTGGAGTTCCTATTCTTTCATGTATTCTTAATGTAGTTGGATAGATCCTTTGCTTTTTGCTGATATCTTTATGATAGTCTTGTTTAGTTCTACCTCTTCTTCGTTATTATCAGTCCTAAATATTCGGCCTGCGTTACTTTTCCAAAATCAGATTCCTTATTACTTAAAGCACTCATCTTAATGTAATTTATCTCATGCCCAGGTTGTTTTTATCTACTCACATATTTTGTTTTTCATATTTGTGAGTTGTATCTTCTATGTTCTTGAACATTTTTCTAGTCCTTTTTTACTTCTTGCCATTAACGTCACGTTGACTATACATTGATGTCTGTTATTGTAGATTAGTCTATTTATTTGAAGTTCACTTTCTCTAATCTCGCCTCACCTCAATGTCCTTGGACAGCCCTCCTTTCATTGTTACTCCGTATATTGTCTTCTGTAAGCTAATTTTGATTAGGTTAATTAATTTATTTTTATTATTGAATCACATATTTTGATAAAATCAATAAATAGAATATAA
This sequence comes from Sinelater perroti, assembly GCA_036346155.1. Classification (NCBI taxonomy): domain Eukaryota; kingdom Metazoa; phylum Arthropoda; class Insecta; order Coleoptera; family Elateridae; genus Sinelater; species Sinelater perroti. The sequence continues at coordinate 6,329,424 of JARFIY010000111.1, read as the reverse complement.
AATATAACTACTTTATATTGTCTTCAATAATGTTGCTATCCTATCGGTTAGGTCTTGTAGATAGCTGTCTCATTTTATTTTCTTTCCTTTTTTATATACGGGACACAGTGTCTCTCTCTTTTCTTGCCATATTCTTGTTAGTAACTGTTTTCTTCTCTGGATAATATTATCTTTAGCAATTGCACCTAGCTTACCGGTTCTTGCAATGTTAAATGCATCTTAATTAGTAGTGTTTCCTGATATAAAAATGGCTTGCCCCTTGAACTGGGAGTTTAGTTTTCTTTTCAGGAACTCTACAGGATTGCCTTTCTTGTATTGATGTTTGATATTTATATGTCAAACTAGCTTTTTGACAAGGTTTATCAACAAGTAATACTGAGATTTATTGAAAATGAGGATAGAACTATGTTTAAGATATTCATCGCTATACTATCTATTTTTTTAATTCTTGTTGCTTTCAAACGTGGATAATGTTAATGATCTTTTTAAAAACATATTTAGATTTAACAAAATGAGATGTCTTATGACATACCGTCATATATTTGATATACTAACTAGTCAGTAGCACAGCTTAAAACCAAACTTAAATTTACAGATCACTTCAAGGCTATTTAGCACTGTCTTAAAAATGGTGAAAAGTTTTAAAAACAAAAAGATTGAAAAGACGTTACTTGACAGATGATAGCGTAAATAAAAAAGACATTACTAATAAAAAATGCATTTGTAATCTTGGAAACGGGGTTTAGAAGATCCGTGTCTGAGTTAATGGGAAAAATGAAACGGAAGTTACAGGGTAAGTCTAAATATGTTCGAAATGGTTATCAATTTTTGGTCTAAAAATAAAAAATAATTTCTATTTCAAGATATTAAATCATTTCAAAAGATGATAGAGGTTTTTTAACCAAAAAATCTCCTAATTTGTATCCAAAATTTGGAAATTTTGAAAAAACACTTCAAGCTGCAGACCTAAGTGAGGATATAATTAAAAACCTTTCAAAAAGATACTAAAGGCAAAATCATACAAGAAAATAATAGTTTGTAATGTACGTTAATATGGCAAAATAGCGTACTACATATGGTTATCCCATTTAGAAAGGGTAACTCTAACTGGTGGAGACTCTTGTCAGAGACTAAAGAAGATATTTCAGTTTCCAAAATAAAAAAAAGTACAAATGAAATTGCAAGACGTCTTTGCAGACGATATTTAAATTTATGGCCGTTTTAGAAGGAAAAACACACACCGTGATCAAAAAAGCAATCTATTTTAATGGTTGAAGGTTTTTTAGATTTGTCTTGAAGAGACAGGCTGCAAGTTGTAGTTTTGAATGCGATCTGAATTAACCATGGTCAGATAATCGCAGAAAAAGAGTGATATTTTGACCAAAAATGGTATTGTGAGGGAAGTGCGCGCAAAATGCAACATTTTAATCCTTAACAACATTCTCCAGCTAATCTAACTAATCTCCGCCGCTGTAATCTAATTAAGTGCCGTGTGTCATTTATGTTCATAAAAATTGTGACCGTGTTTCGTGCGTGATAAAGTGGAACCATTCGTTTTTATAAAGCCAACGACAACTCTTCTATCATTTAAGGTTTGTAAATGTGTTTAATGAGATTAATTAAATAATTTAGCCAAAGAAAACAATTAACACGATCCGAGAATTACTACCCTTACCATGAAAAGCAATTGAGTGTCGTTACGCACCATGAGTGATGTGTGGAATTCATTTTGGTGCTTACATTAGATGTTTGAATTTTTATAGAACCTAAAATTTTTGAGAAATAATTTTGTTTTTATTTGGCTACCCTCGTAAGCACGCAGGAAAAAGACCAACGTAACAACATTTATCTTGCAGTTTAACTCTAAAAATATATACATTTTTTGTATTACGTCTGTTAACCTTATCTTGTTATAAATGAAAAAAAGATAGTTTTACTGTTGAAGAGTAAAACAATATATAGGCAATATGGATACCAATTTTGTATATAGTTTAAGGGTGTTTAGCTATAATTGTAAAAACGCGAAGAAGTCGTTAGGACGTAATTACCAAACAGCTGTAGTTTCGCATTAGCATTCACAGCATTAGATTTGATAATTATTTTAAAATGGATCAGTCGGCTGATTAGATTTGGAACAAAATAAAAATAAGTAGATTATACACATTGTACGTTTGGAAAATTACGAGTATTGGACTCTCTGAAGTGGAAGCTCGTTAAACCTTTAATCGGATCAACAACTGCTGCTACAGGAATTTTAAAAACCTAAAAATACCAAATAATGCCGCATAGAATGCGCGATTTTGAATGTTACGTGGTTATTAACATTCATGAGTGGTAAACAAAACGTTTATGTTACAAAATTAAACTTAAGGTGTGTCTTATATTTTTGCATTGTAATAATGCTTATTTATTATGCATGAGAATTGTCTGAAAAGTTTTATCAATTTTTATGAGATGGTACTACAATATCTTTAATGATAAATATTACTCTCCTAACGACCTTTTTATGTTGTAGCAAGATGCAGTAGTCTAACAATAATTTGAACTTGCAAAAAAAATTCGAGCACTGATAAAACAAGCTATTTGGTTGAAAATTGCGAGGGGGTTTAAAAATTATATTTACGGATAAATAAATTTAAATATGCCCTTGTATAAACCGAATGCGAAACGTGCTTCGAATGCTAGTTTAGATCATAAAAAAGGTAACTGAAAAATCTGTCAAGCGAAAACTGAAGCTATAGACATCTTAAGTGAGTAAATTATTTTATACGAGAAACTGTTTACGAAAAGCTGCACGTCCAGTGGGTGTAATGTTTATTTTAGCCAAATTGCAAAAGGATATTTCAATGCTTAGTTTAGCAGACTTCAGCAGCTTATAGATATAAGCACACTTAACTCATTGTTAGTTAAAGAATTTGTTATTTTTTTGTCTCAAGTCAACTCAAATCCGAAATTTATATCCAGTTTGCCCTAAACATACGTAAGGGTGCACTCAAGTTAAAACACCTCCACATTTTTTCTCAGGACTGGGAACAGATGGAAACATGCGGTTTATTTCAAAATAGGCGCGTAGTCTTTGTCGATGTGTGACAAAGATGGCAGTATTGCACGGCAGACAGAACTCTAGCGGTAGCGACGAGAGCGAGGGCTGTTTTTGATACTCAAAATGGCGACGTTTTCATTAAAATAACAGCGTGTAATCATTCGCCACCGAATGAAACTTATCGCCAGTTGAGTAAGACATGTGGTGATGGTGTTATGGATATGTCTAATGTGCGTTTATGGGTGGTACAGTTCAAAGAAGGCAGAAAATCGTGTGACAACAAACCAAGGCAATCTCGGTCTCGCACCAAGCGAGTGGAGAAACTTGTTTTGGAAGATCGCCGAATGAGTGTGGAACACATCGTCTCCAAAGGTAGCATTTCCGTAGGATCTGCGCTCACAATCCTGCATGAAGACCTGAAAATGCGGAAAGTGTCCTCCAGGTGGGTACCACGAATGCTGACAACTTTGAAGTGATTTCTCATGCTCTTTACTCATCTGACCTGTCTTCTAGCGACTTTTGGCTGTTTACAACAATGAAAAAGACTATTTGTGGTTGCAAATTCACTAGTCGTGCCGCTATTACATCAATGATTTCGCAGCGCCCGTGGAATTATGGCGTCGACGTTGTGAAAAATGTGTACGGCTGCAGAGAGATCACGTCAAAAAGTAACCCAAGTTTCACAGTTTTCGTGTGATTAGTTTGTGAGAAAAAATCGGAGGTGTTATAACTTGATCCGATAATAGAACACTATACGCTTGCATGAGAAATGTTTCAATTTTTCTTTTAACATTGTAATATTTTGATAGTTTGTGCATTTTTGCTAATATATTAAACAGTGCAAGTTAAGTTGGACTACATTGATAATCAAGACTTTGAAGATAAGATTAGCAATGCCAATGAGAGAAAAATTTGCGAATCTGCATTGAAATAGAATGTTGGTTTCTTTATAAACAGTTTTAATGTGTATGCGTTTTTTAAAACTATTTGGTGTGCCCCAAAAGTATGCAGCCATATCATGCTTGTTCTTTCTTCTTTTCTGATCCTTATTTTTTTAGGCTGTAGATCTGAATCTCAGATCATCCTGCATTCATTTCTTTCGAGTCTATCTGGCTTTTGTTAGAAATTTTATCAATCACTCAATTTTTCCCTTCCTCCCACTCCTTCTGTTTTGTTTATCCTTTTCCGACGTCTATAAATGTTAGAAAGACTTTTGCTCTTTATTTTATCGTACTCTATATTAATGTTTTTAGCATATATAGGTAACAACACGAGTTCATTCTGGTTGTTTATGAGATAAATTTTGACGTTTTGGCATTTGTATTGATACTATTTAGAAGAGAATTTAACCTGTTATTTTAAACCTCGATTTCTCTGCTCTCAAAGGAGAGCTATGAGATTTTGAAGAATCTTCACTGTCTATTATGTGGGAAGTAAAAGTTTGGCGAGAATGTTATTTATCAGGAGATGAACTGGGTGTGAATTTTTATATGACAGGTAAGCTTCTGCTAGCATCTATTGCACTCAGACATTCAGGGTTTTTTTATTTCAATTCCCACACCAATGATCTTGCTGGTTGGGTGGAAATGGGGGCACTACTTTTTACCAGGAAAAGTTTATTATGTTTGCCAAGTACTGAACACATTATCTTTTCGCACGGCCAGATAATGCTTATATATTCAGCTTGATGTTTGCCATTTTGGAAATCTTTACAAGGTGTACCTTATATTCGTTGAAAGCAATTAGGGCACTGACTCCTGTTTGAATGAATTAAGTCAGCTATTTTATTATTGGTTGTGGAGCTCACGTGCATGTTTTTTACTACTAATATACAGCTGTAATGTAAGGCAAGAAATATAGGACGAGAAACTTTTAAGATTAAGAGTTAGCATTTTTGTTAAAATTTCTAATTATCGAATAAGCAAAAAAGGCAAGTTTTGTGTTAGGGCTGTAGAAACAGTTTCAACTTATGATTGTCGATGTTTCAAGTCTGATGGATCTGGTGATGAAGAATTTTGCAACCGAATGGATTTCTGTTGCGTGATGAAGGGGTTTGGCATCTTCTTCTGTTTCTTCCCGTCGTATCTTCTTATCAGAAGAGTCGTGATCATCATGGTCTATTATTTGTTGTATTTTTGACGATGTCTTTCTATTTTGGTCGGTTTTGAGCCTCATTATTGGCTTCTCTATTGCAGTTTTGACTTGATCTAACCATTTCTTCGGCGCTCTTCCTCATGATCTGGTGGCTTCAATGCTTCCTTTCGCCTCTAGTTTTCACGTTTTGATATGTAGCTATAGTATTTTAGGTTTTGTTTGTACACTACAGTACAAAGGCGATTATTTATATTGAGTTCTTGTAGTACAGATACATTTGTCCTTGCTGTCCAGGGTATCTTCAGCATGCGTCTCCAGCATCACATCTCAAAAGTGTCAATTCTTTTGCGTTATATTTTTGCTGTTCACGATTTGGCTCCATATAATGATATGGGGAAAACCAGAGTTCTTACCTATGACACTTTTGTGTTGTTTGTTACTTATCGATAACTTAGTCATAGCATTTTTGCTTATTTGGATTTGTCTGATTATTTCTATTGAGTAGTTTTCCATGTTGTTGATAAGTGTACCCAAATATATGTAATGGTTGACCGTTTCAAAATCAGCAATTTCTTTTAAATCAGGCTGTGGGGACTTTTGTTTTTGTTTTATTTAAGTTTAATCCATATATAAGAAATTCCGTTATCTCATCTTCAGTGGACGCGAGAATAGCAGTCATCAGCATATCGGAGGTTAGTTACCGTTTCGCCATTGATCTTAAATCCTCCAATGGTGTTTTGCAGTACTTCTCTCATTACATATTCGGTGAATATATTAAACAGTTTTGAAGACAAGATGCATCCCTGCCGGACACCCTTTCGTATGTTAAATTTCTTTGACTGCTGGTTGTCAATTTTTATTACACCATGTCCATTGTTATATAGCCCTTGGATCAGTGTGATAATATCCTGTGGAACCAGTCTGTTCTCTTTCGATCTGCTGTTCTACATTCATTTATTATATGTAGCAAGATCTTGCTGATATGCGATATTAGCGCAATTATCCTATAGTTGTCATATTTGTTATTTGGTCCTCTTTTGTGTGTGGGTATAAAGAGTGAGCTGCACTAATTTTTTGGTCAGATTCCCGTGTTTCAGATGGCTTGGCATAGCATATGTATTACATCGACTCCCAGTTGGCCGACAGCTTTAATTATTTCTGCACTAATTCCACTGCTGGCAGTTGATTTTCCTGTCGTTAGTTGTTTGATAGTAGCAACAATCTCTTCTCACATATTGTAAGGTTCTTTCTCCTCTATCATTGACTGCAGTTTCTTTTCAGGTTGTATGTGGTCGTTAAACAGTCTATCACTCTATATTCTCTATTCATTAAAATTTATGTGATGTTAGTAATTTTCTGGTTTTGTTCGATTAAAAGGTTCCAGTTTTACGGCTTGAATTCTCTTGTGATATGTTTGACTGCTTGAAAGAGTCGTTTGGTGTTTTTTTGGTCAGTATAGTGTTAGAGATCTTGACATAGTTCCTTATAGTAATTAATTCTATCAATTCTGCATGAGCGTTAAATGTCTCTATTTATCCGCTGATACAGCTCTTGTTCTTGGGTCTTCTGTATTCCCGTATTCTTAAGTTTTCTTCTTTCTTCTATCAGTCCTAATGTATTTAATGATATCCATGGTTGTTTAGGATTTGTTGTTCTGTTTTCTGTTTCTACGGCTTTGATATTATTTTCAGGCTTACATCTTTATTGTTTGGTTATTCTTTTAATAATGTATCTGTTAATGCTGCTTCGTTATTAATTGGCATTCTTTTGGTTACTTTTTTGTTTTGATTATATGATTTAATGGATATTTTTCTTACTAACAGTTGGTGGTCTGTGTCGCAGTCTGCACTGGGGTAGGTTTTGACATTTCTTGTAGTTGTTTGCCATCTTGACAATCAAAATAAATTCAATCTAATTTCTATGCATACCGTCAGGGTGCGTCCAGGTATAAAGTCTTTTGGGTGGTGTTGGAAGAGAGTTTTAGCTATTGTTAAGTTGTGAATGGTAAAAGGAGTCTAAATCTTCATCTGTAGATTGTAGGTGCATATATTTGCACGATGTTTAAATTGCATGGTTTTGTACGTATCTTTACAGAAATAAGTATATCGGTGTATATTCTATCTCATAACAGATTTAAAGAAATTCTTATGTATTATGAATCCAGTGCCATTTATGCTGTTTGCGTCATTTCCAACAAAGTACACTATATTTCCCCTGGTGGTAGTAAAATGGCCGTTACGCCAATGTGTTTCTGAGATTCTAAGAATCTTAATATTTAGTCTCATCATTTTTCTTTCTACTATGTTTAGTTTGCCCGTTAATAACTAGGATTCTCGTGCTCAATGTTGTTATTTTCAGATTTTTTCTTATATGCACAGCTTCTCTCATTACCATACTCCCCAGAGATCTGAGTGGGGTATTGCTTTTAACTCCGGAATAATTTTTACTAAGCGAAACCATAAAGTGAGGACCTAGTTACTTCCTTGGTTGGTGGGGGTGGGAGAAGGATAAGTAGTAAATAAATAGGAACAAAATGGGTGGGACCTGATTCCGCCAGGAAAGGGAGGTGAGGGAAATCAAGAGCTCGCGTGGGCAGGGTGCGCTAAGGCCCTGTAGTAGGTCTAGCCAACACCGGGATCGAGGTGACGTACCTACCCGCTACCCTGTAGTTGTCGTCTAGATAGTGGTTAATATAGATAAGTTTTCTATAGACAGTGTAATTAGAGTTGTCGTTTGAAGGATGATAAATCTGATATTGGCATCAATTTGGCTTAAGTGGGAAAATCATTTGGGAAGCGTATCTTATTCATGAGACCAAGTAAGAATGTATAATTAACATATGATACACAAAAAGGTAGATTTAAGGAGAAAAAATCGTCTATAAAAAATGTACAAAATTGAGGAATGTTATTGTTTTTTATATTGTAAGTTGATTTCAATAAGCATAAGGTCTCATAAATTTAAATACTGGTGAACAGGGAGACGTCGTCGAAGCTGATTAAGAAATTATATTTGAGTACAGAGAAAGCTTCGAGTATTTTTAAAAAATCGTAAGAGGTTAGGGAGAGGAAACTTAAATACACTTACTATAGAATGTAAATAAAAGTTTTCCTTATTTTTGGTTTATATTTTCGGTTACTATAGAATTTTGAATGTTGGATAGTGATTTTGGTTAACAAGTTTGGTTTCGTTTTCAGGTTAGAAGTGGTATCGTTAGATAAATAATTTTAGTAACTACATCTTACTGATGTATTTTAAATTCTTTAGAATCACTGTAGCGTTGCCTTTGTTCGCCTGCAAAATTGTAATATTGCTATATTATTTCAGAGCTTGTAAATCACCTAATTTGGAGGCTTTAATATTTGATCTTTGCCATATAGCTGTACGTAGTCCATTGGCGCATACTTTTAGTGAATGAATAAGAAGAATTGCATTTGGAAAATGAAGTGTTTAGTGTGGTATACGATTTGGGTTTGCAACAGAAAAATAGGTCACTTACAGGGTAGTTGGAACAATTATGTACGGTGGAATTGGTTAGCAATGGTCGGGTATTGAGTACTTGATTGTAAGGCAATTTAAAAAACACGTTTTAGGCATTAGTTTTATTGTTCGGTATATTTGACGCTTTTTATATTTTTTAAAGAACGAATCCCAAATAATAGGATGGATATTGGAGATGCTTATTATACGGAAATCTACATAGAGTTACAAAATTGGTTTTATTGAAGTTCGGTTTGAGTGAAGTAAGCGTGAACGTAGCTTAGTTAATTTAATAATTTCCCCCTATATGAAATATTCGAATAAATTTTCGTAGTTAATAATATTTGAACAATTTAATTCGCGGATTGAACCGCGTCGGTTTTCAGATCAATCTTGAGGTTTCGCCCTCTGCTTTGATGTCATTTTGAAAAGAGTTTAGCTCTTTGCTCGGGGTTTTAATCTGCCGATTCCCCAAGGACAGCTAGGAGTGTTTGAAAAAGTATGATCTTTTATTTGTCCTGATTTATAATTTATAGGGCTAGAAATGAAAGTTTTTCAGGAGATGCATTGGGCTGAGGAAAGTTTGTTGGCTTGGAGTTGTTGCCAAAGCTATCCCACTAGCAAGTTAATTTGTGAGGCAATTGAAATAGAAAAACCCTACAATGTTATAAGAAAACCCCTCATTATCTCGCACCATCGGTTACCCAATAAAAATTTCCGCGACTTCACGCATCTCCCGCTGAGCTTTTACTTCTAACCCCATGAATAGTAAAACAGGACACTCAAAAGATTAGTCTTCGTCAATATTAGATCTGAAAGTTGCTCTTCCTTTTCTGTCTTCCGATATTTTAGCATCAAATAATTTTGAATAAAATTCTCTTCGAGTACCTAAGATTATTTTTGTTTCCATTTTTAATTGATCAGATCATTTTATTGGTCTTCTAGTGCTTTTTTATTCTTATCTACAATTTTTATTTTCTGTTTTGTGTGTCCTTATTCATAACCTGTTCCGTTGCCTGCGTCCTTGTATTTAGTTGTTTTCTGTTTAATTTCCATCTGAGTTTTATGAGGTTGTACCTGTGCCTCTTCTTGTTCTAGTTATTTTTCGTGGCCTTTCTTGTAGGTCTTCATCAGGGAGAGTTCTTCCTCCCATCTTTTCTTTTGGTGTTTCTTCTTTTCCTGTTTCTAGTTCGAATTCTATTCCCATTGCATTCAGTTGTTCCAGGTGGAAGTCGTCTCCATTGATTATTAATTTGTTGTATCTCAAAAGAACATGGTGGACTTGTGCTCTTATTTTATTTCTGCGTTTAATCAATTGTTTTCTAATTTCCTGTTTCTTTGGAGTAATCCTCCTCTATGTATATGCTTTTTCCTCTCAAGTTTTTAGTTCCTTTCACAATTTCCATTTTCTTTGCCCATTTTTCAAATTCCACTTGTATAGGTCTGATTTTTCCTGTTCGATATTTACCCAATCTTCTACCTTCTATTGTCTCTTTTTCCATTATTATTTTTATTCTCATGTCTCTAAAGGTCACCCTTATTTTTTCTAGTAACTGTAGATTACTCTCCTCTTCTTGATCCTCTAATCTGTGTATTATCGTGTTCCTGTTCTTGATTTCCCTATTCATTTCTTCCAACATCTTCTCGTGTTGTGCATTCTTTTGTTTTAGGCATCGGTTTTCTTCTCTGAGTCGCTCGTTTTCTGTTTTAATTGTTTGTATTTCCTTTTGGAGCCTATCTAGTTTACTTTCCATGCGTAAATCCCTTCCCTCCATTCTATCCAGTTTCTCATTTATTTCCTTCAACAGTTCCTCCATTTTGTTATTCTTTTAATTCTCTCTTCCGATCCGAAATTTCCTAAGACCGGCTCTGTTCGTTGTTTACCTATGCTTATGATGTTCACGGCGTATTGAAAAATATTCCTCGCCGGCTTTGTAGATATTTGCCGCGCTATCGGCTGACCCCGAATCGACTTCTCGGAAGGTCACGTCGATCTCAGCGTCTATTTTACTTTAAATTTAGTTAAAAGTAATGGATCCCACCTTAGTTTAATATCCTTCTATTACTATTGGCACTTAATATCACTTTATACTTCACTATGAAAATTAATTTGCTCTCGTAAACCCTGTAATTTATAATATTCGAAGCACGAAATTACAATCGGTACTTTGTGTTTCCACTCCAGGACCAGACAAACAATCAAGAGGGAAGAAGTAGAGGACGCAATCCAAAAAATAAAAATAGGCAACGCCAGCGGGGAGGACGATTTATCTCCAGAGATGTTAAAATGGATAGGCCAAAAAGGTATAGAATGGTTTTGGAAAATTTGTAGACAAGTATGGAAAGAACAGAAAATACCGAGAGACTGGGAAACAACCTAATAGTACCAATCTACAAGAAAGGATTGCAGTCCCAATGCGAGAACTATAAGCCAATATGTCTAGCTCAAACTAGTTTTAAAATATACACTAAAATCTTAGAAAAAAGGTTAAGAGATTATATAGAACCTGGTGACAATATTTATATAATCAGAAATATAATCGAAAGAAAAATTGAAGAAGGAGAAGAATTGTATCTAACATTTGTAGACCTGAGAGCTGCGTTTGATACAGTAGATACAAGGGAGGACTTTGAATGAACTGAATATGGATAAAAATCTGATAGGAGCAATAAGAAGTTCATATAAAACAGTCAAAGCAAAGGTGCAATTGGACGGGCAGAGATTGGAGGTGTTCGAAATGATTAAAGGTATCAAGCAAGGGGACAGCTTAAACCCTTTATTATTCATAATTATCATGGACAAGATAATCAAAAGAATAAAAGAAAAATATAGTCAACTGAACACAGTAATTGGATATAAAAATTTAGAACCAGTAAAACTAAGTAGTCTACTTTACGCAGACGACGTGATACTAATCTCAAACACCAGAAGTAAAATGCAGAGGTTGGTGAATGCATGGACGACTGAAATAAAAAATATGAGTATGGAAGTGAACATAAATAAAACCAAGACCATGATTGTAAATGAGAAACAAAAAGAAGATCAAAACAATAAGGACATAAAATGTAAAGACAAAAAATTGGAGAGGGTAACGACGTTTGAATTCCTTGGAAGTACAATAACACAGGATGGGAAATTAGATGCAGAGTTAGCAAACAGAGCGAAGAAATCGTCAAGAATCTATTACGTCATAAATAAATTATACTAGGCCATAAAGACATTGATTTAGAGGTGAAAAAGGAAATATATAATACGATAACACTTCCAATAATAACTTATGCCAGCGAATCATGGACACTTAAGAAGAAAGACGAGGTTAAAATAAATGCTATGGAGATGAAACATCTCAGGAGGATGGCAGGAAAGACTAAGTGGGACAGAGTGAGAAACGAAGACATAAGAGAAATCGTTAAACAAGGAAAAATTAAAAAGAGGCAACTGAACTGGTTTGCGCACCTGACAAGAATGGAACCAAACAGAATTGCAAGAAGACTAATGGAAGCGGGAAAACCACCTAAAAAACGAAGTGGCAGACCTAGAAAAAAATGGATGGACCAAATCAAAGAAATAGCAGCAGAAAAAGGTGTGACACTGGAGGAAATCAAAACAATAGCGAGAGACAGGAAGAGGTGGAGACAATGGATACGGGATTAGAGACCATCATCCGACGCTCGAAAGGGCATAAAGGATTAGAGAAGAAGAAGAAGAAGTTTTGTGTGTTTCAGTTATATCTTCGTTTAATTTTTTGACTGCTTTTTGCCGTTTCTCTTATATTATAATCGCCTCCTATCATTTTGTATCATAGTTCGGATATATTGTTTGTAGACGCCATCAGTTCCATCGTTTTGCTTCTTCCACAAATTTCCTCCGCTATATTTTGTTTTCTATCTTTAAAAACTACTTATGTTTTCTCTGGAGTCTATTCTAGTTTTCATTTCTTAGTTTTTAAAATTCCTTGTTTTTCTTTTTTAGTATTTTTCCATATATTTTTTTGTATTTCAGTTTATAAATTGCAACTCTGCTATTATTCTTTATCTCTTCTAAAGTATTGGTTTTAATAAAGCATTTTGCCACTCTATCTCTGGTTCTTTTTTGTTTGATAAACTTTGAATGTGTAGTATGTAGCTGATCTTAAACTTTGTTCGTCTAAAACGAATTAAATTTACTTTTTATTCTTTATTATCATTTTGTGTTATTTTTTACTATTCATTCTATACTTACTAAAATGTAGCATAATATATTATTAATTATTGGTTACAGCTTATCTGTCCTTGCAGACTTTATTTATTTTTCAGTTCCTCGTATGTATCCTTTTTAAAATTTTTTATTTTCTTCTATTTTATTCTGTTTATTCCTTTCACTTCATTTTCCTAAAATAAAAATTTCCCACACTATAGTTTTCAGAAACCCTAGCCTATTTCCAATATCAGACAGTTTAGAGCTGATTTTTGTTAATTTTCGCCGTACAAGTTTAACATTTTCAGGTATTTTGCTCGTTGCTAGTGTTTCGGGTTACTCTTCTCAGATTCTTGATTTGTTGTCGTTTATTATATAATTTCAGGAAGCCTTCTAAATTACAGTATAATTTCAAATTCGGTGAAGGTTTGCTCAGTCAAACGACTAAGAGACAAGACTTCCCCACAGTGTTCTTCTTGATGTATATTAGGAAAAGCCAAATTAAAAATAGAAATAGCGTAGTGCCCGTTTCAGCACAAGTAATAATATCACCCAAGTCCCCAATATTATACTTTAAATATTGCAATCTGTGCTTGTAAAATAAAAGCGATGTTCTGAAGAAAGAGGCGCAGAATAGAATTATTTATAGCTAGCGGGGTAGTATCAACACCTACTTATTACAAAATTATTTGTCACCATCTAAGAAACGGATTCGTTTAGAATTACTGAATTTTAATTAAAAAATTGTTAGGAAAGGTACCCTTACAGGACAAAATTTGTTCCTTTATTGATTGATCATTATTATAATATTTTAGGCACTTTAAAAACCTAGCAATATGGTAGTTCCAATTAGACTTACCTAGCAATATTTCCCAAAATTTATTTTTGCAACTTGGAAAGAAGAATTGAACAAAACAATGCTTTATTGTGTCCGATATTGTAAAGATTATGACATACTTTACTACATTTTAAATTTATTACGCTTTCTTACTCATACTTTTCTTCTACAAGAATATCCTTGCTTTTAAATTAATGGACTTTTTAGTATTCTTTGACATGCATCTAATTAAAGCATAATGAAAGTGACAAATTGATATAAAATATTAATTTGGACTGTTTAAAGAAAATTGTTATTTGTTAATGTAGACTTCAAATAACAGAGAAATTCCGAACAATAAGCGCCGTGAATGCCATAAAGAGAACAAAAACGGTCTGGCTCGTTGAGAAGGTAAAGATAATTTTTTCTTAGAATTTATAGTTAGTAATTATGAGCAGTTACTTAATAAATTATCGAGATTTTGTGTAAAAAGCGGAATAAAAGCCAAATGTTTAGAGTTTGCGACAATAAATTTGAAAGTATTAAAATTATGACACAAGTTGCGATCCATTTCAAGGAAATTAATTTTTGAAAAATCGAAGGTAACTAAAAATAATGTTATTATGAACACATTTTATGTGCTAGAAAACGTAAACATTTTATATACATATCCACAAGTAAAGTAATTGTTTTGAAGTAGGAACATAATGAAATTTGGTGGAGTTAAATACCTGATTCAGGTTTCAACTAATGCTTCCACGTAAGCTAATTAAGGTTTGCGTTTTAAATTATTAGTTTGTGACCTCAATTTAGTTTCTTCCTATGGATCTTAAGTGGTATTTTCTATAATTAATACTGATATAGGCAAACGCTTACTTAATGTAAGTTTGCAAACTTTAAACAGCAGAGCTTGTTATTAATTACTTTATTTCAGTGCCATTAAAGTTTATTTAGCTAGTTGAACAAAATGTTAAAGCTGTAGTAGATCTAATAAAGAAAAATTAAAATTTGAATACATGAAGCTTTACTGAACTTCCGATTTGTTACAAAATGTGATGAGTAATATTTTAATAATTATAAGAAGCCACAAAAACAAGAAAAATTAAAACAAAATTGTACAACATTGTAATGCTCCAATAAATAAAATAAAATAGTTAAAATCCTTATATTATTCCAATTTAATATAAAATAAGTTTTTAACTTCAGTAGTTAACTTTAAATATTTGGTTATAATTGCCCATTAATTACTTTTAGTATTAAAAACTTCAGCACAAATTTTAAAATTGCAAAAGTCAAAGAAAATTACAAAACTTTCCCAAAACTTTCAGCCGCATTTTCTTAATATGAGCGATAGGGGAAAATTCTTGAATAGTTTACTTACTTGTCTGATGATTTTTCAGCGCAGCGCACCCTAATTTTCAAACAAACGGGATCGCGAGAGTACGCGTCGTCTGCGAGCGCAGATCCGCGCGTCGGTGGCAGTCGGAAGTTAACTGAAAGCTCTGGACGATAAGCGCTGAAAGTTTGGCGGCGCGCGCCGAGCGCGCCGGAAAAGCGCGACGCACAGCGCCTCGCCGGCGTTTTCCGTATAGGATGCAAATCCAATAAACCGGTGTACGCGCAGACATAATTGCGTGAAATTACGTCGAAATTGCCAAAATTCTATCTGTCAACAATATTAAACGTCGAAGTGACATGAATTTTTGCGCCTCTGCCGCCCCTAAATTACAGTTTCGATCGACGGGATAAAAAAACGTTTCCTGTGAGAATGTTGGTCTCAGTTAATAATCACTATACATGAAATAACTGAAAAATACGAGGGTAAATTGAACATACATTAGAATCTTTTTAATTAATTAGAGCATAGGTTAAGCGCAGATTTTTTCCTCTTTTGTTACTTCATATTCAAACTTTGGCGAGAAGATAAGGGACCTGTCTTGCAAACACTTTTCGAAACTCAAGATAACAATTTCCTGAAGATCTAAAATTAATAATTAATCTGTGCTCATCCTTAAAAAGGAAGAGAACAATTCAGTTACTCTGCTCCTTAGACAAGACTTTGGCATCTCCAATGTATCAAAACTCATATATAATACATCACATATCATAATATTTATTAATTTTTGAGCTTTCGATACCATCGAAAGGAATAGAACTGTAAGAAAGTCGTATCGACTATAACAATAAACCTATAAATAACATTTATACAAATGCAGCTGTGACGGCCAAATTATATGAAGAAACAAACCCTATAAAAGCAGAACAAGGAATCAAGCAAGACGATGGGCTATTGCCTTCTATTTACAGTTGGCCTAGAACATGCTTTCAAAACGCTTAACTAGAATATAAAAAGAATATCGAATATAATATCGATCGTAGGTAACGTAGTCTTAATACCGGATGATTTAGGAGAAAACACGACAAGAGCAACTGAACTTAATATTTCCTGTAGGAGAATTGGCTTAGAAATAAACGGCGGTAAAGCAAAGCTCTTGACTGAGTGAAAAACCAAAACTGAAATATATAGACAGAGAAATACTCGAAAAAATGTATATTTAGTTTATGAGATCATAATATTGTGAGATAACTAAACTGCTGAAATACAACGGCGAATAAATCTAATCTGTAAAATAAATGAATTCTTTAAAGACAGGTTTAAAGGTAACATCCCCATTCACTTTCAGAGAAGGTATTTGATCAGTGTGTGTTCTAAGTGATGACATACGGGTGAAAACCTTGACACCGACTAAAAAAATAACAGAAAAACTTTGAATACCTCAAAGAAAATAGAAGTATTAATAATTGGAGTAACACTTAAGGCTAGAACAAAAAATGAAGAACCAAGAAGAAGAACACAAGTTACAGATGTTAATGAAAGAATAAATAACCTAAAATGGAATTGGGCGGAATGGAAGGTGGAAACCGAAGATGCTGGAAGGAGACCAAGAGTTAATAAACAAAGTTTAGAAAGACCATTATGCGCAGGATAGATGACATCAAAAGAATAACAACTAACTGGATGAATAAAGCACAAAATAAAATGACATGGAACAAAAAAAGAGGCTGACATAATGATAATCCTTGAATGATGATGGCAACCTTTATTTCTAACTCATTTTTGTTGTCTTCAAATTGTTGTAAGGAACTAGATAATAATCCGTTACGCAATAGACTAGAGGAGCTTTTGCTCTGCCATTAACTAAGAAAAAGGTAGCTTAACGTACCGCAAGAGTGAAATCCCCTTCTAGAGTCTCTATATAAAATAACTATAAATTGCACTCTTTCTGTTTATCTCCGTTTTATATTTGATTTATCCTCGTAAAGTATTATAATTGTAATAAGGTTTGTACAACACTTGTTAAACCATTACTTACATGGAATGCTACTTAGTGTACATTTTAATAAGAACATAGTCAATGATAGTAAATGTAAATTTCTTTGTAAATAGACAAGAAATGTTAAGTTAATCGACGCGCATATATTTAATAAAATAGTTAGCGAAATACCGCCCCAATTTCCTCTAGAAGGCAATTTAATTTAAGACAGTCTAGAATATTTCAAAATGAACCTTAACATTACGAGTTACTCGTAAATTTTCTACGCGCCGAAAGCACTAATTGTAATAACGCAATAATAATATTAAACTAAATTAAATTACAATTATCTGTAAGTGCTCCGTGCCTGATAATCGCCATTCCTCCCACTACGTATTCTAAAAACGTTTTACGAAGGCACACGCGTCGGGTTATTGCTAGTCCCAGTTTAAAAATACTGCTGATAGTAATTGAACAAAAAATTTTTTGGAAAAAGAGGTAAAGTGCTAATCAGAGCCGTGTGGATCAGAGCTTAACTCTGCTGGAAACCATTGTGCCTGGTGAAAAGCCACAACCTATCAGAAGTGCTCGGTGGAATAGATCTGTACTAGAAGAGACCAATAAAAAATTCTATTAATGTCCAGGCCTAATAGAACGTAAAGTACTTGAGAGCTTAAACGTTGCCTTAAAGAACTAGACAGATTTAATGTGGGCAATCGATGCACGAAAAAAAAAACAGTTAGGAAGACCGAAGAAACTAAAAATAGCTACATTAAATGTCCAAACACTGAACACAAAAGAAATAGAATTAAAAAGGATGTTGCAAAGAAGAGCCATCTACATTGGCATTATAATGAAGACTAAGAAACAAAGGGAAACCAAAAATCTAGAAAAATATACATTCATACATATACGTGTACTCGTACCATAACGAAAGAATGATACTTAAGATTAAAGTTCGAAACTGAAAGAGGATATATGACGATACCAGATGCCTATATGATAGATAAAAAACAGTGGAAAATTCTAAACAATTTTATAATGTATTACAACGCAAAATACTACTATGTAGTGATCTAAATACACTAGTAGAGAACCAATTAATACAAAAAAATAACAACATAAAAATGAAAACGGATGTTCCACAAAGAAATTTATTGTATATATCAGATTAAAAATAACTAATACACTCTTCAGAAAGAAAGAAATACATAAATTCATTTGTAAAGCTTGCGCTGCCGCTCACTAATATATATATATCACAAATAGTGAAACAGGATCTGATCATTATTTGGTAGTTTTAATAATATATATCTTAAATAAATAGAAGAAGCATAAAAATTTACCAAAACAGCCTTCTAAAAAAAGTTCAAAAACCATTTACTTCATGATGAAGCAATAAAGCAGCTATACCAAAATAGAGTTAACGTAGTGTTAGAGCCAGAATTAATAGGTGGTAACTAGCAGAATGTGTAGCAGAGTATTAAGAAAATTATAAAATAAATAGGTTACGAAAACTTACGTGAACAAAAACCATGAAAAGGGAAAGAGAGAGTCCAAAATCTGAAACCAAGAAGTAAAACAAGCAGTTAGAGAAAAGTATATTTAAAATATATGCAAAAAATAAGTAAATATAAAATTGGATACAAAAACACAAGATCTACTCCAAAATTTCTTATAAAGTGATCTGCATACAAATTTAATAGTAACAGCAACGAAAAAGAATGGGTACATATGGATACTACAGCAGATGGATTAACCATTAAAAGCAACTGTAATGTAGTAATGGATTACCAAGTGACGAAAAAATTCAATCTTTTACTTATTTTCACATTTAATTATAATTTATGTTTCTAAACTGCGCCACTTTATTTTCTCATCACACATTAAATACCAGCGAAGCAGTTGTCTATCAGCAAATGCCTTTTTAAAGAACAGAAACGTTTCTAACATAATACAAAACATCTGCAAGTACGAACCACATCAGAAATAAAAGCTCCAAGAACGCATTAACACTCTAACCGCAGTAAATTCGTTTTCTGTCACATCCTTACTCAAAGGACTAAACTCTTTTACGTATGAATAATTTACGATGCAAACTGTCGTGCGTGCTTTTTCACATTTAAACGCGGAAAGTAGGAATTGCCCAACCAAGCCAAGTGCGAAAATTGTAGATTTATAGGACTAAAATTTTAAAATTTGCCATGAACAGTAATATGTGCAGTTTTTTGTTGTTAAACGAAATATCGCCGCCTTTTTCTAATAATGTGTTCATGAAAGACTCTGCAAACGAATAATTGCTTTTATCCAATCTGTGTTACAGGTTACAAATGATTTTTTTAATTGAGCGAGGTAGAAAAGTGTCTAGACTACAGTAGATTTTCTAAAAGAACAGCACTTGTTTAATAATTCTCTGGTAGACAGCAGAAGACGTCTTGTTTTAATAAAAGATTTACGAGTTATTTTTTACATTTTTGATATTTTTTATAAAACCATTTGGTTTAAACCATTAAATCAGTTCCTTGAACATCTAAAAAGATTATTCTTTTTAATTTCAGCTTTCTCATATAAAATTTCTCGAATACCAAAAGCCTCATAGTACAGAAAAAGTTAATATGTTATTATAAATAATAGGTTTTTTAAAATATTTGAGTGTTACAGGATATAATAAAAAACGAAAAACATATTTTAAATGAGAATAGTGAAGTATCTCTTTGGGCCAAAGAATAATAATTGTTAGGCAATACCCCAATTATTAATCAGTGCAATAATTACAATATTAAAAGCAATTTCCGCTATTAACAAATCAAAAGCTGCAGAAAGCTGGAGAAGATTCCAGAAAAAAAACAGAAGTAGTCTATATAAAAATTTAAAAGAACGATCAAAACTTAGCGATTATTGTTTTAATTCACCTACATCAACCTTCAACTGGTTTTAGTAATTGCCCAGTAAGGAAAATGACGACAAGGAAGGTAATAATTATGATAATGGTGATAAAACCAAAAAAACTGAATAACCTAAATTACGTTGGACAATTACACGGTAATAACAAAAACCCTGTACAGTATCAAATTCAAACCACACACCAAAAGAGAGAAATACCTTAATATACTAGGTGGCAAAGTTATGGTCACATTAAAAAATATTGTTATCAGAAACCACAATACGTTATGCTGCTCAATAATTTCCAAGAAAAAACTCCAAATGTGTACTTTGTGAGAAGAATCATTCCAAAAATATAGAATCTGTTCACTGGGTAAAGATCTATTAAAGAACAAATACCCAATAATTATGTTGAAACAGATATATGTAGAAATACAAACAATAATACAGCACATCATGCACAGCATCATCTAATAGTAATTATACCCAGATATATAGTAACAACCAACACTATAGTTTTTCACATAATAATTGACTACGAACACTTATTACTGCTCAAAGAAGAATTGCAGTGTTAATTATAATATTGATAAGAAACCATAGACACGATTAATATAATGAATAATACCTACAGGCAACTAGAGTACTTATAAAAGATTATCTCCCATTACGTCAAGCCTTATAAAAGAGCAGCTTAAACAATTCTTCAGTATCCTTGATAACAGATTTCTAGAGTCTGGCAATTACAAGCCAACGAATACCTTCTGGGGACCCCAATTAATCACTCCAATGGACTACTTTTTAGCCATGTAAAGCAATCAATTAAAACATATTTACTGGCAAATCCACTTGTTGGTCCACCGACGGGACTAACATTCCTGACCTAATAGACTTTGACGTTATTAATAGAATATCAAGAGTTATTGGCACAATTTTTCTTTGACCTGCCATTGGACCATTTGTCTGTTTTAATGTACATAAACACTAAAGTTCTCTCCCCAAAAAATTACTTACTATTTATAGCGATAAATATACCAACTGTGATAACTTCCGTAAAGTATTAGACAATAAATTGGGACTGAGAATAATGCTAAAGCTAACCTTGATATTAATAGTGCAGTTCGCCTTACGTAATCAATCTACAACGTAATATGGCAATTAATATCTATAATAAAACAGATTTGTATATATCAAGAACTGCCTAATTTAAGCAAGCCAAATTAAAAAAATGAAGATCGTGAGCACCTCAAGATAAAACACAATTAAATCAAGTGGTATTACAACTAAAACTTGTATTAAACCGAAACCATAGATTATTTTTTCTGATCGACCTCAATTCTGTAATTACGCTATTCGTAAAGACACTGCCTATTGGGCCAAAATAACAAAGGTAAAGTCAAAGTTTTAGCTAATCATCTCAGAAAAGTCTTCCAACTGTATCTTTTAAGTGACAATATTTTAACATCAAAAATGAAATTTGACTATTCCTTACTAGTTGCATCTACCTTCCAAAGATTTCAAAATCATTGCTATAAAAAAGTTAATTCAAGTCAATTTGAATCCTAGAAACTCTTCTGGATGCGACATTATTAAAGTAAAAATTCTTAAAAAATTTTCAAAAAATGACCCAAATGCACAAAAACTAGATAATTATTTTCCAATCCTAATCTCGGAGGTTAAGAGTATTTCACCCAATTAAATAAGGAGCTTCACTTGGATCTGTGTTGCACTTACTATGCACCACAGATCTACTCTTAACACAGAATGTTATTACTGCATCATATGCAGATGATATCGCTATCCTGGCATCTAATCAAAATCCAAGCAGTTTTGATTAAAAAATGGGCAAATAAAAACCAATCAGATTACCTTCACCAATCAGAAAGACCTTCTAGTGTCACTTCAACATATTGAAATACTTGATCACAAATTCATCTACAAGAAACATATATGTACTAAGAGGAAACAACTGGTACTTACCAAGCCGCATTGGATAATAAGAGTTAAATCACAATTGTTAGTTCTAAGCAAAGCAATTCTAAAACCCTCCTGGATCTAGAGGATACAACTTGAAGGTTATAGACCTACCTTTAATATTGAGACCTTAGAAAGATTCCAATCTAAACTTAAAAACTTAAAACAAAAAAATTGAAAGAGCAGATGACCATCTATTTCCAAAAATATAGAGAAATGTTAAGAGAGCATCCTAACAGACTGGCTGAAATTCTAATGGGCATGCAGCACGGTGTAGACTCAAACGATTTTTGTAAAGTCTATATCTCTAAGAGATAAATAGTTTTGTTTTAAAATTCTAGTTAAATGGGTAATTGTCAAATAACAGCAGTTTAAACTGACAATTACTACTTTCTCAGTCAATAAACGGCACGTGGAACATTTTTATTGTGTTCTTCTCTTCTCATCGATTATGGCTGGTTTTGTGTAGCAAACATTAGCTTTAAGGTATCCTCACAAAAAGTGCTCCATTAAAGTGAGTTATAGGGAATACGCTATTCGCTTAATCCGTTTGTTTGAAAAGGTCGCGTCGATATAGATAATTACATTGCGATAGTAGCGGGAAGGTGCCCCATCTTGCTGAAAGTAAATCTTTTCGTTACTAAACGACTTTTTGAGTTGTCACCTAGGGATCCCTGCAGAATATTTAAATAAACACCACCAGTGACATTTTGGTTAAAAAACAGCTTGTGCTAATATTCCATACCACATTGTAACTCTTGGTAAGTTCAAATTGAGTGCAATTGTGTCCACTAATTAGAAATGCTGTATCTTTCCGGCATTTGCTGAAGTATTACTCTCATAATCGTTTTTAATAGTCGATAAATTCCAATTTTAGTTAATTAAAAAGTAAATACATCTTTTGAGCAACTCTGTATTTAGTTTTTAAATAACATGGTCATATTTGACCTTATGACCACATTAACAAATGTTTAATATTATTAAAATTAGTAATTAACACAATATTTAACTATTTAAAAATTACTAATAACCGTTTGAAATGATGCGACTAATAGCAAAAATCGCCCTCAAGGTTACAAAATTTTGCAAAAACTAGTTCTAATATTTTATAACAAGACCTCGTATATCAAGATTTTTAAATATATCAATATATGCATTTACTGTATTTCTATTTTAATTATATGTCGTTAACCCTTGTACTTTCCAATTTGTCTAACTGAAACCATTGATCATGCTTGTTAACTACCAAAACTTATTACATCATGATTAATTGCACCCAGGCAGAGTTTGATTGTCACAAAGCATAATGTGGTTTTAATCATTCATGTAATCATGGCAGCTGTCAAAAAAATACGCCAGCATTATTTTCAGCGACATTATTTTGCAGTAGATAAATATAAATCAAACCGGCGATAAGGTTTTCAGTTCGTTGTAGAAGTATCTGTTTCCCATTGACGTGTTTGTAGATAATTTATATCAAAATGTAAAATTTAGTTTATAATTTAATTAAAATGTTTGCTTACTCTAAAACAATAATTGCATTACTAGAAATGTAAAATATATCTAAAGTGATTAAAGTCGTTACAGAGGCTCCCCTCAAATTCCAGTGAAAGTAACAACACTTTTTTAGCTTCGTAAATGCGCAAATAATAAGCTTTATTAAATTTTTATTAATATTAGGGTTACATGAATTAAAACTGAATAAAAGAAAATTATTTTGTGTATTTGAATGATATCAGGAAATGAAATATAGAAGATGAAGTGTTTTTGGTCGGTTGACTGTCAAGTTTTGTATCTGCTTAGGGATTTGCGTTGCCTACTTGAGTTGGGCATACCCAACTTTTCAAAAACCAAATT
Source organism: Sinelater perroti (assembly GCA_036346155.1). Taxonomy (NCBI): domain Eukaryota; kingdom Metazoa; phylum Arthropoda; class Insecta; order Coleoptera; family Elateridae; genus Sinelater; species Sinelater perroti. The sequence goes on along the minus strand of JARFIY010000111.1, from coordinate 6,305,785 downwards.
GCCTTAAGCATTTCTAAAAGTGAAAGACATGTATTAAATGTAAAATGGATCTGATGCTCGATATCGGCAATGAACATTTAAACATGTAGATGTTAAACAAATAAAAGTTTGAAAAATCTTTTGCTATTTCGGTTTAAATTCTTTTGATTTTAATTGAGTCAGTCATTGTTTTTCTTTTGATGCCCCAAACACAACCATGCATGAAAATTCCTTTGATTTTTAGCTATCCTTCAACCATATCGTTAATGAAGTTTTTCTAAAGTCATCCCTCTTGGTTTTCACTTGAGGTCCTGTTAAAAGGCTTAAAGATGTAGTTATGTGCAGATCCATTAACACGTATTAGCTATTAGTAAAAGGGATGGCCCTTTCTATAATAAAATTTAAGAAATATTTATGCAACAAGGTTTCGATAAAGGTAAGTAGATTTCAAAAATAAGTTTAATATCCAACGAAAACTCTAAAACCACAAACTAATTAGAAATCTAATAAATAACCAAACAAAGTGCAGCCAAAATAACTACAAACATCAAGAATTAGCTTTATGGCAAAACACTGAAAACCCTTATTTTTCGATAAACCACAAAATAGATAAAAATTCGAGGTTAACATTATCTAAGTTAAATATACACAAATAGTTAGACAAAAAACATATCACAGACGAACATAGAACGCTGAGCGAGCTAATAACTGATCCGTTATGCCAGACTTATCGGAAGAAATTAAATACACAAAAGTCTTGCTCAAAAAACCTATTTATTTAATAAAGGTAAAACAACCCGACCTAGAAAATAAATTGCAGCCAAGAAAAACGATTACAATATTTAAAAAAACCTAAATTTTAACGGTAATACAGTTGAAATTAATAACACAATGATGTAGAACAACTATTATATACCAACTATTATTAATTCATTGCAAAGAGAGAGATATAAAACTAATTAAACATGTCAATCCAACAAATTTAAACAGCCCCCTACTATTATGTGTGGTAAATATGAAACTTAAATAGCAGATTTTCGATAAGAAGAAGCTACTGAAAGGCACAAATGTGTTCATGGAAGAATACTACCATTTAAGATATTTTAAAAGAAAGAAAACTGATAAAACCCATAATGAAACATTTAAGAGAAAGATGTTAAAATATGATACGTTAATAGTAAATATATTATTTTAATAGTAAATAACGAAAAAATGGAAACCACATAATTAAACCAACTACTAAAAGAAAAGGAACTGAATAAAAAAGGGCGCAGATCAGAAGATGAATAAATTATATATATATATATAATATACTGAACACTACACCAAAGAAAAACGAAACAGAACTGCTCCAAACAATGTTAGCCCCCCTAATGCTGAAACAGACCACCCAAAACGAGCCTCCCATGAGATATAACAAATTCGTAAACAAATAACAATTACAACAAAACAGAATTAATCTCATTAAGACAATAGACGCTATAACCATGGATATATCAATAACAAAAACCAAAAATTTAAGAACTACCACACAGATTGTCAGGCGCACAAGCAACTACACTCCTCCAAGAAACTTACGTAACCATATATATGCACATATAAACATCAAATTGTTATTAAAACCCCAAAAAAAATGATTGAAGTCGCAAGAGAAACAATGAAGTTTAAGATAACCTAGCATTACAAGAAATTAGATGGAAAGGAGAAGGAGAAATGAGAAACATTTTAAAATGTTTTTGGAGAAAATAAACAAGGGGCAAATGGAACAGGATTGATTGTATTGGGAGAATTGCAGAAAAGCATTATACAGTTCAAACCAAAAAATAGAAGAATATTATATGTGAGAATCAGAATGAAAACCGTAATCCTGTGTAATAGATGCATACGGGCCTACAGAAGATGCTGACGAAAAGGAAAAGGAATAGATTAATGAATATAAAAATCACAAGAAGACGGTCAGGTGGAAATGCAGAAGGAGGTAATCAAATTGACCAGGTTTTGATCTAGCAAAAAAGACAATCTTCAATAACAGATGTGTGGTCATACAGAGAAGCTAATGTTGACTCCGACCATTACTTAGTAATAGCAAGCCTGAAACAAAAAGCTATTAATTATAGAAAATATACTGAAACGTGCAACAATAAATTTAATGTAGAAAAATTAAACAACTACAAAAATGGTATAAACAAAACATAACAACAGAATTAAAAAAATAAAAAATAATATAAATGAGGAATAGGAACATATAAAAGAAATAGTAAAAAAGCGCAAAACAAATCTTAGGGTACAAGTAATAAATGAAACAAATGGTTCGATCAAAACTGTGAAGTAAAAAATATTTTGAAGAGAGAAGCCAGATTAAAATAGCGGCAGATAAAGGAGAGGAAGATAAATAACGATATAACTAAACTCAGAAAAGAATTTTAAATCTATATAAACAAAAAAACATTTGAATTAAAAAAAAATGGAATAAATAGAGCAATTTAGTAAAAAAAACGACACAAAAAACTTTTACAAGCAGGCAAAGAAAAAATCACAGTACCAAATTAGGATGAGAGATAAAGAATGAAGATGGTAGGGTTGAACATGAACCACAAGTCATAAAAAAAATATGGAAAAACATTTCCCACAGCTACTTAATAATCAAAGCAAGAATACGAGAAGGAAGAAGAACAAGTTGCATTTAATAATGAAGGAATACAAGAACCAACATACGGAGAATTTATACAAGCAGCAAATAAAATTAAAAATGAAAAGCATTAAGAATAGGCTTCGAAAAGGGAGAACTTATAAAGTATGTAGGTGATGAATTACATCAATTGTATGAAATGATAATACATTCATGGAGACTAAAACAACTACCAAAAGAATGCAAAGAAGGAACAATTGTAACTCTAAGAAATGCCGGAACTACCGAGGCATCACATTATCGTAATAGAGCTTACAAAATCTTTACAGCACTGATAAATAAACGGCTACTCACAGATATAAACAACTTAATAGGGAACTACCAGTATGGCTGCAACTCTAGAAAATCTACGATATATGCACTATACGTATTTAAACAAATAATGGAAAAAGCCCATGAATTCAATATTTACATACAGTTACTGTTTATAGAATAAACAGGAAAAATCAAACAAGGAGATGAGACAAAAGTCAATCTCAAGAAAACTAATAAGAGTAACCGAAGAAACAATGAAGAACTCCACCAACTGCGCAAGACCCAACAAAGGAAATATAAACAATTTTGAAGCACTATAACTTCGTTAGAAAGCAAGGTGGTATATTATCCACAACCCTGTTCAAAATTCCACTAGAAAAGGTCATGAGCAAAATATTATTAAGGAACTATAATGAATAAGTCAGAAATTTATATTAGACATTAATTAAACTCTTATAATATTAATAATAAAAATTTGGTGTCAATCTTCGATATTTACTTCCAATATATTAAAGAATAGTTTCTCACTTATTTACCAAGAAATACCATGTAGTATCTAGAATTTATATTCATTTTTTATATATAAAACTCATTTCAATGCACCTTCAAATAAATGATCTTATAATTGTTAAGGCATAGAGTCGAAAAAGTATTATACAACTTTAAGCAAATAAAAGAAGTAAAAAAATGCACAAAAATAAAAGAATCCATAAGAAAAGAGTAAAATAAAAGTTATAATATAAATAAGCATCTGAAAGATGAGAATATAATTAGATTTCGGTAAAATAACAGAAGTAGACAAAAGTAAACAATTATGGAAACAAATAATAAGTGGAGAGGCAGGAGAAAGATAAAAAAAAATTTTACATGATACCTGAGAGAAGAAAAATGAAAAATAAATGATACAACTTTTATAATGACAAAGCAATTAAAAAATAATTTAGTAAGGTCCAAACCGGTAAGCGAGAGAATATTATTAGATCGAAACAGAAACCTGAGCACTTTACGAAAGAGGCATCTGAAAACGAAGAACAAGAATTAGAATGTGGCAGGAAAGTAGTTTCAAATTTACTAGTCAAAACAAAAATGGTATTCAGCAGTTAATTATAATTACGAATTACTGAACCTAATAATTAGCAGCACAAGGTTGAAACATAAGTAAGTATTAAAAAACGCGTGAGATTTTAAAAGAAGGGGATATCATATAGAACAAGTATTATGCAAGAATATCAGAACATACTGACGACTACTTGATCGTAACAAAAGTAAAGTAGAAGATTAGTTAAAATATAAGAAAAGATAATTTATATAAATAGAAAATAAGAAACAATATTTTTTAGAATAATTACATACATCAGGTAAATATAGAAATGTCTAAGAAACTGTAGTCAAAACTATTGAAGACAAATTGTCAAATATAATAGAAATTGTGACAAAAGCACGATTACCCAAAAAAATATCAAAAAGAAAGAATGATTTAACTAAAACAGTAAAACCACAATAAGAAACAATAAAAATTTCCAAGAATTAAGAAAAAGAAAGCCAAGAAAATAAACAAAGAAACAGAAGAAAGTAAAATAATCAAATCAACATATACATTTGAAAAAAAAACAGAAAAGCAATTGAGAGTTACCGTATGTTAGTTAAAATAATAAACCACAAAGAAGAAAAAGTGAAAAAAAGTATATCATTATACTACGAATTTAATACAACAATATAGAAGCTTTCAACAAAATAAATAAAACGATTAATAAAATATATAAGAGATTTACAGATAAAGAAAGAATAACAATAACTTAAAGAAAACAAAAACAAGACTACAAACAAAATAATGCTTTATCAGCGACACTTTTAATATTAGATAGAGAACATAATAATAAAAATCGGCATACGTAAAACAAATAACAGCGTGTTTTGATATAATGAAAACAAGTTAAAGGGAGCTACAGCAGGATGTGAGATTTTAAAGAAATAGAAACAAAAACACGTATAGAGAATTAATTATAAACGTAACTAAAATTAAGTACATAAAATGTGCAAGAAGTGAAAAAATGGAAAACATGAAGATAGGAAATATATAATCTAAGAGTTAAATACTTAAAAATATTAAAGGAAGAATACAAATGTGACGTGCTGAGAAACAAAATGATGCACAAAGAAACAAGTCTGAGAACATATAAAGCACTAATAAAACTGACAGAAGCATATACACCTAAGACTCTAAGTTTAAGAAGAATAAACAAAAATCACAAGATACTAAAAGTAATATGTAGACCAATCAGGATAGAAGGAAAAGGAGAGCCAGGATGAGCTACAAATTATTATGAGTCTTGAAAAAAGAGAATTAGGTGACTGGAATGGACGAAGAAAGGATGTTAAAGAGAATAACTTTTCTTCTTCTTCTTTCTCGTTTCCTTCGTGCGCTTTCAGGCGTCGGATTAAAGAGATGCATAAGAAAGCAAAAGACCGTGATTTACTTATTAGAGAAAATTTGAAAAACTATAAAAGAACGAGAAAACATACCAAAAGAAGTAAAGCCTCATTTCTGTAGTTGTCTCGGTGCGATATTTGTTAGACGTGGCAAACCAAGAGACTTCTAGATCATAACCATAGCTCCATGTTTCAATTTCTTTTTGAAGAAGTCTGATTCATTAGTAGTGGTCTAATCAAGTTATTAGAAATTACATCGCCATATTTTTCGACTTTTGTAACAGTAGCCTCTTTAGTCTATGGCATCCTCACCTTATCTTCTAGTTCTTGAACAGTCCATCATCGATCCTTGTTGATTGTAGCCCGTGCGCGTTTAACAATTTGAGGCGTTCTGTTCGTTTCTGGCTTTTCTTCACTTTTAGCAGATTTCCGAATATTTCTGTATTATCTGTACCATGCCCTTATCTATGCTGCAATTGTTGCATCAAAAGCCTTCTAAATTATCCAAACAATTTCTGTAAGCAGTTGAGCATGATCTATACTGAAAAAAAATCATGCAAATACCACAATCACATTAACGTTTAATATTTAATAAAGTCGTCTCCCTTCTCTCATACGCATTACGGCCCGCTCTTATCGGCTGCCAGGTTACATGGCGGTCGTGCAAACTTTTATAATTGTATTAAATTAACCAGATATTTTCGGAACAGACCTTGTACGTAAAAGTAATGAAAACAATTAACGTTGCATAAATAAATTTATATTTTGTTGCTAAATTGGCTGCTCATTTAGTTCGCATGGCAATTGAATTAGTAGTTTTACGTCGTGCGATAATTAAATTAAATTGTAATTAGCAAGCACATATTGTTAGAGCTTGGTTATGTTAATTATAGTACAACCCACTTCAAACTCCCCGAAGAATAATTAAACTATGGTTAAATAGTGGTCTAATCGATTGTTTTGGGACAAAACAGCAGCAATTGCAAAAAACTAATTACTTAGAGCGCTAAGCGTGGATTACAAAATTGTGGTTAGGCGCGGTTATTACTAAAATTTAACAATAAATTCAAAATGTTAAGTCTATATCACACAACACAGTTGCAGTAGCTGCAACAAATGGGCATTTAAAGCTCTATTTTTTATTTTTTAAAAGTATAAAAATAAAAAAAAATAACAAAAAAACGAATTTATAACAAAGATAGTAAAACTTGCCTTTCTCTTATTAGGAATTTGAAAACTTTGAATATTGCAAAAATAAGATGTACTGCTTTCAAGCTGGATTTAAGGCAGGGTTAGACGCAACACGTTCCAACACTTCTCGGCAGATCAACACACGCAAATCCTTTTTTTGGGAGAAGACCTTTAGAACTAACTTTGCACAAATTTTTTCGTTTGCAAATCTTCAGACACAATTGCATGCACTACGGTTTTTGGTAAATTCAACACCTGTGCTATTAGTAGAACACTTAAACGCCGATTAGAGTCCAAAAATTGCTTTACATTCACCAAATTTTTATTACTACGGACGTTTTCCACGGTTTCTCTTTTGCCATGATATGATTTCCTCCCTATAGGCTTCCCTTATCAGATTTAAAGTCTTTTTGAGTTTGATACAAAACTTAACCGCATAATTTGCTCTAATGTACTATGCATGTCGAGTCCGTGACGCGTCACCAAAATATGGTTTGCAGAAACCGCGACCCTCACCCTCCCAAAACTCGGAGGCAATTGAGCCGGATCGGATGTGGTTGCTCTTGTGGTTGGCTAGAAAAATTAGTCCCAACACTTTCTGGACAAACCGTGTATATACCACAAAAAATTTTAATTTAATTGATATATAGGTAGCATGTAGTGACATATACGTAGTTAGAAAAATTTTGGCCTGCAGCTACAAACACCAAAAATTTACATGTTTGTTTTACTTTACTTCTAATTTTAATTTATGGCCAACAAACCAAAACAATAAAAAACAGTGTGCATTAAAATATCTAAAACATATAGGCTATAGAAAGAAACTGTAAGGTTCTTTATTTAACAATGCTATATCAAAAATTTCAAACATAAAAAATCCTAGATCGAGTTTTGCAAGTCTAGGTGGGGTTGAAAGCTGGCAGACAGGGCGCTCATCAACAAATGTGGTGAATTTTTAACACTAAACGGATTAGACGCAGATAAGACCGTTTTTAAATGGAAATTCAACCAGGATCAGAACGACGCTTTAGACAAGGCGGATGTCTAAATTGAAAAAAGATTGTATTGAAGACGGTGAAACTGAAACGCCGCGCAAAAGTTTTTCCAAACTGATCAAGATCGAAGAATAAGTGAATTTCGAGGACATCGCGGATGCTAATGACAAGGATAACGACGAGAAAGATGGCAACGGCATTTTTGCCCCTACAGGTTCGCCCCCACACAGAGTACTTTACAAAGATAGGCGCCCTACTATAAGTGGTCAAAGTTATGAAGACCAATCCAAGGCAAGAAGAGACGAAGATACAACTGGTTATATGTATATTAGGTCGGAAAACTACATCTAGTAAAAAAGAGCGGATTATCTTTACGAACTCTACGTTCCTAAATGTACTACGGACGGCCGATATCAAATGTTGTAGTGTCACAAATCTCCCCAATGTTGGTGTATAAACTAAGATACTACTATTTCAGGTATGTCAGTAAAAAGTACCTGCTTCTAGTCGGCTTATAAAATGTTACCCAGACAAAAAACTTTATTTTTGTGAGCAATCCTATAGAGTACTTCAATCAAAAAAATGTCTGCTAAGAGAAGAGATACTAACAGTGCTAAATGGAACTCATCTCGTGAAGAAAAGATAATCAATTAAAGCTTAGTTGTGTTTTATAAAAATAAGAACAAGATGTTAGCTCGGATCGAGTGGAAGAACTTCAACGGTTTAATGATTGAAATAAGGAATCCGAAGCGTTCCGGTAAAAAATCCCTCGTTACTATAATATTAAAAAGATCGGCAAAGTAACGTAGCAAAGACAATAATACAGACTAAATTCAGTTAAAACGTCAATTTCGGTTTGATAAGAAGGAAAAAAATTCTTATAGCGTAGTTAGAGTCTTAAAAGTTAGATAACACTAGTCAATGTGAAATTTTTGTTCACTATAAAGGAATTGGTGTTACTGAATAGTGATCTTATATTAGTTATTGGTTTCTATCCCTAACATTACTAAGTGTGCTTATTTATTATAAAAATCAGATCATATGGTTGCTAGGTATATTCCAGTATATATAATTACTGATTTACATATAATATACAAATTTATTATCTTTGAGATTGGTTATTTATGTGTGAAAAATGTTTCGAATTTACCCCCTTTTTTGGTAATTGTTCTTTTCCTTTGTAATACAATTGGTTTTTGACGGTTGAAGTTTTTTTTTGCAAATACTATTGTGTATTAGTATTTCCCCAAACAAACGAGAAAAAACTTCGTCTAATCTAAAGCAAAAGAAAAAGAAGATCAAACATATTGTCGAATCTTTTAGTATCTATTGAAACGTAACAAGCGATTGGAAAAAACAGACAACAACATCAAAGATCAGAACAGATTACGATGAGTGGAAATGGCAATCGATAAAACTCATGAGCAGATCGTGACCAATACGATTACTTTGCATCTATCGACTATATTGTTAGGTAATTACCAAACATTGTAAGTTTTATCGAATGAGTTGACGATTTGTGTTAATTTAAAGAGAAAGAATCTGACCTACCACCAAAGGGGTTGTAAAAAATTGCATTAAGATTTTTGTCCTGCGTAGCAACCGAAATGTGAACATTCTAATCAATTAAGGGTGGGTTTATTAAAAAAGATATACAAATATAAGTTTAACAAACATCTAAATAGATGAAACCGGTGAATCGAATCGAGAAAAGTGGAAAGATTGAAAAAACGCCCAATGGAAGGACAATAAGGTTTGTCCAGGAAGCTTTGAGAAAATTCCAGATAAGTCCCTAATAAGCAAAAAATGTGTTTTGGAAAAAAATTGTCATAGAAAGAATACATAAAACCATCACGTGAAACTTTCAGGATGATAGACGATGAGATCTACTTCACGTTAGATAGAGTTAACACCAAAGATGTTGAGGCAAAATTTAAAGTAATTTGTAAAAGGTGTGCTAAGTATGCTAAGAAGGTTTTGTTTGGCCACCGATAAACAGCAAAAGGATGATTTCTTTATTGTCCCATTATGACTCAGAATCAATTACCCTATTAACTTCCATGATCCCCATTTGGGCATCTGCAATATTAGTACAATATAAATTTCAAGTCTGTTCAACTTATTTGTCAGCATAATCATGAGTAGAAAAAAGAACTTGAAGAGTATTAGAATAACGAAATTGATTTGAAGATCATGAAGGCTTTGATGGTATTATTAATAGAGCAGATAATGTTTCAGATTTGGAAGATACCACCGATAATATTTTTGAAGGTATCGTTCCAAATCTTCTAGATGTAATAAAAATCTGTGGCTCATGATATAATAAAAAGAGTACAGTTCCAAGTAATAAGAAACCTAAAAAGAATGAAATCGAGAAAGACCATCATTCAATATTTCTTTCTAGTGAAGAAGAATGGGAGCAAAGTAATGAGCATGATATTAAAATAATATAAGAAAGTGGTAATTCCGCAGCCTAAAGTTATTGAAAACTACAAGAGGGACAGAAGCTTAACCAGAGTGTACAAAAGTATGATATACTTTCAAATTTTCAGGTAGTCAATATGGCTATAGTCATATAATGTAATGCTAATGGAACAATAGTACTATTAGATTTTAGAAGAATTATTTTATGGTCCTAGTTAAATATAAATTCTCAGTTTAATCCCAAAAATAATAAAAGGTTATCTTACAATTTTAATTTACAGAATACGCAAAAAAATTCTGCTGGGCACACTAGAAAAAATCTAGGACCAAAACGTGAAAATTCTAATATAAAATTTGGAGGACAAACTCAAATTGAAATTCTGATAACCTACACGACCAATGCTTCCCTTTTAAATTGGTTATTCCCAGCAGTCAAAATAAATTTTTACCTACGCGCTTATTATCGCGTGGAAATCTTAATTCACTTTACAGAATTCACTAACGCTCAGATAAAATTACTGCGTCAGGCCAGGGGCGCAAATGACAATTCTGCCGGCGCTGGAGTGAAGGGAGAATTTGTAACCTGAAGAGTAATGGAAGGTTTGAGAGCTTGCCTAGCTTGTTATTTTGCACTTCTTAAAGATTTTTCCTCTAAAATGTTTGGGTATTACGCGCCATCATAATCATTCCTTTCTTAACTTCGTCTTAGTTTGCCGTCGCAGAGCGGTCTGCTATTATTTGCAATTACATTTACTATGTACATATTTAGCGCGAAATGGCCCGTAGGATTCTTCCTTGGGGAGCTCCCACATTAGTCAGGGTCGGCTTCCTTTCTACATAATCCACTAGTGCCTTTCCTTTAGGTGTAACTTAGCGAGAATATTAATAATAAGCGCGAATATCGTGCTTAAATACGTAGAATAGGGACAAATAATTATCTCAGACTTGAACTATAAATTTTCGTTCGCATTGTATCGTACATCATATGGCTAGAAATATTCGAATACCTCCCTAGAGAAATGGAATCTAGCTGTTAGGCGTACTGAATATCATATAAATAATTAAAATGGTAGCAATATATGGAATGTGAGACAGCCGCAAAACGAAGTAATAGGTCGTAGTCGTAGAACTCGCTAAAGAGGGTAGTGAAGAAAAATCGGATGTTTGTGGACCTGAAAAGTATAGGTTTTTACGCCCGCAAGGCCGCCCACAAGTCCAATATAAGCATGGTAAATGCCAAACGTTGCTTACAAAGGTGAAAATATCATCGCTATTAAATTGCGGAACAATTAAAACATGTTTTATAAAGTGATTAATCTTGTCACACGATTTGGCAATCCGACGGACGTGTCTAGGTTTGGTGGATGCCAGGAGAACCTATTTGTCCGAGTGTATTATGCTAATAGTCAAATTTGAATGCGAAAGCATTATGGTTTGGATTTTTTAGTTCCTATAGTCGTAAAGATGAACATTGATATTTTTGACAACTCTGTGCTTTCAAATTTTTAGAATCAGTTCGGAGAAGAATCTTTCCTATAACAAGAGGATAACTGATCTCTCCATATAGTGTAGTTTGAAGATATGGGCGGTAAAAACTGCACTAGCCTTTACAGATCCCCGATCTAGATTCTATCGAATATGGATTCACTGTAGCTTTCATGGAGGAATGGAAGGAAACTTTATTGACATATGTGGAAATTCTTCCTAGCTGATCACAAGATGTGACTGATGCTAAAGGTAGACCGATATCTGTCTCTGACTCTATAAGAGTAAGTTTTCGAATACTTTTGACCACATAGTGTAGGTTTTCAGTACATATTTTTTCAACTACACCAGTTTGTTCAAATTTAAATTAATTTTCTAAAAAAAATCTGCAATTTTGTTTGTCTGTTTATTTACAGTTGATTTTACCTTATTTAGAATATTATAAATAACCACATACAACGTAGTTTTTAAATTTTGATTTCGTTTCAATACAATGAGCTTAATTTTTCATTAGTTTGGAAAGCAATGTATAGTTTGATAATAATGTTCAGTTATGTAGTTTTCTAAAGTGTCTTTAATAAATATTTATTGTAGTTGATTGGGTTGACAGCAGTACTCTTAGTTGCTAATCTGCTACAATTTTCTTATTAACAGACAAAATTTTGGGTGTCACTTCTCGGATTTTTTCTTGGTTCCGACGTAATGTCCTGAACATATGTCTCATTAGTTGGTGCTATTTGTTATCTTAATAAGTCATCATAACATACCTTGAATTTAACAAGTATCCAATCTGTTAAGAATTAGAACAAACGAAAAAGGCAGAATAAAGTAAAAACAAAAAACAGGTTTATTAAAAAGTGAGTTCTGAGTCTCTATTGGCAGTGAGCAAGAGATTATGATGCAAAGTGAAAGGAGCACTTCGGAAATTTCCTAAACATACAACACGGCAGTAATGTCAAAACCCAAGAAGATAAAACACAAGAATCAACTCAAGAAGAAGCTAATTTCAAAATAACTCTTCCAACGTACAAAAAGATGGAGCAGGCAATAAAAGAAACTAAAAATTTTATAGCTACAGGACAAAACAAGATAACGATAGATATGTTAAACTATAAAAGATAGAACCCCCCCACAGCATATTATAAAATCACAAAGAAAATTTTGAAAACAGAATACTAATTAGAAAACTAAGAAAAAATGATAGTACTGCTAAATTTTGACCATAAAATATTCAGAAAACCATGTAAAATGTAGATAAATGAATATGAAAAAATTATCTATGCTGTCTTAGAACAGAAAAATCGATGTTAACACAAAGTTACATAAACTATTCGTAGAGTTTTAAGTATAAGAAACTAAAAATACTTTTAGACTGATCATATTGGTTATAATGTGCTTGCTAGAGTGATGGTCAAAGGTAGAACTCAGGACCAGTTTTCAGAAGAATTTGTGGTCAATGAAAGTTTAGAAGTGGAGAACTATCTCTATAATACTTTTTAGTTTTATATTCAAGAAAGTGATACGAAAATCATCCTTGAAGTCCTAAAAATATTTTTAATATACACTCAGGCCTTAGCTTACGTTGTCAACGTAGATCTAATATGTAGAACAAAAATACCTTAAAACTATACATAGATATTTTAAAAAGGCTGGTGATGATGGCTAAAGAAAGAATTCAGGGTCAATTTTCAGAAGAATTTACAGTAGAAAATTTAAGACAGGAGACTTTATCTCTAAAACACTTTTTAGTGTTTTATTAAAGAAAGTAATACGAAACTTATCTGGAAGCTCCAAAATTAGTATTTTTATTAAACAATATTAAACTTTAGCTTACGCTGACGACATGGACCAGATCTGCGGAATAAAAGAAGACTTTAAAAGTATAACCAGATGTTTTAAAACGACTGCTGTATTATAACGTTTAAAAGTAAACAAAACAAAAACCAAATATATGATTACGAAACACACAAGAAAATACCAAGCCATTAAGTAAGTAAATATTATAATAAAAAATTTATAAGTATTGGACAAATGTATTACTTGAAATTAATAGTAACCATAAAAAATAAATTATCCAAAGATGTGAATTGAAGGATAAACTTGGCTAAACATTTGAGAGCGGAAGATACCGTAGATTGTTAGATTGATAGAAGAGGGTGGTATATGAAGAATAACGAGAATTATTAATAAGAGTCTAAGCATAACGAGTGACAGTAAAAATAAAAGAATAAACTGGATAAATTACCTACAACGAATTGAAGAATCATGAGAAACCAAGGTTTTGGAAAACAATAAAGGCAGAATAAAGGAAAAGTGAATCGAAGGGGTTGAAAATGATTTAAAAGGGCTTGGAATAGAATCTAATATCGAAAGGAAAAGTAGGCAAGAATGAAAACCAATAGCGAATAAAACTAAAACCTTGCCAAGTTAAAAAAAAATGAGAAAAAGCCGTACTCAAAACAGTAAAAAAGGACCATCCTTAGAAACCCAGTCAAGAGGATTTAGGAAACAGGTGGCTACCACCTACTAATAAAAATTTAGGATTTCGTAACCTTACACTAAGATCCGTGATAGAGTAATAGTAGTAATCTTACTTGCTGATAAAAAAAATGTCATAAACCAAATATTTATACTTATTTCAGGCTTCAGATTTTAGGTGTTACATGTTATATTTACGTATATACGTAATATGTCACTTTAACATAGCTAACTCAAGCACTTTGGTTAGCTGTTAATAAATATCACTTAAAATGTTAAAATTTTCAGGTACTAAAGTAGCAGTAGCAGCGATAAATTATAAAACAATTTTACGCTTAAACCTATGATTGAAATTGGCCGGTCAACAATTAAAGTAAGCAAATAATAAAGGTTGAGGTAAGGTATTTAAGAACAAATTGGAGGAAAATGCAGCATAAGTGGCGATTAATGTAAATACAGGGTATAAAATGTACCCTTTATGACGCACTTCAAATTTTCTCTTTTTTGACATTTAACACTAAGTTATTGCTGTATAAACTATCAAATTGTCTTCGCAATCTCCTATTTTAGTGGAACTCGCGCATTCTAAAGTAAATATAAGTTTCAGGCGATAATGATCCTGACGATTTTAGAGGAATTTCTTTAAACCGTGTTACAACTGAATGAAATAGAGAAAAAATTAATAAAAAGTCTCTACTTCTTGAAATTCTTTAGGTCCATCATTTTACATACTGTGTGCATCTAACCTACTCACCACAATTAAGACTCTAAACAGTCATCTTTGCAAGCCATGAAAATCTGACACATGCACCTTCATACGTACACAACCTAAACCTGTAGTAAGTATGGGGTGATAAGTAGGAAATCAAGAATAACGAAACTCAATGCAGATAACCCTTGCACCAAAAAGGGGACTTTGTTTTTCAGTTTCTATCAACAACACAATCATGCCTTTATTGTCAGCAGTGCGTTATCTAGGTTTACACTTAGATGGAAAACTTAGTTGGAAGAAACATATTGAAGAAAACAAAAGAAATAGACCTTGGATTTAACCAATTATGCTGGCTACTTAGAAGTAAGTCCTGATCTATAAGGCGGTTATCAAACCCATATTAACTTATGGCATCGATCTATAAGGTTACACAAACAAGCCAATTATAACAATTTTTTGAAGATGTCAGTTCAAAATTCTTCATGCAACAACCAACGTATCTTGGTATATATCTGACAAACGCTTTACGTTAAACCCAATACCTCATTGTAAAATATTTCATTCAAGAATTCAATAACAAGCATCATTTCAGAGTAGAATCTCGTAATAATACGTTAGTGGTACCACAACAGCAAGAAAAGAAGATTAAAAATATGTTGGCCAGTGGACCTCAGATTACACAACAAATCAACT
Organism: Sinelater perroti; assembly: GCA_036346155.1. Classification (NCBI taxonomy): domain Eukaryota; kingdom Metazoa; phylum Arthropoda; class Insecta; order Coleoptera; family Elateridae; genus Sinelater; species Sinelater perroti. The sequence continues at coordinate 6,290,454 of JARFIY010000111.1, read as the reverse complement.
CCTCACTAAAAGAGTTCACATCCTGTCAAAAGGGCCCATTAAGCTATGCTATGCTATCATATTAGCTTATAGAATATAAAATTCTGATTGCTAATTAATAAAGATTAAAAAAATGAAATTCTAGTGTTTGGGGGTGTTTGATGTTTAAAATTTCCTGCTGTTTTTTGGAATTTTGTTAAATTAATGTCATAATCTGCTACAATGGCACTAAGCGTTTCCGCCATTTGTCAAACTAAGTACAAGATTTGTTTTAGACAAATTCAATCTCATTTTCATTTAAAAAGCTGCTTGTAAATGTTTTCTTCAAAATTTGATTCGACTCACCTGTTATAAGTCACTTTTTCATGTTAACCTTCAACCTTCACCAAATGGAAATAAAACTTAGTAAATTCTATTGATTAATTGCAATAAAATCAAAGCTTGTCCTAAGTAATAAACTATTAGTCCACAAAGCCGCCCCTAAACTCATCTGGACTTTTAACATTATAGAATAGAGTATTTAAATACAAATAAGAAGTTTTTGAATGATTCTAATATCAAGTATGATTGTTAGCGCTCTATAGAACACACTTAATAAAGTAATACTGATTCAAAATGACTAAAAAGGTTAAAAAATTCAAACCTTACGTAAAATCTGTTGAAGGTTGACATACCACTAACACCATAAAGCTAAAACTTGTATGTTTATGCCATTTTGTGTATGGTATTTTTGTTAGATACACAAGTAATAAATTAACAAATCAGATTATTACGATTTATTGGTTTATCAGCTCAGATATGTAGACCTTAGCCTCCCGTGTAGGATTAGAAAGTTCTAAATGTTTTATAAGGGGTAGTAGTCGTCTATTTCTAATCTTTTTAAATGGGTTTACACCTTATACGCTATTGTTCTTTCTATTTTTCGACTGTAGATTCTAATTTTGCATTCCAAGCTTTAGCAGCCTCAACAATTTATCTTTTTTTGATCTACCTTTTGCTCTTTCGCTTTTTGGTTTTTTCCAAGACTTTTACTACCCATTCTCTTAAAAGTTTCGTAGATGACAATTTTTCTATTCTTATTTTATTCAATATGACTTTTATCGGTGATTTTAATTTTTAGTATGTTTTTCACATTGTTCGCTCTAAATTCTTGTAACATTGTGCCATCTTTATACATTTTTGAGGCCCTCTTTCATTCTGAAGATCAGATCTATGTCGTCAGCATATGCTGTGACCTTACAGTGTTGTTTAAAAATAATTAAAAAATTTTTTCTCTCTATCTTAAACCTCCATTGATTGTAAATTCTTCAAAAAATTCTTAACGAGCATATTCTACCAATTTCATTAGTTAGACTACAATGCGCATGTGTAAACGAGGACGACTTTATAGGCTTAGTTGAGAGTTAGACGTCGGTGAGTGAGAAACTCGTACATTCAGATAATTCAGAGGCTTCAAAAACGATGCAATGAGTGCAGTATAAAGGCATAGCATAAATGAGTCAGAGATAGTCGGGAAACTGTTGAAAGCACTCTATCGTCTAGAAGACCAGCCATGAGAAGAACACCAAAAAAATGATCAACTTGTACGAGGTATAATTAACTAAAATCCGCGAAAAATGCAAGAACTAATTCTTTCGGCAGCTGCTGGTACCAAAGCAGAAGAATTTATCGTCCTGTAACTTCTAATTGTCCTTGACACTTAAATTACCTTTTAAAGAGAGAAGATTTTAAACCCTTGGCAAGATTGGAAGCAAAAATTATTAAACGCTGTATATTGCGATCGCTTTTATTGTAATTGCAATTTTGTAGGCAATGATACGGCCTGTTCAATTAATTCAAAATAAGTGCATCTTAAGCTGCTGGTAGCAGTTGTATTCCGTTTTATTCAAAATATCAGCATGTAGCTTTGTTTTTGCCTTTAAATGGTAAAAATATTTTTACTGGTACGTTATTTCAGTAAATGTTCAAAACGCAAGATATTGAAAACTGCCTGTTCAACGAAATGTTAGAATTAAATATATGCAAACGCATGCGTTGAGTATTTTGTAACTTTGCATCGGTGGATATCGTCAAAAGCAATTTGAAGCGAGCGTAGTGCACTTCTCTTTGTTACAAAAGCATTGCGCGAGCGTTTGAAATAAGTTTTTGTTGGAACAAAAATATAGCAATAGTGATGAGAGACGGAAAAAGGTCAATTGTTTGTCTTTGCTTAACATATGTATATTTTAAGCCAAGCAAAATAAAGACACAAATCAAAATATATATCTGAGGTCTAGTCTCACGTGAATGGGCGCTAGCTTTATCGTGGTGTAAAATCCAAAATTTCTTATAAAAAGAGCAACAAAGTTTAATTTTTCATTGGAGTAGAAATTAAAAAGGAAATGATAAGATTGTAATTGTAAAAAACAATAATTTAACTCCACAAAATGGTCTTTAAAGAGTTTTTAAGACTATTAAAGATATTATTTATGATATATATTAGAGGTACCATAAATTCGACATTTGTAAAAAGAAAGCAAAATTTTTGCCAAAGTGTAGCAGGACACTTAGAATTAGAGCCCCTTTTGCGTTTTTAAACAAAATCTTGTTCGACAATATGGAGTGCTGGAGCTTTCAGCAGCCGATAAAGCAAATATTTACAATGGCTTCGGGTGAATGTACGGATTTTATTTTTCCAGATAAATTTACATTTTCCTCAAATACACAGAACAACAAATAACTAGTTGACAAAAAAGTTATTTAAATTTTTTTAGTTTACTTTTGAATGTTGTACCACTGAATCCCGATAAATTGTTCCTGAGAGATGTCGTTTTTCGAGAATCTTTGTTAAAATCCTCACTTTTTACCCAGAATAAAGTAAACATGTATTTCGCTGTATAAAAATAGTTTTTAATGCATTACTGCCAAGTCTGTTAGTTAATAAATAGGTACAATCAGATATTAGATTTTCATGTTTCAGCAAAGAGTAAGCGAGCTAAAATTAAATTGAGTTAGATTGAGTTTTTGAATGTGCTGGTAGCTCTTTATTTGTGTAGGTTTGTTAATAAATTTGCTAGTTTAACAAAAAACAAAACACAATGACGAAAAACGTAACAATACAAGGGTATTTACTGTACTGTTAGTTTAAACAAAAGCAACTAAAACTTTTAATGTAACTCGTAATAAGCGCTTGGGGATGCAATGTAAATACAGGAGAAACAGCAGTAGATATAAACACTAAAAAATATTTACACAAAGGTTAAACAAAAATACTAATCTTTTATCAGAAATTAGTTCGTGATGCATATGAGATTAAAAAAGCGGAGAAGTTGTAATATAATATAATAGACTGTAGTTTGGACTGTATAGAAGCTGCGGTAGAATGTCCCATTTCAAAGTTTGGATGATTTTTATGATACCTGTCTGTACTGTGTAGGAGAATATGGACCAGGCACACAAAATGAAAGAGGGGAAAGACTAGTCGAGTTCTGTCAAACCAACAACTTTGCAATAATGAACTCGTTTTTCAAACTTCCAAACAGGAGACTATACACTTGGAAGGCTCCTGCAGATGGGATAAGGGGTATTATAAGGAACCAAATAGATTACATACTCATAAACCAAAGATATAAAAACTCTATAAGATTAACAAAAACATATCTAGGGGCAGACGTCTCCTCGGATCACAACCCAGTAGTAGCAACATGTGAAGTAAAATTTAAAAAAGTAAAAAAGACAAAGTTAAGCAATAGAATTGACACCGCAAAACTAAAAAATATGGAGATACGTAAAAAAGTAGAAGAACAAGTCAACAGCAACCTAACTAATGGAAAACCAAATATTAAGCAAACAAAAAATGTCAACGAGAAATGGAAATACATACAAACAGCAATTATGGATGCTGGTAAAAACATCATGATGGCAACAAAGAAAGCTAAAAGAGATGGATGAATGAGGAGATACTTAAACTAATGGAAGAAAGGCAAAACACAAGACCACAGATCCACACGATATTAGAATATCAATAAGAATATAAAAAGAAAAATAAAAGAAGCCAAAGAGAAATGGTTGTCCGATAGATGTGAAGAAATAGAAGATTGCGAAAGAAAACACGACAACTTCAATTTACATAAGAAAGTAAAAGATATGGCGGGAATAAGAAGAATAAACCAATCATATATTCTGAAAGACGAAAATGGGAATACCGTAACGAGTGTAGAACAGAAACTTAAGACATGGACAAAATACATAAAAGACACGTTTAACGATGAAAGAACTAATACACCGCAGTGGGATACTAATAATAAAATAGGCCCCGAAATACTTAAAAGCGAGGTACTACATGCGACCAAACAAGTAAAGAGTGGTAAGGCGGTCGGACCTGATGAAACACCAATTGAACTAATAAAACTGATAGAAGAAGAGACAATAGATGTGCTACTTGAGCTATTTAACTTAATCTACCAAACAGGCATGATACCAAAAGACTGGCTAACCTCAACTTTTGTAGTACTCCCCAAGAAGAAGAACGCAAACAAGTGCTCAGAATACAGGACTATAGCATTAATGAGCCACACCTTAAAAATATTTCTGAGAGTAATACACAACAGAATATCCAGAAAACTTGATTATGATATCAGTAACACACAGTTTGGCTTCAGAAACGCTATGGGAACTAGAGAGGCGCTGTTCGGTATAAATATGTTGATGCAGCGATGCTTGGACATGAACTATGAGATCTATGCCTGTTTCGTGGACTTCGAAAAGGCATTTGACAAAGTCCAACATGAAAAACTAATAGAGATTTTAAAATCAAAAGATGTGGATGAAAATGACATCAAGATCATATGTAATCTATACTGGGGCCAAACAGCAAGGATTAGAATTGACAATGAAACATCAGAGGAGATTGAAATTCTCCGGGGAGTAAGACAAGGCTGTGTGATGTCGCCTTTATTATTTAACGTATATAGTGAGGCCATCTTTCAGGAAACCCTAGAAGAACGCAAGGAAGGGTAATAATCAATGGCGAAATCGTCAATAATATAAGATTCGCAGACGATACCGTTATAATAACAAACAACATAGATGATTTACAAGATCTAATACAAAAATTGAACAACACATGCAAGGAGTACGGGTTAAATATGAATCTGAGCAAGACTAAATTTATGGTAGTAACTAGAACAGCAAATGCTAATGCAAATATTACCATAAATAACACAATAATAGAAAAGGTAGACACATATAAATACTTAGGAACATGGGTAACTAACGATGCAAATCACTCAAAAGAAATAAAGACAAGGATAGAAATAGCCAGAAATACTTTTGTAAAGCTCAAAGGTTTCCTTTGTAATAGAGACCTCAACTTAAATCTTAGAACAAGAATATTACGCTGCTACGTCTTCTCAACCCTATTATATGGAGCCGAGGCTTGGACCGTAAGACAGAACGAAGTCAAGAAAATAGAAGCCTTCGAGAGATGGTGTTATAGAAGAATGCTTCGCATTTCATGGGTGGACCATATCACAAATGCCATAGTCCTACAAAGAATGGGCAAAGAAGAAGAAGTAATAAAAACAATAAAACGGAGGAAGCTAGAATACTTGGGACACATAATGAGGGGCGAGAGGTACGAGGTGCTAAGACTGATAATGGAGGGCAAAATACAAGGGAAGAGAAACATAGGGAGATGGAAAATGTCCTGGCTTCGAAATCTTAGAGAATGGTTCGGGATAACATCGGCAAAACTTTTCAGAATTGCTGTAAACAAAGTGAAGATAGCCATGATGATCTCCAACCTCCGTTAGGAGACGGAACATCAAGAAGAAGAAGTCTGTACTAGGATCGAATAATATTCAACATTTAATATATGACGAATCAAAAGAAGTTTCCTGTATTTAAAGTTTATTAAAAAAATTCAGTCCTCGATGAAACTCCTAAAACCCCTACAGCACGTATGAAGATACGGTATAGTGCTGTATAATGGTGTTAGATAATGTTGCTCAAACTCAGAGAAGGAAATATAGTGAGTAACTCATACAACACTCTGGGTGAAGTTGTAAACAAAGTAGAAAACCATGGAAGTAAACAACCATGAGTAGCGATGGCTGGAGTGGATTCTTTGGAGGGGGGAAGGGAGTGGCTGCTTCAAATAACCATTCGAGCTGCGTGTGAGAACGAAGCATCAAGTTACAGTACTGTGTTTTGTTAGATATTCGAGTATAGAGACGACAAGAACTGCCTTGAGTAGATAAAAGCACCCGACAAATGCGCCCACCCCACATAATAGTAAACAATCAAATCATATTCGATACACTGGCAGATGCAGCAGTTTATTTTATAAAACTTTACAAACGTCTACTGGGGAAGTCTTGAAAATAAGAAAGTTCTATGCGTAACGGGTTTGTAAAACTTTTATTATTTATTAGGAGTTGGCGCTGTGCAGGGTAGATTTGAAGACGTTCTCAAAAAGCTGACATCAACATTAAAAAATCAATTCCAAGAACTCTTTAAGAAACAACTCTACTATTAATATAATTTTAACCATTAAAGTTAAAGGAGGAGTTATATTTCGAAAAAAAAAGAAACCATCATAATTTGTCGACCCTTTATACTAATATATGAAAAGATAGAATTTTAAATGTATCCGACTTTAGAAGACACAGTAATGATTGTTTATTCTAAAATGATAAATAAAAAAAATTGTGCCTTACTTTAACATGGCAATATGCGGCCACATGTAAATTGTCAGAGATGAAACGATTTTTCTTGGTTTCATCGATATAAAAGGGTCTTTGATAGAGTTAGCAGAAAAGAAATATGGAAGAGTAAAGAATAAAGCATATTCTAGAAACAATTAAAAACTTGAATAAGGGCACGACCAACCTAGTAGTGACCTTAAAGGACTGGTAACACATTTAAAAACTAAAATGGTATAAGACAAGGGGGTTGTACCCACTATTCTTTATATGCGTAAAAAATCAACTAATAAGAGAAACGTAGAGATATAAAAACTTAAATGCAGTAAAAATTAAAAAGCTTGCATTTTTGCAGACGATATAGTGGTTGTCGAAAAAGAGTGTAAAGAGTTAAAGAAAAATTCAAGCGATTGGATAGAATCTCTGAAGAAACATAATCTAACAGTGAATATAGAAAAATTAAAAGTAATGATAATCTTAAACAATAACCTCAACTTCAAGCTAGAAATGGAAGGAAACAAATATTTGGCCACAATAATAAACAGCAAAGTAGTGCAAGATAAAATAAGGAATATAATTAAAATAACAACACAAATATACCACCCTATTAGAAGAAGTTTTCTCATAAAGAAGAACTTAGCAAATAAGACCAAAATGACAGTGTTCCAAATAATATATCTGCCGAACCCCACATATAAAATAGAAAACTAAACATTAAATAAAAGATTGTAGGAGTTAATATAATGAAAAAAAGACGAAATGAAAACATCAGGTAAAGTGTGCAGGGCACACGATATGGATGAACAAATAAAGGTAAGTAAAAATGGTTTGAGAGGAAAGAAAAAAAAGGAAAAACCGCAAAGGGAGACCGAGAAAATCTTAGAACACGAGCATAGCTGAAATACCCGACCAAAAATTGAAAACAATGCAAAAAGAATGCAGAAGCAAAAGACTTGGTCATGTTAAAAGTATTATTACCTCGACACCTACGGATATAAAGAAGCTATTGATTAAGTAACTTCTGGATACGATGTGCTATTGCATGCCCCATACTCGCCGGGTTTACACCCAGCTTCATTAAGACGGATACAGAAAGGACTAGAATTCCTTGGATTCGTGCTTCTTAGAACTCTGATGCGTTTCAATATATTAATAAAATTGCTATTTGTTAAAATAATGCCCCAGGAGCCCGAATTTGATTTTTTGCAAATTCAAAGAGATGGTTTGTATCAATACGTGAAATATATGACCTATTTCGAAAATATTTAGCCATATGATACAGAAATATAGAACTACAATAACAAATCACTTATGTAACCAGTAAAAATGGTAAAAATAGCAAATCAGGAAAGTTTCATTGAGATTATTGACATTTTGTTTCCCTCTTCAAAACATTCTAAAAAATTCTGTGTTGGAATCAGGAATAAATGACATCGTATTAGCTTAAATCTGTTGAACGTCATGGATTCTCTTTTCTTTCAAATGTGGGCTTGATAACAAATCTAACTTGTAGTATGACACATTTTTTAGTTCTTGATCGTCAATCTCCGATCCTTCTTGGTCGTATCCCGTATACGTTTAAAATTCTTCAAGAACGTAGGTTACTTTTAATAGATTCAGGATCATCTTTGAATCGCGCGCATCGAGTATTTATTTGTTCTCCAAATATCTTCTAAATTAATGTTTCAGCTTCGCATAGTATTTGATGCTCTATTTGCCCAGTTACTCCAAATATCACGACCATGTGGTCCCTCAGCAGCATCTAACTGCCAGGTTACATAGCGACGGTGCAAACTGTTTTCGTTATATTAACATTGGCTAGATATTTTCGGGACAAATTGCATTTATTTACCGCTATTAGTATGCAGCAAAGCACGAGACGGTAAAAACTTAAATTGTTTTTTATGGGTTGTGAAACTTAAAAAAAGTGACTGATTTCTAGCATAGTGTTATGTAAGAGTTGTATAACTATTAATAATTTGTAAATATATAAAAACAATATATCTAGGGCCCCCCTAAAACACTTTTAACCGAGCCAGGCCTTGGCTCTCAAGACCTATGCTCGCACCTAGTAACTACAGCCTGTTTGGTCCAATGAATGAAAAGTGTGCGATAAGTTCTTTGGTAGATTGTTCTTCAAAAATGATTTGCAATAGTTCTGTAAATACAGCCAGAGCGATGACAAAAGTGTACAGACATTGCAGAGGAGTACCCCTAATAAAATATACACTAATTTCTTCCTAATAGGAGATTAGTGAAGAAAAACAATTTTCGAAAGCTCCAAACACAACATAACTCTAGAGTTCTAGATGACAGTAATAAGTTTCTGAACAAAAATGTGTATTTTTTATTTTTGAGTTTTAAACAACGTTGGTGACGCTTTTAGATTAGAAAATGTTTACTCTTAAGTGCAAACAAGTGCGTCTATATCTTATCTTGGTACTACAGATTGTAATAATATTTTTCTGGCTATTTGTACTTTGAAACTAATGATTGCGTTATTTGTACGTGTGTATTTATACGTAAAAGCGAGACTTAAGTGTTGAATGCTGTTGTTTTTTTGATAGATACATATAGCAGAATTGTTTTCTGCTCTAATTCTTAATAATTTCACGCCTATATTGAACAACATCAATATTTGGTATTGGATTATCATCTTGCTAAACTTTGTTTTAATTTTCCACAAATAACAAAATGTGCATTAGCTAAGTAACTACTAATACCCTATATTTATGACCACTAATAAAGCGCCTCGCTACACAGTTAAACTTCAAACCATCTGTAATTTATTTATGCACATGCCTCGTATAAATTTAATTAAACGAAACTATTATATAGAAATGCCAATTTCGATGAGAATTTGCGGAAAGCAATGTTTATAAAAATATTAAAATAATAATTATATTTATATTAAAATATTGTTATTTTTATAGAGCTGTATTCAAGATTATTTATTACTTTTAAGACATTTTACTGCAACGTTTTACAAAAATAATTTTTATAGGCTACAATGTACGGGTTTTATGTTCAAATTTTTTTGCCCCTAAATCCTTACGCGTTTTGCAAACTATTAGCTTCTAGCCACTTACAGAAACCAAATTTATGACAATCTACAATAAAATTGCCATAAGTATTAATTTTTAAAAATTTGTAGTTTTTTGCAGCTGTTGTACATTTTTTATTTTAACCTCACATATAGTTGTTATACACGGTAACTACAAATAATGGGCTTAATTTTGTAAATCTACAATTCAAAACTGGGGCTAGTAACAAATATGATGCAGATTACATTTCTTTGTACTCATATTCAAGTTCACAAATGTTCAATGTGCCTCCCCCTCTCATCCGACTGCACAGATTATACATAGACGTTAGCAGATTTCATCCTACATAGATAAAGAATGCCTTAATTCATTCAGTTCCCTGTTGCTATGATCTAATTTTTTAGGCCGTTCAAAGTTAAAAAAACCGTTTCTTCTAAGAAAGCTCACGAGAAAAAGGCTCAAAGTGTGAGAAAAGAAGATTTAGGCATACATGTCAAGTCTTCATTCCTTATGTGACCTACTATATCTATCGTTGAGGTAGGGATTCGAACACTCCAGTGCCAATGGTATCGAGCTCCGTTCTGGAGGAAATAAAATTTTCTTGATCTTAATAAAATTCCATAAAAGTAAAGACCCACAAACCTTTGTTCTCAATATGGCGCAAGACATTAAATTACAGGAAGTCCCTCACATCTTTTGATGTTGCATGAGAATTTCGTAGCCCCCTTAGAAGGCAAACGCTTGCCCCCGTCAATAAATTTGGTAATATAATTTTAAAGCACATAAAATAGGTATTATAATATTCTTTAATAGGTTGAGTATCAAAGCACCCATTAGCATTTTTCTGAAATATTGGGTCTTAATGTAGTGACCGATACCACAAGCAACATGGAAATTTAATGGAAGCAAGACGTTGTTTTTAATTTTCTAACTGATGGGGGTCTTGCACTAATTGGTGTCTATCGACGAATGGTTGGATGTCTACGGCAATGCCTATTTGGTTAGGTAAGCAAGAATTTTTAAAGAAAAATCAGTTCTTGATGACCACGGGCGAACAGCGTTAAAATTTTCTTAAATAAGTCGACTACATAATGAGTACTTGGGTATAGCGCTAAGCCCAAAAGTACGAACCACAAAACAAGCGACAACTAATAAAGTATACGTATAAAAGCTTTTACAACCTGAAAAAATTAAAAACTCCAAACTTGATTGTAGTGAATTATACGTATCACCGAAACTACTTTTCAACACGTCAGTGTTTGCTCTTACAGCCCTTGAAATTTCGCGAAGTTTTAGTGCACCCGTTTTATAGCCCGGATGTTTTTTCTTGAAATGCTTTTCTTTTTCCGAAGATAAAATAAATCCCAAAGGGACAGCGTTATACTAATAATGAGAAAGTGCAAGCAGCTGGCGCTGGCAGCAAACGCATTGATTTCTTTACGAAGGAGATAACGTTGGCGTGCATGAGTGGATAGAGATAGTTACTGTGTAGAACATCTATTGAAAAAGTTATCAGAAGTAGAAGATTTTTTAAAAATTATTACATATTTAGCTGGTTTTCATGATCTCTGCTGAAGATGCACGTTTTAGCACGTCACCTATGTCAAAGGAAATATTTTTTCAATTACGCGCGTTACTCTTCTGTAAAAACGAACGGCGCTTTTCGAATGGGTGGGCTTTTAATATACGCGAAGCTTTAATATGCGGTGAATTTGTACGCACGGAGCTTTCATGAAAGCTGGAGGATTAAAAAGAAATTTATCACGGCTCCGCTGCACTAAGCCAAACGGTTACGCCTTTGAACTTTAAAAATGTAGTTTAGCTGAAATGTATATTTAAAGCATAAATTATTGTGTCCCAAAATAATATATCATCCTATACGTGATAACACATACAATGTAAATTGACGTAATTAAGTGCACGTTTAAAAATTAAAACGAACGGTTTTTTTAAAAAAAATTGATAGCGTTACAAAGCATTTGATTTGGAACAGTGAAATATTGCTCTTTAATTTGCTTTTTTAGCTCGTAAATTGAGGTTGGTTTTATTTATTAAACATCATCAATAAAGTATTGCCATAAAAGAAGTTTATTGGAATTAGGTGTGGAGAACGCACCATTTCTTCGAAAAGGTAACATTGAGGTAGGTTTTTACACACAATGGTAGTGGAGAGGTTCTCAATCTTACTAAAAGTAAATATTTTCGTTACCACACAACTCTTCGACACATGGACCGACAGATTATTTAGATAAACATCACCAGTTAGTAAAGAATTACCCTAAGATAACTTTATATCCTACATGCCCGGTAAGTGTAAATTATGTTCATAGTAATATGCAAATTTTGAGATACCTGGTAAATGCAATTGAGCTAATTAAATTAAAGGTAGTCTCGTTGATTCAAGTAATTTTTAATGCAAGTGCTATACATTTTACGTTTTTGTATGGGTGCTATTCAAAAAATCATTATTGAGTTATATACTGCAAACTTAGAGTGAGTACTTTTTTGAGGCACCATATGTAAACTTAAAAAAGTAAATTTGCAAGCAAATTAAGGCAATGTAGAAAAGTTAAATTACAAGATATGTTTTAAAAAATGAAAAAATATACTTGTCTATATCAAAAACAAACGGCGATAGTCAAAATAAAAAATGTTATGACCACAAATCAGAACATTAAGTTGAGCCACTTAATTCGTTGACAACTACTGGCTCCTCAAATCTCACATATTGTTGTAGAACATCACTTGAACATACAAAGGGTTACCGTGTGATGTGGAGTATCAGCACTAGCCGTTCTAGCCACTTGTGTGTTAATTAAACTGTTAACGGTGATGTCTACCTAAACATGCTACAGGAATTGGTTGGTCCACACGCAGAAGTGTCTTGTTGGTAAAAAAAATATTTATTTTTAACTAAATGGAGCATCTTCCCACTGCCATTGCGATTTTTCCGAACAAACAGATTGGGCAAAGAGATGATATATAATTTCCTTGTGTTCCTAAGAGCTTACAACAAAAGACCACAATAAAGAAGGAAATGAAAGTAATTTTTTAGTAGTTCTAAATAAAGTTTAGTCAGTTTGAATATTTGTATACATGAATTTTGTTTTATTTTATATTATTTAATTTAAAACATTTAGCTATTGGTTTCCAAATGCATTTATTGTCATTTAATAAACATATCTTGTATAAGGCACAAATTACTACATTTTTTATTTTGCAAAGAATGTAAAACTTTTTAATTGATAAAATAAATAAAATAAAAATATATTTTATTATTATCATTCCAATCTATCATAGACTCGCAAACATTTTAATAATTCATTAACTATGAACGTTATATCGATGATTTTTGGTGACAATCAAACATAGTTTTCGTTTTCTTCAGCCATAGCTTCCCACCGCTCAAGTTGCACGGTAACCCTCTTAAATGGCACTTTGCTATAAACAATATGCTCTTCCTCTTTCTGAACTCTTGTTCTGGCTTTTGTTAAACAGTCTCACCTTCTCCTAGCCATTCAGCCAACTTGTTTTTAAGTAGAGGTCGGTGAGAGGTACATAACTTTATCTATGACGAAGGTTGGAGGAAATTATCATAGCATATGTAGACTTAAGCTTGCAATCACTCTTCTGTCAAATTGTGGGGAACACGTTTTCAAAATTTTTGGCCAGACATAAATCCCCAGTCAAAATTCTTCAAAAACTAGTTTTGGGAACAGTTCGTCAACTGACGATGATCTTGCTTCGACCAGACACGCTTTGATTTGCTTGAATCTTTGGTTTCTATCTGAGCCACGTGATAATCCTCTGATCTCGGTCCACCCATTTCTTCACGGGATGGATAGAAAATGCCCTAGATGGCAACCGATCATGATGACGATTCGATCATGCGTTCGATTTTGATAAAAGATCGCTGACCGAAGATAACAATAATTTTTTTAAACTACCAGACATTTTGATTACTTTGGTTGTGTTTACTTGCTAACAAATGTGCCATGTTTTACCTCGTCAAGTTAAGTGGTTCACGAGCAAGGGAGGCTCTCTTCGATTCGAATGCGATTATACTAAGATCTTAAAATTACTTTATTATTACTGATTAGTACACAGTTCTCTTGTTTTATTTCTATTGTTTTGTGTCGATGTTATAAAATTAGTAGCAAATAATAAATTTTATTTTTATAGAATTTTACACTATATTGACATTTACGCCATCGTGGGAGAGCTGCAGGGCAATTAATTAAATTGCAACACAGTGGGCGTTAAAATGCCAACAAATGACCTTTCAGGACATGAAAACTTATCAAAATGCAACGAGACTTCAATTTAAATAAAGTTTCTTCAGAGGGACGCAATTTGTATGATTACTATAGGAAATAAAAGTTTTCGGCAGCTGCAAAAGCTTTTTACTTTAGCTTTTTTGATAATGCGGGCTATTGTTGTGCCGTAGTATCTAATGAATTAAGTTAACATTGGGAAGAGGACATTTTTGTTAGAGTATTATAATTTTTTGGAAAGAGATACTTGCATTTGTAATTTGTAATTTGTTATTTGCTATATTAATTCCAAAAAGTCTAAAAATAGTTAGAGCTTTGCTACAGCACAACTTCTATAAAAATAAACAGAAAAACATAAGTTACGATTACATTTACAACATTTGAAATATTTTTTTCTGTAAAACTGTTGTATTTTCTTTATTTAAAAAGTTAAACACTGGGAAGAGGACATTTTTGTTAGAGTATTATAATTTTTAGAAAGAGATACTTGCATTTGTAATTTGTAATTTGTTATTTGCATATTAATTCAAAAGTCTAAAATAGTTAGACTATTGCTACAACTTCTATAAAAATAAACAGAAAAACATAAGTTACGATTACATTTACAACAAATATTTCAAATATATTTTTCTGTAAAACTGTTGTATTTCCTTTATTTATATTTTTGATATAATAATAAATTACCCGGATAAGGATTTTTCGTGTAACTTCATTATTAAATAACATCAAAAACACAAAAATTGAGTAGTCTTCTGCAATACAGTCATCAAATGTATTTAGACCATGAAGTGTTACAATTAATACACAGCGCTAAACGATGTGAGAAAAATTGATTTTGCGTCGTACCTTATTCACTGCCAGGTTAGCCTGCCTTACTAAAAAAGAACTTTAGCGACCCCAAACTTATATGAGGCTTTGCACAGCCTCAGGTCTACAAATCTGACCAGGAGTTATAGTTCGTGGTGTTCAAGTTACGCCAGTTCGGCTACCACACTTTGGCGCTAATGAAAATAGGAATATTTTTTCTGTACTATAGATAGTCGATTCAATCTTTAAGCTAATAGTAACGCGATGGATCAGATTTTGGCATATTTTTAGCCACATAGGTTTGATCACATCTATAAAATAAGTATGGAGTCTACTGATGATCCTTCTTTGCTATCAATCGGGTAGTTTCTGATTAATATCAATTTTTTTACAATTTTTCTTATTGGACTCTTTTAATTTTTTGAGGATAATATTAAGGAACCTACAGGGTATTCGTTATGTCATGCAAAGAGTTTTTTATTGCCATGGTGAAACTTTTGAGCTAATTTTATGTTTAACGTTAGTTACAGCTAGGTCAATGTTTAGAATCAATACTGAAACATGGTCTCACCTAAGGCTACCTATTTAAACGAAAAAAATATTTTGATTGTAGCCAAAGTGCTAGTGAAACGCTAACTGTCTCCAAGGCCAAGTTTTACAAGCACACTACCTTGTCTGTTTCTAGAATAGCAACCATGATAAAATTGTGCTCTATAATTAAATTGGCTATTTTACCATAATACAATAGAATGATTGTAAAGTTTGAGAAGACAAAAGGTGTACTGAATGATAATCTGTTAAGAACGGGTAGACCAATCACTGTGGCCACACCCGAGACTGTAGAACAAGCTCGGAAGCTTTATAAACAAGAGCCCATAACTTTGGTCTCTGGAGGCGCAGCTTAACTCGGTGTGAGTGTGGGATCTGTACATAGCATCTTCACCAAGAAATTGAATCCATTTTCGTATAAGATTTAATTGCAAACGCTTTTGACCGAGATTAATATTAGCAAAAGTTTACGTTTGTAAAAGTGATCATGGAGATGGTTCAGACCAAACAGTTAGATAAAGAATGTCCATTTCACGGATGAAGCTTATTTTCATCTAGATGGGTGTGTCAACAAACAACCGACATTGGCGTATGGAAAACCCACATTTGACCGAGTTCGTCGATTGTATCCAGAAAAACCTAGTGTATGGTGAGCAATTTCCCATTATGGAACTGTCAGCCCACTGTTTTTCACAAAATATGTGAATGGAGAAGTTTATCGCACAGAAGTTCCCAAGAAATTTATTGTAATTGTGAAAGACAAAAGACAAGTAAACCAATACTAGTTTCAGCAAGATGGAGTTACTTCCCATAGGACTTAAAGCTCTGACATCCTTACAGAAGTCTTTGAAAAGAGTATCATAAGTGTGGACGCCCCTCGTAAGATAGAAGGCGGCATCAAGTGGCCCCCAAACTCCCCCATGTGATTTCTTTATATGGGGTTATATGGGGTTTTAAGAATCGGGTTTATCGGAATTGCATCACAGAAGAGGCCATTTCTGCGAATTTCAGAAAAGCCCCAAATTGAGAGTTTCGGGAAAATAGTTGAAATGACAATTTCTGGTAAAGGCAGTCATTTTAAAAATACAATGGACTGAACTCCATTTATTCATCATTATATTAAAAAAAGAATTGGAAATTCATTTCGCGTAGTTTCTTATAATAATTTTTTTATCATTTGCGTCACATAATGGAGGCCCTGTACAAGTTTTGGTAATCTCTATTATGCCCGAGCTCCTAATATAATGCAAACGTCACACTGGTACTGTGCACTTTTAAAAGTTTTTTGCAAATAAATGATAAGCGATCAACAACTGCAGATTCAAATATTCAAATTATTAAGATATCTAATTCAACTTAATATACCAGGCAGTTTCACATACGTTTTCTAATTTTTTATCAGTCCTATTTATAATGTAAGTAATTTAAAATAAAATTCGGGCAGTATATACAGTCAGGATGGAGGATGGAAGAGAAACAAAGAAGATGCTGAAACAAAGACCAAAATCTGACAAACAAAGTGTGGGTAGACCATCTATGCGCCGGACAGACGATATCAAAAGAATAAATACTAACTGGATAAATTAACCTCAAAATAGAATTATATGAAAAATTTTAGAATAGGCCTATGTTCAAGAATAAACAAAGAAGAGGCTAGGTGATGACGATGTTTATATATTGTTGTGAAAAGATGTGTTAACATTGAAACTATCAAGTTGTAACTGGATATGTATTTATTATTTTCTGACCTTCAGTTATTTTAAATACTTACATTAAGTACTACATCAATAAAAATTGGTCAAAAATACCTGCGTCGGACGAAAGATGGAGTTAGAAAATAAATCCTATAAAGCATCAACTTCTAGTGTCAATGAAGACGAATTACAGACAGAAGTTTTTGAGCGAAATATCCATCGATTGCTGTTTAGTGCCTTGACAGAGTTTCAACGTATTCAAAGTGACCAGGACTTATCTTTATAAGAATGAAAAACTTAACAAATGAGCTAAAACGTTATGTATGATAATCGCAATTAAATTTAACTACGAAGAAAGCTTCAAATAGCAGATAAGAGTAATTATTCAACTAATAAAGGTCTTGGTGAGTGTATAGCAAAAGTAACAAGTGCAATATCTTCTAAAATTTAATGGAGCAAACACAGGAAAGTCGTACGGCAACAAATTAGATATTATGCACGAGAAATTGTGTACAAACAGACATTTCTGGTTAAGAGATGCAAGGTGATACTTCTTGAGAAAATCAGGCGTTGTGAAGATCTATAGTTAAGCTACATAAGTCTCCCATATATCTAATGTAACGATCATTATCAACGGTGATTCTTTTGATAAAAATTACAAAATTTTATTTTATTGTAAGCATTTTTTAACTATTTGCCAGAACGGGGAGACATTTGGAAGATACATTTTATTGGTCGCAGATGCGACTGGTCGTTGCTTAAGCAGCTTTAGTTTTCAGTTTCTCATTTGAGCAATAGGTGAAACTGATCCGGCAGCCAAATAGAATTATGATAGGCCTTTGGTTCTATCAGCAATTGGTCGCACGTGGGCAACGGGCGAGAACTCCTCTGATATTGATTTCTATTACCTCTAACACGACAGTGTTCACGTAGACTGAGCGCCCACGACATTGTAGATAAAGGATACAGTCGCTATTGGTGAGCAATGAAGTATTATAAACGCTTTCTTCAAACATTTCTTCTTTTTCGACTCCATTCTTATATTACTTTACAAAATCCGATTTTTGTGTGAGATGGCTTGATACGACAGTGACAGGGATTTTATATCCTTCTAATCGTAATTTAAAAGCAAAATTTAACAGTGAATAATTATGATTTTGTTAAGTGATCGAGGGATTAACCGTTACGTTAAAAAAGTAAATTATAAAAGAGTATTTATTTTCTTAGAGTAGTTCAACAGTACTAAGATATTTTTGTGCTCACAATTAGGTATATTACAGCCCTTCGTGGTAAATTTATCAATGTCAAAAAATATTATAACATTTACCACTTGAATGAAACAATATAAAAAGATAAAACATATGAACAGAAGTTTAAGGAGACAATAAAAATATAGGCGGTGGGAAGTACTACAAGAGAAACAAAATACAGATTAACAGAAAGTAGTAATTGTCCACAACGTTGTTTAAATTTATTAAGAATACAAAAAAGATAAAATTTCAAGACCTCAAATATAAAGAAACTTTACAAAATGATACAAATTACTGAAACAAAGTGCAACTTTTCTCAGAAGGGGAGTAAAAGGAAGCGCAAGTGTAAAATTATTAAAATAAAAAAAAATACAACACTAATGAGAACAAACTAAGAATATTAAGAATCAGATGCAAAAATGGTAAATTGTATAATGCACTTTGAAGCAGACAAAGGTAAATAACAAAAGTTGGTATATAGAAAAAATATTGTGTTGCTGCTAAAGTAGGTTTGGTTCAGCAACTTTATCTAGAATCTATCATACAGACAAATACGGCATATTTTGGTGGTGGGTCTATTTGATAGCTTTATTGTTGTCTTGCTCAACCGATGAATGTTCTACAGTGTCTTCAACCAAGTGCCTCGTGCGCTGCTGTTTGTTATACAACTTAATTAAGTTGTATTAATGCTGTATTTAGCTCAGGTACAAGAGACTTGGCGCAACGTTGAATATAATTTTTGCAATACCAATCTTAATCTTGAACATCATCTCTACTTAGGATGACCCATGACTGTTAGTCAGAATCAGTCAAAATAAATCCACATTGAGCGAGCGTGAAATTTTAAATGTTCATTTTTTACCGTTAAACGATTGCTGGTATCGTTTAGATTACCGTGTCCACTCCTGACTTGATTATATCCTGAAGGAAGATGAAAAGTGATACATTTACATCATCTCTAAGCCACAGTTTCTTCTCTGTGTGTGGTAAGATTTGCTGGCCGTTATTTACTTTAAGCTACTATTGTAAAACGCTAGCGTTTTTGAACTATACTGTGAGTAACTTTAACGCGTCGCTGAAGCTTAAGAAATTGTTCTCAAGCTACAGTTGAAGATTAAATTAATGAAAAAGTAGAGAAGAATATTGTGCTTAAGCCATACACCCAGCAGTCATAGGGTGCGTGTGTTTTAATATTTAATTCTTTGCTACTAAATAAAAACCTACAGTTCCTGCATATGTAGCCTATAATGAGTTTAGATCAATCTTCCTTCTAGAAGGTAAAAGTATTCTTATACCGTAAGGCAGTATTATTTGTTTTTATTTTTATAAAACCAATCCAATCCCACTCAAATATGCATTAAAGCTTGGTAAGTTTATTTTATAATTTACATATACAAGGAGTTTTCGCTTGACCTTCGCAACGTTAAGACGTGTACGGAATTAAAGCGAGGAGTGTACTAATGCAAAGTTTAAACATCCTCACATGGCCGATATGCGGCCCTCGAGAATGATAATTAACATTCTTAAGTGACAGAAAGTCAGTGCTAAAAGAAATGTATCTGCCACAGCAACTATATTTATGGACCGAGTTAGCATCATATCATTAATATATAGCAATTATTATCTTGGACAACAATCATAAAAGAAAAAGCGTGAGCCAACCCCCGGAAGTAATTTTGGATTAAACATTTACATTTACACTACATAGAAAGTAAACTTCCAAGAGATCCTGAACTGCAAAAGTTTCCGCGATTAAAAATAAATGAACAAATAAATTTATATGTCAAACTGGGTCAGTTATAATAAACTTTTCGTGTCTTGGCATCCAATTTAACATCATTATTAAAAGAGACTAAAACTACTAACTCTAACCTTTCCGAATACCTTATAAGCCTCTATGGTAAGAAAGCTGTCAATATAACCTACTATTTGAGCTTATTTTGCAAAAGAGCAAATAAGTTATTTTTGTAAGACTGTGACTATGATTAAAATCTTTTTTTATTCCCCTGTCTCCCCAAAAAACCAAAGCTATCTCTGTTTAGACACGTCATCTATTTGATTCGACGAAGCTTTGATAAAAACATTGCTAAGTTATATAAGATTTTTTATAATCACAATAATAATTAATATCACTTTGATTGACTACTACAATTTGATTACTACGATTGACTAAAATTATTAGAACATCGTCAAGTATTTAACAATTTAATAACCTGCCTTGAAAAGAAAACGAATAACTTTTTATACCTCGAAAAAACCCTCAAAAACTCAACTATGGCTTTCCAAAATAATACACCTATCGTTTCTCCACATTGACTTGTCAAGACCGATTTTGAAGTAAAAGCTCTCGCCTTCTTTTATAGACAAAATAAATTTGGCCAATTCGTTTCCACCTAAACAAACTTCACACTAATATCGAGTTTAAAATAGAAGTAAAACCAACCAGTTTTCCCTCTTTTGTGAACACTCTCACAACAATTGATTCTTCAAACTTTGCAACACTAAAAACCGACAAACTGAGATAAAACGGATAATAAAAAAATCTTTGACTCCTATCATTAAGAATATTAAACTTCCAAAACCTACAGCCTCCAGACCAAATAAAAGTTTTTGCCTTGCATTACAGATTATGCCGCATGTTAAATAAGCAAAAGATACAAACAATTTTATGATACAATAGAAGGGCTACTTCATCTGCTTAAGCAAATTATTCTCAGAAATTATAATGACTTAGTCAAACACCTTGTGGTGATTGCAAAATTATTTATGTAGACCAAACGGATAAAAAAATATCAAGACGCATACACGACTACTATTTGGTCGTATAAAAGAGCGATAAATGTTCTGCACCTACCGAGCATACTAAAAAGGGCGGACATGAAATTAACTGTTGTAAATCAAGAACACTTTCCATTCTGTCAGCAGAATCATTTGTATGGAAATTTAAATAAAGGAAGTCTTTAATAACTCATTGCTCCAGCCAGTATTTGTCCATTATGAAAACATTTTTTAATTATACTACTACACCCTCAGTTATGGCACTTTTCAAATGCAACAAATTTTCTCCGCCCTAATGCACGTCTAGTCAAAAATTCTCCGACCAAACTTTCACTTCTCATTTAATGAATAGTCACACAAAATGCTAATCTCCTTCAAAGACTCATAGCCCTCAATGAGGAGCAGAAAGATTGAGACCCATCTGTCTTCACGATAGCATCAAAGTTACCGAAATGTCAAGGATTTTCTAATAATTAACACTAATCAGTTGTGCACAAAATATACATCGCACTTATATCAGAAACGTATTTTACTATTAAGGTGAAGTTTAAATTATTATATAGTCATCACATTACAAAACCATATCAGAGAGCAGCCATAATTCAAAATACAAAATTCACTATCATACAGACAAAATTTAAGCTGCTATTGCTAAAATTGACGTTAATCTTTGACCATTTGGCATATCTGCAATTATTGTCGTCCAAGGCAAGCTTTATCTACCAAGAATTTGTAGAGGTCTATATTTCTAATAGACAAGAGTGGAAAAGGTAAAATGCTGAATGAGGAACGAGACGTATAAATTATAGCAACAAAAAGAAATTTGTTTTACAAATATAACCAAACGAAATTGCAAACACCTACTTTACCATCGAAGAACAGACTGATTTTACTCACAGGCATAACAGCAAACTACATTTTAATTATGAGTTATCTTCGAGTCACACTTGAGTCATTGTAAGTAAAAAATGCACGAAATATAGCAATCATAAAAAAACAAGCTAAAATATCTTTTGCGTGTACATGTAGAACACATAACTTTGAATATAAAAATACCCATAATGCCATACATTACAATGTTAATACAAAAAGTAGGCCAGTATTCACTCAAATAATAAAGAAGAAAAGAGAACAGAAAACATTACTCTCCACATGATAGCTTGCAAGTAAAAAATGTAAACATGAAATCAGACTGATTGTAAAAGTATTCTGACAAAAGTATCTGCAACAGGTTAAAAAGAGAAATACTCAACGTCTCAACAAGTTTAAGAAACTTTAATTTCGCACACCCTGTTACCTCTTCCCGTAAACAGACCGCATTTTTTGGAGGACTGAAAAGAAATTCAAACTACCGAAAATATAAGTACCGCTTCTCAGAAAAATGTACGAAGGGTGAACAAAAACATTTTATTCAATTATTCACACTATTCAAGTCTAACATAACAACAACAAAGAGAAGTTGCACAAGCCTGGAAAATAATGATTTGATTGCCTAGAAAAAATAATATTATTAATAACCCGCTAATGTAAAAGATGCGCCGATCATAACAATTTCTATGTCTGAAAGACTTGTCAGCGAAGTCTCAAATTATACTTAATTTATACTGGAATTTTTCCCACAATAAACACTATGATTTGATACACATAGCGGTCATGTGTATTACAATGTATTACAAGTCTAGTAACACCTAAAATCACTTTAACATGAATTTGACAAGTAAAATATCAAAATCAACTAAATTTATTATAAGTAATCTTTGTTCCAAAAACACATAATTTTTTTCAAGTTGAAATAAAAAACAAACCAGTACCGTTGTAAAACAGCTGGGTTTTTACTTAGATCAAAGATCAATATGGGAAAAACATATTAAAACGACACGAGAATTAAAAATAAAACTGAGACAACTATCCAGGCTAGTGGGTCGTAATTTAAAATTATCCCTTGAAAGTAAACTCCTATCTTGCAATTGCACAATAAAGTTCATATGGACATGTGAAGTTTAACTACGGGTTTCTCAAAATCCTTCAACGTAAAAATCTTGCAACTATTCCTTCACTTTATAACCACAGAAAGTTTCTAATCTAACACTTCACAACGATCTAGAAGTCATTGAAGGTTATCAACGCTATATATTCAACTCTTAGAAGGATATAAAAATAAATGTTGCAAACCCGTTATACGTCACAAGAAGGTTAAAAAACAGTAGCTGCCCGACCTACCGCAGCATCAAATGAAAGTAATTGAAACTCACACTGCCCCAAAAGTATCCATGATTTTACTATTTAAATTCTTATCTAACATAATTAATTTTTCCGTTGCAAATAGCGAGTTGTTTGTAAATAATAAGTACAAACAGGAAAAGGCCATATTTGAAGGCCTGCTGCAAAAGAAGTTTTACGATAGCAGCCTATAAAAAATTAAGCTTTTACTTAATTTTCTTGCAATTTATTACACTTGACTCATTTAAGTTGATCACAATATGTGTAAGATACCAGAAATTGGAATATTGAGAAACGAAATAACATCAACACTGACCATTGTGGTATGTTTACGTATAGGAAGAGTTCTGTGTATTTCTAATAAATGGTAGGAGTGTCGGACGTAGGATGAGGATTGCTCTGTAGGCGGTTGAAAATTTTGGCAATATACTTAGATAGAATTGAAAAACTAACTATAAATCTTAAATAAACTAATTTAAACCTTTATGGCCTTTCCAATAAATTAAGTCCGTCCTTCGATTATTCGACATATTTTGTTAAGATAACATTACAAAACATTACATATCTACATATCCAAAACAAAAACTAATACTCAAAAGCGTAAATTTTTCGAATTGTGCCAAAAAAGCTACCAAATACATAACCAGCATAAATTTTTATAAAAAACGTAAAAACGTGGCCAATAAAACCAAGAAAAGTGAAGTGACAAGTGACAACCGCATTATCAAGTTAAAATATTAAAGCTTGCTAATAGAGTGCCTTAAAAGTTATAAGACAAAATAATAACATTACAGTTCTACAAACAAAGACAAGGCTACAGTGATCCTAAACAGATCAGACTACATTAGTTAGAAAGAAAATTTAAAAAATTATTTGATTACTGTCATTCATTTTACAATCCCACCGTCTACTCCGAACAAAAGCTCTTTATATCCCGACAAAGATTCTCAAAGAATGCAAAATTATATGGTTTCTCAAAAATTCATAAAGAAAACGTTACGTTACGTCCTATAATTAGTGTATTCGGTTTCTTACCCATAACTTAACTAAATATTTTTCTAAAATCTTTTAACTTGATCTCATCTTCGAAACGTTTACTTTTTTTCTAAAAATACTAAAACTTTCCTTATACGAAAAGATATGACTAGGGTCAGCTTTGATATCTTTTTGGTCATCAGTATCTTAATTCCTGACATACATTTTAATCTACTTTTCTTAATTAACTCTTACTTATCCAATACCTACTTTATTTTCCAAATAAATTTTACCGCCGAAGTAAACAGCACTGTTATGGGTTCTCCATTTTCATTTGTCATTGCAAATTTCATGGCCGATTATGAAACAAAAGTCCTCACATTTTAACTATTAGATATAGTACATTGATGAATAAGATGCGCTTTCCAAATTCTCTTTCCACTTTAAGTCAAGCAATGGAAGCTACTCAAAATTTTTCTTCTTAGAGGGACAAAAATCTTTAAACGACAGCTTAATTGTATTGTTTATAGAAAACTTCCCTAAATGCCACATCCCATCATTACCCTGCTAAAATCAATCGGGCAAAATCTTTCATCAGATTGATCAGACTTTCCGAGATAAAAATCAAAAGTGTAACTTGAAGTTAGCACCATAATATTGTAAAAACGGGCATTACAACAAATCTTTATTCTAGATAATTAACAATATTACCAAAAATACCAGCTCCCAGTCCCATGACCTTTCCGACCAACAGAAAGCGTTTTCGACTTACATCAAAAGCAACATCGATAAAATAAGCCGAGTATTAGTGAAGCAAAATGTATATACTAGACTTTAGCAAAACCAAACAATGGAAATAAGATTAAAATGTTAACTCTAATATAAAACTAATAACAAAAATTGTTTTAAGCAGAGTAATAAGGAAGGACCAAAGCTTTATTTTATCAAATCACCCAAATCAATTCATTACTCATTCGATGAGTAACAAAAATAAAGCAACGCAAGATTAAAAGCTTAGTGATTGTCTTTCACTTAAGAAAACTGGTATGCGGTAATAGCAAAATAATGATCAAGTAGAATACAAGCAATGAGATTTAGACGCTCGTTATAAAAAGATCTTATGGTAACATTCGCCAATGATCGATAGATGATCAGATAGACTAAATAAATAAGAGCGGCAACTAAATAAAGCAAATAGTCAAGGCTGCAGAAGAATGACTTCTAACAGGCTTATCATCATATACTACATGGCTATCAAATTATGATACAACTTGACACTGCATGAAAAGCAACGAAACTAACTCATTATATTCATAAAAATCAATGGCAGAAATAACTGATCGCCAACGTCAATGAGGATACGGCACAAGCAGAAGAAGAAGAATAAAAAGGTCTATGGTAACATTGCAACTGATCTGAAGAGAATCAAGAACACAAAATAAATAAGAGCGGTAAAAACAAATTAAACTGCGTATTTACCAATCACATGCTAATAGATAACAAAACTCAACAACTTTGACACTCATTGTAATATTTGACATATCGCTTATATTTATATAACAATAATGGCAACACCGATCTGTTATTGGAAATATTGTTACAAGTTTTTACGTCTATAGAAGGGTTTAATAACGTAAGTAGTTTTGTTCAACATTCAGCACTAAATGAATGCACGTCTGATGCATTAAAGTGACAGCAAGCACATTATTGAAATTGATAGCTTTAATATCCTAAAAATGCTAGTTATCTATTAAACATAGGGCTTTTTAAAAGCGCCGATTAATTTATACGGCATTATATTTGGTATTGGAAGTTGTAACAAAACGTAGCAAAAAATAATTTTTGTAAATTTTTTTTGTAAAATTCATTAGATTTAGCTTGTAATATAGATCTTATATTGAAGCTTTTAGAAAAAGGTTATTAATTTTTTTATGTTCACAATTTATGGAAATACGGCATTCGGTAAGTATTTTGGCAAAATATACGTATAACAAGATTTAGATGATAACATATTGGTAAAAGTTTATTAAAAAGCTTCTTGAAAGGACATTCTGCATTTTTGATACTTTTTAAAATACTACTGCTATAAATATGGACAAAATAATAAATAAATAAAAATTCTATTATTTACATATGTTTTGTGGACATAAAGGTGAAGAAAATGTAATTATATAATAAAAAAATATATTTAAATATAACTAAATAAGCAAAAGGGCATTGCGTCGAATTAAATGGAGACAAAAACAAATAGACGACAGAGCGACTTCTAGTGGACAAAGAATGTCAAAAGAATAATCACAATAAATAACATTCACCGACGGCATACAGTTGCCTATTCGAAAGAACTTTTTTGAAGGGACGTTTTGATGGTCTTGAAACATAAAGGCAAATCCACTTCACGTAAGTAAAAAAATATCTCTTACCGCTCAAACAAGGAACAACACTTAACGTGCTCGTTGAACGGTGATGGCTTTCTCGAACATTTAGTGGTCGAGGAAACGGAAACGATAAAAATATAGAAAAAAAATGTTAGTGGAGAATACTAAAGGTAGAACCAATAATACTTGGTATGGAGACACAAAACGGTCTTTTGAGCACACGGGCAAGACATAGGTAAATTTCACAGAATGGTCGCCAAATTGCACATCTGCAATATCTTTAATTTATTCTTAGGGTTACTCAGAACACTTGATAGAGTACACATTATAAAATTAGCCGAACCGCCATTTTTAAAGGTTTAAAAAATACTACAAATAATAATAATAATAGTAATAACCCGTAGGGGATGTTTAATAATTCTGTCTACAGCAAAGTTGAAGGACAAGGAGAAAATTAGTTACCTCTTTTGTAACAAAAACTAGCAAACTAAACAAAGAGAAACGGTATAGCATAAAGGGAATCGTTCTAAAACCCAAAAGTCGATATCTAACTCGTCAGGAAAGTAGATCCAGCAAAACCCCCATCAACCTACTAAACCAAATTCTTTAAAAAATTAGATCGTACCCAAATTAAGATTGCATCTCAAATTAGCCTATTTAGTCAACGTTTACATTAACACCATACAAAGAAAGTTCACAATGGACAGTTAAGTACGACAGAAAACCATTGTGGTGTTATTACTAGGCCGATGCTACGAAGATTGAAGGTGGAGTAGTTAAGGACACTTACTCAATCCTGGAGAAGATGAATTTACAAACATAAGCCTTAAAGCCTTAACCAACCAAAAGTGGTTCATAGTCGATAAAAAGAAACTCTCGTCGAACTTTAACAAATCAAACCTGATATCAAACAGATGACTTGAGTGCATCTAACTGCTACAATTCAGTCAACTGATGAGCAACAACCATCGATAAATATTGAACTAAAAAAATCTAGCTACATCAACAATTAATAGTGTTGAAGAAGTACTGGACATAGAGCAGGGTATTTATTAAAAACTGCTCGCAACAAAAACTTTCATTTTAAGTGATCACAAAAGGTTAAACAAAATAAGACTGACTGGAGCAATAAAACACTAGAGATTGCTTTAATTAACACCATTTTATTAAGAATTGCGCGCGATATCTTTTTGAATTATACTGAAGTTAATGTATACAGCTGCTGCAGTCATCCGATGAGGGTGAGAAGAGAACAACGCCAAAGATTAACTAAAAAAATTTCTAAGGAAATAAAAAATTCGTATGCCCATAGAATCCTTAGGAAGCCAACTTGCCAGATATGCTTCAAAATAAAAAGCATAAGAAAAAGATAAAGCAGAGAAACATATAGAACAATAATGTAGCTAAACCACCCTTCTAACGGCAATTCGAATTATATATACTAAAAGATAATGCCATCCAAAATTATAAAGCGACTTGAATGTAACATGCTAGAAAGAGTTATGAATATTTAAGACTAGGATTACGAAAGGACTTTATAGTTAATAAAAGAATAGAAGTTATCAAAGCAATTTATAATTACAAAGCACTTAGGCCGGACAAATTGCAAAATTTCTTACTTAAATAGTTTAGAGTTCTTCATGAAGACCTAACAAGAGATCTAAATAGCATCGTAGACCAATTTAAATGATATTCCTCCATGGTTAAGATTTGGAACCATCTATCTACTCTCAAAAGGTAAAAATATAAAAGACCCAAGAAACTACCGACAAACTGCATGCCTACCAACACCGTACAAGATTTTGACAGCCGCAATATCAAACAAAACATACAAAAATATAACTGAACAGAAAGGATGTAGACGAGCTTCTAGAGTATGTAACGTCTAGCTGTTGCTTAATAGAATTGCTATATTTGTGTTAAAAAAGCGTCCCAACAACCTGGGTACTGTATAGGCTATACATATTATAAAAAGGCATTGAATAATTTTACTCATTCTTGGATAGTTGCAGTTATCGAGATCTATAAAGTCTCAGCAATTATGATTCGATTTATAAAAACATTAGCAACACAATGGAAGATGTGCCTTTACAATGCTGTTGACCACATTAAGAAGACTCATTGTTTCTCTTTCCAATATGTTAAACAAAGTTTAGAATTTTAAATTGACGCTGACAACAGTCAGCCATTTATTCTACACTAAATAATTTAAAGCTGCTTGCAAAAGACGACACATAACTAAAACACTATTGTCAAAACATTTAGTGACGATATCAAAATCGTGTTTGGTCCGGCTGAAGGCGTCACATATGTTTTTAAATATGGTAAGTTTTTTAAAAGCCTAATAATCAGACAAGTAGCTAAACAGTCAACATAGATATAGATACTTTTAAGATGTGTAAGTACTTGTGTGTAGAAGAAAGTGCCGGTATTGATAACACACAGTTTGGAAAAATATGACCAAAGAATACTATTGTCGTGTTTGTTAAATTCTTAAAACTTAAGTTTTAATAACAAGATCACTGGTACCAATACCTTAGTTGTCCCAGTTGTGTCGTACAGTTTTGATATAATTAACTGGTTAGAAAGACAAAAAATAATTGACCATCGGAGTTGTTTATTTTAAAACAACCAGCAAATGGTAAAAAAAGACTTTGAAATAAGTCAAAAGAACATATTAGTCTTGCACCATCTGAATACACCTACAGACATAATTTAAACATCACGCTGAAGAAAAGCGAGAAAATTAGTAAATACAAAAATCTGAAATTGAAAACAAGAGCAATGCCAGTATATATACCGAAAAGGTCACGATAGAATCTTAAAAAACGCTTCCACGGCGTCTATTAGTCTATTAGCACGTGTTCCCTGAAAGGTTTTAGTGTAAACCGTTTGGGTTTTAAGACGAAACTTGAATTTACCAGACAATAAAATAGAAATAAATAATAGTAGCAGTAATTTGCATAACATATAGAAAAGCTTAGAATAAATAAGAATAGAACAATTAAAAAACCGTAAAAGGTATGGCGAATTATAAGAGCGAAAAACGCCCAAAAAAATTAAATTAGAAAAAGTAAAAAGATATATAACACAGTAAAACAAATTAAAATAAAAGTATATAAATTAATTATGAAAATGTAAAAATTTGGACAGCAAATAAAATAAACAAATTCCTAGATCTTTGATGAAAATAAACATATTTTCTAACAACTATATAAGAAATAGTAAGATATCTGAAAGTGATAGAGAAAGAGTATAAGAAATGATAATAAAACTGAAGGAATAGAATAACAATACAGAGCCTTATAAAAAGACGGAGAACAGTAAAATGTAAAGATTATGGAGGCATCACCCAGACGGGGTTATGGAAAATTTAGGTCTAATGAACGGAAAAATAATAAAGATAGTAGCTCACAGTTCGGGACAAAAACTTATAGGCGGATATTGAGTTCGGTAAGTTTTTAAAGGGTCGTTTAGTTTGGAGTGGTATTAAGCCGGTTTTATTGTGATTTTTGACATCAATAGCATTAATAATAAAAATTTGTTATATCAATAAAATTGGACAGCAGTGACCTAAGACGCATTTAATGCAACTTATCACATAATGACAGTGGGACTAATTATTAATTATTCATTGATAATTTATTTTTATTTACAGTGGGAAAAATTAAATTGTAAAAATAATTTAAATAAAATCGCAATGTGTGTTGAATATATTAACAGAAAATAACAACCACTTTGAAGGAAATTAAGGGAGGGGGGATAACAATTAAAAAGCTGGAAGAATAAATAAGATCTTGAAATTTCTTTAAAAATAAAAATGAGTGTTACATTTTTGTAATGCTAGCATTTATTTGTACATACTTTTAATTATCGAAACACATTTTTGTTACAAAACAAAGAAAATGGCCGATATATGGCACTATCTTTGAAGGAAGTCCTCGCGTGACTTTAGAAATCTGAAGCTTTAACCTTCGTTCTATTTATCTAATATAAACCAGTTTAGAAATTATTTACTTCCATGATTACTAACTGAAGCCAAAAGATACGAGAAACTGAAAATTGGAAGAATAATGGACTTTTGAAAAAAAAGGTTCTATTAAAAATTTTTTTATTTTACAATTAAAACTATTTTTAGGTGATTTTTGAAACATTTAGGTTTGGTTAGTTAATGTTATCTAGTGTATGTAAAATTTAAGCAAGATGAGTTGGACAGTTTTTCAGTGACACAACATCCAAGTAAATCTTCTTTCACAGATCTTCATAAATCAGAAAAATATGCTTCTAAACGTTCCGATGGAGTGGAGTAGCTTTATTTTTTGCAATTTGCATCAGCTGTTTTTGCTATTTTATATTTTAGATTGTAATCGCGGGATACATAAGAAACCATTATAGCTTTCTTCATTTCTTCAACACTATCAATATTCCTGAGGACATCTAGACCATAATACGTTGTAAGTTTTTTTTAGAGAAAAATCAGTTAGTTTGCCTTTTTCACCAAGCTTTTCACACTTGGAAATTATCCCCATACAGATTCACATCTAAAATATTCTCGAGCCTTCTCGAATCTTCACCTTTTCTATATATATCGTACTTCACACCAAACTTTTCTGATCTCAAAAAACATTTCTGTAATGGCGTCGACTTTTATCTTGCCTGCGGAGCTTTTCTTGTGTTCTTTAAACCATATTTTATATTCGAGTATTTAATTTCTTTTACAAAATATATATGTGTGATAGACTTTTGAGTACTAGTTTTTTATGTAAGGATTTGAAATATAATTTTTTTAGAAGATACCACCAAAACCCTTCAAATTCAAAATCGGCCTTTTGTATTCTTCATTAATTTTCTCTTCTTCTTTAGCTTTCTTGGAGAGGGATTCATAAACGGATTTTGTGGTTGAGTTGTAAATATCCATAAGATTGCAGAATAAATGAATTTCTTCTCTGCCGATGTTTAAAGGACATATGACAAACACAACCTGGTGATTCATACAGTGATGTATCTTCGACCACAGTGGCTTATCGAAATAAGTTTGAAACCAAAGCTTTGATTTCCGGATTCCCCTAATTTCAAGGTTTGTTTACACTTACGACAAATAACAAACTTTGGAAAAGCCAATAAGGATGAAGGATTCCAATGGATATCTTTCTTGCGCTTGGACTTTCTTCTTCATTTTTACCTTCCTGATTGCCTTGAAACCGTCTTTTTTTGTGGTTTTGATACTCTTAGGCCAGAACGCCATTTGCAACTCTCAAAGTCGTTTTGTGTAATTCGAATTTCTGAGCTAAACTCTTTAAGACACTGTTCGACACAAATTCTGATGCCCTTTCTGGTTTATTCGATAATATCAATGGAAACATTAGAAAAGAGGAGGTTGAGAAAGGTAGGTGTAAAATTGTCTTTTTTAACATAATTTCCTGGGGTGGGTAGTTGTGACACTAGCCACTCGTACCTAAACGCTTTGATACTAGCATAGTTGTCAAGTATCTGTTCTTAAAGTGCTTCTTTTAGTAATCTAAGCAAATGGTACAAATTAACAAATGATCATGGTGATTAGTCCGGACGGTAAGAGTGTAATCCAAAATAAATCTCACGTTTGGACAACTGTATAAGACCAGACGCCCTTGTGAAGCAAAAACTAATGGTAGCAAGAGAAGTTTACAATACGACTTTTGTGAAAAAAGTTTATAATTTAAAAAGTATATATTTGCAAGAACCTTTCTAACTTTGATTGGTACAGATTGTCTCTTCTTTCGCTACTTACAGTTGTTTGGATTCTGGGATGTAATGGTGTATTCAAGTTTTATTGCAGGTCACCATTCGATGCAAAGAAGTCTCTCCTTTGGCCTGGTGGCTTATTAATAGTCGCTTATACACATTGAGATGCTACTATTTATGATATTTGAAGAGAGGACGAGGAGATCTATCTTGCAAACACTTTTCGAAACCCAAAATCAATAATAATGTTATGAAGACTTCCATAGCTACTCTGACCTTAAAATAAATCCCAGAATTTATTGAATATTTTTTACAGTTAGGCTGGTCCTTAGACGACATCGATGTTCTTCATTTTTCACTGTTTGCCATCACATTAAAAACATTTTATTTAAGTTTTACTCCGTCTACTCTGAAAAACCTGAATACAATCCATTGCGCAATAGAAAAGGGTATTTTCTGTTTTGACATTGTGACATTAACCAAAAAAACCCTTAGGCATATTACCTGTAACGTTCAAAAGCTGCAGCTTTCTCATTTCACCTCACGGAGGGCTAAATAAATTCCGGTTTACATTTAATACACCCTTGTATATAACAAAGTTTTTGTTTAAAAATAGACAGTGTCAAAAATCAAAGTCAATTGTACAAGTCGACGATTTGAGGTCTCTTCTGATGTCATTCTTGAGAAAAAAATTAAATCTCTACTTTAGATAATTTACGTTTGCTTCCAGTTACTTTAGCTGGTTTAATAAATGGCAAATAAAAAGATGTTAATATTAAGAACCATCAAAGGTAATTATGAAATAACAATTACTGCAATTAATGCAAATATAATGACAATAAACATTTACTGCTACGTTATCTTTCTGATCATTGTTATTATTTAACCAATTAATGAAACATAATATAGAAGAGCACACAACATAGACCACTTCATCATTTTTCACGAGACTACAACCGCAGCGTAGCACAAAAAATGCACTTGCGTGCAGACAATTTTTTATCGGCTGTCGTAATATGATAAGTTTGCGTAATTATCTTTTCATCTCGCAAATTCATTTGAAGACATAGTGACAGGTGCTTTATAGTGCTCCGTCAAAGCTAACTCGAGACTGCTTGCTAGTTAAGACGTAAACTTGAAATCGTGTCTCGCCCTTACAAAAAAGTTATCGAAACTTCCAGCACAACAGTGAAAATATTTGAATAGGCTGTTTTTGTAGAAATCAGCTAGAAATATCTTTTATTTTGCTCGCCTTGGTGTTGGCTGAGATATTGAATCGCGCTAGCAGCAGGATCCGCCCGCTTTCCCCGATAAATCACACGGTTTCTCAGCGTATCATATTTATTACTGCTTGTTAATAACAAATGGTGGTTCGGTAAACTTTTTGTAGAGCAATAATTTAAAAAACGAGAATAAATTATAATAAAATCTCATAATTGTGGATATCCAGAAAAAGTTTAATAAACTTAAAATATGTGAGCGTTGATTGGAAAGAATATTTTAAATTAAAACTAACGAAAACTTGCTTTAATTCAATAGAACATTTAAAAGCTTTTGTGTTGTCCTTTAAGTTTCATTTAAACCAATAAATTAGAAAAATCCACAAAATTACATTTCTTCCGATAAGAAAGGGTACGTTAGCTTAATACATACCTGAAACTGTTTCTATCCTTCACGTTTGTGGTATCTGAAACGAAAAAAAAAACAAAATAAACAAATATGAAGCATCAGTTATCTAATTAAAGCTTATTTGCAAGACTTAAAGATAATTAGAGCTAATTTTTAAAATCTGCTAAGGGTTATTGAGATTATTAATTGCATTTTCCTATTTACTATTCAATACACTGGTTATCAGAAAAAAGCTTAATTTCTTATTCTAAAAGAATACCCATAAAGTTTAATTAAGCCAATATTTGTAGGGTTTCAAAACGACTGATACTACAAGTGTTTACTCCTCTTTTTTTATTAGGACGAAGTGAGTGCACATGTTTTGAGATTTTTTTGGTATAGCAACCTATTGTGGATAGCCGACTGAAGCTCGTCGTTGAAAGAGAATATTTTACCACAAATTTTTCTTCTATTGCTTTAATCAGAGCGTAGGAACTTGGCACAAGATCCAACGAATATGGGGATTAAAGCAGCATTGTATGCCAGAAATCCTATGGTAAATGATTTGTTCCTGAACAACAGCATATTGAAGAATGTGCTACATATTTACTATTCATGGAGACGTTACTATATATGCCTCACAGGTTGCAAATTAGTAAAGTTCTTGTAAGGAGGCAGCCAATTCACAAGAAAAATTAGTTTTTGATCTCCAAAGTCAGTCGCCATTTATTTTGGAATAAACAAAGCCGGTTATGATTTCGTGGGGTAATGCTTCAATGTATTGTCATTCTATAGGTTCTATTGTGATCACATACTCAAAAAATATTTCTAGATTTATGCCGTGCAGTTGAAGCAACTGCAAATTGTGCACAGTCGTTTGTCAGTTTCAGGTCAATGCGTCGAATGTGATTCGCCTGATTATCGTTAATGAGTCGAATATATGGTGGATAATGATCGACTTGCACACATTTTTTAGTGCCTGCTACTTTTCTTTTTTGGCATAGTCCCTGTTATGTTCGAACTCTGATGTGAAATTTCGCGACATGCAACTACAAACTTCGTATTAATGCCCAAATCAATTTCTTTCACTGTTCAAAAAAAAACTTATTGCCTGTTGCTACTAAATGTTGTGCTCCAAACGTGGGCAAATAGCGCTAATATTTAACCCCATAAAGGTCGAGATCATATGTTTCAGGATGCGACTAGGACAATAGGGATTATATTGCTCAACGAAAAAAATCGAAATCTACGATCGACGCTTGTAGAAAAGTTACATTCATGAGGTTTGTGACAAGGAAAAACACAGAACCGGAATAGCGGCGTGTTTAAGGTAGTTTTTTTTTTCAGAAAAAATACCACTAGCTATGTTATACGCAGAGGGGCGTAAAGTAAGAGACTCAAAACTTAGTTAACGTGCAGAAAATATTTGTTATCAAAACTTATAACACAGTATTCGCTAATGCGACATTACAATTAAGTTATCTTTGAGTTAGATCGGGAGAAAGCGGTCCATGGAGAAAGCGGAGTAACTAGTCAAGCGAGATGGCATTTTATGTAACAAGAAGGAGCCTGAGGCACGACAAATGTGCTGCTAAGCAGATAAATTGCAGTCAGGCAACATAAAAACGGGAGCTGCGTAAGTTAACCAGGGATAACCAAACCCTGTAAATTAGAGCACGATGCGAAAGTGCCTAAGATACATCGCTAAACACAAGATAGCCATTCCAAAATGTGCGCACACGTTGGGAACAAGTGTGAGAACCAGTTGGTCAAAGAGGTCGTGATAGAAGCAGGGTCGTCAATTTTTGAGACAGTTTAATATGGCTAGTAATAAACCGATTACGAGCTACGACAAGAGCAAGATGAAAACAGAAATGGCGAGTAGCGAAAAACAGGCATCATCCGCGGGCTTTTCATCCCTGCAGTCGACATGGCTCATTAAGCGATGGAGTACGTTATTTGACACACTGTTCAGCATAACATTGGGCATGGAACTTTTCGGTTCTACCTCGTAAGGAAGCTGGTAGAAAATCGAACAACGTCAGGTACGGCGAGGAGGAGAGCCAGAGCATAGCAAAAAGGGCCTTTATTATGAACGGGTGGAGGTGACCACACATTTAGGAAAAGATGAAAAACTTTTGCAACTGTGCGGGTAATAAATAGATTTTGGGGAATTTACAAAGCAGTGTTTTTGCATAGAATTGTAACTGTCAGGAGGACTCTCTCAAATACCATCTGTTAGGATTCCTAGCCAGGATCTTCGTGGTTTCGTCTTGCAATTGCACTTTTATTCCACCATGCATGTGACGCTTCTTTAGGTAAGAAAAGTTTAATTCGCGATTGTTACTAAAGATAAACCATAATGGAAGCTTAAGATAAACTAAATAATTAGAACTTTAAAAATATATGCCATAATAAAATAAATTTTCAACTTATATGTCGGAAAACTTAAGTAATACACTTTATAAGTAAATGTGTTTATAGAAAAACAATTACCTTAAAAAGAGACAAAGCTCTATTGCCACTAAAGTTATAAACAGGAGAACAGAAAACTGAAAAGGGAGTACCATAGTTGGCGGAAAGAATAAAATACTTGAGATATGATAACAACACTATCTTTCTAGCTAAAAATGACGAGAAACTATCAGAATTAATGGGAAAACTAGAAAATAAAGCTAAGCTAATGGATTTCATATAAATATTTACAAAACAAAAATAATAATCGAAAAAAGAATAGACCAAAAATACACGCCATCAGAGATAGTACAACGATAAACAATTTTATATATCTTGATATATATATATATATATATATAAATAAACAAAAAAGAAAAATTCGAAATATGAATTAGACGAATGTTACAAATTGCTAGAAACACAATGGATAAACTAGATACAGTCTCCAAACTGTATCTAGTTTATCCATTGTATCTGATAAATCCTATAATAATAGTCCGCGTATTTTCTGCTTGATACAAAAATTTTTGCAGATTTAGTGCGCTGTTCGATCAGTTGTTGTAAATGCAACATGAAAATAAACTACATGTGCTCACTAAACTGCCAATTTACGCATGCGCATTAAAGTTCAGGGTAGCACGTTACATGGCATACGATCAAATTATTCGCTTCATATGTTCGCAAAATACCTTTTGCATGTAATTCACATTTAGCTCTTAGTATTAATATTTTCTATTTTAATGTTATTGAATAAATTATACAGTTAAATATATTAAAATAAAGTAATACAGAAATTACAAAATACCTTACTTCATATGTTTATATCACCAAAAGTACTAACTTTTTCTAGTTTTAGCTACCTTAAAGACTTTGGTGGTTATTTTTTAATGGCCAGTCAGTAACTAGTGATT
The DNA here is from genome assembly GCA_036346155.1 of Sinelater perroti. Lineage (NCBI taxonomy): Eukaryota > Metazoa > Arthropoda > Insecta > Coleoptera > Elateridae > Sinelater > Sinelater perroti. Next base: position 6,253,126 of record JARFIY010000111.1, on the reverse strand, counting down.
GAAAAGGTTATATGCAATGTAATAAAATATTTATGCTAAAATTAAGAACCACAAGTAGAGAAATATTTAATATATACAATAAACGATAAGCTTATTGAAGTATACAGGAAAAGCAATAATCCGTTATCAATAGCATTGCAGTTGAGTTATCACTGAACATTTATATAGCTAAAATAACTTTTCATAACAAAGATAAGTTTGCACTTTTACTAGCGAAATTGAAAAAATACTCCAGAACTGTGACAAAAATTTAATTGAAATATTTTTATTAAGACAAATAACGAATACAATATAGAATAGCAAATCAATTTAATCCGCTAATGCTTATTGAAACTGCACATAGAAAAAAATGCAAATTAACAAGTAAAACCTTGAAAATTTGTTTAATAATATAAGACAAATAAATGATTAAATTAAAAGGAATTATCGATAAACATTTGCATTTATTCAATAATGTATGGCCCCACCTTGGGCTTTCTTTAGCATCAAGTTAAAGGATTATCTGTATTCTATTCATTATTGACACACTTTTAGATTCCCTGAAGGGCGTGGATACTGCTGTATATTTTGCACATAATTCAGACATTGTCGATCAGTGAAAGATCAAGTGATCGGGTCGATCATAAGAGTTTACACTTTGTTTTGTTGAAGAAAGTTTAATGCGTCACGTAATGCATGTGGTCGAACATTATCTTCTAAACAGATTTTTTCTTCAAAAAAGAAGAATATAGAAATGGTAAAATAAATGTCTTCCCTTAGTAGATACTATTGAGAAAGTCTAATAATAAGAATACTTTTATAAAACCGCCAAAACGTTTCCCAATGTATTATTGAAGAGTAATAGTTTACGATATCATTTTTTTTAAATGATGTTAATGCAGTACTTATTGAGTTAAAAGCAATAGTTTGACAATATTATAAATAATTTGTATTGTTTCTGGGTTTCTGCAATAAATGTATGGAATCTGGACGTAACCCTTTAAACCAAGTCCATTGGAATGAGGTATGAGAAGTACAGGGGAAGCTCAAGACTATCTCTTTACTCACACAAAGATGTGCCCTTATATGTAGTTTTACGGAAACCATCTTAGTGAAAGTAAATATTTTCGTCACTGAACGACTCCGATGGTTACCTGTAATAGACATCGTCCGTGGTAGTACAACCCTAGAATACCAAATGCTGATAAACCACGCCACACTGTCACCCATGGTAACTTCAAATAATGTTCTATGGCGACGTGCGGATTTTGAGAAGCCCAGTAAGTGCAACTGTGCCAATTTAACTTATGAATAGCTTTATTGTTCCGGATAATTTTGGACGGATGTACTGCATATTCCACGTTTTCGCTCAGGAACAATAAATAACTCATTACATTATTGTCTTTAAGTCAATGAATATTGAATTTAAAGTGAACTTTTTAGGAGGCCCTTCAAAATGTTTAAAGCTGAAAATTTTATTTACCCTTCAGCAGTGACAAGATAAGGCAATTATTCATGTACTATATGCTGTTAAAGATTTTATAAGCACAAATAAAATATATGTGGGCTCATTCAGTAGGTAACTATTCAATATTTGAAACGTGTTTTTATAAAAAAAATACCTTAAATAATAGATATTATTGATAACAAATACATCTTCATATTTTAACTCGATTTTATAATTATTTACTTAACTGCAAGTTTTTTATAAAATTTTAAATTAAATAACCAAAAATTCATAGAGCTGTAATTTTTCGTACCCCACTATATATACACTACGGCTTGTGTTGTTTAAGACTTTTGAATATAATAAAAGTATTGTAATTTAATTCCTATAAAAATAGAAGATTATTGAACATCTTGACCTTTTAAATGCTCAAATTTTATTTTATTGCTGAATCATATACTATAAAGCATTGCTCAAATAAAGTTCTAATTTATTATTAATTAAAAATAATAACTTTAGCAATTTGTTTGCTAGGACGATCTAATGCATTTACCAAACTTCAAAGCGCGTATGCCATTCAAGCCCGGTCTGCAATGCGGCCTCTAGATATTTGTAGACTGAAATTGAATTAAGCGCGGAGTCATCGGCATCTAAGGCTGTTATCAGCGAGCTTTTTGCCAATTACTTCATTCTTTAAGCCCAGCCGACGAGCGCCTTGCACCGAATGATCCAGGTTGGAGCAGACAATGTCTTATACAACTTCCCAAGGCAAGTAATGTCATTACGACTCCCGCAATTGCTTGTTCTATTACAAACGGAATTATTGTCCAAAGAATTCGAATTGAGTGACGGAAAAATAAAAAGAAACTGAGGGCGACTCAGATGACTGTTGTGAATTAATTTTGCTTAATGTACTAATTAAGTAGTACAGCCCGCGCTTGTAAGTCCGCCCAAATTGTAATTATAACAGAGGTAGTTTAAAGCAAAAGAAAAACACAAACACAACGTTTACTGATATTACTTCAGTCTTGAGTATTTAGATTTATTCGGAAAGAAATTGTAAAAAAACTATCAACAAGGAGATAAATTTGGTAATATATTACTTCCATATAAATCTAACCAAAATTTAATATAAAGTTATAACCATATATACCTACCTCTTTATTTAATTTCAGAACAATATAAATTTCTTCGGCGAAGGGCAAAGAATAGTGGGAATTCGTAAATACCACCAAGATATTTAGATGGACCACCGATGTAAATCATACAGTTTATTTTCGAACCGAAATTAGTTCTTTGATAAACCAAATTACTTATTTAATATTTGAAAACAAGCCATTTAAAGGATGTCCGGACCTTGGCAACTTATTTGTCAACGTAAAGAGAAGTATATGTGCACTACTATTTATTAAAAACAAATTATATCGCGTAAAACTTTATATTAAATTAAGCATCCTCTAATTAGAAAACGATTAAAGTTTAAAAACCATATATTTGTCTGTGCGAAAATGTGTTAGATCGTTTCTTAAATATGAGGTCTGGGGGAAGTAGTGACATCGCGTGTAAAATAAATATAAAAATGTTCTCGACACTTCAGAGTTGGCAACAAAGAAACATTATCAACAATTCTTTATAAAGAATAGGCTGAAAAATCGGTCGCCATAGTAGTCCTACTGGGCTGAAGAAGGTATTCATTGGTATAGTGCACAGGGTAATCAACTGAAAGAATTGTCATCTTCAGAAGTTTGAAGACCAGAGCGCAACGGTAATAGACCATTACATAATACCTATTGTCTACGTTCTTTGTTTGATTGCTTGCAATGGATCTAACTTTAAAATGTTTTTTTTTGAGACTACCATTCTGCACCGACAATAATGGTTGCAATGGGTATTATGGTATGGAGAGTAATCACTTATAGAAGCAGGGTCATCTCTAGTTACAGTTTAAAGCAGCATAACCAGTCAGACCTATATTGAGGCTGTTTTAGAGCCTGTAGTGCTTATTTTTCTTCAATGGGTGTTACAAACGAGATAATCCCCAATCACTTCAAACAGAACGGAATCCATGATATCCAAGGCATCTGATTAAACTATGAAAGTAATATTCATTAATTGCTTGACTCGATTTCAAGCAGAATACAGGCAGTCACAAGAGCCAAAGGTAGGGTCATACCAGATTAATTTTATTAAGATGCCTCAATTTCTTTATTCTTTAAGCTCAGCTGACGAGCGCCTTGCACCGAAGGAAACCAGGTTTGAGCAGACAATGCTTTATTCAAAAGGAAGGATTGTTAAAAAATAGACTGGTAAAAATATCTACTAGATATGTAACTGCTAATTCATATAATCGTAACCGTAACTTAGTACAAGAGTATGCAAAATTAGCAAAAATATAAAGTGATGTTATATTTCGATTTACTTGATGATCTACAACATTTGCGTAGTAAGCGAAGGTATAACCAAACCTTGCTATTCAGCTAGAATTTTATTTTCTTTTTCTTTTTTGGTTTATTACCCAACTGCGGTTTCTGTTTTTTATTTCCATATGTCCCTAATTAACCTGCCATTCTTCCAGATCTTTTTCTTCTATTATCTTTCTTATTTATGTTTCCCAATTTAAGGCTGGCCGCCCTTTTCCTCTTTTACTTCTTGGAGATCATTTTCCTCGGCCATCTATCCTTAGGTATTTGTTTTACGTGACCATACCAAGGCAGTGCTCAATTTTCTAAACTCTTAGTAACTGACTGGGTTACTTCTATCTTTTCTTATATTACTTATGGTAGTTTTTAAAAATTTTGTTAACTAATTTAATTTTACTGTTCTAATTCTATCTCGAACATATTTCGTCATTGGCCACAATCTTGCCCCATAAATTGTGATATTCTCTACTGCACTATAGAACATCATTTTCATTGTGTCTTTACTTAAGTTTTCACTCCATAGTAGGCCATGTAGATTTTTTGTTGTAGTTTTTCCCATCGTTATTCTTTTGGAGATATCCTTCTCACACCTGCCATCTGAGCTTGTAGTCGTTTCTAAGTAAGTGAAATTGTTGCAGGGTTTAACATTTATGTTTTCTGTCAGTCTTCCCACACACATGTATTCTGTTTTTTGAAATTAATCTTTTATCCTCAGAATTTATTTAATTAAAGATAAAATTAATTTAATAATTAATTTATTTATTTAAAAAAGTGTGATTTGTAAAAGAGCGTGCAAAATATGTTTTTTTGCAAGTAAATCAATTAGCTATCTTAAGATATGTTTAATTTATGTTTTCTCTTACAAAAGATTAATCAACGCAAAAGCGTAATACAAAAAAATTTGATGATTATCTTGATATTTGGAAAGGGCTACTCTTACAGTAAAATACAGTTAATACCTACGTATTCACAACTGTGAGACGCAACTATTTAGGACGCCAACACTCAGAATCAAAGACCTCTGAAATTTTTAGAAATTTATCAATATTTCAAAATATTATTGTAACAAAATAATATAACAAAATGTTGCTTACTCAGCTTTTATCAAAAAATACAAAAAGCTGTTAAAATTCAGACGTTCACACTCCGCAAACCACAAGGGATACAAAATTTATCTAGGACTTCAAAGAAAATATCAACCCAATTCAGACAAACCAAAATTTTTCATCTTTAACATATCAAAATAACCAACTGACCCCGAATCGGACAATAGTATCTGTGCCCCTTATAAACAAAAATGGTACAAAATTAGCTCTTGTTTATTGAAAGTGTTAGCCTAAAACAATTCCTCCATAAATTCAAGAATATGTTTATTCAATTATTAAAACAAAATAGTATAATATTAGATATGTTAATTTTATTTAATAAACCAATTCAGTAATGGCTAAGTTTCTAAAATCTGCGTTACGAAATGCCAATAGATTTCAACAGAAGAAACTTGAAATTAAAAAATCTTTCTACATCTTCATAATAAAAAAAATCCAAACCCCATTTTACTTCACCCAATTTATCAAAAAGAGTACCTAGGTTCAGCAAAAATAATTCCAAAAATTGTCCTCTTATAAAACGGACCACCTGCGAGGTACCATAATTGAAAAACTACCAACAATTCTAGTACTATCAGTTGTATATTGTCCAACACGTAATAAAATATACGTTCTAAACTTTCTTTGATTTCCTAAGCTCTATGTTTTTATTAGACATTTATAGTATGCCAAAACACATGTTAGGGATCAAGTTTAACATCGCCATAATGAAGGAAACTACATATGTTCATGGCATACAGTAATTACAACTTTCTATCAACAAACAGCCCAATATACTGGAATTTTACTTGGACTTCGGGATGGCAACGGACTACATGGATATTGTCTCCAATTATAACATTCCGTCTGATGTAATGGTACCATAATTTATAAAGAACCCAATTCTACTCTTAGCAGTGCATAAATTTATGATTAAAAACAAACGATCCAATCTCAAAACCAATACACCTAATATTCTTACTAAAAATCATAAAATTAATAAAAAAATCAGAGCAAGCGTAGCCACAATTTAGCCAACAAACCTAAATTTAATCAATAGAATAACAAGCTTAGCTTTAAGTTACAAGAAATTTGCATTAAAACTTTTGACTCCATATAAATTTACTTTTTGTGCAGTCACTCAATCTAAGGGACTACTAAAGGACTCAAGCGTCCCAAAAAGCATATGTGACCCTTACGTCATAAAACTGGTACTTGGAAGAAGACTGATAAGAGCAAAGTTTTTTAAACCAAATTTTAATGAACCCAATCAAGAGATCGAGTACTATTTAGAAACTCCATTACACCTATCGCCTCCAAAACAGAAATTTACTAGTTATGAAATTGAATTACACATTACGCTAATAATAAGTAGTAAGCCACAAGAGTATAACCTTATAACAAGAAATACATTAAAAAATCTATTTGAGAAACGATTTTGGTATCCACAACTTCTGTTTAATAGAATTCTCCGTCTCGCTTACTGACTACTAGTAACCTACTTTATCCAACTTGAACTGAAAAAGCTTTCTGATAAATTAAAATCATACCGTTCTATCAGTTTATTTTCGCCAATTCCTAAGCTACTAGAAAAACAACTAAAATAGCTACCTAACCATCAATTTGTCTTTCAATTATTCAACAATATCAATAACTAATAAATATAGTACATAGAATAGCCCAAGGCAAAACCTACCTATAGTGTTGGTAAATATAATATAAGCAATGCATTTAATAAGATATAGCACTGGGGTTTGGTTTACAAGATGAAGACTTTGCCACCCTAGTTTTAATGACTTTTCTGTTCACGTCTAGAAGATCGTTTCTTTCACACCAAAGTGACTTTAAGCCCTCGCGAGTAAGAAGAATTAATACAGATGTCTGCAAATGCAGTGTATTTAGGTTCTTTTCTGTTCATACTGTAAAACAACACAAACAGCTCTGGGTATCTCCACGGATGACATAGCAACTCTTTTGTGCAACGAAGATTCAACCACAGAATCAGAATTTTAATCTGCTGGAAGCGTAGTTAACAAAGTGGAAAGTAAAAGTTAATGAAGACAAATCGGTGCATGCTGCGTTCACGACGAAATATTCAACATGCTCTTTGGTTATTATTAATAGCACACAAATCTCTCGGATAGAACAACATGGAAGACACATGTGACAAAAAAGCTTAAAGAAATTGACTTACAACTGAAAAAATGGTATTGGCTCCTAGGAAGAAACTCTGCAGTCACATTCAAAAATAAACTGCACAAGAGCATAATTCATTCAAAGGTTTTAGTCTAAAAGTCTTAAGATGATCTTTAACGCTCCATGGTGTGTGTCTAACTTGACCTTGCATATATACTTGAATCTTCCATACTCTCAAAACAAAAGCAGTAAAACATGGGGACGCTTTATCAATTTATCTCAACGCGGTAGATAACCTATTGGTCTATTAGTCTTCTCCTTAGGACTTTTAATTATTGTTATATTCTGATTGTTAACAAAAATTGAATAAAAAATCCCACCACCTGCTTAGATAAACTATTAAATACTTTCACCCTCTTTTCTCAAAGAAGATTAATAACTGGCTTCAAAAAGTGAAATATTCCATAACAAATAGCGAAGACTCCAAAGTGAGAAACTGAGAACAACAGCTCCGTGAAAGGTACGACCTTTCTTTAGAACAAAAGATCTTCATTATTCCAATATCAGGGTATTTTTTTCTGTTTTATTTGTTTTAGTGCTTTCTCTATTTCATATATTTTTTATTTCAGGAGTGTTTGCCAAATTTACATTTATTATTTGTCGTTCTATTATATGTCTTTAATGTGTGTGCGTGTTCTTGTTATATAGAATTCTTCTACTCTTTTAAGCATCTTTGTATAACTTAACGATGATACAGTTGTATATTTTTTATTATATCTTTTCAATTTCTTCTTAGATTTTTATCTCATTCCATGTTTTATATCTTTTTTTTAAGAACTCCTAGATTTTCTCTGTTTTAGTAAGTATTCTTCCTTCTTCTATGTCTCTTTGTATTATTGAAAACCTTGATATTTCTATTTATCCTACTTCTTGCCGTCAAAAATTTTGATTGCTGTTAATTTTTTGTTCCGTTCTTTTATATTATCTTAACCATAGGTTTGTGTGGCATTACGATAAAGTCGTACTGACTCTTTATTTTTCCATTGATATCTACCCAGATCTACCTTTTTTTATTTTTCTTTTTAAAGACAGTATCTATAAAATATATATCATTTCTTTTTCCTGCCTCGTGTTCGCTAATACCTTCTTTGTTCTACCCTAGCATTGAAATCTCCTATGATTAATAGATATTTTGTGTGATTTTTCATAATGCACTCGTTTGTACAATTGCTCTACTTTTTCATCATTGTAGTCTTTGGTAGGTGTAAAAACCTATATTATTTTAAGCATACCTTTTATATATTTTTTGCGATGGATTGCAGTTTTAAAATGCATTATATTTTCACTTGCTTTCATTTTAATTAAGAAACCTACTCCTCCTGCCCTTCTTGTCTTTTATAATACAGTATTTGTTCTGAATTATATCTTAAGCTTTGTTTGCTTCTTCGTCTTATTTCATATCACCTATATTCTAATAATATCCTATTTAATATCGTTTAGTCCTTCTTCTAGTTCTGCTAGTTTATCGCCTTTTGTCAGTGCTTATATTTATATATAGTTGTATAGCCGCTCACTCTGAGTCGGACAATATAGGTGCTGCTAGTTTTGATACGTCCCGCTGTATTATTTTCTTGGCACCAACCTTATCTGTGGGACTTACCCTACCCGTGACTTAGGGATGCGGTCGATGGAATACTAGCAAGCACACCGGGTAATGCCTAGTTAGTTAATATTTGAGTACGTTATTTTTCAAAAATAAATACCGTACTGACAATTTTAGTATATTAACAAATTAATTGCCACTGGAGGGTTGCAAAATAAAATACATTAATTTAAAAATAGCGTAGTTATTTTAGTTTTAAACAGTGTAACCGCAAAACCTAGTTTGTTATAAATAAACAACCAACAAGAAAAAGCATTACTGAAAGTTTAATATAAAACATCTGCTACACTCAAAAACCTTTTTTAGGCTACAAATATAAACAATTAATTGTAATGTATCAGGAGGAAATATCCGTAGGTGTATTTTTCGTGTCAGCTGACCAAATCACACCGTTTCACCCCTCACTAGTTCCGTGCATTATTTAAAAATTATATTTTCGTTAGTGTATCTATTTAATTTGTGTTATAAATCAGAATTATCATTTATAAGGATATAAAGTAGCATAAACTAAATATAGTTACAATGCTATTGTTTGACTTTGATTATGTAAAGCTATCATATAAAACATCTAAGCTGCTATTAAACAATTAATTTTTTACGGCAGCGACCATAAAAGTGAAGTAGGGAGCTTCATAAATCAATGTTAAAGCGGTGAATGTTTGATGGAAAGCAAAGGCCGACTTTGCTGCGCCCGCACAAACGAGGAGCAAAAACAATAAGAAAGTTTAGATGTTCTCCGTGTTAGTATGTTTACCGCCAGGTTTTCATTTAGCTTAACATGATTTATATATTTCTTGATTTAGTGCATCACGGATGTTTGCTGGTGTAAGCTATGGCAAGTAAAATACTAGAAGGCAGTTAGTATATACGTAGTTCACTGAATGTGTTATTCACTTCTTAATTTTTTAATTTGTGGTGCATATAAATGATACCGCATTTTGTCAACTTTTAAACAAAGGTAGTTTATTGTTTTGATATTATGTAGGCAATATATCCCAATAAAAAATATTTTTGAAAATTTTGGCAAAAATAGAAATATGGAAAAATAAGAACTAAAGCTCGAACATAGAAGTGCTACAATTATGGCAATGAAACAAATTTATCAACTAAAAAAACAGTGCTGAATATAAAAAACGTGCATCGGTAAATTTTTGTGTAAAATTCGGTGTGGATAATTGTCAGGCTTGTTAAAAAAACAGAAGTATTAAATATTTCCTTTTAAAAATGTAATTGTGCCATGTAAATGTTAGTTAATCAAAAAATGTATTTAGGTATTTACTTTTGTGCAAAATTACTTAATTCTAGAAGTAAAGCACATGCTTCTATGTTGTCCAATATACGAACTTAAAGTTAAAAAAAAACAGCAGATACATAAATTCAAAAAGCTTTTAAATTAATGACCTTAAATTTAAGGCAAAGTGAATGAGCAGATATTGTGATAGCCTGAGCGGCAGTTTGTGGCTTATGAAGTTAAAAAACTTCAAAATTTTCCGGATTTTTTTTAGCGAAATCCATTTATTTGTAAAGTTGAAGAGCATTAAATTTTATTAAAATTTCGCTGGTCAAAAGTATTTTTTGAGTTAATAGTTACCAAGATACAGTTGTACAAAAATACAAAAAAATTTTCAAATAATCAAAAATAGCAGAAAATGTAGGTTTTTGCTTATAACCTTCATTTATAAACATTTATATGTAAATTATATTAGATGCAAAACTTTTCACTTTCTTTACAGGTGTTAGAAGAGATCGATTCCTTGTAACCCCTCCCTTTGCTCATAAATCCTTTCTTAACGGTTTCCTTTTACGTTCTTAAAGTAGGGATTCTTTTCAGTTCAGTTTTGTTGTAGTTGTTCGAAGTGAATATTCGTTGGTGACTTCTTATTTGAGTGATATTACAACGCGTTTTTCTTGGACTTGCTGAATTCAAATTATTTTCGTGGTGGTGCTGAGTTAACATGGCATTTTCTATAGAGTTAGAAAGGTGTTTCATATGCGAAGAGAGTTTGGCAAAATGTGAAGGGGCTGTAGTTAAAAAGAGAGGAGTTGCTACACTTCTTGTCTCCAGTGTCAAACGCAAAAAGCCTGAACATCAACGGTCTTTTTTGGCACACTTACAGGCACTGCAGCCGCAAGGGCTTATTGTGCCCACTAATATGCACTTATTCTAGGACATTCACGCACACCTATGGGTTGAGCGAGACTCGTACTCGCGCGCGCCGGCTAGAGGATAGAACCAACTGGTTGAATCATCTGAACCACCGCGTCCCCAACATCAACGGTTACTGGAAGGAGTGGAGGAAATTATAGTTCTCACGGCTTGCAAAAAAAAAATACAACAAGCGAGAAACTGATTTTGGCCTTTTTACGTCGTGAACGGCTCACCAACCCAACCCTCTCATTATCTTTTGATTTCAACAAGTGCTTCTTATGCAAGAAAAAGATTACTAAAGAGTAGAGACAAAAACAAACCAAGTTACCCAAGGAAAGGGAAAATTCTGGGGTCAAAGTGACGTTTCCAGACATACAAGTATGATATGCAAGACAGCGAGGTGCTAATAGGAGAAAAAAATTGAAGACCGTATGAGCATGTTGGATAATATGGATACAGATTTAATTGCGGTTAACGCAAAATACCACCAAAAGTGTATTCAAAATTTTTATAAAATACCTGCACGTGTCCACAAAAGGCCGGGACAACCTACTCCCAACATAAATTAAGCCATGAAAATTATATTCACCTTTCTTAAGAAGAACAGTGACGATTGCCAGTTTTCCCTTGGACAGTTGCTCGATGAGGTGTCTGAAAATTCTCGTTCACATGTTAAAACTGAAAAAGTGTCTGGAAGAGAAGTATAAAGATGACATAATTATCTCTGGTTCACCTAACAAAAGTAGTGTCGTATGTTTCAAGAACACTGGCCACAAAATTTTATCTGACAATTGGTACTTAAACGGAAAAAAGAAGACCCTCGAGAAGAAAGGACTCGAATTGTGAAAACTGCTTCTCTTCCTGTAAATGATTATTCTGACAAATAAACGGGGTTCACTGGAATCGTGGAAGAAGAAATGTCTTGCTCTAACATACGCCACTATGCTAGCCGTGCGACCAAAATCATTCTTGTCTCCTATTATGAAATGGCGGGGGGGCTCCTTAATATTTCTACGTTTCTACATGATGAAATTTAGAAGCACCTAACATAATTTACATAGAAATGTTGAAAGTTATAAGGCAAAAACTTGCATTTTTTTGTTATTTTTAATAATTTGAAAAATTTGTTGTATATTTGAATCACTGTATCTTGCTAACTAATGGGTCAAAAAATACTTTTTATCAGTGAAATTTGAAGGAAATTTAATGCTCTAACTTTGTAAATAAGAATATTCCGGTAAAAACTCATGGTTTTAGAAGTTATAAGCGAAAAACTGAATAAATTCCGAAAATTTCGAGGTTTTTCAACTCTCCCAGGTTAGCACAGGGTCCTCAAGGTCAAAAACTTAGATTCTAGTCTAAAAATTACCTACAGACAACATACCAAAATATTATTAATTTCGGAAAACTTTACAGGTAGAAAGTACTTGCTTCCCTGGACTATGATGGCATTATTACTACTTATAATTAAAAACACCGAGTGGTAACCCAACATATTCAGTGCTGTACCTAATAGCAATGTTTATAGCTGACTACGCAAATACAAACACCAATGAATTTTCAAACAACATTTGGAAATCACCAAAATAGGTATATAATTAGAATAATTATCCAAATAAAGTATACTATCATCAGAAGTCAACAACATTCTCTTAGCTTGAAGGTAGTATTTATCCATTATAGTCAAACATTTTTTATCTCTTTAACCCTAACACCTTAATCAGAGTCTATTACATCTTTTGAATTATAGTTCGTCGTAAACATCCACGCTAAATAAAAACGAGCAAATTAATAACGAAAAAAAACAAAAAACCAACATATTTAGCATGCAGTTAAAAAATAAAATAGAAGCAAAGCATAATTTAAATTAATAACAGAACAAGTCAAATTAAATAGATTCAGTACTAAACCCACAGAAGATACCAAAGAAACAAATTATTGAATCAAACATAATCAAACCGAAACCAGTGCACATTCATGGAATAGAAAATTTTGACAAAACAATAAAAATACAATGGGGGTTATAAAAAGGAGGCAATACTACACTAGAATTACACTAGAAGCTATCGCTTATAGTATTCTTGTACGCCACCTAAAAGAAGAGAACACTAAGTACCATCCAGTCTATTACAAGGACTGCTCCGTATGTAAGATACAGAACGCTAAATTTATCCATACATATAAAATAGTAGAAACTCAAATAATTGTCCATGAGAGCAAAAATGAAATCTAATTAAATTTTTTAAAAGCAATTTAACGGATGTCTTTAATTCCAAGTATCACTTTATCAAGAAAACAGTATGTGACATTTTGAATTATGGTGCCTAGGTTACTAAACAGTTAGATAGAACTCTTCCCATGGTGGGTCAAAAATGCTTTTCTTTACGATGAACTCCAAATTGTTAAAATTCAACTGAAAGCCAAACCCTAGTTGATAACTATACTATATTTATCCTTGAGGCCTATAATTTTCTTGTCGCTGCAGGTAATACAAAGGTAAACGCTAGTAATTGGAATGCTAATCACATTAAACGGAGCTCTAAACTAGTCGCTACAAAAAAAAGAAATTTGGTCAACGCACAGCTTTCTATCTAGCAACGGGGCCAATGGCAATGGCCCAGCGATCTAAATTAAGTTCCTGATCTTTTGGACTGTGCAGTAACTCATAAATTACGAAACACCTACAGCAAAATATAATCCCTCCTAAATATCCCCAGCTAGAATAAAATCTGTTATATAAATTCTACTTTAATATACAGAAGTGCGGAGAATACCAAAAGACAACTTTCGTCTGCTTTATAGATTTTGAGAAGGCCTTTGACCGAGTTCAGCACAATAAACTTATACAATCGTTGGCTAAAATAGGACTTGACGACAAAGACGTAAGATTAATTAAAAACTTATACTGGAATCAGACCGCGGTAGTACGAACAGAAGATGGCGAAACGAATGAGATTAAAATTAAACGCGGAGTGAGACAAGGGTGTGTTCTATCGCCACTCCTGTTTAATGTATACTCAGAACAAATTTTTCAAAATGCAGTTTGGGAAGCAACAGAAGGATAAAATAAATGGTGAGATCATCAACAACATCCGATACGCTGATGATACTGCGGTGTTGGCTGAAAATATGGAAGATCTACAAAATCTCTTGACAAGAATAAATGAGGAATGTGAGGAAGCAGGACTGAGTATGAATATTAAGAAAACCAAGTTTATGGTCATTAGCAAAGAGCCTGTTGGTCGAGTTCGACTTACAATAAATAATAGGTCAATTGAAAGAGTCTTCAAATACAAATATCTAGGCTGTTGGATAAATACAGAATTAGATCCGGATGAGGAAATAAAAGTAAGAATCGAAATTGCAAGAAACGCATTTATAAAATTCAGAAGTATGCTGTGTAATAAAGGCCTAAATCTATCAATCCGTATAACATTTGTAAAGTGTTATGTGTGGTCTATTTTATTGTATGGCGTTGTAGTATGGACCCTAAAGAAAGCTATAATGAAGAAAATCGAACCATTTGAGATGTGGATATTCAGAAGAATGCTGAAGATACCGTGGATAGAAAGAGTAAGCAATATCGAAGTATTACGCAGAATTGGTAGAGAAAGAGAATTACTGACTACAATTAAAATGAGAAAAACGTCATATTTTGGGCATATTCTAAGAAATAATAAATACAATATACCGCAGCTTATAATCAAAGGAAAAATTGAGGGAAAGAAAGGTGTCGGTCGAAAACGATTATCGTGGATGAGAAACATCAGAGCGTGGACTAACATGAGCGTTGAGCAACTGTTCCGAGCTGCCATGGATCGTCAACCATTTCACCAGGTGGTCGCCAACCTCTAATTAGAGAAGGCATTAAAGAAGAAGAAGAATATACAGAAAAATACATTATAAACATTTCACTAAAGCAACAAGTTGATCCGAACGGAGCCATATATTACTTTATATAACTTCTGCAAGATGCACCAACACAGGCTGTTCTGTCTACCCACCCACTTCAAAGAATATTAACAACATATTTTAATACATGGGACAATTAATAAAAAATCGCAAGTCTAGGAAAAATAGCAAAATAAGTGCGAATACAACAGACTTACATATTTATCTCACAGAACTATTTCTTGGTAGTGTCTAATAACACTTTATCTTTTATGATTTGTCTTAAGACTTTCAAGTTTGTTATACGATCCATCCACAATATTTTAAGGATCGTTCTTTGACTTTTCTGAAACTTGATATGGTTAAGGTCTAAACTTTTACCTCCTAGAAAAGAGTCCTTAACTTAAAGCTTAAGTCGTTGTTACACAAGATTTGCTTCACTTTAATAAAATTTGCTCGAAGTTCTTCTATTTTTATTTTGATTTAGTTGGTATAACCGTTTGTCTGGTTTACCATCGTACTAAAATACATGTAGCTATAGTTGTCTGATTTTGTTTTGTAAGCCTGTTAATTATTTCACTTCTCAACTTCCTCCACTCCTTTACACTTGTCTTGGTAATATTTTAACTTTATTTGTCTTACCTTCTTTCTGATATTTTTTTTATATCTGCATATTTACGTGTATTTTTGTTTTTGTACATTCTTCATTGATTTATAATATTTAAAATCTTACTGGTCATGCATTTATCTTTTTGCACGAATTAAGTATTCTATCTCAGTGCTTCCCATATCTTGTTTTCTTGGGTCGTTATTAATCTGATCTACGTTTTCATAATTTTTTTTGTAGTTTCCTTAATAACTGGTGTTTATAGTACTCTTGTGTTTAATTTAAGGTTCATTTTTAGATTTTTGACTTTTTTTAACTTTCAGGTTGGCAGTTGGAGGATTGTGGCTTGATGATACGTCAGCCCTACGTAATTTAACTTGTGTCCTTCATTGACCAGGATGTAATCTATCTGATTTCGAACTACTTTATCCTGTTTGCCTCCAGAAAATCGCTTTACTTAAACCAAGTATTAGTTACATTCAATTAGTTTTTTTAACAAATTCAACAAATCAATCTCCTCTCTTGTTACGCTGTTTTATAATTTTGTCAACACTTTGCTTCTTTGCCTATCTTGGCGTTGAAATCTTCCATGATTAATACAATGTCTCTGTTATTCACAAGCTTTAGTGTGCTGCTGATTTAATTTTCATCTTCCTCAGTGATTGAGACGTATATTTGAAGTACATAAATTTCGGCTTGCAATGTTTTAGCAACTTTCTTTGATATCAGGGCAAATCCTACTAGACTATATACAGTGACACTTAAATACTTTAAGCGGATTACTAACTAACTAGAAAATAAAGGTAAATATAAATAAACCAACACAAGTTAGATTTTCCAACAGTTGCTGTAGGGACGCTCAAATGAATATAAAGTTCAACCCATTTAAACAAAAGTTAACATAGAGAGCACACGCGGAAACAAAACAATACAACTAAATTTGAAACTAAAGCAATTATAGTGACTTGCTAAAAATAATGTTTTGCTTTACCAAACTATTTAAGTCTATTTATACCGCTATGCTGGGTAAAACCGTTGAACACAAAGTCGTAGAGTTAACCGATCAGGACGATTCATAAGGCTTTACGTGTTTCGTATATAATAAATAAATAAATTAGACAAAAAATATAACCAAAATTTATCAGGATACAAAGATATCCAAATTCAAGAAGCCGCAAAAAATAAATGACTGAAAAGAATCCAATTCAGTCAGACCAAAACGAATAAGTTGACATCGAAAGCACCATCACCGAATCGTCTCTTCCGTCATGTACAATTCAGTAAGCTAATTTGTTTCATTACTTTAAATTATATAAGAATAGATTTAAATAAAAAAATTAAATTGATCCTCAAAGAATGTAAAGCAAACATAATTCACCTGAAATCAGTTTTTTTCTGGCATTAAGGTTATTTTCGTATGTTACACTAATTTGCCTTAAAGCGGCAAACAAACGAGTTCCAAGGTAATCCAATAAAGAGTGATAAACCGTCAGCAATTTGCACGCTGCCACCGCGTTAAAAATGTTGTAGCGACACCTCCTAATTTTGCCTCTTAGGTGTTTTACGGTAAGGGCAATTTGTTTACCAAGCCGCCAACTCATTGAACGTTTTATTAGCCTTTTTACTTACGAGGCCCCTGAAGTTCTTGTCGTAAAAACAGCAAACGAGCGCCAGCTTAATGCTTCGTTGTGGCATTTTAAAAAGGGTATTATGCTGCAAATTAAAAATTTTAAAAATAATATTTCTTAGAAGCCTTTGACTTACAGCTTGTGCAAATTAACGTTGTTGTTGTTAAAAATTTTAACGAGCATTGTTAGAAAAAAGCATTAAAAATATTTTAATCTGTTCGTGATGACTTTCTACAAATTTACAGGCAAATGTTTTCATTTTGATTATGTTTTAGTAATAAATGCAAAATAACCGTAGTTTCAGATAGTTTTATCTTTGGTTGAACGTTCGGAAAAATTTCAGCATTCGATTTATTTCAGTTGCGTAACAAGTCACTTGAGTTAGCGGTGTCGCGTCATTTAGCACAGTGGTGAAAATCGAGTACCGAGACGTGATTACATATCTTACTAAAGAAGTCCCAGTAATATTAAACAATATTTAAATAATGTGTACGTTGAATTTATTTATATTGTACTGCAAAGGAATGGGTAAAATCATTTCGTTCAAGACCGAAAAGGTATAGAAAACGAACTACGTGCAGGTCGGTCAGTTGTGGTGCTTTGGAAGAAAGCATTACCTTCGTCGACCGTGAGGCTTTTAAAAATAAAACAATTTTAGCAAGGTTAGGTCTTGTTGATACAGTTGTGCGACGCATTCTTCATATGAAAGGCTAATGCCAGCAACATGTAGCCTGCTATGAACAATTTTTAAACATTTATCGCAACAACAAAGAAGTTCTTCAATCTGTTGTTACAAAAGATAAACAACGATCCCAATCCTATAATTTATTAGCAAATAGAGTCGGTAAAATAGAAAGTACCGAACGAAAATTAATCAAAAAAGGCAAATGTGACTCAATCGATGATCAGGGCAACTATCTTTTGAGATTGAAGGAAAATTTTGCTATTTGCTTTTAAGGAGAGGGGTACAGTGGCAAACGTAGAGTATTATGCTAGCTTACTACATAAATTGCAAGACGTTTTCAAAGAAAAAAGAAATGGCATGCACAATAACGTCTTTTGTCTATAAGGCCGCAATTGCACAGGTTGGTGTAAAGATTTGTCTCTGAGGAGCTTTACCATCTACTCTGTAGTCAAAGCGTAGCCTCTAGTGACTAGTATCTGTTTTAAGAAAATTTAATAAAGATGAAGAGAACATTTTTCAAATGAAACTTAAGATTCTTTTTCCAAGTGTATTAAAATGCTAATTATGAGATGTAATAAATATGTTAAAATACATAGAGACTGCATTTAAAAACAATGTTATTGTTTTGTTCTTCTCACTCCTAAAATATAGTCCAAATATTACTATATCAAACGGAATAGGTTGTATATTAAAAAATTTTTTGGTTTTCTAAAAGTAAAAAGAATAAAAAATTTTTTTAGTTCAATTTAAATGTATTAATTTACTCCCAATTAAACTCTATGGTTCTAATAATATATGGGCATCTTCTAGAAAATAAGTTAAATCCTCTGTGCACATCATACTATTATATTTTTTGTTGAAATGTGTATCAAGTGTAGTGTTGTTATAACTACTAATTATTGGCATCTGTATGTGTAATTATTATATTTGTTAAGTTAAAATAAATTCCTAATATGCAGAACGTTTACAAATAATTAGCGTTTTCCTTCAAAATTTGGGTTGCATGGCACACGTAGTATTTGTAATAAAGTAGGCTATAATGCTACGTGATGGCAATACTGGAAGAAGGAGAGATAGCGAGTCACTTGTGCAGTGCTTCGAATGCAGTTAAGGGCAAAGGAAAAGATCACAGAAGTAAACAATCATAAGCGACAAGATTTCTTTGGAGGGGGGCGCAGCACTAAATCACAAAACTGTGTTTGACTGGATATTGGAATTCAAAAGCAGCAAAAAATGCATTAAAAATGTGCGCAAGCACACAGGTCTGTCTCAAGAACTTGAAGATGACAAAGGTCTGTATACAATAGATTTTTCATACTCAACAACTTATTAGAAGACATAATGGAAGAAGTCACGGTCGGCGTTGTATATCCCAAAACAAATGGCGATTGACTTTTAGGAATAGAAGAGAATTCCGTCAGTGAGTTATTTTTATGGTAAGTAAACACGAGGCCCGTTGCTTTAATACGACAACGCAAAGGCATACGCTATTCAGCATATTGTTGCCAAGCTATAGGCTGTACGGTACACGTACTATTTTGCGGTCCATATTTACCGGATCTTGTGTCGCGAAATCAGGCTTTTGTTTGACACAATGAAAAAAGCAGTATGCAGTAAGTCCCCAACGACGAGCTTCACTTGGATCTCCACAAGATTTGCAGCGGCACTATGAAAACTGCCAAGTAATATCGAATATGTACAAACATTAAAAAAGTATCTTCAATGAAACGTACACACACTTTGTGTGGTTGGTTTTCGGGTTATAAGGCCGTGGTCGGAGTTCAGAAAGCATTAACGTTTTGTCCACAATTGCGGCGGAGATCTTCAGAAAAAAATCTTTTAAATATTTAGTGACAATTCCGTGCGATTTTACTTTTATACTCGTGCGAGTATGATAGGTATGGTGACGTCACAGAGATGGTAAATGACGTGATCGGGCTAATATTTTGGTATTTACTGACATTACTTGCTTTTTCATCGTATCACGGTCTGTTTTTTGCCCCTTAAGAACGATAAACCAAGATTTAAGTAGATTGAATCCGTTGTCCCTGTTAAAATTGTTTTTATATTCATAAATCTCTACCGCCTTTCTATATAATCTCGGGTAATAATTCCTACAATTGGATAAAACTTGTGTTTGCCCAAATTATATATCGTGGTCAAGATTTTCCAAAGCATAAAGATGACTGGAGTAGACTGTATCATTTTCATTTTGCGAATAAACATGGAGTGGCCACTACCGTTAGACAATCTTCTAAGTTTCAGCGTTCACAGAAAAAAGCGCTCCTACACTGCTAGATTATAAGCAAACTGTAATAAACAGGAAGTCATTAGTGCTCTCAGCAAACGTGAAAAGTTTGCCGTAGCACCTAAATCCATTCCGGTTAAGGACATTATAGCTAATGTAGAAGCAGTCATACGGAATATTTCAACAGACGAAGCAGATAAAGTACGAGTTGAGACGTCACGCATCTTGCGCCGTGATAAGCCGCCTAAGAGGAACTAATCCAAAGTGGAATTTAATGATCTACCTAAATTCAAGAACTCAGATAAAGGTAATGCTGCAGGTTGTACTAGCACAGGAAGAATACACGAAGAAAATGAACGAAATGCTCGATAAGAACATTTACAACGTGCTCAAACGCGATCCCACATTGCTGAAACTATTCGTACATCTTGTCAACTATCTTCAAGACATCGAGCTATAGGAGGAAGATCTAATTATCAGTTTTGATATCACTTTATTTGGCAAGGTGTATATTACGAACAAAAAGACGGAGTAGCAATGGGTAGCCCACTTAACCCTGTAATCGCCAATTACTACATGGAGAAATTTGAAGAGATATCCATCAATACAGCATCAGTGAAACCCCCGATACGGCTAAGATAAGTCGATGACACTTTGTGATATGGAGACACAGAAAGGAAACCTTACCACAATTTCTTATACATTTAAGTTCTATACACCCAAGAATACAGTTTACCATGGAACTGGAATCGAACGATAAGATTGCTTTCTTGGACGTACAGGTGTTGAGATCGGAGAATAATCATTTAAAACACACCGTGTACAGAAAATAAGCAGTCAAATCACCATCCAAGTTAAAAAAGTACGGTTGCGAAAACATTAGTAAATCGAGCACGACGTATATGTAAACCGCAGTTTTTCAAAAAGGAATTAAAATATTTGGAGTAAGCCTTACAAGAGAGTGGCTACTAGAGGACGGAGATAAATAAAGCAACTAAATCTAACAAATGCCCACGATAAATACAACCGAAATCGGCTACGGTAGGCAAAGCTTTTTACCTTATATCAACAGGGTTACGGACCGGATAGTAAAAATGAAGTGAAAACCATCTAGACTACTACCACTAAGATACGGAATTTGCTTTGACCAGCCAAGGAGACAAGAAACCCACAAGATACATCAGGAGTATACTGCAAACCTTGTTTATGTGAGCAAGTCTGGATTGGGACTACGGGCCGAACGATTACCACTAGGTTAAAGAAACACAAACATAATCTATGTCTTAGTAAACACGAAAATCCGAAAAATAGATCGCGATCCGGTAAAAAGCAAATGACGCCCAAAAATGCTAAAACATTATCTGCAACCACCCGATTGACGTCAGCAGCTAGCCCAAGTACCATTCCGGTGACGTCAACAACAGTCCCCCAACACCATACTCGCACGAGTATAAAAGCGAAAACGCATGGGACGGTCACTTAGTTTTTAAAAGATTTTTTTTGAAGATGTCTATCGCAGTTGTGGACAAAACTTCAAGAATTTCTGAGCTCAGACCCGAGAATTAACCACATGATGGACCATAACACCGGCTGTGAAAGCCTTCGCATGTATTTATATACACATTTCGTACTTCCTGTGACAGTAGCAGATATAGTGGTAAAATAAAGATGCGATGGAGTTATAACACCACAACTCAAATCTTATAAACTGAAAAGCTTCAACAGATTTGGACCATTAAAACATTTAACATGCAGACATTTAAAACTTTAGGATGTTGTTACAAGCAGTAATAGAAAATATTTTAGCACTGTTCTATAAAATTTTATTTAAAAATTTATTGATCGGTGTAAGATCTCGCTACATTACAGTAGCATAACTTTTTATGTACCCTCCACAAGTACCATTACAAATTGGTGTTAATTTACATACTTCTAAAAAGTGTTGATCAGCACAACTGACAATGAAGAGTGTTTAAAAAAGAACCAACTACTTACTTTGAAGATCAAACTTTATTGATTAATGCTGTTTGGGTTGTAAGTACCCTAAAAGTATATGTTCTGAGAAAGTTACAAGTTTGCATTTGCACAATTGGTATCTAAGTGCATGGCAAAATCCACCAAAGGTCGCTGTACATTTGTGAACTGGATTTTAGAAAACATAGCAGTTGATGCTAATTTGTGTAAAAAAACTGATAGTGAGAGATAAAGTTCACTTTTATGCAACTGGTTTTGTGTATTGTCAAAAATGTTCGCATCTGAGAGAAAAATTCAAAAGCTATTCACGAAAAACCAAAAAGCTTCATTGCAGGCTAAAGAATTATCCTGTATTTTTTGAAGACAAAGATGGCAAAGTTGT
Organism: Sinelater perroti; assembly: GCA_036346155.1. Taxonomy (NCBI): domain Eukaryota; kingdom Metazoa; phylum Arthropoda; class Insecta; order Coleoptera; family Elateridae; genus Sinelater; species Sinelater perroti. Next base: position 6,230,832 of record JARFIY010000111.1, on the reverse strand, counting down.
TACTGTTAATATTATATATTATCGGGAGCAACTAAACAACCTTTTTATCAAAGAAATCGACGATTTGAACTTGAATGACATGTGGTTTCAATGATATGAAAGCACATATCACACAGGATGTGAAACATTCACTTTACTTTAAACCAAATATCTTCGTCATATTATTTCGCAGAGGGATGACATCGATTAGCATTCGCAATCTTGCGATTTAAAAACATCGGACTCTTTTCTCTGGGACTATTTGGAGGAGATGATTTATGTTAACAAGCCTGGTACAATTTCAGGACTAAACCATTGGCGTCTATTTGCTGAAATAGGGCCGCATTTGTAGGATAGCATTGTGAAAAACTTCGCTACAAGAATAATGGCATATCAGCGGAGTTGTGGAGAGCATACGTAACTGCTAAGCCTATACTTCACACTAAAAATAATAAAATTTAGTTTTTTTTTATTTTCGTGTTTTATTCAGAAAGAAACGACCTGAAGTCATCACTGGATTACCCTACACATTATGAGTCAAATTAATAAGCTTTTAATTTCCCATATTTAACAAAAGAAAAATAATTACAACCACAAAACAGCTAATTGTGAGTTATATGTATATTTAAATATCTTTTTATTCAAATAAGTTTTTGTCTGTTAAGGTATTTAAACTTTCGACCCGTTTATGGCAAATAATTATCAGGTCATCTTAACGAAAAGCGAAACATCTTTGCTTACGCTCCACCAGTGACTTGCGGTATAATCCCGTCTAGACGCCTTAAAAACACTACACGATAATCCAAAATCTTTAATTTAACTGTTATTTCTGTTTCCCGGGTTCTAAAGAACTTCTGTATTTCGAGCGCATAGAAAACATCGCGCAGATATTGAGTTCGGTGCCACGCTTCGTTTTAAAGTTTTCTATTGGTGCTTTCTCCGCATTTTACCTGCTTTATTCAACTCTAACAGATATAAAATTTGAACACAAGTTTTATGCAGTTTTTTATTATACAAAACCAATATAATGGCATATACAGGTTTTTACAATTTATACTGTTTTTACTAACGTTATATGGTTTGATGGCTGTATATACCAATTTAACTTATATATTTTTAATAAATGTTACATTTATTTTAGTGGTTTTAGATTAAAATATATTTGAAGTGTTTTATAAAAAATAATTGTTTAAGTGGTTGAAAATATCTTTAATTGCACCTTATGAGCTTAAAAATTCGGTGAATGGTGTCATAAAACATGCACAAAAGAAGATATAAATAAAGCGATTGAAATTATTTGCAACACACTTCTGATAAAGCTTCATAAAGCTTCTAAAAATTGTCAACAGACGCCTCTTTAGGAATCGGTGAATGTTGTTCCATCAATTATCCGATTAGCGGACCGCACTAAGAGCACTGGGCTCATCTTCTGTAGTAATGATTTGGGAAACAATAGATCCTGATTGTATAGGGTGATTCAAGTTTCACCTGAATAAAACATAAATTACAGGAACAATCCAAATTTTATTGCTAGCAGTTACGTATGAAATATATTGTCGGCCAAATGTCCTCCACGTTCTTAGCAAAATTTTTATGGCACTTATCCGTAAATTCAACTCTATTTCAGCTAGTACTTGTTTGATATTTTCCCTTAGCTCTAGAATCGTAGCAGGCTTATTAACGTAAACCCCGTCCTTCAAATTGCCCTAGAAGAAAAGTCTAATGTGGTTAAATCGCGGTGGCCAATCAATGTCGCCCCCCTGCAAACCAGGAAATTTGATTTGAAGTAAAGTGTGTGTTTAACATGCTGTGTAGTATGTGGCTCTGTCTTGTTAGAATCGCATGTCACTCAAATTCAAATTGTTGGCTTTATTAAAAAAGTTGATTAATGTCTCCAGATAGCTTACACAATTGACATTAACAGCGTTGCCAGCTTCGTCCTCAAAAAAAGTACGGGCCAAAGATCCTTCCCGTTATACAGAATCGTTAGCGCAATTTTCAGAAGTCTTGATGACAAGAAATATTGCAACGTCGTCTTCCTTGACATTTTTCAAGCGTTTGATAAGATTTGACACAGAAGTCTACTCTTTAAACTAAACAAGTACGGAGATGGCCCTCCTTTTCCGTCAATGTCCAGAGCTTCTATACATAAATAAAAATTGGTGGCCACTACCGGTCAAACCGGTCTCGAGATTTTCCGATCAGGCTGATTTTTGGCGTCTGGGCTTAACTTATGGTCCTTAGTTGAATACTGAAAACGTTATTTCTCTATCTATCACAGATCAAAAATTATGAAGCTTGACAGATGTCAAAAATGACAGAAATAGAAGATTGTCTCCAAACTGGAAGCTGCCTTAATTAAAAGTTATAAGGAATGGCATATTGGAAGCTGGGTCCGCCAAAAATCCTTAATGCATTGTTATAGGACATCCCAACTATGCCAGCTCGCGGATGTGAAACCGGTAGACCATGGGCTTTTGAATGATACCCCCTTTATGTCTTTAGGTTCTGTAGTTCTCGAGTTGAAAGTCGCGACGGACAGACAGACGTCCGCACCGATTTTATTAGGTTTCCCTTTCAGGTATAGAAGCCTAAAAATTTACTAACGAACAACTACTTCCTTCTCTTAAAATCATATCTATCTAATAAAAATTTAAACATTCAGACTGGTGCGGCCGGAATAAGTGGACTATATAGGTAATTTTGAATTTTGAATAAAGGACTTGAAACAAATATAAACTTAAAACACTAACATGTGGAAACGGCGCTTTCCCGCGGATATCGGTTCCCTGCTGTTGGTCCTGGGGCTAAGAATATAAGGATATGGATAAAAAAAATAGGATAAGTTATCCCAATCTCCACAGCGAGGCCGAAGGGCAGCGTCTTTTCTGGTGTAAAATGTTCCTTCGTCGAGCCAGATGAAAGAAAATGGACCAAGCTTTTACCGAAAAAATTTCAACCCCGAAAAATTAGCCTTTAACAAAAGGCCTAGCAGAAAATTAAAACTTCTGCTGCCAATTAAAGCCGCCGGCGAACACTCGGTTAAAATGTTCTCGTCTTACGGAAAATTTGCTCGCGAGAACACAGCCAAAAAGCCAGGTGCGAACGAACAAAAGCAAAGGCGTAGTGCCGCGAACAAAATGCGAAATGCAAGTGTCAATTGTGCGCGGCCCGCGGTCCAGACCGCCGGCCTATATCGCAACGCGTGCTCGGACAAATTGGGCCGATATCACAAATTTCAAATTTGTATAAGAGGGAACCAAAATATTACCTGCCCTAATTTAAAAATTTAAAGTTAAAGATAATTTTGAGATCGGCGCGAACACAGACCAACGTTTTAACTTCTGCTTTATTAAAGCCGGAATCCCTCAAGGTAGTGTATTGGGACCACTGCTTTTCTCATTTGCACAGTCAATATACTTGAAACGGACAACACAAACATCGCCTCTTTGTTGACGACATGGTAGTTATTGCCATTAATGATAATCCTTTAAACTTACAAAGCCACCTCAACCTAATAAGACTGGTACACCAATATAGCGAACGAAAGTTTATTCTGCCAAATCAGTTTAAGTTACATTCACTATGAGGCGTAAAGTATGCCCACTTGTAACGACGAATAAGCGAATTCCTGTAGCAACGGAAACAAAATACCTCAACTTTCACCTTGATCAAAGGCTTATATGGAGGAAGCATATCTAATCCAAAAGAAGACAAGTTGATATGAGATTTCAACAAATGCAATGGCTTTTTTGCAGAAAGTCAAAGCTCTTCCTGAACAACAAATTATTGCTACACGAAACCATACTAAAGCCCATATGGTCTAACAATCTTCAACTCTGGAGATGTGCGAAATCGTCATCGATTAACATCAACCAAAGATTTTAATTAAAAGTAAAAAAACACTTTAGCACTTTATAATAACCTAAAGATTCGTTCTGTTACAAGTAAAATACTGGAACGTACTGAGTCTTACAACAAACAGACAACGCACAAATGCTCAAATCTATCAACTCTACACCAATGGCCCACCCACAAAAAGACTACACAGAACATGCACATAATAGACTTACTACACCAATAAATAACCTTGCAAACTAATGCCTTACACCATATTTACTTAATACTCTGTACAAATGTAGATTGTTAATAAGAAAAAGATTAAATCTAAACTACCAGAAAATCGTTCGAAACAAAATGAACATATGTTAACATCATGGACATCTCGATAGCGTGTAAAGCAAGGGTGGATTTAACTTTTTAACAGTAAAACATTGCAAAAAGAGCTCCTTAACACTTGCTAAAAATTATTTTTATGCCTTTTTTGCTGTTTTGTGTTTATGTAAAATCTCAACAAGACATTCTGCAAACGGGGATTAAGTTACATTAAATAAAGCACCAAAAGCTTGAAAATCCGCTGAGTTTGCGGTTTTAGAAGCGCATTGTGAGCTGTGATGAAAAATGCATTTACCTTGTTAATTGTTATCGTTTCATGAACTGGATTCCCCAGGATCAAAATACACTGCCAGTTGCTCGACAGACTCGTTTTGGAAAACATATCATGATGTCGGTTTGGTAGAATGTTGATGGTATTGTCCACCTTAAATTAGTTCCAAATGGAGTAGTCAGAAATTGGGGCGTCTTTATAGCCTTTAAAGCAAAAACATTGAGAGGTGCGGTCTTGTTTTAGCAACTTCAAAATTAAATTCAAATTTTGAGGAGTACCGAATGATTAATTAATAATACAAAATCTAAAAGTGCCTGCTAAATAAGCAGTTGTTTATATGCTAAAAGAGCCTAACCCTCCAGGAGTCGATCTAGGGGAGCGGTTTTAATCGCGATGTTACCCAAGACAAAGACAAATCCTTGACATTTGATTAAAATAAGTAATAACAAGTATATTTCACCAGCCCAAGAAAAACGAAGATAAAGTTGGTATAATAAAAATGAAAGAGAGACCGTTAAGAAGAGCAAGAAAACGGTACCTCCCTTAGCAGAATCAAAAGTTAAGGGCGATAAGCTTAAAAAAAATTGAAAGCGCTACAAGGGCTAACAGATGAAGTAAAAGAGTTAAGAATACAGCAAGAGATAAGAACATTGAAAAAATAAAACAAACGTATCAAACAAAGATATGCAAAGTTATAAGAGAATATTTAGACAATAAACATCAGATTAGATGAGATGTTAAGGGAACAAGAAGAAATAATATTGTAATTCAAGAAATATGATAAAATATTAACACAAAAACAATGGAATTTTATCAAAAAGCTACTATAAATTGATGCAGAGAGTAAATCGGCTGTGAAACTAGGTAGGATAGCATATCTTATTGGACTCGATAACGCAAACAAAAAAAAATAAAAGATACAAGAACAAAAATTAACCCTGAGACTATATAAAGAAAAGTACACATATGTCAGCAAAGAAAGAGAAAAAGAAAAATTGTATGTCTAACAAAAAGAATCGAAATCTAGAGAGGATGAAAGAAAGTTATATATGTTCGGAAAGATTTTCAAATATAAGTGAACAACTACGTTCACGGATTGAACTCAATTATTGGAATATTCTCGACATTTCGGCATCCACTCTGATGCTATAGTCAAGGGATTGGAGTCAGTTCTTTGCTCGGGGTCTCATTCTGTCTACTTCCCAAGGAGAACTATGAATTAAAGAAAAAGACATTCTTCCCACCCTCTCATCGTGACAGTTAACGACCACGTGAGGCCAATTAGTGTTCCTATTCCAAACATTATTTCCAGAGAGACATTTCTTATTTCATTTTGAAAAAATATATTAATGTTAAACAGTTTAGCACTCAACTAAAAAAATAGTAAAGAGATAAAAAGTTTCTCCAAATATTTCCAGAAATCGCTGTTGGGGTTCTATTAATTCACCACCATCCGAAAAGTAAACCTTTGCTCATTTGTTGGGTGCACTTACCGGCACCGCACCCTTGATGACTTATTGTGCCTACTAACATGCACTTAACTAACTTAAATGCGTCATATACACCCATGGAACTCGTCTGCGCCAGGTTGCCAACAGTGGAGCAAGGATGCCAACCACGACTCCACGGAGGCAGCTCAACTTTGCTAATACTACACAAAATGGAATAAAAAAATCCAAAAAAGTTTTCCTGTTGGAAAACTCATAGATACGTCAGCTTGCTGATCTTTTGACAAAAATATTTGTCGTTCTTAACGTATCCTCGATTGCTAGTAAATGGAACATTTTAATATTGATTATAGTCATTTATATCAATAAGCCTATGTTGGGTTTTGTTTATATAAAAAATTAAAGCTTTAAGTATTTTTGTTTCAGCTCCACTCATCCTGAATCCTTTATTTTCTATTAATTTGCTTTGATGAGTAGAATCAAGTGTGTGGGACGCATGAAGACTTAGAGATGAGAAAATTACGTGGATAATGAGTTTTCCAAACCCTTACTATTAAAGAGAATTAGAAGTATGTGGATGTATGTCCACAGTTACTGGATTATATAATAAACATACATACACCTTCTTTAAGTACCTGACAACAGCAGATTGATCATAGCTTTGGACAATGCGTGGATAAAATTATTTATTGCAAATCAAATGGCGATTGTCTGTTGGGGTCAGAAACAAATTCTGCAAATTAATTCACTGGCTTAGTGAGAGTATTACCAATAAACAGATTACAGAAACGTTTCAGCAACACGGATAAAGCCCTGTGAACAATGGGTTTTCCAATACTTTTACCGCTCAGCAGAAGCAGAACCATTCGGATGTATGACAAGAGTTTTCAGCAATACAACGTGGAATCGAAACTGTTCCTAGAGTGTTTAGTCACAGCAGCAAAATCATGGTTTTAGTATAGAAGTCCCAAAAAGAATCCGTTTATAAAATGGCAGTATATTGAAAGCTCTCGCTCCAAACTTTATTTATTCTCAATTAAATGGCAATTGTCTTTTTGGATAAGGAGAAAATTCTGCCAATGGGTTGGCTGCCTACTCGTAAGAACATGACTAATAAGCAGTACTTTAGCAATATAAACCAAGCTATGTGAACAATAGATTTTTTACATTTTTATCATTCAGCAAAAGGAGAAACAGTAAAGGTATACCAATATTGCTGCAGTTATATAGGATGGATATTACAATAAGTTTTTTTTTATTATCTGGTCACAACAAAAAACTCAAAGACAAGCTTCAGTTAGCTGTCTATAAGTGATCTTGTACTACCCCAAAAAATGGTTTACAGCAATGTTACAGAAACTATCAGCGCGATAGTAAAAATGCAAAGACGCCGAAGAAAAGATTAGTAAAAAGAAAACAGGGATATAAAACAGTAAAAGATAGTTGGCGAGGGAGATAGGTCAAGTAATAACCATATATAAGAAAAGGGTTCAAAAACAATGTTAAATTACAGGAAAATTACACATTAAGCACAACCTATAAAATATTGTCAGCGATAATGGAAAAAGACTTAGAGAAAATCAAAAGCACCGATAGAAAATACCAATTTGGTTTCAAGAAGGGAAGTCAACAATAGACGTGATATACATAATTAAGCAAATATTAGAAAAGTCACAGAAGTGTAATATAAACATCGCGTTCCTATTTATTGATTTTCAACAAGTTTTAAACAGGGTGATCCATTGTTTAAAATGCTGTTCAATTAGTAGAATATATTACAAAAAAAATTAACAAGGGAACGCAAAGAACAAAAAAAAAGGCAGATGATCGCTATACAGACAATCTGGTCATAATTAGAGATACGAGATATGTTACAAATATTAGGCGAAATAACACAGCCACACAATTTTTTTTTTGAGTATAAGAGTCAAAACACGTTTACTGTACGTTTTTGTGGTCGCTGAATCCTAATCTGAGGTCAAAAAAATCTCAGCACGTCAAGGTTTTGTCATGACCTCAAAAAACCCATAATCTAAGCTGTAACATTTTGACTCAAGCCGTAAACAAAAAAACAATTAGTTATACCCTGTAACCTAATAACCCTTAACTCCATTATCCCGTAACCCTATAACCCCACAATCCAATAACTTCAAAGACCCTGTAATATAAGCTGTAACGTTTTAACTCGATCTGCAAACTAAAAACCAACCAGTTGAACCCTATAACTCCTTAACCCCATAAATGTTTAACCTCATAATCCCGTAACCCCGAAAGCCTATAAACCTAATAACCCCATTAACCTTATAAAACAAATGTGGGACCGTCGACATCAGAGTTAACCGATATACACTGCAAGGATTTTGTACATCATGTAGTTCTTACAAGGGCTTCTGAAAAAATTTAAATTTGTGGAATGCTTACCAATAATAAATAAATGATTGGTTAAATAAATTGTATACGATGACTAGAATCCTTAACGACTAGAATAAATGACTAGAGTAAATGAGGAACAGAAACGATTAGAATGGACGATCAGAAAATCAGAATTATAAATCAAATGTTTAACTCTTTTTTGCAACTATAGTTGCACCAAAAGATCTATGCAAAGATTTACGCTTTTTATCTTCTTTCGGTGTATCTTGTTTTAGCGTCCAACAGAAATCTGCCATCATATTTTCATCCCGCCTTTCTTGGTAACGAGTTTTCAGGACTTTTACATCTTGGTGAAAGCGTTCGCCCTGTTCGTCACTATAATCACTAAGATTTTCTAGGCATTTGTCTAGATGTGCATGCAAATTCAAATTCATGTGCCAACTTGCTTTCTAAAATCTTCAACAATCTTTTTATACTCTGGACTTTTGTTGTTACCTAACAATTTATTTGTCACATCTTTAAAACTAAGCCAGACTCCTTCCTCAATCGATCCATTTTACCAATGAAATTTGTATCTTTAAACATAGTGCGAATTTGTGGTCCATCGAATACTACCCCTTTCAACTTGGCCTCAGAGAGTTTCGGAAATTTGGATTGGTGATATTAAAAACACGCCCCTGATTTATCAAGGACTTTGACGAATTGTTTCATGAGGCCAAGCTTTATAAGAGAATTTTCAATGGATCACTGATGATGTTATAAGAATCTGGAGTTAGCGATGATCTTAATGGCCATTATTATTTTGTCTTGTTATAATAATTTTTTCTATTTCTACTGTTCCAGAAACACAAATAGCAAGGATCTTTGGTGAATCCTAACTGTTGTCCAAGCAGCATAGTAATTATTTTCAAATCTCCGCATATCAGACATAAATGGTTACAGCTTGGGTCAAAACGTTACAGTGTTTAATAGCTTATATTACGGGGGTTTTAAGATTACAGGGTTGTGGAGTTATGGGGTTAAGGGGTTAAGCTTTTATCGAGTAACGAGGTTCAACTGATTGATTTTTTAGTTTGCAGCTTGAGTCAAAACGTTACTGTGTTAAATAGTTTAGATTATGAGTTTTTTTGAGGTTATGCCAAAACCCTGACGTGCTGGGGTTTTTTCTACCTCGAATGCGCATTCAGCGACCCTAAAAGCATATAGTAAACATGGTCTGACCCTAGACTAAAAAAAAATTGTGTGGCTGTGTAATTAGGAAAGGAGAAAACATAGGATTGTAAATGCATATGAAAGAAACAAAAGTAATGAGAATCGAAAAATAAATAAGAAATAAACTGGTAAAAGTGAGCAAATTAAAATTCAAAAGAGTGAGCTACTTTAAATACCTAGGGATGACCATAATTAACAAAGAAGGAAAATAAAAAAATTTATAGAAGAAATTAAAGTCATATGTTATTAGAGCGATTTTAAAAAGCAACTTGCTCGCAAAATAAAACTTGTAAGACACTAATTAGACCAGTAATAATGTGTGCGTCGGAAATGCTCTCACTGGTAAAGAAAGATGAAGGTAAACTAAGAATAGCCGAGAGGAGAATACTGCGAACAATACTGAGACCAATCAAAACAAATGTAAACTAATACAGATTAAGGAATAAATATTGCAAGTTCTAAGCAGAAAAGATATAGTCAAAAAATTAGCAGCAAAGGGTCTAACGGCACATATGGCCGATAGATCTAGAGAAAATAAAATACGTAATAATGGCATGGAAACCTGCGTCAGGAAGAAGAAAAGAAAGATCAAAATCAAAATGGATTGCAGAGGCAAAACGGCGATACAGAAAGGGTAGACATACCTAATGGAAAGATAATATCAAGAAACAGGAAGAGATGGGTACAAAGTTAGCAAAGAAGTAGGATAGACGCCAAAATGAATATAGAAAGCTTCAGAAAAAAGCGGCGCTGCCTGTACGAAGGGTACCAAGCCATATAATAATAATAATAATTGTAATAACAGTAATCTATAATTTGTTTTACAAAAATCAAATTCAACTTTGTAAAATTGCCCTAAAAATGTTCCTTCGACTACTTTTTGTTAAGCACTTGCATATAAAATTGTATATAAATTTGCACAAAAAGCACTAAAGGGGAAAAGTAATAATGCTTTATCCACAAAAAATGTGATGACACTAAACTGTTTTACCCCATAAAAAGTTTCTTGTGATTTAGCCACATTCTTTTTTTCATTCAGTTTAATAAAATCCCGCTTATGCAGCAAAACATAAAAATACACTCAAAAGGCGCATTTCGTTTTCCTTTTCCTATTTACAATAAAATTTCCTTTTAAGAAGAAAAAATAGAGGGTGCCTCTGCTAATAAAATGAAGTATAATTAATGTGTGCTAAGTGTATTAATATAGCGTTACATTTTTAACGCCGGATAAAATTATATGAAGGTCATCAGAATGGAGTATTAAGGTAAACTCCCCTATCAATCAACTAATTGTATTTATTAATTTACTTCAACGGTGGGCATAAACATTTTTTCGAGAACGTTCTTGTTAAAAACGGTAGTAATGAAAATAAAACTCGCTAAAAGAGTTAAGCGACTGCATCGATATTGTGGCGTATGATATTTTAATTTTCTTATTTTTTTTTGTAGATTAATTAACAGTAGATGGTTTACGACTTTTAGTTTTATGTAAATCCTTAGGGCTACATAACTTTTATTAATTTTCGTGTCAGGTTCTTTGGTACTAATATTTAATACTTCAACATTTCAAGATAGTGATCTAAGGTAAACGTTGACATTCGCTGTAATTTTAAATTAAAAACTCCATTAACATTTTTGTGTAAAGTAAAAAAGTGAATCGACGTGAACACATCTTTAAGTTCGGTACAAATACGTCATTTCAATATTATGAACGACACCAAAACGAGTTTGAAACGACTAATACTCGAAAACTACTAGACGGAGGACAACATAAAGGCATCGTTTGACAGAGGAAGGTTGAAAGCGGTAAGCAAACCAGCCGAAATGTACCCCGCCCTCCCGCACGACGCAAGGTAGAGGGGACTTAGTTGGGTAATACAGCGACGTTTTCAGGGAAATTTCACATTAATACCCCCGACGACTACTCACTCATTTTTTCCTAAGTTCCATAGTTTTATTTTTAAACTAAATAATAATAATAAAGCAGAAATATTTTTCCCTTTGATTATTTGGTATGAATTAATACTTTTGTTCGATGGAGTAGGTTGGTTACGTTTTTATTGTTGATAATCTTCACAGCCAATTAATTGGATTGCACATCAAGCAAATGCATATCCTCCAGAACCTACTTTATGGAATGTCATATTACTAATGTGTTAGAGTGCCTTTTATTTTGAAAGTTTTAAATAGTGCTGATATTTAATTTCCTTGCACAACCCCATAGCATTACTTTATAGGTCCACAGAGTAGTTTTATACAATAGCAATTTGCTGGTGAATAAAAGGTTACATTCGTAATCTAACAATCAATACTTCTTCTCTCATCGAAGTGTGTTTGAGAGTATCAAAGAAAAACTTTGTTGTTTTATTACTAAAAGTTTACGGCCGAACTTATGGTGTGACTTATAGTGAACTTGATTACTTCAATTACCTTAACATGTCATTTATGTTTCCAAGTTCAAAAATAAGATTTGCTACAAATATCCTGGGGTCTATTGTGATTTTATTAGTAAAAGGATCATCAAGAATTGGTGAGGAGCAATTTGTTTGATTTTAAATAACTTGGTGGGCCAAATACGATAGAAGTCTTGTTCGATGTCCAAAAATACTGCAAAACAACTTTCTTTTTCCTTAAAATCTATTTTTAATTGAATCTATTACCGCATAGATCTGTTCAAGCGTGAACTTTGAGACCAAATTGTATTTCGCAAATTTTAACTTATACAAACTACAATGTATGCAGTTGATGATTATACAAGGTGCGTTTAACTACTAAGGTCATCATTTTTTTTCTGAAAAAGTACTTATCTGAGATAATTAAAACATCCGTTACTTCTCAACGTTGTCTAAACGCATATATTTTTTACAACGTCGTCATCATGACCCCATGACTGCTGAGAACACTTCTTTAGGGGTGTGCTTTGCCCGTTGGAAAATCGTTTATGCAACAGCTGCTCGATTAGAAAATGAGCAGCCACGGTTAGTGTCCTTCATGGTCGAAAATTTATTGTGGCATTACAATGTCCCGAGACTGCCACTCGCTCAACATTATGTGTCGGTCACTATTCGTGAGACCACCTTAAAGAAACATTCCGCATTTTTATCCTACAAAAATACTAAGTTTAGAAACGATATCACCTACATCTAATCGACGGTCTTCCTTAACAAATTGCTCTACTCGCGCAACCATAGTTTCGATCAGTCGGGTTTGTGGCCGAGGCTGCTTCGGTTAATTGACACAACTCTCACCTTTCTTTAAACTTTCGTACCCATGAACGCACATTTTTAAGATCCATACGGCCTTCACCGCATGTTTCACTCAATCGGCGATGAACTTCGATGGGTGTTTCGCCACGCAAGAAGAGAAAACGGACGTTATCCTTGAACATTAAATGTCGTCATTTACTTCAATGGCGATAATTCGATCGGTGTACTTTGTATGGTGTTACCATCTGTACTATAAATTCAGAAATATTTATGGCGTCTTTTAAAATTAACCGCATCTTTCTATTTATTCTCATTGAAACAAATTGGAGACCTTAGAACTCGAACACACCTCGTATGATAAAGTGAGCAATCTAAGGCGTAGGGTCTGTAATAAAAAGTATTTAACTTTTACAAATTTGATTAATTTCAATGTAATTGTTGTTCCAAAACGTGTAATTACTCTAAAAAATTTTTTTTTTATATCTATTCCAATTGAAAGGGCTACTTTAATTAAAGATAATGACTACTCAAATTCAGGAGAACATAAAGACTTTTTACAACTCCCTAATAATAATAAGTGCATCAACTATCAGTCCAAAAGAATTCTTTATCGGCTTAGGTTTTACAAATATTTCTATAAAATTATCAGATAAGAAACAGACTTTATGTAAAAAAGCTTAGTGTATCACAAAATGACAGTTCTAAGTTTGAGGAAAGAAGTTATGCGGATAAAGCACTAGTTAACGATCATTTAACTACATGCAAATTGAGATTTGGTAAGTCACCTAATTTTGCCTTCGTCCTCTGAAGATTGTTCGCCCTTCTTCCTCTAAAATTGCCTTAGCTTTTAGAAATTGTATGTGCTCTCTCTGAAATATATGCACTTCTCTTGAACATGAGAACTTTAGTAATCTTCCTAAAAAGTATAAGTAAAGACAGCAATAAAAACGCAATCTCACTGTGTTATGTAAAAAATGCACCAAAAATTATCGAAACCCATTTGTAATGCATCTTATCGTTGACATTGTTTACATACCACCTTGTATAACAGCTTCTGGAGATCATTTGTAGTAGCATATACTGTGGGAATTTACAAAGGATTATCAATCTTTATGTAGACGACTTTAAAGTTCTAGATGTAATATGAAATTACACAGACATTTCCTTTCATTAACTGTGGTTTGGTGATTTTGCCAGGTCGCTATTTATAACCTTTAAGAATTTTCTTAATTTAAATTAAATTAATAATATTGCTAAATTACTTTAGTAAAATAATTAATTTTTTTTAGTTATCAATTTTTAAAGTCGTTGCTTTCCATCTTCCAATTTAATCTATGGAGAACCAAAATTATTATTTAATTTAAATCTAAATTTTACTAAAATTTTCAAATTTATTTCTTGAGAAAGCGGTAGATATTTTATAAAAAATTGTTGATGTGTATGTCTTTCTAAAGAAAACTTCTTATCTTGCCCAAAGTGATATACACACCATCTTATAAAACTAATAAAAGCTAAAGAAATTGTTTATGCTACTTTTTATTGATTTGTTATAATCTTTTGGTTCTCGAAAGAAATGCGAAATATTGTCAATAGAACTTTAAACTAATTTTATAGTGAATTCTGAGTTTAAACTTTAAAAAATCCAAAATTTATTAATTGTATGAGAACAAATGGTAACATTCCTAAGTATATCTAACACAAGAAGTTGTGCTAAATATTTTAGTGATTACTCTCTTTCATTGGTACTTAAAAATAAATCTATTTCCCTCTATATTGAAGCATAGTTCTCTTCTTTTTATTTTTAAATGATATAGTAAGAAGAATGGAAAAAATTGTGAACTATTTGTTTATTCTTGATAATCTCAAAGTGTTTTATTACTGATATTTCCTAAATTACATTTTCATATTTACCTGTATACAATTGAAGAACGTCATAAGTTAATTCAGACCATTCTGTTTTTATTTTAATTATATTTTAACAAACATCCATAATTAGACTAATATTGGCACTGCTCAGATTTCTTCTAAGGCCTTTGATACGATAAATCACAAATTATTTCTCCATCCTTTAGTTACCTTGTAAAATTAAATTGTGTTTTTGGAAACTTGCATTGCCTCATTCAAGTGTTCCATAGGGATCCCGTTCAGACTCATTAGTGTTAATATTTTGTGTTAACAATATAGAACTTGTAATGAAAGAGGCCTACGCTTAGTCAACATTTTTACTTTTTTGCGAAATATTTTTGTTTAAATAAAGGGTTTTAGCAAATAAGTTTACTCTACTTCCTTCAACTTGACTTGCATTTTCATCTAGGCGGAAGGTTGTTTTGCTTTTCACAGCATTTCTAACAATTACAATAAATTAATTAACCGTATACTGCATCCATTTTATATTTAACACTAAAATAATTATTCAGTGCCTTCGATTTAATGAAGCTATAGAAGGAAGCTTTCTCTCTTTGCCAAATTGTTCAATAGATTTTTTGACTTCTTTTTAAAAATTATAAAGAACAATGTTACCAAACTACCTGACAAATTTCTTAAAATTGCAACCCGTTCGTGTGACTGAACCAGCAGAGCGCTGCTCCGTTTTATATAATACAAGAAAAGAAGAAATGAAATAGCTGCATTTTAATGATATAACTTAATTTCGCTTGATTATTGAGCACCTGAAAACCATCCCAAAGAAAATTCTTTGAAAACTCACCAAATCCAGGCCCGCCCACGAACCTGCCGCACAGGATCAGGATCTGCTTTTTAAGACGCCACCTTGATGCGCACGATTGCTGTAAAAAATTTGCACAATTAAAAATCGCTTAACCACTCTCGCTTCCGATCATAAAAAGAGTACTCGAAGCTGCATTCAAAGCACAACTAACCCATGGTCCTGCTTCGAAAAACAGCCACGTTTATTGTTGAAAGGTGTCGTAAAGCTAACATTTGTAAGACACCTGCAAAAGTGCTATGACCTGCTAACGGCACAGCGCGTTCGAAGTTGTCTCCAGGTGCTTTCCAAAAGTAAAATCGAGAACATTTTACGGCTCCAAATGTATTTAAATTTGTAACCTTGCCATTACATTTGTTTGTTCATGTTATTTTATTTAAATTTTACAATAATTGAGAAAAATTGTAAATTATCGCTCTGCTCGAATTGACATAATAAACTTTAAGGTACACACATTTTTTGTTATATTCTTGTTTAATAATTGTTAAATTCTAGTAATACAACTTGATTGTTGTAAGGTTTATAACAAACTAGCCGCTGCAAACCTGCTTCGCTGGATTATAATTATTAATGTCAAATCGTCGGTTCTAAAAGCATTTCTATAGCTTACGTCACTGCCATGCAAGTTGTCTTCTATAATTATTTTGAGGCACATGATTGAAAAGTTATAACATTTTGAATTCAAAATTAGTTTTATTTTAAGAAATGACATGAGTTATGGCGTATGGTATTTGTACCATACCGTTTAAATGATGCCATAAGCAGAACCTTATCTAATTTTCAAATTTTTGTTAAAACTTCAAATTTTGATGGCCCCACAAATGGTCCAAATTTTTGCACCTACGTAGTATGCTAATATTCCTTTACATTGTGACAGATCTATGGGCTATAAGTATCTTCCATTAGTTAGAGAAAAAAATATGGAATTGTCTGGTGTTAGCCAAGACTAAGAATTTATTTATGACCATGAAAAAAAAATTTTTGAGGCAGTTTTGTATGATGAATATAGCCATCAAAATCGAAACTTTTAATATGTAAAAATTAACAATCTAATAATTGTAGAAAGCATATAAAACCAGCTTTTTTCCCAATAAGACCAAGATTTATTGAGTGAAAACGTTGGAATAAGATTGTAAGAAGTTTCTCCTAAAACCACTCAAATAAAAAAATAAATAAAGAGCAGTTTAGATTAGTGGTTCGAAACTATTCTGTAGCGGGACCCTCTTTTGACAAGAATTTTATAAGCAACTCCGTTCCTCTGGTCGTACTTAACTTCATCCGTAATAAAACAGTTACTACTAAAAACGACTGTTACCTAGTAACTCAATTTGTTCCTTGGTTGCTGGCATGATCCATCACCGATTAGTGAAATTAAGGTCTTTGTAACTTAGTTTTTCAGCAAGGAGTAAAGTTTCTACCCTTGTCTTTCCAAAATACTTGAAAAAGTGCTACACAGCTCTGGAGTTTTTTAAAATTTCAGTTTGGCTTTGGTTCCAAAATGTTTTTAATGCAAACTCCCTTTTTGGTACTCATTTTTTGATGCCACCTTTACTCTACTTACAATAAAACAGCGACTGTGCGGTCAAATGACTGGAAACATCTGTTACTAAGTAACTCGGAGAGCTGGATAACATAAGATCTTTTGGGAACTTTTAATCTGATCTTATATAAGTAGTAAAGCGCCATGAAATATCATTTTTAACTTATTTGCAGCGTTGATGATTATTGAATAAGACGTCGAATATTTAGTAATAATAATAATAAAAAATGTGTAGCAGCAGGGGTCCTTGACGATCTCCCTCATTTTTTTTTAACGTGGTACACTTTGAAGACCAGTAGTTTAGATAAACATAGCAACAACTGCATTGGCGTTTACGCAATTAAAGGTTTACAAGCTTTTCAGAAAATATTGTTTATACACTTTGGTTGCATAAAAAATGGTCACTATCAGCATCTGCTTTTCGGTATGACCTTGCTTCTTTCATTAGCGACATGTGTTTTATCTCAACCAAGATATGATCTATTTGGTTTGTTATTTTCCCATTTGCATTATTTCATGATCCTTTATAAATATTCTTGCGTATTTCAAAAGTTGATTTTATTACTAATTGCTTGGATATTGCAAAATCAGTTAGTTTTTCCATTGCTATTGCTTACATAATGCTTGCTATTTATACATATAATTTCTTTGTATTCCAATTTCTTCCCGATTTTGGCATTAAAGTCACCAAATACTATTTTCACATCGAAGTTTGGGATGGTATCGTATAACTCCTCATAATAGTTTTGTTTTATTTCCTCTTCGGCTTCGTCTGTAGGTAAATATAATCTCCCATTTCCATGTTTTGTGTTCCTTTTATATTTGTTTCCTGTATTCCTCTTATATCTAGATTGCATTTCTCTATCTTCCTTATTAACTGTTTTAAGGCTCCCTCGCTGTTAACTCTTCTCACGTTCCACGTTCCTATTACTATCTTATTTTCTTTCTGTTTCTTTTTTGTTTCATCTTTGTTTATGCTGCCTATGGCTTTATTTGTGCTGCTGGTGTCTTATTTTATTTCTTTTATTTGGGCAGATAGCCTTAACAATTTTTTCCAAATTGTCCATTTGCGGTGGTTGATTTTCGCTTTGCTCTTTTGTATAAGTTTGCTTTTATGTGGTGTTCTTACTAGCTTTGAATACTTCTGCTTCTATTCTTTTTCTGTTTGGTTTTCTTTATCTGAACTTATTCTTTTATTTACAAATTCTACTACTGACCCAGCGCTGTTAGTCCTATTTCGTGGTGCAGACATTAAATTTATCTTCTATGTCCGGCTCCAGAAACATTCCACAGATCAATCCTTCCTGTCAATTCCTACCTGTTAATCCCAGCTGTACGGTGTGTTGCCTATTTCTTACCAACAACTTAATATTTCCTCTCTGAAATGCTATTTATTTATCTCTTTTTATTGCTTTAGTGCACATGCAAATTTTGCTCTTATTGACAAACTTTTAACCACTAATTTAATTATTGAATTTTTATACTCATAGTTTTGTTTTTTAGTATATTTTAATTTTGATCTTTCCTCTGTTTTCTTAACCTGTTCCTTTAACCTCCTAAAGCCTTTGTGTTTTTTCCCACTCGATAGGACCCAAATTGGATTTTAATATTGGAGCAGTATCTCACCATTAAAACAACACTTACAATTTTACAATAGACCTAATCCAATCATTAAGGATGATACAAGAAGAAACAAAAAGAAAGAAGAATCAACTTTATGTAATTTTTATAGATTTACAACAAACCTACGACAGATTACGAAGAACGGTAGTAATAAAAGCACTAAACATACTAGAATGTCCCAGAAAGGTAATAAACGTAATAAAAATGACACTACAGAAAACATTTACTCAAGTTAAATTCAACGACAGACTATCAGAAGAATTTCCAACAAACGTAGGACTAAAACAAAGTGACCCAATTTCTACATTCCTTTTTAATCTAGTAGTAGAAACTGAGATACGAAAATGTCAGTTTAAAAGATCAGGAACAATATTTAAAAATACACACCTGGTATTTGCAAATGATTTGGCAATCATGTAGGAGCAAAGCTAAATACTGAAAAAACAAAGTTTATGGTAATGGGAGCAGCAACGGATAAACTTAGAATTAATGGTGGGAAAAGAGAAATGTAGTTTTGAAAGTGTGAAAAAATTTATTTACCTTGGAGTAGATCTGGACTCCAGAGAAGAAATCGAAAGAAGGTTGCCACTTGGAACAAAAAGGGCAGGTCCTTTGATGAAGATACTGAAAGCAAAAGAATTACCATATGCCCCAAGGATTGGACTCTACCAAACAGTAATCCGACTAGTGGCACTATACGCAAGCGAAACATGGATTTTGAGGGTAGCAGATATAAAGAAAATTGAAATTTGGGAAAGTAGAATATTAAGGATGATTTATGGCGGCATAAAACAAGGTGAAATATGAAGAATAAAAACAAACCAAAAGTTACTGAACCTGCACAACAACACCAGTATAATTTCATTAATCAGACAAACCAGAATTAATTGGATAGGACATTTAGCACACATGACAGATGAGAGAGTACCAAAAACAGTCACTTTTGAGAAAATGCATGGAAGTACAAGAAGAGAAGGACCAAGGAAAACCTGGAGAAAGTGTGTCTAAGAAGATTTGCTAGAACTGAAAATACCTGATTGGAAGCACATGCCACAGACAGAAACAAATGGAAAAAAGTGATAAAAAAAGCCATCGGCCTTAAAGGCCTTTCGAGCTGATATATATATATGATATGAGTGATCTTTACACAGTCAGCGTGTGATTATTTGGCGTGGCATTATAGAATTTAAAACCGTAGAGCCGTTTTTTTTGAGAAAGTAGAAAGCCCCGCTATTGTAACATCTTGTTACCCGATTTCCTGGAGCGCAGACTCAATGAACATGCAAGTGCACTACTGTGGTTCTAACAAGATGACGCTATTGCACACATAGCGAGCATGTTCCTAGACATTCTGGGATAAATGTTTTTAAATCGTCTTATCTTGTCAGTGATGACATCCCATAGTTGGCTAGATTCCAATTCTGCCCCCTAGCGATTTTTCAGAGACACCTGAAGGTTTAAATATTTTACAGCGGTACCAATTAAAATAATTTGACAAGCAATGTGGAACTTTAAGTTGAGGCTGCAGAAGTGTATTGCTTGCGCAGACAAACATTTGAACATCATTTAATATAGGGTACAGAGCTGATGCACAATTCTCGTCATAGATCTACAATATATACAACTTATATAGTTGTCAGGTTGCATGGCATAGAATATGCTAACGTAAATGATGGACCAATGTCAATCAAATTTGAATTGACTACTACTGGGATGGTTATCAATTTCAAATTATACTAAGTAAATTGAGTGTATCTCTTTGAAGGATAATAGTTGCAGAAAAATATTGTAAGGTATTTTTGGGAATGTACTAACTTATTATTGAGCTAAATATCGACAGCGCGATAGAACAATAAATTGATTTTTATTTAAAATTACCACGTTAACGTAGTTATTTTGCAAAAGAAATTTATATTCCTTGCACTTGCGTATATAGCCAATACATTTTTATTGGGCTCTATTTCGCCGTCTATGAGAAATTCTGCACTCTGACTAAATTTGAAACCCAACAGCAGAACAATACAAAAAGCAAAATAACCCCAATAATTGTAATGAATGCAGTAATTGCCCTTTTGCCCAAAGGCAACAGCAATTATATTTAACGTTGAAGGAAAACAGACCAATTTGCTTTTATGTCTCCTTGAAATCACTTCGTAGTGTCGCTCTGTGGAACCGCGCTGTTTTCCCTTTTTTACATCAGGAATGCGGTAAAATGAAGCGGGCGTTATAGGACCGATCTAGCAATTCTGGATTCATTTTGGAAAATTGTCAACCGAAACTAGAAAATTAAGAACGGAAACAAAAAAGCGTATTGTATACTTTGTTTTGGTCAAGTATTGCCAATTAAGTTACATAAAAAACATTTGGTAGTATATTTATCTTTTTCGTTTTTTAATCATATTTCCGATTCAAATCATTAATAAAACTTTTAAAATTTCTTTTTTTAAGGGGAACAATATTGTCATTGTTTTTGTAATACTAATATACTATTATTAATTAAAATTGCATTAAAAACAAATTACATTCCTTACTACAATCAGAAAGCGATAAAAGTTTGAGAACCACATGTATGAGATTTGGTTATACCATTTCTTAGGGGAAGTAATAATATCATATATAGAATAGACATAAAAGTGTTCTCAGCCCTTCAAATCTGATATGTGTAACGTGCTCTTTATCATCGACAAAGAGTACATTATCAGTAAGTTAGTAAATTTGACAAAGAACATATTGATGGTATATATACAGAAAGTGTTTCTTTACGAGAAATAAGATGATACTTATATTGGTTTCCATAATAATACTGTGGGGCGAATAGGAAACTGGGAGATCTTCATCTTCAGGTCATACCATGATTTCAAGTACCTTGGACCAGACATATTTTCTACTTAACGTCGATTACTCGCAATGGAACTAACAGTACGTCCTTTTTGCTAATTAGCAGTGACTTCTCTGCACCGTAAATGACGATTACAATGGGTAACGCAAGGGACACACGACTAGCACCGAATCGCCTTTCCTAATCAATCCAGATTTTGTTTGAAACGATGGTCCGATATTAATAAGCCGTAAATGAGAAAGACTAGAGAAAGAATAGTGCATTATAATACAGACAGCTTTCAGTTATAATACCTAGCAGCTCATCTCGAGTCAAAGTTGGACCTACACTGACGCAGTCTTACTGTCCGTGGCAATTTATTTTCTTCAGAGGGTGACGCAGGTAATAACAAGATAGCGCGTGACCATATGTGGCACATTAAACTTTTTCCAACAAAAGACGATGGAAACTTTGCCATAGCTGGCCCAATTCTGCGACCCTTTACCGATCAGAAATGTCTAGAATAACATTGTGCGAAGATTGGTATCCACAACCTCCAAGGAATCTGAATGAGTTATGAGAGCGTTTTAATAATGAAGAGATTATTCGTTAATTGTTTGACTCGATACCAAGAAAAATGGAGGCGGTCACACAAAACCTGAGGTGGGGCCATATATTATAGAATAAATCCAAATGTAAATTTACTTTTTTATTGGTCTTGCACTATTAAATAAATTTGCAAAGTTTAAATTGTTAATTTGCAAAGATTTCAAAATGAAGAAGTTAAACTCTAAGTTAATTAATTTTTCTCAAAAGGCTTCTGTTGAGTGGAGAGTAAGCTTTTGAGTCGCTACTACATTAATGTTATGACGAAGCATTTGTTTGTTGTAGTATTTCGATAAATTCTTCGATAAAGTTAGCTGATCTGCCTCATAACCAATACACTTTCCTATATTGCTTTAGATTGGTTAAAACATGCCGTATCCAAATGAAATGAGGGTCTAAATGCATCCTTAGGTATTTAACTATATCTTATAGAGAAGATTTTTGATCGTTGATAGTACTGAAGGGTAAGTTGCTCGCCACAACGTAAACGTTTGATAAGTAGATTTTGTTTTTTTTTTGGCTTTAATGTGCCATTTTCTTGGCCAGTTTTGCACTTTACTGGGATTAATTTGTAAATGGTGAGATGCTACCATAGAGTCTTAATAGGATGATAAGACGGCTGTGTCATTAGCGTGTGTTGCAATGGTCGTTAATCTTGTTGTGGATAGATTCAGCGTACAGAGTAAGTACAGCAATGGTCCTTGTAGCACTTTCGGAAGTGCTAACTTTGGATAATGTAGTGGTTCACAATCATCATCGATTTTCATGATTCGGCTCTACGTTCCACATCACCTTATATTTGGCATTCAATTCGTGTATTTTTTTATCTAGATTTATATTCATATATTTTGTCTTTTAAGTTTTTAACATTAAGCATTTGTCTGATGATTCTTACTAGCTCTCCATCTCCTATAATTCACTCATAAAGAAGTATGGACACTCTCTTAGTGGTATAGTAGTTTTGCCATGTACTTTAACTATAAAATGACTTAGTTCAATACAAACTGATTATTTCGTAAATATTCGATAGCATGACATTCTTGTTTTATTGGTTTGTGCAAAATCTTATCAAAGCCCTGATCGATGTCGAGGAACACTGCAGAACAGAATCTTTTAGTTTCTAACACCTTCATTATTTTATCTACTAATGTGCACCTGCTCGATCTTAGAGTGCTTCTTACAAAAACCAAATTGATGATATGGAAGTAAATTTTTTAGTAAGATTGTTGGTTTAAGTACTACGTTAAAAAACCTGGTCAGATGTTTGTAGGAATAATTGCTAATTAAAGTGGTGTGGCGGCCTTTTCGCCCTTGAACCGCTTTATATCGCGGCGGCATGCGAGCCTTTGATATCAGCTACGTTTTGCCGTCGCACACAAACGGCATGGGCTTTTGCCCCACAAACATTCATGCCCCGCAGCGCGGCCACTACGGTCGTGTCTCAGTCCGCATAAATTCGCATTTCAAGCCCCGCAGCGCGGCCACTACGGTCGTGTCTTAACCCGCATACATTCATATTCATGCACCGCAGCTCGGCCAATTTGGTCGTGTCTCAACATTCCGCAGATACCAGATCCGCAACGCAGAGGTGGCCACCTTGGAATCGCCGACGAAGCCGAAGCCGAAGCCGATTCAGGTGAGCGATTTGGCAATTCATTGGTTGATATCGGTAGCCACCCCCATCCGCTAACGCGACGGCCGTTTAAGGGACGATTTGGCCTTATCGGCTGACCTTTCACTACGGGCCGTACTACGTTTCCACACCGCACCACGAGAGCGGCTATTTACACGCCTGCCTCTCCATTTTTTGGTCCTTACGAGCCGCATCGGTATCGTATCCCACACCGCATCCACGAGAGCGGCTATTTACACGCCTGCCTCTCCATAAAGCATATTCTTTTACTGTCTTTGGTTCTAAAAGATTTGCTTGGTAGGCTCACTTGAAATAGCGCCGTTAGAAATTATTGAATTTTTCTCTCTTCTTGGGGAGCAATGTCTGAAGGATGAGACTCAAACACTTTTTCTAAATGATTTGAAAATCATCATAAGTTTATCTTGACCAGGTATGTGATGTCAGTTCTCGTGTAGTTTTTAATAAAAAGTAGTCAGTAGCTTCAGTAAAGCACAGGTTTTTCTAATTAAATAGCCTGATTATTTGACTAAGTTTGGCTTGTGCTCTATTAAAATTTGTCAACTGGAGCTCTAATAATCTACCACAGCCGTCCTAATATTTTTTCTGCAATTTTTCCTTTAACTAATACTGAGCAATCATCTATAATTGTATCTTTTTTTCAAGTCGTATTTTAGATGGCTTCTTGCTTGGCTTAATTAAAATATTCAACTTCATTTTGCAGGTTTTTGTTTGAAGAGACATTCCTAGAAGTTCTTTTAGCGAATAGAAATGGTGGATGTGCTATGTGCACTTGCGTGCCAAGAGTAGCCAGAACTGAAAAATGATCAGAAGAAAAGTCATGGGGGAATTTAACTTAAAGAAAATTAAAATTCATATTTTTAATAATGAGAAAGCCTAACAAATCAGGTTGCTTGTTTACTCCAGAAGGACAACAAACTGAATTCTCAGTGAAGGTAAAGTTAAAGTTACGTAAAGTTACAGCTTTCATTAGTTCACGGGTCTTTGTACACGTTATTCTGGAACCCAGTGTGCGCGTGCTTGCCGTTACGGTCTCCATCAGCAATAAAAGGTTTTATGAGTTTATTAAAGTAGTACACAAAGTGTTTTTGTTTGTGGGCGGTATATAATTAAGAAGGTTAGTGGCCCTAGTCGGTATTTAACTACAATTGAAGTCGTATGTAAGCATTTTTCACAATTTTATTATAATAATAACTGTAATAATGTAGTTGTAAATCTTCAAGTAATTTTTCTTAGTAAACCAGGCTTCTAAAATTAGCATAACATCGATGTCTGGTTGTTGAATAAATGTGTTAATTTCAACACTTTGTTTCTAACGACTATTGGCGTTTTAATCGGCAATCTTCAAAAATTAAGTCATTATGACAGTTAGGCAAAAGGGTTGTTAGTAAATTTAACATAGTTGACATTTGTTCCATATTATTATGCATAGTTATTAGCTAGTTAAGATGACATTGTTTATTGTTAAAGAAAGTTGTGCGTCTCTTGTGCTTGGTAGTCCTCTGCCACTAACAATTTTTTATGTTATGTAGGTATGTATTTCCTTAAAAGCACCATTTAACCATTTAATTCAGATGTACAAATAGTTTTACCATTTTAAAATTGGTAAAAAAAATAATAGACAATTTAGTGCTAAAATAATAATGAAGATAAGCATGTGTTGCTATTCTAGCTAGTTTTATTTTTTAAATTTAAAAGATTGTGCTTTTACATATTCATATCTTATGTTGCATCGTCTCACGAAAGATACGCTGTCCGATAAGGGTAATATCTCTGCGATTACATGCGGGTTATTGATATTTGGCATTGATTCATAAGATGTAAAACGAAAACTGCAACATATGCCTTATTTGTTTTCTAAACTAATTCCACTTAAGGTTAAACATACACATGTAAGATTATGTAGGTATTATTTTTAAAAATTATTAAGCAATATGTACAAGAACCGTCAAGAGTGAGGTTTTTGAATTAAATTTTGAGCTAGTAAAGTTCATGCAGACATAGTTTTGGTCCTTCGAGCTGGATAGTCGTAATTTGATTTTTGGCTCTATCGAAAGTAGCAAGAATTGTTAAAATCGATGTGCAAACGCAAGACACGTGGAAGCCATCATTGAAATTTGCACATGATTAAGCTGGATGGCGGAAACGAATGCCTATTGTAACGTTAAAATCCACTAACCAACATCTACAATGAATGCAAAGGTCAAATTGATAATAATTAAGTTACCCTCCTACATGGCCGATATATACGGCTGCTTAGAGATGCAATCATTGATTTCTAAGCAGAGTTTGATTTCAAACACACAGAAATTTCAATACCTGCGGGGGTCACCAGGAGGTTAAGCAGTAAGCTTATTATTTTTAATTTAAATTTCCAATTAATTGTACAAAAAGTGCATCAAAAAAACGTACCAAATAATTATTCAACCAATTTACGTTACGACGAAATTGCAACACTATTCCAAATAGTTTGCAAATAGCGTAGTGATTATATGAGATGACCAATTTCTATTTATGTTCGGCGACTAAAGATTATTGTGTCATAAGGATGACAGGCATAAGAACCAGTGATAGTGTAATTAAACGCAAAATGAAGAGTCTGTTGGTAACTTATCACTGAGTTTTCGCCACGATTAATAATTGTAATAGTTTATTGTACATTTATTATTTATCTTAGATTTATGTCTATACACAGTAATTTTGGAAATCATATTGGATCTAAAATGAAAAATATATATACTGGAAAATAAGTTTTAAATCACTTCCATAGTCATAAAGTATAATTCTTATATACAAAATCATCTTGCGCCTTATCTAGACAGGTGGATGCGAGCTATATGGTTTTTGAACTACTCAAATACATATATTCATTGGAGGATCCAATTCAAAAGATTAAGAATTTTTCTAGATGCTCCATGATACGTGACAAGTCTTACATTAACTAGAGATGATAATACCCCATTCGTGCATGATGTAAATACGAAACTAGCACCAGGAAGAATGGTAGATTTTCCAAAAAATTGAGCTTTAAAAGATTAAAACGGAAATGGCCTTGGGACCTATAAACTAACATAAATACTTTAAAGCGAATTGAACATCCTCAACTAATAGGTGAAGGTAATGGTGAGACAGCGATAGTAGGTGCCATTTTCAAGTTAATAATGAGACATTTAATCCTTCATAGAAAAATACCACGTGTTAACAAATTATGTCGCAATGAACTAAACGCAAATTTTATACAAATTGCAAAAAAATAGAAAGCAAATTACATATTAAATTTTATATGTAGCGGATTTTTAGTTTTGTTAGAGATCAAAAGTGCATAATAGAGAAAGTAATGAGTGGCAAAATTTTAAAATATAATTTCTTGGTGCGTTTAGCATTGAATGACACGACAACCGTTTTCTGCTCAGGAATTCTTAACACAGGAAATGAGAGAGTCAGAGGTATACAAAAACAAAAAATAGGATAGAAGGAAGACATAGAATAGCGAACAAAGAATAATATGTAGAAGAGTTGAGAAAGAAATTAGTAGAAAGTACTTTGCAGGAGAAAAATCATTTAGAAAAACGAAGCAAGAAAAGAACAAACGCAATTATAGAAGCATCATCTTTAGTAACACAAAATAGGAAAATAGAGATAGTAGGATTAGAGAAAAGACTGTTGTAAGAAAGAAGAGATTTAACAAAGAATCGGGATGAAAATGTCTAGGTGTTTAGAGAAATTAATAAAATAATAGGAAAGAAAATAATAAATGATTTGAAAGCTCGACACGAGGTAAAAATCTAAGAAGCTCTAGAAAACGGGGGGAAAATAAAACAGTGGTAAACAGAAAAAAGGTTAGGAGGTACAATAACTGAGGGATACAAAAACACTTAATTACGAACCAAGATTAGATAATAAAAATAACAGGAGAATTTTATAAAGAACTATACAGCACAAAAGCAAGAACAAAAACTAAAGATATAGAAAAAAGAAGATTATAAATGTGTACTTGGAAAGATATACCATCCAATATCAAAATATAAGAAATAAAGAAAGTTTTAAAACAGACAAAGATAAAGAAAGTATTACAATGATCAAAGAAGGTAAACAACCATTACTGAATGAGCTCAAGATATTGTACAATCAATGTTTAGAAATTGGAAAAAATACCGAGAAATTTGGACAATGCTATTATTATATTTTTTTTTAAAAAAGTGACAACTCGTTTAGAGAACTACCCACCTATTAGGCTTATATCTCAACTATATAAATTATTAACAAAAATTGCAACAGACAGGCTCACTAGGAAATTAGATTGATACCAACCACCAGAACAAGCAGATTTCCGTAGTGTTTACATCATTTACAAGTTGCACGAAACAAAATTGAGAAATTTAGAAAATATACTTGTCTCTCTGCTTTGTCTTTGTAGATTATGAGAAGGCGATCGACTCAGTTGAATACTAGGCTATCATAGAACCTTTACGAAACAGTCGAGTAGATTCTAGATGTAATGCACTAATAAAAGACATTTACCAAAACGCTAACTGGAACATTAAACTGTGTGATATAACAAATGCAATTAAACTGAAAAAAGAAGTGAAGCAGGGAGACACAATATTCCCTAAACTGTTTATGCCTGGACGATGTATTTAAAAATTGTCAGTGGGAGAACAAAGGTCTTAATATAAACGGCAAAAGGTTGAATCATTTAAGATTTTCCGACGTCTTTTTCTTTATAACAAACATCTTATAGGAATTACAAAAAAAGCTTGTAGATCTAAATAAACAAGTAAAGATTATTGGACTAAAAATTAACAAGAAGAAAATAAAAATAATAATAAACAACCCAATAAATCAAAGAGTGAATATACAGGTAGCAAACAAAACTATCCAAGAAGTAGAAAATTACGTATATCTACATCCAATCTATTACTATGCAGACGAATAGCCATTTAAAAGAAGTAGAAAGAAGAATTAAATTGTGTTGGGGTAGATTTCAAAAATGAAGAGATATTCTAATAAGTAAAATTATAAAAACAAAATTATTTAATCAGAATATAATCTCAATATTGACTTATGCAGCAGAAACATAAACTTTACTCGCAAGGAACAAACAAAAGTTAATAGTAGCCCAAAGACCTATGGAGTGGAAAATGTTAAGAATATCTTTAATAAACGGGTGGACAAATATAAAAATCGGACAAAAGACAAAAGTGGAAGATGTGATTGAAATGATACTTAAATTGAAATGATCATGCGTGGGGCATATTCCCCGTACAACAGATAATAGATGGACGAAGAAGACAATTCAGCAGAGACCGTGATTGAAAAAAAGAGAAAGATAAAACCGGCTTTAAGATAGACCGACAACATAAAAAGAATAGCAAATTATAACTGGATACCGAAAACACAAAAAGGCGTATTTTCAATATATAAATATCTAGTTTTGTTGTCACCCCAGTACTTCTAATAAGGTTGCTGCAAATCATTTTTTGAGTATAGTACGGTCCCACTTGTTGATAAGCAACTGAAGCTCGTTGTTAAAGGAGAACTTCTTTGTGTCTTGTCTAGGGACAAGGTTTCCAATGTGTTGCTATTCCTTAGACTGGCGTTTAATTCTAACTTCTTAGTACAAAACTATGATTTTTTTGGTGCAAAGTTACACTGCAAATCTGCAGCAACTGTTGGCATACCTCAATACGCTTCTGTTTTTGTTAAGCAGTAAGAGAATAGGAAATTTGTTGTGTAGAGACCTATGCCATATCTACATTCTTATCCTTATGATTGTTGATAAGCAAAGTTACGCGATAGTGCATCGAAAATGATTTGCTTGTTTGCCATTATCAAATCGGACACACTCTGGATAATCTGTGGCTTAAGCGCAATAGCCGGACACTCGCTGCTTTTGTCTTTCTTGCCATAGTTTGTTCCGAATTCAAACTCCGATATCTACCGAAACAGTTTTGGGACTTAGTCTCCTCCCCTACATATGGCTAATAATTTTGTATAAATGTCTAAAGTGGTCACTTCCTTCTTTAACGAAGCCACTCTATCTATTGTTGTCTATGAATGTCTTCCATGGTTTTCCATAACTGCAGTCACAACATTGCACGAATCATTTGCTACCTTTCCTTCTGTACATCTCAGTAACGTTATCTTGTGGTATCATGTGGTACTAGAGTAGTATATCTTTATAGACACTGGGCGTTTATTTCTATCCACCGAATTTTCTTTATGGTCTTTATTTTCAATAAAAGGAGTTTTAGTGAAATCTTAATCCCTAGCAAAGTGTTAAAGCAACTTCCGAGGAAAGCCATAGTAAAACTTACCAATCTTATTAATGCGTCCTTTAGATTAAAGTATACCCCTAAGATGTGGAAGGTCGCGAAGGTCATTATGATCCTTAAACCAGGTAAACCTTCTAATGATGTAGCATCATATAGATCTATATCGTTGTTACCAGTCATTTCGAAATCGTATGAAAAAATTCTCCGTAAGAGACTAAAACCCATAGTAGAGGAAGAGAATCTGATCCATTCCCACCAATTTCGGTTCAGAAAAAACCACTCGATTATCGACAAAGTTCACAGGATTACAAACGTTATAGAAAAATTACTAGAAGAAAGAAAAAAATCTGTTCCACCGGATTCCTCGATTTCGAGAAAGTTTTGCATAAAAGCTTGTTTTAGAAACTGAACCTGATTCTACCACAACAACTTTTACAATCTTATTTATCAGAAAGATATTTCAGAATTAAACAAGAAGACGCTTATTCTAAATTAAAAGAAATCAGAGTAGGGATGCCACAAGGTAGTGTACTTGGTCCGGTATTTTATCTATTGTATACTAGTGACATCCTGAGTCTTGAACAATAGCAACATTTGCTGATGATAGCGAAGTTATAGCTGTCGGAAAAGATCATGAAGAGGCTGCCGAGAAATTTCAAAACTCTATTAATAAAATTAACACCTGGTATAAAACTTGCGTATCAAGTTAAACGAAAATAAGTCTGTACATATAAACTTTACTAACAAACAAAAGCAACAACTACCTTTCAGAATCAACGATACCCAGATTTCCTATGCAGGCTCGGCTAAATATCTGGGTATGACCTTAGACGCTAGACTCCGCTGGAGCGTTCATGTCAAAAAGAAACGTAAAGAGCTTGGCTTCAAATTAAAAAAAGTGTACTGGCTCCAAGTTATCCACATACAATAAATTGATCTTATATAAGCAAATCTTGGAACACGTTTGGATCTATGGCATCCAACTCTGGGGTTGTGCCAGCAAAAACAACATCCAATTGATACAGCGTTTCTAGAACAAAGCACTAAGAAACATCGTTGGTGCACTTTGGTACTGCCGAAACAGAGACATCCATCGGGACCTTCAAATGGAGACTATTGACCAAACCATCGCCAAACTTGCCAGCAGTCATGAACAAAGTCTACTTAACCATGTGAACACCAAGGCTATCCAGCTCCTGGACAACACAAGCTTAGTAAAAAGACTCAAGAGGAGAAGCATTTTGTTAGTGAAATAGCGATAGTGCAAAGCAGACCATTGTGCGGTGTTTCTGCTACATGTTATGTTTAATGTAGTTAAGTTACTAGAACACAAGGCAAACTAGTGAGTAAGACCTCAGCTTTAAGAATTTTGAAGCGTAATCATTTAGGTTAGAACAAAATTGCTCATTGATCTATTATTGATCAGATTGTAACACACATAAAAGATCTTGTAATGAGTATCTTTTAAATTAAAAAAAATCTTTATTTTAGATAATTATATTGCGCTAATAATGAACACATGTACTAAATTAATAGTTGCTTAGTATAAGTTTCACTGTTTCGAATGATTTATTTATTTTCGAAAGAGTGTATTTGTAATAAAATAGAAAAGGACAACTGGTTAACAGTAAGAAGTGCCAATAAAAAAAACTAAAAAGCTGAATTAAGCAAAATACAATTGAATTGTCTTGAATTTTGCCAAGGTTGAGAAACTGATGAGAAGCAGGGACTCCGAGAGTCTGTTACGCGACAACGAACAGATAATGAAGTGTAAACAGTTTCAACCACATTTACAAGCTAAAATGTAATAAAAACTCAATTAAAGCAACGGTTAACGATGCTAAAATTACAAGCAAGGTTAAAGAAAATGTAAAAAATGTTAATTCGTTTAAATGTTAACAAAACAATATGCAAACCAGAATTCTAAAGAATAGGTGAAAATAATATGTAAACACTGATAATTATTAAACAATTATCAAATTAATTACCTAAAGATAAATAACTAACGCTACATCATATTCCACATAAGGGAAGTTCAGAGCGGATGTGTTGAGTGCCGTGTACATCGACGTTTTATTCTCGAGTCGTATTAAGGTCAAGTTCATTCGATGATTTACCGAGTTACAAGAATTGTGCTGACGGATTATAAACATTAGAAGGCAGTAATTGAATGTATATATAAGGCAAGTGAGCAATTATTATATATGACTGTCGTGTATGTACAACGTAAGCGCTAGGAGAGTCTAACTGTCAAAATAGCAAAATGTTAAAATGGTTAAACGTTCGTAAAATTTCAGTAGCCAATTTCTTTCAGTTGTGTACCAAAAGTCGTTGAGTTGGTAATGCTGCATGATATTGCACAATGCTGAGCAGTAATTAAATTTCTTATTATTGAAGGCCTTAAACAACGTTTGAATGAAGTGTACGGTAAAACTTAGTCTTCATATTCTACTGCAAGGGAATGAAACAAATAATTTCATGGGCCCAGAAAGCCCTGTGCAGATTGGCCAGTTAAAGTGCTTTTGGAAAAAGCATTGCGCTCGCCAGACGTGAGGTGCTGCAAGATAGGCGTTTAGAAGTAAAAAAAAAATATTAACAATATTAGAGTTTCCTGATACAGTCATGCAAAGCATTTTTCACGAGCACCTTTGCAGGAATAAGGTTAATGGCAGATGAGTACCTCGAATTTTGTCAGCGTTTCATAAGCAACAATGTGGTTTGATGTGGAGAAATTTTAAGTCCCTGATGTAACAACAAAGAAGTCATTCGAAATCATAATGTTATACTATGAACCCAGAAAAAAGAGTCAATGGAATAGCACGAAGTGAATAAAATTGGTTAAGAAAGGTAAAAATGGCTTAATCGACGAAAAATATGATAACGCCTTTTTGTGATTTAAAGGAAAATTTGTTAATTGATTGCAAGGATTGAAACAGTGATAAATAAAAAATATTATGTTAGTTTATTGTTTAAATTGCGTGGCATTATTAAAGAAAAGGAGAGTACTCATTGATAATAAATTGGAAACAAATTATAACATGGAAAGTCATAGGAAGAAAAAAATAGATCCGAAAGGGATACAGTATAAACTAATAAATAACGAATTGCTTTTGAGAGTTTTTTGAACGACGGAAAAATATCAGTACAAAGTTTAAAATATTCTAAAAAAATTGACAACAAAATAGATATTTATCCCTCTCAGATATTAGCAATAGTACAACCAACAATTTAGCGTAGAATTTACAAGAAGAAACATCCCATACACTCTTAATATTTACCCATTGAGTTAAGGATTATGCAAAAATATAAAAGAATTATAAGGTAATGGAGAAATCACCGTTCACAAATTCAAAAAAATATTAAAATAAACGAAGAAATTTAATATCATTCATCGTAATAATCAACATAGGACTACAATACCGTGACTCTCAGCGTTCTACACTAACCGCGATAAGGGGAAAATAATAGACATAATTAAACTTCAAACTATAAACAACTAAATTATAAAAGTAGATTCTATACGAAAACACATTAAACGATGTACAAAGTTTCAACATTATAATCATACCACAACTTACTGCAATATTTATACAAAAAAAATCTTGATACAAAACCATGAAAAATGACTGAAGATCTTCCTGCTGCGTTGACCTTATGCAATGTCTAATTGTCTTGACTGCAAAATCTGCAAAAAATTGTAAACCAAAGTGGAACACAAAACAAAAGTAGTTGGAAAAACATTTTAATTTAACTGGCCACAACAGCAAACATCTAAAAATATTAGTGTCCCTCAGGAATCAAATACAAGAAACTATAGTCAAATGGCAAAACAAAAATATAAATGATCAGCAAAATCTATAAAAGAACTTAATATCCCAAAACATATTGAGAGCAGGCGTCGAATATTTATACCAAGAAACACAGTTTATATTTAAGAAATCAAAATGGTTAGGTTAGGGATGAAAAACATCTCCTAAGTTTGGGGACAAAAATGCGAAGGTATGGGAGTCACAAAAAACATAAGAGATTGTATTTAATACCATAATCAAAGCATCATGGCAAGGTGGAGAAAGGTAGATTATAAAAAAAGACCAGAGTAGAATTACCTCTATGAACGTGAAATACTGGAGAGGCTGTAAGAAAGTAGCAAGACTGGCAACAACTTTTAATAAAGAAATATAGAGACATACTTACGTATATTGAAGAGAAGCTTCTACGTTGGTACGCTTATGTTAGAAGACCACCTCCACATCGATACCTAACAAAAGTAATGAAGAATAGAGTATAGCACAAAGGTCAAGAAGATCTTCTAGAATTGAGGTAGACAAGGTATAACCATTTTAAAATAAATACCACATATTCTTAGTAGCAGAATACAGTGTACAAATCAAACACACATAAAAATTCCCAACTACTCAATTTATCAAAACGAACAACCCTGTGACTCTCCTCAGGGGGTGCTGCAGTAATTATAAAAAGCTCTATTGACCATACCAACTACTAAAGTATAAAAAATACTTCTTACAAGTAATATCGTCCAAGTAAAAAATGACTTAGTCCGATCACTCTATCATCTGTATATTTTTCATCTACATATAAACTCACTTAGACGACATATTAATTATGTCAAAAATACCCAAGTAGCTGGTGAACCTACCTACTGACTTAATAAATTTTTATTTCTTAAATTTTTTTATCACCAATACTATATTGGCTTATTTTCAGATCACATGCTCGTTAGAACTGCAACTGGTATCAAATGAAACTCTAAAATCCTCAATATTTAAGAATAAAACTAACATACGTTTAGAAAATTTTATATTAAAATCATTATATATTAAAATTGAAAGGAAATATTCAGGTCAAAATCATTGTTTCTGAGGTAAAAACCTACTCAGAGGAAAACGTAGAATAGAAGCACGGTGGCATAGAATACACAAACCAATACACAGATACTCTTGCAACAAATTGGCCCAATAGCTTACAAAGTAAACTTGGAGAAATAAAAAAAGACACACAAATTACTTATATTAGTACATAACAAGTAAATTAAGGAAGGTAAACTGCCCCAAAGTATGAAATAACTAAAATAGTGGGCTAGATTCGCAAGGAAAAGGCGGAAGTATTCATCCAATACTTTAAAAATCCATTTACTCTTTATTTATATTTTCCTAATGATGACAGAAAACTACGTAGACACACCATTAGAGATATCAATGACGTTTAAGAATGTAATGAAATTTAATGCTCAAATAAAAAGATTGCTCCAAAATATAACTTGATCAACAAAAAAGTGTTACATTTATAAAGGTACTGTTCAATGCAGTTCTTCAACTAAAGTTCTGACTATGCATAGTCAGAACTATGCAACTAAAATTTACTCAAATCATTTTAATTCTAATACGTCGACATGTTACGTTATATCTTTCAATTAGCCTGCTTTTCCAACCATTGAAACTATTGAAAAAAGTAATAGTTAGCTAGTAGGTTCACAAACCGTCAGTTTCAAAAGACAACCAAGCAATGCTATTGAGCTATAACAGTAACAAATAAGATACTTCGTTCCAAATAATACTGCCCCATAGTTTTCTGGTCATATAAAAAGCCTTTAATGAAGTTTGGTATCAAAGTTTTCTACTAAAATTATGTCTAGTTGTTACTACTTATTATTGAGATCGTATCTCTTTCTGGGAAGTACTTTCAGATCAAACAAAGACAAGAAGTATATATGGTATCGACTTAAAAATACCGCAAGGAGTGTATTTTGTTCCCTGTTGCGCACTTCAGATATATTAAATATTTTAAAAGCAAATATTGGGACACTAACAAACAATACTATAATAATAGTTTAATATAATGATTCAACACATTCTATTTCAAATATACAAAATTATTTAAACGCGGTTGCAT
Organism: Sinelater perroti; assembly: GCA_036346155.1. NCBI lineage: Eukaryota > Metazoa > Arthropoda > Insecta > Coleoptera > Elateridae > Sinelater > Sinelater perroti. The sequence goes on along the minus strand of JARFIY010000111.1, from coordinate 6,195,019 downwards.
AATTGTTTATTATAGACTATATAATTGAAAATGACAAAATTAAAAACTTGATTCAAGAAAACCTAAAGCAAGAATCTAACTTCAGTCTAAGAAGTGTTTATAGTTTGCTAATTACAGGACGAATGTATAAGAATTTTATACAATAGCAGATACAAATGATCACTAATCAGGAATATCCACAAGTAACTACATTGACGAAGAATGGAACAATATAAGAAGCAACACAGAACAAATAAAAGGATAGAAAAGTAGAAGAAACTACGATTATAAAGAAATACTTACAGTCATAAGAATGCACAAGGAGTAAAAAATTAGTATGTCTAAAAAAAAGTATTCCAAAAAAGAGCTCACCAATAATCTCAACACAAATGTATAGCGTATAATGAACATCATGTGTATATAAGTCAAATACTAGTATACAAAGTCAGGTGGTATTTAAATCAAACGGAAAAAGATTACTGAAATAAAACAGCAAAAGAAGAATAGTAAAAAAATTATAAAGAACTGTAGTACAATAGCTACGTAGCTATTATTTGCAATCTTAGTTTATCATATCTCATAGATCTATGTTGGCAGATATGCAAAATTTAAAATTTATGGAGGAAGGCAGAAGTTATCTTTCTTTCCAAAAAAGAAACAATTTTTAGGACAATAAACCATATAAATAGATGATAAAACAATAAAAAGTGTTTACTCCTGATACCCACATAGTTTTCACTGATTTTGAATAAGCATTTCATAGTGTTGATCAAAATAGGCTCTAGACGATGACCAGAGTCAATTGATATCTTATAAAAAGCAACTGAAAGCATGTATTACAAGACAAAAACAATAACAAACACAAGTACAAAACTTACTGAAGAAATCGAAATTAACTAGAAAGTGAGACAAGGTTGAAGCTTACACATTCATGACTTCCTAAAACACTAGAAGCTAAACTAGAATACAGTTAGATTAAAATATTTCCCTGAATGAAATGTCTTCGCCAATTAATAATGAATACTAAAGGTAAAGAAAATACAATATCATGATATCCTTGAAAAAGAGTTATGGCTTTTAATGTTAAGCATTTCGTTCGATCAAAGGTAGTCAGTCATAATACAATATTTAACAAGACCCGAAAAAACAAAGATAGAGTTTTATAACAAGATGTTTACACAAACACTAATATAAGATGACAGAAAAATGCAGGCAGGAGAAAAAAGACTTTAAGAAGAGTAAGAGGCTGAACAAACAGAAATTTAATACGAAATTAGCTAAAGATATAGGCCATAAAAGAAAGAATAACCGATTACAAAGAGACATCATGTTAATAGAATGTAAAACAAAAGAATACTTAAAACAATTCTACAATTTATAATCTTAAAGACAAAGAGCTGACGAAATGATAGTCATAAGCAAAGGCTCTTAAAAACGGAACAGGAAAATGCCTAATCCCTATAGTGCAGAGGAAGAAGAAAGAATTAAAGAAACAAAAAACTCGTACACGATCAGATGTCATAAAAAGTCCCCAAACGAAAGTATCAAAGTAACTAGGCTTTCACCTCGACGGCAAACTGATTTAGAAAGTATAAATAAATAAAAAAGGGAGAGAAATGGACTTAAGGATTAGAAAAATGTATTGGTTTTTACATAACTAAAAAACAAGTTGGTGCTTCATAAAGAAATTATTAAGCCTGTGAAGACCTATAGCATTGAACTACGGATATATTTCTGTAAATGTAAAGATCAAAATATTTCAATCTAAAGAGCTCAGTATACGCTATGGTGTATTTTTAACTACACCGTACATACCGATCTCAATGTACTACCAATAGATAAAAAAAGTCAATCGAGAATCAACAAGCGCTTCAAACATTTTCTAATCTATCCAAATAAATTGATTTCAAATCGAAATAATGACGAAAATTCCAAATGTCTAAATATAATATGATCAATTGATTTAAACAAACAAATTATGGAAGTGAAATAACATCAATAAATAGATCTTCTCTCAAATCATATTACAACATCAAATTAACTGCTAAAATATTACTTTGTATGGTATATATAAAATATATAATGATGATTATATAGAATATCTGTCTAACTTACTATTCGCTGGAGATATTGTTTTATTAGCAAATACTATAGAAGATTTATTAACGATGACTAAAGACACTGCAAGAAGTAACAAGAAAAGTCGGGCTAAAAATGAACATTATAAAATCAAAGATTATGGCAAACTATGACCATACTTACTTTTAGGCAGAAATTGGAAGGAAGGCAAAGTTAGTTTATGGAAATTTAAGGTATCTGTTCAAAACATCAACATACCTGCAACACCTTAAAGCTAGAGTATTTAATCAACGCATTCTTCCAATATTTACATATGCCTCAAAAATATGGCCTCTCACGGAAACCGTGATAAAAAACTGAAAGTGACACAAAGAAGAATGGAAAGGCCGATGTTGAGAGTGCGACTGCAAGATAGAAAATCAATCGAACGGATTCGAGATAAAACCAAAGTTGAGGACGTGGCACGACGCATTGCAAACTTGAAATGGCAATGAGCAGGTCATCTTATGCGGCGAGAAGACGATAGGTGGAGCAAAAAGGTAACAGAATGGAGACCAAAGACAGGAAGAAGGGAATGAGGAAGACCGAGAACCAGATAGAACGACATCAATAGGATCGCAGGAACACAATGAATGGGAGCGACGGCGGATCGAATGGTATGGCGACACCTTGGGAAGGCGTATGTCCAGAGATGTAATATTTAAAGGCTGAGGATGATTATATATAAAATGTTCTAATTATTTATGTACAAAGTAAATCCAAAAAAACCGGTACGTTGTTACAGAAGAATATTTCTTTTCTTGAACATTTCAGAGGTTTCTCTTTAAACACTGATTTTAGCCTTCTCGAAAGTTTTAGATAATAATATCCATTAGTCCTTTTGTTTTTTTAAACAATTAATTAAAAGATATCTTTAGCCTCACATAAATTGATTCTAACACCCTTTCAGCCGATTAAATAAACTTTGACTTTGGAGAAAACGATTCGTCCTATCCACCGTGTTGATTGCAACTTCTGTTGTACACCCTCTGTTTCAAAAGTGACACAAATGACTTAAAAAATAAATATAGTAAAAAAAATCTTAACTGAAGTAATTTTGTTTATTTGAAATATTCTTTCTCAGTAGAAATATAACAATTTTCATTTTCAAGAAGTGAATGAAATGACTTTTTTATGTTGCTGATTGGAATAGTGTTGAGACTGCTCATCGTTGACCAATGAATGTTTTCAATTGACGCGAAGCAGGGGAAATAGAAAATAATCGCAGGGAGCTAAATCGGATGGTTAAGCAAGAAATTTGATGTTTGATAAAAAAATCAGTAACAATTGATGTGCGATGAGAAAGTATCGTGCAACTGCCTGGTTTTGGGTATTAAGCATTAATCATCAAGGGCCACTTTTTGGTTTCTTTCATCTGATGGCCGCAATTTAATACTTTGACGTTTTTTTCTTGTATCATATTAAAAGCATCATTTTTCATCTTTAAGAAGTTTTTGTTTCTTCGACCTTCTCTATTGATGTTCTTGTTTTGGCCAATTTGCTAACATTTGACATTAGTCAGTCGATGTCGAACAAGCATTGAATTTAGTTTGCATAAAATGAGTTTTTTGGTTAAAATAAGATAAATTTATGTCTTAAACATTTCAAGTTTTGTGTGCATAAATCTAATTAGAGGTTTTTTAAAATTTTTATTAAACTGCACACTTTTGCTATACCTCTTCGATCATCATTTTATTTGATCTCTTTTTATTTTAAATTATAATTGCAACTTGCAAAAGAGGCCTCAAATCGAAAATTCGGGTACCCAAACTAAACATATGTCAATGGAAAGCCCTAAGAGTCCTGAGAAATGTTGTCTAAGGAACCAACCCGGTACGACCTCTCTGAACAAATACATAGAACTTAGAAAAAATAGGTCATAGCGCCGGTACGGAAAGTCTTACAAAAGTGTCTAAAGATAAGGGACAGTCTGCTCTAATAAGATCTATTGCGATCACAACCTAAAACTAAATCTGGCCTTAGTTACTGGCCTTGGCTACTGGCCTTAGAACTTGACCTGACATAGTGGGACTACGAAGTGCGGCACGATGACAAATGAGGATTTAAGCAAGAGTCTAGAATCTCGCGGCACCAAATTCGGTAAGTTTCAGAGGGTACCAAGAAAGGGATCTGAGATATAGGCTTTAGGACTTTTAGAAAAAAAGGTCATAGCGCCGGCTAGAAAAGACGTACAAAGATGATTTTAGTGTCCAACAATAGAGGACAGTCAGCTCTAATAGGATTTATTGCAATCAGAACTTAAAAATTAAAATGTTTAAGTATTATTAAGAAACGTTCTTGAATGAATACCATCATTAATTTCGTTAAAATGAAACCACTCTGGTTATTTCTCAGATAGAGAATTTACGGTGAAGTTAAGTTTTGTCTATGGTTACAAATTTTTGATTGAAGTTCCTCTTAAACCCCTCCAAATATTCAGTTCGTCCTCGAATGCGTTTTTCCTCTAGCAAATACGCTACCCGCAAACTCACTATATAAAGTATAAACTAGTTGTTTATAAGAAATGTCCATGGTTATTACACGATGTTTAGTATGGCTACTATTTCTGGACATCCTAAAAGTGGTTAATTAGCCGTAACAGTGTTTGATTTCCTGAATCCAAAATATCATGGCCAAAAATAAAAGGGTCAATTCCTAAGAACAAAACCCGAATTTCATTTCCATTTCGGAAACGATTGCCCGAATTTTGACTTTTCATGATTGTAGATTGATAAAATCGTTTGACTTAAATTCTTGTTCAAAATAAACTATTTGATACCAATACATTTCATATTAAAAAATAACAACCCAACAATATGAAACTACCAATTACTAATTAATAACGATTTCGGAAACTTTTCAATTTACCTCGTATTAATATGCTTTAGTACCATTATAACTAAAATTATCTCCTACCAACAAAGTAATTGGACAAAATTATACCACTGCAAAAATTCAATATCTTCTCTAGCTAATATTTTTTATTGTAATTTTTATGTAAGTAGTGCAAAAGTTCCATGTGAAGTATAGCTCAAAATAGGAGCTGTTGATTACAGCCGGATTAGAGCATTACGCTAACAAAGTTGAAGGGCAACGTAAACCTACAGAAAGGCTGTGTAATGAAGTGAGAAAATTATTTTGCGTCCGGTTTTCTGGGACGAGCAGCGCGCATAATGAGAGATCCTTGAATCCCCTTATAAATGAAGTGCTGCTCTAATAAAACCGGCAAATTACAGCTTCTTGCGCAGGCTTCCTAAGTGAACAGCAAATAACTTAAATTGATATATGACTTTGAGGCTTGATACCTAATATTCTATAATAAAGCTCAAATGACATTCACTTCTTGTATTATTAAAAATTTTTGTACACTACGAACTTAGAATAGCATGCAATAGGTCACATCTGTCATGATCAAAACGTTTCTATGCAAATACCGCCTGGATATCCAAATATTCTGCAACAGACTCCTATATACAATCATATGCAAAATTCAGCCTTCAATACAATATGGCGTACAATAAACTCTAGAGCCAGCTGGTAGATAGTTAATAATATTAATAAAGCAAAGAAAAAAAATTCTGAAATTAAAATTAGATATACAGAATCAACAAAACTTTAAGAGTATCGGGCAAATTCACCTACTAGCACCATGAATAAATGCAATGTTCTTTTAGACAGAGATGGTAAAGAAGAAAGCCTTATACTTTTATATCGAACTATAAATAAAACCCAATAACAAAAAGTTATAAGACATAGGACGCTCTATGAATTCCATAGTCAAATTTGAGTCTCCCAAAGGAGAAATATTCCAGTACCAGAAACATGGACAACAAAAAATTCCCATATTGTGAGCTAAAATGTGTTAAATGTACTGGAAACCATTAGACCAAGTTGTGTCAACGCAAATAGAAACCAGGCGTAAAAAGTTTTAAAGTGCCAAGACAAGTACTTCCCTAATTACAAAAGGCATGTGGTCTATAAAGAGCTCTAAGAAAAAATTTTATTTTCGAGGGAACAAAAATTCAATACCACCAACATGCGCACCTACATCACCCAGTAATCTGGCTCAACTTAAAGTACTTTGCACCAAAATAATTAGATCGTATACTTACGAGTTTCAAGCATCAATGTAAAAAGAACTAGTTGTAGCAACTGAACAACTTTACTACCATATTATTAAAAATTAATTAATTGATTTGAAGTTTTGTATGGCAGCATAGAATGATGGTTGGCTAGTCCATTACGTGTAAAAGTAGAATTATTTCTAACATAACAGAGCATAAATGCTATGATAAATTCTGAGGCTCCATACTCTAATAGAAGTTACTTAAAAATTCCTTTTGATTCAATTTAAGTCGCTAAACACCCGGATGGAAGGTCATACGCAGACACTGCTATAATTATCAAAAACATGAAGCACCATAAATTAGTAATGTACAGCAATAATAACTTGCAGATAACAAGCATCGCCATTAAAGACTGACTTACACAATTTCAATAGTGGTGATATATTATCGTCCGAAACAAGGTATGAAATCATCAATTTGAACATTATTTTACAACATTAAAACGTCGGTATATCACCGATCGTAATTGTAGTTAAAAACACAAAAAGTGAGGTTTCGGCTGCAAACACCAAAGAAGCACTTTAAGCGATGTAATATAATGGCCACAGATCCATCAAAGAAAATACAATGGCTAATGATAATGAGTCGAAAATAGGACGACCGGTTACTGAGATCACCCCTAAGGCCGTTGCTGCAGTGCAAAAGCTATATGAAAATGAGTCTACTACTTCCCCTAAAAGAGGAGCAGCCCGTCTCAATGTGAGGGATTGGTCAGTCGGCAAGATCTTGAAAGTGGATTTGGAAGTGTTTCCTTATAAGATCCAACTGCAACAGCTGCTCATGCAGATCAATTTGGATCAAAGATTGACTCTTGCTTATGAGGTGTTGGAAATACTTCTCAAGGAAGCAATAGATTTGAAACGCATTAATTTCAATTATGAGTGCTACTTCCAGTTGGATTGATATGTTACTAAGCATAATATCACTATCGGGGACAATCTTTATCTGATTGAAGATAGAAAGCTCCACTCAAGAAAAATCAGTGTGTGGTGCTCACGCACTTACAGAGGCATTATCTTTATCTTAGTATATCTGGATAAACTGTTATCAAGAAGAAATTTTGAAAAAATTCGACGTCAAAGAAAGGTGAGGAGTATTGGTTCCAACAAGACAGAGTCACACCTCATAGCATTGCAAATAATTTTAAATTAATTTTCAGTGCGTTTAAAAACATGATTTTCGGGACGGAGGCATTCAGAAAGAGGATCACATGTAAAATGTAAAGGTGCCTACTTCGATAACCTTTTTACTCAAATGTTAATTATCACTCATGACATCTAAGAATAGTTTTTTCTGTCCAAGAGATTTTCTGCAAATAATTTTTTTAAAAATTGCACTGAATATCTCGTATCCAACATATACGGTTTGATAGTTGTTCTTTTTGGCCTACGGAGGTTCTTTCGCAGTCACCACAATCTATTTCGTAAACTTCTTATGATTCGTGGAGGTAACGGTCCTTAGCTGAGTGGATAGTCAGGTATTCAATCGCTAGTCGTAAAAACTGTTTGCATATTTTGGTTGTTCGGTATGCGGCCCACTTTGTAGTGATACCTCCCATTAATATTATTTTGGAATATCAGTTTTATATTCATTATCATCCTCATCACACAGCCATTGGAGTCCACTGCAGAACGTAGGCCTCTTTTGAATTATAGGGGGATTTGGCAATCAAATGCCACGCTTGCCGGATGAGTTGGCAAGTGGATAGAATGTATGGGGGATAAGAGTACGTAGACTGTGGGTAGGATTAAGGTTGGGACACGACTTTTCTCCGGTGTCGAGGCTCGCGAGGGCAGGGTTGCTTCCCTGAAGTAGATCTGTCCTCTATCGGGATCATAGAGGAGTATCTACCCGCTACCCATAGTTTTGTATTAGGGTTTTCGTAATGGTTTCTCAGTTTTGGGAAGTTTAAAAGATCTGATAGTAAGGTTTTTGCAACTGAACGGTTTTGAACAGGGTCATATATCTAAACCATAATAAGGTAGTTTGCTATGGCCTAATAAGTGGTAAACTGTTGAGAAAACTACAATGAGAATGTATACAACTGCTCATAGTAACTTACAACCCCATATTACTCCTAGATCATTGGAAAGTAACACAACTTATTTCATTCTTGATACTCGGAGACTTCTCAACAAATGATAAATTCTATTGGCCTAGTATTTTTTCACCTATTCCCTCAAAAGTATTTGAGATTTTTTTAGGAAGAAACTAAAATCATATGTATTGGAAAGACAACTAATACCAAAGCTTTAACTTGATTTTAAAAAATAGACTTATCGTACTTTTCTCATTTTATTGACAGCACTTTTTCAATGTTCTCGTCTTTTGTGCTTACTGAATAGTTGCTGTGATTTTATGAATCCATTATTGGTTCTCCATAAATAGCTTGTCTTCTGTAAGTTAAAGCATCCAGACAGCCAAGCAGCTTTAAAGGCTTTATCAAGCAAAAAAACATCATCTAGACTGGTATGGGAATGCATCAACGAACGCAATGCACTGGCAGAACATAACACAGTGAAACTGTTATGGGCATCTGGGCATTGCGGTATCTACGGCAATGAGCAAGCCGATGAATTGGCCAGGCAGGGATCTAGTGAGGCTTATATAGGCCCAGAACCTGCATTAGGAATTTCACGAAGTGCTACCCGAAGCTATATTAAGAAGAAGACACGCACTCGTCATCGAATGTACTGGAAGAACCCCCAGGGCATTATTTCAGCAAAACCTTCAATAAGGAACCTTGCCAAAAGAGTGCTGCAGAACACCTTAACCTAAGTAGGCCACAGCTAAATATAACCATAGGGTTTCTTACAGAACATGCGACTGTAAAAGAACACCTCTGGAAAATTGGTAAATTCAATGGTGACCTTGCATTCAGACTTTGTGGCAAGGAACCAGAAACAGCTTTACACATCCTATGCAAGTGCGATGCGCTGTGCAGGAAAAGGCAACATATATTCGGGAAACCAATCCTGGAACCGAAAGATTTCCAGACACACCCTGTAAAAGAACTGTATCTGCTGATTCAGAGGACATCAACTGCAGATTGGTTGTGAATTTATTTAATTAGGGTAATCACAATAAGCCATAAGCTGCAGTGAACATGGACCTGTAATAATTTGTAATTAATTTCTGCTTTGTATCAACAGTTCTTCAGTTTGTTTACTTTTTTCCATGTTTTTGCCTTAGTACATTTTCATACTATATTTTTTTGTTGTTTCCTGAACTGTTCTCTTGTCTGGCTTTGTATTCCAATTTTAGGTGCACTCAGAAACAATTTGGGTCTATATATAGAGTTGATGATTCTTCTTGTGCTCATGAGCTACTTAATTTTACCCACAACAAAGTCAACTTGTGCACAGACTTCTTTGTGGTACTTACATACCAGTCTTGATATTACATTCGGGTTTTTAAGGTCTTAGGGGATACCTGACTTTCTGTAAATATGTTGGTTCGTCTGTTTTGGTAAGGCCTCGAATTATTTTTGCCTGAGACACTGCAGTATAGCAAATATTTTTGCTTGAAAAACATATATATTTTCTTAGTGAAAAGCCTAGCTTCAAGTTTATGTTTTCACAGTTGTTGTACTTTATTATGTAATACTAAATATTTCTAAACGTTTCTTGTTTTTGTTTTTGAGCAGAGCCTGGTTAATCAATAGGCTGAGTAGCTTGCAGCCTTTTGCAGCAGGATTTGGGGAGCGCAAAATTTTAAATTGAGTAAAGCCTAATCAAAGGAACTTTTAAGAAGTGATCACTATTAAACTTTCAAATCGTACATCCGTTTATCATTTACAAATAATATTTTTTTTTGAAACATTCACATTGTAACAGACACAGTATATCATAAAATTATTTAGAAACTTCCTAAAATAATCGCTCACTATCCGTGCCGTTTCTAGCGGCGTTCTTGAGTTCAAATTCCAAAATCTTCCGATTCGTTCTAGAATTGCGCGGGACAGATGGGTATTCACGGCAGTCGAATAGGAGAAGTCAGGCAGCGAACAACAGTGCTGCAAATAACCTTTGGCTATCGCGTTAATAACCTTGTAATATATGATTGTTGTGCAGCAGTGCAGCCCTTGTGGTTAAGTCTAATTTTAAATTAAATTATCGATAAATTCCCATTTCATTTATCATTAGGGCTAAAGATGGTTAAGATTTTTTAAAAAATTATAAAAAATATAAAATATTATATACAGTTTCTTGGCTGTGTAGAACTGATTTCAATGTTTGAGGCTTTTGTGGTAGAAGATGCAGGAAACGTTGGAAATAAAGGAAAAAGTGTTTTGTTATACTTAGCAAGTATAATTATCGACAATTTCACTATACAGTCAGAGAAATAATTTAAGGCATAACTTGTCCAAGAAAATGTATTATTAAATAATTGTAAATGCAACACCAATCAGCTTTTGAGATGCACTATGTGTCCATTGGAAGACTTATGTATGTATGTAACAAAACTTGAAAACCAAATAATTATTTTGTTGATATAATCAGCCTCTTTGTAATTTTTGGTAACGCCTGAACCACTTAAATATTTGATGGAAGGTCAGTCTACGACACTAAAAATCTTAATCAGGTCGTGTGTCTGCTTTACTTACGCATGAAATCATAAAATTTTTGGAGATAACGTTCTGCCGCAGCAAAACTATTTGTAGGTCTTTGTGATGATAACACAGAGACCCACTTAAAATATCTCTCAAAAAACAGCATTCATTGTAATATGTGTTCCATCTTGCGAAGAGTATTAGAGCAAATGATCAATAAATCAATTTGTTTACGCTATACTAGTATACCATTTCTTCTGCATAGAATATTAATCTAACTAATAATTAAAAATTCCTTCTTCAATTGTTAGTCTTTGTATTCATTGTAGATTTTAAAATCATTCACACAAACTATTTATTCATTTTAATATATTCTCAGAGTGTTTTGTCTTCTATTTCTGGCCTAATAATTTTATAATAAATAAATAACTCTTAGCACAAAGATATGTGAAATACTTTAATAATTATAATAAAATTATTTATGCGATATACATTGATAAAAAGCAATATTTTAATAGTTGCTCTAAAAAAGCTTTATTTGCAATAAAAAGTTAACAATAAGGTATATATTAAAATTGGTAAAATAGAGAGCAAAATTTTGTTTTAAATTTAAACGAAATCATTTTTTAAAGTCAAAAGTTGGGCTGTTAAAAACTACAAAAATTCTCAAATTACGTATTTATAATTTTAGCAAGAGAAATGCTTTGTATGTGTCTTCGGAAAGTTTACTTGAGCAATAAGCAAAAATGTTTATTGCCATTCGAATTTTTGTTTCCGAAGGCCATTTTCCCTGTAAATTAATAAAAGATGAGATGGGTGAATTATGACGGTTGGTTTGGCTTGACGGGGTTATCTCGGCTGGAACTGAAAGAAACATGCTCACCCTTTTGGATAGCCATCGATTTGCTTCTAGAGCAAAAAGGCAGCAGCATTCACAGCAGCTCAAATGAGCGCGATGTATAACATGCAAGATATGCAGAGTAAAATAATTTAATTAGAATATTACAATTTTCTACTTAAAATAAGCTACCGATCAGTTCTTTCATATTAAGGAACCACATATTTGATAAATACTATGCAAATACCTTATATTCAGTATCTGTAGAATAGAAGAATCTTAAAAATAAAATGACATCAGAGAAATATTTTGAAAATTGTATGAAATTACGGGGCGACTTAAAGATTAACAAAAGAATTTGAATAAAAATTAATTCAATGGTTCCTAATTTTCTAACCATAAGATCATTAATAATTTGCACGTTTCTTATTATGTATAAATAAGTTCTCAGCTTTTTTTCTGCAAAATTAAAGTTTTATTTAAAAACAAACAAAAAAAGCTTAAGTATCAAAGTATTCTCCGACGGCATCGATGACCTTTTGCCAGCTTTCGGGTAGCTTGCGAACTCTCTGGTGATAGAAGCTCACCGGCTTCGAGACGATAAAGTTATCGATGCATTTTCGCACTTCTTCTGTTTTGAAGTGCGTATCAGCCAAGTGATGCTGTAACGACCAGAATAAATGATAATCGAAAGGGGCTATGTCTGGGCTATACGCCGCATGTGGGAGAAGTTCCCAGCCTAACGCGTCTGCAGCTCATCCGTGTCAAATGTTTGAGGGCGTCCAGCGCGTGGTTGATCTTCAAGACTAAACTCTCCTCCGCGAAATCTTTGGTACCACTTTTTGCACGTTGCATGACTTACAGCATTCTCACCATATGCAGCACAAATCATTTCGGTGGCGTCAGCAGCGTTTTCTTAAGATGAAACGCGAAATGGATAGAAAATCGAATATGCTCTTTTGTGATAGCCATCGTGAACACAGCTGATTATTGAAGTTATGCGCAACAAACCTCAAATTATATGATGTTTCGAAAGACCAATTGTCATTGCTTTAAAACCGCAAGAGGGCGGACTAATACGTTACATGTAATCGGTAATTTGCGTCCTGTGAAATCTAAAGCTAAGAACTTATTTATACACCTATTTAACCTCAACCTTACTTTATACTTTTATTAATTATTGTAAACCATTACAAAACTTCTTGTAGTTACGCTTATTACCTAATTGCGTGACTTGTCCGCGAAAACAAGGCTAGTTTTTTAAAATATTGCCGCAATAATTAAAATGTTAGTACAAATCTACTAGTATGCCAAGATTAACACGATCAATTGGGCATTTTAAAATAAACTATCCAAACGTTTTATAAAAGATCTGTATTTATATGCCTACAATATCCAATTGCCATAAAAACTGGAGCTAACAGATCAAGGACAATTTTGTTAATTTGGCACTTAGTATTTCAAGCAAACTATGATCAAATCAAAAATCCTAATTAGATACTCTTGAAAATAGTACAGGTATACAAATACACAAAATTACAAAATTTGAGGTAAAAAGATCCTCGAGTACTTTACGATAATATAGGACATTAACTATAAATCAAAGCTTTGTCTATATTTTTAGGTATTGGTATAGTAGGTTGTCACAAAATTATTATGCATTTTTTTAATTTCTTTGTGTTGTGATATTGTAACAACCCTCATTTATGTGCTCTAAATAAGTGTCCAAGAAAGCTTCAAGAAACTTTCAACGAGAGATGCCGTAAAAGAAATGTGCGATGCTGAAGATGAAGGAACTGTAAGTCAAAAGTTTCAAAATAGTACAGACGCTTTAAATTCAATAATTTTAGCCCTGAAGGTTTGCCTCGTGACTTGCAAGCTGCTTCAGCACCTTCGGCAACTTGATTTTATTCATAAGAAGTCCCGTCAAGATCCGCACAAACTCGCCGAAGCACAAGCCGCCAAAAGAGTCGAGATTTGCCGCCAACTGCTCAACAATCCATTAAACGATTGAGTTTGAAAGCGAATTATGACGTTGGATGAGAAGTGAGTCTCTTTGGTCAATCACAATCGACAAAAAAAGTGGGTTTCCAAAGGCCAAAATCTTACGTTAGTTGCGCGTAAAGATCGTTTCGGCAAAAATGTCATGATTTGCGCGTGGTGAAACTTCGAGGGCGTGCTTTATTTTGAGTTGATTCCGAATGACTTGTTGAAAGTTCTCATCTCCAGCAATTGTGGACCAAAACTCAAAGGTCACTTTCTTGCAAATTCATTTGGAATACGAAGTTGAAGGTTGTTACAACACTACAAGCACAAAGAAACAAAAAATGCATAGAAACTGAATTTTTTGCAGATGAGTCAGGACTTTTGGGACAATCCAGTAATTAGAATGTACTTTTTTAAAAACACACATACTTACTTGAATGAATTATATATAAACCGGAATTATTTTTAATTTATTGAAGCATCACAACAGTACACATTCAAAGTTGTTTTATTACGTTTCTAAAGCTATTTTTCCCAACGGATAGATAGTCTGGCGTAAAATAAATCGCGCATGAATTTAAAGCTACAAAATTTTCATCAAATTTTTGTCTCTTTTAATGTAAAAATAAATCCGACCATTAGAAAGGGTGCTTTAGTGTAATTAAGAACAAATCCGTAATTCTTTGTCGAAGGTTTTCGAAATCCAAGATTGTCAGTAATACTTGCGTACCATTGCCGTAGCTATTTCAACAATTTAGTGGTCATTCTCAGCATGGTGGTGAACAATCTTCTCATTAGTCGCTTTTGTCCTCAGGCGACGCCGGTAACTTTTATTTTCAAATTACTTCTCTCTCACCAAAAGTTGCTTATGCTACGCATAGACACAACTTTCCTGTGTGGTTTTCAAAACGTTTTACAGTTTCACATCTTCTGTTGTGCGAAAAGAGCAATAGACTAGCGTACTTTTAATTATTGTGATACAAACTAAAGAAGAGATAATGCTAGGGACTCTACAAAGAATACTTTCACTTAGTTACCGCACCTCTTTATATTCATCTCACGGAGCACAAAAATTTAGGTTTATATTTAATTAACCTTTTTTAACAGTGAACGGTGTACGTTGTTGTGATATAGTAATAATTCACTGTCGTGATTTAAATTAAACTATATGTAGTTTCGGGGGTGTAGAAAAGTGCATCATAATTTTAAATAAAGGTCACAAAGCAAAAGAATAAGGGGTGTGATTTTATTAAGACGCAACTAGTCCGGAAGCTTTGTCTAAAGAAGCCTTTAGTAGCTAATATGGCGTGGACTAATGAACCGAGAGCTTTGCCGTCGAAGTGTACATTCTGAACAATAACTCTGTTGTGGCCATACAACATAGTTTTCGAACGCACCTTTAAGGCTTCTTTCTAGATCTAGAATCGATTTTGTTACCGATGGGAAAGAAGTATAGGTTTTGTTGTAAAAGAAGAGGAAGAAGATTGCGCAAACACCAGAAAATATGGATACAGTAAAGATGGTTGCAGTCTTTAAGACTGTATAGCAAATTTTGCGACAGAACCTTCGTTTTTATTTAAATAAGATGGTTGTTGTGCAAGATTTTTCCGAACGTGATTGGAAAAATCGCCTAGAAATATGTAAAAACATCTTGAAAACGTACCGCATGGTGCACTTGTGTTCTTTACCGATAAAATGTTAATAAATGCGTTAAAAAAAACTTTATTGAAGCAATAATAATTTAGAATATATCTATGAAAGATCTCTGTACAATCATGTCACTATTTGGTGTGCGGCGAGTAATGTTGTGGTCATTGGACCTTTCTCTTTTAAGAAAAAAGTTTAAAGTGTTACTACCACTCACACCACACATTCATATGTGAAAATCGAATTTCGATGCACTTCGACAGGAAAACGTTTGGTTCCAAGATGAGGGAGACAAAACCCATACAGTAAATTGTTTTCGTAAAATGTTTTAAGGAGACTTCGTCAGTGCATTTACCGGATCTCGCCCTTGTGGCTTCTTTCTCTGAAAATATTTCAAGACGGAAATTTATAACTATCATTCTAGGACCCCAAACAAAATAAAATTCGTCAATAAATTAGGCATATTCTTTACATATTTTGTAAATAGCAATAAACTTTAGAATACAATTTTAATGATACATAGAAAATCGGAGGCATTACTTCGATATTCTTTTTAAAAACATTAAAATGAAATTATTAGTTCTATAGTATTTCTCTGAAAAAATAAATTTTGTATACTTCCTATTGTTTCTTCCTTATTCGACTTGAAAAAGATGGAGGAGTTTTGCTTTACTATGTACATAAAAAAATTGCTAAAGATGCTCTGTGGCATATTAATAATTAGCAATGGCGACCAGAACTTTCCATTAAGGTCTTATAATTTGACATCGTGCTACTTTTTTAGAGCTTTGTACGCTCTATTTCATCTCTTTTTAAAAAAGGCAATATCTTTAGATTCAAATCTGAAAATTAATTTGTCTCTTTTGAATTTGAAGGACAATTAAACAACTTATACTTTATCAAACTTTGACGTTGAGCGATTATTGGAGTTTGTATTAATACTCAAATGTTATGAACATATTTATACTGAAAATTCGTAAGACAACTTCGTATGGCAAGTTTGATGAAAGAGTGTAGAATTGAAAAGTACCCACTTAGTTCACAAAGCACAATTTATTGTAATTAATTGAAATATAATTGCGCAGCAGTTTCTGGCCGAAGAAAAATAAGTTTGTGTGACTCGTTCACCCTTACTCTATAATCGTGTGATGTGGTTTCTCAAACCTTCTCTTTTTTAAGTAATAAACTCTAAAGAACATGATATTTTGAGATTCCGATAATTTGGTAAATCTTTAATCAAAATGTATATTATGTATCCATTTGTTCAACCCCATTGTTTGCTACTATATGACCATATGTTTTGGTGTTTAATCATTTTGAATAAAAAAGCGCCATAATTACCAGTTTGTTTTACTTAAACCATCATATCAAAATTAAATTAGTAAAGGTTTTATATAATTCTTCCTTTCCAACTCGTCTATATTTTTTTAAGCATCGTCATATACGTTTCAATATTAAAATTGAAATTAAATCTCAATGCACTTTAACTGCAAACATTTGGTTTCAATATGAAAAAGCTCCAGCCCGCACAGTAAGAGCTTTGCGTGAGATGTTTTCAGGGCACTTGGCTAGATCTCCCTCGTGTGACTTCTTCCTATGGGGATATTTCAAGACTGCAGCTTATAAACATCGCCCCAGGACCTACATCAGTAGTAATTGTGAGCATTTGTAATATTTTCGCTGCGTTTAATAAACCAAACATATAATAGTTTGTAGACATCACGATTATGCTTCAGCCATATGATTTATTATTGTTCTTCTTAATACATGTTTTGATCAGAGCAAAGCCCTAACAGTTTGCTCCATTTATTAATTGCTAACCAAACATTTTCTTTCTGAAACTTAGCATCTTAAATTTCCCTTTAATTTCTACCTTTTTGTTAATTTTATTTAGTATTATCAAACAATTTAGACTTGTTACAAACTTCCGCTTCTTTTATTAGGATAGTCAGGGAAACCTGTTTATCGACTAATTGGAAAAAGGGAAAATAATAACGGGGCCGTAACACGAATTGTTACTAGAGGCAGCAATTGTTGAAATACGGCTTCGTTTGGAACGGAAGAAAATGCTTTTCCATCAAGACACTTTGAGGGTCGCCATGACCAAAATTCACGAATTGCAGTTTGAATTGATTGACCACTCAGCATATTCACCAGATCTACCCCCAGAGACTATTTTATGTTTCCTAAGCTTAAAGTTTAGCTCAAAGAACAGAGATTTTTATCAAAATAAAAGATCATCGCAATTGCAGACGCCTATTTTGCAGAGCAGGATGTCAATTACCCTTTGAATGGATTAAAAAGGTTGCAGCATCACATAAAAAGTGTATCGACTAAAACGGAGACTATTAATAATAAAATCTAATTAGACAGAAAAAAACTTGACTCTATATTTATTTGTCTATTTATATGTCTATTTTCAGTTTAATTAATTGAAAAATTAAATAAATAAATCCACGCAAATTGTATTGTTACGTCCTCAACAAGCCGTCTAAAATAAACGAGGGGGGAAAGTTCAGGCGCTGTAATTTTTTGAGGCGCCTCTTAAATTAATTTTAATTCAAAGGATGCGGAGACAAACTTCCGCTACGGCTTAAGCGTTTCTTTCATTCGCCCTCTTAAATGCAAATGAGGGAAGGCACTAGATCCGACCCTTCGCATAATTTTTTACGTCTACGTTGAATTTTTTTAATATAATGTAGATGGGAATACACAAGTGCTTGTAATATTGTTAGCAAGGGTTGGTTACTACGACCCAAATACGGTAAAAAAATTGCAGTACACACAAGTCCGCAAAGCTGCTGTAGCAACCGACCCCGGAAAATCGAGCCTCAGACGCAAAACAACCCGTAAATATGTAGAGAATTCTCGGCGCGTTCTAAAAGGGTGAATTCAGTAATCTTGGAGGATTCCAGGTCAAATGAGGAGGTATTTGAGCATACGAGGAATTATCAGAAAAGCAGTTGCGGTTAGACGCAGACAATAATCGGCTAGTAGAGATAAATAGTAATGATGCGTTTTTTAGTTAATTGCTAAAAACTGCTAAAAATAGCGCCTGTATATTTTAGATAACACTAATCAGCCATTTTGCAATTTTTTAGTTGTTTTCAAATACAGACTGGACTGCCGGACTGGATTTTTCCGCAGATTTCAAATATAATCTTCAAACTTCCGTATCGCGTCAGGTTCTTCCACAAATTACAAAAATGTGAACATTTAAAGAAACGCAATTTTTTAATGATATTCATATATGGCAACTTTTGTAACGTGTGAAAATGTTCTCTGGAGAGACGGAATAAATGATAAGATATACATAAATACCTATTTAAAAGCAAACTTTCCTTACAGTCTCTTTTCAACATCCAACAATAGTCTATCGTCATATGTAGAGTCCATTTTCTTTGGTATCTTTTTTCCATCACGTTGATATCGTGATGGAACCTCTCGTCATGTTTTTTTGCAAAATCGCTAAGATTGTCAGAAAAAGCAATTTAGATGAGCATGAAGGAAGTGAACTTTGACGCAAAGTTTTCCGAAAATTATTTCCATCCAAACTTACATTACATACTAGACGCCGATTTAAAAATACTGGTGAAAATTGGTCAAAAATAGCACCAAAGTTTAAGTTTTTGCCATAAACCTTATGTTGCAACATTTGGTTCTATTTTTTTGTTCAGTCAAAGATGAGACCATAAGCTTTTAATTAAGTAGTTATGAGTAATTGTAAATCGGATCAACAACACTTTGTTTCTTATACATTTTAGTTTTTCGATAATTTTCTATTTCTCGGATATTTAGTTATGAATGCTTATGTGACACGTTTAATATTTTCCAGTGTTCTAATTGTTATTGGTTTTCCAGAAAGTGAATCACTTTCAGAAGCTTACCAATCATTTAGTTGAATTTAGTCATGTTCCACTGATTGCAATGCTTCCAAAAGTCTTTTGAATCAATCAAATAGTTTCTTCGGATAAATTTGATGTAGAATTAGGCAACTTGTCTTCATTATTTTAACATAAGCTCAATATTTTTGGAATATACCACATGTGCTAAGTTAATAGAAGATGGTGATAATAATGTCTACAAGAAGAGTTGCACAAAAAAACTCCACGATTGATTATTTGTAAAAAAGATAAAATTCTTGGACAGTTTGGAAATTCTAGAGCCTAACATAGAAACAAGTATTCATTGTTTTATTTTTTAATATAGTGACCTTTTAAGTCGATACACTTTTTCTAGCGATGATCCAACATATTTAATCCGTCCAAATAGTAGTTGGCACCTTCTTCTACAAAATAGGCATCTACGGTTGCTACGACCTTCCCGTTTGATAAAAATTTACCCTCCAAACCCAAACTTTGAGCTTAGGAAAAAGGAAATAATTGTTGAGAGCCAGATCTGGTGAATATGCTGGGCGATTAATCAATTCAAACTGCAATTTGTGTGAGCCTGTGCGTTGTCTTGTTCCAATCGGGACCGTTTTTTAGAAATTGCTGCCTTCAATTGGTCCAATAAGAATGCGTAGTACAACCCCGTTATTGTTTTCCTTTTTCTAAGTAGTCGATGAACAGAGTTTCCTGACAATTTAAAAAAACAGTTTCCATCACCTTCCCGGATGAAACCGCCTTCGTCTTTTTTGGATCAGGTTCGCCCTTCGAAAGCCACTGTTTTGACTATTCCTTCATCTCAAGAATGTAATGGTGGGCCCAAGTTTCACCGGCAGTGATAAATCGACAAAAAAATCCGTCTCATTTCGCTGAAATCGCTAAGCAGGGCCTTGAAAATGTCCCTTCAAATGAATTTTTGATAGTTCAAAATGAGCAAGTACAAGACCCAACGTGTCCACGCGTTTTCTATACCCAATTCTTTAGTCAATATATGACAAACGTTCTTTTGATGTGCAGTACAATTTGGTAAAATTTTTCGATGTTATCGGTGAAAGTTGTAATTGTTTGTAGTTTAGATCGCTCATCTTCGACTAAGCTGGTAAGAGTACCATTAAATTCAGTTGCCTATTTTTTACGGTGCAAATAATAAAGCAGTCGCTTAAACGGTGTTTAACTCGGCTTTAATTTGTGTAAGCGTATTTATTTTCAAATAGAGGTGCTTAACTAAGATACGGTCTTTATTTTTCAATTTTACAAAAGCACTAACATCGACTCATAGAAACGACTGTTAAACAACAACTAAGTGTCCAAAATGGCTAAAAGTTTTCCAGATATATGTCAAAACATGTACGCTTGCAGTAACAGAATGGTTTTATCTTTATCTTAAGGCTCAAAACTTTTCAGAGTACCTACGTATATATTTTTGCAGTAGAAGGAAATAATTTGAAATAATTTGCATAGACACGATGCTCTAATAGAACTGCTGGACCATATTATCTTACGGTGCAGTTGAATAGTGCATTATACAGATAATTTAATAATAAATACGAATAATATAGCAAAATTATGCAATTGTGGTGTTTCATAAATTATTTTTTACTTAAAAGTGATTACGGAATTAAAAGTAGAGCAACTGCAACTCATCTTAACTGTAAAGAACATTGCACCAGGCTCTACAAATATTTAAGAAAAAATGTAGTCCTGCAATTTGCATAAAAAAGTTAAGTTTGAGTATAGTCAGAATACTATAAGAAATCACCGGATAACAATGCTATCACAGGAAAATCAATTGAGAACTGGACACTTCCCAGTCTAATGGAAAACAACCCAAGTGATCTTTAGCCACAAGCCTGGAAAACCTTCGAACGACCCTGCATCTTATGGACCTACCGCCTTTTACCATTGTTCTCTAAAACAGTTTGAAAGATTTTTCCTAAAAAGGCTCCTATCAATTATTGAAGGCGAGCATTTTGGATTTAGTAATCAGCACTTTACCATAGAACCAGTACGCGGATTAGTAGATCACATCGATACCACTTTTAAAAATAAAAGCTATTGCTCTGCAGTTTTCATTCGCGTGATACAAGTCTTTGATAAGATATACTACTTAAGCTGAAGAAAGTCATCCTTCATTTAGCCTACATGATTCTCAAATCACACCTCAATAAAAGGTTCTTTCAAGTGAAGTATGGCAAAGCAATATCCAATATAAATTTCTTTCAAATGAGAGTCCCGCAAGGTAGTATACTAGGATCCTGTTGTACCTTTTATACGCAGCAGATATTACTATACACCTCACCATACTAATGGGTACTGACGCTGATAATACGGCACTCCTTGCAACACATCAAAACCTTAATGAGGCTGCAAAAACTCTTCAACAAATTTTAAATAAAATGGCGGTTCAAAATTAGTAAAACAAAATCAACCCAAATTACATTTTTAAATGTAGAGCCACCGTTTCTAAAGTTGACAGTGTACGATTCCTGAAACTACATCTTGACAAAGGATTAACTTGGAGAACCTATGAATGGACCAAGAAGAAACAACTTAACCTCGAACTAAAGAACTACTACTGTGCAATGAGGTTTTTGTTATTGATGTTATTTATATCTACTCTATGATGTTTAATTTTATTATTTATTTTCAGTTCTTTTGTGTACTTTTTTATGTTTTCTGTAAGCTCACTAGTATTAATTTTTGTTCTAGCTGTTTGTTCACGTATTATACATTACAATTTATGTTTTAACCAATCAGTGGTCACTTCCAATATTAAATTAATTTAATACTCCTAAAATTTGCCAGTACGTTTCCTCTGTAGTTTCTTATATTCGATCTGTATTTTTCTATTCATCTTTTATTCTGGGAAATAAATTGCCATTAATTATCTACTTTTTTTCTTGTATTTCAAATATCTTTCTAAATAAAATACACTAAATCAAGTTCAGTAATAATAGTACAAAGCAAATGCTGTTAATTGATTAATTTTAACATAAACATCAATTGAAATAAAACTAAAACATTGAAGAGTTTAGATAAAAGCCAAACAATCTCAATAAATATTTTAAAAACGGCCTGTAACTAATTTTCCAATAGCAATTTTCGCTAAGTACTTTTATAAAGAGCAAAGGTATTGCTTTACGTTTGAACTAACGAGTCTTTATAGAGCACGTCGTAAACTCTCTCAAGTGTAAGTTCTCTGCCCTGGAACCAACATGTGCAGTTATCCTGATATTTCACTCCTGACTACTGAACTGTTAACGTAGGTACTTACGCAGACGTATAGGAGAATATTGAGGATTTTATATTGATCTTTCGATAAAATTTGTTTACAACGGCCCGTTCGTATATTACGGCAGTTACAGCATTCAATTGGGTTAATTGTAACCCTAGACTTAAAGGAACTGCAAAAATGATATTTTATTTTACGCCTTACAGCATAAGTCATAAGTAAAAAATTTCTGCAAATATTTTTTTCAAAACATTACCTTATTAATAATAATAATTTATTTATATATAAAACAAAAATGTTGCTATTAGTTGTTAATGTAAATGTCAGCAGACGAATTAATTATTGTAGGACACTAAAAAATGTGTAAAATTTTCGGGGTACTGAAAATATTTACATATTTATACGAAAAAAGAAAATAGCAAAGAAAACAAAAATCACAGTGTTTAATACAGTGTACAAACCAATACTAACTTATAGATGCGAAATTTGAACTTTAAATAACCAGACGAAGTGCAGAGTACAAGCCATAGAATTGAAATATTTGAGAGCGGTGAAAGGAGTAAACATACATACTATTTTGCAAAATATTGAGATACAACAATTAATGTGGTTTGGACACGTAGTACACGTGAAGGAAGAAAGACAGATAAAAAGAGTATGGTTAGCAAAAACAACATAGAAGAGACTCGGAGGTAGACCAAGAAAAACATAAAACAGTGTGATAGTGGAAAATCTAAATAAAAGAAGAGTAACATGAAATGAAAGAACAAGAATAGTAAGAAACAAAAAAGAATGGACAAGCTTTATTTATAAGAAGGGCAGGCTACATAGATTGTACGTTGACTGAAGTGTAATGTCTTATTACCCACTGGGTAAAGAAGATTATTGATTATAAATAAATAATAAAAATGCCTTTATAATTAAGCCCGTTAAGAGAAGATAAATTATAATGGCAATACTAAATTTAATATTTGTAAAACAAGGTTAATAACATTAACTATATTCATTGCGACATTCTTGATTTACACCCCCTCATATAAATTTATTTATTAAACTTAATCTTTAGATTACTCAAATTATAAGTTTAATTATTTATAATTAGAATTTATGAGCACATTTTCACAGGATAATAATCGATGCACCAATTTTAATTGCTCCGTTTATCCGATCTGTTGTTCGGCGCATTTATAATCTACTCAAAGTAAATAAATAATAAGTAAATTTTATAATGGTTGACATGACATGTGGGAAGATATAGCCAGCACTATCCTTCCGGCTAGTATTAGATTAGTGTTGTTTGTGCTAGGTGGGGAGGTCCTGTGGTCAACTTTGCTGAAGTCTGCGCGCGACTGGTGTATGGTTGGATAGCTGCCCTACAAGGTCATTTTCATGTCCTGTTAGATTATGGGTGTATGCCTCAACATGTGGAATTTTCAACATACGTGATTTCTGGTATTTCATGGAGCGTTTTCCAACATTCAAAAGGTCCTGGTCTAAAATCTCTGCAATATTTTAGTGTGAAAGGCTTTGATGCAACCTCATAGTTGAATTTCATATGTCCATATGGGTTTCAGCATTACTTTTTATCAGAGCAGCTTATTGGACCGGGAGAGCTGTGAGCGAGGTCCAAGCAGCCAGTACATTTTTTTGATGTGGGCGCTCCAGCTGAGTTTTTCATCAAGCTGCATTCCAAGGAATTCTATCTGTTTTCATCGGCAGCGATGTATTGTTGAATGTAGTTTGTGGACAGATTATTCTTCTGCCGGTGAAGGTAATTTTCGTAGATTTTCCATTGTTGATTGTTATTTTCCGTTTGTTGTCTCGTAATAGGTCGAGGTGATGTTATAGGTGTTCTGCTGCAATTTATAGTGTCTTGCTAGTTGCTAAAATGGCCGTATCATCCTCAAGTGTAGCGATCAAAGTGTTATTAGTGGTTGGCAAGTTGGAAGAGTAGATCAGAGTGCGGGCGCAATTTCACAGGAGCCTGATAACTCGTTCTTGATCCTGACGTTAAAAAACCGCTCTTTGAGAAACGATTTTAGCAATAGATAGATTCAAAGGAAAGTAGAGTTTGATTTTGTACAACAATCCTTTATGGCAGACCTTATCTAAGGCTTGTTTTTTGCCCAAAAACGCAGCTGCACAGACCTTTTGGGCTTCAAAACACTTCATGATTTGATTCATGATTCAAAAGGTTTTAGACTGAAACCTCTGCAACATTTTGGTGTGAGAGGTTTTGGCGCAACCCCATAATTGAAATGCATATGTGCATACGGGTTTCAGCATTACTTTATATAGTAGCAGCTTTGATGTATCGTCGAATTGGTAAGGTCGTATTAGCTGGTCAAGGTCTACCGCCTCCTTGATTCTTGTAATAAACAATCTTTCAAAGATCTTAGACATTAGGTATAGGAGGTTTATTGGTCTGTAGAATGTAGGTTGCTTGGGAGGTCTTCCAGGCTTAGCAATCAATGATCTGAGCAAACTTTCATTGAATTGTAAAATAAGCAAGTTTCAAAATACTATTGTAGATGGTGCTGATATTTGCAAGATTTTTCTCTTGCAATCTGAGGCTTTTCAAGGATTTGCGTGTTGAATTTGCTAACAGACTTCAACTGGAGAGAATGCTGTGAATGGTAGGTGCAACTAACCCGGAACGTCCAAAAATATTTCGATTTTGGTATCATTCTTATGTTCTTGAGAAGGTGGAGATAGGCGGCTGTTATCTAGTTTTCGAGTTGGTGGGCTTTTTGAATTTCTTTGTTGCTTTCCATATGGTGTGATGCAAAGAAGAGAGTTGTAAAATGTAATTTTTGAAAAATTTATTGTGTGCTTCCAATAATGCGGTATGCAGTTGATGAACGAGTCTTGCCTGGATCTTGTTCCCTGCTATTTTTTTCGAGATCTACGTTTCTCTATAATGAGGTTTCGTATGTAGTGAGAGATGTTAGTTACTCCAGGAGTGCTCTTTGTACGAGTAAGAGTGGCTTTCCATGCAGCTTCCTGGAGCATGGTGGTTAAGTATTGTGTGGCAGCATTAAAATCTCGATTATCTTAATTCTAATAACTAAGTTGGAGCCTTCGGCCGAGTTCTGAACTGATCCCAATCTGTATTTAATACAAAGTTTTAGAGTTAGGTCTTTGGTGATTATAGTTGTACTTATTGATGACTGGGGAAATGTCTTCATTTAATTCTGATTTGGTAAAAATATTTACTATACCGTTGATAACTACATAGTCCAAAAGGTCCGGATGTTTGTGTGGATCGTTAGGGTAGTAGGTAGGTTCTCCAATCGATAGATAATTATTGTTCTTGTGGATTATTCTTAGGAGGTTACGACCTTTTGGATTCATTAGTCTTGAGTCCCAGGATGTGTTTTTTACGTTTCAGTCGCCTTCTACTAAGGATCTGGAACTAAGAGACCTGAAGAAATCTTCGTATTTGTCACTTGAAAGAATATGCCTTAGAGGGTTGTATACAGCTGCAACTACAAGCGGGTATGAGAAGTGTGAACTTGTATGCTTGCACTTTGTATTTTTTTTTTGTTTGGTAGTGTTGGGCTTCGTGAAGAAAAATTAACAATCACAGCTGAGCTAAGATGGGCTAGCGTAGGATATGTTGTAACATGGTATCTTTAGTGCTGTCCTGTTCATTGCATTCGTTTCAGAAATAATAAGTATGTCTATTTGTTGTAACTGTAAGAAAGTTATTACCTCTGAAACGTGATTAGCAATGCCATTAGCGTTCCATAATGCAATCTTCAATAAATTTGTTAATTTTAGGCTAAGTTGTTAATAACGACGAAAAACATGTTTATAATCATGCTATTTTGGATTAAGAATTGAAAGAACATTTTTTTGACTTCGAGGCGAAAATATAATAGCCTCTCATGGATGTTCATCTGGTGGGCAGGATTTGATGGTTTGTTATTTCTATGAACCCAAGTTAGAGGATAAGTAGGTAGTTTTTTGGTGAGGCGTTGGTGGTCATTATGGGGTTGTTATGTTGATTTGGAAGAAGAGAAAAATCATTTATGTTTATAGTGGGAGATGGTGTTGCGAATTGATTTTGCACGTTTTTGATTCTTTGGAGGTCTTGATAAATTAATAAATTGTCAAGCTTTTGTAGTTAGCCGGATCGCCTCTATCACATAAAGCACACTTAGCTTGGTGTTGGGATCTTTCTTGCATGCTGAAGTATTGTGTCCACCGAAAAAGCACACAAGCGAATAACTGCCACTCTTGAAGGTTATTACTACGTCTAAATAACTAGATGGTTACTTTTATAGTTTTGCACTTCTGCGTGAGTGCTTATTGCAGACTTCTATATAACCCTCATACAGAACCCTATCTCCCAGGAGTCGGCTGTGACACTATTCTCTTCTTAAGGCCATTGTACCTTAGAACTGCAATGACCTATAGCGCAGTGTCTCAGAGTTCTATGTGTTCTAATAATAGAAGCAGCAGTAAACCGTAAAAAGCTCTCGGTTAGGGTTAGTGTACATTTCAGACTTGCTGGTAAAATAATCTAGAGAAGCAAGCGTATCTGGTTTCCGTCATCTATTAGCGAGGACGGACCAGAAATGTATTGTTCTCATTTTCTTTGAAATTTCTACCTTTGAAACAATTCGTTTAAGTATTTTTTAAACTTTATCTAATAAAACCGCTCTAAGATTATCTGCCTGCTCTATTAGTCCTAAAGTGTTCTCCTCACGCTTCATCTTGTAGATGATTAGATCTTCTAAAAATCAACTTGGTATTAATAACCGCGATTTTGACATCATCAATGTTTTAACTTCAATTAATCTTATTGTACCCAATAAGCTGTTAATATAAAGTTCAGGGAGCTAATTTTTTTTGTTGTATTTTGCTCTTTGATGTTTTTCTTCCAACACCTCTTTCAATTTTGTGTCAAGTTCTTGCTCTCGCCGTAAAAACACAGAAATTCATGTCAAATGGCAGACCTCTTCTTGTGATTGAAAATGCTTTACTCTATCAAAGAAGCATTTGCTTTTGCTTCTGAGTATTCTATTTTTGTTTTAAAGTTCCCCAATACCCTTCCGTGTTATCCTCTAACTCATCTATAAAACACCGTAAGTGTTTCTGTGCATTTATTAGTAATGTTTGTCATGGATGTTTGGAATGTTCTTTCACATTTGCTTTCAATTTTTTATTTTGAAAATATGTTTTGCCTTTGTTTGTTTTTGCTTTCAAATTTTGAAAATTTCACTTGTTTATTTGCAGTTGCTCTTTCAATGTTTTGCTCAAACTTCTGAATTAATTTTTTTGCGTTTACTTTACCTTTTGAAACTTTATACTTTAATTTTTGTATCGATTTTCTGGAATGATCTTCATATTTACTTGTAATTTTACTTTTGAGCTTTTAAAATTGTCTTTGGTGTATAGTTGTACACCTTTTAATGTACTTTTTAATTGACATTTAAAATTTTTAAAATTTGCTTTTAGTTCTTTGCTCATATTTCTAGATTATTTCTTAGACGTTTTTGCTTACAATTTTTTCTTTATTCTGAATATATTCTCCGTTTTTGTAACTTATCTTTGAATTGTGTTGTTATTTTATACTCTCTTTTAATTCTGCTCCCTTTCCAGGAGTATTTAAATCACCACGTAAACCGTGTACAACCTCAACAGTCTGCCACTGATTCTTTTGACAACATTGACGTTTTCTCATTATATTTTACGGTTCACCCTTCCTTTTCCTAGACATTGTGGTGTTAAAAATAGGAATCTTATTAAAGCTCATCTAACATGGCAGAAACTTGAAATGATGCGTTGGGTGTTGAGTGGTTTCTGAACATGCTAAGATTTGTGGAGTTCTCTCTGACTAGTTGTGAAAGGCTGTCAGAAATGTAGAAGAGTTTATAATCTGGCCCAATCGAGGTGGTCAAGCTGGAATAAAGTATGCTCCAGTTCGCGCCAAGGAGTTGGTTGGAGATGTTAGGATGTTTCCTGGCCTCTACATTTAACTTTTTAGGATTAAGTCCCTGCTTTTGTTTTCTAGAAATCTCGGCATGAGAAATATGTGTCCTACTAAAACGCTTCCAATCTGAAAAGACCTTGAACGATTTCGTAGGTGTTTGGTGACTCCTGAACATTTAAAAGTTGGTGAATAATACTGTGTTACGACAACTTTGAAAATATTTGCAGCATGCTTCATGGCCACCAAAATGGTGTACAAGGCTGCCAGAGATGTAGATGCATCTATATTCTAAAACTAACTTGCAATGTTGACCAAATTCAAGTGGTCCAGATGTATGGTAATGAAACTGCTGTAGTGCGTGCGAAAATAAATGAAATGACTTTTGGGCTCCACACTTACCACACCTGGGGCTGGCTTTGTAATAGCCTTGTACGTGACCAAAATACTGGCAACTACAGTATTGGCTGATGTCTTTCCTCTCCTTTGAACACTCCAACGTAACAGCTAAGTCAAAGACGTCGCGCAGGTTACACATTTTGTTCTTGTCGCTTCGCTCCAATTCAATACGAGGGACCTTCCTTATCCGCCCAAGCACAAGTCTATTTTAGCAGTTGGAACTTTTATTCCCCTTTTCAGACATGTTTCTTTTGATCATTCTTCGTAGGCTTAAATACTTAGAAACCTACTTGTCAAAGTTTCGTAGTTGTGCATAGACGCACTGAGAAAATTAGTGAAATCTTTTCTAGTGAAGTACGATTTCTAAGAGCTAATTGTTAGAACATTATGGATTATGATTATAAAATCTGATTAGCATTATGGAATGTTCAAAATTTTATGTATCACAATTTGCTAAAAAACATGTACAGTTCACTACTTCAGTAATTCAGCCAATTCTTTGCTCTCCAGAAACTTTGACATAATCAAGCAGATTTAAAATACTAAAAATGCTGTTAAAATATAAATTACTATCTCAAGATCAATGCATCAATGTAATAAAAAATTATTTTGGAATTTTTGGAATTAATAAATCTTGAATTATAAAACTTATGTTCTTGTGCCCAGTAATATAAATATAAGTTGCATTTTAAAGTTGAAAAGCCACATCTGTGTAATTCGTTTAGATTTAGAATGCGTGTTTTAAGGTTACTCCGTCTTTAAACCGAATGCGAAAGCACCGCATTACGAAAATGGACTTCGTGGCTTACTGCGGCTTCGGCCAACAAAATCCATTATCCACTATAGTCCGCGAGTTTGCTGATATGTTACTAATGGAGCTGAGATTACGCTCGAATTACGTTTGGGTGTCATTATACTGTTTGACATTTCTAAATGCATCACGTCTTATCGAGTCTGTTTTGCATCCCAACGATCCTAGTCTAATTTATCTTTCCGTGGATTTCCAGCTAACATTAAATTGCTTTCTGCGTTACAAATTAATTCGGTTTATCTAGTTTTTTGCAATTGAAGGTAAAAATCCAAACATTTAATGTACTTAAAGTTCGAAATTCATAAATATATCAAAAAGAATGCTCTACATTTTGGAATTTGTATATTGTACACCATAAACATGAAAAACTATATATAAAAAGTAAACATAATATACTAAGTAATAGCAAAATGGTATACTTCAAAAGTTCAAAAGATACGAGGGTAATTTGAATACACCTCTGTTTGCACACGCGCGATAAATGGGGGGATAGCGATGCTCGTCCTATAGAGAAGGTTATGTCCTAGTTTACTCTTTCGCTAAATCAATTGAAAATGAACACTGCCATAAAAATCCTGTCAAATGTGACGTTCGTGCAGTAATACAATATTTGTGTGCGGAAAATTTTCGGCAGCTACGATCCATCGTACGTCAATGATGTCACATGTTTAAAGATAGACAAACTAACAAGAAGTGGCCGTCCATCTGTAGTTAGTGATAAATTTATGCAGAAAGATGTCTATTTCTGAATAGAATTGTAACCGACGATAAGATCTGGGTATCGTAAAAAATGCTGTAAAGAGACCCAGAGAGTTTTTTGTAGACAAAATTTCAAATCTTGTAAGACGTTATGACATAACACATTTGCATGGTGATTATGTAGAAAATTAATGTGCTGTTTTAGGTTCCTAATGTGTATAATAAAGATTCTGTGTCAATGTGTGACTGTAATTGATTATTAAACAGAATTTCTTCCATATTAACGATCGTTGATATTATTGTAAGAAATTATTCATGCGAAAGGCTATTCGGTGAAGGAAAATACCTCGTATATGTACAGGATGATTTATGATTGTTTGATAGAGAAATCTTTGATATTACCAAACACAGTTTCGTTGAGACTTAATATATCTTCTTTTGTTTAACAAAATCTAACTAAACATTTCAAAAATTTTGTTTAACATTTTCATAACTGCGTACTAATCTTATTAATAATTTTAGAAAAACTGAGAATAACTTTTCAAGATATTTATGTCCTTAATGAAAGGGCGTGTACTTCTGTATCGGTACATATATTAAAATTAAAAAGACACCGAAAAAATTATCACATCGTTTGTACAAGGATAATATGCAAAATCTTAAAACATTCCACATTTGCCAAACTACATCCAAAACTTGGACTACCAATAGTGATAAATGGCACCGAAGTTCCACAATCAAAAGAATGAAACATTTAAAGATGCCTTTGGACCCAATTGATAAGTGAAAAAATCTTGTCTCTCAATTGATAATAAATAAAAAATAAATGAATATGAGACTTATATAGAGTTATAAGATTTTATTATGAAGTTTTCACACTCTTGTGAAATCTTATTAGGTATGTAACTAATCTAAGCCTATATCAAAATCTGAAAATATCTAATAAAATGTTTATTACCAAATAGGCAACTTGCATTATTATTGATAAAAAAGATAAAGCAATAAAAGGGTGTAACCAGTTTTTACATGTAACATCTGAATTATAACGTATGCCCTTTTTTTCTCTGACGATGACATTTTTAACACAATTATTTTAAAAAATGACAGTCGTTTTTCCCTTTCAGTGTTCAATAAAAATATTTGTTTTAATTGGGCTGTCTTATGTGCATGCGCAATGCTCTATTAACGCAAGTTAGCTTCATATAATCATCAAAATGGCAAAATGAGCCGAAAATGCGACCACAAAGCTGCTTTACTAAAATCTCTTCGTTAATAGAAATTATTTCGTTGGCTACAAAAAATCTAAGTTTATCACGTAGTTAAAAAATATAGGACATGCCAACAGAATAACTGCAAGCGATCTGAGCGCAAGAGAAGTGATGAATTCGTTTGAGAATTGAAAGAGAAGGTCGATTGGGATATTGTGCGGTGCCTTACTGATCTACCAAGTCTACCGGCATACCAGTACCTGTACTACAAGTCTTTCGTCCTTAAGAACCGCCAACTCTTAACTGGGAAAAACAAGATGGACATCGAGTTAAAGGACCAAACACCACTGAACGGCATCAAGAACGACAGACCTGTTTTTAAGATTTATTTGGCAAAAAGAGCTTCATCCAGTAAAAGAAGGTAAATCGCAAGGATCGTTGAATTTGCTAAAGCGCCTACTGTCATGCATACAAGGTTTTGTCCTCTGTGATAATGCTGAGACTTGTAAACAGCAAAGGGGATGTCATGATAATCTACTGTTTTAAGAAAGACCTAAGGGTGACCGCCGATAGCTATACCAACGTACTGGAGACAGTTGTCAAGCTCTAGATAGACGAGGTGGGCGTTGGGTGGGAGTACGTATTCCTACATGATTTCAATTCAATCGATAAAGCAAGGAGAACCCAGGCAGGGCTATACAAAAACTTGTATTGTTATTGTAACTGTAGTAAATTGAATTTAAATTTTTTTTGTAGATTCACCTCGACGACTATGTAGTACAATTTAATGTTTGCAGCTGTACTAAAAATTAATTTTTATATATAATAGAATGTCCCAACCAAGAAAAGTATGTCATTTTAGGGTTAAAATAGTAATACTGCCCTAGCTGAATAACAATATCTTAACATCAGTTTGATCGTCTGTTTTCCTTACATTTAACTTTTTTAACGGAATGAACCAGTACAGGGTGTCCCAGAACTTCGTGTACAAACGTCGAGGGGAAGTAGAAGACATCGTTGGAAATCATAATTACGTAGGAAAGCATGGGCGGAATTCGTTTCACAAACGCCGAGTTGACGGACATACATTTCATCTACGGCCTAGCCGATAGAAATGGACGCGCTGCTGTTCGGTTGTATCGGGAAAGATATCCAACGAGGCGCCACCTAAATCATCAAACGTTCGCTCGGGTACATCAGAACCTTGCGGAACGTGGATCCTTCACAGCCACGATGCAGGATACTGAGCGGCAGCGAACAGCACGAATACCCACATTCGAAGAGGGTCTGTTGCATGCTGTGGATCAAAATCCCGGTACCAGCGTACGGACGCTTGCCGCTACCACCGGAACTTCTCGATCAACTGTCCATCGCGTACTTCAGGGCGAAGCCTTACATCTCTTTCATCTTCAGATAGTTCAGTTCTTACAGCCGAATGATGACCCACGACGTGTCGCGTTTGCGCAGTGGTTTTCACAGCAAAGTGCGGGAAACACACAATTTTCCAGTTTTGTTATGTTCAGTGACGAAGAGGTGTTCAATACGCATGTAGGCAACCCACACGGAACCCGATTACGAGCCGGACAAGAACACTTCGCTGTTGATGTGTGGGGGGCAGTTTAGTTGGGCCATACATCTTACCATTTCGACTAGTATTTCGTCTTTCTTCAAGAGGTACTTCCGGAAATGCTTAACAATGTCCCCGTACATGTTCAGCGCAGAATGTGGTTTCAACATAATTGGGCGCCATGTCATTACACAACGTATTTGTACCGGACATTTGGAAAAAATTGGATTGGGCGTGGCGGTCCCGCCGTTTGGCCTCCCAGATCACCTGATTTATCTCCTCTTGTTAATTTTCTCTGGGGTGCCATGAAGAACATTACAACACGCCCGTAAATTTTGAAATGAACCTGGTGGCACAAATCTCCATCGCTGCTACTACGATCAGCGAAATGCCAGGCATCTTTGTGTAGGTGTTGTGCGTGCATTAATGCCAATGGGCGCAATTTCAAACACTTCCTGAGATGCTTTTAAGTCATACATTGTACTTCTTTTGTTGTGTAATAAAGCATTTTCCACTACATTATGTGTTGTGGCTTTATTGTGTCTTTGTGTTTCTTTATCACGTGAGGGCAACGTTTCCGCCCACACTTTCCTATGTAATTATGGTTTCCAACGATGTTCTCTACCTCCCCTCCAAGTTTTTACACAAAGTTTTGGAGCATCCTGTATATCTCAAGACAAACTTTACTAATAGGTTGTACTCTTCATAGGTCCTATGCTACAGCAATACTAATCTTTACTAAAATAGTGGTAATTGAGATCCAAATGATAGCGACGTCGAAGCTGAATATAATGATAATAGTGATGATAACGAATGGGATAATACGCTAAACCTTTTAGTTCTTAAAATATATCTAGAAGCCTTCAAGACATGATAATATAGACTTCAGATCTACAGAACTATATTTCCTGAATTTAACAGCCTCTTACTAGAGATATAAAAATACTTTTAAACTGCATAAATAATCCATAAACAAAAATATTTCTAAAATTTCTTTCCAATGCATCACCAAAAGATCAAAAATAATATAAAAAATTAAAACAATCTTAAATTGATTGACTATTATGAAATTATGATGGTGGTAACTAGTGTTACTACCAAGTCTGAACTGCTATTGCGCAAAGTACTCTCACACTGACAATTCTACAATTAAAAATACAATGTCGGGTGATGGTTATAAACCGCATTATTATTATCCTAAAACAACACCAGAATGCACTAATATTTATTATGTCGCATAGCTTCTGAAGTATTTAAAACATACATATTAAAAAGTATAACTTCAGTTAATGGCAAAAGTTTGTGTTAAATACTCGAGGGTCATATCTCTTTATAATAAGTGAAAGTGATTACAATTTTTTTTTACAAAATATAGATAATAACTGCAGTAAATTCCTTTGTTACTTGTAATAAACTGAAAGTTAAAAAATACATTTTGGATTTCTTAGTGACTTTGGCAGAAAATTTGACTAAACATGGAAAAAGGCAAATATACAGAAATACCCAACATAAGACGATTTTTGAAAAGTCAGAAAATTATGTTGAATGTGGGTGATTGCTGAACAATGGAGAACGTGGCTAGATGTTTATTAAACAAAATTGGAAAGCGTACAAGAATTGTTTATAGAACTTGTACGCCACTTTGCAACAATTGATCGACTGCTTATCATATGTAACCACATATTTTTGCATTTCTATAAAATAAATCACTACAATACAGTATTTTTGTATTTTTGTGTGTATTATTTCAAGACTATCGCATTGAAATGGACTAATACGTTTAATTTTTAAATAATTAAAAAATAATTATAATGATAACACACAAATATGGATCCGTCGTGAAAAAGTTATCAAGACTATGCAAATTTTGAATAACATGTTTTCTTTTCCAAAAATCTAAGACACTTAAAAAGTGAAGCCGCGGAAATAAATACATCCACTATTTCATACAACTCACAATACATCTTTTTCAGCATGACAAATTATAATAAAGCGGGCACATTTTTATTTCACATTTATTATTAGAGCGTTACATCCGCACACTTTTTATCTTTACAAATTGAGGACTGAAAAGAACGCATGGAGTTATATACAGAGTTTAAATAAATGTGCTAGCTGATCTCTAACTTGAGGCTCATTTTGATTTTGTTTCTTGTGCACGTTCTTTTTGTTCCTTGCGCTTATTACCGTCATAATTTTAGTTTTATTTTTCTATTCTATCTTTTCTATTTGTATCTGTCCAACTCTGCTTGGGACAGTTTCTAGTTGGATTGAATAACTCAAATTCTTTCGCTGCCAATTCCAAGCCCGGACAAGAATAGAAAAAAGGTTGATAAGCAAAGATAACAACCTACCCAAAACAATAATTACACAAAAAACTGTTAAACAAGTGTTTGACAATGGACGAATAATAAAGAAGAACAAGACAATTAGGGAAACTGCAAAAATTACCTATTAAGTGTT
The DNA here is from genome assembly GCA_036346155.1 of Sinelater perroti. NCBI lineage: Eukaryota > Metazoa > Arthropoda > Insecta > Coleoptera > Elateridae > Sinelater > Sinelater perroti. The sequence goes on along the minus strand of JARFIY010000111.1, from coordinate 6,159,568 downwards.
GGAATAGTCAATCATGTACATATGTAAATAAACACAAGATTGACATATGCGCATTATCAAAATAAAAACAGAAGGTAAAGAAAATAGAAAATATAAAAACTATATGCTCTCTTACACTATCAAGTATAAAAATAAAAATATACAAATTGAAACCAAAATACTAATACATAGAAAATAACATCGCTTGCATTTGAAAAGGAAGAACAAACAAATTAATTAAAAAAACTTCAAGTATTAGACAGAATTACGGACAAATCATAATGGAAAATTTTAACTTTAGAATTCAGACAAAGATCAGGATAGGCCCAATACTTCAGCAATCTGTTAATCCCAGAATAGGATAAAATTTCAGATACTTTCCAAGACAATGAAAGCAGAATTGGACGCAGTACTTAAGATAATGGTAGATTCATCAACTGAAGGGGGAATTGGAAGAGCTATTAAGCGTCTAAAAGATGATAGAGCTCCGTGTATTGACTACATTACGACGGAGATTAAGAAATTAAGTTAAAAATATAAATAGAGGTTTTCTTTATGAAAATACCAAGGAAAGGCAACTTGCCAAGATATTAACACTAAAGAGGTGTTGCAATACTCTAAATTGTAACAGTACAGGATAGAAAATTAAGGAATGAACAATGTCGTTTTAAAGAGAACTGATCACGCGTACATCGCGTAGTAATATGAATCATAACAGAATAATCTTTAGACTACAACACATTATAAATGGTATTTTTATCGACTAGTCTGTGATACCCTAAACAAACAACACCATACGATGCATCGTGTGGTTGATTCTCGGGTGATAAGGCCGTGGTCAGAGTTCAGAAACTCTTGACGTTTCGTCCACAACTGCGGCGGACATCTTCAGAAGAAAATCTTCTAACACCATACGAAATAAGAAACTTTTATTTAAGATAATTAATTGAATAAAAAAAGTATAATAAAGAGTACAAAAATATAAATGAATATGGAGTAAGCCAGACCACAAAGTATGCCATTAATAATAGAATATCTTATCTTTTATTACCTGCCTCGGTTCTTCTTGCAGATGGCCATTTGTTTGAAAAAAATTTGTTATAATATAGTTTGTGAGTGCTTGTCGTAGATTTTATCCTTAACGAAGCCCTAAAAAAGGTTTAACTGTGTTATACTACATAATCAGCTGATTAAAGTCCCCGTTCAGAAAAGTATAGCGCCATCCTGTTGGTTAAAAAACTGCCATTTTACAATAATGTACATCATTCACTAAAACGGCCTTACTAGCCTCATTCTAAAAAAAATAATGATACCACCAACTCAAAAAGCAAACCAAACTGGAACTCGTTAAAGACGAAGAGCTTTTTAGACTATTTCTCTTGGACTCTTGCTTATTTACATATCTAGTGATGCCAAAATGAGCTTTATCAGCCAGCGTGAATTTTTGCATCAGTTGGACTTTTTAAGCCTTTCAGTCTAGACCTTTGTACAATATACGATGCAGGTTAATTTGTGCAATTGTTGCAAACGTCCTGAAATCTACAAATTCGGATCCTTTATCGGGCTGGCCGAGCACTTTTTGGGTTCCTTACATTCGAAAAACTCGATTAGTTTCAAAATAGTAGTTTTTACTACTCACGTGCCTAATGATGACAGCTCTAATATTAATAGATGAAAATGGTGCAGCTTTGAAAGGATACATCTCAATCGCAGACCCTTCATTATTGCTGGGAGAAGTGCTTCAGGAGACTACATTTTTAATATTCTAGGTTTGTTAATTAATCTTCAATAAAATCCATTCCCTTATCAAGTTATCGAGCTTAATTAGTCGTCTATTAAACAGAGGTTATTATTTGGGGGCAAAAAGTTAATGAAAGCTTACTGCTAAAGCCAATTTAAAAACTAAGCCGCGGGCTTCATGAAGTGCTGAAACCAATTAGGGTTTATAACTACTGCAATTTATAACGCAAATTTATCCCGAGCTTAAAAGTTTTAAAAACTTTCGGCTGCAGCTTTCAATTGCAGAAATTTTTAACGTTGCCGCTGTAGTTGTTTATTGTGAGTAGTAAAGTTAGTTTTGAAATTTACTTCCTAATAATGCACATTCGCCATTATGGAAACTAATTTTGAAACTTATTTGTAAAGTGTGGTAGCTTAATATATTCCATAATTGTTTAATTAAATTTTATATTTTGGTAAATTGTCTGAGAGGGTGCTCGTATGTTGCCTTTCTGCAAAACGAGCTTTCACTAGTACAGGAGAAACTACTACAAGTAAGAATACCTCATATAAATTTAACATTTTTCGATAGTCCTTTGGTGATCATCTTCATCGATTACCAAAGTCTTTTATGAGGTCGTATGATATGGATAATATTGGAAGGTTACAAGCACTATTCTTTTGCAAGGTTCAAAGCTTCAATATGTATGAAACTTAAGGTTTACAAAGCAAAAGTAAATTTTTGCTACGAAAAATCCTGTTAATCCTGTTAAAACATCAGAAACAGCATGAGATCTCTACATACTTGCATTAAGCTATTGTAAAGCTCAGAGTTGTCGAGAAAATCAGAATTTTTTAGGCTGTGATCCGGGAAAGCTGAAAGGTCGTCTTATGTGCATGCGCACTCCCCTATTAAGTAACACAACAACTTAACTTCAAGCAATCAACAAGTGAGCCGAGAATATGATCGCAAAGCTGCTATATTCAAATCCCTTCGTGGTGAAAAATCATAGAAGTTCTTGTCTTCAAAAAGACCCACTCACAAAATACCTAAGAAGTACTAGAAATCTGACCATCGGGAGGATGCAATTGGTAACAGGGCAACAAATGATGAATTTGACCGCAAATTAAAAGAGAAGATCATTTAGGATCCTGGGAGAAACATGGCTGACTTGGCAAAACAAAATGGCGTGATGAGATCGACGATTATTTTAGCAGTGCACCAAGACCTGCACTACGAGTTTTTTAACTTGAGGAACCACCAGCTGTTAAATGAGAAAAATAAGGTAGACGTAAAGTGAGAGGCTTAAGTACTTCTGAACGGTATCAAGCAACACAGAGATTCTGAGATTCTTTTTGGACAAAAAAGTTTTATCTAGAATAAGAACATCGCATCTCTAAAGTATCTACTTTTTTATATATTATTATAACAACAGATATTATATATTAAGTGATTACTAATCATGGTCTCTGCAATCCAAGATTCAACAAAAAAAAAACATTTTGACCATAAGGCCTCCCATATCGCCATCATGGGAAATCCTTGAGAAAAGAATAACCACAAAATAAAAGCAGTCATTAGCTTTGCAACATGAAATGTAAAAAGCCTACGCACAACAAAAAAATTAAAAACCTCACAGTTGAAATGAAACGGCTAAAAGTTGGATGTTACGATTGTCATGGGCGACTTTAACACCAAAGTAGGTCAGGGAGTAGTTGAGGGATATAGAGAAAAATATGGACTAGGAACATAATCAGAGAGGTGATCGACTTGTTCAATTTGCTCAGTCTAATAAAATGGCAATCATAAACTTTAAGCTGCCAATGCAAACCAAAGAGATACAATTTTACGAAGTCAGATTTTATAATATCACAAAGATTCAGATACTGTATCACTTCGACAAAGACCTATCCTGAAATAGATATTGGCTGCAACTGTGACAACAAAAATGAAGAAATTAAGGAAAGGTGACGAAAGAACCGTAGATCTCAAAATATTAGAAGAACCTGGAATAAAAGAAAAAGTTAAAACGAAGATAAAAGACAAAATAGGAGAGGTAAAGAAACAAAACAAGCATACAGAAAACTTGAACGATCAATGGAAAAACATAGTTAAGATAAGAGAAGTAGGCAAAAAAAAACCTGAAATCCCAGAATAAAAAACACAAAAGCCGGATAACAACAGAAATACTTACTTTTATGAATAAACAAAGACCGTATAAGACGACTAACCTAAAAGAATACCTACTAATAAATTAGGTAATTAAAGTAAAAATAAGACAGGCAAAGAAAAATGTTTACATAAACAGTGCCAAGAGATAGAATAATACCAAAAGAAACATGACATGTTTAACACACAAAGAAATCAAAGAAATAGTAGGAACCAGTAAAAAGAAAAAAGTAGACATGCTCAAAAAAATAATGGGGATATTATAGCTGACATCAAAGAGAAAATGAACCAAATGTATAAAAATCTATTCAAATATGAAAACAAAGAAACAATTATCAGATGGATTATAAAAACATGGGCCCGGCGAAGAGATTGCTCTGTAAGCAATCCCAGAACGAACTTAAAAAAACCTTTCGATTTCGATTTCGAATTTCGGGAAAATTCGAAATCGAATATCTCGAAAATTATTCGACATAGAATTTTTTCGACTTCATTTTCGAATTCAGCGTAAAATTTCCTGTAAGAATCACATTTAAAATCGTAATTTCGATAATTTTCGAAAACCAGTCGAGATAGAAACTTTTTGATTTCGATTTTGAAATCAGCTTAAAATTTCCTATTAGTTTTTAAGTTCGTTGAAAATGGGACGTGATAGTGGTCCGATAATAAAATTTCTCTGTAGTCGTTAATAATTTAAAACTTGGAATGCTCCATGGCTACGTGTTCTCCACGCTACTCTATGGAGTCGAGGCTTAGACTATAAAACAGATTCACTTCAAGAAAGTTGAGGCTTTTGAGATGTAATGTTACAGGAAGATATACAGGGCTTCCTGGACAAAAAGGGTAACAAACGCAGAGATATTACAACTATTAAAGAAAGACTATGAGATCATGACAACTATTAAGAAACACGAACTTGAGTATCTGTATCTGGAACATGTTATGAGAGGGGAAAAATACTATTAAGAAACATCAGGCAAAACTAAATAAAAAAAAGCGAAGTGTTAGAAGAAAAAGGCTGTCCTGGTTGAGAAACCTGCGGGAATGGTTCAACTGCAGTTCCGGTGAATTATTCAGAAGAACCGCTAACAAAATTAAAGTTGCCCAGTGATCTCCAATCTCCAATAGGAGAAACCTGGAGAAGAAGGTATTTAGACTCTGACCGACATCTGAGTGCTGGATTGATACATAAACCTAAAATTGACTCTAACATTTTAACTGAAGAACAAAAGAAAAATTTTGTGTCAATTTCTCGTGACCTCAAGTCTAGCCCAAAAGAACATAACTTTGAGACTTAAAAATATACAGATTGTTACAACGAGCGCTCTGAAAGATAGTCCATTTCAAGACTTATATACGAACTACTAAACGTAGCAAAACCCCTGACAAGGGCGTATTGATAATCGAGGGTATTGTTTAGAACAATATTAAGTGTAAAGAAAGCTCTAATTAAACAATTTTTTCGGAATCATTCTCATTACTTTTCAACCGTATTTTGTCTATTAAGAAAAGGACTGTTCCAAAACTACTGCGTTGGAAGATACCACATTTGATAGAATGGAAGTTCGATTGGAATTCATTGGGTTAAACTGAAAAGTTTTTGGCATTTAAAAATTATTAAATAGCGTGCTGATAGTCGGTTGGACGTAACATACGATGGTAGATAATTTTTAAGAAAACCATAGCTTTTCAAAGCAATTGTTCTATGATCAGATCGTAATCTGGAGCCTTAAAAAGCGATGAGGCTCATTTTGACTTACTTGGATATATTAGTAAGCGAAACTGCTGTATCTGAGAGGATTCCTTTTGGAGATATAATTGACTTTACTGTTTTAAGGATAAAGTAAGAAATTTTTTTATCGTTACCGGACATCATTACTGCAACACAACAAAAAAACTTTTTGGTTTTACACACTAAAGAATTAATTTTGAAAAATGTGGTTTCAACCAGATAGTGCGATATGACACAGAGCGGGAGACAGCATTCTAAGAGTAATGTAGTTTGGCCCCCTAGGTTACTAGCTTTAAGTTTCTTCGATTTCTTTCTGTGGGAATATCTTACGGGTCACGTTTGCACTACCAAACCAAAGACAACTAAAGATCTCAATAGAAATATACGGGGAGAAACTCAAAGCCCCATCTGCGTCTTGAAAATGGTAACGGAAATTGTGGTTGACAAAGCTTGAATCTATGTCTCCAGAGGAGGACGCTTATCAAATATTAGATTCAAAACTTAACTTTAGACTTTACGTAAACAATTAAGTATAGAAATATTAATGTTATTTATTTTAGGCAAATAATATTTAGAAAACAAATCAATTACTTGTATATTCCTCACAAGGTAACTCACTGTAAACATAAAGTTGAGTGTAGTACTAAATGTCCAAGATACAAATTCAGTGTTCTCTTGTAACTTACATGCAATCTTTGCTTTCTGATCTTCCCTCGTATCAGCACTCTGCCTAGAATTCGTTCTCCAGTAATTGCATTTGCCGTACGCCAAGTGGGTTTTATTTCTGCCTTCGCCAACGAAAGCCTATGAAAATTATATTAAGAAGTATTTAGGCGCAAGTAAAATGTAACTAGATAAAAGGTTTTGCAATGGCTGCAGCAATCCAAAGTATTATTTAATTAGAGTGGTAACAAATGTCATGTATTTATCTCTTAACAAACTTACTACATCAATCAGTTAAGATTAGTCTGATGGCTATTCAAATTTTCCGTCTCCACTTTATACAAAAATGTATTAACTTAATCTTTTCTTGTCGGGACAGTTTAATTTACCACCAGTTTATTAACCATAAATAATGCCATAGTTTATTATTTTCAATGTTTCGTAGCAGCTGTGGTGTCGAATAGTGCCAAAGCGGCAATGAAACTTCTTTTTTGCTTGTTAAAAGGGTTACTGTAATGGTTCTCTAATTAATTAATAGCATATATTGTGTGTATTTGAAGCCGTCTATAATAGTAGGCACTTCACTCAATCCCGGTGAAGGTTATGAGACAAGATAAAACTACCCATTTTATAAAAAAAAAAAACAGAGTAGAAAATTAAGGTAAATCAAGCATCAATTGTGCTTGTCCCAAATAGCTCCGATCCCAAAAGGCTTTAAGTAAGATGAGCTAGAGGACTCAGATAACCTTGACTCAAGTGATTCCTTACAAATATTGGCGCAACAAACTGTTTTAAATAGATTACGTCTTAATAAACCACAAAACCTGAGTCAACCGAGACGCATAACTCTTTTGTGTGACTGTTAAGGGTCTACTCACATCAACATTAGTTTCCTCGTATAACTTGGAAGTCTTTTAATATCTAGATTAGAACCATAGATAAAAAAATTTTAGTCGAGCCCAATAATTCTAACAGAAAAAATATTCACAGCACCTACTAGACACTGAATCAATCCTTTTATAGAACTCTTCCTGTTTAAGTATCACATCCGTCTCCGTATAAAAAAAATATTTTATAGATGAAATGGAAGAATCGCAAAAACTTGTTAAACCACCAAAAGTTCTACAGCCATTATCAGATATATGGAAAATTAATTAATAGTAATGCTGCATTAAGGAATATTGACGATGTGTGGCAAGCAATTATAATAGAATTTGAATTGGTGGATCCCCTACCATATCATATTTGAACTATAGGATAAAAAAAAACACAAAACCGGTATACTGTGAAAATCTCAAATGTAGCAGAAGCTTGTCTTGGTTGCCTCTTAACTTTATTCACCGTGAAAGTTGTATCGAAGAAGAATTATCGCCAGAAGTATAAAAATTCTATCGAAACCACTGCCATCATATCTTCTCACTTATTATATAAAAGGATACACCTACAAGATGTGTTTTTATTAAGAAAGAAAGTGTCGCACGTGCCATAAGAAAACTCATTTTAATTCAGTGTGTAAACAGAAACAATTATCAAGTTTGCCAGAAACTTCCTTTTGTATCGCTATACCGTCTAGGCCCTTAAGCTCAGCGTTATGCCAACATCAACGTCATTGTTTTCAGCAATTTTCACCTCTTATTAATAAGGACTACTGCAGTCGAACAACCATACGTAATATTTTGGCTATTCATTACAAGTGTTGAAGCAGATGTGGTGCGTTTTAGCGACTTTCAGAAACTCAGATTCAATACCATCACCGATGTGACACCTAATACTATAGATGTAACAACTGATAAACAAAGTTTAAGACTAACAGGTAATCAAAGCTATCCTACAATTACACGGCTTCACTTACCATATAACCATTAGGATTCAATATTCCAAGAGTTCGAGTCTGCCCACAATAATAAAACTGCGTAAAATGGAAGACTTTTATAAAGATAGAAGTTAATGCTTGAAACAATTTTATCCATACATTGTAGGGCGCACACTCTTCTATTTCACAGGTATGACAAATTAAATTCTTAACTAACTCGATAGTAAAAGAGCCAATCGTTAAATCCGTATCTGTTGGCAAAGCATTTTATTCGTGCCACCCATAGTTGTCTTTAAGAATGGATCCTACGAACTCCGCATTACGGTAGATTTGTGCGTCACCCTGCCTAAACCGCAAAAGTTTCGGTTAAAACAATTTTCATCGTAAATATTAGTTTATAGATGAGGATAGTAAGAAAGTCTCCATATTTATTAACCTATGAGGTAGCTATTACTACCAATGTAATAAAGTTGGTAGTAGTTGGAAACAAGTACAATCGGCACTATAGCAAAACCCTGATAGGAATTGGAAACCGCCATTCTCTCCTTCCTCGGACTAATCCAAAATATGAAAAGTTTTATCGTCGCAGTCGTATCTAATACAACCAATTTGCAGCCTTCTTTTAACAAAAGCCCTTTAGAAATGGAAAATCAACTAGCAAAGTGATTGAAATCTATTATTCAGGAACACATTAGTTGTAGAGCGTTTGCTCACTTTCACCTCAGACAATCAGTCTACTTGAAGATTTAAAGTTTAAAAGTTTAGTCTGAGCTGTGACAACAAGGTCTTGACGGAACGAAGAAGCTACTTAAAGCTGGCCCACGATTAACCACCTTCACCGAATTCTGCTACAGTGCTACTGAAGTAGAAATGCTGGACATTGTATGGGCCGCTAAAAAGCGGTGTTTATTTTTGGTAAAAAATTAGTTTTAATTACTGGTTGACTACAAAAACTTACCATGCCCACATGCTACTTAGAAAACTAAGCACTAAATAGTAGTTATATTTGCCAGATACCCCACCTCTAAACCTTGTGACATTAATTCTAGTCTTTCACGACACGATGACATCTCAAATTTTGCTGACCCCATCCTCTAAGGAATCTAAAAGCATCCAAAATATGCTCTAAATATCAAAGTCTTTGTGAACATATTCAACAAAACTTTGCCTTAAGAAAAATTTGATAAAAACATCCACCCTTGTGGAAATACGAAAAGGCCTATGTACAGTAGATAATTATAGTTCTCGGAACCGGTATCTTAATTCTAGCAAGTCTTTATCAAATAACACCAAGGTCAGGAGCGCTACTTGAGAAGCATTCAACAAGTCATGCATTGGTCTAGGCTTACCAATGACATTTGCGTTGTGGTTAGAACATTCTAATAATGTGCCAGCTTGTATTGAATTATATTCATGGCTAATTTACTAGCACACCCCTACACTTTGCATTTATAAGTCCAAATAGGATGAAGTATATATTTATCCAGCCTATACAAATGTAGACTTTTATTTGTCCCGGATATAATTATGTCGCTAATAGCAATTAAGGACATGTTAAGTGCCTTAAAATCAAAGTAACATAAACTAACTTATTTTTATTAAATTTTATGCGGTAATCCCATAGATCATGCAAACACACAAATAAATGAAGATAATGATATAGTCATAGAAGAAATAAATAATGATAATGAACAGGAAAATTCAACTAACGCTAAACATGAATGGCAAACTCTTAAAAAAGGAAAAGAAACCCACAACAACTCAATCCTAGTAACATCCAACCTTACCAATTAACCACATCAAACAGATATGAACTCCTTTAGCAGGAAATAACCACCAACGCTAATGATAACCACCCGCCCAAAATCCCAAAACCTCCACCAATCTACATTCACGGTGTAACCGATTATAAGAAAATGATAGATAATTTCACCCAAGTGCTTGAACAAGAACAATTTTATAGTACGGCAACATCCAGTAATACCATTAAAATTAATCCCTTAACTGCAGACTCCTACAGAAAATTAACGCGACATCTCAAAGACGAAAATATAATACATCACACCTACCAACTTAAGGAAGATCCAGCACACAGGGTGGCCATCCGAAACATACATCATTCTATCCTGATCGAGGTCATAATGAAGGAGTTAGCAAGGCAAGGTCATCATGTCCGAAATATAATCAACGTTAGACACCGAACAACTAAACAGCGTCTCCCACTTTTTATGGTAGACCTTGAACCACGTGGTAACAATAAACGGATCTTCGACGTCAAACATATTGGGAACATAATAGTATCAATCGAGCCCCCCCGAAAGAAAAATCTTATACCTCAATGTCTGAGATGTCATGATTACGGACATACCAAAACATATTGTAACAAACCTTTTATTTGCGTCAAATGTGGAGGTGGTCATCAAACATCTACTTGCAAGAAAGATCCTACCACCCCAGCTAAGTGCCCATTATGTGGCGGCAGCTACCCAGCCAATTACAAAGGTTGCACAGTCTATCAGGACCTTCCAAGAGCCAGAAACACACCCTTCAAATGAACAGTAAATAAGCATCGCCCGCATCAAGTGACATTTACCGCAACTGACTATCCTCCTCTCCCAACGCCACTTAGCAGTCCCCCTAGCGAACCCCAAGGAATCCAGCCAAATGTTTCAGTCAGTCAGTTCAAGAAGAACTACCAACCCATCAAATCCTGACCATCCCACAAACATGCATGACACGTTCTCAAATTATCTCCTCGAATTCAAAACAATGTTTTCCCAACTCTTACGCCAAAATATGATGATCTTAAAGATGCTCTCTATAGTCATAAATAAAATAGCTTCAAAATGACAACTTCACTAAGCATTGCACTCTGGAACGCTAACGGAACCACAAATCATCTTCCTGAAATTTCTACCTTTCTACAACTACAACACATAGATATAATGTTCATCTCATAAACGCATGCAACAACAGAAAAATTTCTAAAAATTCCTCACTATAGTATTTATTATACCAATCACCCAGATGGAACGGCCCACGGCAGGGAAGCAGTAATTGTCAAAAACACTATAGTTCACCATGAATTACAACACTATCTAACAGAAAAAATTCAAAGCACAATCATTCAAGTCCACACCCTTCCATATCCACTTGTTGTAGCAGCAGTTTACAGTCCTCCACGACATTCCATCTCACCTGACGAATATGAAGAGTTCTTTAGATTGCTAGGAAACAAGTTCATAGAAGGAAGCGACTGGAACGCAAAGAATACAGCCTGGGGGTCGAGACTAATCAACCCAAAAGGACGCAACCTTTTACGAACAATACAAAACAACAACTTTGGATACATCTTAACTGGAGAACCCACTTGTTGGCCCAGTGATACGAATAAACTCCCCGATTTATTAAATTACACAGTCACAAACAGTATAGCACACACCTACACCAAGGCAGAATCAAATCAAGATTTATCTACCGACCATTCTCCAGTCATCGTTACTCTTAGCACTACCATAATCGCTAAAGAATCGTCTCCACGACTCTGCAGTAAATATACAGACTGGGATCAATTTACGAACTACCTAGATGAAAACCTCAACTTGGCTATTCAAATTCAGGACAGTCAGGATCTCGATGTCGCTACTTAGTACTTGACCACTATGCTCTAAACAGCTGCCTGGCTAGCTACTCCTGCTCCTAAAACTACCAATCCCGAAGCAAATAATATTCCTCGTCATATCCGAGACCTTATAGTTAAAAAACGCAGAGCTCGAAAACAGTGGCAGCGAACACAAACCCGATAAGACAGAACCTCCTATAACAGACTTGTCTACCGCTTGCACAATGCCTTACTGGAAGTTCGCAATGACTCATTCAACGATTACCTATCTAAGCTCTCTCCAGACGACGAAACTCTATGGAAGAACTCTAACGAAGAAACTCAAACAACCGATAGTAGCACTACCACTTATCAAAAGACCCGACAGTAGCTGAGCTAGAACTGATAAAGAGAAGGCAGATACATTCGCAGCTTATCTAGCCGATGTATTTACGACTCCCCCCCCCCAAGGGAATCACGATAGCAACGAAATCGACTCCTTCCTGGACGCCTCCTGCCAACTTCATTTACCATCGCACCATTCTCTCCAGCTGAAGTCCGTCATGAACTAACACACACCAATAAACGAAAAGCTCCCGGATACGACCTTATAGTAGGAGAACTATTACACCGCCTTCCACGCAAGGCAATAGTACTTATCACTACCATCTATAATAGCATACTACGCTTAACCTACTTTTCGATGCAATGGAAGTTCGCTCAAATTATAATGATTGCTAAGCCTGGAAAACAATCTCACCAATCCTCTTTCTATCGACCAATAAGTCTCCTTCCTCTCCTATCCAAGACGCCTGAAATACTATTACTTAAACCAACCAAAGGTACAGTTGACCTTGATCAGATCATACCTTCCTATCAATTCGGTTTCCGTGAGCACCACTCGACATCAAGGTCACCGAATCGTCACTCAAATAATGGAAGGCCTTGAAACCAAAAAGATCTGTACGACTGCACTCCTAGACATAAAGCAGGCGTTCGACAAGATATGGCACCAGGGACTGTTACACAAAATTAAACTCCACTTTCCAAGCCAGCTCTATTTGCTATTTAAATCATATCTCGCTGATCGGCTATTCCAAGTCAAAATCAACAACACGGTCTCTGAGTACCACCACATTACATCAGGAGTTCCGCAAGGCAGTGTACAGGGGCCACTCCTCTACCTACTTTACACTTCCGAACTGCCAACCACAAACGACAGATTGCTTGCTACATTCGCGGACGATACTGTTATTCTAGCAGCTAGTGAAACACCGCAGGTTGCAACCAATCGCCTTCAGCACCATCTAGACCTACTACAGGACTGGACCAAACATTGGAGGGTATCAATTAATACTGAAAAATCCGCCCAAATAACTTTTACCACCAAACGAGCAATCTGTCCACAAGCCAGATTCAATGACACCCCCTTCTCCTGAAAACTGAAGTAAAGTATTTAGGGCTGCATCTCGACGCAAAACTCACTTGGAGCACCCATATTCAAGCCAAAAGAAAACAACTCGATCTAAAACTGAAGAAAATGTACTGGTTGCTGGGGCCCCGCTCTCAACTTTCCCTCACAAACAAACTCCTTCTATACAAGGCCATATTAAAACCCATATAGACCTATGGGGTACAACTTTGGGGCTGCACAAAGGCCTCCCACACCAAAATATTACAGCGGTTCCAATCTAAAATCCTCCGCCTGATTACTAATGGTACATTCGGAACGATACCCTCTACACAGATCTGAACATCTCAACTGTTGCATATGAAATCCAGAGACTCACTACCACCTACCACCACCACCTCGTAGAGGACGAAAACAACTTCATCGATCAGCTGTTCAACCCACCTACAATTGTCCGTAGACTCCAGCGAAATTGGCCACAGGACCTCATCCACTAACTTCCACAGCCATAACATTAATTATTAGGGAGAATAGCACATGACATGTAATATTCTATCATTTACTTATTACTCAATTAAAGAGTAGATTGTAAATAAGCAAGAAATAAAAAAAATAGTGAAGAAAAATTAACAAGTTTAAAGAACCCCTTCATTTAACGTACTGGTAAATCAAAGAATCAGAAGTTTGGTATTACAGGGCAATTCAAAATGATGGAATCAATTTCATATGGCTATATTCCCTAATATAAATGATTTACATAGCATTTCAATAGAATACCCTAAAGTTTCGAATATTACCGCTAAAGAGCTCGCAGCAATGTTGATTGTGAAGGCCAAGAGCAAGATGGCTACAAGATGCACAAGGTTTTTTACGCTTTTTATTTAAAGTGACGAGGCAACGTTCACCTAAGTGGAAAAGTAAATAGACATAATATTTGGATATAGAAGCTACAAAACCCTCATGTAACACTGAAACGTGAGATGGATTTCGTTGCCTTAGCGAGAGAAATTGTAAACCTTTCTTTTTTGATGGTAACAAGGTTATTGGGGTAACGTATCTTGCGTTATTTGCCTATTTCCTTAAATTAATGAGGATTCAGAAAACTTCATCTTCCAAGAGCATGGTGCTCCACCCATTAGCATCAGGATATTCGAAATTTTTTAAATAAATCTTTACCTCAACGATAGGAAAAGAAGACTTGGCACATATATTTTAACCCTCGAGATTTCCTAATCGTATACTATATTTTTTCTCGTGGAAGTTTATAAAAGAAGCAGTTTATGTACCACCTCTACCAAAACCTTTGGACGACTTCAGAAACAACTGTGGTGAACTCAGTGACGCAAGACATTCTTCATCGTGTGTGGGGTAAATTTTGCTACCGTCTAGATGTTATTTGCGCAATGAAAATTCAATGTGTGTAATTTATAACATATATCTTACTAGCTTTAATTGTGAATTAAACCTACAAAATTGAGATCATCATTTTAAATCACCCTCTATAATGATTAATGTCATCCTATTGAAAAGATACCTTTGAAATTTGGGGTAAAATCATCAACAGGATTGGCAAAATTTATAATTTGAGCCTTTATTCCAAATTACCCCAAACTCACATCCCTTCCGCCATAACATCTCTTCTATAAACTGCATAATTTTAAAATAATTTGTAAAAAATTGTTTCTCTTTATCTGACAAACATACAAATTACTAATCTTTGACCTGGCATTGCTAAATATACATTGTTAATATTATCACCAAGTGCGGGAATATAACGAGATCAATGGTTCTAACAAATTAAAATAGAAACCTTAATCTCTGACAACTTTTGTGGCTATTTAATAACTAAAATAAAAATTATATATTAAAGTTAATTAAAATAATGCAGTGAAAAATTGTTATTTACCACCTAATGCATGCCAAAACGCCAATTGGCATTTTTTAATGTACCAAAATTTAACATCCAGCAATAATTTAGAAAGCATGTATTGACAAAATTGGCAACTTTTTATATAAGCATAAATACCAGTCATGTACATTTATGATAAAAAAATCACTCTGGATGCGTCTGTAGCTTTCGCTTTTCATCCGCATATAATAGAAAGGCGACAAAGGAAAAAGCGCGACGACGGCAAACCACGCCGTTGTAGCATCGATCGCAAGGTTTTGATTTATGCCCATACGCCTTTTTTGCTTTCAATACGCAGCATAAGTATGCGGTGCAAAATTTTGATGACAATTTCCAATGACTTTTTGCCGAAATGTATCCGATATGAAAGATTTTGCGAATGGCGGGCGCGAAAGGGCAGGGATAAATACTTGAAAGGTGGCCGACAGTGTAAGATCGTCAATTTGAGGTTTCACTAGCCAGCCTACCCTTCGAAAAGCAGAAGATTCGATTACGCTTTAATAATATTCCTTTGTGGTGGAATCAAATTTGGATCTCGCGTGTCCGTCGCCTCAAATAAAAATACTCGGCGGTTTATTCTAGATTCGCTTTAATGCGGTGTGACCTGCCAGCAGCAATAAAATTTGTTACTAAACTATAATTTTAAATTATTTTTATTATATGTGTAAATGATATTTTGAACTTTGTGCCTTTAATTTCGTCTTGTTACTACAGGTGGTACTTTTTGTACTTATAATGAACAATCTGATGAACAATATGTAATTTGTGATAATATGGGAAATAGCTTTAATATTGACATCTAGTTTATTGATAAAAAAAATAGTTGCCATGCGGCACAGAGATTTAATTTAATTTCGCACATGACCAAAATCTTCTAAACGATAAATTTGGTAACGTCGCATTGCTGTGTACTTGTTGGATCTTTGTCAAGATTAGTCTGACATATGAATTAACGTTAGTGTTTGAGTAATAATGACGTGATTAATTTTCAGTCTCGTAATTAACTTTAGGACAGCCATGACACTATTGGTTTTCTAATATCTAAATTATAATACAATTTGGCTTTACATTTCTCTACAAATTAAAATGCACAGAAACAGCAACAAACATTTAATGTAAGTCAAATCAATAAATTTCCTAACTTACCAAAAATTTCAGCCATTAACCAAAATAAAAGCAATGACAAATACTCAAATAAAACACCACCCCCTCCTTAATTTTCGCACACAAACTTAGTATTTATCAGAAAATTAGAGAAAGCCTGAATGATATTATGGAAGAACACATACAACACCAAAAGTATGGTTGATAACGTGGTCAAATTTAATGTACATCACTTGATATATATAAAAACCAGCCAGGCATTTCCAAAAAAATATCGTTATTTATTAAACTTATAAAATAATTAGGATGGTGAGTATAGAGTGGTCCTACGTCTTATACACCCTACATTTAAAATAGCTAACATAGAAGATAATAACGATTATCAGAATATTTTTAAGGCCTATTAATTTAGCTTCTACAAAAGCTTTAAACCCACTACATCCCTTGGAGAAGTATTGACACCAGCCATCAGAGCTCGCTTCAAAGAATCAACGTTAGACTGTTATTTTGAGCAAAATATTGTCCTCTAAAACTGTTTATAATTTGTAGTCTGAAATCTGGACCACCAGAAGGCCAATTCTCTGGTATTAGAAAATAAGTTCATCAAAGTTGTTGTTCAGCCAAGTTTGAGTTGATCGTGCTTGGTTGATCGGTTTTGCTAAAAAATCCAAGGTTCACCTTAAAAAATCGTGCGATTCAGAGATTTCTCTATACCTTCCAATACATTCTATTGGCACACAGTGCCCGAAGCTTTGACTTCTTTTTGAAATAAAAATGAATGTCCATTACTCCATCATGACACCCTCTCCACAAAACCATTACGGCTGCTGGATGATGACTTGTCTAAACTCTTGACAGTAGCTGCCATTTTGTTTGTTGAAAGATTCCTCTACTGTATTTTTTATCCGTATACAAAATTTTTCTGTGGCCATAACGCGCGTTCAGTTAATAATCACTTTGCTTTTTTCTTCTACCTTTCATTAAAACATCTGTCAGGAAAAGTCGTGGATGTCTTTTTTAAGTAGCCATTCCTATGCCGTGCTTAATAATACAAGACGTAGAAGTTTTGGAAGCTGGCATATTCCGAGACATAATGTGTTTACGAAAAGAACTTCGTTCAATCTGGGCACTTACGGCTTTGACTGCCTGAACAATCCAAACTGAATGTGGTATTTCAGGTCTTGGACGATCCTCAATACCTTCAGTCTTATTAAACAATTTTATAGCCCAATACACAAACATATGGCTAATGCCAAAAGGATGCAGAGTCTTAAATGTTACATTTTGTTTAGTTCGATATTTATGTAACGCTGATATAGCAATCCCTATTTCTTTGTCACCCCACTCCACTAGTAAATAACCAAACTTGGAACTTACAATTTTAAGACTTGACAATTGTAGATATCCTGATGCTGTGTAAAGCAAGGGTTAGTTTTATTTTGTAACAGTATTTATAAAATTACCAGCTTTACTTTAAAATAATTATAAAAATAAAAAAGCTCTATAGTAATACAAATCTGTTTCGGTGCCAATATTATAATCATATATTAAGGTGTAAAATTATGTAAAGTATGGTAGGCCATAAAATTCCTTAAACATCCAAAAAAAGCAAGGGATACTCTTGCTACACATCCTGAAAACTACAAAGGCTGTTTAGTCTACCCAGAACTACAAAACAAATTAAACAGAATATACATCCTCAAAGAAACAGACCTGCCTCCTACAAACGGGAACCGCACAATTTTCCTTCTCTACCAGTTTAAAAGATGTCGAATACTAACTACAGAAAAACGAACATAAATAAACATCAGCACCCAACTGTCATGCTTTTTAGAAGAATTTCGAACAACCAATGCAAAAATTAATTTGTACATGCTTACTGCTGTCATAAATAAAATAGTTCATTACTAACAAAATTCCTTAAAACTGCAATATAGAACTTAAACGACCTTCAATAGAAAAGGCAAGAAATTGAAATCTTCATCTTAAATAATATTAACATTCTTCTTACTTTTCGACAAGAACCCATCACTATCTTAACTACTACATTGAACATCCGCATAGTACGGCACATTGCCTCCATCATTCGATAATTTATAATGTACCATAAGCTACCCAAATAAAAAAAATTCTCGCAAACCACTTCATTGGAAGTAAACAAACTGCAAACCTAACTACAATAGCAGTAGCTTATTGTATTCTTAACATATATATATATAACATAATAAAAGCCAAACTATAGTTGGTAGATATTTTTTAAAGCAAAACATATCCAATTGAGCAGTAGATTGATAACCATAAAAGGGAGAAATTAATAAACTTATAACTGCTAACAATATAACAACCCTATATAACTATTCTATATACACATAACCTTCAATTCTGCTCTATCATCCGATTACACACCACTGGTACTTATGGTTAGTGCTACAGTAAATAGAAAAGAAATCAAACCGATGACATCTAACAAATGGCCAGACTGATGTGTTTTCAAAGAACATCTAGACCAATCCTGATATAAGTTTAAAAACTACTGTAGAGCTGGACAGTGGGGTTAAGCTCATAACTACTATACAAGGGACACCATTGTAACCTGCACCGCAAATCGAAAGTCAAGTTAAGAAAAAAAAAAGAAAAACCATGACAATTTGGCAACGATGCACAATATAAACGACAAAACAAAATAAAATCAATTTTCTAACAGGTTCAAACGAACGAAGCAAAAAATGATACGTTTTAACGGTATATAACTTATGTTTTCAAAGGCAACTTCTTCTTCTCCTTCTACCCGTCGCATTTTCTTATCAGAAGAGTCATGATCATAATGCATAGCTTCTCTCGTTACCATACCCTCCGGAGATCCGAGTTGGATATTGTTTTTAACTCCAAAATAATTTGTATTGAGCAAAACCATAATGACCCTCATGGGAGTAGTGCAAACCAAGGTGGGTTCCCAGTTCCTTCCTTAGACGAGTGGTGAATGGGTGGAAACAAAAGGGTATGGACCTGATTCCCTCAGGAAAGGTACCCTGTAGCAGGTCTGGTCACTTTAAAGACGACTACAATATATGGAAAGCTAAGAAGACATTTAAGTCTCATCCTTAAAAAATTACTAAAGGAAGGAGAAAAATAACCATTAAGGGGAGCAAATCTTTGTAATATTAAAACCTGGTGAACTATTAAACTAAGCACAAACTTATTGCTCAATTATCCTATTATTAATGGTACCTAAACCTCTAGAAATGTACTATTAAATCCGTTAAATATAGAATTACCACTAGATCATAAGTTCCAAAAATACCATTTTGGATTCAGGCGGGAATATTCTTCTATCCAACAGAGCCATCGTATGTCTCTCACACATCATTCAGAATTTTTTTAAAAATAAGAAGCACTGTAAAAGTTCACTGGCTAAAGTGAAATCGTTTCCAAATCAATATTACTTTATTTTTCATTCCTTCTTTTGTAATCGCCATTTCTAACTGAAATTTAGAAACAAAGCTTTGGCATCCCAGAGGTCTTCTTGGACAGCGTTTTCACCATAATCCTGTGCTTACTTTTCACTGCTGATATGTCAAATACACCATTCATATAAATGGGAACATTCACAGATCGTACTGCCCTTCCGTGCAATAAAGACCTTGTATGGGCTACAAAATTACTCCAAGAACACATACATATACTATAAGAATAATTAAACAAAGAGAGAGAACTACGGCAAATGAAACAAAGTCAGTAACTTTTATAACATTACAAGATTTTTAGATACAAAATTATTTTAGACCCCTTTTGGACATACTATATAGATGCGAGTTATGGGATTGCTCCAGCTACTTTAACATAGATATTCTCCAGAGGTTTCAATCCAAAACATTGAGAAGTCATAGATATTTCATGATAAGTGACGAACCTCACACTACATACAAACTCCAATTACAAAACAAGCAACCAGACCCAACCATTCAAATAACATTAAAGAGCCACTGAGGCTACAAAGGTACTTTTGGAAATCAAAGCGAAAATGGCCGTGAAATCTTCAAAATAATCTGAACCATCCAAAGTGAAGTAATTATGCTCAACCAACAGCTAGAGGTAATGCAAGGTAATTTCAGTGCCATTCTTGTCGGGTTAATAGGCTTTATTGATAAATTAGCTAGTGTAATTCTGACTACTGACCTTGAAAAATCAATGACTATTTACAACATTCCATCTTTAGTTTGAAGTTTCTTCTATAAATACAAACAAAGGGTTAAAGTTTCTGGCGTCGAACCAAATAAGGTCATTACAAACAACTTTGTATTTGCTGATATAATGATTCAGCGTTTGATATGCAACTATTCATCCTTGTACCATCCGTCAAAACACCGTCTATTTACACTGTCTTTTTAGCTTCTTAACAGTATAAAGTTTTTCTACCTTTTAATAGTGGTCTTCAAAGGTTTATGCCTTTATTCAACAGTAACAGAAAAGTTATATTAATTAAATTACCGGCCACTGTTAGCTATGACTTTTTTGGTCTTTCTTTTTTGAAAAACTCAATTTTGGGCATCTTCATTTTAGTTAAGCTGTTATTTAGCAAGGAAGTATAGTACTGATTTAAATAAGCGATGGCCAAAGGAACAAAGTCTAATAACTACGTTTAGTGTGGTAAAACACCCCAGCCAATCATATCACTTGGCAGCGTTGTTCCGTTGCAAGATCACTTTGTCATGCCTTTTAATGTATTGCAAATATTTGGTCTGGAAGGTTTGATCAAATGTAATTAATTGTTGCATTGACAGTGATTGTTTGACTCTGTTTTAACATTCATAGTACAGTATGCCTTTCTAGTCCCACTAAATACAGACCATTGCCTTTTCTCCATAAAATTTTCGTTTCAGCGTCGATGCTAAATGTTGACATGAGAAGAAATTCATAATTTTGCATTTGCAGTTATCACAATATATTCACCAGTAACAATGCGATGCAAAACCCCTTTCTCTTTTGCCAGTCAAGCAAAATTTTGACCATGGTCTTGGCTTTCGATGTCTCTTTCCTTCAACTTGTAAAACATCCATTTACCTTTCTTATAAATCTTCCGCACGAATTTAAAACATTTGAATATTTTTAATGCTTCTTAACATTTAGACAATAATTTTAAGAGATTGGAAGAAAAGAGAGCCAGTAGTTTTTACTAATAGAGTAAAAATTGTTACCCTACGGCAATAACAAGCTTAACAAAGCCAACAAATGATTAAGAACAAAACCTAAAATAGTAAAATCTAACGACCTTTTTAATGAAGAATGATTTTGTTTAGTACATATATGAAACTTCAAACAAAAGCATATCTTGCAAATTGTAGTCTAATTTATCGTTCACAACTTTAAATTGCACGTAACCCCTTTTTAATTTTTAAAATTCATTTTTATAATTAATCTTATCATCTGCAATTCAGAAAAATATACTCTTACTTTTTGAATATTTTTTTGCTTTTTGAACCTCGGTGAGACTAATTTTGTGACATTTGAGTTTAGTTATTAGATTTTTAAAAGCCTCTTTTGTATTTAAAGAGGTTATTATTATTTTTTCTATTTGTATTACTTTTCTCAGATTTAAATCCGTTTTTGTCTGTTTTCGTTTTCGTATGCTACTAAAACACGCGCAAGGTAAATTAAGCATAACAACACAGTGGTAACAGCGAAAAACATTGAGGAAACTGAACTAAACTGAGCAGGATTAGAAACGTAGATATGAGACTCACTACAAATGGAAGCACTAGTCACTATAATGGAAAAAACAATCAAATTGGTGCGGGCACGTTATGAGAAGGGCTGAAGGGAAACTTTCCAAAAAAAAATATAGAAGAAGAATAGGAAAAAAGAAAAAGGACAAACCGAGAAAGGCACCAGAGAGCAGATATAAGAAGGTACAAGGGGAGAGCGCTAAATGAGATGAAACAAATGGTACAGGACCGGAAAGTATGGAGCAAATAGACAAGCGGTTAAAATAATACACACTATACAGGACAAAAGAAACCAAGAAGAAGAAGAAGAAGAAGAAGTTTTCATAGGTCTATCCTTTCTATCTGTATTTAGGTTTTTGACACTTTCAAAAACTTCCCTATTTATTGTCGAATCAACCGTAGTTATTGCCATCAATTTTAATTTTGCAATAGCCTCCATACTCAAGTTTCTCTTTTTCCTCTGTAGTAATATCTCTTATCGCCGTTTGGACTCTTTACTTTTATTGTTAATTACTGTCTATATAAATATGTCTACATATTATTTCGCATTTCCGTTTTGTTAAACTTTATGTTTGAAAATTTTAAGCTTTATTATCTTCTTCAAACACTTTTTCTCTGCTCTTACTCCTAATGTTTCTTACAAAGATTCGCTAGGGTTATTACTTCAAATCTTTTTTTTCTTTATTGCCACACTATTTTTCTTGTAGTTTCTTCAGTTTTTCTTTACTTAATTAATTTGTCCCGTTTTCTTGTTCACTATGTTTGACGGCATGTCGTCTTCTTATTGTTCTTTATATAATGCCAATGTTAATGGTAATATTATTGTTATTATGCTTCTTTCGTTTTTCTTTTATCTTGATCTTGCCGAGAAAATCTGTTAAGAACTCTGTACTATGTGTTCTATTTCTCATCAACTCTTTCTTTTTACTCATACTCTTAGGTGAAAATTATTTCAATGTACCACCTTCCTATCTGCGAGCTTATTTTAGCTTCCAGTTTGTTTTTGAAGTCTGACTTATTTAAATTTTGGTATAATGAGCCTTCAACGGAATTTATTAAGAAGCTTTTACTTATGAACATTTTACATTGAAATGTTAGAAAGCTAACACTCGCAATGGTAAGTCATCAAACTCCTTGGACTAATCAACCATCATATAACTGCCTTACCATAAACTTTGCAATATTTTAATATCATTTCTAATGCAAATACAGTTTAGTACACATTTTCCCAATTACAGTTTCTTTATTAAGCTACTTCATATGCTTAATTAGAGGAGCAGTCCATCTAAAAGCCTTACCAAAACGGTTCACCTAGTAGCTCAGTATGTTCAAATCAGCTGCACTAACTTAGCCTTGTAAACATATCGGATTATTTGGTTATAAAATGTTTTTATTCAAAGATCTATACTATCTGTCAATATAATATTACATTTTTAATACGTCAAATCTTTAAAACATTTTTCGTATTATTAAAATAATTAATTTTAAAACTTTGGGACATTTGTTCATAAATAATTATTGTGCAAAAGCGTTCCCTTGTTTCGGTATCTTATTTGTATCGCTAAATTATGTTCCTGAAATTACTTGTGTCTTGACGGCAATGAGTTGAAAGCGTAGCACTGAAGCCGGAAAGCTTTCACCGCGATTGCGGCTAAAGTTGACAATTTATTAAAGCGCAGTAAAATGTGTAAAGTTGGGTAGCAGCGCAAAGCAAGTTATTTGTAAGCTCCGTAAGTATTAACTTCAGTAATTCTAATGCTGTGATAAATTTCGTATGACAGTTATGTAGTTAATTAACTGATACAAATACTAAGATTTAGATCAATAAAATGTGTTTCAAAATGAAGAACTTACTATTTTACAATTTGTACTTTATAGTAAAGAGAGCAGTTTGTAGGTCATTCCTTGTCGTACTCCAATTCATTTCTTAAAATTTGAACTTAAAAATGTAGGCACATGCCCGATCTAAATCTAACATTTGGCCGTTCTTCAGTACCACTGAACTCAAGTAATCCGCGAAATGAATATTAAAATTGTATATTTTAGGCAAAGTCACCATGTGGAGAAATGCTTCAGGCTTTCATTCAAGAACATGCTGAAAATCGGATTGATCTGTACAAGAAATTGCTTACGATTTTCGATTCTTTCACCAAATTGTTATTAGTGACCTTTAGTTTTAATTTGGCACCATTATATTATGAACTGTTTGGATTATTGACCCATTTTTGACCGGATACCACCTTGTCAATTTTCAGGAAGTAGAAGAATTGTCAATTAATTGGCTCTAAGCCACAAGAATGGTACCAATGAGGTATAGATAGTTAGATACTGCACAACCCGACGGAGTACACAAAGTGAAGCCTCTACTTGAAGTTGAATAAAGAACAGTATAGGAAGCATTACAAAATTTATTTTTACATGGTAAAACTACAGAATTGGACAAAAAATTGAATTTGTTAAGAATATCATTTGTAAAACGCGGAAAGATTTGTGCAGCATTTTTCAATCTGAAGATCATGAAAGTGATTTTAAGTATGCTATTTACTAGAATCTGCTAATAATTTCGCTTGAAGTCGATTTCCGTGAGCTTTCTATATAAAAGTGAAATGCAGCAGTGTGTCAGAAAAGTGTACGAGTAGCAGTGTGAAATCCCCATATTGTTTGATGCACAAAAGTTGCTGCATTGCTCCTACTGGATCATAAATTTATTTCTAGTGGTTTTCAGCTTGTTTGGAGGCAAACGTCCAAATTTCTAACAAATCGCCGCATCTTGTATTAACGCAATGCTCAAAATTGTGTTTTTTGGTAGTTTGATCGCAATAGATCAGGAAACTACAAAAATAGGCATAAGTATCGATTCTCCCAAGACGCATTTGTGAAGTAAATTGGTTGGATTGCTTGTTTGGCTGTACCATGAGCATTTAATCTCGATTTGGATCTATTAAATACCGCCTTTCGCAATCCACTAGCAAATCGTGAATTATTATGAAATCCCGACTCCGTGTAGTAGTGTAGAGAATTGTTTCATCCAGTTTCCTGTCCTTGAAACATTTTTTGAAACAATAGAAACTTCCGTACTATTGTCGTTAAGAAAAGATAACGGATGTTCGGAAAGTGTACAATTTTCGAATTATCAGACTTTTATTTTTTCCCAAAATAAACTTTTTTTATTGGTCAACATTTTTTTTCTAATGGGAAAATGATTGCAACCACAGATAGGTGAGAAGAATCATTACCGAGATGGAATAATGATGTTGGAGCATTGCTAAGAAAAATGTATTTCAGTTTCAGGGTAAAGGTTAGTAAATCTTTTTAAGGGCCATATAGGTTACCGATGCTTGCATAGCACTAAAATCCTGAACAGTGCCCACTAAATTTTTAGCTCTACTAACAAATCCTGCTTCCACATCCTCGTCGTGTCTCCCAGAAAATGCATGGCGTACAACGGGCGAATTTTTGGCATTTCAAAGCTGGAACATATCGGCTAAGAGAGTAAATTCCTATAAAAAATTATGGTCTTTCAGATTGGAGTTGGTGGATCAGGTTAGCAACCTACTCACCGTAAAAAATAATTAAGCTCAAAGAACCGGTGAAGGCTTCGGAAATGGACGGATCAAATCTTGACGATCCACGCGAAAAAACGGTTAAAGAATTGGAAGCAAAATAAAATACTAAGACTAGCGACATGAAACATTAAATCATTGAATAACAGAAACCACAAAATAGAAAAAGAAATAAGAGAACATGAAATCGGTATATACGCTTTACAGGTAACTAAGAAGAAATAAAAAGAACAGCCACTAATAGGAGATTATATTTTGGTTTACAGTGGGGTACCTAAAAAACATGAGCAATAGAAGAGGTAGCTTTAATGATAAAATAAATATTAAAAAATTGCATAGAAGATTGTCAGTATAAACCACAAAGAATAATAATGGTTACAATAAACACAAATACAAAGAAAATTTATTTGATTGCAGTATAGCCACCAAAAAAACGCAAAACGGAGAAAAGAGAGAATATTTTTATGGAGAACTGCAGAATTTAATTAACTGGACACCAAATAACGAAATAATAATTGTAAGGGGTGACTTCAATGCCAGAATAAGAAACACAGAGGTTTAATAAAAATGTAAGAAATAGAAACGCCAACCTGATGATAGACTTTTGCACCACAAGTAAGCTAAGAATTAATAAAACATTTTTTTAGCATAACAAACAACATAAATACATATTTGAAAATACACAGGGTCACAGATCTATAATAGATTACTAACAAATAAACAGAAGTATACCTACAACAAATACTGAATGTAAGAACTTTGAGATCACCTAATGTGAGGGAGAATTCAATATTTATTATTCTGTAAGTAACGAATGGAAATGAAATGTCAACCAATAAAAGAACTGCAAACAAAAATAAAAGTAGAAAGTTTACAAAAAAAAACTAATCAAAGGATTTTATTAAAGGAGAGTGGAAGAAAAAATAATAGCCAATTCAATAAACGAAATAGATAATATCAAAAACAACTAGAAGAAGAAAAACCTGAATGACTCGAAACTAAGACTATCAATAAAAATAAAAGATGGACAACCAAAACACCATTATTCATAAAGGAAATTAGGCAAAAACTCGTTAGAAGAAAATGCCTATATCAAATATTTGACAATTAAAAATAATGAAGACCACATAGACTACATAGGATTAAAAATGAAAATCCGCTGATAAGGAAAACAAAAACAGAGTACTGGGAGAGATTTACGAAAGGCCAGAGTCAGATTTCTACAGACAGCAAAGACAAATATAAAGGTTTATAAGCAAACAGGAGTGTAATAAAGAAATTGATTGAATACAAACATATTAAAAAGAAAATATTAGTAACGTGCCTAACAAACCTGTAAAAAAACGAGTCAAATAATATTCTACAAGAAACAACAAACAAAGAAGCAATAATAACAGAAGAAGTAAAAGAAGCATTACAAAAAAAAATCCCCAGGTGAAGACCAAATACTAAATGAAATACTCAAATATAATTAACAAAATTTTAGATGAATAATTTTTAAAAAAGATGATTTCAAAGATAACCTGCTAATCACAACACTAAAACAAACATATCGAAAGAATGATACATAATAGAGTGGTAAGAGTAGTAAGAAACAAGTCGTTTTTCGGTAGAACATAGGACGCATCATACAACAATGGCGCGATGATCTAAATTAGAGGATGGTTGAAGAAGTAATAGATAATTATGCCTATTTCTGAAATAAAAAGAGAAGAAAAAGAAAGTGTTGAAATATAAGGAAAATTATAAATTTGTTTTAAATATTAGAATAAGAATTTTTCAGACAACCGTCGTACGTTACATTTATAAAGTAATTTGAATATCCACACTTGTCCCTGCACAATAGTATAAAATAGGAAAATCCCACTCATTGCATCAGTGAAGGTTTAAGGGAATTATATCTATGTTGATTACATACATGCTATGTTACACTAGAAATACATTACTTGAAATTATTTATAATTTAGACTTTAAACCTACGATGAAGGACTTTACATTTAGCACGAATCAAAAATACCTAATAAAAGTTAATGAAGTCTTATCACGTGTTTATTTTATTAGCCACTCTCAAATAAATGAAATAAAACACCCAGGCATGCATCCTGATCAAAAGCTAACTTAGAGGAAACATATTTCCAGCAAGCGTAAATAACTTGACCTAAAGGTCACTGAAACTTACTGGCTATTCCGGCGGAAATCTAACAAAGTTTTACGATATAAAACCGTACTAAGATCTATTTGGGCATACGGACTGCAACTCTGGGGTACCAACAGCAACTCTAATTTGATGATTCTACAAAGGTTCCAATCGAAAACCCTACGAACCCTAGTGGACGCCCCATGGTACTTCATCGTGATCTTCGAGTGAGAGCTGTTAAAAGTGTCGTACGCAAAAGCAAGGCACCTCACTCTACTTGAAACCCATACCAACTCTCTTGCAGTGAACCTCTTGGACAATGGTAACTCATAGACTAAATAAGTACCATCATATAGACAGACCTAGTAGATCATTTCTAATGTTCAACCATTGTGCTACACATTGCATTTAAGTATATCTTCAGTATATTTATTAAGGAACTGTTCAGTGGAAAATCATCCTCAATGTTAGTCTAATTATAACTACAAAATTACTCGTTGCTTGACTGAGAATATTGTAAATCTAATAAATAAATAAAAAAGTCTCTCTAAAATCCGTTCTTCGCCTTTTTTATGTATATACTTTGGTCGCTAGCAATGGAAACAAGATAAAAACTATTATTGTTTAAGAAATGCTTTGATGGTTTTTAATTATTTTTGGCGTAATTCTATCTTCTCAATTGTTACATTTGTATTAGAAGTCTGTCGCAGGCAGAATGCTTATAAACGACCTTTATGTTTCACCCGCATATTCAATTACTTTCTGCCTTCCTGTTTTAAGAGCAGCGCTGTTTTCGATTCCAAAGGCGCAGCGACACATTGGGTGCCCTTACAACTCCTGCCGCCTTTATATAACTTCAAGTGTTTGTTATTTATGTTTGAGAATGCCTGAGTACGACGTCGTTCTATGCTTGCATTTATACTGTCTTTATCTGCATTCAAGGGTCCTGCTTCTGATTTCAAAAGAGCGAATAACACGCTATGTATGTGTATTCTCTGCACTCAATGCCGACAGAGGCAGTCGTCTTTAAACGAGCTCGTCACTTAAAGGTTAGCTACATGGCTTGAATACAATGTTATATAGCAAATTGTCAGTAGATTCTTGTTGTAGCTTTTGTTAAATTAAAAACGATTAGCAGGCAGCACATCAAGCAATTCTAGAGTAAAACCAAATTTATAATTTATAAAAATAGTTTATAGCTATATATTATCATTATTTTCCCCAAAACCCCGGTTGTGCCACAAATTGAAATGCGCTTGTAGTGCGTACGTTAAGACAAAACATGATGCTACAAGTCAAAAGATATCGATACTGGAATAGACAACAGAAACGGCAGCAAGTCATTAGTGTGGTGTTACGAGTGCAGTTGTAGACAAAGCGAATAACCATAGAAACGGACAATCATGAGCAGCGGTCCTTTTGTATTTTTATACGAACTTAGTAGGCTTGTGTAAAAAGACAGCATAGAGTCGCAGAATTCTGTCTTGTTGGATATTAGAGTTTAAAGACTGAGAAAGGCAAAAGCCGCAAGCCAGAAATCATCTAGGGCATGTCCAACTTAATAAAGCAAATAGACACTAAAGAATGCAACAGGTTGGTCTCGCGGATTTTTACACACCCTCATCTATGAGGACGTGAAAAGGACAAAGATCTGGTCCTAATGAGTTGTACATGCTGGTATATTTACCAGAAACACAAACATGTGAAGGTCTTTGGAGTGTTTAGTCACAGCAGACAAGTGATCGAAGAAAAACTCCAATTTATGGAAGAAGCTTTCGTGCGAAGAATATATGGCAGGAATCACTTATTTCAAAACAAATAGCAGTTGCCTCTAGAAATCAGAAAGAAGATCGTGAGAGTATTACCAGTGAAACACGCGTATCGTGCCAACAACGCGCGAATACATGTTAGTTGCTGCCACCATAAAACCTCTCGGATACATTGTGTTGCTCCTCATTCAATATCCCAGATCTTGCGCCAATAAAGAATACGTTTCGAGACAAAAAGTCCTCCTTCAACGTCGAGCTCCAGTCCGCTCTTCACGAGTGCCGTGCGATACCCAAAGAACAGTTTGCAGCGGCTACCGTAGCGATAAAAAATGTTTAATACACAATATTGAAAATAAAACAATTGCAATGGCCATTATTTTTAACATTTTAAGTATTATTCTAAACGAGTTTTTCTCCATCGTCATTTCATTGGTCTAGCAAGTCTTGGAGTCATGTCCTCTGTAGTCGTTTTGTGATTAGGCCATCTTTGTAAAGTTGGTCTATAGTTCGTTTTCATGGTTTGCTGTGGGACTCATTTGCAGTATATTTTACTTGTGGCAAAGGAAATCTTAAGCTCATTATAGAGTTACAAATTGTTTACATTTATTCTTAGTACTTTAGATACACATATATGAATGATACTGACTGATAACAGCTTCCACATCACCAAAGTTGGCACCGTAAGACCATATGGGTTTTTGTTGTTTAATTAAAGCTGTGATTTTCTACAGAAAAGTCTTAAGTACCTCGAGGAAATTTTAGATTTGTATATTTTGTTTCTGCAGTAAGAGACCTATTTAATGAGTAATACATCAACATATAATATAACTCAAGAACGCTTCTACTTTGTTGGAGAGATTGTGAGTTTCAAATTTGTGTTCATGTAAATATTCGTAATGATGTGCATTAAGGATATTTTGAAATATTTTTTTTGTATTAGGGTAATGGTATTAAAACCAGTTTGTCGGTTCAAAGTGTTGAAAAATTAGATGAATTTGATAATAACGGATTGTAACCGACTGGATTTTTTTAGCGTTTCGATAACTGTTACTATAGATAGTACCATATAAACTGTCGTTGAAAAAATTCTTTGTTATAAGGGTGTTCAGGAAAGGGAGCAAACCATTGTGTTTGGCTTTCATGGTGAATTTGATATTGGCGTAAAGATTTAGGCGAGAAAAAAATTGAGAAACCGTATTTTGTCTATAAGACCCAATAATAAAAGTATCGTTGCAATATCTTATGTAACAGACAGGTTTTACAGAAAATAAAGTAGACTTTCAAAATCGGTCATAGGCAGACGGGTGAAAATGGGGAAGTCACAGAAACACAATTGATTTGGGGATAAAATTAGTTTTGGGAAATAAAAAGGTATTGGATAAGCAATGGTTAATTAAAGTAAGTGTGCGGCTAGTTATTAAAAGTTGTAAAGTCTTAATGATGGGAACATTGGTAAACAGAGAGACAATACCAAAACTTTACGCATGGAAAAGGCTTTGAGAATTTCTAGAGAGTTTCAGACCTACGATAAAGTTTATTCTATAAGTAGCTAAAAGAGATCGGCCAGTTATAAGGTAAAATTGTGTGTAGAAGAACCAAAGGCAGTGAAGAGAGGTAAGGGAGTAGAAGTGTAAGGGAATTTTTGGTATTAGGAGATAAATTTAAGTTTGAATAAGGATATATATTTTTTCAAGGTAGGTTTTTGGATACTCCATGATAGCCCAACAATTCTAGTAAATCGTCCATTTTAGCAATATAATCTGAGGATGAAAATAATTGTAGCGTTACTCTTATCTGTCTCAATACTTCCGGCGATAGTCAAAGTTTATCTGTTATTTGAAAACTGTTGATTATACCACGTCATCTGTTACTTAACTCTTTTAAACAAACTTTTGTCAAACTATTACATTTTCCATGAAAACAGGCGAAACTTTCACGTAAGATTAAATAAAGACTGAAGCAGAGCACTCTTCCATGACTCATAATTATCCTTGGATGATAGAAGCTCTTTACGAGAATACTATCAAAACGTATAAGTGTAAAACTTGACCTATACCAACCAAGAGAACAGGCTGGATTTAGAGTAGGGTTTAGTACGAATGATCACCTAACAGTACTTAAACTACTAATTGAAAAATGCGTAGAATATAACAAGCCTCTTATGCTGATATTTGTAGATTATAAAAAGGCATTTGATTCGATAAATCAGCAACAACTCTTCCATGCTCTTTCGCAATGCCGAATAGACTCCAGATACACGGGTTTACTAAAATACATATATAACCACGCAACCGCATCAGTAAGATTACACGAAGACACCAACACATTTCAAATAGAAAAGGGTAAGACAGGGAGATGTCATATCCCTAAATTATTCACGACACTCTTAGAATATATGTACAAAAACCTAGATTGGGAACAGTGTGGAATTAACATCAATGGTGAACTACTAAACCATCTAAGATTTGCCGATGATCTAGTCCTAATCACAGATAAGATAGACGAAGCAAATAAAATGGTACAAGAACTCAAAGCTGCCTCAAAGGAAGTCGGGCTTGACATAAACTATACAAAGACAAAATATATGACAAACCTGGTCCTGAGCGATAACATTTCGGCAGATGATATAAAAATCGAACAAGTATACTCATACAAATACCTGGGACACGAGTTAACCATTGGGAGAGATAATCATACCCACGAACTGAAGAGGAGGATCAATTTAACATGGGCAGGCTACGGTAAGCTCAGCAACATCTTTAAATCAGATATCCCAATATGCCTGAAGAGGAAAACGTTCGATCAGTGCATACTCCCTGTTCTCACTTATGGGGCTGAAACACTAACATTGACCAAGAAAACCATAAAGAAAATAAGAGTAACACAGACGGCAATGGAAAGGTCAATGCTAGGAATAACACTTAGGGACAAAATACCAAACACCACAATTAGGCAGCGAACAAAGGTGAAAGATGCTGTGTTGAGGATAGCTGAGCTGAAGTCGAACTGGGCGGGACACGTGGCAAGACTGAAAGATGAGAGATGGACAAGACGAATGATTGAATGGAGACCCACACAAGACGCATTCAGAAGCAGAGGTAGACCACCAACAAGATGGGCCGATGATGTAAAAAGAGTTGCAGGAAATTGGATCCAGATCGCACAGGACAGAAACAAATGGAAGGGTTTGAGGGAGGCCTATGTCCAGCAGTGGACGACCTAGGCTGGGGAAGATAGAAGGATTGAATCACAATAAATATAACAAGGAAAATAACGATAAATAAAGTATATATTGTCTTAGATTCAATTTCTTGAATAATATATGGAAAAGTTGCTGTACGATGTTGGACCTTCATCCAAAATTGTCTGAAAAGACAAAGCTACCCTTACTTAAAAACAAATAAGCTATTTTTAAGTTAAATGACTTAGTTGATTCTTATCAGGGGTTATGGTGTTGTGAAATGATACCACTGAACATAATCGTTTTTGATTAAACAGTCGCTAGTGATGTTTGTCTAAACATGTTTCAGGAATTTGCTTTAGGCGAAATAGAGCATCTTCCTACTTTCTTCATGATGCGAGGGTTTATGCTAATAAGACTTTTCAAAACAAATATATTAAGCGAAGAGAGGGTGTTGTGTTCCCTACCGGTTCTCCATATCACACTCTAACAGGCTCATATTTGTAAATATACACTACAGTAAGATAAGGTTTATTGTATAAAACCATCAAAAATCGGTTAAAGACAATATCTAGCAATTTTAAGTAAAATTATTACACCGCTAAATCTGCTATGGTTAGAAAGGAATTCTTCAGCTTAAATCATTTAAAATTTGTTTCCACGTCTGACAATATGCGACAAATTTAGGAGCTTTTTTCTGGTTGCTAAGAAGCCGATTAAAAAATTGTATTGTAAAATACCATTCTAATAAAAAGTCAAAAATTGCCCTAATATTCAACAGTGGAATTTAATGATATTTATTTATTGTACGGAATCTAAAAAATCAAACAAAAGAACTGCTTGAGAATTAAATAAATCGCACTGAAACTAGGCGTGTTAAAGCTTAATAAAGAGATATTAGAAGCTTGATGATTACAAAGATTAATGATATCATTCGCCGTATTATGCACATTCCGTCGTAAATTTGTTTGTTGTAACAGCAAAACGATGTGTTATACTAAACGTTAAGCGTTAAAACCTGAACTAACGTTCACTTTACATGACGTTATCTGAACCTTCATTTACATAAATTTGTTGAACGTGTCATTAGTTAAAGTAATGCTTTATTTTAACTTGTGAATGATTATAAGATAATAAATAACACAACATGTAGCTCAACTTAAATTGAATATTATTATAAACTAATTTAATGGCAACTAATTACAGATATCAATTCATTAAACAAGGATAGAAACGTCTACTGTGTATGTGAAAAAGCTCGTGATTGAATGCACACAATATTAAAAATGGTTCTATTGCCCCTACAAAAAGATAAAAAACTTACAGGTAGAAAAATTCGAAAATTCGAAAAGAAAATCCTGAATTTATTATACATGCAACAGTTTAAGTGAGCCGAAGTTGTTAAGTAAGAATCTTTCTGACTGTAGAATATTTTATGTGTTTTTACCTATGAAGTGCTTTAAAAATAACCTCAGTTCTCGTAACGAGGATTCCTTTCAGTCTATTCTTTATTAGAGAAAATGGAATTTTACCACCGTAAAATTAGTAAT
Source organism: Sinelater perroti (assembly GCA_036346155.1). Lineage (NCBI taxonomy): Eukaryota > Metazoa > Arthropoda > Insecta > Coleoptera > Elateridae > Sinelater > Sinelater perroti. The sequence continues at coordinate 6,125,544 of JARFIY010000111.1, read as the reverse complement.
ACCGCACAAAGAATGCCTAAAGCCACACGTTCAACTGCAGCCAACAAGCTTTCACAATTATTAAAGAATCTATTAACACTAATTCTATAGTCGCATGGAAAAATTACTGTTGTTTTTCTACATGTCATTCAACGTTGATGAAAACAAAGATAAATCAATGATCATCGAAATTAAAGCACTTTATGATGCTGACACATTCTTATACCAATGATCTTGTTTCTCTGTTAGTTGTTGCAAAAGTTAAAGTATCTTTTGTGCAGAAAGCTCTTAAAAAGATAATCAATTTTTCCCGTGTGGATCTCCAAAGAGAATAAATGGAATAAGACTACAGTATCTAAGAGATTTAGTCTCCAAATTTGCAAGCAAAGCAAAGCAAAAAACTGAAACTTTTTGATGAATGAATCTCAAAATACAGAGATGTCACCAATCTTCTGTGGCGCGCTATTGTATGCGTTCTTAAAGAAACACGGAGGAGTTTGTACTTGCACAGTTGGAAATTCTTTTAATGTTTAAATTGGAAGGGCTGACGCTCTTACTGTTATCTTCATGTTTGAATTTTCACACAGCCTAATTCTTTAAAGAACCGTTTGCTTATCCACATGTTACAAACCACTGCTTTATAGAAGTTTTCCAATTTTATACAACAAATGGTTGATTATCTGTACGGTTGTTTAAAGTTTATTTTTAATCTTAAAAGTTAAATTAAATTCTATAGAAATAAGCTACTTTCCAATATTTAAAAAGAATAAGGCATACCAATCTACGATATTTGCCTCCCCGCATTCCTCCTTTCCCAATCAGGTCATTGTACACCATGAAGAGAAAGCCGTAAAATGTTAATGACTTGAAAATAACGATCTGTTAGTTAATAATACTGATGTGGTAGGTTTACTCTGACCTTACACCAAGGAATGCCGCTGTAGAATATTGTTTCTGTTATTATGTTGTCGAAAATTACATGACATTGTTGACCAGTGGCATGTTCTTCCCTAACTGATGTGAAGGCAACCAACTATCTTGTAGTTAATTTTTCTTCATCACACAAGCTTTCGCAGGAGTTGGAAAATTATAGTTAAAAGACTGATAGGGCGGTATGAGTCTTTTTGCACGGGTTTGACCTGGCTTAGGAATCAAGACCACTTGTGCAAATTTTAGTTGTTTGGGCCAGTGAGTTAATCTCAGAACTAAATTAAATATCTCTGCTCTTTGAGCAATTCCTCCAACACCTCAACTGTTACAAAGTCTTATCCTGGTGTTCTTCTATCCCGCAGATGGGCGATTTCTTTTTTGCATATTTCTCCGGAGAAAATACTCTGTTAATTAGTTATTAGTAGTTATAAATGAAAATTTGTCGTCTAACAGTCGTATAAAAACCCCAGAAAAATAACTGACTAGCAAGCAGCTCCTTCATTAAAAAAAGGTCGGTCTCCTAATGTATCGGATAGAGAAAACAGTAAAAAAAGACTCGCAGTCCAGTTGACCGATCAAATTATAACAGACTAATAAATAAACTAAAAGCTAAAATCAAATCATTCAAAAGAAAATTTGAATAAACAACATTATTCAATTTGCAAAGCTACTGGGAACATTGATAGCTCACAGACATCTATCCCACCATTAAGTAATGAGACAGGACTATGAGTAAAAACCGACCACGACAAAACACTACGATTAACAAGACGAAATCGTCAAAGACATTCTTTAGACTCCTCTAAAACACAAAATAATTTAAACCTAATAATATATTTTCGAATTCGTAAATAAGTGAAAAGGTAATCTATCGGTAAAATCGTTATATTTAGTTGAGACAAAAATAGGCGACAATAGTACGACTTTCATAAAAGAAGTAGCTGAAAGAAATAAAGAAAAGGTCTTTAACAGATTAAAGAAACCATATGTCTGTTTAAAAGACACAACACAAAGAGGATGATAATATTAATAAATTAATAAATATGACGTCTAAAATGAAGGCGGAAATGACGGGGTTGGATAAAAAATGACAAAGATGTAAACTTTAAAAAATAAGTCAAAAAATTAAAGCAGAATGTAATGCAAAGGAAAATGTTGCATTAACTGAATTCACTAAATAAAATAAATAGTAAGAAAATCATTAAAATAATGTGCTTTATAGAAGAACGCTTAGGAATTAAAGCGGTGCGCGAAAGAAAATTTGCTTACTAGAGTTGGACAGCCTTGAAAACAAACAAAATTATTGTAGAAAACAAGCACAAGCTAAAGAGCGTAAGAAGTACATCCGTATACACACATAATGATTTGACACTAAATAAAAGAAAAAGATCAAGACGAAGGAAGATAAAGATAACAGTTAAAATAAGTTTTAGTAAGGAAACAATAGGCACTGAGTTATGTAAATAAAATAGAAGCATGAAAAAACTGGAGAAGGCAAAAAACTAGAAAGACAAACCAAAGATGATTCAATGTTAAAAAATTCCCTGGCCTTGGTATTGTAGTGTCAACAAATAGGGGTTAATAAGAGATATTGAATTAAGAATAATCAAGCAAGAGTGGTGTTTTCAAATATAAACCAAATATGAATAACCAGAAATATTTATAATACAACTAAGACACCAATATTTTTACTACGGTTAAGACTAGTTATATGGCCAAGAAGATTTGTGTGTTACTGTTCCAATTGCAGAAAAAAATTAAAACTTTTATGAATATCTACTTAAAAAACATTTAAAAAAATGACGTTTCACACAAAAACAAAGATATATGTAAAGGAATGGGACAAAACAAACTGGGTGTGTAAATTAGAAAAAGAAAAGAAGCATAAAGACATCTCCAGTCATTAGAACAGAATCTAGCTGGAGGAGGATATTGCAACACTTTGGAGAAGAACAATTAAAGAAAGAACGGTCAACATAATTGCCCAGTTAGGTGTTCCAGCAGAAGATAAAGATCAATAAAAGAAACTCGGAAAACTTCTAGGATAGTTTTGAGATAGGTATATGTATATTATTGTAGCTCGTTTATTTTTAAAATGTTACAATAACTTTTTTTAAAATCTTGTCTCTTTGGCGAAAAATAGGTACTAATAATAATAACTTCAGAAGAACTGTATGTGAAGGGCATGTCTACTCTGGTAAAAAAGGATGTATTTGTTGAAAACCAAAAATACCCAATTTGGAACAAATTAAAGCAGCTCTACTTATTCATTGCCGTACTATTTATTCTATTGCACATTAAAATGTCTGTAGTTCACAACAGATTAAAATCAGAATAAATAAGACAATACTACACTGCAATGCTGCAAACCGATCTCAAAATAAATGATTTGATGATAAGCTTCATTGTCCTGTTGGAGTAGTGAAAACTAACTGAAGCTCGAGAAAAATGCAAAAACAAACTATACTTGAAAACAAGTAAAGAAAAATAGTTTGCTGCAAGCATTCTTCCAAGATTTAGATTCAACAAGTTAATGCTAAGCTCCAGGTAAATCCCGAGAAAGTTTACCAAAGAATTAAATGTTTTGTTTGCCATAAAATAGCTATAAATGTCCTCAATCTGGGATTCGTAAATGCCATTGCAATCACTGCCTACGCCAAATTAGATTGTAATGCATTCAATAATGTCTAATTCATCTGTCATGTATGGTAAAAACTATGAAAGTTGATGGTAATACTTATTGTTTGCTTTACATAAGCAATAATCACTCATAAAAGAAAATATTTTATTTTCTTTTATTGATAAAATATTTTCTTTTATTATGTGACATGGAACTGAAACATGGTGCTGAAATAAAATATTCTTGAGATTATAGACACATATTCACAATAAAAAGTCGCTATACACTTATTTCTGGATATAGAAAGTATAAAATCTATTACTCATAATAGAAAGAAAAACTATTGCAAACCATCATTGAAAAATTACCTCAAAACTGGCGTATAAAATAAAAATAATTTATTGCACTTACCAAGCAAAGGAAAACTGCACAATGAGCAGTTAAACCAAACTTCTTGCTCAACACTAATCTGAAAATCAAAACAAAATTGAAATAGAGAAGAACAACAGTCATAAGATGATTAAACAACTCAAACAAACTTTTGACTTACAAGTTCTAAACATTCAATACAGTGAAAACCATCTATAGAGTCTATAGACTATATGGGAATAAACAAACTTGAATAAATTTTGACTTTAGTAGTAATACTATACTTAGTTGTCTTGTGAATTTACTATAGAGCCAACAACAATAACTAATACTAGAAATTAAATATGGGGAGCAATCTAAAAGGAACATAAAAACGGTAGTAGATAGTGGTCATTATTGAGCAAATAATACTAGAAGAAAAAAAGAGCTTTAAATGAAACGAAGAATTGTTTCAAAAGAAGTGAAAAGACAAGGTTTTTGACCAAATTAAGAAATAGTTTAGGCACGACTACAAACAAACCAGCACAATTAAAGTAACATCAAATACTGTTATTAAAAATTGTCTAAATATTAAAATAGAAACAAAAACAGCATAACTAAATACTAAAGAAAAAAGTTCGGTTAGTTGAACTAAACAATAAAAAAGAAAAAATTAATGCGACGCAAAATAGGGAGAAACTTGTGAAATATGTGAATAGATGGAGTATGCAAATAATGACTTTACAAAGAATAAGATAAAAAGCAAAGACAAATTAGATTAAAGAAAAAAAAAGAAGAGGAAAAAGAAAAACCGTAGGTGTAAGGTATAAGAAAATAAGAAAAATGTAGTGGAAGAGAAAATTAAAACTAAAGAAAAGTTTAAAGAAATATGGTCATAAAAATGGAGAGAAAGAATGGAAATTGGAGATATACCTGATAAGAAATATGAAAAATGAGATTAATAAAGTCAAAAAAAAATAATACTAATCACAAACCTTATGAAAAAGGAACACGAATTAATTGAAACATTTCAGAGAGTGGGTATAAATATATAGGACGTAATAGAAACAAAAAGGGAAGAAAAAGATTATGTGTTAATCTATAGCAGAGTATATTAAAATGTGAAATAAATAAAAGCGTAAGTTATATATAAATATAAAGAACTTAAAATGAAAAACAGTAAGAAATGATGACAGAAAAAATTATTACATATATTTAAGACGACTGTTTGTATTCATATACATCTGTCACAATCTATGGTCATTAACAATAAACGCTTTATCTTGTATTTAATGTTTCATATATCAACTTATATGGGCTTTTCCCTGATACTAGTAATAAAGCTGAAATTTGATGAAAACTGGAGAACAAAGTAATAACACCAGTTACTTATGGGCCAAATAAAAATGAGATACCTAAAGGATACGCTTTGGCAAAAATTAGTAAAATCAACAGACGATACAAAAGCAGACTGATAATTGGAGGTCTTGGATATGTGAAGAAAAAGAACAAAGAAATGAGAGAAGCAATTTGTAGATAAGGTGAAGTCACTGAAAGTACTAATGGTTTAGAGCTGAAAAAATATGTAATGTACTTTATTTCAACATATATATCTATATAAAATAAACTAAAAGCAGAAAAAGAGATCAATAACAGATTTTTTAATAGTAAGTAAATATCTCAAGATAGAAGTAAAATATACGAAATTAAAAGAAGTGCAGGGATCTACCATTTTGATTATATCAAAAATAGGAGTAACAAATCATAAGTAGTGTAACAAAACAAAATTAATAAACAAATAAGATCAAAAAAAGAAAATCCTAAAAAAACATAAAATTCAAAAAGAAAATAAGAGCAAAGTACAACGAAAGAGTGAAGTAAAAAATTAATGACGTTAATTAAAGTCAATTAAAGATTAAAAATAATAGGAAGAACAAGAATTACACAAATATGTAAGGGAAAAATAGCAGATACAAAAATGATAAAGAGGCATGAGAAGATTTTATTGTAAAATTGGAACAGAGCAGTTGTAGAAGCACCTTTAGAAAAGAATACCAGTATAAAAACAGATATATCAAATCAAAAGATAAAAAGGCATTAAGACGACGACATAATGGAAGAAGCATTGTGAGGAATTATTGAACAAGATCTCGATAAATGTGAGAAATTTAGTGGAGAAGGAAAAATATTATTCTAAAAATTGCAAGAAGCTGTTATAATTCTAAAACAAGTAAAAGCAACAGAGCGCGATGGTATTGCGTCTGAAATAATCAACAATATAAAGAAGAATGATCTCAAATTTTATAAAATAAAAGATGGAAAAAAGAAACTATATACTACGATTAAAAGTTAGAAACTTTTTTAAAAAAAGAAAGAGGAGTCCAGACATATATTTACAATAGAACAACTGATACAGAAGAACATAAACAGCAGCATACACAAAACTTGCAGAAATAGGTAGTAGTGTAGAACGTACTATCATACCAATAGTTAAATTTACAAAACATTTGCGTAAAAACAATTACATTTATTCAATCATGTATGGCCCCATATAGTCATTGTGGCCGCCTCCAAACTTCTTGGTATCGAGTCAAACAGTGAACAAATGGTGTCTTAGTAGACTGCATCCTATTTATTATTGACACACTCCCACAATTCAGACATATCACTTAGAGGTCATAGATATAAATATGTCCTTCGTTCAATGATATACCAGATATTTTCAATTGACGAAAAATTCAGCAATAAGTCCGACCACGGGAAAATTTTTACTTTTTTTACTGTTTTGTTGAAGGAAGTTTAATGTGTTATGTGACCGAGCGTTATCTTGTTAAGAGCATCCTCTGAACGGAAGAAAATAACATAGGCTGTAAAGGTCTGACTAACAACGTTCTCTCTAACTCCGACTGTCGGAAACCTTCTATCATAATTCACAGCTTGTCATACCATGATGCCCATAGATGGTGTTATATGCCTAGTAATAATGCACTTTTTTTATTGCCTCTGGATCTACGGCAATTAGATTTAAATATGTGAGATTTATGTGTCTACCCTTTTGGTGTCTATTGTAACCTTCGTTGCTAGTACAAAAAAGTTAGTTATGTTTGTGATGCTTCGACGTCGAACAGAGTAGATAGATGATCGGTACTTTGTAATGGCCTATCATTGTTGTGCTAGAGCACTTGAAGTCGCTTTACGGTTTTTAATCGCAAGCCTCTGAAAATGAGCATTTCCCTGGCTGGTTATCTGTCGTACGGCTCCAAACTCAGGTCTCCGCAAATGAGTACCTTCTTTAGCCCACTGGTTCCTTATTCGTACCACAGTATTGCTATCAGCCTTTCGGCCTATTTTTTGTAAAGGAACACCTCCTTTATACGTCCTTTTTCAATTTTTTTAACTCGTTGGTGTCCTCTTTATCGACAACAAGCCAGTCTTGCACCATATAAGTTATATACGTCAAATATGAATGGATGGGAACGCTTTTACGCCTATGACTTATATTACTACTTCCCCCAAAACTCATATCTAAGAAACGACATATCCAAATCTCGGATAGGCATAAACATGTGGTTCTCAAACGATATAAGAAAAATTAATTGTTGGTCATGTTGAAGTAGATGTATCTTGGTATTTGGGCGTAAAGTTACATACAAATAGTAAAATTAGTTTGTAGATCAGAAAATCTAAGATATACAGAGTGCATCAAAAATAATTAGGCCCCAAATGTTGGCTATAGAACTTTTAGCATGATGATAACAGTCTTTCAATAGACAATATTAATAGCAGTTTATATTTAGTGACAACAGTGCAAGAAATATTTTCTGGAAACCTGCAAAAATGTCAGACAACTTGTGTAAGTGAACCAACAAGACACACATTACTTCGCAATATTGATAATTGAATTTCTGCCCATTCAATAGCTAAAACTTGAAGATTATGACAGCAAAATAGAATATGGGGAGTCAATGCTAGCTTATCATAAATATTGGGATGGATTCTGTAAAAAACATCTCTGGAGTGACAAATTTGTTGTAGGCGCTATTAAACCCGAGCAAAGGTACCATATGGTGAGTGAAATAATAGCGACAAGACTCATCGGTCCATATCTTGTACACCATGTAACACCATGAATGCAGACCGCTGCATTCATATGATTGAAGGTTACCTGTAATTCACAGTATTTGACAGGTATAACAATGGCAAACTTATTTTCATGCAGGATGCTGCGTCACCCCATTGATCTTTAATGCTTGCATGGTTAGACCAGCATTTTCTAAGAGGTTGGATGGGACGACATAGAGATCACGAATAGCCTCCAAGATATCTAGATCTCATTAAATATGATTTTATCTGAGGGCTACGCAAATGTGAAGGTGTACACAGAGCAAAGTCTTGTTCACTGAAAGACTTGGAGAGATTCAGAAGGTTTTCGGCAATATACCAAACGATTTTCGTCAGAAGACTGTGTATTCCATTCCGTCCCTAGTCATTTAAGATCACTACTGATCCTTACCTAAAACTTAAAAGTTTGCTTTCATTTTTCTATGTAATTAAATACATACAATTTATTTCAATAAATTTGTATAAGAAATATAACCTTTATTCACAATTTTTGGTATCTAGTTATTTTTTACCAACTCTGTATTTTACTTGAATACTGCTTCAATTATTACAAGAAAAATCAGTAACAAAGGGAATCATAGAGATAAATTAAAAGTAGGACATATCAAAATAAGAAAAGAACATCTAAAATGGTTTTGACACTTAATAAGAATAAATAAAAGAAAAAACCAAAAATGAGTAGGCAAGATCATAGAAAAAACGAATCAAAAAGACAATATGGTAAAAGAGAATTGACATGAAATTAAAGTTAGACCCAAAACGTTTACAGATTATTCCAAATTTGCTCATTATGTTAAAATGGAACAAATGACATTCCAGTAAAAACATGCAAATTGGTAAAAGTTCTCCAAAACTTAAATATTTGATAGAGGTAAAACAAGAACCTACATAATATTGCGAAAAAATTACTAAAGGATTTTCTTTTAACCCTTCAAAATACATTATATAAACCTTTTTTAATTATCTAAATGCCCCCAAAAAAATTAAAAAGCAATAGCCTACAGAGCAAGTGTTGTACTTTTGTACTTTTGTAAGATATATGCTTAACCGTGTTCTAACTTGTAATCATATATTTGTCTAGACCTTTCCTTTTTTCTTCCCCCTATGGCGCTTTAGTCGGTGATTCGCTTTATTTATCTATCTGGTACTCTTCTTACATGTCTGTACTATGATAGACTTTCTTTTTTATATATGTGATTATATCTTAATGTACTTCCATTCTTTTCTGTATCTTGTCATTCGTTATTCTGTCTAGTCTTGTCACTCCACAACACCTCCACCATCCTCCATCTCTACTAGTGTTATTTCCCCCTTGCTCTTCTTATTTATGACCCAATTTTCGGCGCCATTTGTCAAAATACTTCAAACCATTGTGTTCATAGTTTTGGCCTTTTTGGTGATGTGCGTATTCCAGATAATTGGATGCACGTTCGTGTTTCTCTAGCCTATTTTTTATACGACCTTCTGTGTTTGCGTCTTTTTTTTTTGATGAATGACCCAAGGTACTTGAATATGATGACTCCAACTATCTCTAAGTTCTCTTGTGTTTCCAAATTATCCAATTGGTCTTCCGTATCCCTGAAATTTATTTACAACCTTTGTATATTCTTCTCTCCACTTTTGGATCATACAGCTTATAACTTCTTCATCCTGTGCTAATATCACCTGGCCATCAGAAAAATTGAGTATATGAAGATGTTCGTTTCTAATCTGGGTTCTTATTCCAGTATTTTAAACAGGGTAGGCGATGTAGATATTAGGTTTTTAAAGGCCCTAAAAATCTTATAACAATTTTAGGAAAGTTTATGTGGTTTATTCTTCAAACGATTCCAAACTCACATTTCCTTTTAGTGTTGCTGATATAAAATTGCTAGTCGAAATAGAAAACATAAAAAAATATATTGTTTTTAAAATAAAAAATTATTCTCGTGCGCCCACACGCCTTTGTTATTTTTTAAACTTGTAAATTTTTCAAACTCGCCGCATATTAAATGCGAATTACAAAAAGTTTAAATAATATCTATAAATAGACTTAAACGTTATGAAACATTTATTGACAATTATTCGTTTCCTTCAGTTGCCATTTTAAGTTGCAAAAGCACTATTTTTAGTGAACGCTATTTATGGCTACATTACAATACAAAGTTGCTTAATCGAACTGAACATTGCTGCTAAACTTATTTTACAGCAGCCAAGACTTTCTTGTATCTACGTGCTTAATAACCTACAGTTTTATAGAGTAGAAGAATCGGTTCGAGTACTTCCTCGCTTTGCAAAATCAAAACAACACAACGTAACTGAATAAACCGATGAGCTGCTTAATTGAATTTGAATTTTTCTACGCAAACTTGTGATACAAATTCTGCTAAATAAACCTTCTGTATATTCAACAAATTTGGAAGAATGTTTTGTCAAAAAACTTTAATAGGATTATTTATAATAGACTAAACTAACACAGGAGCACTTATGCCTTTACTAATAAATAGTTGCGTGCTTTGCGCTAAATGGAAGTTTAATTGTCAATTTGTCTTTGTATAACTGGTGAAATTTTAATAAAAATAATCAGAATAGAGTTTATTATTATTATTATTATTTTACAACTTTATTATTCCCTACGACAAACTTTTCCACGCTATTTCTACAACATTGCAAAATCATGGTGGTAAGGCATGCTATAGTATCAATATTCTCACAATAGTCATAATTTCTCTTTTATTTCGCCTGCAGACTTCTTTCTTTTCTTGGAAAACAAATAAAAGACATGACGGACACATATTTTTACCAAAAGAAAGCAACTGCGCATAAAATTTAGCCCTGTATGTTGGATAATAGCAGACAGTTTACAGAAAATAGACTAATTTTAAAACTTGTTTGGACTTACGGCATACCATTGTGGGATTTTGCAAATACATCGAATATAGAAATATTGCAGAGACTTCAAAATAAAGTACGTACCAAACAGATTACTACATACTGATCTAGGCATACCTACAGTACAGGGAGAAATCACAAACATCAGGGTCAAATACAAGGACAGAGTAACGACACACCCGAATAAACTGGCAAAACAAATTTTTCTATGATGAAAACGAGCCCAGACACTAAAAACAAAAGCATTGAGAAATTTTATATGGCAATTAAGTTATATTCTCTATATATGCAAGTACAGTTTCTTAAAAAATGTTCAGTGGGGTTCACTCTCCGAGACATGTACTTATTTCGAGTTTTTAAGGCCTAGATTAAGTATTACATAGGTTTTTTAAGACACAATTATCTTAATTAATTTAATCATAATTTATTTCTCACTGCTAATTGTTAGATTTAAGCTACTAAGAAGTAGTTAATTTTAAAACATTTTAGTATTAGCATCATTTTCATATTTCTCACTGTTAAAACGTAAAAATTCAACCTTTCACAAATTTGAAATTTTATCCCAAATGGGAGAAACATATAACGAAAAAATTTCATTTCGCTTTATCCGCTTTCGCGCGAAGAAGCCGAACACCACAAAGCACATCTCTAGTAACAGCACAATCGAAATTCCAATTATCAAATCACGGATCGGAAACAAAATCCTAACTACACAACGGCGTAGGATTGCAGAATTACTTTTTAACTCGACAGCTGCAATTGAATTTTCCATCTGGATGTTTGAAAATATATACGATATAAATTTTTGTTTGTTTAATTAAAACGTCATTAGAAATTTGGGAACGCAATTAATTCTTGGGTTATCAGTTATTTGATTACGAGTTCTGCTTTTAGTCAAAAGAGCATTACTTATAGCTAATTATTAAAAGTTTGTGATGTACATTTATAGTAATTAAAACTTCAGTGAAAAAATTTATTTGTTAGTATACACGTAGATTATGGAAAAGATAAAAGCTTAGTTCTAATTCCACTTTTAAACTACAAACAGCAAAACTCTTTATTATAATTTATTTAGACAAGAATGTAATTAATATTAAGATCATCACAAAGTTTCAAACTAATTATAAAGAACGTGAGGGCTTAATTTTCTGTCTACATGAGCAAGTATCAGTTCGTCTTATAAATTAATATAAATGGAATATCCCACCAAAAAATAAATAAATAAATAAACTTTATGTTTTAGATAAGTTTTTAAATAGTAAGAGATATGAATACTTTTTTAAATGAGTTATCATTAAAAAAATATATATTAAACAGCAGTTTTCCGCCCAAAATGATTGAATAGGACTAAGATCACTACGCCCCATAGGTGGAAAAAGGAAAGCAGTACTAATAAGAATATAAGAAAACAGCTGCAACCATCAACACAGCCTTTTATTCTATTACGTCACTAACACAATTTAAATTATAAACCTAAGTTAAATAAATATATATACCAATTTACATAAATGTCTATGTATTTTTGAAATATGTAATATGCAGAAGCTTTTATGTTTTGGGTTTCTATATTTTTACAGAAGAAACATTACGACAGATATTTTCTGAAAATATGCACGGCTATTACAGTTTTGGTGTGATGCTAACTAATTATGTATACACTTAGCTCCGAAATTGTATTCAGATATTGATATCATTGATGCAATTTTGTGCTAAACATCAGGTTAAGTTTAAATTGAAGGTGCTGTATGTTAAATAAATTTAAGAACAAGCTAAGAAACTTTAAATTAGGCTAAATTAAATCAAAATAACTTATTATTAAATAATTAATATTATGAGACGTTAGATTAGTGAAGTATTTAATTTAAGATTCGAACAAATACAAGATAAACTAGATGAGACCTAAGTAGAACTGGAGTTGATAAAATGAATCTATAATTTCAAGAATAAATTTCAGATGAAATTAATGAGTAAACCGGTCTAATGAAATAGTTGAAGAATGAAATAGAAACAATAAAAATAGACGTTCGAGGTCTGAAAAAATAAAAAACAAAGCATAACTAGATATACAAGAAATACAGGAATCATAATGTATATGGAAAGGAAATCTAGCAGATGAGAAAGAACTGCAGTAAAGCAAGAATATTAAAAAAATCAAACAAACAGATCAATAAGTGAGAAGCAAACAGGTAATGAAAAGCAAAAAAGTACGAACGCAGATACCCGCCTAAAAAGCCATTAAACCCTTGAGAAGTAGACGGAAGGTAAGAATATTGATAGCACCAGATAACCACAAAGTTATAAAAATGGGACAAGAAGAGTAGACAGAAGAAAAATAGAAAAAACTAAGTAAAAAATATAAAATAAAAGATAAAAAATTATTATAATTGGAGAAATAAATCACAATAGAGCAACAACATATAAACGAAACGAAACAAGAAACTAAACCAATAACTGCATACTATGCTTCTCTAAAGTAGAACTAAAATAAATAGTAAGAAGAAGGTGAGAATAGTAATTACAGACAAATTAAATACAAAAGTAACTAGGTTTTAAACTGTTAATATTAATATAGTGAAATGATTACAATAAGAACAACAACTCAGTATTATACAAATGTATCACCCATTAGAGAACAAGAAGAACTACCGAAGTTTTACATAAAACTGTAAAAATAAGTTATTTCAAGAAAGGAAAATAAGAGAATGTTAATAGGAATAATTAAAAGTAATGCTAGATTAGATTATAATCGAGAGAAGAATGAATAAATATGAATAAAGTAAAGATGCCAACCTTCTCTCAAAAAAATGATTTTGGTAATAGTAAATACAAAATGGAAACAAAGAGTAGAAGATTCATATGCTCAAATATGCTTATTAGAAAAAAAAAACAACAAAATATTATATATAACGTTTAACCATAAACTATAAAATAAAGAAGCAAATAAAGAACATAGCATTTTTACAATTTATAACCTAAAAACAAGTAAAAAATCGAAAAATAACGAAAAAGAAAAACGACTAATCTTAAAGAAAAGAAATTGAAAACTAATATAGAATTTGTATAAAAGATGAAAACCATTTAAAGTAGAAATACAAAACATATCAAGGAAATATGCTGAAGAAACAAATTGAAAGATACTAAAAAGCAAAATGTTAGACTCAAGAGTTAAAAGCATTAGTGAACGAAACAGAAACTACCAAATAAAAAAACGATTAAAACATAATTATAAAGAAGATTATAAAAGAAAAAATAGAGTAAATAAACACAAAATAAATAACAGAAAATTATGTATAATAATTAAAAGACTAAGAAGCATTTATATAATAAATAAAAAGAAAACAGAAAAACTTTTCAAAAAAATTATAATAGCAGGAGCATATTAAATCGTATATAGGCCCCAAAGAGCATAAGGATCAAGGAAAGAAAAGGAAGAAGAAGAAATATGCAATTGAAAGCAACTATTTTGAATGTTTTTGCCATTTTTGTGGAATTAAGTATATTGAAACTCAGTATTCCCTGGATTTAGCAAGACGAGTTTCCAAAATTTTTTCTATTTAAAAATTTGTTCAAGACAAACGTTTCGAGTAAAGGCGACTGTTTTAACTTGGGTCCATCAATTTAAAAAATGTTTCGATTTGATCCATTCGATAACCTTGTTTTTCAACATATCACTCAATTCTTCCATTAATGCAAATGTAAAATAATAAAATAAAGGATAACCTTGCTCTATCAACAAATGCAAAAAAAAGTTTTAAAACAATGTTTTAATAGACTTCTAGTTTTATTGTTTTGTGTCTGCCCAGGGATGTGAGAATTTTATGGAAAAATATAGTCAGTTTTGTAGGAAATAAATAATTTTTCCTTTCTAGATTTTACAATAAAATTGATTTTATTAGTTAATTAGAATTGTTTAAGAAATTACAAAGGAAAATAACTGTTGACGCTTACAATAGATGATTTTTTTGTTAACTCCCATTCTTTTCTACCGCCTGCTTGATGTTTTAATTCTGCAAAGCTGTTGGAGCCCATATCTTCGGTTATTTGCTTTATATATTGCATTCTCGATCTTCCTTTAACATTGCGCCCCAGTAGTCTTCCTTCTATAATAGTTTTTAATATTTCTTCATGTTGTAAGTTGTGTTTCAGCTCTTTTTAAGATTCCTTTGCTTATTGTTCTGTCTAGCTATTTTAGTTTTAAAATTTTCTTATACCATATTTCTAGTGCTTTTATTGTATGTATGCTTTATTGGAGATTAGATTTGTTTGATGATTGTAGGTGTTTTACCCAAGAGAAAGCTCTACATCCTTGTTATATTATTCTTTATTAAAATTCAATTTTTGTGTTCATATTCATGTTATTCCAAATCTTTACTTTTGTAATATCATTTGCATACGAAAGTCAAGTGAAAAGTTCTCGGCCTGACGATGAAAGACTGCTACTTTCAGTTAAAAAATGATTTTATTTTTCTATATAATCCCCCTTGACTTCAACACACTTGATCCAGAGCCTCTCCAACATCAGTATCCCTTCTCGGAAGTGAGAATCTGGAAGATTGTAAAAATATTCATCAACTTCTTCATTGGATGCGAAGCGCTTCCCAGAAACAAATTTTTTTAAGTTTAGGAACAGATGGAAGTCTGAGGGTGCCAAATCAGGAGAATAGGGGGGATGGCCGAACAAATCATATCCCAAATCCCGCAGTTCTCCCATCGTTAACGCAGGTACGTTGTCCTGGTGAAGGATTATTTATTTCTTCTTCAAGCCAGGCCTCTTCTCGCGAATTTTGGCATCCAGCTGGTCAAGAAGGTTGGAGTAATATTCGCCTGTAATTGTTCGGCCTTTTGCAAGATAATCAATTAACAGGATCCCCTTCGCATCCCAAAACACGCTGGCCACCTTTCCGGCAGATGTGATCTACTTCGCTTTCTTTGGCGCTGAACCACCGGCTTCCAGCCACTGCTTGGCCTGCTGTTTCGTTTCTGGCGTGTAGTGGTGGACCCATGTCTCATCCATGATGACAAATCGCCGCACAAATCGGATCGGATCCCAAAGATTGCTGCGAAAATCGTTTGCGCATTTGCTTTTGATCGGCATTCAGCAAATGCGACACCCATACTGCGCAGAGCTTTTGCCCTAAGTCTTCGTGCAAGATGTTTCGCACCCTTTCTTCCGATATCCCCACAGCCTCAACTATCTCACTCACCTTCACTCGCCTATCGTCCAACACGATATCATGCACTTTTTCGATGGTTTCCGGTGTGGTTGCGGTTTTTGTCCGTCCTTCACGTGGGTCATTTTCAAGGAATGTGGGACCACGTTTAAATTTAGCTGCCCACCTTTTAACAGTTCACATGGAAGGAGCAGAGTCCCTGTAAAGTTTTGTCAACTTCGGATGAATTTCCTTGGGGGTTAATCCACCCAAAACGAAGAATTTTATAACTGCACGATATTCAAGTTTATCCATTTTAACAAAAAACATGCAACATGTAACATGTCTACTGAAAAAATTGAGCGAACAAGTTGAAACTAGTCATACGAACTAATAACACATGCATCCAAGCAGGAAACATAATTGCTTGCCGATTGCAGCACCATCTCTATGTCAGGCCGAGAACTTTTCATCTTACCTCGTAGCTTAGCACATCAATTCCTTGTATATTTTTCTTGTATCTTTTATCCTTTATTTAAACCAAGTGTTCTTTGTTATATAAATAGATGTAACAATTATGTCTACTATGTCCCACTTCCGTTCTTAAAACCACTTTTGCTTTGTACTGTCCACATTTAACTGCTACTTCTAAATTTTATTACAATAGTTGTTAGTTTTATGAACCCTGTTATCTGTAAAGGCAATAAAAGCTTCTTGCTTTTTTAGCCTAATTTATTATTATACTCAGATTCAATATTACTTATCTCGCTCCTGTTCCTCTCCTAAATCAAATTCTGTTTTCCTCTCTATTCTTTGATGTACCATACCATTTTGAAATGACAGGAGTTTTTAAATTTTTAATGTAGAGTATAGGGAATGGGAAGAAGAAGAGGTTTCAAAGTTAGGGCTTTACTTACTATACTAATGATAGTTGCGTTGTGGAAGAAAGCAGGGAACTAAAGGTCATTGAAGATTTTATTTCACAATTAGAGCATTAAATATTTTTAACGAGATACCGATTGATCACTGCAATTAACATTTATCAATGCAATGTTACCTAATGTGTAAAAATTCAGGAATAATGCATACAAGTTGATAAATTAAAATCCACGATTCACATACGACATTAACATTTTGCAGCAACAAGCATGGTAGTTTAAAGAATCTTTACCCGGTTAAATACAACTAGCCACAAAAACGAGTTTAACTAAATAAATATAAATTGGAAAGCCGTGAAACTAAAGAGAAAAAACATTCTTTTAATGTACTTTAAATTATTTCTCTATCTATGATCCATTTTCTTAACGAGAAAAACCATTTGATGTATATTTTTAAATTTATTGTTATTTGCATACTCAACATTGTATTCTGGAAGTTTTTTGAACTACTCTTATCACATTAATGGATGTAAATGTAGAAATTTGATTGCGTTGCCCTTATAGAGTGCCAAAATATAGACTCAAATTCCCTTTAGAAATTATCTTTCTTTGAAGTATATGCAAACTCGACTTCCATCTAACGCACAGATTTATCAAAGGCAAACGTACGTTTTGTTAGAGTGATTCTGACGTAACGAACAAATGTCTCATTTCCTCTCTTGCTTTTATAATTTTTTTTGTTATTTTATATAACAAAACCAGTAGTTCTACTGCGTTTCTCCTTATTTGATTATAAATTTGAATAATAGTGAGTTGTGGTTCTTGTAAATATCTTACTATCCTTCTGAAGTTAACAGAATTAAAATTAAGTATTTTTGTATTTGATTTTTTTGTAATTAATATATCCTTCCCTTCCAGGGTATGTAGTTCTTTGTTTAGGTTGTTTTATTTTTTTTATTTTGCCTAATCATGATATATGAGTTTTATTGTTATTTATTTCTTCAGTTATATAGATTCTATCTGTCACTATTTTATAATGTACCAACAAACTATAGGTTTTTTATACCATTCACATCCTCGCCTATAGCGTTTTTAATATTGTAAATCGTTTTCTGTTTCTCTACTACCTATTTTTTACCCCCTTTTTGTTACTATCGGTACCATTGCTTTCCACTTACGTGATTTCCTTTTATGTTAATTATAACTCCTCTACCTCTTAATGAATTATAATATTTTTCTTTGTTGTTTGTTTCCTCTGAACTTTGAAATACTGTGTACATTTTTCTTATTTATTTCTCTAATTAACCATCTGGTCGTTATGTTTTTTAGTTGTTATTCTATGCATACGTTTTGTTAGTGTCGTTTTAGGCACAATCAATTAATTAGCTTAATTAGTAAAAGCATATATTTCCACTTTGTATTATAATTAATTATAATTACAACTACTATATATCTTAACAGAATTCTAATATTTTTCTTTAGCTCTTGTTCTATTCCGTGTTCTATTTGATTGTTCTGTTTCTGAGTTGTTATATTAAATTTCTCATTTTTCATTTCGTCACCTGTAATCATATTTGGATCTCATTTAATTTGTATTTTATATGTTTGGCTCTTAAATCAAAGGCATTTTACTTATATAATTTTTGCATTTTACAAATAGAATGTACAACCATCTTTTCAACATTTCCATAATGTATATTAATAAATAAATTTGATAGCACAAAGTTTACATTTTAATAAAATGTACGTTACAAACTTTTATAATTAGCTATAAGTAATGCTCTTTTGACTTAAGAGGAAATCTCAGATCCAAGAATTAATTGTATTTCCCATTTTTCTACCGACTTTTTATTTGAGCAAACAAAAATTTACTTGATATAAATTTTCAAATACACAGTGATGTTCTATAGAAGCAACGAAAATTCATTCTTAACTATTGACATCGGTTAAAAGGTAATTGTGCAGTAGGGATTGTGTTTCCGCTCCATGATTTGATAATTGGAATTTCGATTGTGCTGTCACTGAAGATGTGCTCTGTAGTCTTCGCTTCTTTCTCGTGAAAGCGGATAAAACGAAATGAAATTTTTTATTTGTAGGCTTTCCTTCCTATTTGAGCTAAACCGTAGGATTTGAAAAAACTGAAAAATTGTTTCTCTATTAAATGTTTTCTTTTCGCACTTAATACGAGGTGCGTTTGACTTCTAAAGCCTCCAAATTTTTTCTCAACAGTAAGAGTGCGTAGAAAGAAACGGTTAATTTTAAAAGGCGCGGGAGATATTTCTGAATTTGTAATATAGACGGCAGCACGATACAACGTACACAGGTCTAATTACATTAGCTCATGCATTATTGTCCATAAATTATTATCGTCATCATGAAAGTTATATAGTAATACGCAAATTTATACTGCAGGAATTTTAGTGCTTACTTATATTTAAAATTAAATTTAGACTATATTTAAAAAATGCACATCAGATATGGTGCGCAACGAACGGGCAAATATATGAGAGCCTCAACCTTATCAGTTCGCAGGCCGTGCTCCTATACGGGGCATAAAAACCTTACTACTATTATTAATATATTAAAAAATATTAAAGTGTAAACAAGACAAAATGGTCGTTTTAAAACAAATTTGGAGAAATTCAACAGAATTTGTTGGCAAGGCTTTCCTATAGCATTTAGAAGGGTCCTGAGATTGGTAAAGATACCCAACATTTTGGATTATTGTTATACCAGCCCGCTTTGTAGCTGCAGGTGTTAATAATTTAATTTTTTATTTGTTGTTATGCCAGAAAATGCATTTGTAAGGCATCGAATGTTTATAATTTTATTTTAGTTCTATTAATAATAAATTGAGGATCGTATATATTATTAATTTCTGGCGACACTATAAATTGCAAACAAAGCGTACTTGCGTAGCGTGTTAGTAAATGCGAAGCTACCTCTAAAAACGAAAAGTGATGTAAGTTGCGCTTTAAGTCGTTAGCTTCAATCTGCTGGTAACATTATTGCTACATGTAATGTATGTTACTGCCTGCTGTTAATGGTATGGTGTTAAAGGAAAGCCGAGCAAGTGTTGCCTACGAAGAGGGAAACAACTCCTCCTGTACTACTATTGAGTAAACTGAGTAGCTTAGTGACCAGGAAAGCTCCTGGGTCAAAAAAGTTCTTTTACTGAAATAAAAAGAAAAACATGACCATAAAAATGAAACTTTGATTCAAAGAAGACGGCCTACACAAGAAAATAGTTTTCGAATTGAAAAAAGAAGAATATCCTACTCCCCACTACTTAAAACATCAAGTCGTTAGAATAACAAAGAAAAATAATATTGATATTAGCACATAACAGCAAATAAGAAAGAAAAAACGGGACGATCTGTATGAGGGTTTTGTAGTGGTGCAGCCAAATATGATCGAGCAAAAGGGAGCTATCAATAAATAGATGGCTGCCACTATATATCATCACATAGATTAACTGTATCAGAGCACACAGCAACTCTACACCTAAACATAATACCAATATAGGTGCACAAAGACAAACCAGAACAAGTATGCGAACATTTTTACGATAAACTCCAAAATATTACTCAGTCACTAGTACTACATGAACTTAAAAAATTTTAATGCGCGTATTGTTAGAATGACCTTTTTTGAGGTTAGACAATATTTTTACGAAGATACTTTAAATAACAATAAAGAACTTATGTTGAACTTTCACTAATTATTATAATATAATTATAAAAAAAATTACATTAAAATTTAAGTAAAAGTCTAACGAGCTAAAACTAACCACAAAAGAGGAATACTAAATCAGTATAGGACACAACTATAAAAAGTTTGTCAAAATATTCTTAGGGAAAAAATAGACGGTAACTCTATAGACAAGATAAACTACGTTATCAAAAGCTGTAAAAAGTTTAAAAAACTACAATAATGGCAGTCTCTAATAATAATGGAGGATCTAGGTACACAAAAGGCAACCCAACGATGAGTATCATAGATACTATCATAGTTTTGTAAATAAATTTAAAAAACTCCAAAGAAGAAAAGAAACAAATATTTAAAATGTAGGGTAGTATCATCAGCGGAAACGTATAAAGAGTACAAGAAAATTCTCGACGCGTAAAACTCACTAGTAAGACAACCTAGAAAGAAATATTGCAAAATCCTCTCAAAAAAAGTAGATTTTGTGATTATATGGACTGCAGAAACAAATATAGAGATTAACCAAAAGCCAAAAAAAGAAGCAAATACATTTATTACCGCTTATTGCATAGAAAAAATGTCTGGATAAAACACATAAAAGAACTTTACCAGAAAGAAAAATGTAAAACCCAACTGAATATGTCAGAAATAGTAGTCAACGATGCAGTAATAAAAAGGTAGATGTAGAAACGACAACATTCCTAATGAACTGTTCAAGTATGGTGGAGAGAAACTAAAACAACAATTAACAATTTTAAGACTCAAGACTTTCTGTCTGTACAAAATTTCAGACTAATGAAGAACTAGTATAACCAGGTGATAAGAAACTATATTTATGCTAAAGGAAAACGAATATTTTAAACACTTAGTTGATGAAGAAGGCTTTAGATCGAAAAGGCCTTGCATGTTGTAACAAAATAACTTAAACGTCAATAGAATACAATCGAGCAGCTGTTATATGTCTTATACACAAAACGAAGGCTATTAAATCAATTCAATAAAACACCTGGGGAAAAATGTCTCTTACGGAGCCGTGTGTTTAAGTAGTGTAACTGCTTCAGAGCAGGCAGAGAGCGCGTGGAGAATAAACCGCAAGATCGGCCGCGAACATCCGCCACCGAGCCTAACATTGATCGTGCAGACGCGCTTATTCGTGAGAATAGGCGCAGCACTATCAATAAACGTGGGTGCACTATTTTATTCCCGAGTCTCAGCAGTCACCACGCGAATGGCGACATGCCAGTTCTTCCAAACCCAAGAGAGCGCGGGGTTAGAAAAACTATTGGCAACGTTCTCCTGAGACTGACAGGGGGTTATCCTTATAGGATTTCTGACGGATGCTGTCACAGTCAATGCAAATTATTACTCAGATCTCCTGGCAACAGAAGTAAAGAAAAAGATCTGCGAAAATTGAAAGGATTGTGCCCAAAGAAGAGAAATAGATGCATAACTTTACCTCAAAGATCAAGGGACAAGACACAGTGTGGTGTCTATAAGGTAAACTCGCTCTGAAAAGAAAAAAATTCTATCTTCATGTGTCAAAATAACAGAAAAAAATTTAGGGACTACCGTAGTATTTTTTTGGTTAGCTAAATGTCGGAAAGTTTGTCAAATATAGAAAGATACCGGTGCTGTTATTTCTTAAAGATGATCAGTTTTTCCAAACTAAAACATTTTCTTTACGTACAATAACGCACGTTTAAAAACGTAAAAAGTTTTAAATGTCTTGGATTGATAATATTTTACATCTTTCGGAATTGGCAGTAAGAAACTTTTATATGTTCCTCCAATTATAGCAACATTTAGTTATTTAATAATCAAACTAAAACTTAAAGTATTTTCTTTTAAGACCTAACTTTTTAATAGCGGCGTTATAATAATAGTAGATAGATAAATA
The DNA here is from genome assembly GCA_036346155.1 of Sinelater perroti. NCBI lineage: Eukaryota > Metazoa > Arthropoda > Insecta > Coleoptera > Elateridae > Sinelater > Sinelater perroti. The sequence continues at coordinate 6,103,044 of JARFIY010000111.1, read as the reverse complement.
TGTATTAGTAAAAATAACAAATTTAAAAAATAAATTATTCTGAAAGTCCTAGCTCGGAAAAATAGAAAAGCTTACTTTTTAAATAACCCCCCATATCTTTGCATTGCAAGTTCAAGACCGAGGCAAAAATTTTATTCTGGCTTTTTCCTAGCGTAGTGTCTTATTTTATCACGAACTGGATAATCCGTGAAAAGTCGAGCTTAGTGAAGCGGAGTTCCATGATAAGAGTTAAGAGCCGCAACTTAATATTTGTTTTATTTTACTTTACTTTATTATGCATCTCTGTCTTCTAGCTGCCCGGATTAAAAAATTAATTACAATGGATTTTATTGCATATCTTAGATGAAGTCATATATATGCTTCTTACATTAGACAGCCATACGTCATATGTTAGTAAATTCCAAAGAGGTCTTGTAATTCTCAGTTAATTTCGACCGATGCGCGAAGTGCCGTGTATCGTGGGATAGTGCGTAGCTAGTAAGATTAATGTGGCAGATAGTTCCAGAAGCGCTGTAGGATGACGACTTGGAACCCTTGCGCTTTAGACCTAACCAGGCGTATTACATCAAGCCAGGCGGCTACCCGCCGAACCTGGGCGTAGGCTCTCCGAACGCGCCCCCGTTGATGCAGGTGAAGCAACGTCCCTGTCTAATGCAGCCCTTTCTCCCAATCTGTACAAATTAGCGATGACGATGAAGGTATGAACGCAATTCAAGAACACAACGACAGCAGGCACCCCTGGCAAACTATTATTAAAAAAAGAAAACGCGTGAACAAACAAAATCAACTGAAAACGTGTCTTCAATTAACACAACGAACAGATTTCAGGTACTCACTGAAATTGAGCGCAACTTTCAAACTGTAAATAATTTTAATAAAATTAACCCTAAAACGAAATCTCCAGATCCTAACCCTCTACCTATATATATCTACTGATGTTACCGACTTCAAAGCCGTAACTAATAACCTGAGTCTAGTCGTCGAAGATGAAAGATTTTATTCCAAGTCGTTATCCAACAATAGGCAAAGATAAATGCGAAACCAATTTATGAGTACAGAAAGTTAATTTCTCATTTAAATCAAGAAAACATTGCGTACCGTACGCATCAAATAAAACAGAAAAGAGCTTATAGAATTTTATACGCGACCTACACCACTCAATCCCTCCCTAAGACATCAAGAATGAGCTACATAGCTTAGGACACTCTGTAGGAAACGTAATAAATATCTGACATAGAGTAGGCAAACCCATTGCCAATGTCTTTTCTTGGCCTTGAGCTCCAACCAAATAATAAAAATATCTATAAAGTGGAATTTATGCAAAACACAAAAGTCAGAATAGAAGCACATCAAATCAAGAACAACATAATACAATGTACATGTTGTCAAGATCTAATGCACGGAATCCTACAACTGGGTCAGATTTGGAGGACTCCACGACAGTAAAACCTGTAAAAAGACTAGGGAAACCCTAACCAATGTGATCTATGCAATAGTGCCCATCCCGCAAACTACAAAGGATATACTGTATACAGAGACCTAAAAGCTATTAGAATATACAACAAAACAAACCCACCAACATTCATAACAACTAATCATCAGCTCTATGATTCTTTTTAGAATTTGCTAGCTACTCACAAACTGTATCCAACAGAACTAACATGATGAAATTACAGAGAAACTTACCAGCTCCCTGGGCAAATTTAGAAACTGGCAGGCCAACCTCCTGATCGACAGACATACGCAAAATCTTTGACCTATTGGACTTTGCGGTTACCAAAGAAATTTTCGACATATATAGCAAAATTGAAAGCAACTTAGACCTACATAGATTCAGTTATGTGGAAAGCCACACCACCAAAACTTTGTACCTTTAAAACTGACTAGGAGTAATACCAATTGTATATAAATGACAACATTAATCGACCACATAAAATGTACACATTCAGAGAAATCGATGTAACTGTCGAGTACTTCATAAAGCTCATTCAAGAGACTTCCCGGTTAGCTCCAATAGAACATAAACAAACACAAAATCTACAATATGCCGCTATATATAAGACAACTGTAGCGGAAAATGCAAATCTCGTACTAAAAGGCAAAGATTCAGAAATCCTCGACACAAACTACACTGAAAGATATAACTTACCGACCACCCCTAACAAAGACCAGATAAAAGCTAGGCTTGTTCAAATGAAGAAAAAGCAAATACCTTCAGAGAACATCTCATATAGTGGATCGTGTGATTGGTTTTTGGTTATAGAGTCGTGGTCGGAGTTTAGAAACTCTTGATGTTTCGTCCACAACTGCGGCGGACATCAGAAGAAAATCTTCAAAAAATTTTAGAAATTTTTTTCTGTTAGATAATATAATAATATACAGTCATATGCTTGCTATTTCTCACTCTTTCACTCAATGGAAATTCGCATTAATAATCATGATCGCAAAATCTGGGAAACCTCCACAAGATGTAACTCTTATCGGCTGATAAGCTTACTACCTCTGTTATCCAAAGTTTTTGAACGTTTATTGTTATATAGTTAATCCTCACTCACTAGTTAGGCTTACGCAAAGGACACAAACATCCAGCAATGTCAACTACATCAAGTAAACATTTAAAGAGAAAAAAAATGTGTGTCTAGATATTCTTAAACATCCAACAGGATTTGATAAGGTATGGTATTGTGGGCTCTTATAAAAAATTAAAAGAATGCTATCTCGCCAAATCTCCCTTTTCTTAAGATCATATCTAACCGAAAGACAGTTTCAAGTTTAGTCCGAGGAAACTCTATCAAATTACCGTACTATCAGGTCCCGTGTTCTTCAGAGAAGTGTTCTTGACCATTTTCTCTATATTCTCTATACCAAACATATACCAACCACAGACAATACCTTATTTGCTATCTTTGCAGATGACACTGTTATAATGTCATCTGATACCCACACTAATCACAATGAAAAGCTGGCTCGTTCGGTGGTGGATCAAAGTAAACAGCTCTAAATCAACTTAAATCGCTTTCACTATTAAACTTTCTATTTATCCTGTCACCATTTTAATCAGCTCATTACAATAAAAACTGAGATAAAATACTTAGGACTTTACTTTGATCAAGATCAACTTGAAAAGCTCATATAAAAGCTAAAAGAGAACAAACTCAATCTAAAAAAAGTATGCACTGGCTGTTCCAACTGATTACAGAAATTAAGCTGTTGCTATACAAAGTTATCCTAACACCTGTATGGTCCTACGGGATTGAGCTATAGGGTTGCAGTAAGCTATCGAACACCAAAATCTTGCAGTCCTTCCAATCGAAGGCATTGCGTATTCTAACCAATGCACATTGGTACGTCAGCAACCAAACTCTTCATGACGACATCAAAATTCTATTTATCTCTGTTATCGGAAGTTATGCCGTCAAGAGCAGAATACGCCCCTTCAATCATACCAACCAACTCATTACCAATCTCCAAACACGCCAGCCTGTGGATAGAAGATTGGATAGATAATAGCAAGAAGACCTCATTGAGTAAATCATAGAAACCCGTCAGTAGATAGTGCCCTACTCGTGTTAAATAACTTCCATGTGAACTCACTTACTTGTTACTTTATCGAGTAAATTGTAAATTAACAACAGAAAAAAATGAAGTAATTGAAAATTAGCAGCTTAATTCATCGATATATAGAACCTGGTACTTAATATATAAACAATTACAAAAATTTTTTTATCTTACTACGAGGAAATTTATGAGTTGCAAGAATAGAAAAAATTTAAAATACAACCCCTTTAAAGGACTATCTCGAAGTGAAAGTCAAAAGAAGACAAAAAGTAATTTTTTGGATAAAAATATCAAATTAATTATTTAATAATACGCTATAAAATTGTTAGTTCTATTTTACCTGATCTAAAATACTACAAAGTAGTTAAGAATAAATTTGTGCTCACACTTCTAACAACCGAGATATTGACAGTACCAGTGTAAGAATTTAAAACTGCAAGGGTGAGTTGAAAAGTAATGCCTCCGAATTATTTATTCTGTTCTCAATATCGGTTGAGGTATTACATGTCATGCATATTACTCGGTCGACTTTCCCGTTTCGCTGACGCAATTTTCAACCCATAATTGCAGAACTGCGGTACAGAAAACTGTGTGCACGGTGGGTGCCGCAAACGCTTACTCCTGGCATGAAACAGAGAAGATTGGACGCCTGTCAACAATTTCTTTTGGTTTTGAGCACGAGGGTGACGGGTTCTTTAACAACATTGTGGCAGGTGATGGAAGCTGAGTTAATCATTTTGACCCGAAAACAAGAGAGCATCAATGGAGTCCAGTCACAAAGGATCACCGACGCTAAAAAAGTTTAAGATCATCCCATCAGCAGATAACGTCATGTTTGTAGTATACTGGGATGTTCAAGGCGTGGTGTATTTGAAATTAATGCCTAAAGGCACCACCATAAACTCTGCAAGGTACTGCGAGACCCTCAAAAAATTGAAAGCACAAATTCGAAGAGTTCGTCCACACATAGAGCATCCTCTCCTCTAGTATGACAATGCGCTGCGACGTCTGCAATAATCCAACGCCTTGGATTCGCATCGATCATCCTCCATACGATCCCGACTAGACCCCATCTGATTTTTATCTGTTTCCAAAACTTAAAGAACACCTTCGAGGAGTTCACTTTGAAAGTGATGAAGCGGTGTTAGCAGAGGTGAGGTTGTGGCTCCGTCAACAAAGTCAAACATTCTACAGTGACAGTATTAACAAACTGGTCTCTCGTTGGGAGAAATGTGTTCGTCGCCAGGGAGACTATGTTGAGAACTACACATGTAGACATAAAGAATAAAGATGTAGAATGTTAATAAATTTTGTTTTATTTAAAAATCTTTAAGTTTTCACATAAAAAATTTGGAAGCATTACTTTTTAGCACGCCCTCGTACCTTATTATGTTCTGCAAAATCAGTTTTAAATAAAATCTAGGTGTTTTTTTTTCGATTCACCTGTAATGAATAGGGGGTTAGTATTACATTGTGTATGTGTTTTTAGGGTTATAGTTGCTAAAACACTCTTATAATATTTCTTAAAATCGGTTTTGTTACCCTTCTAATTTCATTTTACGACAGCGCTGAAATATAAGTTTGCACAAAGACGCCTTTATCCACGAGTTGACATTGTCAGCAGTGACCTATACTTACGGGAAATATTTGTACAAAATATCAGCATTCTTTGTTGGGGCTAGGAATACCTGATAAAATAAATAACAGAAAGGGCACAAGTTCAACATACATTTTTAACTTCTTACATAAATGTATATTACACTTAGATATGTAGATAAGTATGTAGAATTCTTCTAAGTGAACATAAAATTGAAATTACTACGGGCTTTTAAACTAAAAATTAAATATGAACTAAATTTAAAATTTTTTTTTGTTTCACATATGAAAAAGTTAAAACACTAAATATAATTCAAATCATTTGTTTATGTAATATCTAGAGGCAATAGAATTTAATTTAATTTAGTAACAATTTTCCTAGGTTTCACCAAAATGAAAAATCTGCAAAGATGATACCAAAACATTGTAAAAAACTAAAATAAAATGTATAAAAAATTGTAAAGAAATTTAAGGTATCTTATTTCATTATCTAAGCCTAAAAGTTCTATGGTTTGGATAGTTATCTTCTTCCATTTCTTCTAATTTTTTCCATCTGGTAATTTTTAATTGCTTTATATCCTGATCAACCTCCATTTTCCATCTTGCTTTTGGTATGCCTCTTCTCTTTCTTCTGTCTATTATACTTGTCATTAACATTTTTGGCACCCTTGCTTTCGATAGTCTCTGTATATGCCCCAACCATCGCAGTAGTTGAGCTCTTATGACACCTATTACATTTACTCCTTTGTATAAATTCTTCAGTTCTTTATTTGTTCTTCTTATCCATCCAGTATTTGTTTTATTCCTTTCAAGTATCTTCCTCAGCACCTTTCTTTCCCACACCTTCAGTCGTGTTTGTTTTGCCTTGCTTAAACTTCATGTTTCACTTGAATATATTTCTACTGCTCAAATTATTGTCTTATTTTTGCCTTCTTAGAGATGTTTTTATTCCTCTGTATTCTATGAAGTGCAGCTACACAGAGATTACCCATCATTATTTTCTCCTGTATTTTTGCACTGATGTTTAGCTTTCCTGAGAATGCAGTTTCCAGATACGTAAATTTTTCTACTTCTTTAAATTTATATACCTTCCTTCTGTCCATTCTTACTTTTAAGAACTTTTCTTCTTCTTTACTACTTCCTTTAGTTCTTGTTTTCTTTTCGTGAAAATGGCGAAATCATCTGTGAAGGCTAAAAACTAATGTTTTCTTTGATATATGAGCCTTGTTTCGTTGATGTTTGCATCTTATATAGTTTTTCCAGTATAAGACTAAACAACATCAATGATAGTGTATCCGTCTGTTTTACTTTCTCTTTAACTTAAAATTCTTCGGATGTGTTATTTATTCTCACCTTATTCCTCGTTCCTTACAATATTACCATTATCACGTTTGTTAACTTTTGCTGACTCCTAATTTTTCCGGTGTCTTGTATAGCTTTTTCCTTTTCACTCTGTCACACGCTTGTTTGAAGTCAATGTAGAGGATCATTATTGCTTTTTGGTACTCGTAACTTTTCGCCGATACCTCTCTCAGCGTGAAAATTTGGCCCACCATACTTCTTACCCTGTCTAAATCCACACTGACATTCTCCATTTGTATTTCTTATCTCTTCTACTAATTTCTTTGTTATATGTGTCGCTAGAGTTTTGTATGCTGCACTAAATGCCCCTATAATTTTGACATTCGCTCCGGGTTTGTGCCCGTTCTTTAAGTAGCTTTTCTTTTTTCCATATTTCGCTTAACAATTTTTGCATTTCTTTAATTACATGTCGAGCTCTATATTTAAAAAGTTTAGCTATTATTTTGTCACTTACTGGGCTCTTATTGTTTTTTAATTCTCCAATTATTTGCTTAATTTGTTCCTTTTAGAAGGTCCTACAGCCCTTCGCTGCTGATCTATACTGATTTGCCTTCTTCTTTTCTAATTACTCTTTCTTTGCCTTTCCTATTTAGTAACTAATTAAAATATTCATTCCATCTATTCAGATTTTTTCTCTTGTAATAATTTTCCCATTTTATATTTATAAAAAACTGGTTTGGGTTAGTATCTTTTTCTTGCATTCCTTACTCCTTTATACAAATTTTTTATTTGTTTAGCTCTATAATTTTCTTCTATTTCTTGTAAAACTTTTTCATTATAATTCCTCTTAACAATTTATTTTCTTCTTTTTTGCTGTTTTTCCATTGTTTCGTTTCTAAACTCTGATATAAGTTGCATCATTTTTGCTCTTGCGTATCAGCTTTTAGGTATTCGTATGTCCGTACATTTTTTATGTATCTTGCTCTAGTTTTCTGTGTGGTCAATCTGGTTGATAGTTTCCACATAGTGTCCTTCAGGTACTTTTATGGATTTCTCATGTGCAAAATCTATAAGAAAATGCCCATTCTCGTTTGTTCTTACTTGCTTGTTATAGTCTTTTATTTTTAATTTGTAGATTTTTTCTGTCTATTTTTGCGTTTGTGATATCTTAAAAGCGCCATAATGCTCCCCACTTAAAATAAGTTTATAAGATTAATTAAATTAATTTTAGTTTACTTAATATTACCAAGTCAAAATCCAATTAATACATCAGTTCAGCCTGACGCAATTACGATTATTAATAATAGCATCGCAATAAATCTGTTACACTGTGAATGTAAACAGGAGCAGCTGGATTTTACAGTCTTGCGTTAGCAACAAGCATACGAGAAAACAATCAGGATAAAGTTAAAGTAATACTGCAAAAGCCGCTAAGAGAATTATCTTTTCTACTAAATGGGTCTAATTTAATTTATATTATGGTGTAGATCAATATACAACATAATTAAAATATTAGGTGTGAAAAAGAAATTGTTTATCGAGTACCTTAAAGAATCATACAATTCGAGATTGATCTATACAGTAGATATTAGTATATTACATTAAAATCAAATATTTCTCTAAGTTAAAGTTTAAATTTGTAGTGTTGCTGCCACATATTTATGAATTTATTTAAAATGTGTTAATTTCGGTTTTATAATTTAATAATTCAGAATTTTAATGGAGCAGCTAGATATTTTATTGATATAAATCAGTTTACAAAAAGTAACCTTTGCCATACGGCCTAAAAAATATATACAAAAAAGAAATTCTCCTGGGGTTTCTCTAAAAGGGTAGTGGAGTAAAGCTACAGTTATAACCCGCCTACTCAAAGTAAAAATGGCGCCAAGGCCGTCATAAATTGGAGCTTTCAAGCTATTTCGTGCTAGTTTTTGGCACACAGCAAATATAAATATTTCTATCTAATTCGTTACTACATTCTTTGACAAAAATTACTAAATATATATAAATAAATATTACGTCGTAAATACCTGGATAATTATATTACAATTTTGCTTAAAATAGTGTTACCACGTATGCTCTTTATCAGGATTTCATTGTTTTAAATATAAAAATAGTCGAACTAATTAGTTTATTATTGCACTTCGAAATAAATCTCGGAAAATATTGACAAGTATTTATGCTATTGCTATGTCGTTTTGTTCTACTGCGCATCCAAATTAGCGCCAAAAGAATTTATATATTATTTAATTATAACTGTTATACTTTATCAGAAGACATAGAAATGTTTTTCACGTTCTTCTCGAAGTAGGCGCAGTGCTCATGCGCATCATATCGTTGAGTTTCAATGTCGATTGGGACGTACTGTATAGACGTTGTTCGTGCGACTTCGAAAAGTGTTTAGAAACTCAGCTCAAGAGTTAACGTGGACCGTAATGATACACTATTCAGTAGTAAAGAAGATTGTATAGTGATGCAGGAACGCAAGAAAAGCTCTCGAATGCCAGCACCAGAAAAGCCAGTGGGCGAAACTACAATTGTACAATCCCTCCGGTTTGGTGCTCATCTCTAAACCCTTGTTCCGATTCCCATCTCTACCTGTAACCTTGATTGTACGCTAACCCACCCTAGCCACAACTAAACGGGATTTTTACCGCCGTCCGGCATTCCGATTCGAACCCTCGTGAGCGACGAAGCCGCCGGCCAGCCGACCAGGTGCTCTATTGCGCTGTGCTTGCACGCTATCGCTGCTTTTGTACGTTCCGCCCCATCCGTGGTGCCCCAGTACATTTGGCCAAGGAAAACCCACCCCGGTTGAAGCCGCCAACGAAGAGCGCGCCGAAATCCGCCGTCCAGGCTACCAGAGACCATTACTTGCGGTAAGTCTTGTTTTAGTTGTTCCGTCATATATTTGTTCCCAACAGCACTTTTTCCCGCAGTCTTGAGAGTGCACAACTGACCTGCCGCCCACCATATTTGAAGTTATTTAATCATAGTTGTTTTTGTTTTTTGTTTGTTCTCACTTTCTTTGTTTTACTTAATTGTTACTTTGTTATTAATTTCGTTTTACCCAATACATAGTTTACACAACTCTGTTTTGTTTTATTTCCGGTTTTGTTTATCGAGTTACTTTAACTGTACTTAATTATCAAACACCTCCATTGCAATTCATGCAACGGCCATGAGTTCAAAAATAAGTGCAACGCCAACCTTCCATCAAGCTCCTACATATTATCTTCCGAGACATTCGCTACTATCCCCACCTTTTGAGGAACTTTTTAAGAAAATAGATCAATTTTAATGAAATACTATAGCCAATTATTGAGTACAAGGAACGATTATTCTATTATCGAACTGGAGAAGATCTCGTACTACATATATATTCTCTGTGCGACAAGAAGTCGACGCCTCTTATGTTTGTAGATGTATAGCAGCATGGAAAAGATATATATGATCTCCAACAGCAAATAGACTCCCAAATTATACCTACCACCACGCTAACCACATGTTGACAAGAAAAAGTAAAAATCATCTACGTCAATTCCTACCTAAATCATTATCCAGTATCACTTTCAGCCATCTATCATCTAATTCCAAACGAGGGATCATAGAGTTATTAGACTAGTCTAACTCTATATAACTCGAAGTCTTTTCCTCTCCAGAGCTAGGCACCATCTTCAACGAGAACGTCGCGACGTTAAATGTCAAGCATCTTTTATAAAATGGTCAAACCTAGCTTCGTGACCTCATAGTTGAAATACCTTCCAGAACTCACCTAATATGGCCTCTATAGTAGCTCGAGTATCCTTAAGGGCACCCTCATGCAGCAGACGACGGAATATATTAGTGAGTTGGGAAGCAATTGCAACCTGGTTTTTCTTAACATGAAAACATTCAATTGAGCCGACGGTATTTCTTTTTGCTCTCTAGTTTCATGGTTTTACCGCTCAACTGAGTCAAAGCATAGAACTCTTTCCATCATTCACTTGGGCAAAAACCTGAAAAAGATGGTATGCTATCTTGCTTTGCCTCTAACCTCGTCCACGTCAAAGATTACCGAGATTTCATCTAAAAAGCGAATCAAAGAAAATCTGGCGAACTGGTGCGTGCTAAGATCCATAGGCACTATAAACAGCCAGGAATACTGCAAACTTGCTGGTAATATTAAGACGGGCTACCGCAACTCTGTAAGAAGCGTGGCGTTATATGCGCCACTTAAGACAAAACACAGGTCTTCATTGAAAGCCTGAAACGTCTGCAATCGCTTCGTGCGATGGATTAACAGACAGGAGCGCCGTAACCAACTGGATAGAGCAATCTACGAGTTCTTCAACTCCTCACAAGCTCAAGCTACGCAAGCCATCCGCCTTGGATGGCATTTCAAATCACATCTGCAAACTCTTCAGTAGAAAGCAATAACTTGTGTGAGGTCGTTATCATCAACGATGTTCTCCATCTCCACTATTTTCTGCGCTTTTGAAAGGCGACGGGCGTCATCATGCTCTGTATGCCTGAAGGTCAGGAACAAACAATCGAAGACCTCTAATCGATTCCGTATAGTCAGATTGGCTTCAATTCCAGCCACCAACTACTCCAAGTAGTGAAACGTATTACCGAGGGCTATATGAAGAAGCAAACTGCCGGTGTAATCGACGTTACCACGATCTTCAGCAGAGTGTTTTGATATCCGGTCCTTTCTTTGCATAAGAAAGTCTCATGTCAAAACCGCATCGTAACAATTTACTCCTGTACACTGATTTAGTACTCAGAACACATGATGCATGGTGACAAGCGGCTTCCAAAGAAACTAAGGACGGGTGCGAGAGGTAGGAAATAAAATCAACACTGTGAAGAGTTCACTTTTTTTCTTGGCGGGAGGATCTGCGTAACCTCATTTTTTTCAGTGTTTTTATTTCGATCTCGAGGTGATTTTGAACAACCCCATCACGATGCTAATGTTTATTCAATTTTTTAAACTATTTCTAAATTCTACAGTTCCCGACAAATTTAGGTTAAAATTGATGTGTGTATTAGGCATATACCAAAGTACAGTCTAAAAGTGGATAAGATGATGGGAAGCTTTGATTAAATATTTCGATTTTATGGGTAACTCACATCAAATCGCTCTATTACGAAATATAGCTATTTCTTGAGGGATTTTCCAAAAAGGAATTTTTATACATGTAGATATGTTGAGAAGAGCTATTAATCTGTAGTTGACGTATTCAGTTTTAACTGCTTTTTTTTAATTGGGCATATTATTTTCTCCGTCCAGGTTAGAGTCATCTTTTCACTTTGTGTATCTTTTTCTAAGGTTCCTCGCGTTCATTTCTAATCAATTCTGCTGCTTAATATTTTTATACTCTTTATTATTGCTGTTATTTTGCTTTGTTATGGTAAATATTCTTTATGTCTATTGTGTCAATTTTTTTTTGTTCGAGCGCTCCTGTGGTTGGTTTGATTCATGCTCTTCTTTATTCAGCATTTCTTCTCACATTTAATTTGGATATTAGCTTACCGTTTTTGACTTTGCAGTATATTTGTTTATTTGTGTATTTCTTTTGTTCTCCTAAATCTTGGTAAAAGTTTCTGATTCTTTGTTTTTAAAGTTGTTCTCCAGTCTTTGAGCTTCTATTATTTTATGTTGTCTTTTCTTTTCTTTACACATCTTTTACAATTTTTTTCTAATATTATTTTTATTGTTTCTGTTTCAGCATATTTTCGCCCTCTTCGTAACACCATTTCTCTTCTCTTTCCTCACTCTTTCTTTCCCTGCTTTTCTAACATATTGTTTATTTGATTTTATTTCTCTTTAGCAGGCTGACTTCCCTCAATTTCGCTTATTCCTTTAGTTACTCTTTTAATATACTTTTTTTCGTTTCTTTGGTTAGATCTGGTGTTTATCAGTATTATTTGTTTTAACAAACTGGTGCAAGCGTACATCTGGTCCTCAGTAGCTTCTTATGTTTGTAATACGCTTTTCCCCTTTATTTTCTACTAGAATGCGATTGATTAGATATTTTTGCTCGAAATAGTTCTTCTTTATTTCCATGTTTTCCTCCTGCAGAGAGTCTATTTTTGTATTAAGATCTCCCAGATCTATTTTTAGACCATAATCAAGTGTGCTATTATATTCCTCTTTTACTTGTCCTTAAATTCTTCTTTTTTATTTACCTCCATTGACGCATTTAAAAAGGTTATTCTTTGAAATCTGCTTCTGAGTCTTAAAATGCATATTTTTGTAATATTGCTTTAAAATTTATAATATAACAGCAATTTTAAAACTTGATTTGCCATAATTTGCGGTTTGCTATTTTTCTTAAATTTTCTTTTCTTTCTTCTATGTTAGGGCGTATTTAATATGTTTTTACGTCTCTCGATCTTTTTTTTTAGCATAGAGGCGTATCCTACAAAATTTGAAGTGCTTTATCATTAGACTACTCAAATACAAAATCACAGATTTTATAAGCTCCACTATAATTTTTTCTTCTTCGAGCTTTCAATAATGGATCCTCTTTCTTGACTTATCATTTCGAGTATTTCTTCTGACCTGACGTTTCTTACTAGTTGTTCGGTTTTTAACTTTGTCTACTGGTGGTTGTGCTTTTTCTTCATACTATGCTTTGTGGTTTTTATCTATAGAATCTACTATTTGCGGTACTTTCGTTATTTTCATCCCATTCTCATCTATTAGCTTTACTCTTAGATATTTACCTTTATTAGATTTTTAACTTATATTTTTTAAGCGACTTGAATCTGAATATTTGACGTAAATCGTTAATAATATATCTACTTAAAAATTTGTAGAAGTTTGTGAAATTATTTTTTATTAAATATTGCGCAAACAAAAACAACGTAAACGTAATTTCTAACCAAACATTTCTTTATTTAACTAACAGTGGAAATCAAATTTCCCTCCTGAATAAATTTACAAACCAGTTCCTGGCAAATTTCCAGCGGTAGCAGTTTGAAAAGTTTTATTTATGTTTTCACAGGACGGAAAAGTCGGCCGGGAGCTATTCACGTAAAATCGAAACTACGCATTGTACGAAGTTAGCGGAAATTTTTCTTCATTGTTATTTTAGTCTGTCGCGATTCAAAAAGAGCGAAGCTGCGGTAACGGGCAAAACGGTGTATGGGAATTGCGTTAGAGGGCCGCGTTATGCTCCGGGAAGTTTGCCGTTGTTACTCTTTTATATTTTCGCTAGCTGTATGTAGGTCGAATAAAAGTGAAGGTCTTCTAAGCAAGCTCGCTATTTGTTACTTTCTTTTAGTTTTTTATATTTTGTAAACTAAATTACATGTTATTATGATGAAATCGGATTTATTAAATATTTTTACAATTAGGCTTAAATCTTTGTTAATTATATTATATTTCATTTTAATTGCACCTATGAGGATGTTTTGAAAATATTTGCCTGCAAATAGGTCTATTAGTGTTGCTTTGAGGCATACAAAATCAACTATTAAAACACTCGGCAATGTTGTCTTGCATATATTAAATATATCTACTGTAGTGACTAAAATGGCAAGCGATTGAAATATTCTGTTGGAGCAATCTGCTCATTAGCATTTACCTTCTTGGCGCTCTCTATGGTAACGTTTGTGGGAATGTCAGTACTGTTAAGCTATGGACACGAAATATACAAAAAAAAATCCAGCCACAAAAAATCAAGCTCAATAAGGTTGGCCACGAATAAATACAGTGTGCTTCAAATTGAACTTTGGATTTAAATTGCATTATGTGAACTTTAAAACTTTGTATTTGTATAGTTTGTATCCAAACACATAGCAAAGACATTAAAATGACGTATACTAGGCCGTAACGCATCAAGAGCATTCAAGTATATTACAGTTATGATTCATCATCATATGGTTATATATCTGTCCAAGTACTCTCCATAGATCATTGTCTTGTGCTTTCTCTATTCAGTTATAACTAGCTGTTTTTTTTGTCGTCGGTTCATCTTAAAGGCGGTCTTCCTCATTCTGTTTTTTTTCAATTGTAGTCTCCACTGGACTATCTTCTTCGTCCATCTAATATCTATTGTACGGGAAATATGCCCCGCCCATGACATGGTGCAAAAATGTTAATGATGAAGATTACAAAATTTTTGAGTAACGATTTGTATAATTTTAGAGTTGGTCTGTGACTGTAATTAAAGAAATTCACAAATTAAGTACTTGATAGTTTAGTTATTTTCAAACAAAAATATCTTTGACAAAAAACCAAACGTGCACTAACTTTGGTACAAAATTGTTAACAAGTGCTTATGCTAAACCTAAGGTTTCTTTAGAAAATCAAGAAATGATCAGTTCTAAGCCTCCTTGTTTCCAGATTTTTTATTTGATCTGTATTGAAGAAGTATTTTTGCATTATGTTAATGTAAGGCTTTACAATTGCATTTTTAATGCCACTAAAAATCAAAACAATATAGGCTGTATTTATCTTTTAGTGAGTTTTCCTATTTTAGAAAACCAAGCTCACTACATTCATCAAACTGGCAGGGTTATGAGGATGCACAAAATGTCTAAATTTTGAATTAGAACATAGAACATATATCCAATTTACAAAACTAAAACTTTGTAACCAAAAATTATAATAATTGTTTAGGCCCATGACGCTTTTAAAGCAATTTTTTATAAAAATAGTTGCAGTCGCTCAGTAAACACATTCCACCTCCATCTCTGTCGTAACTCTTTTGCCACCCTTACACTTTTTGTTACAATCTTTTCAAATACAACTTTGTTCAAGGTCTTTGTATATTCGCGAATTATTTTATAGCGACAATACTGGTGCAAATTTATAAAATTTGCCCTTTAAAATGTTGGCAAACTCAAAGCAGTAACATATTTGGTAAAACTTATTGTATCCCTTGTTAGGTCACTTAGAAATAAGATTTTGAAGCTTTTATTGTACTTCTGGAGTAACAAATTGTACACCACGCTTTTTATCTTTTAGTAGAGGAAGTAAAAATTAAGTAATTAGGTTAGAATCGTTTAAAAATGTAACCCAAAATTATCCTAGAGTTTCTTTGCTTGATATAGGCTATGGTTTAACCAGAAGATTTATGACGTATGACGGTTATATATGATATACTGGGTGTGTTTAAGATAATAGTGATGATTTTAAATGAGTATAACATGTTAATATACGATGTTTGAAATTGATTACAAGATTAAAACCGTCAAACTTTGGATTTTCTACGACATTATTAGAAGGTCTGATCACAAACATGTTGGCGAGGAAATCTGTGAAATTAAAGGTGAAGGTACAGTGGCTAAATGGTTGAAACGCTTCAACGAAGGAGATTTTGATCTTAAAGACACATCTCGTTCTAGTGTGGCATCAAAGTTAAAAAACAAAGATTTGTTGATAGCTTTGAAAGATCGGCTGCATCAAGCACTTGGGATCTGACATCAGTTTTAAAAGTATCGTTCAATTAAATTGTGCCCAACCACTTGTGTCAACTTTGTTTGCAAGTAGAGCAGACTAACAGGCGGGTCGAGATCTGCCAATAATTACTTAACAACCAACCTGCTGAATAATCGGTTCTGGAAGCAAAATATAACTCGCAATAATACATCGATAAACAAATAAGATTAGATATAATTCTGCATTAAACCAAATAAAGTTTTGCATTTTGAAATTACGCCTAATGAATGCGCCATCAATGTCTAATACGATAACCAGCAACTAAACTATCTATAACAAATTGTAATAAAAAAAGCATCTGACTATGACTTCGACAAAAGCGCTCTTTGCTTCAACAAAACAATGCTAAACCACACACTACCACGAAAGCCAAGAAAAAGCTTCAGGAGCTGGACGAGGTTGCTCCATCTAGTTACGGTATCTTCCAATCAATGGTAGCACTTTTTGCGTAGTCGCTGCTTTGAGTCTTTTGATGAAGTTGAAGAAGCATGTCCTTGATTCGAAGTGGTCAGTGTGATCAGGTCTGACAACTTGCGGAATGGTGTCAAAAGATCGAGAAAGATGATGGCCTTTATTTTGAAGATTAGCTCTTATTGTTTTTAAAGAAATTTATATAAAAAATTTTACTTTTTATATTGAAAATGCACTTTTTGAAACTTATATTAGAGACATTTCAAATAATATATTTGCTGAGAGCTTTACTTTATTTTCAATATTTAAAATAGTATTAAGACTTTCGAAAGTATTTTTTAGCCAGCTTCGGAGCTTGAGTTTTTCTTGAAATGATGCTAATGATATAAACAGCGTGTTGGCGTAATTAATTATAATAATTCCGCACTAATTTTCTAACGTTTATTAATTTTTATCCCATATTTAAAAAAATATCTAAAATAATTTTGTAATTGTTGAAATTCATTATATAGTCAACACACAATAGAAATTTTGCTAAACTATTTCAGTAGAAAATTTAAAATTGATCTGAGAAGACTTTTTTCTCTCGAGCTTTACGGATTCAATCTATCTTCTATCTATACATTTGAACAGAAATTAAACAAAGAAATGTGGCGTGGCTTGATCTCTTGATTTACACGAGGAGTTCCGTGCGTTCCTGCACGCACGTGGGGCCGCTCTCGCTCCATGGTGCGTCTGGAGTCGGGTGGTCTTGGCTGAGTCATCGAGCCTATGCGTTTAGTCGTTGCCCATTAGATAAAAAAAACGCGTATTAAATATTTGAGCGACTTAGCTGGGTACATATCTTTTGGTTCGCGCAACACAATTGCGCGGCCTGCAAATTGAGAACGCATACGCAATCATTGCCGAACGCAAATTGCGCGTCTGTCACGGCCATTGGTTTAGCGTCTGCCGAGAGGAGTTTCCATTGTAAGTTGAATTGTTCCGCGTTCCTAATCCAGAAAAAAAGCGACGACTGGACGCAGCCGCGGACACATGTGAGTCTTAACCTCTTTGTTTCACAGGCCGTGCTCTCACGTGGAACGCTACAGCCTTACCATTATTGAGAGTAGTTTTTCATACAAATATGTCTAAAATCTATAAATCTATTTTGGATTTCATATGATGATTTGCTGAAGTTTGTTAAATTTCTGTCTTGTTAGGTCTTTACTTTCTATTACAATTATATTTTAACAAAAGTGATTTTTTTAATTTACCAGTAATTCTGTTTTTATAAACCTTTTTATGTCTGTAATATTTGTTGCTGTTTGTTCATCTGACCTTCTTTCTTCAAATAATAATACAATATTAGATTTGATAATGTCGTTTTAGGGTCATTATTTGCCTATCTTGTTAAATTAAAATTTATTTAATATTAAACGAGGGGAATCCCCTTTAGATATCTCTACGTACAATGCTTAGAAGCCGCAATCTTCTCGGTTTACCACATGGTGCGTAATCAACAAATTTCGGATTATATATGATGTGTCTTTGTAGGCAGAATAATTTTTTTTAGTATTAATGACTCATTTGACTTATTTTATTAGCCCTTCCCTCAAATCACTACATCATTGACAGCAATAGTATAGTTAGAGTT
Source organism: Sinelater perroti (assembly GCA_036346155.1). Lineage (NCBI taxonomy): Eukaryota > Metazoa > Arthropoda > Insecta > Coleoptera > Elateridae > Sinelater > Sinelater perroti. Next base: position 6,085,105 of record JARFIY010000111.1, on the reverse strand, counting down.
GAACTTTGACCTGTGTGGCAGCAGCATCAGCAGCACTCATCATTTTTTTTATATATATAATTAGCTAAGGACAATAATTTAGTATTGTTTAAAAACACGCAAATACTTGTGATAGAAATTAAAATCACACTTGGTACTCGTGTATTTGACTATCAAAATTGTTATACTTCGATAAGACAAAAATTAGTTGGAAACACCCTTAATGCCGATAGTCGATTTGATTTAGATACAAATATGTATAATATATAATATATATGTCCTGAAAATATCAAATGTGCAGTGTCGATATAATTTGGGCTAAAATTCGCATGCGTGAACGAGTACGGCTTCACTCGCTGGGTTAGGTAAATGTTAAACGCTGGTGGGTGAAAACATGTAGTGCGCGATTTTCGCAGCAGATGTTGTACGAAGCTGGAATATTCATCCGTAAAGCTATTCATATAATTCAAACGACTTTTGGGAACAAATCAGGAATAATAGCCCATACAAACGATTAAAAATGGCGCAAAATGATCCACGACTACAATCAACAAGACTCGGCAATTAACAGTCTAAGAACTAGAAGATGAGTTGAGAACTTCAAAAACAAAAATTTGTGAAGTTTTGATAGATATTGCCATAAAGCGTGTTGTGGCACAATTTGGTTTGCGGCTACTGTAAACAAAGCACAAAAAATATGATGCTGCAGTTATTAATGACTTGTCTAAGACTGCTGTCAATAAAGTAAATGATTACAGAGTTTTTTGTATAATAATTGTACCATAGAACTTCACAGAATTGTTTTAACACTAAAGTTGGTAGAAATGTGAGATTCAAAGATGCTTACTTTGAAAGAAACTGAGGTTACCTACAATAGTACTTTAAAAGAGCGACTCAAAATGAACGGTGAATATTAACTTTGTCTTGAGATCGGCGCTCTGAAAATTAAGCAAATGTCAACCATGATCCTTCTTATTAGGAAATACAGAAATTATAGAAGAAACAGGAAGCCATTATTGTTAAACGCATTGGTGAGAATTTTGCGGATGGATTTATAAATATACAAAATTGCTGCGTCTTGAAATTTGGACAATTCTCGCGAAGCTGCAAATGAAAAGCAACGAGTCGCTTTTTGGCGTGAATAATGAGCAGGTGGTGTAATAGGCCTGTGCTTCTCCGATGATGATGCTGGAAATGCCGTAACTGTGATTAGTAATCGTTACCGTTATATTGTAACCGAGCTTTATATGATTTCAGCAAGACGGGACAATCTGCCATGCAACTCGAGTAATAGTCGATTTACTATACCAATAATTTCCTGGTTGCATAATTTTATGAAATGCCGATATCAACTCACTAGCAAGATCTTGTGATTTAATATCGCGCGACTACTTTTTGTGAGCTCAAACAGATGACAACCTCAACAACTGTCATGTCATCGACGGTATGCCGAATTACCATATTTAATTGAAAATTGTGTGCTTTAATACTCAGTAAAAGTCTAATTTAAAAGAAATTTAAGTCATCCTATTTAAAATTTAAACCCGCCTTTATAAAAGTATTATAGGCGCAACAAGTATTATTAATATCTAAGATAAACTATGTGAATCTTATTAAAAATTCCACAAGATTCTGTGTAGAATATTTCAAAGTAATAGACCCGCTGGAAATATGCGACATAACAGTGACGATAATATTCCCGGTTATCTACACAAAGACGTACGGTTGCACGTACGTGCCTTTAAATTATATCCCAATTTGCGCAATTTACGAATTTCCAAGGCCTGTGTCGTCAACGAGGTTCAGCTGCTATAAAAAATTCAAACAGTTGTGCAGAAAATGCTATCAATTTACGTTTCCTGTCGCCTTTATAATAAATCCGTCAGACTTTGTATGAATAAGCTGCAGAAATATTTGTATTAGAGAATAACCTACCATTTTCAGTTTGCTTGTCGGTGCGTCCTCTAAAAATGTTTGTAATGCTGCGACGCCCTCCAGGCAATTCTTCAAAATGTGATTTCCACGGCTGTCAAGTTTTTGTGTTTGATATAATAGGTGTATAAATAAGTTCTCAGCTTTAGATTTCACAGGACGCAAATCACCGTTTACATGTAACGTATTAATCCGCCCTCTTGCGGTTTTAAAGCAATAGCATTTGGTCTTTCGAAACATCATGCGATTTGGCGACTGATGCACATAACTTCAATAATCAGCTGTGTTCACGATGGTAATCACAAAAGAGCATATTCGATTTTCTATCCACTTCGCGTTTCATCTTAAGAAAAACGCTGCTGAAGCCACCGAAATGATTTGTGCTGCATATGGTGAGAATGCTGTAAGTCATGCAACGTGCAAAAAAGTGGTACCAAAGATTTCGCGAAGGAGAGTTTAGTCTTGAAGATCAACCACGCGCTGGACGCTCTCAAATATTTGACACGGATGAGCTGCAGACGCGTTAGGATGGGAACTTCTCCCACATGTGGCGTATAGCCCAGAGATGGCCCCTTCCGATTATCATTTATTCCGGTCGTTACAGCATCACTTGGCTGATACGCCCTTCAAAACAGAAGAAGAAGTCCGAAAATGCATCGATAACTTTATCGTCTCGAAGCCGGTCATCGATACCAACGAAAAATACTTTGGTACTTAAGCTTTTTTTGTTTGTTTTTAATTAAAACTTTAATTTTGCAGAAAAAAGCTGAGAACTTATTTATACACCTATTATTTCTGGAGTCTAAGTGATTGCAAAAGAAGACAGCGATCGTAATATCAATGAAGGAGGGATCGAGATTGAAGACGAGTATATAGATCTGTGTACTTCAAATTTACATTATAGGCATTACATTTTGGGCATTAGATACTGATTGATGATAATAGTTTACACAGCTCGACGGCTTTCATAGTAGAGGCATGGCAGTAAATTTAAACCCAAATATAGCATTCAGTTCATACTTCCTGCCAAACTATCTACAATAAAAAAATAATTTTCTACAAGTAATTAAAGCAATTAGTGTTTGAATAGAACCAATTTATCATTAAAATATTGGTCATATGCTGCCAGGTCACCTTACATTTATGCAGAACACAACTCTCTAGATCACGGAATCGCAATTTATACAAACACCAAAACTTTTAAACATATATCCATACACATCTGTATGTACAGAAATGTGAGACACAAATTCAGAGTTATACATAAATAAAATATCTTGGTAAGAAATGAAAAGGAATAAGAAAAGATAACTGTCTTAGAGAACTCAAAATAAATGGAGTAATAACAGCAGCTAGGGTAAATCGTTGAAATAAATATTCACCAAGAAAACAAAAATAAAATTATAATCAATCAACCCAAAGTAAGAGATAAAATCCAAGAAAATAAAAGGCAAAAGTAAAGATTTTAAAAGCCCCTCCCGTAGTTATCCATTGCTCAATTTAATTGCAAAACAATTTTAAGTAATTTCACTAAAGTAAATATAAAAACTGCCGACTCTTACCGCATATCAATAAAATACTTCCATACAAAACATATACTATAACGCACTTACCAAATAAAGGAGGGTCGTTTTAAGAAATCTCCATCACTCAGTTGAAGATCACCTGCTGAAACAAATTAAAAATAATTAGCAAAAAGACTAACACTATAAACATAAAGAGCAGAATAAATAAGGTCTTATATTCCTTAATTTTTTTTATCTTAAACATGTAAAAATAATGCAGATGTTTATACTCTCAAATACTTACTAAAATCTCAAAGATCCAAAAAAGTGCTTTTTATGTAAAGGTCCTCACACAAATTACTGAGATTGTGGAGCCTATCTAGAACTGCAGAAGAAGTATCAACCTAACAAAATAGAGTCACCGTAAGGAATCCACTTGCTACCCTAAGTCACAATCAATTTCTATTTTGTCATTCAAAACTCAAATGAACAATATATCCATACTTTAAAATACTGTTTAAGCATTGACCAAATAATAAACTAATTAGTTTTATAAACTTCTTAGATGAGCTTAAAAATCTTTTCTGCCAGCTCATCTAACAAAATGATAAATGTATAAATAAAATTATACCATAGTGGATACATAGAAATAAAATTAAAGCTCTCCTTAGAATAAATATTATTGACATTATTCTGACCTCCAAACCTCACTGTACAACAGAAGCGCATATTGAAATACCCACCACACCATAATTATAAAAAACGACAGAGTACATCATGGGGTGCCACAATTTAAAGCGCCTAACACACAAGCCACTACCATTCAGGTTACAAATTTAACACATCCAATGGCAATACTTGTAGTATACTGTTTTCCATGACACAAGATTTGTAATGCTCAATTTTTCAATTATAGGCGATTTAAATTCTAAACACACGCACTGGGGTTCACAAAAAGTAAATAGCTCTCCAAATGAATGACTAAAAATAACTGTGGTTTCTTCTTCTCTAGAAAACCTACCTATTGGTCAACTCCCTTATATAATATCTTGGATACCTGCTTTACTAATAGCATCTCATCCAACTACAGCAACGTACATTTCAATTACAATCTCTTCTTTGACCACTCCCCCGTCATTGTTTACACAATTAGCCCCTTTTTATATATAAAACGTTGTAGTAGTATGCTACATAACAAATACGCAAATTTGAATACTCTTTGTAATTAAATCAATTACATCAATCTAAATATCAAAATAAAAGAGCCAGAATAACTGGATAGAGCTTGAGATCATCTAATAGAAACTATAGAAAAAGCAACAAAGCACTCTATCCCTCCGTTAGCACAACATCAAAGTATCATCAACCTCCCCCTGATAATAAAAAATTAGTTGCAGAGAAAAGGAGAGCACGAGCTGTACGAAAACGATTATACATTCTAGCAAAACATCTAAAGGCTTCTTAAAACGACAAATGTCTATTTCACCAATCTGAACCAAAACGAGAGAATGGTCTAAATCTAATAGGGGTCAGTTTTACTCCTTTTACTGCCTGGATTCACCATTACAGATTTTTTTTGTTTTACCTGTTTTGCTGCAAAAAGTCATTAACAATATAAATTTTCCACGTAAAAATAAAGCACCTGGAAATGTTAAAACAACAGGACAGATATTGAATGAACTCCATAGGAAAAAATAGTGTTAACTGACTATAATATTTAATAAAGTATTTTCTTTATCTTATCTGGCCCATGAAACTTAAAAAAGTAAAAATTATGTTGTTATTAAAATCTGGAAGACCACTTAACGAAGTTATATCTTATTGTACTATAAATCGTTAAAAAAATACTCCGCCAAAAATACATTAAGACAACAGCAAACAAAAATAGATAACCGACCATCAATTGAGATTTGGACACATACATTCCTACTATCCATTAGTCACCACTAAACGAACCAAATAAAAAAAAAGATTTTGATAAAAAGGAATTTATTCAGCATTGTTTTCGGTTTCATTTTGATGACGTTTGGTAAGCTATGACGTAGGGGACTTTTATTCAAAATGAAATCAGGACTACCCCCAACATTTTGTCTAAATGACTACTATTTTTTAAACCCTGCAATATCAACTAAAATGTACCACAAGGACCCTCTACCTCCTCTACACTGCTGACATACCAATAATACAAGAAAAAATGATCGGAAACTTTTCAGATGACAAGGCCGTATTAGAAACCAACAGAAATGCTGTAGTAGTTAGTCAATTTTATCGTGGAGATGTCTATTTAGTCGAGATCTGACTAAAAAATATAAGATTAAAGTAAACTAAAAAAGTTAGTGCACGTAACCTTTACGCTAATGAAACAACAGTCTCCTTTAATAAAAATAGTAGCACGAACTAAAGAAGTTAGATATATCGGTATGCATTTGGATTCTAGACCAACTTGGAAAACACGCATATTAAAGAGGAGAAAAGAAATGGACCTTAAAGCCAAGCAAAGGTATTGACTATTAGGCAGAAAAAACCCATTGAAAATAAGATACTAAGTTATAAGGTCAGTTCAAACTTATAGCAACGAACCTTAAGGATACTTAAATCAATCAAATGTAGCCCGATCAAAGGCACATAATATAGTTGGCATACTTTGGTCAATACAAACCCACGCTTTACATAAAGATTTAAACATATCTTTGGTTAAAGAAGTCATTGTGCAACATGCTTTCAAACACCAAGCGCATCAAAATAAACTTGCCTAACCTCTACTGAAAGTAAGACCCCCAAAAGTTAAAAATTAAGCTGATTAAGATGAAATACTGGAAGTAAGTAATGGACCATATTTACTACTGCGGTTAATTTTTACCACAAAATGTATGTCAATATGAGAGTATACAGCAATGAGTGTCACTCGTCACCTGTAAGATATAATCATGCTAGTAGCCCACAGAACAATTATGCATAGTTCTGATTGCTAATCAATATCAAGTTAAAATATATTGCCATAGTAATCCAAGAAGTAATACATAATTTTTATAGTTTCATTAAATTGTTATTCAAAAGCTGCAAGATCTACTTAAGAGTAAAGTTGTCTGATACAATTGTAATCCTTTCAGCAAAGAGTAGGGCTGCATCATCTTCAAGTGCGACACTCTTTCAACAGCCACCATGCATCAATTAAGTTTAGCTACAAGTTATTATCAAGTTTATCACAAATTTTGAGGAAACAACAGAAGATAATATTCGTATTGTTTGATACCGCTTAACAGTTGCTGAAATTGCTTCTGTCAACGTTTAAATTGAAAAAAACTCGCATATCGTCGAAAAAGACGCATATTTCCACTCCAGGACATTAATCTGTTTTGCGACAATGTGTAGCCCTACAAGCGCCCCAAATTTACTACTTGTATTGGACTACACTGAATTACTTACCATCCCTAAATTACGGACTTATCGCTCTGTAATTCTCAGTATCTGAATTGCTAAAATCAGCACCTGTTGGACTGATTTGATGATGACATTGCTGTTTAAACGTTTTTGGGTAATTGGCTGGTATAATAATTTTATTTTTACGCTAGTGGGGCCATCAATTCGTCAGAAAAAAATAGTGTCTTTGTACGTGCATATTTTTTGACGCTTATAGTTATACAACTTTTTTAGTTGTGTACCTAAAATTGCTAATGCAGCAAACTTGAAAACTTAATTACATTGCATTGTATAAAACACGTTCCTGGTTTGTGTAATGTCGTTTTAATGCCTTGCATTTGCATTTATATTTCCACCATTACATTTGCATTAACTCATAGCTCCAGACAAAACTATTGCATCACATTTTGGTATTTGTACAAACAACGTATAAATTCATTGTTTAATTTTATTTTGATATAAATAAGCATCAAGATAAATAAAATTATATAGTTTAATCTCTCTGAGTAATTTACTGAATACATGGACTTACTCGATTAGCAATACGTAAATTTAGCATATATCTCTTATTTAAAACGAGGTATAGTCATAAAAAACAAATTTTAGTAAACCAAATATAGATTTATCTGCATAAACAGACACAGGCAAAACTTTTATTCACTTTAAGATTTTTTTCTGTTGTAAGTTTATGTGATAGATACTAATTTATCAATTTTCCTTTAACCAGATGCTATTTTGTGACATTATTCATTATTTTTTATAGTGGTGTAGTAATTATAAACAAATCGATCACAATTCTAATACCTTTTGATAGTTTTCTTGCCAAATCTGGTATATACAAAGCTCGGTCACGTATTATAGAAGACTTTGATTCCACAGTAGACTGGAGTTTTCTACATTTTTGGCCTATAAAATTATTATTAAGCGATTTTGAATGTATTTCGATAGCCGACCAAATTTTTACGTAGCTATGGACTCCCCCCAAAAAAGTTTTTATCTTGATCACTGGATTCAAACTCGGGTTACAATTATTTTAGAATTAAGACGTGCCACCAAGTCTTCCAATAATGAGCCTTCTCCTCTGATACATCTTTGTTAGAAATATTATTAAGATATCCATTAGCTAATTCTTTAGGCTCAGCTTGAGCCAATTTTTTTGCCATTGTTCCTTCATCACTTAATGTACTTCGAAAATGCAACAAATATGCACACTCGAATTGCTGTAATTCTTCTGCAAGTCGCAGCACTAACGATCACATTGGGTCAGTTAGTGCCTTCCGTATTTCTTAAAGGGTCTATTTTTTATTTTATTCTAGGACATAGCATTAAGCAATATTCTCCCTCTTTCTAGTCGTATACTTTATAGTTGAAATATCTATTACTAGAAGTAGTCATTCTCTAGCTTGCCTCTAGCGTTGGGATGTGGGAAGAGATATTTGACGAAGGTATGCCTGAAGTTGTAGACTTAATTCCTCCAGAGAAGGGCGTCGGAGAAAATTAAGGGCTTGCAAGGGCAGGGTCGCCACTCCCTAAGAAGTCTGTTCTTCACCTGGATCGTAAAGAAGTGCCCCCCGCTACCCCGATGGGTAGGACAAAATTAGGATTAAAATACGGCTTTTTCCGATTTTAGAAAGTGGAGGAAGTCGAGACTCATGTGGGCAGCGTTGCTTCCTTGAAATAGATCGACCCCTCACCGGGATTGCAAAGAATTATCTACCTGCTACCCAATAAACAATATTAAACGATGTAAAATTCTGATAAAAAATAATATAAGCACAAAATCTCTATATGTTCGCAAAAACAGCGCTAAGTTTTTAAGCCCCCATTAGTGCCGAAAAGTTAAATATAACAATAAAATAAGAGTTGTGAAGTTCTCTGAAGCATGCAATTAAACACTAATACTAATGCTGTTGTTTTAAAGTTTGTTTATCCAATTTAAAGTTAGTATTATTATGAAAATAGACTAGTAGGTCAGAAAAAAATAAATACTAAATGAGTACGGTAAACTACCTGCAGCTAAAAAAATTGTATCTGTAGATAGTTCAGTGCTATTTAAACTATGAGCAGCTTATTTATATGCAAAAATCTAAATTAAGTTAAAAGAGGTGCCTTGCAACACGAAATAAGGGCGTATTTAAAAATGTCTTTGACAACAGTGATTAGGATAATTTCTCTATTTAATAAAAGCTATAAACGAATAATATTCCTAATTGTTGGCCTCGTAGAATCCTTGAAATAAACAATACAAGCAGTGATAGAAGAAACGAAACTGTGGCTGAACTGGCGTAGGTGTTAAAAAAAGCTAGGAATTTCATTTAATGCTGTTTACATAGTATAAAGTGCTATCAAAAGGAAACTCTTTTTGAAACCGTTCTAGAATAAGCTTCAATAAGAGTGGGCTCATTCTAGTTTCGGAGGCAAGAGTTAATACTGCTATGTAGGAATAGTGATTTAACTTGCTCTTGATAAGTTATTTTACTAAAGAGTAAAATATAAGGAAGTTAGTATAATGGTGTGGAGACTTTTATTATAGGAAATACACTGTTTGAATGTAAACTTAGCATATTATTCAACAAAACATGAACAAAATATCACAAAAATCTAATAACAAAACTGATGTAGTTGGAACTGTGACAGAATAATGATATTATACTCACTAATTAAAAGCATTGTAATGCATCAAAGAAAGTTCTAGAATATTGCAGGCGTTTTTAGTAGCTGCTTGAACGAGGAGTGGCCCAGGTAGTCGCACGGAACCACGTGGGTCGTCAATTCCGCCACTAGTTAGGTGCACGTGTTCGACGTACCGTCTAGAATCTTAAGCCCCTCCATTTCAGGTGGCTCAGATTCGTTGGGAACAGGGGTACACTGTTGACTTGACGCGGTTGCGTACTAATAAATAAATTTAATATTTGTCAATTTTATTTTGACACCCTCAGCAGCGTTTTTACAGTTTTGCAAAGTTCTGCATTGTAATTACAAATAACTACCTCGGCGTATTGATTAGAATCTTGTCGACGAACTAGAATCTCTTCTCTTAAAAATAACATAAATCAGGAGTTGCTAGGCAACAAATTTGGACATTCCAAGATATCCTGTGACAATTTCACACACTTTAGTTTATATAAACTTTTTAGTTTATCTTCAAGTTAATGGAATCTCAATAGCTGGTTTTTCTTGAGTGTAGCCCATAAACGTTTAAAATTTTCCAGGGTTTTTCTCGTCACTGGTCTTTCAGCATGTGGATCACAATAAATTTCCGGCTATCTCTAAATAATTTGTATAATGCCTTTATTCATGTTTGAGTCGTTTTCAAATAGCCCCCGCAGCTTTGCGCAAAATGTGTGGCTAATTTATTATAGCAGTTATTTCTAAGAATTTTTGAAGTAAGGTTATTTATGGCTGATATTCGATGGGTAAAATCTAATAAATCAATCCGAGTGTCATTATCAATAGATTATTTGCACAAAGTTGGGGTTTGTATACAAATATGTCTTATCGTCGCCCATCAGCATCTGGTGAAAAGCTTCTGTTGCAGCAAAACCAAGCGTTGTTCTAGGACAACCAAAAAGGCAAGCATTATAATATATAGATAATAAAAAAACTTACAAGGTACAATAATAAGTATGAAAAAATAAGCTGTATAAAATACAGCAAAGATTAAGGCTCTTGGATGCGCAAAACAGTTTTAACATAAACAAACAATATAGAAAAGATGAAATTAGCTAAATAAACAAATTCAAACCTCACCAGAAGTAGCCCTTAAAATAGTCTGCAATAAACCACAGAAAACTACTTAAGTTTGTTGCTTTTAATTTTTAAAGTGTGATATGGAAATCGGTCAACCTAATGTTTCTCCTACATTCACTTACAAAATACATATAATGCCATAATTAATCGCAACAAGAAACCGGTTCCTGCCTAGAGCTAAGGCGAAAGAAAAATAATTAAAACATTAGGAAAGATAAATAACTAGAACGTTCCATTTTTCCAGTGAAATCGGTAGGCAAACTAAACAAATATTTCAGTGCTCTAGCTGTTTAAGATTAGGATGCACTAAGGATTTCTACACGAGTCAAACTTGATGTATTAATTATAGTGGAGTTAAAATGCACTCTTTATGATGGAAAAACCTAACCACTTTAAAGAGTACATAAAAAACTACAAATAAAACATTTTTACATCTAAAGTGCAGAAATCTTCAAAGAAAACCATATATTAAGACGCCACTAGTTTTAGAAAAAACACTAAAAACGTAAGCAACTACTTCGATCCCCAAAAAACAGAGGATCAATGTAACCAGCCAAGTACCAAAATAAAATAGATTTAGAAGAGAAATATACGCCTGAAAATATCCATTGCACAAAACTTAAATAGTGGGTCCAATTCTTAAAAAAATAAATATAAAATCTATGATACAACGCACTTCCATAGCACCACCCATCGTGCAGAGAGAATTATTATCAATAGCCGCATAGTACACTATAATGTTCCCATAGCAGATTGTATATGGGCAATTAGTATCGTTATTTAAGACGCAAAATTCAAAAGGTTATCTGACTCTAAAAAAACATATTTTAATGGGAGAGAGGGGTCGATTATAACTTTAAACACTCTAGGTAAAGATCAAAATTAGAAAAAACACCTAGGGGCGACAGCTTGTAAAGTGCGCCCAGTGACAGAAATAAACTTTATGAATACATCGATTTCTATAAAGGGACTACACGAAATTTCAAATTTCTCTGTGAGAAAATTTAAATATATCCTTGGACAACTCTACAATACTAGTCACACTAAACTAAATAATACACCTCCTAGCAATAAGAACATAGACTGGAAACTACTTAGAAAACTACTCTAGGAAAGAGTTACTATAGATATCCATTTAAAAATCCTCTAAACTGACTTGGAAAGCCTGCAAGTGCATTAAAGAAAGTTAAGCTAAATAATATTCACACTAAAATAAAGACTCTTAGCTATCAGCTAATACTCCAAACTAAAACAGCAAAATATTTAGGGATTAAACTGGATTAAATTAGAGACATCATATCTTCACAAGAAAAAGAAACTGTGCTTTAAACGTTTTCTAAACTCTAATGGTTACTCTGCAAAAAATCAGAACTTAAGTGAATCTAAGCAAATACGAATATATGAAGTCTAGTTATGTGGCACCGCGGGTATGTGAAACATTAAAATCCTATAACGCTTTTAATCAAAGACACTTAGAATAACTACTGAAGAACCGCCGTTTATTTCTAATATAACGCTACATAATGATCTAAACGTTTTTAAATACTATAATTCTTCAATTTGGTATATCAATGTCGAGATCGTTTAAACTATCTTGCTGTTAACCTTTTAGATAACAGCTAAAGAACATACGATTATAGAGAACCGATAATTTATTTTCAATTAATTGGTCCGCCACATTTTATTACATTATTAGTTTGTTGCCTCAGAGTGGACAGTAAATTGTGCAAAAAATAAAGAAAACTATCCTCTATTAACGCAAACTATGTGTGCTCACTCATAGGCGGCTAACTCCAAACCGGTTACCAAAGTTTTCCTGGTCGACGATGCGCATTACAATCCCCTTCATTGGCTCTTAGTTTACATAGGGCACGCAAATGGTTTCATTGCATTAACATTGGCTCGATATTTTTGAGAGAGACCACGTATACTTAAGCTACAGAAATAGACGCATTCTGATTACCACAAGCTTTACATTAATTTTTTGCCCAAAAAGCTGCATTTGAAAGTTAATAATTACTGGAAGTTTGTTTTGTTTAGTAATGTTGATGCAAATTTAATCCATTTTTAATGACTCCAGCTATTTGTAGTTAGCATTAAGTAGCAGACTATGTTCAGCCTCATTTGTGTTACTTTGTCTGCTGAGACTGATACGTCAGAATAATAAATTACTCTGATAATGAATAATGCTTGTAACAAAACTGTTAATTTTATAAAGAATTGCAATTAAGTTTGCAATATACTTAATTTAGATGTAAATATTTTATGACCATAACTTCTGTTCATTAATCTTTTGCTTTATTTGTTTATTGTAGTGTTTGAGGAACAAAATTTTGTTTTATTGTTTAATTTTCAGTTTTTTTTAACATTTTATAAGATGATCCTTTTTTTACTTTTACGTTATGTTACTGCGCTTTGCTAGAGCTTAATTTTACTACTTGTACACCTTTAATTTTGCCCATATTTCTGTATTAAACCTGCAGTTGTTATATCTCCTTTGTTGCTTGTATAAATATATTTTTATTTATTTTTTTCCATTTATTGAGAATTAGAATTTTTTTTATAATCTTAGTTCTGATAAAGGAGCTGTGAAGCTCTTTAATGACGTCATGAGGCACTTCTCCATTGAGGAGTCCTCACTAGCCCCCTTTTAGGTCAAGCTGTGGTTTACCAGTCGCAGCGGTGTGGCATTTGGGTGATATCCTCTCTTGACGTGGTATTGGACACTTTTTTCTTTATAATGTCTTTAATATATGGTACATTTAAGTCTGTATGTAGCGCATGATGGCTTACATACCAAAGTGGGTTCGTTATTATTCGGAATAGTTATGACTGACTGCGCTAGGTTATTGAGATGTTTGATTTGCTTGCACATCCCCAAAGCTCTATTCCATTGATCCATATCGGCTTGATCATTGTCTTGTAGAGAAGAATTTTGTTTTTTAAGGACAGGAGGAATATTTTTCCTATAAGCCAATATAGTTCTCTTGTTTTTAGATCTGTTGGTTTCCTTTTTTTTTAACTATATGATCTTTCCAGATGAACTTTCTATCCAAGGTAATTCGTGCATGGAAACTGAAGTATATTTACATTATTTAAGTGTACTTGTAGACACCGTTCCCTTTTGAGTATGAAGGTAACATAAAATGATTTAGTCTCGCTAATTTTGATTCGCCATTTATTGAGCCATATTTGTATTTTATTTAGGAGGTTTTGTAATATTCTCGTAGCCGTTGCTGGATATTCATGCCTTGCAAGGATGACAGTATTACCAGCTAAGGTTCCAGTGCTAGTGTTTCTGTCGCGTAGTAGATTTGTCGTGTATAATAAATATCACACTGCCCTGTAAAACGCCAGATCTTATTAGAAAGTTATTTGCTACAGAGTCGTTAATGTTGACCCTGAATTCTCTGTCACTTAGGTAAAATTCCAACGACATGATGTAGGCCATGGGGAGAAACTGGTTAATTTTGTATAATAATCTATGTCAAACCTTGTCGAAGGCTTGGCTAACATCCAGGAATACTGATGTACAGTCATCTTTGCTTTCGAGTGCCTCATTTATAAAGTGACACACTCTATGGATTTGCTGAAGTAGTATTTGCGAAATCCAAATTAGTGGTGCGGTATCAATTCATCAGTGTTGGGTCAGTTTTTATTCTTTGAACCAGGAGTCTTTCGAGGAGCTTCACTATAATACGAACTAAAATTATTGGTCGGTATGACCGTATTCTGATTGGATCTGTACCAGGTTTGGGTATTTTATGATTTCTGCCATTTTTATTTGTTCTGAACAATGCTTTTCTTTAAGTATTGGTAACTTTTCATCATTTTTAGTGTAATTTTGTTTAGACCTAGAGCTTTTCTAACGTTTAGATGATCAATTTATGCTTGTACTTTCTCTGGAATAGATGCCTTTTTTCTGTCTCGCATTTATTATCTTGAAAACTTTGAATTGGGTGGTGTAAATGATTTATCACTATTCCAAAAGCTCTCTCGTCTCTTGGTTGACACGTATAGTGGATAACATTGTTTACTTTTAGGGATCTTTAATTTATTTTTTCAACATCTAGTTTTATATTGTTCTATTTGTAGTATTTCGGTTAGTTTTTGAGAATATTGTTATAATTTGTTACCCCATAACCATACATTGGTGTAAATTTTAGTGCTGTATTTTGTGTTTGAATTTTTATGCAATCTCCTTATTCGATTCAGTCAAGATCGAAAATTCGTTGTTTATGTTAGTATTTTCAGTCGATTTGATATTTAAATTTATTTCTTTTGTAGTTTTTTATTTTCTACCAGGAGTTTACCTCATCACCTATCTTAGTTATGTCTTCGTCACCGGTAGATGACAGTCTGTGATAGTATTGATTACTATTACTAATGAATTGTTGGGTATTAGGAGGAACCTCTGTTATGAATGGTTACGAAATACTTTTGGAATTTGCATAGTCTGTGGTGAGACACCCTGTATGGCATTATTATTATTATACAATGCTTGGCTGCAGGTAATTCAGGTCGGTTAAAAGTTGATATCATAGTCATTTTGGTTGTTTATTTTGTTTATTTGAGGTTTATTTTAACTTATCAGTACACTAACCTGTTCCGATAATTATTGTCACGAACGTCATTTTCACGTATCGCAGCGATTGTAAACACGAGCACTCGATTGACATTCGTACACCACGAAACTCAAATGAAAACTATACAAATATATGTGCTAAGTAAACTTTTGCCTATTCATCTTTGTACATATATGACATCCGACATCTTTCCTAAGTTCTCTAAAATCGTAGAAAATATAGAGCGTTATAAATTGTTGAATAATAATGAGCAATTAAATTATCAGTAATTCTTTACCAGCTCATTTAATTTTCTATTATCTTCTTCTTTTTCCTTTACCATTTATATATGACTGATGTAAATTGACTATTACGATTACAAAAAATTGTAATAAATGTGTATAAATTATTATGTGTAGAACGCTGTAGACAGCGAGCGCGAGTGGATGCGCTATATCGTGTCCGATTAAGTTATCACCAGTGTCCGCTCTTGACCCTGCAGCGATTTATAATTAATTCCGCCGAGTTTTACACCAAATGTATAAATTAAAGACTTTTACTACATTTTGAAACTTTGCTGATATAAAATTCTTCTCTTCTGTCTCAACCCCTAATCAAAATCCAAACCCGCAACTAATAACAGAAGCAACAGAACAAATAGATATCGATGACTCCTCTGAAGAGGAAGTAAGAGAAAATCAAAACCAACACAAATAGCAACAATACAAAAACTATACAAAAAACGCAGAAAACTACAGTCGAACGAACACAACCAGAAAATGCAATCAACACTCAAAATCAATTTACTGTACTAGCTAGCGGTAGCACACAAATTCTTTAGGCTAAATTTCTGCATTATGGCATATATCTAATCAAATATGAGACAATAAAATCGGAATTCCCTTTGTCTAAGATGTCACTGAAGAACCCAGTAATAGTTGTTGTGCCAGATTAGAAACATTCAAACAAAGCATTCCGGGCTAGAGGAGAACTGAGCAAATCCCAGCATAGGCTTAGAAAAGGAAGATCGACAATACATGCACTGGCAAAAGGCAAGGAGGCAGTGGAAAAGGCGCTATAAATACCGGCAAAAAACCAGGCGGGTACTGCGCGCTCGATGTTAAAAATGCCTTTAACTTGGCAGACTGAGAGCGAATCCTTAAAGCTCTTTACAGAAAGAATCCAGAGTATCTGCTAGAAGTAGTAGGTTCTTATTTACGTTCTCAACACCAAGCAGGATAATGTGGAGATGGACTTGTCGGCGGGGTTCCGGGGATCCGTCATGGGCCCTTTTCTATGGAACGCGCAATACGATGGGCTCCTGCGACTACCGCTGCCAATAGAAGCTTCCATCTAAGCCTTCACCGATGATATCTGGTGACCGTTATCGCTGAAAGCCTGATCGAGCTACAGATAAACGGCTACAAGTCTCTGGAAAAAGTCAGACGATGGATGAAGCAAATCGAGTCGGGGCAGCAATTCAACGGCTGATGCCTAACATAGGTGGCCCAAAGCCGCGATCAGAGCAATGGGACTCAGTCAGTAAGTGCCTTAGTTCATTCGTAGCTTGCGGCGCGTCTCCCAACAAGCAGCGTGCGTACTGGCTGCTTATGGAAAATGTCGCGAACAGAGCAATAGGACCAGTGCAGAAAAGGATGGCCTTGCGAGTTATTAGTAGCTTCAGGACCGTCTCGCGACAATCAAGCAAACGATGTGGAACTGCTGGCTGCCATGTCATGACAAAGGCTAGTAAAGGACGCACAGAACTGATCCAGTATAACAGCAATGGGTAGAATCGGACAACGGCAGAGATTCGCAGGCATTTAGCGGAAAGCGTTTCGCGACAACTGTAAATTAACCGAGTGGCAACTCAAGTGGGACATGTCTGACAAAGGCAGATGGACTCGCGCTCTTCGAATGCCCAACATTTCAGTTGATCAAAGATCAGCTGAAAGCCAAACTGAGAATTGTTCGTACTCCAAGAAACATCGTAAGAAAATGTTGACAGACGAGAAAAGATGGGCCAAGATAATCAGCTACTGCAGAATTGTATTAAACAGAAAGAGAGAAGAAGAACGAGATGTGCTAGAATACCAGCAACAAGAACATTAATAGGAAGAAGGAGTTTAAAGAAAAGTCTTATAACGTACGGAGTCCAGCTACGCTGACTTTTTGGGGTTAACTAGTTGGCAAGGTACCAAGCACATGAACAGCGCTTGCAAAATATTTCCGCCGCTGAAGCAACAGAACTCCTAATCCCAAAAAGAGGGAAGAAGATGTAGGAATGGAAACGTTTCCGACTAGAGATCATAGAGATAGTAACGAGACCACCCTAAGTATTACCACTCCAGGCAATCCCGGGTGTTCTCGGTATCGTGAGCACACTCAAAGGTAGCGTGCTACCCTTGACAGCGAAAAAAAAAATTATAAACATATAATATACAAACTTACTACAACAGCAACACAGCAGAAAATTAGTAAGGTTTTGGTAAATTGATCTCAAATGAAAAGTAAATAAATCCTTTACTAAGAGAATTGTGTGTTAATTCAAAGTTGCTAATGCAGAAGTGAAATTACAACAAAACTGGGACTTTATTAGAAAAATGCAATTATATTTTCAGTGCAATCGACAATTTGTTTAAAAGTCGAACTGGTATTAAAAGTAAATTAGAACTTATGAAAATACATTATCTGATCAAAAATATTTGGACACTATTGACAATTGACATCAATACGAGGTAAATGTTTTCGGATAAGTGAACTTTCGTTAAAATTAATATGTAATTACTACTATGTAAAGTCTGTATCGTTATGTGCATTCAGCGCATACAAACAAGTCGCTAAAATCAAAGTTAAAGCACACGTCGGCACCTTTACTTGCACACTACATAGCAACAATGTAGACATTACAATCCTTACTTTGTTGTCGTCAAAACTGCGTATTACAGATATATAATCATTAATATCATTCAATATTTTCACTCAATATAATAATGTAAACGTTTTAAAGTTGCTTCCATTTTTTAATATTCATCGTTAAGCAATTTAAAAAGTCTAAAATTTGTGTTTATAAAAAGGAGAATAGTTACAAAAGAAAATACTTAGTCGTTAATTGCCCGGCGTATCCATGCAATTACTTTTAGTAATATTGTTAAGAAGAATTGATATTGGAACAATTTTGCTGAAAGTATTATCTTGTTCAGAACAGGGGTAGATAGAAGTTCGGTTTAATATAAAATGAAATAAGGATTGTACACGCTGGGTATAAAAGTGTAAAGCAACGCTAGCACTTCCGATATCGAAATTCTGCAGAAGTTTCAAAACAAAGTGCTTTATGCAATAGTAAAGAACTGAGCTAGTTCCGAACATGCGCTTCTTGTACTGCAAGAAATACATATGTATTGAAAAGCTAAAAATTCACCAAACAAGCTCACAACCAAAATGGCAATCACGTTCAACAAGGCACAAAAATTAAAAAATTATAATGTTCTACAAAGTGCAACTTTTTTGTGGTAAGTAAGCTAAAACAAATATTTGTGGTATTACATTAACAAAAAACGAGAACTATTAAAAACTTTATTAACAATTTATGATGTAATTTTAAATGTTTTCTTAAATATTTTTAAAGCGGCATGTGTTGCGGAGAAGAATATTTAAAATAATTCTTCAGCTAGTCAATTTTACCGTTCGAGATCCAACAAATAGTTTTCTATAACATTCTATAACATCTACAGAAATAAAGCACTTAAACTTCTTGCTGTTTCTCAAAGGCTTATTGCCATAACATGAGTATACCAGGCAAGAGGACAATTTACGGACAGCTTACTTCATCATGAAATATTTTGGACTTCTAAAAGATATAGCATATGTTCTCTTTAAAGATTACAAATATAAGAAATGAGTGTTATTCAGTTACTTGATGTGTGTTCTCAATAGACATGGTCTTAGAAGTGTCTCCATGCAAATTCACCAGGTGGCGAGGCTGTGCTTAGCAACCCACCGTTTGGCATGTCGTATTTAGTTAAAAGTTACAAGAGTGAGATAATAAACATTAAGTTCTGCGCTAAGTTAAAGAAAACTTTTAGTGAAATATGGTATATGATATAGCAAGGATATGGTAATGAAGCATTATGGAGAAGTCGTCTCTTTGAATGGTACAAAAGGCTTTCGAAAGGCAGAGATATTCAGTGCGAGACCGTCCCAGAGTCAACCGTCCGTTAACATCACACACCTCTACAAATGTGGAATGTGTGGAGGCAGTTGCTACGAGTTGCTTCGCGCATGATATCAGAAGAGTTGCAATTTGATAGGGATGTGTGTCACAATGATTTAAAAAAATAGAAAACTAATGCATATACTGACAGAGGAATATATTGCGAACAACTACAACTGAACCCTTGAAAAGAGCTTTTGGCTCTACCAGTATAACCTTCAAACAAAGCACCAAAGTGCCAAATGAAGTTATTGTTCACCTAAACATTGAAGAGACAACCTTCCAAAACAAAGACAATGTTGATCGCACTTTTAGATGAACCGAAACTTTTACATTGACGTGCTCAAACGTTTGCGTCAAGCAATTCAGCGGTACAATCCTAACTTGTAGAAATCTATGTAGTGGCTCTTATTGCACGTTAATACAAGGCCCCATACTGCTATATCACCTTAGAAATCAGTCTTGCTAAGCATCCTATCCTTATTTTACCGCATCTTCAGTATCTACTGAAGGTGACACCGTTTGATTTTTTTGTTTATCTGTGTGAAAATGACCCTGAAAGAAAAGCGTCACGGTGATATAACAATCCAAACAGCTGTGGCATATTTAAGAAGCATTCCGGATAAAGCGTTCTATGCTTGCTTCCAAAACCTGAAAAAAACAGTGGCGGTTGTGCATAGATAGCAGAGGAGACTTTTTGAAAAAAACTAGGGCCATTAGTTCTGACATACTAATAGTATCCGGATATAATCTAGTGGTTACATTCTTCAGAATCACCTATAAATTTTTCTAGGAATGTCAAAAACCAAGTGGTCCAACAGAAAATCTAAAATTTTGAGAATTTTGCTTTTTTGTTTTCGCCCAGTTCGTAATGAATGACATATTTTTTGAGAAGTTGCGGCATCACCCAGAATAGCTATTGTTTTTAGAATTGGTATAAACGAAAAGTATTCTGTCATCAATTGTGGATAACGGAACAATAGTTTATAACATTTTAGACGTCTCGCTGTTTTGATGCTGCCAGTGTGACCTCATAGAAAATTTTTCATCTCAAAAATAAATATACTGTCCAATCATGTAAAAGTTCAGTCAAGTCTAATTAAAGATAGATATAAACATCTTGAGTGTTTTAAGATAATAGAATTTTTGAATTTGTTTTTTTCCTACTCTTGGTTAAAAGAGTCATATTAACTACATTGCTTTAGCAGAGATCCTCTTTTTCAATAGGACCTTTACAAGACTAGATTTTAAGAAGAAAGCAGCGAGCTTTGAATGATCAAAAACACCATTTGTCATAAAGCTAGTGCCGTAAGAAGATTAAGTGGCAAAATATTGAAAACATGTCTTCAGCAACTACGTTAGCTCTCAATACATCTAAGCATCCCAACCCTTGGTTGAAACTTATATAGTAAAATACATTTAAACCATACATCTTTAGCAGTCTTGCACGTTAAATTAAAGTTGCGACAGGTCAAATATCTATATGTAAAAGACAAATCAGTTTAGGTTTGAAATTATTGCATAAAAAATTCAAAATTTCTTTTGAGAACATTTTGTTTCCCTCAAAGTGTTATAATTAAAAAATACCACAAATAAACTGCAATGAAGCCCAGAATCACGAAAAAGGCCAACTGAGCCCGTTATCAGTTCGTTTAGTAAATGATATCTAACAAGTATAACTTAAGGTAGTCTTGCTTTTCGGCAGTGTGCATGAAGTTCACAAAAAATCCTTTAGTAAGTACTTGCTCAAGTTACCCCAGTTGAAGATAATGTGGTTCTTATTAAAAATAATAAATGTTTCAATAATTCTTTATTTAAAAATGAGTGTGTAAGTGCTATTATTGCAAAGATAAATGCTCATAATTCTACTAAAAACTGTTATTGTCTATTCTGACATATGTACATACAATCTTTGATATAACAAAACAGAAAATTTAAAATTAGTAAAATTGGGTTATGATTTACATATCATTATGATTTAGATATCATTTTTACGACATCGATTTTAGAAAGATTGGAAAGTATTTCGCCCGAAGACTAGAAAATTATTTTATTTAGTTTTTTAAAAAATTACTCCAAGCATATTGAGCGTTAGAAATATCCGTTTTGCTCTAAAAGTTATCCAAAGGTTGGATGCACCGTTTAACCTTAAAATTGGAGGTGGAGCTACCCCATCTCATATAGTAGTAATGTGAGGCAAAGGTTCACATAAGTAACCTCGTCGGCTACTTATCAAACGGGACAGGAAAAATCCTCCCGACATAAGTACTATCGGCAGAGAGTATTTGCTGCACCGATTTAGGTTTCAGGGCTACGAAGACGTCAGACCATATGTCGTTATCCCGTTAAAACTGCTATGCGGGCTATCTAATTTTACATCTGTAGTAGTGACACGTGATAGAGATCCGCGTAAACGACCTCGATGGCTGCTCTTCCAACGGAGTGGAGGAAACTCTACCGACACGAGTGAGGCTGCGTTTCATTATACGACTCAGAGCTTTTAGCAACCCAGTCTTACAAGAGTATGGGTAACAGGCGCAAAAAGCATCAACTGATTTGGAGTAGAAACGACGTAAGTGAATTCGGCGGCGGCTCGTCCAACGTGGTGAAGGAAACTTTGCCGACACGAGTGAGTAATGCGCCTCATCCCACGGCGCTGGTAACTCATAAAACTGCTGGTGGAGCTACCCAATCCCATATCTATGGGCAACGGATGCCGCCAGTCAGTAACAGGTGGGGAAGAGATATCACGCAAGTGACCTCGACAACTACTTGTTAGACATGGTAAATTGAATACCTTGTTGACACAAGAACCAAAGGAGGGGCTGTCTAATAGGAGTGGCTATTCGGTCTCCCCTCATTGTTGTTGAACTCTTAGAGATGAAAACTTGTTAACCTTTGTATGAGCATGCTCTTGAACATGCTGTGTGTGTACTGACCTTAATTGGTCGTACGGTAAGGAGGACCTAGTTTGTGTTTGGACACTCGACAATAAAAGTACTCGGCACCGCAGAATTCTTTATTTTGATTTTATGAACCTAAAATTTTTTAAAACGCTTCTCAGCAAACCATTTCATTTTTCTCTGAAGAAAACAATGTGATATCTAAAGAGAGCTTTGAGAACAAATTAAAAAATGACATTTTAAAACAAAGCGATTTTATTCCTTTTCTTTGACAACCTTAAACTTTAATCGAAACCTAAATCAACGGTATCTTTGCTGCTACCTTCTTAAGAATTATTTTATTGAAGACCTTGATAGCCTGAATACCTGAAAAAATATCTTCCAGTAATTCATCTACTTATTTTTACATACAAGTAGTACTTTTTACAAGACTTTTCACAGAAACATTGCTGAAATGACTAGAGCGATGTTGAATTGAAGAATGTAATAAGAACTTACAGCCATGGCCAAAAGAATGAGATACTTTCATATTTGTATGTTACTCGAAAGGGCAGAGGCGTCTCTATTATTATTAACAAAGGGTTTTTCGCCAAAACCTTAACCTGACAATTTTTCACCTGCCTTTCCTTAAATTTTTGCAAGGTGGGAATGTGTAGATTTTTAACTGTAACGGCTTTCATACAAGACCAATAAAATATCTGATAGACGAAACTTAATAATGTATATTTCGTATGCAAATATTTCGAATGTCAAAAATTTTTGTTAGTGCAAACATATGTTTCCTTATTGGCGATACGTAAACGGAGTTTGAAATTTCTTTATGTAGTAAAAATACCTAAAAGAAGGAAACGTTTACGGATTCATTTTTTATTCAAACATCGCAAACATGAAGTTAAAATCGGAATTCTATTAAATTTTCGAGTTGGGGTATTTATAGTACTATAACGCAGGTAAAATTGATTTAGAAATCGCTTAAAAATAGGAAAGCCATCTATTGGGTTTGCTACCACAATGTCTATAAAAAATTGGTCAGCCCCATAGTAGTAGGAATGTAAAAAGGAGGCTCGTAAAAGCAGGCCTGAAAGTATGCAAAGACTGAAAAACCTATGATTTGCAAAAAAGAACAAAAAAGCTCGTTTGGATATAACAACATTTAATAGAGAAAGATTGGAAAAAGGTTTCTGCGATCGGAGTCTAACTTTGAATTGAGCTTAATTAAGGGTATTTTACTGTTATCCTCAACGTTTCAATCATAACATGTTACATGTACAAACGTGTAATAAAATAATTATTAAGTTGACAGTTGTTGAGATGCTTAGTATACCTTTCCCAGTGTGTGATGTCTATAGTCAAAAAGGAAGGGAGCAACATGATGATCTGGGGTTACATTGGGACTAACGACGCAGGAGGAATGACTGTTTTGCAAACGACACATGAATACTAAATAATATATTGCTGTGCTGGAAAAGGTTCTTTACCAATCTTATACAACATGGACAATATCAAATTTTAACAAAATACTGCACTCTAGCAGAAATCTGTAAACATCATGCAGTGCTTTCTAGGTAATCTAATGTAGCTGTTAGAGTACCCAACCCAGCTGCCACGCTTAAACCACATTGAGCTAATGATGCACACTAAAGAAGAAGATAAAGAAGCATAACCTAATATCGAAAGGACACCTTAAAGAAATTCTACAAAAGAATAGAATGTTATTACTCTTGAAGAGTGTTGAAAGTTAGTTAAAAATTTACTCAAAAGAATAAATGTTATTATTAAATCTAAAATTGAACAACTAACGACAGGTAATAAATAGTAAGACAAAACTGGGTAAATTATAAAGAGTGATTTTTATAAGCCTGTACTTATTTCAAAACATCACATTTTAAATCTTCGTTGACGCTTTTTAACCAACTAACACTATTTAAGTGATAAAATTACTGTAGTTAAACTTAACAATATATACAAAAACGACCAACAAGGTATAAAAGTAATATTTGATAAAAAAGCCTGCTGCATCCGATTAACTTTTGCTTGTCGTCGATTTCTCACTTCAGCAGAGTTGCGGTTTTATTACAGTTTGATACAGTTATGTGTGGGACACGTACGTTCGGCGCAAACAGATCAATAACACGCGGAGATTTTTATTCTGCTTAAAGCATGCAGTAGAAGCCGCCAATTTTCACCAAAACCCACAGAGAAATTGTAATTGACGCTCTACTGGAATTTCTACTTGCATGCCACATTTATGTCCGAGTTTAATTGGGTAAAAATGGGTTTGAATAGCAGTTGTGAATAATGGACAATAATTTTTTATGTATACAGCAGATTTTTTGTCCATTTAACATTTATATATTAAAAAATGGGCGCACACCAGAAGAGGCTGATAAATTCACTAGATTTAATCCAATGGTACGCATGTGCAGCTATTGTGGCAGTAATTATTAATTAACCGGAAATAATATTATAAATAAAAAAACAGATATAAGTAATTAGATTTTTAAACATGTGCACAATTACGTATATTAGATCATGTAGTAAGTACAAGAAGTAGTAAGCCATCCGTAGGTGAGTCAAATATAAACAAGACTTTATTTTTCACTATCATTATAGCAATGTTTCAATTAGATGGATTAAGTAATTACTTCCCCAGTAATTTCAGATAGACCTATCTTACTACAGTTAAAAGGTCAGCTCCTTAATACAAACATTTTAC
This sequence comes from Sinelater perroti, assembly GCA_036346155.1. Classification (NCBI taxonomy): domain Eukaryota; kingdom Metazoa; phylum Arthropoda; class Insecta; order Coleoptera; family Elateridae; genus Sinelater; species Sinelater perroti. Next base: position 6,060,122 of record JARFIY010000111.1, on the reverse strand, counting down.
AAGTGTACGATCCGTCAACAAACAAGGGATATGTTCGGAAAGTAGAATAGTTCTACGATAATACAGAGAAGGCATTATAACTAATAAAAAATCATAATTCAATCCTCCTTTTGGGTAATTTAAAAACCAAAATGGGACAAGAACGTCAAGAAGAATTAGTTGGCAACTATGGATTGGGAGACAGTAATGTAAAAAAAGTTTTGCTAGGAACAACAAATGGTAACTGAAAATACTTGGTGTGAACTTTATAAGAGGAGATTATATATGTGGATATCTCTGCAAGATAATGAAAGAAACAGATAACCCATAAGGAATCAGATCGACTATACCAACAAATGCTAGAGGAACTGCATCAAACGAACACTGATGTACTCAAGTGATCGGATCATAACCCTCTTATGACAATGTATCACTTAGGCCAAAAAAAGTTATCGAAAAGAAATGAGACCTACTAACAGATGTAAACAAACTGATACTGAATATAAAGGAAAACAGCGAAAATTAAAGAGAGAAATATATATGGCAAAAGCAAAATAGATGAGAAAAAACTCAACAAGAGGAAGGCACAAAAAGTTAAAACAATAGCAGAAATGCATAAGAAATGCACACAATTTCGGTTAACAAACCGTGAAAACGCACCAGTATTGGAAACAACGTACAAACAAATCATGTGGTTAAATTACATCTAAGAACTGTTTCAAGACGAATGTACCGTCATTCATATGGGAGCAGAAAAATTGAAAGGTCTACAAACATAAAAAGTAGAAGTGCAACTTGCAGTGAAGATTCCAAACAGACAAAAAAGTTTTTGAATTATCAAAAAACTATCGGGAACAAAGAGCATCAATAGGACTAGAAGAAGGACTGACAAACGAAATGAGGATTGATAGAAGAGTGCGACAGGGCTGCATCCTTTCTTCCTTGCTGCTCAATTTATTTTCTGATGCTGTTCTTAAAGTGAGGAAGATTAACGGTGTACCGATTAACAACATTAGATATGCGGATAATACTGTGTTACCAGCAGATATCATTAAAGATTTCTTAAAGACTGCTAAACAAGGTTTATACCCACAGTACTGGCGTGGGATTAAGCATTAATATTGACAAAACTAAATTTATATTGTTTAGTAGATAACAGAATTTGAACGTCAGTTTACACATAAATAATAACCAAACAGAGCTAGTGAGTGCTTTTAAATATCTAGGCTGTAATCTTACAGAGGACCTCAATTTCAGATCATAAAATTAAGAGAAGAATTGAAATAGCTTTAATTCCATAAAAAGAGCATTATGTAATAACGACTGAATCTTCAACAACGCATTGTTATACGGAATGCAATGTTGAACATTGAAAATTAATACAATAAATAGAATAGAGGTGTTCAAAATTTAATTATACACAAAAATGCTGAAGATTCCATGAACCGATCATGTGTCAAATGAACAAGGGTTAAAGAGAGCTAACAGGGACAGAGATTTATTTAATATCATCAAACGTAGGAAAGTGGCTCACCTGGGCCATATACTAAGACGAGAGAAATATCAAGTGCTACAACTAATTATAAAAAGAAAAATTAAAGGCTGAAGAGGAATTGGATGTGATGAATGGAGAATATAAGAGACTGGACCGGTTTAAAAACTATAGAACAAAGGCAGAGGACCGTAAAGCGTGGACCACAATAATCGCCAACGTCTAGAAGACTTGACATGGCACTTAAAAGAAGAAGTTTGCTTTCCCTTCCATTTCGTTTCGTCACTAGTAATAGCAATAATGGCACATGTTAGATTTATTGTCAATAAGTATCGTATTATATTAAAATCCTTAACGGAAAAAAACGATACTCTTTCCAGATTACGTCGGCAGTTTGACAGAGAAACTAATAAATCAAAATCAAATATAAAACAAAGGCTATTCTAATTCTTTAAGTCACTAAAGGCACTAGGTGGCTAATAATTGGTGAAATATGCGTCTAAATGTATAATAGTCATGGTAATCACCAAAGTAGTAAACAAAATATGATGAATTTTTAAACAGCGACCGCAAAATTATAAAGGCAAGTGACTTGAAATCTCTTATAAAAAAAAGAAAGTATACTGTTTTTTGCGTCAAATACTAATAAAACACAAAGTTACGGTTACCCCGATGCAAAAGGCAATAAAAAAATCACTGTGACAACTTTTCAAAAAAAAATTATATAACAAAATGAAACGATGGTCTTCAGTCCTTCGCACGTATTCAGTAACTAAAGAGTGGTAAAACTCTTGGCGTAAAAATATTAATTACAAATCTAAAACAGACACAAAGAATGTTTGAAGCTTATTTTCATTAAGAATATCATCAAATGTCATACAGGAACTGAACAAAACTAATATACAAATTTCAGGAGCTAAAGAAGTAAGATTTTGTAAGAATTTGTTTAGAAATGTAGAGTTACGTTTTTGCAATTGAAAGGAAAGCTTTGTGATCACATCGACAGCAGACAAAAAAGATGCGGATTTTTTATTTATAAATTAGACAAATTATATTTAACAATATATTTAATTTTAATGCAAAAGTTATCTAAATGAGATTAAAAATATTAGAGTTAGGTCATAAATCCACTATTTCTTTAAAGGTAATGGATGGTACCACAAAATGTCGTGTGTCTCAAGAAAGACATGCATTTATAGTGTGTGGCGACAATACAAGATGTGATGTTCTGTAATTGTACAGAAAGCAATGTTAAACCAGTCGTCAATCAACTGCATGGCAGAAATATTAGAAAATACCACAGAGAGTTGGTAGACGTTGTTGAGAATTATGCTCTTCCATACCGAACGGTCGCGTGGTAGGTATCAAAGTTTCAGATAGGACGCTAAGCAATCAGCGACCAACAATAAGCAGGACGACCTGTAAGTGTGAGGACAGATGTGTTACGATCAGTAATTGATCATCTGATGGAAACCGACAAACGATGAATGGTAATTGAGTTAGAACGAAAAAGTGGCATCGAGAGGCGCATTATCTACAGGATTTTGAGAAACGATGTTTAACTGCGTGAAACTGCATTGAAGTAAGTACTCACAAAAATTAAAAAGTAAATGCAATATACAACATACTAGCAGTAGGAAAACACTACTTTCTTTTAATAATTACTGCTATCGATGAATTTTGGGCCATGACATGCGAACTAGAGCTCGAACGTTAGTCCGCAGAGTGGCAATATGCAAGTAAAGTTGATGGAGAGTGTAGCGTATGACGCCAGGAGAGTAATGGTGTGTCACTTCGTTCCACATGACATAACAGTGACCGCAGCTTGCTACAGGAATTGCTTGCTGAGACAGGTACGCCATGTCATTAGGAAGAAACGGCCTAATATTTTGGACAGTGCAATCGTTCTCCACAATAACGCAAGACTACATACAGCAGAGTATGTAAAGTCGCTACTGCGACGAAAGAACTCATTTCTCCATGTAGTTTTAACCTAATATGAAATGCAAAAGGACTTTCGTGATAGACAATTTGGAGAATGGATGGACATTGCAAGTGCTGTGCAACTACAGATGATCAGATTCACATATGGTGAATCGGATGGTATTTGGAGCCTCCCACATCGATGTGAACGTTAGAAGCGGCTATTTTGAGAGGTTTTAGTCACTTGAAAACTGTAATATTATGCCAACTACCTTAATAAACATTAGGAGGATAATCCAGGCGTATTTTATTAAGAATATAGTCGCCATGACTTTACCCCAACCCTCGTGTTATAACAAACATGAAATGTGAGAAAAAGCTCGAAGGAAGATGAATTCAGTTCTCCAAAGAGAAGATTCTATAACAAAAATCATATGTTTCCTAAATTTTAAATTTGGACAATATATATTTGGATTTTTCCAAAGCACCAATATAATATAGTCAGAAATAAAACAGATAACGAGCTTACAAATAAAAAATACCACACCAATATGTTAAGTACAAAAATCTACCCACTATGGTGAGTGCATTAAGCCATAAACCATTTGTAATAAGAATGTGAATTATGCTTACAGGAATCGTAAAAAAATATACCAAAGAAAAGTAAGATGTAAATAAACTTAGAGATACAGAAATAAAATAACCAGCAAAATATTGTCTAAACGCTAAAAAAATATACCCTTGCATGTATCAAACAATTTCCAAAACATAGGAGACCTAAAATGGTCAAAATAGTAGGGGTAGAAAATCCAACCTTTAACACTTAATAATAATAGTAATACTTAAGTTGCAGGTTAAATTGAAAATTCAGGTTTAAGCTTAAAAATAAGAACTAGGATTTAAATGGAACGGCAAAGGTTCACAAAAATAAAAACGCATCTGGTTGACAAGAACTTTAATTTATAACTTAGGTGGAGAATAATAAAGCAATTATATGGTTGATATTACTACAAAGAACCGAAGCTTGGATACTAAACAAGTAGGACGCAGATAAACTGAAACTATGGAGATGCAGTTAATGAGACATATGCTTAGAATGTTGTGAGTAGAAAGGATCACAAACAAAAAGTACCACAACATATAAATTGAAATCAAGAACTTTCATCAACAACAATAAAGAGAAAGGTACCCTATCTGGACCATATCCTAAGAAATACAAAATATAATATATACTACAAACAAAAATATGTGGTAAAAGAGAATTCTTTAGATCGACAGAAGAGAGAGAGGGAGAGAGAGAGAGAGAGAATTTGCCAATATGATGGCAAGCATAAGAGAATGGTTAATGAATTTTTTCCATTATTTTTATACCAGATGTGTTCTGGTGTACATTTGATATCAGCTCACATTGAGAAAGGTGTAGCAGACTCTTGCCACAGTTTACACGTAAGAAGTACTTGAGTTGAGGCTAATAATTGAATTAAATAATTTATTATTTCTATATATTCTGATATTTTAAGCAATTGCAAAATTTATTAGTTAACTTTCATATTGATCAACTCATATTTTAAGATTCTTGTTACAGATTTTATTACACTAACCACTCTGTTAATACTGCCCTTGTAGGAAGTGGGTTATTCAAAGGATTGCCTTCAAGCCACATCTATCAAGGTTGAGATACTACCTTACAACATATCTTTATCTGCTGTCTATTGCATACCAAGACATAATTAAAGGTTCCTTTGAAGAATTCTTTGAAACTTTGGTCTAACGCTTATAGCAGAGGGCGATTTCAACTGTATGAACACCAAGGGTACAAGGTTCTACATAAAAAAAACTAGTCTTCTACCAACAGACTCATCCACTTATTGACCGACCAATTCGCTGAAAATAACAGATATTCTGAATTACTTTATCATTAGTGGCGTTTACAACTCACATAGAGCAAACAAATATATAATAAAAACAATTTAAAATAATTCTTATAAATTTAGAAAGAGCCTTCCACAGGGTGAATAGAAAAAATGTCGTTAGTATTAAAACTATGATTATACATGCAAAACAATTAACAAGAAATATAAAAATCAAAAGTAGGGTGAGACTAGGGTCTGGACTATAATCGATTGTGTCATTAGAAAGACACAAGACAGGAAATTAGTTAGAGGTTTTACGAAACAATTTGGGATATAAAATTTACAGACAATAAAAAACGAATGAACAAGAACAAAGAACTCCTGTATACAATAAAGAAAAGAAAGCTGGAATATTTAGGCCACGTAATGAGAGGGAACAAATACCAAATTCTACAACTGGTAATACAAAGAAAGATACATGGAAAACGAGACGTGGGAAGAAGAAGAAGAATATCCTGGCTTAAAAACCTACGCCAGTGGTACGACTGCACGTCAAGAGAATTGTTTAGAGCAGCAATGTCCAAAGTTAGAATAGCAATGATGATTGCCAACATCCGATAGGATACGGCACCTAAAGAAAGAAGAACAAAAAAATCAGCATATATACAGAAGAAGCTAAACAAACTCAAGAATGAAATCAAAATATTATAACTACCTATATGTGGTACCATACAAATAAAATAAGACAAGGAAGAAACAGAACCGGTAAAAACTAATGACAAAAGACATTTAGACGACACAGGGAATTTCAACTATCTAGAAAGTATCATAGATAGTGGAAAACGCAGTGAAATGGACAAAAAGCAATAATACACTTAAATAAATTTGGCAGACAAAAAATGCACATAAAGACAGAATTCAGATTATTTAACACAAACGTAAAGACGACACTGTTATATGGTCTAGAAACATGAAAAATAAGTTCAACACGCATAAAGAAATTACAGATATTTATAAGAATCTCTAAAAAATACTGAGTATATATTTGCCAGAAACAATTGCAAATGAACTATGGAAAGGAATACAACAATAATCGATATAGAAAACAACAAGAAAATGAAACTGAATAAGCCGAAGATTAAGACAAACAAATAAAAACAGTAAAAAACATGCCTAAACATCTTCAAAAGCTGCCCTATGCTTCTATGAAGCCAAAGTACTAATGATGATAATATTTTTTCGAAGAACCGCCATCGTGTTTGATAGATAGAGATAGAGATACAATAGAACCATTGCTTACATTACAGGCAATAAAATAAATGTTCAATGTAATCATAAATCTACTGCTGTACAAACACCTATCTTTATGAGGTGGAACACCTCCCTGTTAGAAAAGTAATCATTTCTACTTGAATTTCAGTATGATGTAGTTAAGAAAGTAAAGTATTTGAATCTATTGCAGTAGAAATTTTTAATACTGAAATTATTAATTAAAAACCTCTACTAACATGGTAGTTAATAAATAAAATTAAAACATTAGAGATGTAAACCCTCTTAAAAGATTTTAACAATTTTTTCTATGTTTTATAAATTAAAAAGATTTGTTCTACCACCAACATTCTAATTTTAAAAAAATCATTGTGTTGCATCATCTATAAATAATAAAACAAACATTTATTAGAAGTTACACAATAAGCAGAATTGTGAGTAATCTTTGTACCCCTAGCGCGAAAAAGGACCACAAAAAATTAAAAGCAAGCTATGATGCCGACATATTAGCTTTGGAAACTAAACATCAGCAGAGTGCAACTTTAAAGTACATTGAAGCGTTTTGTCTGCTGCTCCTTTGTTCGGGGGTAGCAGATGCAGCGTTTACTTTTTATCAACCATTTCCCGGCCAGACCTGCTGTAAAGTTGATTTATGGATCTTTTTACGTGTCTTTTATCGCTGTTGTGGCAAAAAAATCGCTAATAGTAATCCGTGCGCTTTTAAGGCCTAAGAACTCGGTATTTAGTTAAGATAGATCACAAAATTAAAGACAGTAATATTAAAATTTTTAGGGTTACTTTGTCAGCGCGGAAAGGTTAAACTTTTAAATAGAACTTTATAAGGTTTTATATTAAATTTAAGAGTAGATTGTCGTGTAATCCCTAGAGAGAAACTGCTCGAAACCAACTTTTTTAACACTCGGTTCCACTATAGCAGTAAAAATTGAAGATAATTCTTGTTAAAACAAGTGCGCAAGAAATAATTGATGACACTAAAACAATTTTTGAGAAAAATGTATGAAGTGGATTAGAAATAATTAATAGCATTTGTATTTCCGTGTTGTGCTGTAACCACATAAAATTATAGATGTTAGGGTGGTGACTCGTAAATAAAAACTTGAGTAAGCAGAAGTGCACGTTATTACGGCAACCTGAATCTTTCTTTGTTCTTAATTCGGTCGAAGGTAAAGATCGAAACTTGACCATCTTGGTGAGCCTAGGAGAGAGAAAACATTTCCTATAATTTTGTCAGGTAAAAGAAGCCGAATGACCAAATATTTTGTCACGGGATAATTACGACCATGTTCTGTGCAGTCTACTTGTGGGTGGACCATTGGTGAAGAGTTGGTCAATTAAAGCATTTGCGTGTTGTGTTGTCTGCTTGTTGTAAGTCTCAGTAATTTTCAGTATTTCACTTGTGACAGGGCAAATCTTCAGTTTATTATAAAGTGCCTGGTTGCTCACGTATCACGGAGTATTTTTTTACTTTTGATTAAAATCTTTGGATGATATTGAGTGATGATGGTTTTACACATTCCCAGAATTGGAGATCGTAGGGCCATATGGGCTTCAGTTTGATTGTGTATAGCAATGATTTGTTCTTCAGTGAGATTTTTGAGTTTCTACAAAGAAGCTATTGCATTTGTCAAAATTTTATATTAAGTTGTGTTTTTTTGAATTAGATGTCCTTCTTCCATGTGAGCCTTTGATCAAGATAAAGTCTAAGGTAAATTGTTTTTCGTTGATGCAGGAATTTTCTCATTGTTATAGGCGGACATACTTCGCGTCTCATGGTGAATGTAACGACCTAATTTGGCGGAATTAATTTTCGTTAGCCATTTGGTGTACCAGTCTTGGAGTAGATTGAGACGGCGTTTAAAGGATTATAGTTAATGGCAATGGCGGCCACGTCGTTAGCAAAAGAGGCGATGTCTTTGTTGTCCGTTTTAGGTATATCGGCTGTGCACATGGTTCCCATGCACTACGTTAGGGGGTTTGGGCTTTAATAGAGTATAAGTTTGAATGTTGGTCTGAACGTTTAATAGAAAAATTTCTGTTAGATAGATATCGTTTTAGGAGGAGGAAGTAGTTGTGAGATAGTGAGTTTTCAGTTTAAAGAGTAAACCTCTGTGCCAAATTTTATCAAACGCTCGACAGATACCAAGAAAGGCAGAATTGCAATATTTATTATCTTCAAGATTTCTGGAGATTGTGTTCAGGATTATGTGGACTTGTTGGGTTGTACAGTGATTTTTTTCAGGACCCAAATTAATGACTGTATTTTTTTTAGTAGGAGTATTTAAAAAACCTTGCTTGTGATAGGCAACAGATTAATGGGCCTACAGGCGAAGGTTCATGTGGGAGCTTTCCTGGTTTTGGGATCATTACTATTTTAGCATACCGTTATATATGGTTGTTAGAAGAACTGCGGCTTTTTTAGACACATGTTTAAGTATTTGTCCAGTAATAAGGTCATATTCTGGAGTCTTGCGTATGTTTAGTAATTTAATTTCTTTGTTTGCTCGCTTGGGTGAGAAAGCTTGTATATGTAGAGACATTGAGCAGTGTGCGTCAATAAAAAATCCCCTGGCCGTCTGTATGGTCTGGCTGAGTTTTGAATACTTCAGTTATATTTGAAGCAAAGACGTCTGTCTTTTCTTTATCAGAACGGGCTTACTCGTAATTTGGTTGGTGGATAGGAAGTAAAGATATCTAAAGTCTTGTCAGTTTGTTTGTTACCATTCAGAGTAAAGTATTATTTTGCACGTCTCAGGATGCCTTTTTCGGATCTCGACTTAGTCTATTGTAGAAATGTTGATCGGCAATGTTTCGTGACCTTTGCCAGATCCGCCTAGCTTGGCGTTTGTAGGCTAGCAGTTGTCGAATAGGTAGTGGTAGATTGGGTAAAGTACTGTGCTACTTCGTCAAGATCGGTAGGGAATTACTTTTTCTAGGTAGCACTGACAAAAGATCCAGTCGGTACTTTTCGTGCTTCGTTGAGCTAGGAGTGACTTTTGAATAACCATAGTATTTATGCTCCTTGTAACTTGAGTATAGTTAGATGCGAGGGCGTAGTTGGATTCTATTATATAGTCATCGTTTGCTATTCTACGTGTTATATAGAAATATAAGAGGTCAGGGACTTTTCTAGGGTCACTTGGCTAATAAGTGCGTTTGCCGTTACTAAGATTCATTACCCGTAATAAATTTCGACCTTTTGTTGTAATTATTCTAGACCCTCAGTGTATGCGTTTAGCATTCTAGTTTCCCTCGGCTATAAATAGCACCGAGCGTCCGAAAGAAATATTTGTATACACTGTACAAATGACTCACTATCTTTTCCATGTGATATGGTAGCATCATGTATGCTGTGTTCTACCTTTACATACGCACAGGGTTTGCACGTCAATCTGCGAGGCAACCGGAGTTTCGTGAGAGTATGCTCACTAAAAACTCCTCTTTCATGTATTTAATTTGTTACAAACAAATTTGTGATTCAAATATGAACGTTAATTAATAAAATTTGCATTCGCATTCTTTTCGAATATTTTACAAATTAACTCCCTTAGAAGAGAATTAAAATTTTTGGGATAAAGTTTAATTTTTCCTGTAGAACAGGAACTCAACATTGCATCGACTAAAAATTATCTTCCTTTTATCTTTCGCAGTTTCAGCAGCTAGCTTGATAAATTAGTTTCTGCATCATTACACTAATTTTAAAGAAACTTACAAATGAGCTCCTCGCACCCAATAAAGAGTGATAAACCGCTGGCAATTTACACGCTGCCATGCGTGTTATAAAAAAGCGCTTAAAGTGACACTCCGCTATTTGAATAATTTTCCCCGTGGGATTTTGCAACAGCCATTTATTTATACAACGTCGTATACTTCCTAGAGCACTGTAAAAATTAGCAAATAGATTTATTTGTTCAACAACATTAACATTTTTAATTAGTAATTTTACCATGAATATCTTAGTGAAATCATTAAAAGCAAAAACCTTGTAAGCGACAATCCAAATTCGACCTATTTAACCATTATAGGAGTCCGATATTAAAGGTGCAAACCAAAATTACACTACATTTATATTTAAAGAAAATATTTAATACATTCTACAAAAACCACGTACTTTTGTTTATTTCTTGACGTGACAGTAGTTTGAACATCTCTTCACGGTACTGCTGCTCCACAACGATGTCCTGCACTTCCCCTGGTGGACAAAGCATTTCCCCGTCAAAAATTTCTTTACAAAATCGAGGGGGATCTGGACTACACGGAGGATGTTGCAAGACCTCCTAATGTAGCTGTGTCAGCCACAGTTTGGTTTTATTTAGTGCGTAGGGTCTTGCACCAACGTTAAAAACAGTAGAAAGGTGCCAGAGGAAGGAAAGGAAAGTTTTTTAATACCAATACCCAAAAAAAATACCAGAAAAATAGCAGGCTCAAACTATTAACGGCAATAATAAGTGCAGAACTATTGACGCTGCTTTTATTATCCGACAAATAGTAGAAAACTCTATGGAATACAACAAGCCTACATAGATGTGGTTCGTGGACCTAAAAAGCGCCTTTGATAGGGTGAGACAAAACAGCATCATAAACCTACTAGAAATGCAGCAAATAGAACAGCAGATAATAAAATTAATTAAATAAATAAAGGTAAATATTAGGCGAAAACAAAATGCATAGACAAGTGGACTTACTTAGCCCGCTAATATTCAACACGATAAAGGATCAAATAATTCACGAAGTAAAAAAAGTAAAGGATACAGGTACATAGCTGACAATGAAGGCAACTTACAAAGACAACTCCATTCTTTTAATGTGACAGCAGGGACCTACAACATAAAAATTTCAGCGAAAAAGACTAAATGTGTGGTAATTAGTAAGGAACCACGTAAGTATAAACTAGAAATAGAGGAAGAAAGCATAGAACAAGTCATGATATTTAACTACCTAGGAATTGAAATCACCAGCGAAATAAACTTGACAGCAGAGGTAACGAGACAAGCAACCAAAGCAACGAGAGTTAGTAGCTGCCTAATAAAAACCACAAGGAAAAATAAATATATGACCACAGAAAATAAGATGAGGATACACAAGGCCACTATTAGACTAATCCTAACTTGACAGCGGAGACAAGGGTAGATACGAATGAAATAGAACAAACAATTAATAATGTAGAAATGAAAGTATTAAGAACGACAAAAATTATAACGTTGAGAGTGTCATACGAGAGCAATGTTGCATCCAAAACATTAACAAGTGTATAAAACGAGAAAGAAGAAATATAATAAACATGTAGATAGGATGGGACCGGACCGGATACCAAATATATGTAAGAACAAACCTTAGTAGAAGACAAATTGCAAGATCATCAAAAAGGTGTAAAGATAATATACAATCAACCACAACAGAAACGATCTAAAAGACTGACAAACAGGAACAATCCTAGTCATGCGAAAAGTAGAAGAACTCAGAATGCCAGTCATTTCAGCAATTTTACAAACTTAATACGACGATCTCCCCTAATTAAACGTTCGACAATTGTGCGGTTGCCATTCGTCTGTGAGGTCCTTGGTCTGCCTTTTTCTTCTCTGAATCTTTATTCAGTTCCGTTCGTCCATCTTTAATTTTTGCACCAAACGTTGACTTATTTTTAGCTTAAAATGTTAGGGCCATAAACGTCCTCTAATTTGTGATAAATTTCGCTCCGGGTAACTCATTACGCTTGCAAAAATCTTATAACTACGCACTTCACACTTCGAATACTCTGCAATTACACACATGTTTGTTTGCTTCCCGAAAGCTAAATTGAAACCGGTGTTCAACATACAACATATAACAATATTCCTAGAAGTATAACACAATAAATTAACTCAAACCTATTATTTGCCATATGGTAATGGACCGTTGCGACAGATTGTCAACGTGGTTGAATATTCATGCTTCTTGCAGTTGGGCCATCTTTATAAGTTTGTCTTCTACGTTTGTAAACTGTTCGTCAAATGCAAGAAGAAGCGCCAACAATTTTTTGTCTACTTGCACCGCGTTGAGACAATGCATAAGCAGAAATGGCAGTAGCAATAGATTTACTCAATATGCTTCCGATCACTAATCTTGTAGATAAATATCTTGTAATCGGCCGATTCAGCGATCTATTTTCAATGACGATAAGACAATTTGTTTTTTTTTGTTAACACATTACTTTTATAATACATAAGATTTACTAAGAGTGTTGTTTATCCACGCTGTATTTTTGGAACACATTATTTCTGGTTTATTGGTGTAAACGTTACATTGCTGTGATAAATTTTGTAATTATTTTCTTGGTACATAGAAGCATATTATCACGATGTTCTAAAGATCCACTAATGGGATTCAATAATTTAAAACTCTATCTTTGTCGTTTTAATGTCCCAATAATAAATAAATTACAATACAAAGATGTTCCCTTAAAGGAAAATATGTGAAGAAATTAACCATCGTTATGTTTTGACATAAAAACGTCTTCATGTTCGATAGGAATACTGCCATTCCAAAATTATGAGCGACACCAAAATGGTCGAGTTTAAAACGACTAATACTCGAAGACTACTGGACGGAAAACGTTCGACAGAGGAAGGTTAAAAGACGAAATTTCCCATTTCCCGCTCCCAATACGATGCAAGAAAAAAAAGGGAGGGGGGACTTGGTCGGGTAACAGAAACCTTACGTTAGTAGGCCCAATTACTACCCACCCATTTATGCCAGATACTTTGAATGGAGCAGCCAATTGTTTTCACTTCTTTCTCCTTGGTTGACTTCTCATCCTTATGTTGATTACGTGGTATAAACTTAGCCCGTACATAATATTCTACATCACATATTCAATATAGTGCTTTTATTCGTTATTTAGCAAGTTTCTATAGGATATACAATGTAAAACGCATTCTTTCTCCTCACCAATCGTTAGATTTTTGTGTCCGCAGGTCTATACATAGTCATCAGCCTGGAGTTGAAAGTTCAATTTCATTTTATAGAACAGCTTTAGTCTTTTTCTAATGCCGTTTTTTCATACTGGCATTGAGAAATCCTAATGTGTTACAAAATATATTTGATCTCATTGTTTGATACATTGGATATGGTTGAGCACTTAGTCTGTATTTAAATTGTTAACTCTAGACATAATTAATATCTCTAAGAACGCTTAAAACCCGATTGTAGTCGTATCTCACCAACATAGTGCCTGCTTGGTAGGATTTTTTTTTGTTGTATTCTTGGTTGTAGTATTCTTTGCCATCTGTTGGATGGATGTAGTGATCTTAGAACAACCTTTAAGTTATGCTTGGAATCAATTAATCCGTTTTCTGTATTCCGACTGCTTATAGAACTGGCGTTCTCTGAATTTGTTTTACCGATCTTTGAACCTTGTTGGTAGTTTAACTGACTTCTATTCGCTGTCAGATAAAGGGTTTGATGGTAGCAACTACTGGTGTAACTTCTGCAGTGGGATTGGATTTTTCAAAATGAATGTATTGTTTTCTCGCCAAAAATGCGACAGTGTTTTTAACATCACGTGGAGGTATTACTTTTTTAATCAGGACAGCGCCTGAAGCCTTTGAGGTTTCTTTCTTTATCTTTTCTCTACCCCAGCGATATAATTGAGTGCCAATCCAGTGACGCGCTTTTCAGCAGAAGACTGTTACAAGTGCGGCTTGGTCTTGTGGCCTTCTTCGCCTAGATTTTTATACAAAAACCCTTGGAGCTTGTGCGGCATCGCTTTTTTCGACGGAGCCGTCATAGTTGTATGCTTGAGCTTGCGTAGCACCTCAGGCTTTTAGTAGTCTTCTCGCTTTGCGTTTGGGGGATTTTTTATGCTTAGAACCAAACATCAAACTAAGACTCTTTCATTTCTTATTTGTTCTCTCAAAAAATTTGGTTTTTAAGTGGCATGTGACTCCATTTTAGTCTATCCTTGCAATTTTACTGTATATTCCTGCCTTGAACATTTCATTAAAATTTTTTTTAAAGTTAAAACGATCATGGGTCACTCTAAATGTATTTTTAATTTTTTTTCTTATTAAATTTATTTTTGCTTTGCTAAATTAGGCCTATGAAATTAAATAAACAAAATAATTTGTTTTATAGCACATATAATTTATTTAACGTCAGTTATCTATTAATCTAAAGAAGTTTTAACTTTTTGCGTAATATAATCAGAACATCTGTAGTATAATCAAAAATAGTTAAGCATATCATTGCTGTATACAGTTGAACTATATGCTTTATTACTTTACATCTAAAATATAAATTATTGGAAACAATGTGTCTCTGTGTCAAATAAATTGATATTGATTTATATTTACATATATTATTGTCTATTTGTTTTGGAAAATATGCGTTTTTAAAGGGCAGTTTATTTTCTGTAGCTTATCTAGAAAATAGGAAAAAAAATTATAATAACTTCAAGCATTTGCTTTGTGTAGAAGTTGTGCCCAATTTTCATGTCCAGGCAAAGCATTATATCCTAACAAATGCAAATCGATACTTTACATTAGTGAAAAACAGCGATACAATTATTAATGATTCAAACCACACAAAATCCTAATTTGATGCTCTATTAATAGGTTTTGGGTTGTCAATTCGCCCATCAATGAACGTAATTGAATTTCCGCTATAATTTTCGAGCATCGCACCAATCCCCAATTAAAATTTGATTGACACCAGCACTTTATTTGACAAGCAAATATTATATCCCACTGACAATTACATGAGCTTTACGTGTTGTATTGTAGTTTCGCATTTATGAGAAACACGCCTTTGTTAACTGCATTTACATACAACTAATTCTGCCATCTACAGTTTTGCTAAACAAATATCTAATTTCTTAAGTGAAACAAAGCGCTAACTGAAACATTCACCAGCTCAGGGAAATGCAATCTGCGTAGGATAGAATTTCAACATCATATACAAAATTCCTGTTCCGTAATTCGGAGCAGCCCCCACAAGCCCTCCGAATTTCTATTTCGCGTTCGTTTCGTCTATCACTCTGCGAGAGCTAAGTCTTGTATTCGCTTATTTACCTCGGCTCAACCAAGATTCTCAATCTCGCCGTAAGCCTTACGTGACTAATTTTATCAGCGCATCAGCGGCTTCCCCGAAGACGAGTGTGTGGCATGTGAGTGATGCCTCTTTGAGTTTATGAATAAATTATGTAGGCTGTGCGTGTATCATTTTTCTAGTCTATGAAACCAAAACATTCTCGCTATTTGCACGAAGTGTGAACATAACAACAATACAAATTCCAGCCAAGTTACTTTCGTCGCTTCCAATTAAAATATTCTGATAGCGCAGTCCTTTTAGCTTTTCTTAATTTTTAAACAATTAAGTAGTTGAAGAACATAGTTTATAAACTACTCCATTTGTACTGAATTTTATTTTGTAAAATTAGAACTTAAAAATTAGGCTATATGCCTAATTAGCAGGTAAAATAAAGCTTGACTAATTCACCCAACTGATGACCAACATGTAATATCAATTCTAAAAATTAGTATAAAAAATTCATTAGCCCTGATGTGCATACGCGACAATTGTCACGAAAATGTAAATCATCTCCATGGATAATACGAAGTCACTTGGATAAGCTAGATATAATCAACAGACAATACCTTTCAAAGTAAAAGCAACTGTACTATGATATGGTTAATGAAACACATGATGTTTTAGATAGATAACGCTAGACTATATAAAATTCAGAAAAATGGACATCTATAGTCTTGATTTTGCACCATCAGATTACAATCAGGAGAGTAAAAGTTTATAAAGAGTCTCAAGGGCTGTATAAGTTGCCGATGCCTGCATACCACTAAAACCTTAAAAAATGCTCCCTGAATTGTCAGTTCTACTAACAAATTCTGCTTCCACGTCCCCCGGGCAAGCATGGTGTACGTTATGTATCAGATGGAAAAGGGTGAAAAGCGTCTCCGGCGCCTCAAAGCTGAAACATACCGACTAAAAAAATAAACCTCCACAGAAACTTCTGGCTTTGCAGATTAGGGGTTGATAGATCAGGTTATTAGCGTACGCACCGTACAATAATAATTAAGGTTAAAGTACCGGTAAAAGGCCTTGGAAATGGATGGATCTAATGTTGACAACTCACGCGAAAAAACGGTTAAAGCATTTGAACAAAAACGAAATACTAAGGCCGACGACATGGAACATTAAGTTATTGAACAAGAGAAATCCCGAAATAGAAAAAGAGCTAAGAGAACATAAGATCGTTATATGCGCTTTACAGAAAACAAAGAAAGGAAAAGATCGGTCACTAATAGGAGATTATATTTTGGTTTACAGTGGGGTACCTAAAGATACAACAACAAAACAAGAAGTAGCATTAATGATAAAAAAGGATTATAAGAACTGCATAAGGGATGTCGGTATGTCACAAAGAATAATGGTTACAATGAAAACAAATACAAAGAAAATTTATGTGATTAGAGTATATGCACCACAAAACTGCAATCCGGAAAAAATGAGAGAAGTCTTTTATGGACAATTGCAGGTTTTATTTAACAAAATAGCAAGTAACGAAATAATAATAGTCAAGGGTGACTTCAATGCCAGAATAGAAGACACAGACGAAGGAGAGGTAAAACAAAAATTTAATGAAAATATTAGAAATAAAAACGGTGTCCTAATGAGGTAAAAATTTTTTGAACACAAACAACAATATAAATAAACATTTAAAAATAGACAAGGTTACGAATTCATAATAAATTACGTACTGACAAATAGGGAAGTATACCCACAAAAAATATGTAGGAACTTTGGGAATACCTAATGTGAAGAGCGATTAATATTTATTATTCTGTAAATTACAAATAAAAATGCAATATTCTGATAAACAATCAATGGAAGAAGTGAAAACAAAAATAAAAGTAGAAATTTTACAAAGCCCATCAATCAAAGGACTTTATCAAAACAGAGTGGAAGAAAAAATAATAGCCAATCCAAAAACGACAAAGATAATGAAGAAAACAACTAAACCAAGATAAAGAAAAACATATTAACTGCCGCTCATAAAGCACTCGGAACTAAGATTGTCAATAAAAATAAAAGAAGTAAAATGCTTATATCAAATATTTGTTAATTAAAAGTAATGAGGACCGCATAGATTATAAAAAATAAGAAAAGAAACTCATAAGTTAGTAAAAAAAATAAAAACAGTACTAGGAAAAACTTATGAAAGGATTAGTCAAATTTTTATGAGCAACAAGGACAAATATGGGGATTTGTAACACAACAGAGGAGTGAACTGAACATATTTAAAAGGAAACATGGATTACTTATCTAACACATCTATACAAAACAAGTTACAAGAAACGCCTGCATAACAATAAACTAAGAAACAATAATAACAGAAGCAAAAGCGAAAAAAGCATTACAAAAACTCAGAAACAGAAAATACCATGATAAAGACCAAGTAAATAAAGCACTTAAATACGGAAGCAGCACACTGGCTAAACAACTTCATCCACTTATCCAAAAAATTGCGAAAATCAACAGAATTCTAGATGAATAGCGAAAAGCAATAATTATAGTGATGTTAAAAAAAGATGATCACAAAGAATCCGATAACTGCAGAGGCCTAAACCTGCTAAACACAAGACTAAAATTAACAACTAGAATAATAGCAAACAAAATAAATGAAAGAATACAATTGCAAGAAGACTAGCAAGGATACAGAATCAAAAAGAAGTGGAGTATCTAGGCATCAACCTGTCCAGTGACGGCAAAATAGAAGAAGTGAAGAAACAAATTAATAAAGCAAACATAATAATTGGTTTTCTAAATAGCACTACATGGAAAAGCAAAGACTTATCAACAGAAACCAAAACAAGTATATATAAAAGTGTATCAAGACCAGTCATGACATACACATGCGAAATAAGACCTGGAACTAGCACAATATACAAAGACTATTAGAGCCGATAGAGATGAGAGTACTTAGAAGAATCATAAATAAAACATTAAGAGTCAGAAGTGAAGATATAGAGCGCATATGTAAGATAGACTATGTTAATAATTGGATAAAAGGAAGAAAAGCAGAATGAAACGAACACGTAGAAAGAACAGCAGATGTCAGAGTGGTGAAAGTAGCAAGAAACAAGTCGCCAGATAGTAGAAAAGCGATAGGATTCCCCAGAAAACGATGGCGCAATGATCTAGAAGTAATAGGCAATTCTGCCTATTTATAAAATAGAAGAAGAAGAAAATTCCAATCAGTTTCAATTAATAGTCTACTTTTTAGCCAGATACCACTTTGGCAAAGTTCAGAAAGTAAAAAAAAAACATTGGTAGCTCTTTTTCCAAATCATAAGTGTGATACCATAGACAGAAAACTTGGCTCGTAGATTGATGAATGCTATACAATGCATTGGCTTATATTTGATTTTTAATTTTGCAAAAAAGTTGCATTTCCTATAAAACATATTTAAGGCTATTGTAGAAAAGAAATTTTTTTAGGATTAGAAATACTGTTTTAATATAGTCTACATTGAAAACAAAAAAATTGATTTCCTAATTCACTTTTACATTCATTTTCAAAATACATTTTACTTAGTGGTAGTTCTTAAAAAAACTGTAATATCAGCTGCGAGACATATTTTATAAATAATAAAAATTCAACAGTGCTAAATAATAGTGAGTCAAATGTGAAAGATGTGGAAAATGAGTAAGTAAGGCAACAAAATTAAGTATTAAATAAGCTCTGGAGAATTGACTTAGGTGGGCGGGTTTTGGCGCAAAGTGACCCAAAGTAGAAATTGTTGTTGACATCTGTTGCAAATTAATAATAATAAAGAGAGCCACATTTAGCAGTAAATAAATATTAATAAACAAGTCCATATTCTGCTTGGAACTCTAAAAACTAATTATAAATTATTAGTAAGGAAAGCAAAAGAATGCTGCGCCTATTCTCACGAATAAACAAGAGCGTCGTATGATCATTGTGTGGCTCGGTGACGCCTTTTCTGCCTTCTCTAAAGCACTTACAACACTCAAACACACGGATGCCTGAGAGACACTCTTTCCCATATTTTTGTTAGAGTCTGTGATGAATTTCAACAGGGTGTTTTTTCTAACGAGGAACTTGATTATAATGCGTTGTTCTACATCCACGTATCTTCTGTTTGCTCATCACTCTAACCACTTCAAAACAAGACTAAACAGGTTCTAACCCAAGCAGGAGGGAGGGTAGAGGTTGTGGTTCTACTCTCAATTTTGCACAGTTGCTACGCAGCACGGCTTGTTTGCACACAAATCAGTTCCGGTCATATTTGAACGATATATGTCCTACCAACTGCGTCACTACGTAACACAAGAATTGACCAATTGCAATGAATTCGTACATTTCAAAGAGCCGGATTAAGGCAAGTGCAGTGCAGCTTACTAATTTTTTACAGCTTGCAAAGAGGATTTCGCTAAATCCACCCCTATAAACTGAAAAGTTTAAAACTGAATAGCAGCGCCAAGGTTTTTATGATTACGTTGCGATAATTTATGGCTAGGATGCTGTCAAACATCAACTTCATCTAAACGAGGCGATAAACTCATCTGAGAAATTTATAGGGGCATTAAATGTAACTTCTGTTTTGCGGAAAAAATGTTATTGGAGGACGCTTGAAATACGTAATAAATATTATATATAAATTTTCGTATTTAAAAAAAACTTGTTTAATTTATCTTCCATAAAACAGACATAACTATGAGGATAAATCGAATCAATCAGAATTTCTTATGGGCCATAAAATAAACGGGAGAAGCGCGAATTCTGAGAATTGTAGGTAGGGTTAACCAAAGTATCACGACATCAAACCAAGAGCTGCTCTTACCTAGCGCGCAATGGATTATTATCAAGTTTATTGCGATAAAGGGATTTGGAAAAGATTTAAAACAGTTCAAAGACAATGGCCTTAAAAAGACTTAAATATATGCGTAGTATAAACCTCTTTTGAGAGGACGAGAAGCAGTTAAAAATTAAGGTCACGGATGTCACCTAAGGACTAGCATGGTTGGGAAGAATACTCGCATTGCTCGTCGTTTTTTCAAAGATGTTCGTAGGTCAAAACGTGCTACAACAGTGCTTAGGCAATTCGAGATGTAATCCTGATTCACAATCACACCCGACCACATACAACCGTAATTACATTCGACGAATGTAATTAATTATACTGAATGGTTTCAGTCCTCCATGCAGCCAAAGCTTGTTTTTCTCGGATTATAATTTGTTTGGGTCACTAAAATAAGCAATTGGAGGGCAAAGATTTGACGAAGTTGTTCCTGTATTTAGAAAAATAACTTTTTATAATGCCCCAATAATTTTTTTAATAAGTTTGGTTTATAATTAATTCATCATCGTATAAGCGCAAACGAAAATTCTAATAGTTGAGTTTTTAGTGACCGGTTACTTAAAACTAATCTGCAGTTTCGCATCCTCTAAGAAGCTTTGCAATGATATATAGAATTTACATTTACTTATTAGACGTATTAGCGACAAGAACTATTTTTGTTTTTGAGTAACTTTGTAAACACTGTGAAATATATAATTTAGAGGTGCTTTCCAACTTAAACAAACTTTTTTCAATTTAAGTTAAAGGTAAATATTCTTGTTGCTCAGTAACCTCGCACAAACAAATGAATCCTTACGAAGTTACACCGCGAACGATCCGAATGTTGGCTGGTGAGTTAATTTGCTCGGTCATTTTGTAAATTAACTCATTTATTACCAAAGTGAGATGGTCTTTTGTCTAGCTGATAAGTTTTACTGAACAAAAATAGTATTAGTAAAACAAGCAGTTCTTTTATGTTCAGGTTTTAAATTGTAGTGCCTGCATTTATTATAAAATATATGCGAGAAAAACGTGCAAGTGAATTAAATCTTGTATCTTAATAATAACTATTAACCCAGCCAATCTGATCCAATAATCAGCCTCTACCTGTCACAAGCCAGAATGAATGGAGAGTGAGGGAGGAGTAACAACTCCTAAATAAATCAGGGTTCAGTTAGGCCGGCCGATAGTAGCCTGGTAAAGGCTCTACCTAGGACTACAGATGAAAAATGGTTTCTGATGTGGAAGAGGATTTAAGAAAATCCTAATAGCCGAGGAGGCAAAAGAGCCAAACAGGGAAGTTATTTTGTCTATAATGGTGGACAAACAGACTGCCTAGCAAAATAACATCCCAAAACCAAAGTTCCTGGTCTTCCACGTTGGGGGTTAAGGACAAAGGCTAACTCCTCATGACTTATAAAAACAAACTTATAAAAGATCAAAACTCAAGCCTCGGATTACGGGCGAAAATTAGAATAACAGCAAAAGCACATAGAAGTGGATATTGAAGTTTAGCACATGGAATATCCAGAGTATAAACTAAAAAAATGAAGTTTTTGCACAACCTTCCAAATATAAAATTGACGCAGCCACATTTACAAAAACAAAAAAAAGAACAGGAAATAAAGAGTATGCAAACTACATATAGTGTTATAGTAGAGGAAAAATATCAAAGACTATATCAACGAAGTATAAAAAGCACATTAAACACGGAGAAAAGGTAAATGAAAAATTAATGATAACGGAAGTGCAAATATTTGGACATATTTATATAATAGCAGCATCTCCTGCAGATAACGCAAATAAAAACAGAAAGGGCGGATTTGAAGATAACTTCTATACTAGAAAAAATTGTAAACTTAGGAGATTTCAATGCGAAGATAGGACGCGAAGAACAAGATTCAGTAAAAAAAACTTGGCGAAGAGGTAGTAAACGGCAATGGGAAATGATTAATAAAAAAATGAAACAAATTTAATCTAAAAATAATGAATGGTCATTTCCAATATCTAGATAAACATAAATACACATGGTATCAACTAATACGTGAACTAAAGTCTATAATGGATTAAGTACTTAATACAAATCATAATATAAAAACTCTAAAAAAAACTAAATATAAATCGGACCAGATAGTACTTAGAGCAAAAATAAAGAAAAATACACAAATCAAAAAAGAGAAAACATAAAAAACGAATTTAAAGAGTACAAATAACAATTTGAATTTGCTATGGGACGAGTTAATAAACTTTTCAAAACTATCAAACAAATTAAATGAAGATGTACAAGGCAGTGTGGAAGGCAGTTAAAATCAAATAAAACAAGCAATACATAAAGCCGCATTAGAATCGTTAGAGGAAATGAGAACGAAAGTAAAAATTATTAGAAAAATAAATATTTAGAAGAAAACATCAAAGAAAAAGAAAAGCTTATCAAAACTGAATGACAACACAAGAACAAGAAGACAGAAGGAAATATATAAGAATAAAAAGATAAGTAAAGATGTAATTAAGACAGAAAATGGAAAATGGAGTATTATATGTAAAGAAGTGGAAAATACTATTGAAGAAACAAAAACTAGAGAGGCCTGGAGAGTATTAAAAACTCTTAGGCAAGAAAATCGACAAAAAACTAACACTCAAATGATAAAAATGAATAAATAAAAAGAATATTACAAAGATCTACTGACGTAAAACAAGGAAGAGCATATAAAACAACGAACTATGCAATATCCGTCAAATGATATTACACGAAATAGAATAAAATAAATAAAAAATATTCAAAAACAACTTATAAATATAAATATAATAAAGCGTCAGGTTCGGGAAATATTCCCATTGATTTAGTAAAGAACGCCTTCAATAGGTTCATAGTATTATTACAGCAACTTTTTAATAGATGGCTTATAGAAAAAGATGAAATACCTAAAGAATGGAAATTGGGTTACATTAATCTAATAAACAGAAAAAGGAACGCAGCAGAATATTATAATTATCAAGGTATTACAGTAACATTATCAATAGGAAGATTGTATAAACAAATAATTAAACAAAGGGTAGAAATTACATCTGATATTGGAGAAGAACAATGCGTTTATGTGATTGATGATAGATTTAAATCTGAAAAAAGACAGCAAACAATACAACTATACAAAGCTCTACTCTGTACAGATAAATTTACACCTATTCAAAAAAAGTTATATGTGCTACACGAAAAGTATCTATAGACATTTGAATTGGCACAAAAAAATATAAATAATGAGAGTTGACGCAGAAATAGAGTAATTTATAACTATCATAAAAGATAAAATAGAGAAGCACATAATCACAAAAAGTACATAAAGAAGATTAAATGTACATTATACAAGTTGCAAGTTCAGTCATATCACATAATTACCGGTTTCGGCAAAGAAACGGGGAAAACCGTCTCTAAAAAATTAAGAATCTGCAAATCTTGCTTCGAATTGAATTCCAAGGTTTAATATTTTTCCGCATATTTTTGTATTTTTTGAATTTAACTACTAAAAAGCTATGCTTTTATATTTTGAAGGAATAATAGTAGAAGTTTATTTGGTTGCGCTAATTTTGGTAGAAATTTTAGCCAGGAACAAGCAATTCTCGTGTACCTAATTTCCGCAGCTACAAATCAGGCTTTACTGCGTATTTTGGGAAGCCGGAGTTGTTGGCGGTTTACCTGCGCAATTATGTGGATATTAAGTTGTACGCAAACATAACCAGCAGCTATTGAACTACATTTTGCGTGTGTAGTACAGTGGGTAGTAAACTTAATTTATGTTATGTGCAGATTAAATTAACAGAATATTTTAAAGCGCAGAAGGAGCATCAGTATAAAACATTTAAGTAAGAAACATTAAATGTTGTAGTTAATATGAAAAACATTTGTTTAATTTATATATTAATGAAACAAATCCTCAAGAACAATTTTAAATTCATATTTAATTGGATAGACACTATAGTGACATAGAATACAAGTGCAATTCGGAAAAAAACTTTCATTTGGTTAACAATGATAGCTATGCGTAGATACAGATTACCTCTCAACATAATTGCCATTCAAATTGAGTCATCTGTCATAACATCTTACAAGGTTTGAAATTTCTTTTACAAAAGCTCTCCCGTCTGGGAACGAACCCACTATGCAGTAGCATCTTAAAGATTTTTTTTTTATCAATTTCCTGTACAAGTTTATCTCTGGGGAAGCTTTGTTGCCTCATCGTGCGCGTTAGTGCATCTATTTTTAAATATACATCACAGTTGACGTACGATACCTTCTCTCATTACGTTTGGTCTGTAAACATTACACAGTTTCGCAATAAATTGTAATTGTGGATTTTTTGCGCACAGAAATCGTATTATTGCACGAACTTCGCATTTGGTGCGATTTTCTACGCCGAAGTGTATTTTAAATTGATTACGCGGGCCAGTAAAGTGCAATACAACCTTCTTCTCCTACTCTGCACTCCCTACTGAACTGTTGCGTATAGCGCATGCGCAAACGGAGATTTTCTCCAAATTGCCTTCTTACTTATGACACTAACCCACCAATTTTATTTAATTAGGCGGATGTAACGACAAAATAAAAAGGCCATGACGTCGCTATTTAATTAAAAACATTTAGAAACAGAACTGCCAAAATTTAAAGGCGGTACAGTAGTAGTGGTCCAAATCGAATGCCGGTTTTAATCTCGCGCCTTTTTTATTTTAAAGTTGGCAATTCTGATAGATGTCATCTACGATTCTTCCGATTAGTGAATGTGGAACGCCGTTTTATTTAAAATTTAAATTCGGTGTTTACATTGAGTGACCCTTTGCAAGCTATGTACATGGAAGTGTCTAAATGAAGGACATAAATTTAACTAGGCGAATCTGTTTTGTAGATCCAAGGGTGTGAATCTCTTCAGTCGTAGCCCTACACGAACATGTAATAAGTCGCTACCTAGATTGTTTGGTTGTACAATAAAGCGACCATTATAAATGCCACTCAACTAAATAATACTTTCACTAACCAAACTAATTCCAAGATCGCGATATGTAACATTGTTTAAGACATATCACAACTTAAATTGAGATGGTGGAGTAAGCTGCTGAGCCCTTTGACTGCAGACCATAGATACAGATGGGTTTTAAAATTACTTTGTAAGGAAGCAATCTGTTGGTCTTTTACCTAGCAACCAGTATATCTTCCGAAAGTCCTAGTTCTTTTAGTTTGGTCCAAGCATGATGTTTTCAAATAAGACGTCTGTTCACTGTGTCTTCTTGAGGAAGTTGTTAATCGTTGAGAAATGCGGTAGAGCGTTTCTTGCCTCAATGTACCACAAATGTGACGTGTGGGGATTTCGTTTTATTAGCTTCAACACGTCATTCTTTTAACTAGCGTGCAATTTAGTGAGATAAGTTTACAGTTGGAGGAATGCAACAAGAGGGTCGTGAGGAGATGACAGTATGGATGTATCATCAGCGTATGTTAGCCTAGTTATGGGTAAACCCGCCTCACTTGTAGCACTCTAGAATTGACTGCAATATAAAATAGTGGTTCCATCTTGCACTTTAACTTTAAAATATTAATTTTATACATAAACTTAAACATTACTTTTTTAAGAAGCCCTGAAAACGCAATATAAAAACAATTTCAAAAAACAACTAAGAATTCCTTACTCCTGAACCAGGACGGCTAGTGCATTGCAGTAATTTTTACTCTTGCATACTTCTACCTTTAGCATTACAGAAAAAGCTGCTCCAGAAAATTATAAAATATTTTAAGGCAAAGGTATAAAAACATTTTACGACTGCAGCACATATTTGTTGTACCTTTTACATTTATGCTTTCGCAAGAATGTAAAAATTTTACAACTTACGAACGTGTTATCGTTAAATAACTTACTTTCCCGAAAAAGGGCTGAGGCGACTTGCCTGTTATTTGTTTTGTCTTAAATTGGACATAGAGGGCGATGGGAATTGACCATCTGTTACTAGGAACTCCGTCATTCTATTGACGGGAAGTAAATTACCGGAGACTATTTATTCTCAGATTAATAAAAGATGAAGTTGTCACGGCGTGGAAGTTAATTTGGCTTCACGCTGTCATCTTGAAAGCGAATGGAAGAATCGCGCCCCATTTGTTTGCTTACGAAAGAAAATGTAGCAACAGGTTATCCATACTAAATTCTTGTGTAATGCCGTGCTATACTTGCAGTTTTTATTTAAACATGTAAAACGTATTAAAATAAACTTCCAGTTGTAAAAAATATTTATAATTAATAGCAATGTCATGATGATCTAAAACCCCATATAAAAATTACATAAATACTTTCTGTGGCATTTTAACTAGGTCAAATTTGATTCTATTGATAAATAATATATAATTTTTGAAGTGGTTTTAAAAAAATGATTATATTCTTTTTATGTACGCAAATATATAAAGAGGAAGAGATTATATTAGCAAATTAAAAGCTTAAATTGTAACGATACTGGATAATTATAAGTTACACTGTGAGTTGACTGCATTACGATAGCAAAAATTGCAATTAAATACGAATTAAATAAGTCATGGCAACTATTTTTCTTTCAAAGGTAAGGGATGGTATCATAAAATGTCGTATGTCTCAAGAAAGCCGTGCTATAATGTTCTGCAATTGCAGAAAGAGCAATGTTAAATCAGGTGTCAGTCAGTCGCCATGCAAGATGAATGTGGCACGGGTAGAACAGCGTTCATATATCAAAATGACCGGTCTCTATGACAAAACTGCCAAAAAATGCCACGTGAAGTTAGATAGAAGTTATCGGAATTAATGCTCTTCCACGGCCAACTGCTGCGAGGTAGGTAGCAACATTTCAGCGAGGACGCAAAGCAACCAGCGATTGACAACGAGCAAGATAATCCTGTAACATAAAACCTATAAAGTTACGTCAACTGCTTTAATAGACATGACGAACACAATGTAGGCGTGTACATTTCGCCCACTCTTTGTACTTTCATTTGCATATTTCAAATTTTCCATCCGCACTCGTATTTTCATACGGAGGCTGACTGACAACTAATTTAACATTGCTCTCTGTCTATATTATAAAGCATCACAGAGCCATATTGTGTTGTAAACACGGCTTCCTTGAGACATACAATATTTTGTGACACTACCCCTTACCTTCGAAGAAAAATAATTGACGTGACTTATACCCTAACCCTGATATATATAAATTATCATTTAATTTATTTTCCGGTCCACTGACCCGACCTCTTGTTGTCGACGGCAACGTTCCCAAAGCTATATAAAATAGGAATCAGAAATGAGAGCTAGATTCGCTTCTTCAACAATTTGACGTTCCGGATATCAAGTAGCCCAAGCCACAATGACGATTAACGAGAAGGAATCCATAACAACATTTCTTCTTTTAACGATGAGATATAAAACGATTACCAAGGCAAAAATTAGACTACCAAAAATGCACTATGACGTTACGGTGTCATAAAGAGCAGCTAATTGGGACGCCTCTTGTATATAAACCACAATCTAGTTAACAGACACCCTCATAGCGGTTTCTTTGCAGGGGTGAGCAAACATTTTGACCTTTTGACACAGTCCTGTAGACACACAATACGCACATGCAAATTCGTTAACAGTGTGATGCTGCAGGCATGAAAGAATAAATTTTGACAAGTTTTTTTCTCACTTAAAAGTTACATTAAAGCTGTATTGATAACTATTCAAGTTAACTCAAAAAATTTACAATAAGAATTTTACAATAAATAATTACTCAAAATTTAAAGAGGTTGTGTGCCACTAAACCTTCTGATGACCAAGTGGGGAATTAAAAGGATCCCACCATAGATTTTTATGCTTTTATTAGTTTGTTAGTCTAGTATTACACTAGTTGGCATTATACAACGATGTTTCCTAAAACGAACTTAAAAGTACCATTTGAAAAATATTTTTTTCTCTCACGTTGCTTATAAGCCTGTTAGAATTTTTTAGTATTAAAATCTTTACACTTATTGCATTCTCAAAGTACAGCTATTTCGTGTACAGCAAATTGCAAATGAACAAATGCACACAATTATTTAATCACTAAGTCTTAAAAAATTAACTAAGGAATATCTAGGTATTTCTGGTAAAGACGTACCAGAAGAGAAAGGCACAATAATGACGCTAACTATTATGAATTCTCTGACTCATCTATTGATGCTAATAGCTAATATCAAATTATTCAGTAGTTCAAGTGCAAGTGATAATTTCAAAATAATTGTAACCAGAGATAGAAACCCAGTGGTTAAGACAAAAACCTCTAATTAAAAATGTCTTACCAAAAATGTAATAGAATATATAATAATAAAAATATTACGATACCAATAGATAGATTTGAATTGATCATAAATTAATAGATTGTAAAAGTATTGGTACAAGAAACAAAATATAGAGTAGTATATATGACAGATTTATAATAGAATAAAGTGAATGATGTTGAGATGGAAGCATTTATAGGACTATTAATAATTGCGAACTCATTCAGAGTATATCAAGAACCGATATTGGCACTTTGGAATAATAGAAATTCTGTATTGCAAAGTGAAATATCCTTTGCAACAATATCGCGTAACAGAATGAATATTAATTGAGATCTAAATAGCTATTAATAAAAATATAGTTAATAAATTTGTTTTCAATTGTAAAAAGGATATAATACTAATGAGGACATATGTATTTACAAACAGCTTGTACCATTCCGCGGGAAGTGTCCATTTCAGATGTATATAAAGTCCAAGAAAACTACAAATATGTTATAAGTATTTTGCAGTGTCTGGAATTCTATTATCCGAACATACAAATTTACATTTGAATGAAATAACACAGGATAAAGAACAAGGCAAAATATTGGTATCAGATATAGTTTTTTCAGGTTCTGGTATAATCTTAGATAATTGTTGTACATCTCTTGTTCTCGTTGAAGAAATGTTTAAAACCAAGAAAAGCATTGATTGGTACTATAAGACTAAACCAAAAATAAATCTTACAAGAATTTTATTCAAATAGAAACCATTTACCTTTCTGAAGTATAGTGACATTTTGTGTCACCACAATAGCATTTAGAATAAATGTATCGATTAAATGAAATCATAGAGGATTTAAAGAGCATTTGAACCTAGAAAGGAACTGTGAAAGGCCATGAGAGAAATTGGAGTATCCTATAAACTGATAAACGCACTCAAAAACCTAAACAATCATTGACAGCTTCGAAATGATGAAAGGTTGCTTGACGTTACTTGTACTACTTAAAAAGAAAATAAAGACAAAATATCAATTAAAAATAGCAGGGTAGCACCATAAAAACAAAAAGAAATAGTAGGCAAGAAGATTACTTGGTATATCTAGAACAATAAAAATTTCAAGTAAATGGCAGGTATTGTCTGGTAGGTAGTCATAATTATATAATAGTAATCCATAAGGTCCATGCTCTTAAGAACTTCATTAATAAAGGGTTATGATATCTTTCTCATATTTTCTTGTAGCCGTGCAAACTTTTTGTTCGCGTCTTTACTTTTTCAATTTCCAATCGACACTCTAGATCTTACTGGAGATGCCCAACAGAATTAAGATTTAAGAAGAGTGGCCCTATTATATATAAATTGTTTAACAAGGAAAAGAAGGGTTTCTAAGCCAGACTACTTTCCTATTTCAGGTGAAAATATTCTGGCTCTAGAACCAGAATACAAGCTAGACTACCATGGAAGAAATAACCATGCCTTTATTTAAACAAATTATAATTATTAAAAATACGCCACGATTCACTAAGCTTCGAAAATAAATGGAACATTATCTAGACGACTGAGCAAAGCGCACAAAACAAATGAAAAATAACTACATTAAAGCAAAAAGAACAATTATAGAAGAGAATGAAATTCGGTAGCGTAGTACCATGGAATAGAAGAAGTGTAATCAGAAAGACTAAAAAGTAATACTGGAAATGGAAAGAAATAATATTCACATTTGTGCGCTCCAAGAAACAAAAATGGGAAAAGGTGTGAGAACTTTTAATTCTTATATGCTAATATATAGTGGAGTGAAAAGAGAAATGTATATTAGTTAAAAATCCATCGGATTCTTAATACATAATAAACAAAAAAGAGTAATAAAAACTAACGCTGATATGAAAGAACTAGTAGTCATAGGCAGGAATATGGATTCCTTTAAAACTATAATAAATAAATAAAAAAGTACATAACGACGACAATCTAACGGAATAATTTTACATGAATTGACGACAAAGTTAAAAAACTGTTAAAAACTTAAGGCTAGAAAATAACCAAATGTAATGGACTACACAACGAACTGTTAAAATATCGATAGAAAAATTAATAAAATGTTATAAACAATATTTATTAAGAGTAAAATACCAAATTAATAGAAAATGGGAGATATCGATATTTAAGAAAGAAGAAGGGTCAATTACCAAGAAATAATACTAGAAGACACTACACTAAAACTAACTACCAAAAAAATAACTAAAAATCTGGATTACATTATTATACTGACAGACGAGTAATAGGGATTTGGAAGAGGAAAATCTTCCATAGATTCTTTCAAATAGTCGAAAGAGTTGTGTAATTCTACAAACCAGCGTGCATGTGCATGGTCGATCTCGAGAAAATGTTTGATAGGGTTCATTATGGATGACCTCATTGGAGAGGTAAAAACTGAATATGCATATAAAATACAAGGTAATGCTGACGGCGCTATATTAATTGCAGAAACAAAGAGGCAGATGCAAAAACTACCTATAAAGGCAATAAAAACATGTCAGACATAGTACATGTATTCACTATTAGTGAAGAACCCATACGATTAAAAGTAAAACTAAATGGTGAAATAATAAAATAAGTGTTAACTGTAAATACCCCGGCAGAGACATCTTGCGCTATCAAAATCACTAGAGATAAATTACCGATAAGGAAAAGGCAAACCGATACGGAGATGTAAAGTGCAATAACCCGGGTAGAACAAACAGATTGTTTAGAAACACGTAAAAAGGAGAAGAAGAAGAGGAACAAGATTTAACGGGAGCATCTTCCTTAAAGAAATAAAACTATCAAGAACGAAGTACTACAGCGATAAAATTATTTAATGTAAACTAAGGTGTTAAAGAAATAAGAGAATTTTCTCAATTGCTCATTATATACGCTACGGATAAAATTATAAAAAGAAAAGCATTTCTGAAATAAAAAAATATTTAATGAGATAAACAAAAAGTAAGCAGTTCAATTGGACATATATGTTTTAGCGGACAACTTACCAATAATTGCAAGTGGTAGTAACAATGTAGAAGAAAATATAAAAATAGTGAATAAAGAAGCTTCAAAGTATGGCCTAAAAAAGCATTAAAGTTTTAAATGTAAGAGGAAAAATTGGAATATGTTTAAAGTTATGATTGCAAAAAATACAAAGTAAATGTTAATTATGAATACCAAATTGGGGGGGAGGGGGAGAATAGATGGCAATACGTACAAATTATCTTTTTCTATTTCTAATCTAATACATACAAGTCATTTTAACGATACTTTGTAAAAGATATTCGTTTAAAATGAGATCTGCAAATAAAAAAAATTACATAATCACACAGTGATTGTGATGAGTGTTCTTACGGTAAAGAAATATGAAGAATAATATTATCGTTCACCATAATTCTTATTAACTTTTTTTGTTAATTTTTCTATTAGAAATAGTCTCTAAACTTTTTCACTTAGTTCACAAATTATCCAATGTGATCAATAGTTAAGAAGATGAAGACATATAATTAAATCAGCAGATAAACTACTTCATACCTTAACTATAAAAAAGTGAGTCGAAAAATATAAAGAACAATATGTAACATAAATTTTCAATAATTAGTATTGGCAAAGAATAAAAATTAAAAGTAACAGAGACGAGATATCTGCAAAGAATATTTTCAATAAACAAAGTACATAACACAACTAGGAACAACAGCATTATTAAAGGTGGGAGACTAAAAGATACAATATCTAGATTGCAAGCGCTGAATAAATGGCAACAGAAAAAGGTAAAGTATTTGGAAAGCCAGATTAACAGCAATAACTAGAAGGTCTCCATAAATGTGAAACCAAAACATAGCAGAGTTGCTACAATAAAAAAGAAAATGCTGAGCTAAAAGAGAAAAATATCAAAAAAGGAAAATTGTCATAACTTTATCAAAAGTAACAAAAATGAAAATAAAAACAAATGTTTTCGTCACTCAAGGGCACGCAGAAAAGTGAATCAAATATACCACGGAAATTTTTTAGACTCCAGAGAAGGGAGCAGATTCT
Source organism: Sinelater perroti (assembly GCA_036346155.1). Lineage (NCBI taxonomy): Eukaryota > Metazoa > Arthropoda > Insecta > Coleoptera > Elateridae > Sinelater > Sinelater perroti. The sequence goes on along the minus strand of JARFIY010000111.1, from coordinate 6,027,401 downwards.
GAGCGTTATAAATAGGGATTCCTGAAGTGGATATCACCCGGGGATGTCTTAAACTAGTCAATTTTAGTCAATCTCGCACTTTTCTCAAGATACTATGAGTAAAGTCTTAAGACAAAATTCTAAAGCCACACTTTTAAGAAGATTCAAATGTAAGTTTGGCAAAAATAACTTTTTGCTAGAACGAGAAAAAGATGAAAATAAAGGTTATCGACATCTCTGAGGACTAGCCTTACCAAGGAGAATATTTGCGTTGTTCGCCGCCATCTCTAGACTAGACGCCGACTAGCCGTTGCTGAAGTTGCTTCTGAGATCAGAATAAACGACGGCGATGTTCATATAACTGTTAAAATTTGACAAAAAATTAAGGATTTATTCTGGACAGTAAAACACATTCCCTGTAGTTTGGACTTATCGCCCCACAATTATCGTTTGCGTGGACCACTAAAAGGAGCAGAAATTAGATGACGATATTACTACTGAGGCAATCGTGTCACAATCATCTTTATTTTAGGATATTAGTACCTAAAAATTATTTATCGGTTAGAAAAATATATTCCTACTTCAGGATATTTTTATGATGCTTCAATGAATTTAAAAAATAATTCTGCTTTACATTTTATTCACCCACGTAATATAGTTTTGATAAACGCGCGTCAAAGTCTGCCGTATTTTCGAATATACATAGAATTATAAATAGATTTAAATATCGTAAAACGATAACGACCCTGCAACTGTTGGCGGTGTTATATTAGTAGCGAGGTATATTTGCACAGTTATTAAGACACAGCGTGCAGAGCACTGTGTCCACAAATTCAAACAGACGAACAAATAAAGTCGGTAGTAAAGTTTTTGATGTACTGGTGCATGTGTGCATATCCAAAGTAGGCAAGAGTACTTTAAGCGTGGAGTCTGCCGTTCCATCTAAATTTGTACTGGGAAGCTTAAAAGCTTAAAATTGGGGGTAATAAAGCACAATTTGCTGTAACTGCAAGTTTCAGCTAAAATATGATTTTGTGTTCTAACAAATTATTAAATTCGTTTTAAGCTAACTTTTCTATTAATACATTTTTTGGAGAAAAAATTACATTTATAACTTCTATCTTAGGACGATAACAACGGAAGAGAAACTGCAACCTGTAGTAATTTAATAAATCTACGCGTTAATTATAGCAGCTTAATATTGAAAAAAATTTTATTGGTCAATGTCACTACAGTGGTTCATAAAATGTAAAAAAATCATAAATCTAACACAATCCCACAATCGAAAAATATTTTCTTGTTTAACAAGGTAAGTTTATAACCTCAATAAATAAACAGTAACTTTTACTTAATGCATCAAAAATCAAACCAAAGGACTAAGAAGTGTTTAAAGCATAAGGATGAGGCACCCTTGTATTTGTTGTTATTATGTTGTTCATTATTATAAACCAAAGTGTAATTGGTGCATGCTTTCATACAAGGTCAATAAATCTTCTGGTCGACAAAACTTGAAGTGCATATTTTATATATAAATATTTTAAATGACAGCAATTGCTTTTTGTAAAATCACGTGTCTCGTTATCGCAAATATATAAATGTATTTCGAAGTATCGGTTATTGTGCTGTAAAAATGTCTACAGAAGGAAATTTAGTGTATAAAGAACAGGGCAAGTCTCAGATTGAAATCGCCAATTATGTTGAATATATATATATATAAACAGTATTAGGGATGCTAGATCGAGAGAACAGGCTAAAAATAAATAACTTTGGAAGGCCAACACCAAATGTTATTCAATAGTCCCTTAAAAATCGAGGAAACCCTCTTTTGACTTCGCTGTAGGATGTTTAAACAATTTTCGAGCTGCTTAGTGCTAAGACCATAAAAATGAAGCCCAAAAAGCAGATTTAAAAAGTTGCAAGACAAGGAAGAAGCTATGGTTCTCAAAGAAGAACAAAAAGCTCGTTTACAGTAGCCTTCATAACACCAATATTTAATAGAGGAAAATTAAGTAAATGCCTTGTAGAGGCGTGTCTAACTTACTATTTTAAGTTTATTGAGATACTT